>OY757238.1:7492508-8864052 GCA_963583995.1 Xylota segnis
AGTTGTTTTTTTTTTTTTTTTTTTCAATTTGCATGTGTGGTGATGAGATCAGGTGGGTGGATGATGGAACACATAGTGTGAGTGTGAATGAATTGTTCGTAGAAGGGAAAAAAAGAGAGAGAAAAAAAAGACAGAGAGATATAAGATACTATTAATTATTATAAATACATTAATAATAGTGCTAACAATACACACACATAGGCATAAGTACAAAACAATTTTGAACACATCTATATATTGAGAATTTTATTTTTTTTTGCATTTTTTTTTAAACAAATAAATGAATAATGTAAAATAAATCAAAAAATACATAGCAATGCAAGCAAATTAGATACTTTTTCGGTGAGAGTTCTGAGTGAAAAGGACTCAAAATCGCGGATTTTTCCAAAACTACAAACTACTACTCTTCTAATCTGCTGTAAGTCAGCCGGTTGTCTTCCAAAAAGAGGGGCGGATTCATGTAGAACAACAACCGGGGTTCTGTACTTTCAAAGAGAAACACTAAAGAGCCCAATACCGGGCGCCAATTTAGGTTTTTAACATGATAACACCACAATTCCTTGAAGAAAGTCTTTCTACTTGTCTATCTCCATTGACTTACTCAGTTCGAGAACTTAAAACCGATGCCTTAAGCCAAAACAATCACGAAGATGGTTGGGTCGAATGCAGGGTATTAAAGGAAACCCATGTCCACGAAGTCGTAAGATGTTCGGAGTGATAACTCCACCTTCACAGATGAGTCAAAAACGAATAATGGAACTAGATTACGAATCTTCTCAGAGTAACCACAGTTTGCCATGAAAATCGCAATATCGGAGATCTATAGTATCACCACGGTCTGCAGAAGCTTATCCACTCTGGAGAATACATCTACAGCCAGGCAAACACATCCCTCATTCGAAACTGGTCAAACAATGTAAAAAGGAGCTCAAAATCCTGAGCTCTAGGTATAGCATGATCCTGGGACATATGGGCTTAGGATGAGTTGGGGGGATTTGCCTCAGAATCAAGTGACATCCCGATGGACCACTCGGTCCTACTGCCCATTAGTGTCCTTTCCTCCAGGGATCCCAACAGACATCCGTAACATGCCCTACGGTAAGTGAAGCACACTCTCCTTGTGCCGTGATTTGAGGCTACTTTGGGCCCAAAATAACGCAAAGGACAAGAGAAATGACAGGCTACAACCCAACTGCGGCCCACCTTAGTAGAATAGCATTTAAGGGCTCAAACCCATGCAGAAGCTACGAGGGACACTGAGATAAGATTTCCTCTGCAAATGCCCAAGACCTAGCAGAATCATACACCAATCCTTCGGGAAAGCATTCCTCGACCAACTCTACGAGCTAGCGAACACGCCCCTAAAACCGCCTTAAAATTCATAACAAATACGGGTTGGTTCTGGAGGGTCATAATAATCTTGTTCTGTTTTCATATTCTGTCAGGTATCCCACACCTAAAAACACAAAGGATCCGTCAAGAGTGAGAGTGAGATCCAAGTGAGACTGGACCCTCCTTATAGTTCTGCAGTCACCCCCTTAACCTACCAATCTACCTCCATGCATCCTAAACTTCATAGGCATATATATTTTGAAGTAAAGCAATTTCAAAAAGATAACGAAGTTCTTCGATCTTCTTTGACGACTCTGGGGAAGAGTTTGAGGATTGAGCTATTCTCAAGCATCTAGACCATTAATTGTGTACATCCACTGAAAGTATAACCTGTAACAGTGGGACTATTTTATTAGACTCAGAAGATTCCGTGGACAGACAGCACCACCGTTTATCTTAAGTTGCGAACTAGTCAAAGGTAGTTTGCAAGAGAAGGCAGATATGTCATGGGTATCTATGCACATTTAGACGGGCTATATTTAACAGACAAAAAGAGTCAAGGGCCCTCCATAATATACTCCTTGCAGTTTTTATTCGAATTCGGAGGTAAGGCACACTCAACAGGCTTAATGGTGTAACAAATCGAAATGTGAAGGAATTTTAAAATTAGTTACGTATACGCCACAGTTGCCAATTTACTCGTCGAAAAAAAATTGAAATTTTTCAACTATTCGTGTATTACTATTGTGTGGGTTAAATCTAGGGAGTAGGTTCTCTCTACCAGAACGTCGATTGTAGGAGAAAGACTTTCACCATTCAACCCTTCTTTTGACAGAATGTTGTCTCTCCAGACGAAATCCTTTTCTGGGTTCCTACATCGCTTATATCCAGTGGGGTGCATGCAAATTTCACAGTACACGTCTTAGAGTGAAATAAAGTATCTGTGGTCTCAACTTACAAAAAAAAAAGTTAAAAAATGTGTCCTTTTTCTCGACAAGTAAACTGGCGACTGTGGCGTATACGTAACTAATTTTAAAATTCACTTAAAATTTAGTCACTACAGAGGAACTCCTGTGAGCCTTCAGTAGAATAAGAGATGCGACAATAACTGGTTTGGGATGCCATTCTGTTAGAACGTCTCAAAGTCTCAGTTAGAATAAGACATAGTTCGTTTACCGAGATGATCAATTCAATCTGATGAAGGACTTGTATTCTTGAATGTAGAAGGAACCCCAATCCTATAGCCCTACGAAGTGGTATAAACTCGAGCGAGTTGAACCGGAAATATGAATCGAAAGGAGAGGAAATATGGGGGAATATCAACTTGGTTTTTTCAGTCGAAATAGAGGCAAAAAGCTGGAGGTCAGTCAGAGACATGCCATGTTTAAAACTCAATTTTGAGAATGAATACTTCAGGACAACTTCAGACAATGGGACCTAAAAGTGCAAAATCACAAGTGGACCCCTCTTAAGATCAGCATTAGAGCACTTAGGCATAGAATAATCATATCATTAGGTATTTGGAGGCAAAAGGAAAGCAATCAAAACATGTTAGTTACAAGCTTCAACGTGCAACTTAGTTTATTAAGTGGTTTTTAAGGCTGTTTCTGAGGATGAAGATTGGTCACAACAATCGATGCGAGATCGAACCAAAGACCATTCCAGATATTTAAGGAAGAAAGTCCCCCGAATGAGTGTGCTATAGTCACCATTGAAGAACCCTGGTTTCTATGATTGGCAAAATGGCAAATCCTATTGTCTAAGAAAGCAAGAGTCTGCACCAAGAGGCAGAAAATGCCAAAAGAGTTTGAAAGTCTGGGTCAAATGTAAGTCTGACTCTCTATAGTTTTGCACATGAAGACTTTCCATACTGTTCTGAAAAAATGGACCAAGAGCTGACAATAGATATCACAGAGGTCATGCTGGTATACAGACCCCACGTCAACACGAAAAAAATCAAGAAATAGGATTTGACAAGTTCTACAGTTGGTAGTCGGATGGAACAGGAAAGACGTTAAGAATGATTTCATAGGGAAGACCTTTAAAAACCGGGACCTTTGATGTCGAATGTCGAAAGTAGATACGGAGAAGCTTCTTTGGTTTAAAGTGAGGTACACCTGACTCATTCAACGTATGGTTTAAAGTCTCCTAAGACTGAAGAAGCCATTGGATCAGTGAATACCTCTTCATCCTCCTTTTTCATATTCCCGAAGTACGTGTCCCCAGAATCGCTTATGTCTTCGCCATTAAATGTCAATCTACATCTCATTGAAATGCTCCCCTACACAACCGATGTCAATGCTCCTCCTCTCCCTTACATCCCATTTAAAGTGCAATTATGTATGTACACATTTCTTTTCCTTTTTTTTTTTTTTTGATCCCTGCACCCCTACAATCTCCTTACCATATCAGACCCTATATCTACCCATGATCGTTGAATATTACCATCCCCGTCATTTTCACCCTTTTTCGAACACTTAAACCCGTAAAGAGAAAGGTCGCAAAGCGCCACACAAAACACATAACACAGGCCAGAGGAGCGAAAATAAAATCTTAGCACACCCCAGAGGTACAACGGCTAACCATATGTGTACCTGCTTGTACAGGCAGCCAGGTTAACCCCTTTAACTGCCGCACGAATGTCTTTTTGGGTCGAAACAGTTCCCACTGGAGAATCACATTAGCCATATGACGTTAAGAACCACTTAACTTGTCTATATGAGCCTAATGATCTTTTCCGCCCAAATGTTTCCCATGCTGGCATGTGAAATGAGAAAGAAAACCTGCATAAGGATACAAAATGGTTAACAAAAAAACAAAAAAAAAAAACCTCCCGAAACGGTTCTTATACATTATTCTGCACAAGTTGCACACGGGACACCCTGCCAGACAGACAGAGTTTCCTATGACATTTAATCGCTTTGTCTCTATGGTCTAAGGTGGGTTGGCTGGGGGTTTGAAGTGAAGTGTCCTTGGAATAGAGATACGAGGAGCCAAAATGAAGTTATTTCGGTTAAACTTTGTAAAGTTTTTTTTCCTTTTCATAAGAGACTTGGCCAAATTAGAAGAAGAAGAAGGAGATAAAAAAAAAAGTTGCAGACTTAATTTAATTTGAGAATGCCATGTGGTTGGTTGGGAATTAAGCTGGTCGAGATCCTGCGGATGATTGGATGAAGTCAACTTAAGTTTGGAGAAGTGGCATAAGATTTCTGTAGAGATTGGCGTGGGATGAGTACATTATTATTTTTAGATCATTTTGTCTGGAGCAAGTGCTTGTTAACCAAGTGAATGTCAACAACTGTTAAAAATGTATGTAACACGTAACAAGGAGTCTGTGGCAAGTTCAACAATTGTGTTAGAATCCTTCAGCAAATGAGAAATATGGTGAATTCCACGTTTCTGGAACTGGAAACAACAAGTGTTGGAAGGATGAAGATTACACTTGTTGCAAAAGTTGACAAGTTCAGACTGAAGGTGGCCGACTTGTTGGCAGTTAACAAGTTAGAACTTACCATTTGCTATAGTGTTTTGTAAGTGAAGCTACCGGTAAGTATTTTCGTTCTAACAATTGTTATGACCGTGTTTTGTTACAGGAATGATCTTTAATTATAGAACAAGTACTTGTTACAGAGTAGTTCTGAAACACTGCTTGAAATGATTAGAAAATATTGTACTGTCTTGAAGTTTTGAACAAAGTTTCAGTTGAAGGAATGTTATAGGTAAGCAAACAAGGAGGGGAACTCCAAGCTAGACTCAACTCCTAGGTTTCGCAAAGTCAGGGACATAGCTTTGAGCTATCCTAAGCAAAGGATAGAGGGTGATCTTAATTTTCAACAAACATTACTTAAAGACCTTAAGGGACATCCTTACTGATTAGTCCTCACTCAGTGGCAATAGACGTCCGTGAAGACCCGGGACCGTAGAAGTAGCATTGGACTTTGGATGGTGTTCTCAGAAGTAACAAGAAGAGCTCCCATATTTCTATATTACGACCAGGACGAATGGAGAGTATTCTACATGAAATAACTTCGAAGGTTTAAACTCGTTCATGGCTATCGACGCTTTGGCGCTCTGAAAGATTTTTGAAACGTGACAGAGTCTACATGCCTTGAACTGTAAATCATCAGATACGCAATCGACATCTACTCTAGGTTTCGTTTGCTAGTCTAAAATGGATCTCCAAAGGCATACAAAAGAGTCATGTTTTGGACACAACTATTCTACAGAAACTGCTTTTAGAGATGAAAAGGACATACGAGAATCTTCCTCTATAGAAAGGCACTCCAAACCTACCAACCAGACATCTAAGCGCTGTCCACTATCACGACACATTCATAGTCAACTTGGCAAGAGATTTCAATGCGAATGTTATGCTACTTCGAGGCGAAGATGAAATTTTAAGTGGGCTACCACAAGGCTGGATACTTTCACCGCAGCTAGTTTCACTTTTAAATAGTTACGTTCTTCCGGAAACTCTGAGAGTAAACATTAATGGATTTGACATTGACATGTTGTGATCTGCGCTACGCTGAGAAGGCTTGTCTGCATTTGGGACGATTAATGAGTCTTGGATAACAAGGTGTGGTTGGTTAACAAAGCCTGCAAAGTTTTGAAAAAATACTTTATTTTCGACATCAAATCGAATCTGACTGAACGTAGTCTATCTGGAAGAAGAGGTGGTGAAGAGTAAGATGAAGAGAATGACAATGGGAGTTCAGTACCTTGAAAAGCTGGAAAAAACAAATGTCTCGAGGAAAACTCGAGAAATAATCAGAGACACCGACTTACGTATCAGAAATTTGAACACAAAATCAGACAAAACCTGAGTTCAAATCGAGATTTAAGTTCTGAGAAACATATGACTATTGGAAGAAATTTTACAGGGACCGTAACACACTGGCATCATTTGGATGCGAGCTCAATAGTTTCTCGACATCACAGAAAGGATTTTAGTGAAAAGTACGAAGCACAAGGAAGAATTGGAGGAGACGTTTCCACAAGCTGGTGCTGTATACGAGCTTAAAACCATATACAAGTAGTTCTGGTGGGATCTCGAGGTAGGGCTTGTATGTAATCAGCCAGATATCAGAGGATCTCATGGAGTTTTTCTTAGTACTAAAGAATACACAAGGCAATGGACTATCATGTATAGGCAGACAAGAGGACTATAGAACTTCAAGTGTTGTTGGGAGTTCAACAAAAGAATTTCAGTTTCACTTCCACAAATTTACACAAATTATAAAAACAGAATGGAATGTCTCTGTTTAAAGCTACCCTACAGCGAATGAGCATTAGAATCCAAGAATAAATAGAGAACCCATTAGAAAGTCCCAATTGCCCTTGAGTCGAGATGAAAGCCTTCTCCCAGTTGCTGCTATTCACTAAAAAAGGACCACACAAATGCCAAACAAAACGACTTCCTCACAAGTTAATAGGAATCCTTTCTGAACGTTCCCATAAAAATCACCATCACACTGAATTGCTTCCAATTTTCGATAGAAATTCCCTCAAATTTGATAGACTTCCAATAGTACGGGCAAAGGCAAATCCTGTAAGTAGAGTAAATCAAAATAAAAGCCACTCAACCGATTCGCCTTCATGATAGATGCCTCCCTTATGAACGCGACCAGACTCTATATCACACTATGCCAGCCATGTCTCTAACAATAGGACAAAAGTCACAGGACATGCTTTGAATTTTAAACACAACCATAACAACGCAGCAGCAGAGAGAGCCTAATAAAGTCGTTTTATCTCTTGTATCACTTTGCGTGAATAAAATTCGCAATAGATACGAGTATCTCCTCTCTGTCTGTGGGGGGGGGGGGGGGGGGGTGGGGGGGGATAAGTACTTAAAAATGTATCTAATTACTTTTTGGGAAATTAATTTTTACAACCACCAATCGATAGAAGCCTGTCGCCTTATTTAGGCTTTTATTTAAATTCAAGAACAACAGCCCCTCTGTCTGGCTGATGTAGTATCCTTGTTCTCTGTGTTGTCGTCAAGGATTAGGATTTTTTTTTTCTTTTATTTTCCGCTCTGATTTAAGAGCATTGTATATATAAAAATCACTGTGGGGTAGTTAAGTGGATAGAAGAGGGACCCGGCCCACCAGTGATGGTTGACTTTGCTTCTCCTTTTATGGAGTACAGCTACTACCTTTCACTGCACTTGTAAATTTATTTTATTACTCCAACAGAAGTGAACCATTGTGGCAAGGACACAGGAGGGTATTGCACAATAAACCTAATGTATATGGGTGTCCCTGCCGCGTCCTCCTATAGACACTTTCGTTCGTACGTATGTATGTTGTGTGCTATAAAAATATATTATAAAAACATATATGTATGTGTGTATACCACCGTACACAGGTCGTACAAATTTTATTTATGCGAAATTGTCGCTTTCGGTTTAATGCCTGTGATTGCGCGCATTGCTCGCGAATGGGTCGTTTCGTTGGGTTGTTATACTCTATACCTGCCGACCGAGCTATGTTAGCAAAAAAAAAAAATACAAAAAAACAACAGTTTGCTATAAAATATATGCAGTGGCATTAAGGTGGGCTGCATTATAAAAGTGCGACAAGTTGGAGGGCGGTGCCTTATTGGATATAATAAACATAAACTTAAAAGGAATATAATTTGGTTTTTAGAGAGATATACGGCACGGAAATGCAATCGTATATGGTCGGTGTGTGTGAGTTTTTATGGTAACCTCGAGTCAATGAAATAATTTATGGATGGGCATTAGAGATAGAAATGTGTCGTTGGGACTTATGCGAGTGCCATTCGGGGGCTACCGACACAAATTGAATGTGTGTTTGTTTTTAATAGGACTTTCGGTTGGATGACTGTGCGATGGCCATGAAGGTCAGTCCCATACAGGCAGGCGAGAGAGACAAGTATGACAAGTTTTGTGGATCACCTTTTAATGGGGTGTTTTATTTTTTATGTGGTGGAAGTTTACAGATACAAATGCTAATTTTGTGGATGGATATCCTTCGGTGGAGGTAGATGGATGGACATAAAGCTGAGTTTAAACTTTAAGAGGTATCTTTTGTATCATCAGGGCAGACAATTGTATAGTAGTGATGGACAGAAGTAGGGGCCATTATAGACACAAATGAGTGGTTATAGCATCATGCGCAGATACTACAGATACTCATGTCCATAAGCCGTATCAACGTATTGAGAGAAATGAGAAGAATTTGGAAAAGTTCAATCGTTTTCTGTTAACTTGGACTCAGAGCATGGAATGTCTAGAGATCGCAGCGATCTATCTGTCCTCAGTCCGACATGCCTACACTAAAGTTGAATCGATTGGGACAACCCTGGTAACGAGGATCAAAAGTACACTGCACCACAAAAAGTCGCACTTAGGGCTTGTTCCTAGATAAAGAATGACCCTTAAACGATGTAAAATTCGAAACACTAACAAAATATAGGTCCAGGAGTCTCAGATTGGGTTGAATGCATGCTCCAGACGAGACATAGAACTGGGTGACTGCCAAATACATGCAACGACCTCAAAAGGAACCCAGGAAGGTGATGTGCTGTGGCATCTACTATGGGTACTGGTTGCGGAAGGAAATCTTAAAGAAATTAGAACAAACTGAGTTGAAAGTTGTCGCATATGCGGATGTTTGACAAACAAGTTTAAGCAGTCCTCAACACCCTACTGAAATGGCTGAAAAGAAGGGCCTTACGAAGAAGAGAACAATTCAACAGATCGGTTCTTTGTACAGCGAGTAAGGAATCAGGAATAAGGAAGACAGAACCGAAACAATAACGAAAGGAGCCTCTGAACACCTTTCAACGAAATGCGTGACCTGTAGCATCTTTTTGAAGATATTCACGTTCCAGGTTGTGTTGCCTGACTCTGAGTCTTAGCCGTTGAAACCTTGTATTGGATAAAGCTAGACCAAGCTGACAGCAGATTGTCAGCGCGTCCTGCCATTAAGATATAAATAGTACCATTGCTGATCTTAAATCATGTGTAATCTAGACTTTCTGATAGTCTCAGCATTGTTGTCTGACATTCCCAGACAATAAGTATATAAGAGCCTCCAGGAAGGAAAAGGTTTCGACCGAGAACAGAGTACAAATTGAAGCAGAATGTGCCCTCCACAGAGATTTACCTAAAATAATTTTTGAAGGAATCATTGCTCAATGTTCCTAGGGTGCATGCCTTGAAAGTTATCTTGATTCTCATTTGAAAGAATATTTGAGAAAGCTTAAGGCTTTGTCCATAGTAAGGACAGGCCATTCATTGAACTGATTTCATTAGAAATCGACTTGAACCAAATGGTCCATAGTTTGTAAGTCTAGCTAAGCGCATATGGGTCGAGAAACCACAATCACACCCCGACTTATGTGCGATTGACTAGATCTACAGTCTTTTGAAAACCAAACTATCGTTCAAAACTTGGTATCCAATTTGATCAAGCTACACTTGCAGAACTGATCGTAAACACAGTTCACTTTAAGTCACTCAAAGTCAGAATTGAATAGGTTTGTCAAGGAATTGAATGCACCAGACTCCCGATGAACTGAGTATGGCTTGAGGCTTTTGTATGACTTTAACTACTCAGTGGATGCTATTCTAACCAAAAACAAGACATAATCTGTATACAGAGGTGGTCGCTTCTGGATGGGGAGGATGGTTCGTTGGGATTTTTCAGTGTATACCCAACACTAAGCTGACTAAGAGGGCGTATCCTCCTTGAGAAATTCAAAGACCTTAGTACTGATGACACGGAGAGTCTCTTACGCAGACGATACCCTTTATACGATGAATCCTGTAAGCCATTCCACCAACCAATAGGCAAGGAAAAGCTGCTAGAAATTTGTTCCACAGTTTATGATAGAGTCAAACGTTCTGGATGGATTTGAACCGGAAAAAGAATACTTGCCGTGAGATGTTATGGAATCGTTTATCTAGTTTATCTATCTGTCTATCCCTTTAATTTGAAAGAAGGCATATACGGCTATTCAGTGATTTCGTTAAAGACTAGAACCGCTTATTTGCAGACATAGACCAACAAACACCGTCTGATTTGCCTCGCAATTCAATACCCTAAGACTGGCTGTAATGATTCAGCGGTTTCTTAGGTCTTTGACCCTACGAACGACGAATTTCCCATCGTCATTCCTAAAGGATCATTCATCCCCCACACCTGCCATCTCTGTGTCGCCATTTAAGAAGCATTAGTAAGCTTTTAAGGTAAACTAACTCCATATCCTTCCTTCCAAAGGTTATGTCTTCTTTCCCTCCTCGAAAGCAATGGGAAAAAAAAATTCTTATACTGTCACTCACCTCAGTGACATATGATTGATGATATGTTTGCATTTCTAAAAATAATTCAATTCCTTTAATGGATTAAATTGTAGAACACCGAAGAAAATTTTCCGATACTCACGCACTCATCTAAGGCAATAGACATAGCCAGCCAAGCCAAGGCAACCCTTATGTCTATTTTTAATGGAACCATACCACCGATACACACACCGCAGTAGAAGAAGGGTAGTTTTTCCAGTTGACGTAACTATTGATTGATTAATCGGATAAATAAAAAAAAAATGTTCACCTCAACTTGAAGGTGGAACTTAAGGGGAAGGAGTTCCTTGAATTCAACACCTGACTTGGCTTCCCAAAGAAAGCCATTCTCTATACGAACGTGTGGGTGTGTAAGAGAATAGAATCCATAAATATTTATTTGAAACCAAAATAGATGCTGATGGAGTTGGATTTATACCAAAAGGTATCAGGGTGACTTCCTCACACGTGTTTTCCTTCGCAGGATATCCCGCCAACAACAATTTCTAATCAAAGTTCTACGCACTTACAAGTACAAAACTTGAAATTAAAAAACCGCACCTAGTTGGCCCGTTTCATCATCCCCTGCACGTCAATCCTCACCGGAATACGAGTACGAAATCTTTCAATATTAATTAACATTTAAGTTAAAAGTTTTTAGCCGACGTTTTTCCTTTGAACAACAGGCCTCTCTCACATAATACTTTTGACAGTAATTAACCGACGGTAAAAGCCGAAAAAGAAGAAGAAGAAGAAGGAAGGACCCGCCGCCGCCGCCGCTGAACTAAAGGCAAAAGACTTCCGCCATTGCGTGTCTAAAACAGCACAACTGAGAGCGAGCACCAGTCATACTTCAAGTAAAATAGATTAACCACCCTCCATTAGAGCCGCAAGACCGCAAAATAAATTATCATTTTAAGAACAGAGCTTCGAGAAATGTATCCTGTGTGTTTGCTCGCACATACATACAAGTACGAAGGACTCAAAAGTTGGCTTCTACTTTAGAAAATCTGAATTTTGCCCTCCAGACAGCAAAAGTGCTTCCCTCTCTCTGGGAGTGTTGTGTGTATACATTTAAAAGGACCCATAGGTATTGCAAATAATTTTCAAGTTCTACCTACTACTCCCCATCGATGGGTACAGCACTTGTACGTGTGTATGTTTGTATACCTATCAAGGATTAAAGAGAAACAACATTCCTTAGCCGCGAGAAGGAGCAAGAAATACGAAAAGCAGAAGAAAAAAAATGTTTATGAATCCCTAGAGGGATGTTGTTGAAATGAAATTTGATTAGCAGGCTTTGTATAAGAGGCATACTAATCCATCTTAACCATTGGTAACCATTCCGGGGTTCTGTGCTAAGGATCAGAAATCATTACTTGGGCAGTTTCTGAAGGGGGCACCGCCACCGCCGCCGCCGCCTTGGTAGGTAATTCATCATTTCACTTGAGTTTCGTGGAAGAAAGTTTGTTATGATTTTTCTTTTTTTCCTCCTTCTTTACTTTCGATCTTGTTCTTTGGTGTTACGTTTCTATTTAGGGCTTAAATTGGATGCAAACAGATGTGGTGGTTGTGCCGGTGCCGGTGCCTGTTTTAATGGCCGGCTTGTGTCCTTGTCATTTAAAGAGATGTCACTGAGTTTGAAAAGACGAAAAAGTGTTTTGTTCTTGAGTCGTAAATGGGCCTGTCAGTGGTATGATGGTATTCAATAAAAAAAAAAAACAAAAAGTTTTCGAAATATGTACTTAAAGCAACGCTCATGGCTGAGAGGGATTCTTGAAGGCGGAAACTTCAAAAATTAGGGACAGGATATACCTATATATCCAACAACTTCACAAGCTGTCATCGACGAGTAGTGTAGGTGTGATTCGATGAGGTGGCGAATTAGCAGTAGGAGGGAAATGGTCATAGATTGATGTCCTCGCTATGAACTTTACAAAAAGGTATCTGTCTTTGCTAAGTGGAGTTAAGACAACTGACAACTGTGATGTTCCACAGGACCAATGAATAGATACTCTCTACGATGAGCCAGACCATGCTTACAGGTCCAAATATGTCAAAGAATACTGAGACTGAAACTTAATATTCCCTAGATTTGGAAGATCGATGCAGTGAGTGAAAAGAAATGACTCCTAGAAATTGGAGGTCTTTGGCGAAGCCTGGATCGGTAAAAAGAAACTCTGAATGGCATCCACAAGAAGAGGCAAACTTCTCTCAGAAAATACGCCACAACAAGAGTTAGGATTCTCTCAGACTCTGTAGGTAGATTTAGTAAAGTCCCTCATTGTTCTGTTCGACGATAGACAGAAGGACGTTCCTTAGGACAAAATTATAATCTGATTTCAAATTCACACCAAATTACTGGCGCTTGTGTCTTCGGCGCCATGAAGGGACCCGTCTATAGTGGTTTGATCATTCCTCATTCGGTCAAGCGTTTCCGTGGTTACTCCGACAAAACTAAGAGCTTCAATGCCGATGTCCATCACGCTCACATTATTGGTCAGCACGTTGATGATTATGAAGATGAAGAGTGCTTCAAGTGCTAGTTCAGCAGATACATCAAATTGGGTAATGTTCTTGAAGAAATCTATCCTATCCAGCTGTGGAAAGGGAGCTGGTCTATAGTTAAAGGCAAGTTGTGCAATTCTGACTACATCTTGACAAAAGAGAGAAAAGAACTGAAGCTAAGACATCTCTAGCCGGGTTAACTAGCTGGAGAGTCTCAACAGTCATCTAATGCCCTTGCATACATACATCCAGACTTAGAATCCTCGAAGTATTGTCTTGACTAAGAGCAAAACTAAATATGGTATCGTCGTTCTGATTGCCGCTGCACAATTTGTGTTTGAAAGTCGTTAAAGAAATGGCACCAATAATGTGATACAGATATATCTGCTAGTTGGTGCTAGGACCACTCTCGATAGGCATAATCCTCAATGATGTTCAAAGACTCCAGACGAAGTAGAAATTGTATCTTTTACAAGTATCGCAACTTTTAAAGTTCCTGGACACAACTAGATGAACATAAAACTGAAGTGTGTTCAAAACTAATCAGGAATAGCACGGAAAAATTCACACAGAGTCAAGTGTCTCGCATAAGAAACACTACTACTTTTCTACACGTTGCTAGCAAAATAAAGTAAATAAACCGAAGGAGTTCCACAAGGTTCGGCGGTAGGTCCGCTCTTGTTCCAATGTCTTGTTCCAATACTATAATTGAAGCTGTCAAGCCTAAACAAAGTTCAAATTACACGCTACGTTCTACTTACAAATGTATCGCCTTTGTACACCGTAAGAGATCTCGGAGTGGTGCTTTCAAAAAGAGTCATCCACTTAAAACTGAAAACCACCATTCAACCTACATCGACATGTCCATTCAAAAAATTTCATATTAAACATTTTTTTTTTTTGTTTTCTTTTAGAAACGACAAAAACAAATATACACCAAGGAATGCCGATTATTTAGAAACTTTTCTTTTTACGAAAACAAAACCAAAAAATTACATTCAAAAATTACTCATACTAAGAGCACACAACAGAATTTTGAAAAAGAAATAAAAATCAAAAGAAAAACAAAACAAACCACAACAACAATCCACATCACAACATTCGATTTTTAAAATTGACAAAAAAACAAAAAAATTGAATAATCTTTTTTATGTTTTTTTTCAAAAAAATTTATTTAAGCCAATTGGTTTTAATTTTTTTTTTGGAAAAACAAAACTCATTACACCCAAAAAAGATTTCTTAAAAAAGAAAAACAATTTCGATATTTTTACGACACTTGTCACAACATGAAGACACTGGAAGTTTACCACACTACACAGCTTCAGGGATGTGATATCCTGCTGTATTTTTGGTTTTCATTTTCTTTTGTATTTGAATTTTCGAAATTCCATTTCTGCTTTCCAATTTGTTTTATTTTTTCGATCCAATAGGTGTGCGTTTAGGCTCGTAGATATCACATTTAAAGCCCTGCAGTTTGCAAAACAACGATTTAAGGAAAAAAAAAACAAAAAAAAAAGAAATAAAACATTTCCACAGTTTTCAACTACAATTTTTGAATTTTTTGGAATTTGTTTTCATTTTGTTTTAGATTCTTACTTAGAAACTTTTGATACCGCGCTCCTTTTTTTTTTGGCTTTAATTGTATTTAGTTTATAATTTTATATATACGTATGCGTTAATTGTTTAGACGAAGGTAAGAAGGATAATTCGAATGACAAATGGTATTTGTATCCCTGTATCCGTTTCGGTTTTTTTTTTGTTTTGTTTCAAAATTTTGCTGCCATATCTGTTATCCTTTGAGTGTGCTTTGAGTGGATGCTGTTGGTTGTTTGTGTTTTTATTTGGTCGAATGTTGATTGATATATATACCAGCACACATCGAGCACACTGTCGAGGAACTTTTTGTATCTTTTTTGTTTTTGTTTTTTGGTTTTCTCTATCGAATTTCTGTATAAATTTAATGGTTGTTAATTTTGATTTGGCTTTTTGTCAAATTTGATTTAATTTTTTTTTCTATTTTATCTACATATATGCATGTGTGTGTATATAGATATATATTTTTGTTTTGGTAATATATAAATATTTTACAATAATTTATCTAGAAGTATGTATTTTGTTTATATTTAATTTTAGCTCATCTTACGTCAGGCACAAACAGGATACAGAGGTGTGAGAACTTAATAATTGCGTTGAAGAAACAAAAACAGAATTACGAATGGCTTTTGTCCTTTTTTTTTTTACTTGTTTTTGTTTGTTTGTTACTCGTATTGTGTGTGCATTTTTTGTTTTCTGTTCGCTGGTTTGGCTGGTTTTTATATGTGTGGCTATGACTATACTGTATGTACAGGGATACTGTTCTTCGTGGCTGTCCCCGACTACGACGACGACGACGACGATGATCCTTTTTGTTCTTTTTCTTATTGTTCGCTTTGGATTCTGTATATTTTGTTTTTTGTTGGTGGAGTTTGATGTAGATCTCCTCCAGTTGTTCGACGATGTAATCTCCGTATCCTTAAATGAGCGTAATCCACTTTAATTGGTTTTTCTCTCTCGGCTTTTATTTTTTTTTTCGGTTTGGTTTTAGAACAGAACAAAAATTGTAATTATCGCAGTTTTTTGAACTTGTTTGTGTATCTGATACATGAAATCATTAGCTGGATACTATGGTACTCTATCGATTTGATGGACGTTTATCTTTAATTTACTTTTGATTAAATGTTTTTTGTTTTTTCTTTGAGTTGTTTCGAATAATTGATTTGTGTTTGTTTTTTTTGGTTTTTTTTTTATTTAATATTTTTGTTTGTGTTATTTAAATTTTAATTGATGTATATACTCTCTTCCATTCCATTCACTCAGATCTCCATGGAAGTCTCGAGATGGCGATACTTCATCATCAACGACCTCATGGTTAATTGAATTTCTGTAATGGATTTTTATTTATATATAAAGATATAATTGGTTTTTTGTTTTGTTATTAGAAAATTTGTAAAACAACAAAAATTGCTCAAAAAGACATTTAAAAGAACTATTTTCCAAAGAAAAAGTATATATTAGATATAACAAACAATCCGAAAAAATGTTCGAAATATATATTTAGTTTATTTATTTGTTTTTTTTTGTTTTTTTTGGTTATATTCTATTCTATTTGGTTATAGAATAAAATACAGTGGTATACATTTAGTCACTACACAGAAATGTTTGCCAATTTTTGTAGTTTTTTTGGTTATACTGATTTGGTTTTTGATTTCTTTTTGATTGCCAATTGATTTGTTGTTAAATTTGGAATTTTGGTTTTTTTTTAATGTTTTTTGTTTAACTAGCACATATAGAGAATATAAATATATATTTTGTTTAAACTTTATTTTTTTTTTACAAACAACATCGACAACAGCACCATAGTAAACAACATCAATTAATTTTTTATTTTTTTTTCAAATGTTTTTTGTATTTTTTTTTTTTTGTAAATTCAATTGTTCTCGTTCATTTTACACATACGACAACGATGCAAATGCTATAGTTTGTGCATTTGTGGTAATTTGTTTTTCGAATTTTTAGTTTTTCGGTTTTTATTTTGTGTAGATCGAGAGTTTTTTTTTCATAAAATTATGTTTTGTAGCTTTAAGTTTGAAATAAAAAATCGTAGCACTCAAAATTGGGGGCACATTGAGTTGGAAATTTTAAGGAAAAGAGCGATAATACAGTAGGATTGGCATCGAAAAAAAATTAAAAAAAAATAAAGGGGCGTGGCAATCGAGTTTGACAACGATTGGCGACTATGACAGTAGAATTGGGACCAATGGTTGGCACTGAAATACTCTGAAATACTTTGCGAACATTGCAGTAAGATACGGGCCTAAGATGTGGACGCACTAAGACGGGTACGAACTCTAAAAGTCTGACTAGGACTCACGTTTGGTCGCTACTACGCAAACTTTACCGACGACGGAGTTCGAATTTATGTGTCTGTAACTGGAAGGGTATCCCAAGGGTTAATGCTAAGTTCTCAATTGTTGTTGAGCATAGAATACAATGACGTACATAGACGTTTGAATGTAGGTTATGCAAAAAAGTGGTTGAATTCTGAAGAAACGGAGATAGCCAAATGTGGTATCAGAAGGTAGGTTGTATCCTTGAAACTCGATGATCATATCAAGAGCTTTACTTTGCCTATTAGCAACTTGCGAGTGATAACAGATACAAAGGACAGTGTTATGTAAGGATAAAGTAATTCAATGCTCTTCTGTCAAGAACTATGTCATGTACAAGAAAAGAAGGCCAGAAACAAATAAAAGTCACTCAGTAAGCTGTGCTATAGCTACTATTAGTGGTAAGTAGAAAGAGCCTGCATTTCAGTATCTGATGAGACTATTTTCTTTATTTCAGGATAGCTATCAACGGGAGTCGATATACAGCAAACAGGACAATGACTTGCCAAATCTTTGTTATTGCAGTGACACAAGGGACAGTACTAGGTTCACTTTTGTTAAATATTTTTTGATTTGAAGCTTCTAATTTTTGTCAAAATAGAGATTATGTCTATTTAGGTACTCGAAGTTCTTAGGGCAAAGAAATTGTGGAGTTAGTAGCTCAATCTGGCCAAGAGTGTGCGCTATTCTACTGACAAGGAACGATTTTAAAAAGTCAAAACAAACTCTGCTAGTGACAGTCCCTAAGAGGGTTCTTCATGAAGTCTAGAAGTCTACATGAATTTGCAATATCAATTCTAATACTAAGAGTCATCCAATCAGATGTACAATGTTCCGCATCTGGAGCAGTAAGAGAAATTCTGTGTCCTGGCTTAATGCACCGTGAGAACATAGCATATGCCCCACAGTATCTAAAGATACAAGTCTGTCAGTATTGGGATGATACAGATGTGTATTTGAAAATCCAGATACAGCGACAGTACAATGAGTGGAATGAGAAAAATCTTTGACATTTAGAACGATTGGTTGGTGATACCCAAGATTGAATTTTTGACAGAAAGACAACCATCTTAATGTTGGGTAAGGATCGAAAGCATTAATACCCCATAAGGCTTAGGTAGCATGGAGAGTGGTGAGTGATAGATCGATCGTGAGTCCTGTCCATGTAAGTGAATGCTTACTTCAAATAGACAAAAGTATTTGACAAGAGATTCAGTATTTAACACAAATAAAGCAGTTACTCTAAGGGACTAAAAATATCTTTAGAATTTACAAGGGTAGATACGCCAACTAAGTTGTAAACTACATATACAATTATACAATCTAGACAACAGACCATTTATGGGAAAGGTTATTACTAATTTCATCCAAAGTCCGGTCCAATACAAGTAAGAATTTTAGAGCATCATCTCAGTGAAGTATCTACAGCCATTATGGTGCCCATATGTAAGGTAAAAGGGCATGTAGATACTCCAGATCACTGGTACGGTCAATAGGCTTAGAATTCATTTGGATATATGAATAGCGGCTAGAGCTTAACGGGGAGTCAATTACTGCGAAATAAGTGTGAATAGTCAAACAACGATCGGAACTGATATTTGGTATTCAAGTTTTAGGAACGAAGAAAAATTTAGGTCACATGAACCATGATCGTCAAGACAAGACTGGGCTATAAGGAACTATAAGCTGGCAAGTTGATCACAAATCGCTATCGTTACCTCAAATCCTTGTGTACCCAGTTTTAGACTACTGTTCAGTACAGTCTCCTTTTTGATATTTACGACGTTCATCAAATTAAATCATAGTCCTTGAAGGACATTCGCTGGTGAAAGATACGACTGCGAGTGGCATTTGATGGGCAAAAACCTCCGAACAGTAAAACGCCACTTGAAAACAAAACTACTTTAAACAAATACCCTTTTCCAACTAATTTCATATCAATGTAACCAAGTCCTTGCAAGTCCTTAACAAAAATAATTTCACCAAAAATTAATGTAAGTACGTACACACTTGCACACATCCTTCAAAAAGTTTGTCGTACGCGTGCAATAGCCCACCAACAATGTCAACAGAACCAAAAATTTTATACAAACACAGATCAGGACTTCAAAGTGTGTATGTGTTTGCCTAGTTCCCATGGTTTTTGCGAAATCATTGAAAAGCAAAAAAAAAAACTGAAAGCCCCCTCAAGAGATGATGACGATGACGACAACGACGATGGCATCGTCGTCCTATTCCGAAAAATAAAACGAAAATTGGTTGCTCTCTCGCAAAATGTTCCCAATAATTACTTTGGTCCT
Organism: Xylota segnis; assembly: GCA_963583995.1. NCBI lineage: Eukaryota > Metazoa > Arthropoda > Insecta > Diptera > Syrphidae > Xylota > Xylota segnis. The sequence continues at coordinate 7,511,891 of OY757238.1, forward strand.
TATTTGTAGAGAAAATTTTACGCATGGTGAAATGTTTTTCCTTTCCCCTCCCTGCACCCAGCGTGTTTTGTTTGACAGACTTAATTTAAATATTATTTTTGTATAATTTTTTTTTCCTCTCTTCTTTTACTTTGTTTTCTACTTGGGGTCCTTTTTCAGAATGTCTAATGAGTTCCTTTGAAGTTCTCACTCTATGGGTGATTTTGCGTGAGCACATAGATACGAGTAGATGTATCTTTAACTATATCCGTGTGGCATATCTAAATTGTTCATCGATATGGTGTGTTTAGAGAATGTAATCAGAAATATGTTACTCTTAAAAGGAATCTAATGTAATTACAAGGACGAATGGAAAAAAAGACGCAGATGCTGGAAAGATTTTAAGTGGAAAGTCGTTTCCTGTGAGCGATATCACTTTTAATATCAGAGAGGAGGCGCTTTTGATGTTAAATGCGTGGAAATTCGAAAGAGCACAGGACTCACTATTTACAGCATCCTTCCGGCTTCATTATCATTTAACCTGAAACTTCAAATGACTTTTTATGGCAAATAGCAATTAAAATTTCATAACAAGAACTTTGATTCCATAATACGGCCCCCAAACCCTGCCGGTGGTTGGGTAAAATAAAAGTGTTGAATGAGAGCGGAGATTGAAATTGAAAGCCAAACACAGGAAGGGGGAGGGGAGGAAAGGACCGGAAAAAAAGAATAACTAAAAGAGGAACGTTGACTTGACAGCCGCATATATACACACAAACCCACAGCCAAGCAGACAATTCATAAACTCGGGGTTGTTCGGAGGTTAAGTAGATTGCAAAGGATAGGATTTCAGCAACCAACCCCACCAGACCTGTCTCTCTCTCTCTATCTCTCTTACTTAGATACCTGAAGTCATTACAAGTGATTTCGCTTAACATGTGTAGTTTCATACATCACTTGAACCTGTGGTTTTCATCTCCTCGGTCGGTCTCGTGTCTTTCAACTGCAACAGGATTTTATGTGCACACACAGGAGGAGAAGACAGTGGTGACGACGACGACGACGTTGAGGACGATGAGGATGGCGACGAATCCTTTGTTCGACACTTAACTGCAAAAGGAAATTGAACTTCGGTCGCTGCTACCTACTGGCTGCATTCAGAGTTGATAGTGAACAGCAGCACCATATAAAGGTGAATACAGAGAGAGATTTTTCTTCTAATGAAAAAGCCAAAAGGATTTTAAGCTCATAGAGGGCTTAGTGTGCTACACATCCATCCATACGGAGCAACGGGGGCTGAAAGAGAACACACACAACGACGAGTATGGTACAGCGATTTCGAAATAAATCCTCTCACTCCATCCATAGAGGAATGCATTTCCACAGAAAGCTGTGTATGTGTGCGTGGATGGCTTGTAACACGAACTAATCATACACCTTGTTCGGTTGGAAGAAGGCTTTTTCGGTATAAGACTATTGACACGGTAATAAGGCTTAGCATCGTTAACAGAACGAACGATGGTACGATAGTGTTAAGTAGGCAGGGGTGGTCAAGGCGCCCTATTTAAAAAAAAAAACAAAAAAACATTCATTCAGAGGATGTAGGTGATGTACTTTGTGACCATGAACCGAATATTCAGAGCTAATTGGAGGAGTTCCTAGAATCTGTCAAACGACCGGCGGTCTATTACGAAATCTCTGAGCTTTATATGGAACGGTCACCCAATTAGCTGGGTTTATAGCGTACCACATTGTAAATCGAGCCCTTTGCATGCTTAAATCAAATCTGCACAACACGGCACACAAAAAATTATGAAAAGATAACGAAATCAGACGACATCCGGCCTGTAGATACTTAAATTCAAAAGTGAGATACCTTCCTCATCAAAGTCATTCGTAAACACTTTGAAAGGCAGAAATGTATGGCCACGAACCGGGCGCCAAATAATTTGCCAGCTCGAAGGACCATAAAAAGGAAAAAAGAACTCTGAAGACGTTTCGAGCTCGAAAAATAAAATTCACTTTCTAAACTAATGACAATCTATAGGAACCCATTCTAAGCATGAAAGGATAACGAGATCGAGCACTTTTCGCCCTGCAGATACTCAAGTTCAGAAAATAGATACTTTTGGTGGAGTAAACTTCCTCTTTTTTTGTTTCTTTAACAAACTACTGACTATCATTCAAGGTATACCCATTTTCAGGAGTATGTTTGCCTGTACCAAGGTGGCATTCTATACTTCGAGAGTCACATTCACATATAGTCCTCTTCATGGAGTATCTTTATGTCTTTATTTCAATATTTTGGAGTCTTGTCAGAGTTAGAAAATAGAGAGATACGCAACTGTCCATCATACCACATATCTCACGACTCAGGCCTCATGTCTTACGGCTCACACCTCCTTTTTCACGATTTCTATGAAAGAAACGTAAGTATAGTCAAATCGGAGACTTAATTCAAGAAATATCTGAAGAATTCCCCCCAAGTCTGTAGTAGAGATCAGTTGATCAGGTGAAATTGAATGGTTTGAGAGTAAATACCTCCAGGTACCAGCCTACCAGCTCGCCTAGAAGCCTTTGACGGTGATTTGCTTGCTCTGGAGGATAGTAGGATTTCTCCCAAATTTCTTGCAAATTGAGAAGCCATAACGACACCTCCGCGCCCCAAGCCAGCGCCCGACCGAAATCCACTATCGGACCAGCTATGCGCGCAACACATTGTGCCAAACACCAACCCCACAACACATAACTCCTCATCTATCGATAATAAATGCCAATTGTAATGGAGTGAAGAATTCATCAAAACCATAGAGAGAGGGCGAAATGGTCGGAGAAACAAGAACTTCTACAGATACAGCCGTCGCAATACCCCCTTCCCTTAACAAATCTATTGAAATGTTTACTTGATTCCTTTTAGCTTTCGAGAGAAAATGAAATGATTTTCTTCCTTTCTGCATCACAGGACGACGGAAACATATTGTGAGTGTGATGGCATAGGGTGGCTTAAATGTTACCCCAAAGACGAGGAGACTTCCTCTAACAACGAGGGCGACGGAAAGCCTCAGCCTCAGTGCTGTTTCTCAAGCCTCAAGTTGTATTGTGGTGGATTTTAATTTAATTTTTGTGGTTTATGCGCTCAGAAATTAATTGAACTTGTTGGGTTCTTGATTCTACTGGAATCCCACATCTTCATCCCTTATACTCTCGGTACACTTGTATACACCATTGCCATTCCCATTAGAACCGCCGCATCCATCTTGCATTGGGGGGGGAGTATCTACACGTCAAGCTTTTCATTCTATAACCGACATTTCGTTGTAAAATCCTAAATCTTCTTTTCTGGTTCCGGGTTCTCTGCTTCTGATGGTACTTTGTGTCTGTCTGTGTTGATTAATTTTCTTTGTGCTCTATTATTTGAGTTTTCCCGTATAGATGTACTCACTACTATGTGCTGGATAGGAACCAGGTACCTGGTACCTAAGTAGGCTTTGTAAAAAATTCTTTCGTTTTCTTTTCATTCTTTTTGTTGTCTCTATGTGTGTGTGAAGCATTTCATTGATTTGAGGCTTAAAAGTAATGCCTTCGGGGCATTTAATTAAGAGATTCCTTGCGAAAGGATTTTAAGGGTTCAATAAGACTTTGAAAGGCTTTTGGATCAGGTTTTCTCTTCTTTTTTTTCTTCTCTTTGCTCTCCTCTTCGAAGTTCAATTGGAATTTTAAATGAAACAAAGGAAAAGTATCCTCCACCTTGACACTACCCCTACACACTTCATTCTCCGGCTCACACAAGGTTCACTTTCGGTGGCGTAACGCACTCACACACAGTAGTGGAGGGAGGCGTCTGTCAATTTCCTTCATCTTCCACTTTGGGGTTTTATTTTTTTTTTTTCCTCTCTCTTTTCGTTTTTGAATTGTTTATGTCCTCTAAAAGGCCCTTTCAACTAACGTTCATAAATTTTATATCAGAAATATAAGAGACTAAAACCTGAAAAACCTAAAAAAAAAGGAAGCGGAACCCTTATCAAGTTATGGTGGTTGTTCTTATTTTCTTTGCTGTGAGTCCTGTCAAACGACACACGCCAGAGAAAACCTAGGGGGGTGTACTTAGTTTTATGAAATAAGTAAACAATGTCGTTCGTACTGCCGTGGAAGTGGAAATCTTAAAATTCTGTAATAGACTTGGGCGGTGGCAAACAGGACCTAGAATACGTAAGGTGAATACTAATCTGGAGACATGTCGAATGGTGGAACTAAATGTGGTTCTAGGGTGAATGAAATGAAATCTTCTAAGTTTGGGGTGAAAGTGCACAGAAACAAGAACAATATTTGTGAAAGACGTTCGCACCGAATAAGTAGTCGAGAGTGCAAAGGGGATTGTAACGAAACGTGTGGTTTAAAATTATCATAAGTAGAGGAATAACAAACTGAAAAAAGAAATCAAATCCTTGTTGGTTTGGGGTCAGAAGACTCCTTTCTATATACCAACCGATGTCATGTAGCACACTCCACTCGAAAGGAACACGATTATAGTTTGACTAGATAGCTAATGCCATGAATCTTGTGAATCTGTAGTAAAAATCTGTTATTCTTCGTGAGGAAAGGTAGAAGATACACGTGTAACAGGATAAACTTTCACAGATAAACAAATCTGCATCTATCAAGTACAGGCCGAACTATACAGCCCTGTGGGACATCACTGTCAAATGAATCTGTCAGTATCTGACAAGTAGTAGGAAAAGTGTGTGGCCCTGCAAGATATAACTCTGAGTTACAGAGTGGCCCGCTTAAACCAATTCTCTGAGTAGACTGTCTTCAGCTCAGAAATGAATAAGTTCAGGGTTACCTGTTAAATGTTACAGTTAGACAAGCTCCACCAAATAGATGTAAGTGGGAACGCAGGACTATAGGCTTTCGATCTTATGGTACAGTGCCATGAATTATATTTCTCTTTCCTTGGCAATCCTCAAATGAAACCAGTGGAGGTGGCCATCAAGAATTTCCACCGGATATTGATAGTATCTATCAGACGGGCTTCACTTAGGAATACTTTTCCTGCCACCTAGTCTACCGAATCCTTTTGTGAGCGCCAGGATTGTTCAAAGATTTCAGAGCGTAACTATGACCTTCTGACAAACAAGTTCATGCAAGTAGTGATGGCTAAATGAATGACTGTCGATGTTGGTCGAAGCTAGACTCCTATATTGCCATAGTGGTGCTATCTAGCAAGTGGAAGATTTCCAATGTTTCATGCAACAATAGCAGTCAATTGAATGTACGTACCTGCGGAAGAGTCGAAGCCAAAGTTTGACCTATTATGGCTAAAATCAGAACTCTTATGACTACCCTACGGAGCTTTAATAAAATGACAACAAAATGAAATAAATTCCCAATATTTGTTGCAAACTCTAAGTCATATGCACGTCGGTTAGACATGCCATAGTTTAACTCGATGTTATCCTTGACTACCATCAGTTCGAAAGATAGTACCTAGCGTATGGTTCTTGAAAAAAGTTGGAAATGGATTGCAGAAAGAAAAAATAGACCAAGAAGTCCCATTTCATCTTCAAGCTCTCACAGGCTACGTAATCCATGAGGGATAAGGAACGTAAGACAATATTTAATCGGCTGTAGGGCCACGAATCGGGCGCCATTAATTATCCAGCTCAAAGGACCATAATGACTTGAAAAAACCTTCGGTATCTAAAAATAAAATACCATTTTCCAAATTAATGACAAACGACATGAACGCATTATCCAAGAGGTTTCATTTCGTAGATCAATGAAAAAGCAACAAAAAAAAAGAGAATTTCCCAACAATTTGACACTTTTTTGTATCCTTTTCATCTCACTACCTACAGTAGGTACTATCAAAATTAAGTCTCTCGTTCCTTCTATCAGCCCAGATCATTGTTACCAAAAAAAAAAAAAAAAGAAAAGAAATGTCAACTTGTATCACCCTCTTCAAAAACAATTGAAGATATCCTTTCCACTTCCGCTCCTCTCCCTCTCTCTCTGTGTGTGTGTGTTCGTGTGATCACAAAGGATTCATGAAAATTATCCTCGACGATAATTACATTAATTAACGTTGAAAAGTTGAGATTAGTCAGTGAGACAGAGCCTGTGACATTCTGTCACAAAGTATTAAACGCCGAATTAACAATTAAAAGAGAATTTCAAATTATATTTAATTTAAATAGAATCCTGTCGTATATGTGTACAACGATCCGATCCGATGACGTCCTGTATCACATTACGAAATGAGAAAAGAAAGCAGCAAGAAAAAAAAAAGGATAAGGACAAGATAATTAGGTTAGATATCCCATTTCTCACCCCTTTGGCATATTTTTTTTAAAGTTTTTAGGTCATTTGAGCTGTTTCCATTTCCTTTGCCTTACGAATCAATGTTGGAAGGGGACGGGATGACGGGTTCCAGGGAAGTAGCACCGGGAGGGTAGAGATGGAAATAAACTTCATCGGAAATGGAATTCATCCTGGCGAGGTTAATTATTAATCCACGACAAAAAGCGATACAGAGAAAGAGAGAGTGAGGGAGAGGAGGAGCTCTTGAAAGCTTCACGTAATACCCCTTGGGGCGATATACACTCTATACAAAGTCCCTAGCTCATGTTTCTATTAAACTCGGTATAGCTATACGCTATACATACATGCGTACCCATACGCTGAATACTTTCAAAGGGAAGTAGTTCGAAGTCAAGAGGGTGAGAGAACACCAGAGAACACTAAGTAATTGATTACATCTCCTGGGAGAACCTATGTGTTGTGTTGCGTATCTTTTATATGGTGTTTGGTTCAACTACTTTCCTACTGTGTACTACATAATATATTGTTTGGCTATAAACAATTTCTAAACGCATAGATACCTTGTATCCTGGCCGGGGACTTTGGTGGTCATTATATTGCCCAACGCAAATCACCACTCGTTGGTATTAAATACTCAAACACACACAGACACACCCTGTACACAATAAAATGCAATATATTCACTCTCTCTACTCTGAGAGTGTGTAGTCCTGAAAAGGATGAATGGCTCCATTCTTGTTGGCCTGGTTTTTGTGTTGTTTAAAGATGATCACACAGCGCCGCCTAACTCTGACTAAAGGGGAATGAATCGATTGTTGAATTAGGTCATCGTCTTGCTTCCTTTCTTTTGTAAGGAAAAAGAAAAACAAAACGAAAGGCAATAAAACGTGCGTCGTAGATGAAACCAGTGGAGGTGTGCAAGCCAACTATATAGTATAAATGGTTTCTAATTCCATTAAGACGGAAAAAAGTCGGGAGTCTTATGCCAGCTCGCTATGATGAGTAAATTTTAATTAGCGAATGACTTTAATTACGCACAGGGTGGTGTAGGAATTGGTTTTCTTTTACGAAATGGATGCAAGGAGAGTCGAACAATGAAAAAGGGTAATAAACAGGTCACCCACACGGGATATACCATGCCTGGGCAGTGTACAAATGATAGGGTATACAGTATCTCTGGGATGATGTTACCCTTAATAGTTGGTTCTGGCGAAAGGGAAGTTAATTAAGGAATCTGTTGGTAGTTGGGGATTATGTTAAATTGGAGCTGCTAACCTAGGAAAATGCAATCATTCGGTGAAGGAAACGATAACGAAACTGCAACTTAATTAGACACCCAGATCAGGTTGCCACTTTCTGCTCTATAAATCCACTGAAACATCACCAACCACGAATTAGAAGGAATTCAATTAGTTTTCCTAGAAATTGCACGAAAGGTTTTGAAATGAAAGTTACAGACTCTTCGAATAGGTAGTCCCTTCTACGTGTATCTTTTCGATTTAAACAAAAACTAAAGTAGAAACTCATAAGCAAAAAGCCAACAGAAAGCTAAGTACAAGATTTAGACCACTGAAACACCCCGCATGTTAGTCTAGACTCGACAGCAGTACTAGAAATCATAACTCGGGTTATTAACCAGTTTACTAAGGAATTTACTTAAAGAATCGTTCAAGCAAGGGTCAAGAGAATTGGAGTCCCTTTCTTTTCAATGCGCCACCAAACATACAGACAGATACCCAGAGCTACTTCAGATACCATGCGTTACCCAAATGGAGTTCTTAGACGCTTCCAAACGATTCGAGGATAATAAGGCACCCAGTTTAGATAGAACACTGCTTGAATAAGTTGGTAACGTACCATCAAAACTGATTCTGTAGATGTTCCACAACGATGGGTACTGGGACCTATATTGTTGACTGTAATGCAGAATAGATTTCGTGGATCCGGAGGTATCCAAGCTAACGACGCTCAATTCTAGCAATAACGTGAAAAGACGCGTAACTTTATAATGAAGAGGGTGATGGACTCAGTCAATATAAGAGGCTTCCTCAGTCAAACATGATAGACTGCCGCAAGAAGAACAGAAGAACATCTAGTTAGTATCGTGAAGGGCATTGAGTATAAAAAAACTTTCGGGTTTTGACTAAAGCAGGGGACTAACAGGAGTCTCAACACGTTATACCAGGTAGCATCTTCGATTTCTTCCTAAATTTGAAGAATAACAAAGGGCAAAGGGTACATTTTGAGTGTTCTTGCTTCTTAAAGCTTAATCGCAACATCCAACCATACTGTTGTATCTTTCACCAAAAACCAACGCTATGGCATATTCGCTGACTCATAGAAATTTATTACAAAATTTTATGACATGGAAAATCCTTTCGAAAATTTCCCCGATAATGCGTTTCTACTCTAACATCATGATCCCGACCATCCATCGAAGCAGCATCCAACCGTTTCGCCAACATTAATGTATTCCTAATATCACATGGCTGACGCTTAAGATTTTTCGCCCATAAAAACCAAACTCATAAAGTATCCCTTTCCTGACATCGAATCGCCTCTCCCAGCCACCCTCCCGAGACTGATGCTATACTCGTATAGTATATAAAACAATTTTCATTTTATTGTTTATGCATCGTAAAATGTTCATTTTTGTGCGTTAATACTCCCCACAGACACTCTCCACTCGCCATGCAGATATCACACATGCACCAGGACATACCGATAATTGCCCAACAATGGCCTCCCCTGTTCCACTATCGGTGTCCCCATAGTCTTACAGGGAATAAAAAAAAGAAATATTAAAACGTAATAATACATACACTAGCAGTCAATAGAGTGTGTATCCACATATCCAACGCTTGGCTTCGTATTTTTTTTTGCAGTGTTTCAAAGTGTTATACAATTTTGTTAATATCCTGAGAGCTCTCCGGTGTCGTTTTGAATTATGCCTTTCGGTTGAGAATTACACCCTTTTAACGTTGCTAGATACTATCAGCAAAAGGACGACGACGCGCCATGGACATAGGAAGTAGTAATTTGATTAAGCCCAAGTTTCACATTATCCTGCTGGTGCCACCACATAGTATACTGCATGTATCTACGAGTATCTATGTGTATCTGATGTTGGGGTGTTGTTAATTATTTGATGGATTTTAAATTGAAATTTCACAAAAATTCACTTTTTGCACATGAAACGACTGTATGTGTGTGTGTGTGTGTGTGCGTGCTTGCGAGTTGATGAAATATTTAAATTAAGATAAATCACCGCAAAATAATGTTCTAGTCGAATTGAGTCAGCTGGGACTGTTTACCGCGAACAATTTACTAAATTGAACACACACACACACCCATGCACACAGTATGGAGCGAGGAGTGAACGCGTTCAGGGATAATGATGATGAGTTGGCGAGATGTAGTCAGTCAGAGTTAGTCGTTGGTAGGTAGGTAGGTATCTGTATGTGTTGGAAGCTGAAGTGAATTATTGCATGATTTTGGTTATTTCGGTGGAATGATGAAAGTGGAGAGATATGGTGGGGGATATGGCTTCCAAAATTGTATTCGTGTTTAATTAATGCTTTTGAGCGAAAGTTAAAGTGGAAACTACAAGGATATTAATTAATTCGGAACTAATTAGTGCTTCAAAATGGATGGATGTACCTACTCCTATACATGTATGTGTTTAGAATGGGAGGATAGATACAATATATGGATTAAACATAGATTTCATTTGAAAATGTCATTCTTTTCTGTTTTATATGACGCATCTGTCCACCCCTTGAACAGAAAACCTCCCCCAACGGGAGGTTAAACAAACGTTTAAATAAATTAGAAATTATTACCATTATCCAAGCACATCGGGCAATTGTTATCCGTGCCAACCACCCTCTGGCTGGAGCTGGAATCGAATTTCTTAATTTTGTCCAATCAATTTTTATGGCAAAACTTTCATTGACATTTCGTGAAAACAAAACCATTCATTGATATTATCGTCTTCTATCCATTTAGTGCAATGTTTGTGGTTGTATTTTTGGTAATTGTTTTGGGGATACAAAAGCTTTCTGTTGGGGGGGCGATAAAAAATACAGAGACACAACACAAAATTTACGGAAGAAAGAGTATTCATTTGACTTAAGAGAGGGGCTGAGAAAGTTTTCGCCATAAAATGAAGGATACAAATTGATGATTTTTTTTTTGCTTTTTTTTGTGTTGGCAATGGGGATTTTTGAACAAATTGGGAGATTACACTTAAATTTACATGAAGGAATGTTTTTTATTGACTTAAACCGTCATTGAGTTGACAACCGCAGTTTGTTAGGTCGTCAATGCTGAGTCACTAGTTCTAGTTTTTTATGGAAATGATGATGAATTCACCATGGAGTCCTGTTCAGTGGTAGGGCGCAGATATAATTTAATAAACTGCAAGAATGGTGAGCTTCTCAGGTACACTGCAGAAGATTTAGACTGAAACTTCACAGTGAAGGCATTCTGCGCTGTAAATCTCGATGACTTCAAAAGTACAATTTTCAAGAAAATTCAGAAAAGCCCCAATGATTCCCTAGGACCTGTTCTTTTCAAAAAATCAACTATCAACCTCCTATGTTTAGTGGGAGATACAAAAGATACGTATCTTTGAGTAGCAAGGTCAGTCAGATATACTCCCAACTCATACTATCATCCACCAACATATGGCGAATTGTATCCATATGGACATTAAGGTCGTTAGCATTTTTCACAGTTAAAAAAAAAATCACTGTTGTTCACCACCACACAGTCGAGATGGCAAAAATTTCGCTGAAATTTAAGTATCCTTTCAGCTGATGATTTTGTTGGGGAAACGTCTTTAGGATTATTCGTATGTACCTACTGTTCTATACGGAAACTACTGACATTGAGGTCGCTAGTATTTTTCGCGGCGAAAATAAAATCACTGTTTTTCTTCACTACAGAGTCGGCATGTCACAAAGCTCACTGAAGCTTAAGTATCCTTCCAGCTGTGGATTTTATTGAGGAAACGTCTCTAGGATTATTTGTGTGTAGCATTCTCTAAGGAAAATACTGAAAGGTATGTTCAAAAGCTGTTCAGTGATTGAAGAGATTATAGCAATAAACCAAGTTGCACATTTTTACAAAACGCAATTCACTACCTTCTCCTCTACCACTGTTAACTCTTTCAATTCCCAGATATCCTTTACAATTCATATGTATTCAGAGCAAAAAAAAAAAAGAGAAAAAGAAAAACGAAATAAATACCAAAACACTTTCATCACTTTTTTTGTTGGTGTGCTGTCGAAGTTGAGCTTCAAATCATACAGTGAATTTCCCTTGCAATTTATTTACTACCATCTGTAGAAGTTTATTCCATATTTTCATTACTTTTCCTCTCTCTCTCTCCTTCGCTTTGGGTTCTTTTCTGTTTATCCAGGAAATCACCTATAGATCTAAGAAGGATGCTACAACAACAACTAACAAAAAAAAAAAAGAAAGAATGGAAATAAAACTTACGAGGGAGAGCAGCTATTGGAAAACTTAGTCCATTAAAGGAAAATATCGAAAGAATTGACATTTTTGTTTTTGTTTCAAAAAACGTAAACGAAAGAAGTAGAAGAAGTTTTATCATTCGTCCTTCGTCCTGCCTTTATTTTTTTTTTTCATGTAACCGATAGCGAAAGAGTAATTTGGAAAGGATATGACAATATGTGTGAGGGTTGGGATATCTTTGGGGTTAAAAGGGAACTTGGTCTTTGGAAAAAGTTTGTAATTGAAACGATGACGTATATTTTGTTTTAGTGTTTGAAAAGTGTTGAAGGATGTCTCTATTTATGGTGACAATTATTCAAAGGTGAAGAGGTGTAGAATGATGGATGGTTGAAGCTATTGATGGTCGGATTTGTGTAGGAAGGGATGGTTTGAGCAACACTCACTTCAAACTAATTAGGAAAGGAAAGGATACCTATCAGATGTTTGGGGATCCATGCGCTAATCAGCAAAATATGACCAAGTCCCAAACGACGGCCTTAGATGGGAGTAGATACTTGTGGAATTTGCTCTTGATACTTTTTTGGAACTTTGGAGAACAACGATCGATTGTTAGCAGTCATAGTTAGGCTTGATTTCGTCAAGGTTGTATTCCAAAACAGGGTTTAGGAACAATAAGAAAAAGCCAGATAGACAGTCCTCATTCATTTTGCTTGAAACTGTCACCTCCTGAAGCTCAAGCCATGATAACCTCCTCTTTAGATACAAGACCTTCGAATAGACATAGACAGACAAGATCTGATCATATCATCTAAAGCCATAAGAGCCATAAGTCCTGTGTGACTTTCTGAAAATCAAGTAAAAAGTGCGAAACTGATGGACACCAACGCTTAGAGGAGTTCGTCAACATCTTGTAGTACTAGGGCACAAGTAGAAGGTGATCCACTAATTTCATGTATGCAACTCTGTTCATGGTTGGGCAGGCTTATTGGTTCATCTCTATCGAAGATGCATTTTTGGACAAATCCAAAAACAGTGTCATGTTCGAGGACTTCCTTGAGAGCTCTTTAGCCTCTAGAAGAGAATTATCTCCAAAAAGTTGGTCATGAGCTGATGATCCATTATTCAGATGGTTTGAAACTTTGAGATTGAAAATAAGAGGATACACCTAAAGAAGTTGGACAGATTAGTCGGTGGATAGTGCAAGCAGAGCTGTTATTGGATTATCTTCCGTCAGTTGTGTGTTCAATTAATTTAAATGGTTCTAGACCGACTTGATTGTACAGGATACAGGGCATATCTTCTACATATTAAGATTCTCTTTTAAAAACTTTTGAATATTTTACAAAATCTGCCAAATTTTAAGGACTATTTCGGAGCCATCACTACGTCACACAAAGTTTAATGGAATAAAATTGAGATGATCTAGATCACCACTGTAAGGTTCTTAAAGCTTAAGCTTTTGAAAAAGATGGTATACCAGAGCCAGGAGAAGAATAGCTCATCACGCTACTCGTACACATTGTAAGTCTATGTAACTCCTAACACCACAGAATGGGCCTGAGGACCACTGTTTAGGTTGGAAGGACTATATTTGGCCTAGATCTCCAGATTTTATCACGTAAGCGACTATCGACAGTTCAATCAAAGAGCAAGTTTCTGTCATCATGTAAAGGTTCATCAACCAAGAGATGTCATTTTCTATTTCGCGTCATTCTTGAGGTGTCAGCATTTAACTATCCTTTCGATTGGTATTGATTAGTAAAAACTAGGAGGTTATTTAATATTGATCGATACATACTCGTACACTGTGCTGAAGAAGTGAAAATTTAGTAAAAAAACTGACGGAGATATCGCGGAAACGTTTTGTAAAGTTCGCATTACTTTCCGTCGCCAACAAGCGCCTTCTCGCAGAGATATTTTGAAATTAATGTATAAATTCGAAAGGTTAGTGACGACAAGACTGTAACTCATGTTCATCGGGAGAGGTTCGCTGAAAATATCGCCGCCATAGATGAGATTGTGACGGAAAAGCCAATTTTGTCCATATCGAGACGATCACAAGAATTAGGCGTATTTGCAACCACTTTGCACTACCATGTCCTTAAAGATCTTGGCCTTCATACTTCTGAGCCCCTTATATGAGCCATATCAAACTCTACCAACGATTCATGCACTTAGAGAAAAAATATTAGAGATGTTACTATGGAGTGAAAAACAACGAAAACAGGACGAAATCTTTCATCAAAAGAATGACCATTTGTAGGCAGAGCCAAGGCGGTCATTTGGCAATTATTTTATTCCATTTTCAACCTCAGAGTTTCTACTTTAGACTACTTTCAAAATATGATCATTTTTCATAAAAATACTTAAGTTTTCCATTGATTTACAATGACACCTCTTGTTGGATGACCCCATATGAGGAACCAAGAAGTAATTCGATTTCAAATATGTCAAAAAGCGGTTTGAACTGGGTGTGTCACGAGTGAGGTTTGGTTTCCTTTTTCGAAATTATTAAAGGCCAACTTTGTCTATGGAGATCCCTTTAACACCAAGAAGATACACGAAACCCACGCCTAGCTTAACACCCTGTCACATTCTATTTACCATGAACTACAAGCTCCACTCATTCACAGCTAAACAATAAAATTCGACAAATTTCCTCAAATTAACCAAAAAAAAGTCTCCAAATCCATTTATAGTTCTAAAACCGCCTTTGGGTGATGAATTCCATCACAGAACCCGACTGACTCATTTTAAAGGAACAGTGTGGGGGGTACCGACGAACAGATACAAATAAATAAATAAAAAATAACCCAAAAATTAATAACGAATTCGGGGCTATTAATTCGACAAAAGTTCATAACAGCCCAATCAAAATGTACGGGTCATAGAAAATCAAACACCAAACGCAAAAACAGAGTAATTAAGCCTCAACATTATTATTTGCCCGTTTTTTTGGTTTTTGTTTTCATTTTTATATTTCTAATCGAACGTGTATAGCACATTTTCGTTTGAAAACTTAATGAAATCGCCATGGTTATCCGTAATAGGCATTTGAAAAGTATATAACCCATAAAAAAGAATAAACAATTAAAATCCAGCATAAAGTGATGCTGTAGATACAGATACAAAAAAAAAAAAAAAAGGTTTCGATTGCTGGTAAAAAGCCACTCATAACTGTTACCATGGTTTTCATCTTTCTCCTTTATTTTTGTTTGTGGGTTTTTTCGTGATTATTTTTGCGTTTCGAATTTCGAATTTTAATTGGAATTTTGATTGGAGAATTTCATTGTTTTTTTGTTTTTTTTTTTATTTTGCGTGACCAGAATTACCATTACTCGAAAGTTTATTGTGTATAGCGCGCGCGTCAGGATACGAGCATTGCGGGAATTGAAATATAAAATCCAATGTGAGTTTATGTTTTATTATTATTTTTTGAAAAATATTGCAATAAAAAAAGGTGTATTTTATTAATAAAAACAAATATGCAGTTGGGTTGCCATGGGAAGGATTTAATTTAAAAATATTTTATGTCGGCAGATAGTGAATGGAAAAAGGGAATATTTTCGGTGGATTAGTTTTTATGAAAATACTAACAGCTAATGCTTGTGTTAGGGATTTAGTGTTAATGATTAGAAAAAATGGTGTGCTTTTGAAATCCTCTTAAAACCTTTTAAATCATAAATTATAATGAAATATCCTTTTTCACACACAGATGGTTTATGCTGTGGATTAGAAGGCGATCATACGTTGGTGCCGTGGGAGGATTAGGTGGATATGTATGAAAACGTATTCGAATCTAATATCATATGTCAATGTGCTTTGTGTAAAGCCGGGCTTAGGGAGTGGTTTCAGGTCTTATTTCAAAGCAAAAATAAGTGATTTAAATAATATAACAATAGAAGCAACGAATGGTTTCCATTCAGGGCTAAAGGCCTTCAGAGATCAAATTTATAACATAAAACACGAGAGTTGAAAAGAATGGATCCCGTCAAGGTTGTGCTTTGGTACCTCATCTTTTCACAGTATTTATGTACAGACTACAGACAGAACAGTCGTCATTATTGAGTCCTATAACAAATTACCAATGATTTCCTGTATTCATGTAAGGTTGCATGAATAAAGGAAAATCAAGGCGCATATCATGGCTAAGTTTTAAGAAAGCTGAGTCCATACAAGTAGGTTAAGAGGTAACGTCTAAGCCTTTGTTTCAACTCTCGTCGATGGCCATAAGATGTGAGGAGTGACTGAAAGTTTACCCTCCTTGTGGTGTTGAGTAAGAACTAGCATGCGACAATGGTATCTCATCTCAGATTCGACATATTTACTCACTTTGGGATCTCCAAGGATCTATCATATAAAGATCTATTCGAACAACCCACAAACTTTAACCGATTTTGCAATGATTTTTGCGTATCTTTTGATCGCAAGCCATAAGCAATCATTACTTTGAATACTCTATTGAAACAAGCGATTATCCTGGAAGAAATTAAAACTCCTGGCAGTGCGGATGAAAGCCTTTTAAACAATTTATGTAGTCAAAAGTGGAGACCTTAGAATATGCCTTGAGATGAGTACATGTATAGAGAAGTCCTTGTGGTTTAACACTCGAATTTCTCTTGCAATCTTCTCTAAGAAAAGTCTGAAACACAATCTAGATACGCTGAAATACTCAGTCTTAGGCTAGTACCTGGACTAGCTATCCCTTCAACTTATATTGAAGACGATGGCTTCAGTTTCATTTGACTGATTTGATAGAATAAACAATGGCTACCCATTCAAACAGTGATGCAGCCCCTCCCTAAACGAATGCATCATTTAACACACACATACATTTTTCACCTCGAAACGAAAGCAACTCCTTGGGTTAATTGGATTTCAATTTACCACCCAATAGTCCTAAATAAAGAAATTTAATCAAGCTCCTTGATGATTCATTTCATTTCATTCCATCAGTTCCATTGCAAGGCCACCGCCATCGCCGACAACCATTAAAACCGAACACAAAATAAAAATACGTGTATAGTAGTTTATAGGTTGTACGCAAGCTTGTGGTGCTTGGGATATTATCCTTAATTCCCTGTGCATTGTCTGAGCTGTTGTATTATAGCCCACACATGTACCTACACCATAACCAGGATACACAATATACAACCCGATAAGCGCGCCACCGCTCTGTATTCTCCCTCTTGTCCCTTATGTGGCGAATTATTAAGTGCAGCCCCCCTCCCTCCACACACACACACACATACTGTACTATACACCTGGTAAGATGGGGTTTTATTAAATAGGGTAGAGGGCGTTAATAACTCAGGTGGGGATTAGGTATTCCAGCGTAATTTCATGGTGAGTTAATAATCCCCGATAGACGACTTATATAGAGCTCGTAACTTTGCGCTCTGTAAGGACACCAACAACGACTACGACGACGACGACGATGATGATGATTATGATGATTATGATGATGATGGAAGGATGCTACTACATGTAGTGTAGTGTAGTGTACTGTATGGAGGACGACGCAACTGTCTTTGGGTAAATACAAGAGCACCATGTTAAGTAGTGATATAATTAAACTATCTGTGAAACAATAGTGCACTTAGGTTATCATCTTAAAATTAAATATGTGTTCTACACAAGGATTGAAAGTGTTGTTTAATTGACTTAAAATGAGGGCTAATGAGACGGAGCCATGGTGCTTGAAACACCACTAAGGGTGTCAAGTTTTCCATGAACTCACAAGAACAAATCGATTCATCTTGAACCTCTCAATAGTTCAAAGGCTGCATCCTTGTCAAAATTGGGACACCCCCGGTGCAGGGATGGAAAATCAAAAACTTAAATGACACCCAATTCAGCCTAATTTTCTCGCCCTCTGTGTGGCCTTGTATGTCGTCATCAGCAGCAGCCACCAACACTCTAGTCGTCATCAGAACCAGCTTTTCAAGGACTCTCCACCCCCACTCACCCACTTGATGTGTCAACTACAGTTTTGAGTCCTTATCCTCTCCATAAAGCCAAACAATTATTTCATTTTATTTACTCAAAATTCCACTAAAGTGCAAATATTAAATTGACTTAAACAGTTTTACCGGCGCAGCACGCGTCTGCATGTGTTTGTGAATGGTAAACATCCTTACTATACACACACAGACGTGTATGTGTGTGTGTATTTGGGTGTGTGTAAATAAGGATCCCAAAGTTGACTCTGACATCAAGAGTAGTTAGGAAAGTTTATTTATTTCGTTTTTTTTGCTATTCTTTTGGGTTATCCTTAGCTTAGAAATCGGTTTTATCCTACACATGCATATTCAATTCACGAGTCAAAGGCGAATAATAATGACATTCATTTCATTACTCAGTCCTTGAATCTTTTCGGATAGCATATGGGGCAGGGCAGGCCCATGTTGTTGTAGGTATATAGAAAAAGAAGAAAGGACCTCTAGGAGTCGTGTTTAAGTCCTAAGTAAATATTAATTCGTTTAATGGTTTCCATTCGGCTTTTTGAAACGACGACGGTGTTTGGTGATGGTTTCTCGTCCTTTTTTTTCGGTTTTTTTTCCTCGTTTTCGAGTGAAGCACTTTGTGTGACACCTTCTCTGGATGGTTGTGTATAGTGTAGAAGTTTTGTCGGATTGGATTTTTGCGAAGGAAGCCTTTTTTGATGGTTGGTTTCTGTTTCTTTTTTTTGTTGGATCCTGAGTGCCACTGTCGTCGGCTAGGATAGTGTTGGAGAATACAATGGATTTTTTTTTTTTTTTAGAGAGAGAGAGCCTAAACATCAAAGCTGTTCAAGTGCTTTGCATACAGGAACTACTGGATGGTGATTTTTTGATGAGGGTAAGTTTTAGAGAAACTTTCATTGGGTCTACAATATGTCAACGAAAATCAAACTAAATGTATCTTGTCGGAGTTTTGCTTGAAATATTGATGGTTTTTGGATAGTTAGACTGGGAAAGGACGCTAAGAGTGACAGTAGAACGAAGGGCTCTTCAAAATCATGAACTATTTAGGAATATGGCAAGTCATTCGTTTGGGAAAGGGACTGAGCTGGAAAAGGCCTCCGTCCTGAATACTTAACATTTCGATTTCTTGATCAGGTATAGATGTACAACTTCCTCAGCAAATGTTAACCCTTATATCCATGTCGAGCTAATATCCACTCCCTTCCATTGAATATCCATAGATTATCGTGGAACTATCATTCAATGTTGCAGTTTCTTCTAATGGGAGACGAAGCACGTGTATAAAGCTACTACCACGAGAGTGTATAACTGGCTGGCATGCTAGAGTCTGGTGCAGGGAAGCAAACAGTACGAGAAAGCTTCAGAAGCAAGTAAGACAGTCAGACATTCATGGTTTCCAAGCTGGGCTTACGGTAACTTGCCTTTTTTAGATGCAAGGCTTAGTTTTAAGCAAGTTCTCTAGCACATAGCTGAGAAGCCAGCTTGGGAAGCAAGGGATAACCCTGAATATAGATGTAATCCGCTGCTTTAAGAATTTTTATTATTGGCTTCTCACAATGAGGATAACATTCGGCAACTATGCAGTTTATGCCTCCACAGATTGAAGTACTCTGCTGGGTTTCTATCGGAGGCAGACCTTGACCGAATTTACATCTCACTAGATTAGGGATTCTAGCAAACATAAGCAAACGGAGATGGATTGAAACGATTTGTCAATACATAGTAGTATCTACGTAGATTCTGAAGTATTTATCACATCCTAGATTCCCAAAAAGGGCCAACTAGCATCTACAAACTTCACTTAGTCGACAATTTCGAGTCTCAGATCTTATAATCTTCATCCCCACCATAACCTTCTCTCGATGACTTCCCGATAAATATCTTAATTAGTACGACCAGCTACATACCTTCCAGTTTAATAGTAAAAAAAAGACAAACCCTCCCCAAACCCCCAAAGGACTATTCTCTAAAATAATCCAAAAGAAAACATAAAATCTCTTCTGTTTCTCAATGCAAATCACAGCACTACCGCCCACGAATCATAAAAAATAAAACAAAGTCGATGGAGTTGATATTCCTTTTGTACATCCCTAACCATCTACCACCCTTCCACCCATCACTGCCTCCTTCCATTCTACTCAAATCTCAAAATACTTTGTGTCCTAAGTGACGATGATGAAAATGAAAGCAAAGAGCCAGAAAACATTTTTCGTGTTCAGTTGAGTTCAGTTTTTTTCTGGTCTTTTTTTTTTTTTTTTTGAAGGATGGATTGTGAATAAAACGTGGTACAACCACTACTACCTCCCACCCCCACCCCCACACTCCTGCAGAGAAGTGCAAGGAAATAAATAAAAAAAAAAAAGAAAAGAACACAAGAACTTTCGAAAATGGAATCGAAAGGCAAAAAAGCAATTTCCGTCCTTTTAAGGGTAAAACTTAATAAGCATTTTCAATTACCTAACGCCAAAAGGATTCTTTTCTTTTTTTTTTTCTCTTCTAGCGGTTCCCGTACTCTGTCGTCCTTTCTAAGCTCTCGCACTCGTTTGATTTCTTCTCTTTTGAGAGTTTTCGTTCTTTTCTTTTTTTGCTCATTCATTTCTGTGTGACCTAACAGCCGCTGGAATATCAAAAAGGCTATTTTTTTTCGTCGTCCTTTTCGTCCGTGTTAAAATGTGTAGATAAAGTACCTACCCTCAGGTTGAATATGTACCTGAGTTGTACTATAAAAAGTAGAAAGAAACCTGCCAAATAGAAATGGACCATGGTGATGGTGGTGTTTTGACCACACAGTCCTTATTTGCATCCAGGGCAAGTGAAAGACGAAAAGGAAAAAAAAAACTTCAAGTAACACCTCATTCTTTGTAAAGAATTTTGAGATGGGAAATCTGTTTTTTTCCCTCTCTCTCTCTCTCTCTCCGCTTTTGTTACCTTAATTTGTGCGAAAACATAATAATTTCTTTACTCCCATCAAGTTTGGGGGAAAAAAAAGTTGTTAAAAAAAAAAATACACAAAACCAATGGGCTTCGCGTTGGGCGCCATAAAAATCGGAGAAAAAGAAAAAAAACTTAAATTTATACTTTCGTCCGTGTGCGTTGAAAATTGCCAATCTGCGTAAAGTGGTCGACGACAGGCAAGGAAAACACAATCAGGGACCCACTCAACGGCATAATCTCCTGTTCGGATACTCATTTTGTATACGATTTGCATAACATAATAGAAAGTTTTTCTTTATTCCCAAAAAAAAAGTAGATCTCACCCTCCGGTTGAACCTTGCAAACAATTTGTGTTTTTCTTTTAAGCTTCTTGGAATTCCATAATGGTACCGCGCGATGTTGTCGTCCTCGTCGTCGTCGGTTTTTGGGTGGATGAATTTTAAGGACTTCATCAACTGTTGTGTTGTGCTGCTTACAAACAAAGCGGAACATTTACAGACGACTTGTTTGCTGTGTTTCATCATATTGCAGCACACGCACAGGTGTTTCCAAATGCAAATTTGACCGAATTTTCCCATAACACTCTGGCAAATGGGTAAATTAAAAACACGGCCCCCCTTTCAAAATAGCCTACACACATACAAATATATATATTTTTTTGTTTAACAACAAAACAAGAAGCAAAAAACAATTCAATTTATCCATCCATCCATCCATCCATCCAACCAACCAGTCGTCCTGTGTCTTCTTTCGCAGGCTCAGGCGAATTTAGATGACAGAATTATTGCTTGATAGGATATTTTATTGTGTGTAACATGAGAATTGTTTGTTTATTAACATTTGCACATCATTTAAATGCCTACATACAACGCAGGGGGGGTAAGGATATTATTCATATCCTGTCGACATTCATATTTCTTCTTAAAGAAGATACTGTGGCATGGAACCTGGTCCTCTTCATTCATTCAATATTTGATGAAGCGCAAGGGAAGCAAAATGAGAGACACTGTCACGGGGTTGGCATCTGACTGGGGTTGGGGGTGTGAGTTCGAGTGTACCCCTAGTACCCCTATGTAAGACCGTCAACGTATGCACAAAGTTAAAAGGTGCCGTCGACGATATGGGTGAAGGAAAGAAGGAAAAAAAATGTAATAACACATACATATAGCATACAGAACGTTGGATTTTTATTAACTTGAAAAATTTATTTCATTTTCTTCTCAACTACTACTGCCACGCCCACCACACCAACGCCCCCCACCCCAAGACCATGCATGAATGAATATTAAATTCACTTTTGCCTGACAGCTTTCACTCTGTATTAAATTGTAATATAACACATAAATCCTTTTGGTCACAAGCGAGAACACACTCTGTACAAAGTGAATAGCATTTTATTCGGTTTGTCTGCGTATGTGTGTGTGTATTCTGTTTCGTCCTTGCTTGATAGGCATAGGGTCAACACATACATACTCGTAGTGGTAGCAGAGTCATGTGAGTGACTGAATGAATAAAGGGCTTGATTGTTGCCCTTTGTCCTGATAAAGGACAGGATTTTTCTTTTTCAGGGGCAATGCAATTTTTTTTTCGTCCGCCTTCTGCCTTTTTCGTTTGCTTGCCGTCCTTCGAGGGAAAGTAGACTATTTTTGGGGTTTTTTCTTTTTTTTTGCTCCTGTGGAGATAAACTAAGATGGATTAGAGGGGGAGTTGGGCTTTCGCCAGTCACTGTGGGCGTGAAAGGTTACATTTATCCTTGTTAGGAGAGTTATTTTGCTTCGCATTTTTATATTATATAAATTGATATAAATTCGCGTGGATTTGAGTGTGAGGGTGTGAAAGTTTCAACCTTGTTGTGGTGGGTATACGTTGTTTTTTTGCATAAAAACATCGTTTGCATAGTTTTTTTTTTTTTTTGGTTTTCTATTTTCACGTGTACGAGAAATGATTTTTCAAATAAATGGATGTGATTCGTTTGGCACAGTAGCTTGGGCCCGGATTTGGCATGCTAATGATGCTGGAGGATACAAATTTGGTTGTCCTTTCATGACCTGGATGAGCTATAAACAATCGAGGTTTGAATATGGCAAGAGACATGAACCCTCCTGAAACTGGAGATGTCTACCCTGTATGACCTCTATCTGTACAGAGTTTAAGAAGTTCAGACCCACAAGTAATGCAAGAAACCTAGTTTTGTCTACGAACCATAGAAAGTTCTATGACTAAGTATTAGGAAGTACCTACTCGTACGTATAAGTAAGTAGCTTCCAACATAACGTCAAAGCCATGCACTCAGGTGCTGTGAAGACGTAGGATACATGCTGATTCGATAGTTGATGCCTGATATATGGAACCTTGATGTGGTGGACATTCCAGTCAAAGAACTGGAAGTTAATCCTGCCGATAGTCACTGATAAATTTTGGAAGAATATGTACACAAAATATTGATAGGCTGTGGTAAAGGTACCTCTATGGTACATATGATGGTAAGGAGCTGTCCAAAAAGAGGTGGTAGAGCAGAAATAAAAAATATGGAAAAATCGTTGAAAAATATGACGTATACGCCACCGAAGAAGTCGCATTCCAGGTATTCCTGGTTTGTCCTGAGTCGATTCAGCACAAAAACAGCAGGATATCGATTGGTCTACAGTTTGAGCACAGATTAGCTAGGATCCTGGCTCGCATGGTACAGCAAAAATGAAAAATATGGAAAATTCGTTCAAAAATATTACGTATACGCCACCGAAATAGTCACATTCTAGCTATTCCTGGCCTGTAAGGAGTCGATTTAGTACAAAAAATTCAGAATATCCATTGGTTCACAGTTTGAACACAGATTGGCTAGGATCCTGGCCTGAAAAATATGGAAAATTCGTTCAAAAATATTACGTATACGCCACCTAACTAGGATATGAGGAAACTCTTGGTAAAGTTTATACCTATCTGCAACCACTTTGGACCAAGATTCTTGTAAAAAGATCTTGGTCTACATGCCTTTAAGGAAACATTTGTTCGACAATTCTAAAGCAGTAGACAACACAAAGAAGTGACAAGAGGTAGTCTTGTAGTCTCAAGAGGCAGGTTATGCGCTGTTACTGAACAGATATGGAGTTTAGGAAGATTACTTGCATAAATAAAATATTTGTAGATTGGATGATCGTTGATGCAGTATGAAGGAACAAGTAAAACAAACTACCTACTTACAGAAATGCGCGTAATACTTAGCGCAAGCAGTCTCCTAGATCTGTAGTCAAGTTTTAAAGAAAAGTTTAGTACCTACTTTTAGTAGAAATATCTGTTAGTCGTTATTTTATTTTACAAGTCAGTTTTTTAAGTTAAAACATAGAGTAACTCTTTAAGATATTGAAACGGCTTTAATATTATCCAATAATTTTATTTTTAAGACTTCCTCAATACCATCCCTGATTTGGTTATTTTGCCAGACAAAATGATAGCCGAAAAATCCCGTTTTAAAGGGGATGGGCTTGAATTCGCAGAAGTGATAAAGAGGAGATGAAAAAATAGACTTTCTGTCAAGCTGGGGAGATGCTTGTTGAGATTTCTGCGTGACTAGTACTTCAGCTGAAATTTCATGCCGCAAATACGAAAGAATTTGACAGAACACGGAAAAGTTGAGCTCGTTATTAGACTGACAAACTTCTTTCGTAAACTTAACTAGTCTAGAATGTGCCCAGTGTTGGTCTGACCAATTTTGTTGCACAGACGTTGTATGTGCTGAGTATGTTGAGGAAAATAAAAGGTCGGGGTCTTAGCGCATTGTGCACAAACTGATTGAATTGCCTTGACCCTTTGGAAACAAATGAAATGACACAAGAGACAAAAAGTGTACATATTCTTCAGGAATCGATGGAAAAAAAACTCGAATAAGTTAATATAATAAGAAAGTAAATACTTGAGACGAGCGTCCGAGAGTCTTGAAAAAACTTATAGCCCCTCGGACATAACATAAAATAGTAGGCTTCTTCCATTTCTGTAAAGAATATAACCCACATCACACGAATGGTGCTGAAAAGCTAGTCTCTGGGCCTCGTTGACCCGTTGCTTTACATATTTTTTTTAGTTTTTTAAAAACTGGCGAACTGATTCTTCATTCCAAAAGCTTTTAGCCCAAAATACAAATAGAAAATAGTAATCTTCCACTACTTTGCAATTAAAGAAGAAAATACTTTTTCAAACTTTGGATTTACCTCAGTACCATCCCTGGTTTGGCAATGTAAAGATGGAAAATATGTTCCGTTTCTGACAGGAGGAGCTAAGATTTCGAGTGCTGATAAGATCGATCGCAGAAAATAGAGTCTTTCGTAGAAAAAGACGATGCTTGCTACAAATTCTGGGCGACTAGTACTTCAGCTGGAATTTCCGGTTGATTTGAGTGAATTCGAATGGCTGTGTGGGTGAAACCGGGCATATTTCTGTCAGAAATTTGTGTTCTTTCACTCGGTGGGCAAATTGCCGCATAAGACGACTAATTCTTGCGCTAAAACCTTCAAATGAATTCGAAAAACTAATAGTTTCGGACTAATTCGATTCTAAAAGACATTTGCATGACGTAGAAACAAAGAAAGGCAGTCGTAGATGTCTTGCCATAAACTATTATAGGAAATTGGTGGTCACTATTGGAAATTTCAATTGCATGACACATTTCTTTGACATGAGTTGAGTTTTTGCTAATGGAGACCAGAGTGGGGTGCGTGCATAGACATAGCCAGACCTTGACTTGTAAATTCAATGTCATGAAGTACGAAAGCGGGATTAAAGTACAATTTTCCATGCCTTTTCTTTTCTAAATCAAAAATGCAGATTGTTTTCTAAAGTGCATGCATTTTAAGACAGTGTCGTGACTGAAAGAGGTTCGCACTGAAATCATTCCATGTACTGTCACAAGTTAGATACTTTTCCTGCAATTACTAGCAGTGCAGTCGCTAAATAACGCAGTCAGCCGTTACTCATAATTCGGATTACAAGCAAGGCTTACTCTTTTATTTTACAAAACCATTTCTGAAAGTAAAGAACAGGAGTAGCTTTTCAGGTTCTGAAAATATTTTTAATATCCTCAATAGCATCCCTCTTGTAAAAGGGGTTGGGCCTATATTTGGTGTCGAAAGCAAGAAGAATTGAAGAAATAGACTTTAGTCACAGCTGAGGCGATGCTTGCTATTGCACATAAATTTGCGACGAAATGAGAGTGATTGAGAGAAGTGAGAGAAGTTTCTGAGCGACTTGGGCACATTTTAGAGTATTCAGAGGATGGTGATGGGCGCACAAGCTAATGATTATAACTTCTTCAATGGCAGAGAGGTAAGGTCAAGGTGCAGGCTTGATGTCAATTTTTTCAATCTTCTATCGGTCTACCAATTTGACTTTTTTGTGATATTTTCACACTTGAGTGAGTATCAAGGCGATCCTCTACACCTAGCTTAGTTCAATTTTTTGAAAGATCATCGATGAGCCCTACAATCAATGGGCTGGATGGTAAGAGTATGACTTACTGTCGATTTGTGACTTACAGTCTTCCTCAAGGATACATATGAGTGCTGAGTGCTTCGAGTAAAATTCACGTAATAAGGCTGACGCATTACACCTGCCATACGCAGATTTCTTGTTCGTTTATTACTGACTCTGGTTCAAGATCAACGACCACGATCATCCATCCACACCGCCCTTCATCTAAGACAGGATGAAGCAGGTTTCTAAGAACCACGACCAATTCCTTGTAAATTCCACCTCAAACCCATAAACACAATGCTCCCCAACTCCAAATATTGTCCCGGTGGGCTTGCATAAGGAGTTTGCATCTACTTTCTTTGTATCTGTGACCATTAACCTACAGCGAATCGTCCTCAGATCATTTCTGATTTCTCCCAAACTCCCCACCATTTCCCAGCACTTGTTCCATCTTCACATATTTTTCCAGGGAGCGGTATGCTATACCATTTACTATATCCTTCCTTACATTGTTTATTATTATTGCATAATAATTTCTACCACAAAGAAAACTCTGAACCGGAACAAATGTGAATATATTACAAACAATTCCGCAGATAAGCCCTTCGCATCCTGTACATATGAACGTCCTCGACGAATTTGACTGACAGCAGGTAAATGCATGAGTAGAACCAAAAAGGATACAAAAAAACAGGAAAAAAACTTCAGAAAACATCAACAAAAGAAGCCAAAACAAAACACGAATGTACGAGTACGACGAGCAGTACCCGTCCGTTGCTGTGCCCAACCCAGCAATTCATTTCTCCGTTTTTGTGAATAAATTTTCATTTGTCCATTATGAAGTAGAAAAACAAATAGTAACACTATACACTCCCAGTGGCAGTGTTGTTCGTCCTTAAAGTAGACGAGCACATCAAAAGCAAGGACAACTGTGAATGACTAAAACTTTATCCAATAAAGACAAAAACTTTATACTCTCTACCTACCCATCAGCAAGGGAATACCAACGATCTGAAAGAGAAGAGTAACACAAGAGAGCATTGTCCTGATTCACCCACAATCACAAGAAAAGAACAGAAAGAGAAATTAATAAGATATCCTTCCCGGCGAACTATGTGAGTTAGAAATGGGTTTTGAAGATTACCGAACGCAGGATGTGTTTTGTCGGGTGAATGGATTCACTCAATGACTCCAACCCACCCACATACATACCGTCACATCGCAAGGACAATTGCTTTAAGCTAAAATCCAGAGCAAAATAGTGAATGAAAGAGAGAGAGAAATAGACTAAAGCCCCCAAAACGTAAATTGCAGATAAATTGTGAGCAAACGTCACACACCCACATACACATAGCCAGCAAAGCACAAATTATATTCTGCATTCGTCCTTTTGAAAAGGGAAAATCATTTCGTACGTAACACCACGATTCCAGCAATTTACATTGTGAATAGTCGAAGGAGATACTATAGCTAACACGAAAAGAAAAACTAGAAGAACCATAGCGAGGGCAATTTATTTCAGTTTCATTCAATAATGTTCATCCTCCGTGTGGGTATGTAGTCCTTTGTCCTTTGAGTCGTCGTCCAGCACTCACCCCCTGCCTCTTCTTGTAGCTTTGCTTAGAAATGAACTTTTTTTTTTTTTCATCTATCCTGATCCTGACTATACACTCGTACACTGTGAGAGCTGTACAGCGGTGAAGAGCACACAAATGAACGTGTATTCTGGAGCGGAGGACCATAATCAGAAAAACGTCGACGTCCTTTTGTGTGTTGTGCTAGTTGCTATTACACATAGTAGTGACGAGAAGGATTAGATTAGAAGGCAATATCCTCATTAGAACGAAAGAGAACAAAGCTCCGGCTCGTGTATGTGTGCACTCACGTATTGTGGATAAAAGTATGTCCTTTGGAACACACGCTACCAACTGTGATAATGCGCTATTTATACGAGAAGCACAGGGTGTTCGAGATGACTATTTCGTGTGACAGAATATTGTGCTTGTGCAATTCTCCACTATCCTCGTCCTCGTCGAGGGGACAACCGACGGGACTATCGTTTCGCAGCGATAATTAGATTAAGAAAATAAAATAAAAAAAAAAACATGAAAAAGCTAAGAGCTCCCCTGAAGGCGATTGGAGACCGTGTGTGCGTGATCACGAAGCGAAAGTTATATTTAATTGAGAGAGGTCACATGTAATTGCCAATTCGGTAGACTGGCTTTAAGGTATTGTCTCTGGTTAAGGTGGCAAAGCGAAAGACCTTCGAGATTAGTCTCCTCGTGGCAATAAAAATGGCATAAGTTTCGGGCAAGCCATAGGAGGAGAACTCACTAAACCGTGCATGGGACTGTTACCACATTTATGAAGACAAACGCAAAACAATCTCAAAAACTGAGAAGACATCAATGGCTTTCGGAAAATCCACCCAATAATGGCATGCTATGGCAATTAGCCACATATATTGCTGGCTTCATACAAATTCAGCTCTATAAAGGAGGAAACCTTTTAGCAAGAGAATGTATCGTTTAAGTTCAAAAATGTGATGGTCAGGACCTGCAGTTAGATGGGAGGAAGAAAAACGGACATTGGAAGGCTCTAAGTCTATTCTACCGTCATGTTGCGACAATATGATCGAGTAGCTCGTCTTGAGAAACACAATGATCATACATACCAAGCTAAGATGATCTAAATGCTTTTCCTGAGACCGTGTAGACTATATTGGAGACTAGAAGATACGCATTTAGTTCGTCAGCTTCTGGAACTCTATGGAATCTTCTTAAACTCTGTGGAAAGCTATGAATCCACCACAAGTCCACGTTTTCGTCAGTGGTATGAAAAATAGGGGAACTCCGTGATGGGCTCAGATGATGAAGTTGAAAAAAATTCCTTAAGGAGTACATTCTCTTTCAGTCGGATACGGAGAGGGAGACAGTACGCCATACAGGCGTTTGTTCCAACACCCTCGAGAAGAGCTCTGTCCTCAGTATGAAACTAAAGTAACGACTGTTCTGCTCGAATGTTGGGACTACCAGATGTCCTAGTACAATCACTACAGCTCTCTGGGATTTCTAATTGAAAGGTACAGGTATACGAGATCGAATGAAGAATGAATGTGATGGTTAGATCCAATAAGGAAGATTGGGTTCGAAAATTCATGAATTTCAGTACCGAATAGTACTAGCCACGCCCACTTTTTCTTTACAAAACTTGGCTAAGTATCAACGTTTTCAAAAAACAGAACATTTTTCCTACAAATAGTAGGATTTTGGAAGAAAAAATCCAGAAAAACAGGAATGGGTTAAATAATTGACGTTTTTTTAAAGGTAGCCCCTGTTCCTTGTATCTAAGGCTAGTGCATTCAATTTTATGGCTTGTCAGGATGTAAGCATCTTGGCGGCTACTTTTAGACTTCGATTTTTTAAATTCAAGTATGCAGTCTTCTGGAAGATTGAACTTTGAAAACATATGTTAAGGGCGTCTGTGTCTTTGCGACATACTTGTAGTTTGAGGCTAAGACCTACATATTCCGGGAGGCAACCGAACATCTTAATTGTGTGCTAGAGCTATAAATTGTAATCATGTAATCTAACAATAGTCTTAAGAACGTAGAAATCTCTTTGTGGCAGGCAGGCACATATCGAAAGGGAAAATGATTGTAAGGACACGTGGCATCGCTACCAACAGTCATAATCGTCAAATAATGAGTTTGTCTCTAGCATCGAAACTGACTCACCCTACCAACTGAATTTGTATTTCCCATTGTCATGGAGCGAACATCTACATCATTGTAAATCTCCCCCTCTCCTCGCTCTGCGAGTGCAGATACATTTCGTCTAACTTGTGGTCTATTCTATACCCTTAAGTAAGTTTTAGTTTTAAAGGGTGTATATGTGTACGCCACGGTTTCGGTTTTCACTTATGACATGCGATGCCACAAAGGATACACACATAGCTGTGCCATCCTTTCAACGGATAGAAACACAAGCAACCATCAATCAGGGATGTTCCTCTTTCTCTCCTTCAAATACTGTTTCATCCTGAAAATAATGCAATTTATGGCATTAAAAACCGACTTAGGCAAAGGCATCCAGCAGCTCTAAGTGTGGATGTATGTATGTGTGTATGTGTGGGTAAGTGGATATCATATAACAATGACTAACGATGTCAGAGACGAGTACGATGATGAGGACGACGACGGTGATTACGGGGCGATGATGGCAGGCAACTACAACGCCAACGACACGACAACGTCTTGATATCAAAAGGATTGTGGTTCGGCGCATGTAGGTGAGGAGAAAAAATCCTCCCCACCCCCCCCTGACTGTAGAGTGTATGTAACTGGCATACAAGTTGCAATATAAAAGCCATATCAGGAAATTGTTGCTTGACGTTATTATAATTAAACTGAAGAGTTTCCACAGTGCTACTTCAATTCATAACATGCCACCAAGGCAACAGCCAGCAACAAGAGCGTCTCGGGTAATGAAGTAGAGAGCCGCCATCCTCCAAACCGAGAAGGGATGAAAGGCTTCAAGTATAAAATTGAGGGCGGTTTCTTGCTTTCTGTTTTTTTTTTTTTGGAAAATCTTTTACTCTTTTCGCGCTCTGCACGCCGCCGGAAGAAGTGAACTGATGCGGTACTGGTGGTGGTGCTGCTGCTGCTGTTACTGTGTTTAAGCGAAAGATGATACATACATCTCGTAAAAGCAAAGTAATTGTTATAATAACAATAAAAACAGTAACATTAAGCCAAAGCCAGCCCGCTGTAAGTTTGTGTATGTCCTGACAATAACACCGCACGCCGTTGTAGTATCAGATGTCAAAACGTGGAAAATATTTAATTAAATCGTTAAAATGTGGTCCAAATTAAATCTTTATTAAAAATAAGGATTCTCCCCCGCGTCCGGCATACCGGCATACAGACAGACAGCAATCAACGTCAGTGAGAAGGAGCTCGCATAAAAACCACAAACCGAGCCAAGGGAGGCGTCATGGGTTGGTGGGTGGGTTGCTTGCTATGTACTTCTAAGTTGGTTGCACAATAAAAGTAGTGGCGCGCAGGATATTGGGCGGTGGAGCTGACTATAGAGTGAGTTAGCGACACAATGGTTGCAATGGCGGTGGTTTCTTTCGTTTTTTTTTTTTTTGTAAAATTCTTAATAGGAGACAGCGTGACAATTATGTCAGAGTCGTAAATGTTATGTGTGCAATCGGGAGAGTTATGGACTTGTGGGGCTGACTGGTTGGCTGCTGCTGCTTTGACGTTACCCAGATGAGTCGTTTGGCTCTTTTATAGGATTTAATAAAATAAAGTGACAGTTGACAGTTGGCAGTATATTTCGCAGTAATTTTTTGCATTTAATTTGGTTTTGTTGATTTTACTGTCGCGCGTTGTCGTTTAATAAATTGCGCGCCTCCGCATAAGCCAAGCCGCCTTCTGCTAAGGTGTATGGGGACTAGATCCTTGTGGTGCATTTTTTTTTTCTTGGAATTGACTCGTTCTATTTACAGAATGGTAATCATATCTACTTGGGTTGTATTATGACATAAAATTTGGATGAAATTAGAGTGGGATTACGAGCAATGAGTACCATGTATGCATGGTAATGGCAGTCGGGGGAATTAGTTTTATCTCATGCAGTTACAGACTAAAAACCAGAAAGATTGACAGATTGGCACAGAAGAGTAATTGTGTGGAGAGGTGGTCGTAACTTGTTTGGTACACACAAGGGGCCTGCTGGGAACGTTTATCAAGATCTAGAGGGTTGTGGCTCCTCAAACGATTACATTCAGTGACCAAGGTTACACTTACGGAGTATCTTTGTGTATTTTTTTGATCAAATTTGACTTATTAAAGGGAGAAATCGATGGAAGTCCAATCCTCTAATCCCAAGGCATTAGTTTGTCAGATTTTCGAGGAAAATGTGAGAAAATTTCATCAACAGAATGTCTATTCGTAGGCAAAGCAAGTGCGGAAATTTGTCAGATATTGTATTCCATGACAAACCTCAGAGTTTGTACTTTAGATTGCAATACAATTTTTACCACTTTTTGTAAAATTGAAGGATTTTTCTATTTACTTAAAACGACACCTCTTGTTGGATGACCCTCTGTTTCATACTCACAAACTTCTCCAGCGCGCGACAGTGGTGCTTGTCCCTGATGAACAAGGGTAGGCATTAAACCATCTGACTTAAAGGCCTTATATAAGATACTAAAAATATGGAATCACCAACTGGAGGAAAAATATATGGATGTAGTCCTTGTCGATCCCATGCACGTCGGTGGAGAATGAAAACTTTTTGCCTCGTAGGTTTGGCCGATTGAATTTGACAAAGGCATGCTATTCTTGGACGAAGAACAGAAGATGACTCGAAGACTATTACATACTGTTTCTATTGGAGTCCCTAAAGGGTATGTACTTGGGCCTATTCGAGTCTTAGATGCGACACCTGCAACAAAAGTACTGATTTTGTCCGATGACATGCATGTTGTCATGGTTCCGAAGAACCATGAAGAAAGAAGTTGCACACATCTGCAATAAAATGAAACCTTATAGTCAGACGTTTGCCCTTATAAGTCGGTATGTGCCAGGTAATACAGAGGACAGAAGCTAGAACTGAAGAAAACATGAAAGATACAGGAATCCAAAGTGTAACTGAATTGCAACAATAATGGTACCACCCTCAAAAGGAAATATAGTATCATATAGACGAAGCAGCACTAAGAAAAAATCCAAGTTAGTTACTAATAGAGCTGGTCTTCCTTCAAAGACTCGACCATAGGAATAAAGCGAAGTGAAATAAATAAGAAGAGGAGTGCAAGCACGTTGGGAAAGCATTTGAAGACCCACTACTACGAGAAGTATATCATATTATCCAAGGCATACTACCAATTGAGGCTTCTGCCGAATATAGAGGTCAGAACCAAATGGTATTTCAAAGCTCGACCAAATCATCAAATTTGATAGTAGGACCTTCTGTGGGGAAAAGCCTTCATACCCCATTTTCAGCAGTCTCTCCCCACTATAAACAAGTCTTCTTCAACCTAGAAGACCTAACGCTAAAAGTCCTACAGACTATCTGGATAGATACACATGGCTTGTCGTCACTTGAGAGAAGCTCATCCTTCCTGACTTAAGTATGCTTGCATGAGTGAAATGGCTGAAAACAATAAGCCTTTCATTGAGGCCACAGTACTAGTGTCTCCTGATCCCTGCTCATTCACTTTTAATTACAGCCATATGACTTAAATACAGCCTAAATCCGACCAATAAAAACATTCATGGTCAAATTTAAATGTCCCGCGAAACGGTCGTCCTTAAAATCCAATTCAATACCACCAAACACAAGGCCATATCTTATGCAAGCCACCATGCATTTGAAACGACGCCTTCCAGATGTCGGTTGGATATTAAATTTTTATGTCATTTTCTTCATCTTCGATTTAACTTTAACCAACTGAAAGAATACAAACACACATACACACACAAAAAAAAGATACAACATCTTAGATACATCGTTGTATCCCTCTACAAAACAGTTAATGGCCTGTGAACATTCAAAATGAGATCTGCATTAAAATGCTTGCTGCTTTTAATATCTTCTCTTCTTCTATCTCTCCCATTCACTGTTTCCTTTCTTATTTTTGGTTTTTTTTTTTTTTTTAGTCCTGTCCTGGCCGTTGATAACAAGAGAAAATGATTTCAAAGTATAGAACCCAAACGCAGAGAAAAAAAATAAAAAGAAAGCAGAAACCAACGAATAAAAGCTAAATCTGCTCCGGATAACTGCTAAAAGAGAGAAAAAAAAGACAAAAAACCATAGAAAGTCCAAAAAGAAAAGGATGTGCAAATGGTTAACAAATTCTTGAGTAATGCAGTTGTGTGCGTCCCGCTTTTGGCTATGACTACTTTTTTCGCATCGTTAATTTTATATCGTTTAGTGATTCCGATTATATTTTTGTGTTCTTTTTGTCGAATGTCCTTGGTCCTTGAGGCTATTATGAAAAGTGTCAATAATGGTGGAATCGTTTTGTGATTCCACTGTGGGTAGCACACGTACATATTTTGGAATGCCATCAATCCAATTCCTTCGCTAATTATCCTTCCCTCCTTGGGTCCTGAGTCAGACAATAACTACCAATAATTCTCCTTTTTTTTCTCATAACTAAAACCCGAATCGTTGCATTACAAATTGTGAATTTCATTTAAATAAACACAAACGACAAGTTTTATGCTTTCAATCGGAAAGAAGACTCTCTCTGTTCCTGGTAGTAGTAGTAGTAGTAGTAGACTTGTACTCTCGTCTTTTCTACAAGTAGATACACGAGGAAGGCATCCTTGGCAAACAATCAATTTACTGTCAAGAACTTATTTTTTCGTCTCTTCATCCTTGGCAAGTACCTTCTGTGTTCTGTTCAGTTGTTCAAGTCTTTTTCATCGGATTAAGTGGATTTTTTTTGTTGCTACTCTACTCTCTACTCCTGTTTGTTTCGCTTGAGATTTTCTATCCTTTCCCACCGAGAAAGGAGCAAACGATTAAAAGAAAGAAAAAAAAAATAAAGGAATGTGCCTTATCCTTGGATAGAACACCAAAAATTTATTCGAAAAAAAAAATAACATTTGATTGTTTGAAGCTTCGTTCAATGCCTCTCTCTCCAAGGACATGCTTTCCTTTTTTCTACTGCATTTCATCTCCTGCTCCTGGTTTAGTA
This sequence comes from Xylota segnis, assembly GCA_963583995.1. Taxonomy (NCBI): domain Eukaryota; kingdom Metazoa; phylum Arthropoda; class Insecta; order Diptera; family Syrphidae; genus Xylota; species Xylota segnis. Next base: position 7,546,753 of record OY757238.1, read on the forward strand.
GTCTTGTCTGGTTTTGAGTGATTGAAATAATAATTTACCTGTCGTCGCACACAGAGGTATACAAGATGTGCACGAGCCAGTGAAATGACAGCACAAAGGTCAAAATCCCTTCTCTGGTTATTTTTCTTTTCTTTCCTTTTCTAATGGACTGAGACGACGACGACTACTACTACTACTGTGGACTATGCTAACTACATGGCCATATTGTATTCCATCTTGAGTTCGGAATATTACCGTAGCGGAAAGGACATTATAATCATAATCATCAGCAGGGAATCAGTTGTGAAGTATTGTTGTAGATACTTCAAATAAACTTTGCATTGAAAGGTGCATTACTGCTGTCTGCTCTCTGTGTGCGGTGTGTGTGTGTGTGAGTTTGTGCAAAGGAGTGGAGTGGAATTCAATTCTTGGATGTCAAGTTGAATAACAATTGCTTCGTCTGTGTGCACAGTGTGGGTTTCTCAGTTAATAATACAAAAAAGTATTCACAGAAGTACAGGGTGGGCCAAGTACAAGTTTAAAAATTCAATAAAATGAACAAAATTAAATTTAGTCCATGTAGGAGCAAACATTCACATTACTTGTGGAACACAACGTCGTTCAAGTGGCTGCCTCTGCTGGCTGCTGTCACTCCAATTTCGGGCTGTAGCTCACGGATTGCTTGGATGATATTGGCCTTAAGTGCTTGAATCGTTTCAGGATTGTTGGCCTTCACGATTCCACACAAAAAAAAAGTCCGAAGGTCCTCGCAGCTCCGAGGCGGGCAAATGACATCGCCAAGACGGCTGATAATACGATTTGGGAACTTGGTGCGCAAAAGATCGATTGTGACATGGCGAGCCATCCTGCATGAACCAGAGGTCGTCCAAATTCAATCTTTAATTTCAGTATACAAAAAAATGCCGGTTAACATGGCTCTGTAACGCCCATCGTTGACCAAAACGTTGTTTCCAGCCTCATTTTCGAAGAAAAATGATCCAATGGTCCACCAAACTGTCACTCTCTTTGTGGATGCATCGGCTACTCGACTATAGCGTACGGGTTTTTCGAGCCCCAAACGCGGCAACTTGGTTTGTTAACACAGCCGCCGAGATGAAAATGCACCAGAAATGGGTCAGAAAAGATGATTTTTCGCCCAAAATCGTTGTCCAATTCAAGCTGCTCCAAGGCCCAAATCCGAGATCTTTGTGCAGAATTCTTCACAGGCTAGAGCGTGAAATGTTGAGCTGATGAGATCGATGGCGAGCTGATGTTCCTAAATTAAGTCTCACATCGTACGACGACGGGGACCATGAGTGTTGTCCACTAGCATACCAGTCCCACGAGCTTTTTGTACAAACTTGCGTACAGCAGGCGCGGTTTGTGCTTCATTTCGGCCAACACTTCTTTTCAAATAACGCACTGTTTGGGCTACACAGCACTCATTTTGGGCATAAGCTTTCAATATTTCCCAACGTTGTTCAAGCTTAAAGCGACGCATTTCGCACCGCGGAGGTATGACACTGACTTTCTGTCAAGATTTCGAACAAAAAACAGCTGTCAGTGTCAAACTAACCTGTGATTTAAAAAGAAACCACTAGATGGCCCACCCTTTATACAGCACGTTGGGAGGAGTATCTTAAAAAAGCTTTCAAGTATCTATCAGTGCCTATCTCTCAAAGAAATTCATGGAAGTGACATCAATTTATAGAAAACTAACAGCAGTTGACCATCCAAAGGACCAATAAATCAGAGCCATTATTTCATACCAAAAAAAAAAAGATGAACGACCAGGTCAATGGTGTAAATATGTTTTCCATTTAAAGCGACAAATAAATAATAAGCAATTGCAGAGCGCGGCGAAAAATAATTAATGGCCTTGCCAATCGGTCATTCCTTTCGTCCTTTTCCTAACCACCGGCTAATACATTTACATAAATCATTCGTTTAATTTTTATTAACGACTTTATTAGTCTCAATTCCCTCTGGAGTTGGTGTGGAAATGGGTTGGTTTTTCTTCTATTTTTTTTGTAACCAAAAAGGAGGCTAAAATTGAACACTAAAAGGCGAGACACGCCTTTTGGAGAGACCGCCATAAAGTTAGCTTAACGAACACAATAGAAGGGACGATGAGGTGACGTTGGATACCAAAAGAAAAACGAAACTCAAAGTGTAGCATGATTGAATGTCATTTGTCATATTTTGGGAATTTTTTTCGATTTTTTTTTAGCTGCTCCTTGCCTTGTGTTTGCTTATTCGTCGAATGTCCACCCTTTTTTTTTTCTCATGCCATTCATTGGTGTTAGAAGTGTGGTTTAGAGAGAGAGAAAAAAGAAAATCTGCAAGGAAAAGGGTTAAAACGTTCTTATCTTGAGCACACCGACACTGTTTGGTGGTGGTGACCCTGGCGTAATCATCAGGATACAGCTTATATGACTGCATCTGAATATGAATGGATGGACATTAATCTGAAAGGACGAAAGTCGGACCTATGGTATTTCACATTCATTTTGTTGACTCGTTGTCTGGACGTCGTCATCGTGATGATTGATGGTGAGTTTGGTTTTCTGTTTTTTTTTTTTTGGTGGGATGATGGGTAGGAAACATGGAAGTGGCACTTGTTTCTTGGTAGGACATTGACAGGGATTTCGATTTGTCTATGTAGTGTAGGAATGCTGGGAGTCTGATGTTCATTTCAGTTGAGTTTTGGCAAAAGTAATCTAGGAATCAAGCACAGTGGGTGCGTTGACCTGAGATCTCAGAGTGAGCTCAGATTTTAGAGTGAAGGAATCCTTATGAAAAAGTGGCCTAGATATAGAAAGCAATCGAATACGACTGAAGTATCTTAGAAAGAAAAGTATCAGTTGGATGGAAGAGCACTAGGTGCAATTTTTGCAAATCACTGACTGACTTAAGTCGACTGGCCCGAAATATCTAACAAATTTTTGGCTGCGAACGATAGAGATTAATAGTGATAGCCTTCGTGAGTAAGAATCCCACCCAACCAGTAGATCCAAGAATGTAGGCCAGTTTACGGGAGATCAATTTGGAATGTGTGCAGCATCGTGTCACCGAAATATCGCAGTTTTCAGTTCAAAATGACCCACATCAGCCCACTCTTGGAAATTGGAAGTTTCTCAGTCAACATTGTGACGAATTTTGTGGAAAATACTTGGCCTATACCCCTACACGATGGAATCAACTCAAACACTGAAGCCTCTTGAACATAGGGAGCACCGAGGCTTCAAGGATAAGGCTCTCCGAAAGTTTGAAGAATGATGAAACTAATTTTTGGCCTAATAACCAAAGTATACATTATTGGACAGCAACAAACCCACATGTGCTTCAAGAGACTCACTCCATTGCATTCACAAAGGTGACCATGTGGTGTGGATATCATGTCGGAGCTACTTTTTCATCGATGACAATGATCGACATGTCAAGGTTCGCTATCATGCCATGTTGGAAGACCAAATTTAACCAGAATTAGATGGACTTGGCATCACTGATATGTGGTTTCACCAAGATGGTGCCACATGTCACACAGCTCGTCAAAAAATTGTTCTGTTGAACGGCAAGTTCGCCAATCTTTTGATCTCGAGAAATGGCTCCGTCAAATGGGCGTTGGATTTCTTTTTACTGGGTTAAGTTAAGTCGTTGGCCTATACCAACATTTTAACAAGGTTAAAGGAACTCCGAAACAATATCGAACGCGAAATCGCCAACGATTCGGGGGATATGTGTGTAACAGTGGTAGAAACTTGCCCCAAAGATTGGATGCCTACAAACGTGCTTGTGGCAGTCATATGAACCAGATTCAATTTTATACTAAAATATTACCATGTGTACTACATCTGAAATAAATTTCAGTCCGATATCTCAAACATTCTGTGTTTTATTTAAGTACGAAATTGTTATGTCCTTATTGAAAAGCCTTGGATTTTTGGTTTCTTTTGTTTTAGGACAACTTAATCGTGGAATACGCCCTACCCAGGAGACACATTTTCAGACACGTCAAGTGCCCAACAACTTAAAAGGAAAACAAACTAGTATATTGAGATATCTAGTAGAAAAAAAAACCGTCAAGGAGCCATAGATACGACTTTTCTGAAAGAAGATTTGCAAAAGACACCTAAACTTTGGATGTGGTTTTCAAGGTTATTTCGTTTCCCACAAGCGCCGGTCTACGTCGCAGTTTCTAGTCTTCAGTGCTGTCCAAAGCCCTAAACCCAAAGAATTTGAATATAATGGCACATTAGAAAGCAAACCTCAAGGCCACGCCAAGAAGTCAAACAGAAAATATTTTACAATCGAATTTGCCTAACGATGCAACAACCACCCACCAATTGTCCTAATCTCGTTTCGTTTTAATGAAAACAACAGCAAAACAAATAAAGAAATCCTACTTTTCATCACATCCTTTCGCACAAAAAGAGAAAAAAATGACCCAGTTTTTATGGGCGCTCTCTCCTTTGTGCAGGTTCTCTAAAATTGCTTCCAAAACTTTGTGTTACGGTAGGCGTTCTCCTGTTCTCCTGTTCTCTTGTTTTTTTTTATAGCAATGTCCTTTCGGCAATCACAAATTATTGTGTGTTGCCTTCCGCTTTATTCCCTTACCACTTTCATTTACTTTGAAAGGCTTTTAATTTTGAACTTTTTATTCTTCGCTAACAATTTATTTCTGCAGCGCGAACGGCAAGGACCTTCAAGTAAATTTTTCCCTAGAGAAAAATCTCAGCAACTTTCGACATACTTCGCTTTTGGGTTTGTTTCCTTTCTTTCCTTCTTTCGTTGTGTTTAGTGTTTTGGGCGCATTGGGCGCGTTCGGGAGGGAGGTGGAGAGCCTTCAGACACATCCAAGGATATACGCAACGACATATACTATTGTTCCAAATAAAAATGTAAACCACCATCCCCTTGTCGTCGTCGTCATCATCATTGCCATCAGAGAAACACCCAAATAATCTCTGCGTGAGTGTTGGTGATAATAGGGTGTTTCTGTTCCATACTCTTGGACCTTGGGGGGGTTTTTTTCTATTTTGCTGACATCCGGCGGCGGGGGGTGTTAGAAAATCGATTTTTTCCGATCTGCTTCTTTGTGTATTGTGGGTATGTAGGACGGGTAGCAGCGGCGGCGGTATATTACTGGCTTTCATCTCTCTAACACGCATCCCTGGTGGCGCGGCGGTCGTGGCAAGGATTGTTGCTTTTTCGAGATAAACAAAACCAGTGGTGTGGTAGATTTCTTCTACCAAAAAAAAAAACCCACTCACTGTCGCTCCTAGTGGGACAAACAACAAAAAAAAAAATCCTTCTAATCGATATGTTTTGTAGCGCAGAGCAAGCGAACAAAACAAAAAGGACGAACGAATGAGAATGATTAGAGGCCAAACTGTGATGAAAAACTGAAAAGGATCAAAGTCTTTTCAGTTGTTTTTTTTTTCTTAATTTTTTTTTGCGTTTTAGGGGCCGGCTTCTATTCACTCTCTCTCTCTCTCTCTCTCCTCGAAAAAAATATAGAAAAGGAAAGGAAAACTCGTCCTTATTTATTTGTTTGAGAAAAATCTCGGAAGGAAATGAATTCTTCAAAATTATTTATTTATTTATTTTTGCTTTCAATAAATGATGTCCTTTGTGTGTGGATTTTATTTTTTTCTCTCTGTCGAAGGAGGCTTTAATTTTGTTTTTTGCTTCGCTTTGAGAAAAAAGCCTTGAAGAGGGAACATTGTGTTTTATGTTGTGTGCTCTCTGTAAGGGGATTTCCGTGTGTATTTAGCGAGAATAGAAAATTGAAGGGAAAACAATTTTCTAAGCTTATTTATGAATTTACATTGATTTTCCGTTGGTTCGCTTTTTCGAGAAAACATAAGCAATAATATTGTTTGAGTGTAGATTTAGGGCGGTTTGCTTGTTTAGAGGGCATTAAGATGGTTGCGTTTGAAGTTTGTTTTTGACTATAAGAAGCTTGGGAAATGCTTCTAGGCTTATTTAGAGGTAAGTGGTTTTGTGAATTGATTTGTATGCTAACTCTACATAGTCTTGTACCCTCTGTAACATAAAACTTTTCCATAGAGGTGTCTGCGGGTACTTTGTCCAACAAAATCAGCTAAAATTTGAAACTAAATACGGAGTGTTTGTACAATTATCCACGCGACAAGCCTTCCCGACATGGATACGAACAGAAAAGACATATGCAACATCAACATATGTATGTTTCCTACCTTCTGCATACATTCCTAGATCAGAAAAGGTCCAAGGGACGCATCGGAAGAAGCTATAGTTTAGCACATGTCCAAAACATATCCATCCTACTTGTAGGCATTTTCTACTCCCCCCTCACTTCAGCTAAAAAAGACATAACTCACTAAGTTACTGTAGCTTGTAAGGTTGTTCCATATTTTTGGTCAAAATTGTCCTCGCCTACCAATTGCTAGACAGTTTGCTGAACAGAATGAGATTATAGAACGTCACAGGTGGCGTTCCTCAGGGCTCCGTACTTGGACCGCTAATGTTGAGCGTATGTATGACGACATCCTGAGATGTAGAATCTACATGTCTTCAAAGTAACTAGCTTTGCCGGTGACGTAGCAATCATTGTCGTAAGCAAACTCCTTGAGCATCAAATGACTGCAATGAAGCTATCGGAAAGGTCTAACACTGGTTAGTAGGAAAGACAAAAGTATAGCTCATCAACAGCAGACGAATTATGTAAACTATAAGAATAAGCATATCGGGGGACCGAAACACAACGGCCAGGGTTCCCCATCTCTCCTAAGTGTGGGCAGGTTCCATGAAGACGAAACCATACAGAGACAAGACAGAGCCTTCCAAACAACTTCATATGACGCACCATGTGTAGCGACTGGTATGGTACGACAGATCTCTTGCTAAAGAAGGGGAATACATCGCTAGTACCATCAAGGACAAATCTGGACGAATGGCAGGAGAGATGCTCTCACTGTAAAGGCAGCTAGATCCTGAGACTGATACAGAATACAGTCGCCTCTAAGGTAAGGAAGCATGGAGAGCTTCAGACTCAATCTGTATAGATGGACGAGACGACAACGCCGTATTGTGCAACGCGGACGGACGCTGTTGAGAATCACAATATTATGTAGAATAGCAGCTTATGGTGAACCAAATGGGCGAGGACTTCATCATATAGAAGATGATCAGGGGACAGGCTTGAAAACAGGAATGAACGCAGAAGCAACTGTCGTCTATTTACATGAATCGGTGCCTAGGTATCTAAGCCAAAAGCCACTCTCGCTAGGACCCAGGAGAGGCAAGAAGGTGAGTTAATTGGGTGAAAAATTCTGAACTTCCTACGAGAGCAAACTACCTTGAGATTGGCAGAAAAAGAGTACAAAAAAGTGCAAGACGTCACAGGAATTTTGGCATCGATGAACGAAGGCTACCAAGGATCATCTAGGAAATAACCAAGAGTCAGATAAGTAGGGCAAGCTACTAGTTCCTTACGAGGATTGATTGTCGTTATGGACCAGAATAATTGAGCTTGATTGGATAGTTCTTCTAACAACTCTCCAAATGAAGGCCGAATCAATCCAGATGGGACTAAAGAATCCTTCTCACGTTTTCAGAAATGTTCACGAAGAGCATGAACTACCAGAATGAATCCCTGTGGTATACCTTATGTAACACTTTGTATGTTACGTCCAAGTGTTACGTCCAAGTGTTACTTGTCAGTCTTCAAAATACTATCGCACTACAATAGGATAGTGTCCTTAAAAGTCACCGAAATACCCTGTTCTTTTTGGCAATTTTTGGGCATATGACTGGGAGACATGTGTTGTTTGGAGAAATCCCTTTAAGACTTATTGAATATGTATTCTGCGGAGGATGTGAAGCTTACCACTCTGGATTTCGCCGGGTAAACCTACTAAATCCTTCCTTTAGTTAGACGCCAAAGCCTTCTTGCATGACAAAGCCAACATTATTCAAATCACGTTGGTCTTATGATTTCTTTTTTTTCTGAATATATTGACCAAATACAGATCTAAAAAATCATCAATGAGCTAACAATCCTCCATTCCTGCTCATCAAATCTATTTTTAGCTACAAAACATCCAAGTACACACCCAACAAATAGAGAGAAAGCGCACACACCCCAACGCCAGCACAGTCTACTCACGCACATAGCCACACAACATATATAGGATTTTAATTTTCTAGGTCAAAAGGATACGAGACAGAAATAGATAAATAACATCAGCATCGGCTTCAGCATCAACCACCAGCAGAGCTGTAGCGTACAACAAAAAAGGAACCTTTTGCGGGGTGAAAATATCCTTATTCCCTTATACACCCCATAACTCCACCATTCAATAGGATAGGAGTGTGTGCTGCCTTCAATCCCGTGCCGGCTGTCTTACATACATACATATAATTTTAATGTAAAAATGTGCGTAGTCGTCATCGTCCTTTTCGACAGAGGAAGAGAGAGATGCACACACACACACACACAGGATTATATGCCGATTTCAAATCTCTATTCAGACGCAGTATTGAAAGTCAATGGGGATGATGGGGCCAGCAGTACTGACTGTCGATTAAAATGTCAGTCAGTGTTCGTTAAGGACCTTTCCGTCAATTTCAGTTCCCGTAGCGATTTTTTTTCTTCTCCTTTTCGTCCTTTTATCAGTTTCTTTCTTATTTCTTTTTGAATACATTTTGTAAAGAAAGAAAAAAACCGAAATCATTTCCTTCACCTTTTGCTGAGCGAAGAAGAAAAGATATCCCGAGTCCTTGGGACTATATAAGGTCTTCATACGCACACACATAATATATCAAATCAAAATCACTTTTGCTTAGATTGCATTTATTTTGATACTCAGCTGATACTGGGACTGAGGCTGAGGCTGACACTGAGACTGAGGCTGAGACAGAGACTGAGGCCCTCTCTCAGGACATTCCATTGATTAGGGTCGAGATGAGGGGATTCCCTTCCGTGCGTCGTATGTACGAAAAGAAAGTGAAGAAGGACATTATCCTTGAATAAAAGTCGTAACAGGAGTATTGATTGGCTTCCTTAATATAGATGTCAAGCATTTTTTTTCCTTCCTCTGCCTCTTATCGTCCTTATTTCTTATTCTTTTGCTGCGTAATAGACTACACACACACACTCGCACGCAGAGGGAGAACAGCCAAACTTCTATCGGCACATCATTAAATTCGATTGATATTGAATTTATCATTTTGATTTTGACGGGCAGAGGCAGATCCTTTAGAAGGATTCAATTTTATTATTGCTTTCTTGTCCCTTTACTCACACACGTTCATTACGTACATATAGTAAAGTTTAGTGCGTTCAATCGAACTTAATAATTCAACGGCAAGAAGGTGGCAGGACTATTTCTGGCCAGATAGGGAAAATTATACACACATCCATCAATCGAAGAGCAATGGACTATGAAAAGTTTTGTTTCTTCGAAGTAATTTGTGATCGACCCCCCCCCAAGCATCCTGTGGGAGAAGGAAGTGAAAAAAAACTTTTTTTTTGTCTCTCTTCGTAAGGAAATGAATTACTTGGGCCGAGAAACTAATGGTTAAGTTAATGTGGGCGCATATGTGGTGTTTACATTAAGGAAATATGCGTAGCGTGTAATGAACTGACATTGAGTCAGATTGAGGACCTTTTCAAGTTTGACAAGTGACAGGCTGGAAATGAAGTTTGCTTTTTGAAATGCTACTACCACTGCTGTTCTGAGAGAGGGGAGACCAACCAACCAAGCAACCGGCTGGCTGAGCAAACGATGCAGAAACTGAATTGATCAGTTTCATTAATTACTCGATGAGGGAACATGTGTTGTAGATAGGTGATAAGTCGGTCTGGAGATTTAAATATTCAAATGTTGGATAGCTTTTGTGGAAATGTGGCTCTGAAGAGGGTAAGGTAAGGCGGGTTCTGTGTTAAGTTCCACCAGTACGAAAGATACTTCAAGTGTCAGGACAGACTGCATTGTATTCCTTGTAAAAAATCGAAGAGAGATATTTCCAAAACTAGGATATGACAGTGGTATCCTAGACATGAAGGAAGCGTTCAGCAATGGTAAAACAGAAACAATATGGTAGGAGAGTTCAGATAGTATTGATCTCTTGGTTAACCCGGGTAAAACAGATAGATTTGCTTACAGGAATGTACAATCTACTATGTATCCAGTTTTCTAGAGCCAAAGGCATTGAACTTCATCACGCAGACAATGCTAGATATGCTTGGAGGATATTCTCGATAGAAAAGTAGGTTGGAATTAGCAATACCAGGTGGGCTTGAAATGAGACATTTAGTTTCGACTCTTCCATTCAGTTAGTGCACCCAACTTGACCTATGGAGTTCTAGACAGGTCGAACCATTTCAACTGCTGCACAAGAAACTATATTCTCCTTGCTTGTGGTTGACATCTTTGTGAAGCTGAGGACGGGAAAAACAGCTTTAGTGCTTCGCCAATAGTCGGAACTGGCTCGTGGTAGTAAATGCTAGTAGTTCATACCATATTGTTCTTTACTTGGACTTTAATGTCAATTAGAAGAACCAGGATTCCTACCAGAACTACCTGAAGTAGTTATGAGATGAGCAAGCCATAGAGTTCATTGTGGTGCATCAGGCACATTGGCCAGCCTGTCCTTTAGTTCAGTAGATTGCTCAGCAACGATGACCGCCTGGAAATTCTACATAATATCCAACATGTTGGTCGGATCGGTCTTCTAGCGAACTTGCTGTCAGATACAACGAATCCTTGGGTTGGGTTTGAAATCACAGGGGTCGTCTGCCACTATGGAATCGACTACTACCTAGGTATTCAGGATTTTAGAATAAGACCAAGTCTAAAGAAATCCTGCCAGAACTTAAGAAAAGGTGAATAAGACGAAGAAACGAGCTTCTCGACCAGCAATCGACATGGACAAGGCGGCAATTTCTCCAATAAACTCTGCGCTCTAGACAGACTTAATCGATTCTGTGGTTATTATCCTTTAAGCAGAGTTCTTGGCATTGAAAACCAGGAGGGGCAGACTTTAGAAGGAAAATAGAACAATCTTTGTCAAGAAACAGTTAGGAATCAAGGACTGTTACTAAGTTCTGTTGAGTTCTAAACAATTAGGGATTAGGAATGACAAAGAATGGATACACATGACCTACTTTTAATCAGTTGGACCTTTGAGGTCCTAGTAAAGTGGAGTCTTGAAGTATAATGATACTCCAAATCAAATCAAGTCAAAATGGTCCAAAAGGGCTACCCAATAGCCTATAAACAATTATAAGGCTGAGCCTGATTAAAGACTGAAGAGAGAGAGGTACACATCAAACGCGAAATCACACGTGTCTGTCATTAACATCTCCATGTTCAGGCTTTTACGACAAACAAATTCCATCTAATACCTCAAAAACATTCCCATAAATCCCTAACCCTATCTACACGTGTTTACATCACACACGCGACCCGTTTATACCAAAAAATATCCTTTAACTACTCAAAAACTCTTCTCCAATCCAAAATCAATCAATTCGATGTCCAAATATGTACTTAGGATCACTCTCCGCAACGGATATATCTATAAAAAAAAATCAATTTCTGAAAATAATTCCCTACACATGACATACGGTTGAACTTCAAAAAAAAAAAAAAAGTTTGGAATTTCTTCATAAATTTCATATGCACCCTCATTTGATGATATTTTATTTCCTGAGTCCTGACACACAACTAAGAAAAAAAAAAGGGTTTTAACCACTTTGCGTGCCTTTCCTACGTTCGTCCTTTTACGTCAGATAGGACACAGGACAGAGGAACGACGACTACGTTGACAATGTCCAATTATCTTATCCGTTCGCGTTGTTGGCATTCCCCCCGCCATCGCCGCCAACTACCAACTTTTTTGACATAAACATGTGTGGCCTGAACAAATCTCTGTGTAAGGAGTAGTTTTTTGTTTTTTTTTTTAACGATAAGACCTTGCGCTTCGCGTAGGATAGCACGTACGCGAATGAACAGCGAAAAGGGAATTGGCGGAATCCGCCATCAAATATACGCAACAGCAATTTCCACTCATTGATTTCATATAAAAGTTCTTCTTCTTCTCTCCTTATCCGGTTTCGACTTGGTAGAGCCGCCTTCCTCTTCCTCGAGGGGTGAGTAGGGTTTTTTTTTTTTTTTGCCTTCGAAGGGATGATAAAAATTCAACCTCGCTCTGCTCATTTTGAAATATCAACGCGCTGTCATTTAGGGTTGAGTTAGTTGTGGTGGGTTCGTTTAATGTCGTATGAAACAGGGTGTCGGACAAGAAGGGGGAAACCGTTTGGGAGAGATGGGAAGGTTGTCCTTGAATTCTCGATAAAAACGGGATAGTTTCACCACACGAATGGTTTAAATAGATACTTCCTTCGAATAGTTAACTTTCGTGATGCTGTCGAATAGATGTCTTGCACGACCGCTGAATCTAACCTACTTCTTGCCAAGAAAGTCGTTTACTAGGGAGAAACATGCAGATACCTGTTTATATGGAATCCTCATTCTCAGCTGACGAAATTACCTCTAGAAGGCATGACAGTATGACTGTATTCACACGGATTTGAAATGTAGACCGAGAGGATTAGACTAAGGTTTGGATCCAAAGCTAGACTTAGACCCCAGTTCAGCTTTAAATCCAAGCTGCTGATACATAGCAATTGTCAAACTAGGACCTTAGACTTGAGTTTAGAGCGCAGGGCCAATTTGGATTTGGATAAAGTGTGCACAAAGTTTTAGATTTTAACTTGAGTGTGGTTTTGAACTCGTATGTAGACTTGAGTTGGTAAGCTCGGATTTAGATTGAATTTGTATCTTACAGGGTTCAGTTCACCATGAAATTGGATTTGACCTTCGAACTTGTTTCAAAAGCTCGGCTTAAAGGCGAAACTGGACTTAGATCGGAACATGAATCTGCTCTATCATAGGTACAACGCTTGGCTTCCAACCTAGAGGAGGACTTTTCTATGAGCATAAGCGGACTACGTTATAAACTTAAACGTGGCTTTAAGCGTGAACTTCGATTGGATCAAGCTTGGATTTCAACTTTAGATTGGATAGTAATTTACGAAGTTGCATTTGTTTTCACATTTGAAGGACATTAACTCAAAGTAGGACTTGTAGTTTACACAGTTGGACGAGGATTTGAACTCGCACCTTAACTTAAAACTTTGGCTTGGACCTTAATCAGCAACCTGAGCTCAAATATCTCAAATATCTCTTTAGTCCTCGTACTGGAGGACTTGGAAATTTATTAATACACTTTGGAACTGAAGTTAAAGCTGGGCTTATAAAGACGTTATAACTTAAGACATGAGCCTTGTGCAATATAGTGGATATCAAAGTTTAAAGCTGCTTTGGTCTAGATAATGATGGAAATTAAGAACTGGGCTTGGAAGTGAGTTTCCTGATTGTATTTTGAAAAGTTTTTTGAACTTGAATGGGACATAGGACCTAGACTGTGTTAACAAATTTGGCTGCCATTTGAAGAGAAATTAGAAAAATGGGAATAGAGTAAAGTTTGAGGGGTGTATAAGTGTATTTGAATTTAGACTGTACAACGACTCAAGCAGCCTTAGAAGCTAGATCTTGAAATGAGTATAAAATTTAGATTAACTTGAAGTTTTATTTGATATTTAACTCTAGTTTGGAGAAGGGTCCTAGGATGAGAATTAATATTTCCCTGCTACTCATTTTTGTTTCATTACAGTAAGCCTTAAGGTTGAAGGTTGAAAACTAGAATTTTTGGGAAAATTACGTATCAAAAATTTGATCATAACACCAAAGAGATTATGGCCCTACAAAACGCAGAACAAGTCAAACTTTACATGGGTGCCACTATTTTCGACAGGATTGGCATGTAACTTGAACAAACAAAGAACGGGGTGGAGATCGTTTTTCTGTGAATTTTTAGGGGAAGTAGTTTCCAGAACATGTCAAGTACTTAAGCATAAGGAACAGTAGGTGTCGAGGTATCGAGCTATAAAACTGTTTTACTAAAATTAAATTGCAGGAAACCTACGTATATTTGAGACTGTTTAAGCTACTTCATCTCAGCGGAGAATAGAGAATCTGTAATACATGTCAAAAGTAGAGGATAAAGTACACCACCTTGTGGTAAGCCTTTCTCTATGATCATCTTCGAAGCTAAGCTGATTTTTTTAAAAATAGTTGCATTGATGGGCTTTGGGATAACCTCATCTCATCTTTCGTGCTATCCCTTTACAGATGCTGAGTGCATCTGAGTGGAAGCCCGTACTTAAAGGATTTGTTCCACAACGGAGGCATGTTAAACTCCAAGTTTAGGCCTCATTTAAGAATAAATCTCAATCGAATAGTTTGGATCTGTTCATGGTCTAGTTTTGATAGAGTAGATACCTTTACAAGCTGACAGTATAGCAAAAAAAATAGTTTTCCTAGGGCTCGAATCAGGGCTAGGAAAAGTCTGAATCTGTATATGAGTTGGCCTCTGATTTGATGGTTTTGACTAGATTTCTCTCCTGAAATTTTGCTGGAAGAACGACCTTAAAGTGTACTCAGTCAACTTGGCTAATAGTTCAATGTAAAGACACTCCTTATGTAAATTAAGAAAACAAATCATTACTTGTTGCACTCACTGTCCCTGACAGCACTAAAAATCCTTGAATTTAACAACCCGAAATGGGTTCAAAAATCTCCCCCATTTCTGTGGAAAAACTTCAAACATTGTTTCGGTCGGAATCTAGTCGTCGGAGTCCTCACTACAATTGGTTTTGTGAATACACAAAAGAAATCACCCACTATTTCTGTGTGTGAATATTTTATCCATAATTTAAAAGGATCATTCGTTCGTTGGTGGCTTTCTTTTAAAGCAACAACACAGCACAGGACTGCCAGAGAGTACCTACCTACCCAAGGGCAACTTAACGAAAAATCCTTTCTTGATATTATTTAGTTTTAGTTAACGACCACCATTCGAGCGAGAACAGGATTCAAGGGAAATGTAAATGTTTTATCCCTCGTACACGGGGGCCAGAGGAGGAATGAACAAAAATGAACAAAAAAAAAAGGACTTACTAAATGGTTCCGAAAGGGATGTTCGTCTTATTATCGTGATTTTGGGGATTCTTCTTGGTATTTCTTTTGGAACAACCAAGTGGTAAAGGTTATGTGTGTGTGCGCTATGCTTTCGATATGTTATATGCTATAGTGGAAGGAGGGTGGTGTGTGTAATCCAAAAAAAAGGGAGCCGGTCGCGGGGGGGTAATCCATTTTATGCGAATCATTCTCTTTAAAATTTTTTCATAGGGGAAGGCGGCACACACTCAGACTTGTAGTATCTGGAGTTGGATATTCATTTGGATGTTTCACTGAAAAATCTCAAAGAAATGGAGATGAGCAAACATCTGGTGATTGCTTAAATCGATAAAGTTGTCGAATATCTGTACAAAAGAAATGAGGTTTTTCTCATTTTTTCTTTTTTTTGATTTTCCTTGCGTTGAAGGATATATGAAGTGGCAGTGGATATCCCCGTTCTTTCAGTTTAAAAAAAAATTCTGTTGGGAACAACAAAGAAAAAGAAAAACTTTGTCCCTTTTGGAAAAAAAAAAAAAAAATTGAGATATCGTGCGAAATGCATGAATGTCCTTTAGGATTTTGAATGAAGGTCATGCCGGAGTGGATTATGTATACTTAGAAGAAAATTTCTTCAATTCACCACCCATGCCCGTACCGTAAATATATGTCAAAAAGTTGGTACACATTTTGTTTTTTTTTTTTTGAGATATTTCTTTGTGCGAAGGTAATCAAGGAGAAAATGACTTTTCATGAAGGACATTCGCCATGGTGAAGGTCAAAAAATGAAAAATGTGTCTGTTGGTGATTTTAGTTTTTTTTTTTTGACATTTTTGTGGGTCTGGTTGGGTTTTATTTTTTTTTTTTTTTTGTATTTTGAGTTAATTTTTGGGAAGGAAAAAGTTTTGGTACAGTGAGTACGGTTTTTGAGTGGGCAGGTCACATTATTAAGCGCACAGGGCGGTGAGGTTAAGTGACATTTGTGGGAAATGTTTTTCGAAAGGCGTTCCTATTCGATGAATCTATTTAAGCTGAAGTAATGATTGAATATTCTTTGATACGGATCCAGACGGAGAGAGAGTCCTTGAAAGTATATTTTGCATCGAGTGTGTCTGGTAGGAGTTGGCTTCAGAGAATCCCATGGGTTGGTGGAGTCACTGCTACTTTGAATCGTATTCTCCTTCCAAAGAAACTGGAGGGACTTAATATTGGTCTACGGAAAGTCGAGCGAGCTAGTGTGTCGGTAGAGTGTTTTACGTAATTGAAGGCAAGTCTCAGAAAAACTGGGACTAAGACCTGTTCAAGATGAACTATATGGTTAGTTAAGGTGTCTCTAGAGAAAATCCATTTCTCTTAGCCTAGATACAAGAATAAGTGAGAATCAGGTTTAAGGCGAGATCTAGAAAGGAAAAATGTGAACGAATCCACTGAAAAAATCGTGTGGATTATCTGACGCAGAGGAGTATCAGAAAAATATAGTGCCAAGAGGTAAGTATATAATAAGTTAGTATCTATAGCAAGATAGACAATAATTGGCCCCCAACGTGGGACCCCTATACAAGCCCTAAGTATCTAAAGCCCATTTGGCAGGGAGAAGTCCCGAAAATATGCCATAGATACTCTTAGTTTAGCCATTGAACAAGTTCGCAACTCATTTCTCATCCAAACTGGCGCCCAACACAGGACTTATCTCCTTCCTCACCATCTTTTCATATTTTTACGCAATATCCCTATAACACATCCGCCTTTTGACACATTTCGTAATTGGGTTCATAATTTGCAATAAAATTCAATGTTTAACGTTGCGATTCCCCCGCATGTCTGCCAACACCCAAGAAGTAGTACAAAGTAGACCGAAAATAGCAATAAGAAACCATACAACTAAGCGGCAAAGACATTACGAATTGATAGAAAACCTCCTTTTCAATTTACGTGACATCATTACACAAGGACAAGGACAAATTACGCGAGCGTACACGTTTTTTTCTCTTTCTTTTCGCTTCTCTGTGTGTAGGTATTTCGCTTTGGGATAAAATAAAAACAGGGCGGGTGAGTTAAAATGTGTAACCATCCATTCAAATTGATGAACCTTAGACGAAGGTGAGCCATCATAATAATTCTCGTGATATCCCCTTAAGGAGTCATTTTCACTATATATGTGTTGGTTGCCAACAATTGTCATCGTATTACATGACATGCCAGTGGAGCAGAGGATGTGAAAATTAAGAGTTCATATTTCTATCGTTATATTCAGTTGGGGGGTGCTCAGATGGATAAAAGAAAAACTTTAGTTTTTTATCGCAAGTACTTTTGTTAGAGATTGTGTGGCTCCCATTGTGCAGATACCCTATGGAGTCATTTAATAGTGCTGCAGCAGGAGCATCCTTGAATGACATTTGGGATGACATTTAAGTGAAAGAAGTTAATTGCTTTCAAAGTTCTCGGAATTGCATCGCTTGGGGAGTTATTCTTTTGATGCGTTTCCTTCATCGGAGGAATCACCTTTGTACTTTGTGGAGAAGGGGTACTAAATAGAGTGTTCGTGGAATCGAATGGAATGCCAGAATCTGTATCTGATTGAACTGAATATTCTTGGAAATCGCTTGCGAGTTTTCCAAATAAGATGATGGAACTGAAATTTCTTGAGAAGTAATATATTTTTGAGAAAAGTTATTGGTTTTCATAGGAAAAACAATTCGTTTCGACATGGTGAAGCAGGTACAGAGTCTAAGTCGATCGGAAACTTAAGAACTACATCGGGAAATTCGTTTCATAACTGTCCATCAAGTAGAGGATCATGTGTGAATATATAAGTGGTCTGGCATTGGGCGCCACTTAAGAGCTGAAAGTATTCCGATAAAATCTGGATTCAAAACCAATCAGCGGGAAGCAATTGAAGTCCTCGTTTGACTTGTCTATTTGTGTGGATGACACTGTTGGATAAAGGGTGAGTTTCAGAGCTCAATACATCCTCGCATTAGGTGCCAATTATAATTTTAACAATTTTTTTAAACAAAAACCTAGAGTTTCAGTAAACAGCATGGAGTTCTTTCGAAGAATGTTATGAACGAGGATCATCTTTTAAAAGATATGAAGGAGTAATGAAAGATCTAGCTTTCTACTCGAAGTATGGTCGCAGAACTTACCAAAAATTTGGGTAAACCAAGTGCCGCCCCACATTTTATGATAATATTTTTCAAAAAAGGACAAAATCTTGGTAAAAAGAAAATCGGATTCAGTACGAGGAGAAGTGTTTGCATTGCAAGCTGGATAAGGTTTCATAAAGGCTTAGATTGTGATATAGTGGGACACTGGTCTTAAGCAAAACTGTGCGTTGTGAGATAAAACAAAGGTAAGCCCGGGGTAATTCAACCGATTTTCTGTCTGAAAGAAGCCACTACCATCAAGAAAAAGTCTGCTTGCAATTATATTTGGTGTAATAAACAGATTTTGGTTGAAAGATTTATTATCTCTGTGTCCTAGTATACGAAAGATAATCCTACTGACTGTGCGGTGAATGCCACATTTTCTCGAATCAAGACATCAAGACTTGATAAGCTGAGTCTAGTAATAGCACATAGTTCGGTTTTGACAGTAGTTTAAGGTAGATAGATATGTCTCTTCCTTCATTAGAGTGAACTCTTTGAAATTAAAGCTATGGTCTTACGAAGAGAGTACCGTCTGGCATCATCTAGTGACACATACAGTCTGGATTAAAGAAGAGGGAGCACATGGGTCTATAAAGATTCTTGCCTCCTATTGTGTGCCATTTTGGGCATTATTTTCTCTCCTAAGAAGAGAGTACTATCTGAAAGCACCTAGTAATACATACAGTATTGACAAAAGAAAAGGAAAGCACATAGAACTTGTGGGTCTATAGGAATTCTAGCCTCCTATTGTGCGCCATTTGGGGCATTATTTTCTCTCCTAAGAAGAGAGTACTATCTGAAAGCACCTAGTGATAAATACAGTATTGACAAGAGAAAAGGAGAGCGCATAGAACTTGTGGGTCTATAAAGATTTTTGCCTCCTATTGTGCGCCATTTGGGGCATTATTTTCTCTCCTAAGAAGAGAGTACTATCTGAAAGCACCTAGTGATACATACAGTATTGACAAAAGAAAAGGAAAGCGCATAGAACTTGTGGGTCTATAAAGATTCCAGCCCCCTGTTGGGCGCCATTTATGACATTATTCTCTCTCAAGGTAATCCCTTTTTTTGGAGGTAGGTAGCTACTTCCAACTTCCCTTTTCTGCATTATTCACACCATTTCTCAACTAAGCAACTCTACGAAAACCTTTCCATCTATTTCATAATTTCGCTACCTCATATCGTCGTAATCCACAGCCTAATGAACCTCACATTAATCAATGCTTACGTTCCCAAAATACGCCGCGTAAAGGTAATGTGAAAAGTAGCAGAATATCCTTCGCGTCAAGGTTACAATTTTCGTTTTCGCTTATTTTTTTTTTCGCAACCCTCAGGGGAAATAAATATTCCCGGCACAGAAAATTATCCCAAGCCATATATCATTTGCCCCACATATACACAAAAACTTCCAGCCATAGAAGCTTAACACGATTCATAATCACGTATGTGTGAAATGAATTTCATTATCTAAACAAATGGGAATAAATACGATATCTGGCTTTCACCATTTTTATCTTTTTTTTTTTTGGTTTTTGGTTGAAGTCCAAATAATAGTTATGTAACAATATTATTGATGTGCAAAGCAGCAATGTTGTGCAAGCATAACATTCAACCAATTTCTACACAAAAACAGAAAAAAAAACAAAATCAAATAATTTAATTCAAAATCTCATTCAAAAAATTATGTTTTTTACTTTCTAACAATTCGTTTCATATGAACCTATGAATAAAAGTTTTTTTTTTTTTTTTTATTTTTTTTGCACAAGAGACAGACATTCAACGACTAATAAACAATAAACAAGAAATAAAAAAAAATTCTATTCTATCTAATCAAATTATTTAAGAATTTGCAAAATATTATTATTTTTTTTTGGTATGGAAGGGGACTTACCGCCACGACTTTCACTATCCGCTGGCTTAAGCTGAAGGGCACGGTTCATCTGAAAGAAAAAGGACATGCATGTCAGTATAGATATAGAATGTATTTTTCGAATTACAAAAGGGCAACAGAACAAGACAAAGTCTAATATGTACAACCGCTCGGGTGACACTAATTTTCTTACCTAATGAGAATGAACCGTATACCCCATAGTTGGGTGGAAATTCCTTTGAAGATTAGAATTTCGATGAGAAGAGAGAATCCAATTTCAAAGGCGAATTAGTTTCGAAACGCTACTGGGGGTGGGTAATGGGCCGTGAAAGTGGTAGCGAAAATTTTATCTCCTTCTTTGCAATTCCAATTATATCATTTGATTGAAAAGAAAGGTGATGTAGGGGGGAGATTCTAAGGGCTTAGGATTAGAGGTACTGTGTAGGTGGGGATAAGTTTAAGGTGCTTGCATGTAAATATCAGAAGGTTATGGGAACTATCACAGGATGCAGCCGGATTCAAATCTAATTCGAAGAAATCGAGTGAATCCCACCCAAAGTACCCAGCGTTGGGTGTGATTTAGGGAAATGTTCAGCCTTGACATCACATTATGGCCAAAGGGTTTTGTCGAGGATCTTAGAATGATATACTTTCATCGTTTGGGACATGAGCGTACATATATTAGGCTCACTCTCTGATAGTCATAAGATACTCCCCTAAGTGTGACATTCCCATAGCATTACAGCTTTGTATCCTTCCTTAGTTCAGCTCTTCTCGTTACATTTTTTAAATGATATGTCGAACTGTAGGGTACCTACTCTAATTTTTCGGCTACACGCGAAGCATTTTTCCTCTTTTTCTTCTACAGTACGGGATGGACCTGGTCCTCAACCAACAAGCCTCTCCTATCTTTAGCCACGTACTTCCAGTTTCGTAGACCAAGTTGAGGTACACTTGGTCTAGTTAAGTGTTCGAAATTTTTACGAATAGATCGGAAGGTCAATGTCCTCAATTATTTTGCTGAGGTTGTCAACAGTTATAAGTCATGTCCATCCATTAAATGGGAAGACACGCCATATGTCCACAGAGAAGATTTTTAAAATTTTATCCAAGGGATATCAAGTTCCAGAAAACTGTTCAATGTAACTGCGGGATACCTACCAGAAAACAGCCTCTGCCTCTTATCATTACTTAAACCTCGGACAGCTACAAGCTTTGTTAAGACAAAGGAGGTACTTATAGTTTAGACACCTATACTCAAAGACTGAGCATTTCCGCATTGATTGCGATGAGATGTTGAGAGACAACAAAGATTGAAAGACTCTACGTAGTGACTTTCTATAGATAGACAATCTTTCGATCTAGGTGGTCACTTAGATACCACTTTAGAAAGGACAGGCAAGTAAGCTGATTTGGACATAATAGGGACCTCATCGTGAGTCAACATAGCTTACATTGACTTACACAATCCTTAACGACTCACTCCTCCAAATGATGCAGATGGTTTGGGGTGTTGTTTTCTAAATAAAAAAAATGTTGCGTATACGCCCTGTAGTCCAACTTTCTCCACTCAATGCTGAGATCTATTGTTCGCAAAAATGTCCTGAAATTTTGACCCTTCACATCACATAGGTGAATGGTGAACTCTTCAGCATTCTCTGTTAGAAATGATTGATAGTCAGACACTAGTAGAGGCTTGGGTGTCTGAAAATTGCAGATATCAGAATAGATTTAAGACCATCCCATGATTTGGTAGGGTGAAGGAGTGCTTAAGGTCCGGACTGTTGGAGAAAACAAGGTCAATGATATTCTATGAATCTCTCTCGAGTCGCCAGAAACAACGTTCTTCCAAACCATAAGAGAAACCTAGAAATGTAAGGTTTGTAGCTAAATATCGATAATTTTAAAAAGAGATACTCTAAGTGGACATCAGCATACCAATAGAAGGAAGCCTTCGAAACCGATTATTTATTACTGAGCTTTGGAAGGATATCGGGGATTTAAATAATCTGTGGATCAGAGCCATACTTGAATGTAGGATTAAGAATGTTGCACTAGGGAAGGAGCTATTCTGTTCTAGTGACAAAAAGAAGACTGGCCAACCTGTAACATATCATTAAAGGTATCACTTTAGTTTATTCTAGTGAGGTCAAATATCTCGGCTTCATCCTTGAAAAACAGCTTGACTGGAATTCTCATATAAAGTTTGCCATTGAACGCGCCACTAACCATGTGAGCCAGTAGACGCCTTTATGACAGAACTTATGTCTTAATCCAAAAACGATACATTGTATGTATACAATGCTTCCATTATCACGTAAGCTGCCATCGTATGGTGGCCGAAAATTCTTGAGCAGACAACTGCACCTAAGCACCAGAAGCTCCAAAGAATAGCATGTCTCGGTATTCAGGTGTCATGTGTACCTGTCCTATCGTTGGGCTTACCCCCTACAATTCTTCATTAGGAAGATGCTCTATCAAGCTGCAACTACTTAGATCTTTTTAGGTCCCAAGGGCCTGTGCAGTTAATTCTGTCTTATATTCTTTCCTTGCCTCAAAATCTGGATCTCGCGACAAAGAACCAATGTTTTACAACAAAGGAGAGAAGATATCCTTCCCTGCGATAGCATGTCAGTATAGAGACAGTGCATTAGGCAAAGGATTCGAACTGCAATTATGTGAATCCTGCGATTGCCGGCAATAAACCTTCGGATATCCCTTCGAAATCCATTTCCAAACACCGGGATTCAACGAAAATGACCCAACTAAACCCACTAAAAGCTATTTTCCATCACTCATTTTGAAATGATCAACAAAAAAAACCAACAGAGGAAAAGGATTTCATTTCCATTAACAGTGTGCTACACCACGGTTGCGGGCCATTACAAAAATATTGTAAAATACCAATTTTTGCAGGCTCACGCAGTTGTGAGCCGTGAGAACAGGGCGAAAATTCCTCTCGCAATTAAGCTAAAATCCATCGAAGGACTTATTTTCCCACCATTACTCAAACAAGGACCCATCCGGATCGAGACAACTACTGCACACGACATTGTCCATTATCTGGCAACATCCATTACCAGTAATTTTACAGAGCCGTCCCATTGTCTATTTGTATCTATTATTTGTTTAACTACGTTTTTTTTTGTTTTTTTTGTTTATTCTTTCAATAACATACATACATACATATGTACGTACAGTAGAAATATCGATGGCGGTTATACTTGTACCATATGCTGCAGAGGATATACAGAGGGTGGTGGGCAGTAGTGTATTGAAAATTCATTGATTTTGATAGATAAAAATGAAACGTTACGAACAATGGTGTAGTGTGCAACTTTCACTTACACATAACCATACATTTGAGCGACATTCAACCCAATGGGGTGTGGGTGATGGTGGTCTGTACACTCAGCGGGTGGGTAAAACTGCTGGGCATGTTGATAACACTCAATTTTCGAAAACAATAGAAAGTGCTTTACAAAAGCTATAAAACGTTCTTTTAATTGCATTTCGCTATAGTAGGTACGACGGCGGCGAGCAGGACGTGAGTGTGAAATGTGAAATGTGAATATGATAAGGGACTGGGAGTATGTTTTCGCCGGACAAAAGGATTTTATCCGAAAGCGCCCGGGACACACACATCGAATGCATAACAATGGGACACGAGAGAGAGAGCGGCATGCTCTTTCTAGTCCTGCTTCACGGTTGCAATAGTTGGTTTTTTTTGCCATCTTTTGTGATTTTTATTCGTTCCTCCCTTTACAAGTAATTTTTATGTCTGTGTGTTTCAACATTTTTATTCCATGACTCTACACGCTGGGTACAGGGGGTGGGTAGTGAAACTATGAAAGAATTTTCACTTCCTCCATCCATGGTGTTTCGTGTAGATATGCGAGCGAAAAATCCTATCCATAAAAACTCAAAATTCATTCAGGATCTAGAACGAAAACAATAGAGGCATGAATGTGCCCCGTAAATTCTTTTTTTTTTTGCTTTTTTTCTACCATTGTTAGCAATTGTTAACAAAACCCGGACAAATACAAAAAACAAAAAAAAAAAAAGGTAATCCTTTCAATGTGTCCTTAGGCCACATGCAAAATAAATTCTCTCCAACGTAGGACCGCTCTCTCTCTCTCTTTGGACTTTTCACACGAAACACAAACATTAACAATTTAAAAACAAAAACGAAAAAAAAAAATGTCGCCGATTAAACTGCGTTAAAGCGGTTACGGTTACGGTGACGGTGATGGTGACTGGTGTTGGCCGGACATTAGTTTAAACACCACCCGCAGTTCCGTGGATTGATGTGGATTCGTGTCGCCTTCGACCTCACATCTGTGTCGTTGCGCTGCGCTCCGCTCCGCTCGGCTTTGTCCGCATGGGGAACACAACATTTTCGCTTATTTAGTTGTTGTGTATATAATTAAATTAAAATACGGTACTCATCGGATAAGTCGCAATAATGCTATTAGGCAAATGTGGTCTGGTGCCTGTACCTGTATTGGTGAGGGGTAAATTGTGCAATTACTTAATTTGTAGTTAGTCACGTTTGCAGAGCCGTGTGCTGTAAGCACCTACATGCGACACAGTTTAGTTGCTGTTTTGTCGTTGATAGGGGGCTATTTCCGGTTGTTTAGGAGCTAGTTGGCGGGAGAGCTGACATTTTTTCTAGCTTTTTTGTGGTTTTTGCCTGTCGCACAAATTTGCCTTAAATTGTTCTAAAATTGTTGACCTGAATTGAGTTTGAAACACGCGAGAGAGAGTATATTAATTTTGATTGCCTTGTAACAATGTTGTTAGGCTTTGGGCCAGGGGTTGGGTCTTGTCGTTTGTAATTTGAAACCTATACTTGTAATCGGTGTTACTGCCACAATTGCACCACAGAACAGTATAATAGCAGAAAAGGCTTGCCAAAAGGCGACGGACATCAACCCACGGATCAACACATAGGGCACAGTCTTTCCAGAGTCTGTAGAGATGACTACTTAAAAGGAAAGATTCTTGTTCAGGTGTTAACCACTTGTAAGACGTTTAAATAGTCAAATACACCGAGATGGTATCCATTCCCCTCTGCGTCAATACCAAAGAAAGAAAATCATGCGGCAGTTGGTAGAGATGCCACATATCGCAAGCCAATCTTATGGCCCATAGGCCTAGAAGGACAGTGTATGTCAAACCTAAAGGACAACACAGTTTGTCGTTCTATACCCCTAATGTGCAGTATATCAAAGGCATCATCCACGACAGATTCATACGTTCGTATCTTCCGAATCTGTCCTCATTCCGACTCAGATAGTGAGGGATCTTCGGAGTATTTTTGCCAAACTCTTTACAAGACGCTATAGATGTTGATTTTGTAGAAATCTTGTACATAGTCTGAGATATCTCGTGAGATTCCACTTAATATTCTGTGATACCACAGACCGTACCACCACATCATGTGGAGATGGGAAAATGAACGATGACATGACCAGAAAGTGGGTACTTTTGGCCGACACTTCGTCCAACACCAACAAATAGCCAGTAGGTCACCGAACGACCTCGTGAACTATATCAAATCAACTGAAGTGGCTGTTAGTTCACTAAAGTTGGAACCATTTCTGTAGAGCTAATGTCAACCAATGGGCAAGGGACACCTCTCCCTCTATGGTCCAAATGTACCTGAATACATTAGAATGAGTTCGAACTCTGAACAGACTATGTTCAGATGAACACCTCTAGCAGGGTCTCGTTTGATGTAGAAGCAAAAATGATGTTCTGCGAACCCCTCGATGTTGACATTGGCTTAAGCGACTTCAACTCAATGAAAAGGAGGACATAATTAATGGATTTAGTGGATGTATAGCCAATTTATCAAGAGACCGTCTCAATCTTTGGTGAAGAGATGCCCCTTAATCTGTCAAGGTGCAGTCTACGAAGGGATTCAAAAAATCTTGTATCAACCACATAAACACCTTACGGATCATCGAATGTCATCGAGAAAGATTTTGAAAGCTTGGATCAGGATACTGTATGTTTGGCCTAGGTCAGAAGCAACCTCCTAGCAAATCTCATAGTTAGTGGAGTGGAGTACCTCAGGAATGTATACTGTCACCACTATTATTCTTGGTGGTTATCAGTGATGTACTTTGGGCAGCTCTGATGGATGGAACTTCGGAATTCGCTGGAGCATGATGTCTTAGTTTAAGCAACTTGACTACGCTGACAATGTTCATCTTCTAACATCACTGCTAGGAAGTGTAGCCTGCTAGTTCCATGATGACAGCGAACTGGATGTATGTAGGAGAATCAGAATAGCTTAAGCTACGTTCCGAATGTAGCTGAATGAAGCTGCGACTGTTGCTATTCAATGTAGAATTAGTAGAAGAATCAGTACTGCAAACCTTCGTAAATAGATGTCTAAGGATCATCGTGAGGATTCTTTGGCCTTATCTTATGTTCAACCAAAGATTCTATTGGAATAGAAGCCAAGAACCTATATGGAGGAGAAAGAGGCAGTGGATCGCACACACCTCACTCAAAAGTGAGAACAACAGGTCGCCCTAGGCAAACCTGGCGAAGAAAAGCAGAGGACGACTCCAGTTTTTCTGGGAATGAGTAGAAGGCAGCTCAAGTGCATTGCAGAAACTCGATCAGGAGAACGCACAGGCTACGAGAGTTAAAGGACATTATATTGTCTTAAAGGCATACCCTGCTAAATTCCCAAAAAACAGGTGTTGTCTGACTGTTCGAAAACCAGCTCTCCAAAGTACTCAATCTAACTACCATTTGTAGGATTCATTCCATCCACTGTGACACTCTACCACCTCTCCCATGCAAATGACCCTCAATTCCGTCAGTCAAATCGGTCTAAATCCATCGAAACAAATCGTCTCTCTCTCGCGCCCACTCTCACACTCTCTCTCTATAAATCGTCCATTTCAATTATACCAGCTTATAGCTGTTAATTTTCTTTATTCCTCTTAAAATAATTATTTACCATTGAAAAGCACCAGCAACAGACTAGAGAATCCTGTCCTGGGTGTGCGCCACTACCTACACCCGAACTCCATCTCATGGATTCAATGCAATCCAACCGTTTCTATCTTTCGTTTTCAAATCCTCTATTAATCCTGTATTTAGCTTAGTATTTTAAGCACAACGATTTTTGCTACTTATCCCTCGAAATCCTTTTTCGGAACAATAGTATCTGTGTGTACGGTGAGAGTGAGGGCGGCAATGGTCGATTCAATAGATACAAACCAGCAAGGACAATAAAAAAAAAAAAGGAAGCAAGGAGAAGGAAAACAAAAAAAGTAATAAAAATAAATACAAAAGCTAAAAATGTCTAAATAACCGAACCGAAACGAAGCTCCTTTAATGCCTGTGCCATGGTTAAATGGCAATTGTCGGACGGCACAGGACGACGATGAAACAGAACAGAGGTGTACCACATTGCAGTTGTATCTATGTAGTAAGAATGAAATACCAGGTGAATTATTTATAGATGCCCATTAGGAGTGTATCTATCTGCTGCTGCTGCTGCTTGGTACTGGCTGCAAGGATCTGGTCTCTGTCAAATGGGTATTATTATTGTTTTTATTAGTTCTCTTTGAATGTGTGCTAAGGATGTGCTAATTGTGGGTATTTTGTGTCTTGATTCGTGTGCTGGTGCCGGGGGGGGCGACATAATTTAATTAAATCATCTGAACTGCACGCTTCTTTTCGAGTGCGAGTGAGTGTCAACAACGAATCCTGGCAGAAGCAACAATTGTTTGCATGTTTCCTTTACACACACACACACATCATTTGAAATTCGCTTTTCATTCCCCGGCTTCGTCGTTCCATGAAAACCAGAAAAGTTTCACTTTTTTTTGTTCGCCATTTCCCTATGGTCTCCCCCATCCTGTTTGTGTTTTCATGATTAAAGGGAATTTTCTTTTGAAACATCAACTTTGTGTTTTCTTTCTGATTTGGATTTTCCGTCAATAGCGCGCCCCGGCGAATGTCCTTTTATTTATATTGCGCGCCCTGTGTTTATGTGTACTCTAAATAAATTATACAGAACGCAAATGAAAATGAAAATAAAAACACATACACCAATCTAAATGTTAATGATAGTTCGCTTTTTTACGCAAACAAACCGAATATACCTTCACACACACGTGGGGGGACGTGGCACAAAATTACCGTGACAGCAGGACGACCGACACAGGACGAGGCAGCGCTCTCGATGTGTGCTTTATTTGGACAGTAAAATACTGAACCGTAATTAGGTTTCACCCTGTTTGCTTGTGTTACAGGCAACAAAACGAAAAACGGAAAAAAAAATCTTTTGTTAGCATAATTTTCCATGATTTACCCAATAAATCACATTACGAACTAATTTAGCTACAAAACCGTTGTATCTATGTGGGTATGCCTATGGCGTATGGCTTGGATGGGGATGAATCCTTGTGCAATTATTGGGCTCACATGTGTCCTCGGCAGTTTGTTATAATTTTGTTCCAGTTTTGGGGTTTTAGAGAGTCGAGCACCTAGGTATGTCGGTGGTTTGTGTGTGATAATTCCATTTCGGTAATTAGTGTAATTTAATTCGTTTCCCCCTTGCATTAGGGTGCATGGTACTGTGCGTCAGGGAGGGAAATTAGAATGTGTGGTTTGGAGGTCCACTTCTGCACTTGATTCCGAAGCTTTAAACAGAATTCCTACGTTCGGTGAGGTAAGAGTAAGAGCAGGACCATATCGCTTCGTCTCTTATATCTACAATATGGCAGTACTGGTGAGAGTGGGCAACCTTGTCAGGCACCGTGGTGATCCACAAATGCGCATATGTCTTGGATATGTGTAGACCCGGATGGGGTACACTCTACTGCAACCAGCCCTTAGTACTTAAAAGCCAGGATAAACAGTACCTCAAGCTACCAAAAGCAGTGTAGAGACCAGAAGTCTATCTGTAAGTACCATGCCCACCATGATCTCGAGGCATGTTAGTTGAAATTTAGGTCTAAGGTTGACAATGTAAGCAAAGAACCTAAAAAACTTTACCACGGTGCCAAAGACATTCCCATGGTTACAGTACAAACTACAAAGAATCCAATAGTATCTACCTAGATGCGATGTACTATATGACCATTGCTTCCCTAGTCATCGAAGTGAAAACAGAACATCTACCAGGTTCTAGACTACTTTAATATGCAAATGAAGCTTCAGTGATGACAAAGAATATACATAGAACCAAGGGGCCTAGTCATATCTTTCAGAAAAAACACATAATTGGTCAGGCTAGCTAGTATCTTTGTGAGAAAGCTAGGGATCCTACCTTCCATTGACAACAAAATCAAATACCTAAGGTAAGGCACACACCTCAATTGTCTTCCTAGCAACTTGCTTGTTGGGTGCGTTCTAGAAGTATCTGTGCAGTGGGCATCGCGGGACACAGGCAAGAGTGTTAACATGATTCTTACACCTGCCAACGCAACTCAAGGAGTTTGGGGTAAGAACTACATACGATATACTGCCACGAAACTTCAAGATTGAAACTAGCAAGTCCAAGATTACCAAATGCTTCGCCTAGCTTCGTCCATCAAAGCGTCGATGGCATTAAGACTGACCTGAATGGCTTGACTTGCCATACAGGGTCTATTGACATTCTTTGTTGAACTCAGAAGAGCTTCATAGGTTTCCAAAGTGGAACTCCATCTAGAGTCTCTGTTAACAGACAAACGAAACAAACAAGAGCTCGTGTCCTTACGAGCAACGGTTTATTGAAATATATTTCCTGGTAACAATGATCTCTAAAATGCCACCATAGAGCCAACTGTGCCTTGGAGATACATTTTATTATGAAGAACAGGCAAATGTGGGTTTTACTACAAGAGACTCCAGTTTCGATTTCTTGCTACTCTAAGGCCTAAAAGATACAAGTGACCTCTAACCACCTTAACAGTGGAAGTTGACACAGATTCCTATGCTGTGTTCTGAAGCAGAGAGCTACGGTAGCCATGCAATCGGTTAGAGGTCAATAAGTTCGAGAAAAAGGAAAACCTTGTACAAAACTTAAAAACAATCAAGGATTCCTTTCAGACTGACAAGAAGCAGAGTTCGAATCTCTGGAAATGATTACTTAGTCGCAGGAGTCATGGGTATTTCGTTCATAGCTTTCATTCCAAGATTCGTCTTGATGCAGAAGAGGCGAGAGATGATCGAAAAGAGGGCGATCTTCACACTTTCTGGCAAAACTTACGAAAGGAGGAGGACATCAAGGAAAAATTAGTGTCTGAGTTCTATACGACAATGAAACAAGTGCATGTTTACAAAACCCTGTATCTCTTAACACATTTAAGCCAAAGAAACAGTGATAAAGGGAACAGTACCCAAACTCCCTGAGGAGCGAATGCCCTACATGGAGTACATTGTCAAGGATTCTTAAGTGATATAGAAATGAAAACTCTCCCTGTGCCCATATCCCTATCTAGATTGCCAGGATGATCCACTTTAGATGCAATAGATACAACACTCAGAGAAAGATGTCCATGCAATGTGCCTTGTTCAAGCATCCTCTCTAAAGACAGTGAGTGTAAAGCAAGGATTTGTCACAAAATGCCCATCAGAGAGAAGAACATTTACAAATAAACTCCATTCAGACCCTGAAACTCGCTCGCATTTCAACTGAAACCCATTAGGTGTCGTCCACTCCCATAAATCACCCGCGGAAGTGGGGGGGGGCAGGAATGCAAACAAAAAGAAAATTTCACACAGAATATGTTGCACCGGGTGATTTTGGCTTTACAGATTTTTCCAGCTCATCGAAGGCAACGCTACGTAATTACTCCAATGTCCTGTCCCGCCTCCCCACACACATAACAACTACGCACTGTTGAGCATTCCGGGCAATCGTTTTTAATGTCGATTTGTACATATTTTATGGGTTCATTAGTTATAATTTTTGATTCGATTGGGTCACCCACCCACCCATATCCAGCAGTTTGGGGTTTCTAGGACGCGCACAGTACGAATGCAGCCGAATGGCGTCAATGAGGGCCGACATTTCTGCGGTATGCAATTCAATGGTTTTTCCATTTTCATTTCAATATATCGCACATGTGTGTGTGCGAGAGGGAGTGTGAACAGGACACATTTTATTGGGAATCCATATAAAAACAAATACGCGGATAATTACCACACGTCCATGTCGTCCATGCCGAACCGCATAAATGCTGCTGCTTCTGATGCTGGGACAGTCACACAGGACACAGGACACATACATATACACATCGGTTTGAACATTTATGCGAAACGACGCTTTAATGCTGTTTGGGTGTTATTTTAAAACTAATTAGGAAAACTAATTTCGAAATTGAGTATTCCGTTCTATGGATGTCCTTCGCCTCTCGGTGTGCCCGTCTCTCACTCTCTCGGGCCCAGGGTTTGTAGTGAAATTTCCGCGGGAAATTATATTTGGTTTCCCCAACAATTTTTGTTTTACGAGTAATATGTGACGAAAAAAAACACACCCATCTCGCGTGGAATTCACAGCCAGGATACCGTATTGGAAATGGCAGATTTTAATGTGTCTGGAGGACACAATAATTGAAATGTACAAATTCCGTAGTTTTATTACCGTCGAATTGGATTTGCCTGCTGGAGGGAACACTTTAAAATTGAAATGGACGACCCGACGCGACGCACCGAAGGACATTCTATTCAGTTGGGTGTGCTTACGCTGTTTTTAATTGAAAGTAATTGGGGAAATTAGAGCCGCATTTTCGAAAGGATATTAAATTAAAGCAGTTTCCTCCTTCTGTTATCGCGAATCGACAACAAAAAGCAATCACTCATATCGCTGCTAACAAGATCATTTGTATCCCAAACCCCTAATAGACTCGTCCATCAGCAGAACGAGCGGCGGCCCGTATCTACGGAACCCCTTCGCTGAGAGAATTACTCATCAATTTATTATAGAAAATCCTTTTTCCCCAAAATTGCTTATTATGAATTATTTAAACGAAATGAGGTCCGCACCCCACTTTAGATACATGCCTCCCTCACCTTGAAGCCGCGCACTTCAACCCAACTCGACTCGTTCGTGTGTGTGTGCTCGTTTTATCAAGAAATAATCTTGCAGCAATAAATCAAACATTCTGCTCCAAAGGCGCACACGAAGATTATAAAGCGATTCTATCATTTCCTTTAGCAACGAAAAAAAAAAGTAATAAGTAATGACTATATTTACCTACACACCTTGGCGGAGGGTGGCTGGCTTATGGCAGGCTACCCCCCTCCCGAACTCTAAGACAATAATCATAACGACTACGATGATGTTGACGACGACGATGATGGCAAAGAGATGATAAAACGAAACGGAAATAGCATTTTTAATTGCAAGGACTCCTTTACGCAAACCGACAAAGTGATAGTCGGAAAGAAAGAGAGAAAGAGAGAGAGAAAGAGAAAAATAAAACTAAGGGTGTCCTTAACCAGGGTAAGGGTAACATTTTTCGCTGAGATGGTAACTAACCCATATGTATGCTGAGTTTTTTTTAGGGTAACCACGGCAGAGCAAGAGATTCTCTGCTTGAAAATGCAAACGAACTTTGGAAAACTGGTTCAAAGCACCTGTGGGAAGGGCAGTGGGCGAAGGTCGTTGAAGTTCGTACGCAGGAGGTTGGCTGAAAAGTCTGTGCTGCAAGAAAAGGAGTCGACATTTCCTCGATCTGCATATACCGGACTTAAAGAGGCTGTCAGATCTCAAAGATATTAAAAGCAGTGTAACCTCCAAGCGAGTTGACTGTAGAAGTAGATGTTAAAGTTTGAGCTACTACCTACTATTCAAACTGACGTTTAAGCTTGGCTTTACGGAGATCCACGTAAGCCCGTCCTGTGTGGTTTCAAAGACACGTGCAATAGGATAAATACAAAGGGTGGTGCCTTTAAGGCCTTTAGTCGTCTAAGGTTGCCGACAACTTTGGCAAGGCGTTCGTACTGGAGAGTCCCTTAAGCCACATCGTCTATACAAAGAATCTTTAGTAAGAGCAGAAGACGCAGAAAGACTTAAGATACTAGGTGACCAGACGGTTGACCTTTCCCTTCTTTAGATCCTTGTGGAATAAGTAGAAGTGGGCTAGTTTATGTAGGATCTATCTGCATCTTTCACCTCCACCCAAAGAAGGACGTTCCATTAAAAACTTTTGGCCGATTCCGAAACACAGACCTTGTGTACTAGCTCGACATGTTCACTAGATTTTACGAATCAGAGCCATGATAGGAAAAGTAGTGAGGAAAAGAGACATCATCTCTAGGCAGCTAGCTCTCAACATGTATAGCTCATGGTTTAGGAAGCTGATGGTCTTGCAAAAGTGCCACAGGGTTCTGTGTTGGGACCATTTCTTGCGCAATACCACTGCCATTTTTTGAAGAGTCAATAATTGTACATTTTGGCAAGAACTAGAACCATAAAGACTCACTTTGGTGGGTCTACGGAAAGCAGACAATAGTAGAGAACATAGAAACAACCCTCTCCAAGATAGTTAATACCCTAACCGGTCATTTTGCTATAGGAAGTCATGCTCAAAGATTGGATAATTCCTACAACGACTTTGACAGAAGCTGTATGAAAGTAGAGGAAGAGAAGAAGATTGGTCACCACTTCAGGAATGCTACACTAAGTCACACTATTCAATGATCTTAACGATTTTGGTATTGTCTGCACGGCTCAGGCGGACCTTCTCTGGTCTAAGTGTACCCTCACTGAGGGCCAATCCAAACCAACCCAACAACCAAACATATAAACATGTAACTTGATTGTCGATTGTTATGAAATCCACTTCAAATCGTACATTAAATGTCCAGGAGTATCGATAGATACAAGACATTTCTCAAGAGAAGCAGAGCTTTTAAGGATACTGCAGATGACAGTTCCTGCAGACAGTAATGACATATTTTTTAAGTGGGGACCTCTTGATTTAGACTGTGGTATGAGATGACGTTAAGACGGCGTATATAAAACAAAAAAGTCGCATTGATCTGAAGATCTTAAGCAACATTATATGAGTGAGGCTGATTACAAGGAACACTGTTGGATGGGATACCAGTATCCAAACTTTGTTTTCAGAGTTGCACAAACAATGGCTCAGTTCTCGTGCAAAGGTACAAAGTCTGGCTCGGGAATCAGGCTCCAAAAAAATAAAGTTTTGATATTGAATTTTTTAGTTTATCATATTTTATGGTTTATTAGGTTTTTTAAAGCCAAAAACGAGCTTAAAATGAAGAAGGTATACCAATTACTCTTAGTTAAGATTACGAAGGAAGGCAAGTGTTCCTAAAGGGATTGAGTAGCCAGCTACTTGCACTTAGATTGATAAGTCTTTGCTATGTCAGCTAAGGGTATAGTGTGAAGCGCCTAGAGAAGAACTAACTAGAGAAGATTTTGGGGCCGAAATCGTTCCCATGAATACAAAGGCTGTAAAGGACCATATTCCTTGTTCATCCAGCCATCTTCCTTTAGTAAATCCTACCAGAACCCTTCACTTTCCGGACATATTGTCCCACCTCAACACATTCACAACAACCAACCAGCAGAACATTAAGTTGCAAAAAAAAAGAACCAAAAATTTATTCCCAAAAAAAAAGAACCAAAAATTTATTCCCGAAAATTTTATCGAAAGGCAATACGCCTCGAGGGCTAAACTTCCAACCCCCACCACCCAAACAAAAAAAAAAAAACACACATACACTAACAACTGTACTGTAGGCAGGGGTAAGAAAAATTTCACATTGATCAGCAAGTTTCGTTAGAGCTTTGGAATATATTTGAATAAATCATCTGGCACTCCTCTGCCATCCAGCCTAACCACCTAACCACCCTTCCTTTCAGCGTGTATCTCATTAACCCCAATTTTGTCTCTTCACCGAATTTAAATACCAAAAAACGACTCAAAAAAAAAGGAAAGACTACAGCAGCGTTTCCATCAACTTGTGCCCTATAATTTTCCACCCTTCTCAAAAAATGGTGACACACCGTTGTGTTTCGAGATAAATAGAAAATAGGAACAACACCATACCGTTATGCCGGTCTACTCCTCCTTCACCGATGTCACATACAATTAACGAAATACCAAATTGTTATACGCACCGAGAACAAATTGAGAGATTTACTAGAGCAGAGAACAACCCTTCGACATCAACGACACACAGCACAACGGCGATGAAGGACAGTTCAAGGTGTACCCTTTGGATATAAATCCGGGTTTTTATTACGTGTTAAGTGCTATCTGCAATTTACTTTCGTAAATATTTAATCGTTCCCTATATAGAGGGCATGTCTAGATACATAGATACACTCACTGACAGTGGGTTACATAATGAATGCATTGTTTAACGAAAAAAAAAAAAAAACTTATATAATCAAAAAGGACGACGATGAACATTAAATCGTGCCCCAAGCATGTCGGTTGGATGAATGTTTGCTTAAGGAACAATAATAATATATCCTCGCCCCGGCTAATGTTTAGTGGCATTTTTATTGCATATTTAATACACGAGAATCCACATCCACATCTCGTATCTTTTATTCGAATTTAGGTACTGCTGCTGGTAGGAGGACGATACTCGTACATAATACGCATACGAAGCAAGTTTTGTGTGTTGGCGCGGGCGGTGTATTCATTAAACTCCTTCGAAAAGAGAATACATATACATATATGAACATCTACGAGAAGTAAAGGCCGCACGAACAGACGAGTAAATATGGCTCGGTGAACTTTGGCGAACGGCGCCCCCTACGACAAAGCAATGTTGCGAACCTTATGGGTTTGAAACATGGGTAGTCAATACTTTCAAATGTGAAAGGTAAGTATTTCATGCCCTTTGTGTGATGAAATTTGAAAATTTATTTCCTGAAGGTTGACCCAATCAAGGCAGTGGCACATACTGCCCATAGATGTAGGCGGAGGCTCTCAAAAGGTACTTGTAACACTTTAGTTTCAACGATTTTGCGATAACCCAGATCAGATTCTAGTGTAGTTCATCCTAAGCGTTGTCTTGTAGCCCATGAACAAGCATGTATCTAATTCGCATCACAGTCGAATCTGGTGTACCCAGTATGACAGGAGAATCATGAACTAAGGTAAGCTACATGTTTAAACCAAAAAGATATGTCATGTATCGCTACGCAAGTCAGAAACTAGATCGGAGATAGTATGTTCTTGCCTCCTTCGGAATTGGATTCCTGTTGGCCACTATCTCCATTTGCTTCCTGCGAACCTAGTGCAGGGAATTGCCTTAAAGAGTATATCAATCGTTGGTTCATTCAAGTCAGAAAGGAACATGCACCTATACAGCGTGGGACTGTCAAACAACAAGTATCTGTAGGGACCTCGAAGGATTGCCTTGGTTTCAAGTGATTGAAGTGTCTGCCTGTAAGTGACACCAGCATACCTACTTAGGCCAATAATAGGTCCTTACGGACTTTAGCTTATAAGTTAGCCTCTTCTAAAAGATGAATGTTATCATATCTTTTCCATATCGACAGGATTGGATGCATAATATTTGTACTATCGTATGTCTAGTGTTAAACTCACATTTCGAGAAGTACGAATGTCCCCCAGAAGTTGGAGTGTAAATTTGTAACCTTTATGGTTACATGACTATTTTACAAACTGTCTCCAGTTACAATGAAGTACTCACTGTAGCGATGGATTTGTTCAAACACGACAGCAGTTTTGTTTCGAGAAATTTACCCTCAAGCATGATATGAAGCCTCAAACTCTTAGAAAAAGAGTAGAGCAGGCATGTAATAGACTGTCCAGGATAGAACTATGTAGAAACTATGCTGAATGGTTGTTGAGATACTCAGCAAAATCGGGGTTACATGAAATAGTTGTTCTAAGGGCTGTGTTCCACCAAGTTACCGAAGAGCATTACCGGGAACCATCGATTTTCGAGCTGTATCTATCGCTAGATATCAATTTGAAATGTTCGCCAATGTGATCCTGGTATGAAGATTGGATATTTTAAGGCAAAATAACATCACTTACAGTCCGATTCCCTTTATATTAAAGCCAACATTCCAGGTACCCCTAGAGTGACCCATTTCGGCATGTGCTTGATCATTCTGTACCAATATCTCTGATTCAATTTGCGACATCAATCTGAGAGTAAGGATGCAAACGTCCATTAAAGTCCCCCTTTTTTTAAAGTTAACACCTCGACACAAGTAAGTCCTGTCTAAAGGACCACTTTAAACTCCCTCCAGTCATAATCGTTTTCCACCCTCGAAAAAATACAACAAATTGCATCAATTTTTCCCCGACACACGTACTATAACACAAAAAGCCATAAAAAAAACAGAAAAACAGAAACCTTTTCATTCAAAGAGCCGCAGTTACCATCACCTAAATGCCCGGCAATTTGAAATTCGTTGGCCAAAATAAAAAAAAACAGACACCAAACCATAGCAAACCAAAAAAAAATGCCCATTTTATTGCCAAGGATATTTACGCGAATTGTAAAATATTTAGTCCTCTCACTGCCGCGTCGTGATGTGATTACATACCTATATATAGACGTAACATAAAAAAAAATTTTTAGCCCATAAAATGTATAATACATCCATCCCCATCCATACGCAGATAAATACATACCTCAAGGATGCGTTCATATCCTCGAGTCCCACCCATTGGCTTAATGGTTCGCTGCGCTGGCCGTCCGGCCGTCCGTGCGTTCAAACCACCCACCATACCGCTGAAAATAACTCGGGTATAGGTCATTCTCAATGAAACCCTAATAATACTCTCGGCCTTTTTAACCACTGACCCTCATTAAAAATTTAATACTAAGCTCGGCCGGTCTTCACATTTTTTTTTGCGTTTCGTTTGGTTTTCTTGGTCTGAAAATTTATTGCATTCTTCTTCATTTTTATTCCCGTTTCTAAATTTATGGCAACGAGATGCGCGTGAGGATACATCCTTCCCACTGTTTGGGTAGACCACCGCCACCACCGCCGCCGACCGCCTGCCAGCCTGCCAGTGTGCCATCAAACAAATTACAGACATTTTAGGTCATAGCTTTGCTGTCATAATACACAAGATAGATACATTTTCGAATCTATACTTTGAGGTTAAAAATCAATAAGAACTCATATCGTAAAAAAGAAGTGGCACGCAATCTTGGTGCGCCAACCCCCCGCCAACACACTTACACACAGACATATACTGTCGTACTAAAACTCTGATGAGTAATTGAGTAAGTATCTATGTATCTTTGACGATTTTAGTGCTGTAGCCATTGAAAGAAATAATAAATATCGATTTGGCAGATAATACGAAAGGGAATTCGAGACACGGTATGTCGTCATAGTCATCGCAGAGTACCTCAGTATGCATGCACCCACCGACATCGTATCGTATCTCTCAAGGATACATGTTTAAATTGTCTCAAAGGAAGAGAGACATGTACTTTAGTTGCATGTCTAATGACTTACGGGACGAGGTAGTCGTTGAATTGCAATTGATTAGTGGCACCGTTGACGGGGCAAAGGGACGATGAAGGAAATGAAATACGCTAGTTGGATGTAGGTCAGAGTAGTTGGATGTTGTCTATGTTGGTTAGACGGGCTGACAAGTGTGTGACGGGTGGGTAACTAATAATTGAGTACGTAACTTTGATGGAGGTTCGAAATTGATATTCTGAAATTCATTGATCCTTTGAAAAGGGCTTGATGGAGGGAAATGACAGAAAGGATTCCTCCCTCTGTTACTGTCTCTCAATTTATAGTCGAAAGAGGGTACGTTGTACATATATTTGAAAGGCAACAGGAAGTGTTATAGACCAGACGAAAAAAACAAACCCGAATCGGATGACCGATATACCGTGTCGGATGCATTTCACATTCATAGTCAGAAGGCACTCAGTTTGTAATGGCGGCCATGAAATGTTTAAAAAAAAAACAAAGTTTCACCATCGGATGTGTTGGCAGTTGACAAAATCTTAATAATATCGGACGTCGGATGTCCGATTCATGACGTTGGAAAGAGCAAAACTGACTGAAACCCAACATACTTTCTACCGATTAGTAGGATAGGTGGTCTGCGACACAAATTTTGAAGTGAATTTCCTAAATATCCGATATCGGACGAACGATTTGATGATCAGACAATCCGATAAGTTAAGGGAGCCATCCCAAAATATCTGACGATTTTGTTGTATAGTCGATGGAGTTCTGAAACATTTTTATTGAATTGTGTGAGGTGAGGATTTGTCGGTTGTCCGATATCGGAAACCAACTATTGGTGTCCAAACGATCGTATTATGCCAATTCGAACAAGAATCGCTTTAGGATCTGTTTAAAAGGTTCAGATGATTTCCACAGTCTTAACGTTGCTTGGACCCCTCCTAGAGGTCATAATAGATTCTTAAAGGTAGACGTCACGCGGAAGGTCAGCCAGATCTCTCAAGCAAGTGGTATCTTCTACTTGGTCGATTGAAAGGACGAACACGGTTTTACTTGATATGAATTATAGAAACTAAGGACTTCACCAATAGGCATAGACGAATAGGTTATTCTTATGGAGATACACGCAGGTACTTCATCGAAGTACAGCAACATCTACAAGCATTCTTTGTTCGGTCGGATTCAATTTCAATGCCACAAGGATATAGTCAGGCTTTAGTGGTTTTGTACAGCATGTACAAGTAGTTTGACCATCTGCCTCGTCAAGACAAGCCTCATTTAGAAGTGGAAACGCCAAACATTGAACACTTTTGGACTGAAATGCTGACCAGTATCTAATAGAATTTGATTAGCCAACCGGATGCCAGTTTTCTAAGAGAAGTATACTACCGAAATCGACTTATTTTCTGAAGTCCTAGTGTTCATTACATATCCCGATGCACCTAATGCCCTATCCTTCATCTGAGGTTCACACTCAATTTACCCCTGTTAGGACAACCACTCACACCACCAATTCATTTACTATATCTAAATTAACGTGCAATCTCCTTGTGAAAATGTCCTTTTTAATAATTACCACATTAAAAGCGCCCTGCCACCGGGCGCCACATTTATCTCCCAGCCTGCAATTTGCTTAACAACTATGCCCATTCGCTGCATAAAAATGAGAAACAGGTCCTTTTATTTACGATAATTCCTTCGCCTTGCAGTACGAACGAGTAATAAGGACTATCCAACTTCCATGGGATTCATAAGAAAAACATGAACGTTGAAGGATATTCACCGAAACCAACGAAATAAAAAAAAATAACACAAATGAAAGGAAAATAAAATAAATATACAAAAGTATACAAAGAAAGGCGAGAAGTAACGAGAGAAAGAGAAGAGGAAAGAAGGAAGAAAAAAACCCCTTAAAGAAGGATCCGGATGGAATGTGTTAGTAATTTATAAATTGCATTCCGTTCTGTCACTTTTCATTTAGCACTTTGATATATGAGCAATGGCATTGGGGAATTTTCAGATTTTAAGATAAAAGAGCGAAGCAACGAAGGGACGGGAGTGTGGAATCAGAAAAAGAAAGAAAACTAAGGAGCTGGAATAAAATTACACAGGATACAGCTCTGGGAATGGGAGGGAGTGCCATGGAATCAGGGTAGAAATTAAAGCTCGACTGTTGATAAGGATATGAGTTCTTAGAGAGTCTTAACTGATAGAAGAAGAAGAAAAAAAAGAAAAAAGGAAATAAGGAAACGTTTCATACTCCCGTACGTGAGGTGTACGATATAAAGTGAATGCGTGTGTGACCTAGACCCTGACTCACATTTTATCCGGATGCAAGGGGAGAAAGAATTTCATTTTAGATAGTCACTTGTGATTTATAATCTCTTCGTGACTCTCTTATCCCATATAGCGGGTGCTACTTAAGAAGGAGATTAAAAAGTTAGACACTGCGTGGAGGCATAGGCAGATAATTACATACATACACAGCTTATGTATAGTAGTATCTGAGTCTTGGGGAACGGACGTCTGTTTACAGGGAGACTGAAAGTTCTAAGTAAGTAATGCTGGCAGAGCACTTCGTCGAGGACGGACTTAGTTGAGGGGGCATAATGGTGTAACAGGCCTTCTTACTCAACCAACCGGCAGTTCAATATTATCAATGGCACTCTGCTTGAAGGTACTGTCCTAGGTTTGGGAAATCAGTGATATGGATGGAATCGTATCTATAGACCTATAGGTAGCTGGACAGTGTCCCACGTGAATTTATATAAAAGTTCTGAGAAGAGATTGATAGAGAACAAGAATATTTCTAAGACGCACTAGCAGTTAGGAGAACATACACTTCGCGTACAGGTTCCCCGTAAAAGTTGGAGTTCCCCAAGGGTCAATTCTCAGTCCATTCCTCTTCAACATTTTAGTGGACATGTTGGGTACAGATGTACAGAAAGACGTCTTGTATGCAGCGAACATAGTTCTCATTGATGATGACAATATTTACTAGGCTCAATGTGTTACGATGGGCATGTATCGAGAAGCAAAGTACAGAAGCTCTTTAAAGTCGAAGAAGAAAAAAAAAACGTAAGGACGACCAAAGGCAGTTTGGCTAAACATAATAATCAAACGTGATAAGAGGGAGACCGTAGACGACCACGACCATAGAACGTATAATGAATAGTCTGGAGGTTACGATCTAGGAGAATCCAAACAGTCTGGGGATTGGAAAAGAAGAAGCAGAGTTAAGTACAATTTTCCTTCTAGCAGAAGCTAATTCCACTCGGTGAATGAAAAATTTTGAATACTGATACCAACGGTGAAACTGTATGTTGATCCGCTAAGGGTGATGGAAAACTAGATCACCTAGTCCTAGTATATGTACATATCTGCAATATCCTGTCCCTGATTTTAATGTTTTTCTAGTGATGTCTCGTAAGGGTTTGCTCAAAGTAATGTGTCAGTTCAGATTTGAGAGAATATCTAGTTGTTAAGCTAGGCACATATGTAAGTATCTTTGTTATGTATTTTGACTGTGAAGTATGAAGTTTAAAGTATGAAATGTCAGTCCTTACACGTGATTTTCTCATTTACTAAAGATAGGCAAAAGGTAAAACCTTCTCGTGGATAAATTAAGCTCTGACTGATGGGGGAAAACGCTTCCAAGACAGGTGAATATTTTCCGAAATTCAAAACACGTTTTCAATTGGCTAGTACTCTCCTCGGGAGAATATTATATATCACAGACAGTCAGACAATCAGCAGCTTGAATGATCAAAGTAAGAAATACAGATCCTAAGTGGCTTGCTTGAGGTACTCCTTGCGCAGATTTTATTTGATCAGGAAGATCTCAAGACGCCGGCGTATGTAGTTACATAGGTAGGTAGGCAGGGTAGGACCATGAGTTTATCATTACACTAAGCACTGCTCTTCCTGCGGACTGTACATCTTTTTGCTTTCTGGTACGCTGTAGGGCATACAACTGGAAGGGTGATATAGCCCAGTGTTACTAAGAATTCTTACTGGAGCTAGTCTGTACGATGTAAAGAGTAATATCAACGTGAATTCCTTAGAACTGGAGTCTGTTTCAGATACACCGATCTCAGTATTCGAAAAATGTCTTAATGTCTAGCAAGACTGGGTACGACTAAGCTGATCCAGGACTGAAAAACATATTTTCGAAAGCCCAAGGTATCGGGCTACCAAAACTCTTGCCGATAACTGGCTTCATTTACCTTCAACTATTAATACAGCATCTTGCTTACCTAAAGATACTTTAAAAGACTTGTAAGTACATCTATTGACATTCCGAAGCTACAAAAGTACACAAATATGATTCTGCCTTGAGTACGACTTAAGGCACGTGACATTAAGGGAACAAAGGGAACATGAACTAGGTCTCGCTGAAAATGCTCCAAAGAGTCGTATTCGACTCTTGAAATGCTAGCAAACCATTCCTGCAGAAAAGTAGCATAGTAGCTTTTCTGATTTTAGCCACACAATCAGATTCTGCTCTGATTTTGCCAGAAAACTCGGAGTCTGATTTCTGATGCCGTTTTCCTTCGATATCATGGTGATCCTTGGCTGAAGTGGCTGCCAGTATGCAACACCAGCAGCAGCATCAGTAGTAGGTCCATTGTGGTGATGGATTCGATGGATTTCTTGGTTTTGTCCACAGATTTTCAGTCTCTTCTGAAACTGCAGCTTTAATCTAAATTTCCTCAACTCCCTGGCGCGTCTTTCTCTTCCGACACATACTGTCCCCTTGCCTGTATGGCAAGCTTATACCGCACAACCCCGGGCTAAGGCTTTACGTTCCTCGTTTTTTTTTTTGCCTCCTCACTCATGTCAACTTATTTATTTATTTTACTTTCTTTCGCTTTTTTTCCCTGCTCCTTCTACCGTTTTTCCTAAATCAGTTTTCGTCTTATCATCTGAATCCCATGCTCGTCTTTATCCTATGTGCCGTCGCCCCGGCTCGTCCTGCCGCCCTGCGATATGGATGTACGACGGTGTATACATAAAATATGTGTTTTGCACATAAAATGATATGTGAGAGTATGTTAAGGTGTTTTAATGCAGTAAAATTGCGAATAGGGGTCTACACGGTACTACTGCTGGTGGTGGTGATGGTGGTTATTTTTATTATTATCCTTCGTTCCTTTCTTCGTCCTGTTTGGGGGTATTTTGGTTTTTTGTTTGGCTTTGTTGTTTTTTTTTTTTTTTGCCAATCACATCACCTACTCCCAGTCAGGATATTAAATGTAATCAGACAGAAGATGATGATGAAGAAAATTGTGAAATAAAATTGAAAGTGACATTGCACATCGTAGGCGCAGGGAGGATACACCTACCATCGCCTAGTGTACACTCAAGGATATTAGAAAAAAAAAAAAACAAGCAGAGGAATACATTTTCCAATTTCATAGGAATGATAGATTTCTCAGTGCATTTTCCAATTGAATTTCATGACTGAGTGATGGGCAAATATGTAGTGTGTATGTTCTATGTTACATATGTCTACAAAAAAGGGATCCAAACAGAGAGAGAGAGGGGGGAAAAAAGAGAAACACCCTGACACTTCGTTTGTTTACTAACGGTGGTGCGAAGTGCCAATATTTGACAGGTGTGGCATATGCAAGGATAATCGAAATTGAAAAGTGGATAAGGTTCCAAAATGTTTCGAGTGTTCGTTCGCCTGCCTGCTGTGTGTATATGTATCTGTGTATGAATTTGATTTGGGTGCTGCTAGTTAGGGGTGAAAAAAGGGTTGGTCC
This sequence comes from Xylota segnis, assembly GCA_963583995.1. Classification (NCBI taxonomy): domain Eukaryota; kingdom Metazoa; phylum Arthropoda; class Insecta; order Diptera; family Syrphidae; genus Xylota; species Xylota segnis. The sequence goes on from OY757238.1 coordinate 7,591,023, forward strand.
TTTCCGCCTTCCCCTCTTCTCTCTTTCTCTGTGTGTGCCCCGCTCCGCCCCGCTAATAGCAATCTGTCGAATGTCGAATTGGAAATGTGGGTGAAACTGAAAATGCGTGTAATATGCTAGCAAAGGAGTAACTGTCATTCAAGATTCGGTTCGGTTTGGTTTGGTTTTTTTCTTATTTTCGGGGTCCTTTTGTTGTCTTCTTTGTTGTTTCTTCGCCTAAGACAACATTTACGGTTTGAATATGAAATGGAAAATTGATTGAAAGTCTTGGGGATTGTTTGACATTTACATGCATTGACAGAGGCACGTTGTTAGACAGTGGTTGTTGTTTTGTGGGCTGAAAAATAAATTGACACATGCGAAAAGGGTTTTCGTCATTCGGTCCTGTTTCGCTTTCGTGTGCTCTGTGTGAGAGTAAACATTTCTTTTGATCAATAAAGGAATTTAATCGAGATAGTGGTTTTCGATTATGTAAGGGGTTTGGTGATGGGAAATGCTTTAATTTTGGATGGAAGACAGGTTGTTGGATTAAGATGTATGAGCAGGAAAGGCCCTTTCTGTATTCAGGCAGGAGCACACTTCAATTCCTCGTACCAAGGATAGGCATCTGCGTGTTGAAAGTACAGGAAACTTTGTGTCCAAGAACAGTGGAAACATCTGAGTCGGGACAAAGATCAAACTGGACTAAGTTCCAGAGGAGACAGTCATATAGTATTCTAAACAACAAGCCTCCTAGGGGTGTCAACTTCGACTGCATTGGCTCGTCCACATCGAGCGAATGGACACTAATGCTCCAGCAAAGAAGATCTTCCAATCATAAGCCCCAGGTTCGAGATGAAAAGGATGACCGAACCTGAGCGTGGAGCGTGGATACCAGAGCGGTTGTTCTGGACAACTCGAAGCAGCATGCCCGAGAACGAAGTGAGTAGAATGCTGCCGTGTCTCAGGCAGAGACTCTTTACGGATCGGGAGAGAAGTGGATACGAAGTACACTTATATTGAATGAAGGCTAGGAATGATGTTTTTTTGTAGAATCAGTCTTCCACTGATTGGTGTCAAGCTCTACCTTTCTCCGGCTAATATCGACTTATAGATTTGTATTGAAGGTCACCTATTCAATCTCAAGTGAGAGGTATGATCCCAGAAGGACTTTGAGGTCAAAAGTGGAGTACCACAGGTGTGCAAACGTTCACCGCAACTCTTTAGGTCAAGAAACCGACGGGCTTTTGCATATCTATCGATTGTTTCTTTTCGCACAGAAAGTTGGACCACACACCAAATGGTTTAGAATCTAAAAACCAAGACACATAGTCCAAAGTAAAGCTGCTGGATCTCAGCCCAATATCTCCATACTGACAAGGGTCAGGAATCGATGAACACCATCATACGCAGGAGAAGGTAGCAATGGATGCGTTATATGCCATACAATGAATTGGATTGATCTAAGTAACCAAGAACAGAAGGTACAACGACTTGCATCGAACAAGAGTTGCGAGAGTCCTTCAAACCTAAGCAAACAGTGCATGTGAACATCCGGATTAAGAAGGTTCTGGAGTGTTTCAGATCGCGACTTTTCTGTTCTTATTTCCTACGGTTTCAATTATAAAGCACTGTGAATTCGATAACTTTCAGCGGTATCTATACTACGTTTAACTATTTAGTACATTTTGGCCTAAAATAGACAAAAAGAAATGGAAAAAGTAGGTCTTTTCAGAAAATTGAAAATAGGTCAGGAATTCACATACGAAATTCATGACACTCACCGTTTATCGGTATCTAAAGATATCCAAAGCAAGTATTTCACGTAGAAGAAATACTTTTCGCAATCATATCGATTTGCTAAGAGAACAGGCCAGAGTGGCTTCCCCTGGGGCACCCCAATCAATTCGCAAATACCTCCACTAACTTTTCTTTTATTTCAACGACAATCCCTTCTTTCCCGCACATACTGTTCCACATCCAGCCACGCCATAAATATATCTAAATATTATTACGACACCAACGAAAAATTCTTTTTTTTTTTTAAAAAAAAAAAGTAAATCCAAAGTATGTGTCACCTGTGTAAAGAGGAAAAGGGCGTACATACTCGTATCTGTTGTAGCGAAGCCGTAAAGTCGCACCAGATGAGTGTTACGACACATCACAAAATTTATGTAAATTTTTGATAAGGATAAGGCGTGAGATTTTCCAAAATCTCCCACCCAATTTCGGCTCATTCTGCTTCAGCGCATGTAGCTACATTAGCGATTAGAAGACAAAAAAAAACACAAAATATGAAGAAGAAACCATTCAGGGGCTTTCAAGGATAATTCAAACAACCAACCAACCAACCAACCAAGGAACCTTCACCCTCGTCACCTAATCTGAAATTTTGTTTTTATATTGTTGAGAGTTCCTTTTACGCGCAGCTGTTCGTACGCGATGTTAAGCATTCCAAAATATTACTTTCAATAACTAACGGTACTATAATTGAAATACCAAAAATTCCTCCTCCAACGGCGAGGACGACGACGACGACTACGACTACGAGTACGACGTGGTCGTGGCAAGTGGTCGGAGGCGTCGTGCGCGCCATCATCAAGAGGATGAAAAACAATTTCAGTATCTGAACCGAAATTAATATGCACAATAGCACATGCGGTCGGATTCCGAAAGCCCAACCTATCAATGAAACATAACAACAAATAAATTTTATATACATATATACATACATATAGATATATAATTTTTTTTTCTAACAGAAGATAATTCCCTGAAACGAGGACGAATAGAAGAGAGACAGAGAGAAAGCGTGAAATAATTCCGCTTACGTGATATCATTCATTATTCATATGTGTGTGTCCTGTTTTTGTATTTTTTTTTTTGTGTTGCTTTGCTCCTGGCAGTAGCGAGAAGAACACGCAGGACTAAACGCGACCGCCCTCACATTGAGCGTGAAAACAATTTCAGTGCTTCTCGCACACTCGCACGGGGTGCGTGTGTTTGAAATACTTTTGCTTTTTAATGATTCTCTGAATTTCGAAAATCGGGCGGCAGGGTGACTAACAATTCCGCTTTTGGCGTTCTGTTGGCGGTCTCTGTGTTGTGGTTCTGAGGTATCATTTAAGGGTTTCACTTTGTCATGAAAAATTTTCCTCTGCTGCGGTTCCCATGCTTCCAGCCGCTGGTGGCAGGGACGAAAAGGACGATACAACCAACAGAATTTTTTCTTTTTTTTTTTTTGATAAATTATAGTGAGTTGAAATTTTGTTGGATTGAAATATTAGATGGCAGTTAATAATTTTTGAAATACTCTCTCGACAGTATAGAGTTGTCGGTCTGAACGGTCTGTGTGTGTGTGTGTGTGTGTGTGTGTAGGGAGCCATGGGCAAGTTTGTTTCGTCAAAAACCCAAAAACGGACATTTTCATTACTCATTGTGCCGATGCCAGGGTATAGGAATGGAGACGACGACGAAGAGTTAACTTTTGCATGAAATATGGTCGAGTATCATTTTGGTTTCATGTTTGTCCTCAGGGGGAGGAGAGATAAAGATTCAAGTCCTTGGGGAGATGAAAGTTTTGTATTAGGTCGGTATGTATTGCCTGAAAGTTAACTTCATATTTGGGAGAGTGACTCGGAGTTTTTTGGGTTTCAGTGGCGGTTGACAGTGCCACAGGGTTGTCAAATGGTTTTCAGACAATTTATCAGCCGAGGGGAGGTTTCTACAATTTCAATTTTCTATGGATAGATACAGGTCGAAGGACCAAACAGGAAAACTAAAAACAATATCTAGGTCAGCGGTAGAAAAGGGTAAAGATGTCTGTGACAAATCGTGGCCTATACAGTCGATATCGCCACCGGAGTATCCGGCAAGTATCTAGAGGCATTGACTTAGCTAAACGTAGATACGAACGATACTAGGAGTACTGTTCGAACTATTATGCTTGCTGCTATACTATTGCTGCATTCGGAGAAAACTAATCAAATCACATAAAATGTTTGGTCCGTCGAGCCAGAAATTAACACGATTTCGACAAGTAGCTATGATCCGGCAACAGATTGAAAGGAATTTCTGTGGTCAAGATTGCTTAGACGTGAAAGGTAAGTTCGCTAATCGTTGGGAGTCCTCTAAGAACTTGTGTCCATATAAACGAAGCATGAATCCACATTGTCTAAAGAGCTGACTTGCCAGCCAACCTTTAACAGAAACAGGAGTCTTTTGTGAAGTAAGAAGTATCTGTTGGTGTTAGATGAACTAGAAATGGGATGAATCGGCGTAGTACAAGCTGATTCTACTTGCAATTCACTGTGGTATGTATCAAAGGAAGGATCTTCTTCAGTTTATAGTGAGAGTTTAACATAATTGTGAATAGCCTGCAATGCTTCGCTTCTGCTGCTTTCTTGATAAAAAGAGTACATGCAACGAACTGGTAAGTATCTCACTTCCCTGAGCAATGTCTCTGTGAATTTATAAAAATTTGAATCCGGCTCGAAGGACCAAAATTTCAAGTTGATTTCTTATCTGAAATTTGATCGTTTTAGACAAACAATCTTTCATATAACCACCTAACTCTTTCTGTTGAATGCATCCCCCTGTTGTACCCGGTTTCTTTTACATGACTTGTGTGAGCCATGATAGCGAAAAAGATACACAGATTCCTTTCAAATTTATTAGTATAGATATCCTGTATAACAATGAAATACATCATTGCATACGAAACCAATGAGTATCTCCTTACTTGTGTTTGCGCTCCTAACAAACGTGGCTCCCTACATTCAGCTGACAAGCAGCCTCCCTACACATCGTTGTTGCAAACAAGATACACCACCGCGCACCCAAACCATCCTTGACAAAAGTAGTACCATCAAAAGAATTCTATTGTAACTACATATAGTCGAATATCAAAATAACGAAGAACGAAGGACGACAAAATAAAAAGGGGGGAATGCGTTGTCATTATCAAGGATGTCAACGCCATAGAATAAGGTCAATGACATTCTTATCCGTTTTACACACACATTACGCTTGGAATCCTTACGACTAGGGGGTGAGTTCTTCTTACATCGATATTTCCAATATTTTTATTTTTGCTTTCTTTTTTCCTTCCACCTCCTTCTGCTCGTCAAACTCTCAATATAATATTAGATGAATGGAATGAGAAAAATGGAATTTCATCCCTTGGCGAAGGGAATATTGCAAATATCAGATGGATGACAGGACTCTTAAGATTTAGTTCATCTCTCTCAGTGTGTGTGTGTGTGTGTGTTTGGATGTTGGATACCTCAATATGGGATGCTTTTATCCCTTTCGTTTTGTGCCGACCTTAGACGAGAGCATCACCCACTCAATGTGCATTTTTTCACATCAAAAAGGATAAACACTTCGATCGCATCAAGGTGAATATTGCTATGATGTGTGTCTGGGACACATCAAAATCGGTCTCAGACTGGTAATCGTAGTAAAATAGCGCCTCCCTCCCACTTGGGTATTCGTTGTCGTCTTTTCTGTTTTATTACATCAACCCTTACCCACTTAGGGGAATTTTATTCGCTCCCCCTTAGAGTGGTTATGTGTATTTCTTTTAAGGAAAAGAGCCAAGTAGCAGAGGTGGAACACACAAAAAAAAAAGCAAACCTCCATAAAGTAAAATGCAACCAAAGGACCTGTGAGTCCCTTGTCCTGCCGTATATCGTGTATTTCTGTCACTTTGCCTTTTGTGGTTTTATGCTTTTTGATAGACCCGCGACAGGGGTGAACTCATAAAAAATGCACACGAAATTGTGTGTGTGAATATCTTGACACCATGTACATCCGGAATGGCGGCTGGCCAGAGTAAAAAAAAAAATACACAAAACCAAACCAAACGCGAACCGAAAAACCAACATTGACATGAAACGAGAAAGCGAACGCAAAAAAAATGACGGGTCTTTGTTTAATGTAGATCTGCACAGAGAGGATGATGGACGTGTAAAACGGTTTCCATTAAAAATTTATTACGACTGGGATTCGCTGGCGTCTCCTGCTCCAAGGGTATTACTTAGCGATGCTGTTTTAAATTACATTAAAAAAAAATTAATACATATACTTGGTTTTTTTTTTTTCTGTCATCTCTGTAACGACATTTTGTTAAGCACGTGCAGGGTTTTAAGTGGGTAGACACAGGACATTAAGTTATTTATGGAGAGATACCCTGTGAGATTGGCACTTAGTGTGATGGGCTTGAAAGCATTGAGTCAATTATTAGTATTTTACATTGCGACTTCTTGCCTGACATCTATTGGCTCTGATAGAGTCCTTCGGCAGGGTGTATTTTTAGGGTTTTACTAGGTCAAAGTATATACGTGTAGGACTTCGTTATTATTTGATGGTTTGGAGGATTGAAAAATCTGACTTTTCATCACTCTGTCTAGAAACAGCTTTATTACATCAGGTTCTGTCTTCATTTCTATGCTTTCTAGGTGAGAAAGGGATCCATTTTAAGAAGCAGAATCTTCTCAAACTCCAGATGTATGGTCCTACGTTGGGCGCCAATTTGCAAGAAACCGAATCTTGGTCCATCGTAGCCTAAGTACGAAACACACAGTTTTATGGAATTAAGGAGTATCTATTGGGGTTAGATATAGTAAGAGTGGCATGAATCGCCACTGGAAGGACACGATCGGAGACCTATGTAAATTAGAAACACACGAGTTTTTAGGATTAGAAAGTATCTGTTGTGGTTAGGTGTGGTAAAAATGCCATGAATCGTCACTATAAGGACAAGATTATAAAGGTAGTGATGATCTACATATAGCACACGAGCTAAATATTGGATTTTCAATGGAAACCAAGTATCTAAATCGTATTCAAGTATACAAATGCAAGCAAACTATAAAGAGATTCTCAGTAAATTTTTTAGTGTATCTGCAGCGAAAGTTTCGTAGGAGAACCTTAATTAGATACAAGAACTACATACACTCGATGTCAGTTAAAAAGGGAACCCGATCTGACACCTCTTTAGAATTCTGTAAAAGGCTGAAGATTTTAGTTTCCTCCTTCATGTTTACATTTGCAACCAAGTACTGTGCAGTTTCGCTAGTCTCCTTCACTCAATCTATGGACTTCATAGGGAAATACTAAATTGGCGCCCCACTCGAGGTCTTAAAATTCTGAATTTTCCACGTCAAAGTTGTTAACTTCTCACATCTTGACCATGAAAATTTGATCCTTTGCCAATGTGCTGATGGAAATCCTCTCCTCTATCGAAAAATCAATAACATTTTCAAAATTCACTTGCGTTCCATGCTAATCTACCAACATCCTGTTCTTCAATATTCCTCTTTGTATGTATGGATATGTGTATCCTACTAATCAATATTCGCCTCAACAGTACAAGTGCAAAAAAAAATTAAATTTTATCCCAGTTTTCCACTGCCTGGGTGCGGTTGAATCACTTTCATCCTTCGGCACACATATGCACGCGTACACACGATTTTCCATTTCAGCAAACAGCCAAACGCACACATTGAAGCAACACAGAAGAAAAACCATAGAATTACTAAAACTAAACTCTCTTAGATCTCAATTACTACGTGATGTGAATATTGAATAATTTTCTAGCGCTGCATACGAGTGTATTCGCAACATCCTGCCGCCCACATTGGCCGCTCGTTGAGTACCGACAGCATATCCTTCTGCTGCTGCTATTCTTGTGGAAATGTTGTTATTCATGTGTTGATTCGCTAGTTTATTATCTGTGCAGATGTAATTAACATGCACTCTGTTACATACGTGTCGGGTATAGCTCTGTGTGTGCTCAGAATGTGGTCCAGATACATTTTGATCTGAGATGCTTTAAAAAATAAATTCCATATCGCACGAATGGTTCTCAAGTTATTGGGTAAACAGAAGACAGATAGCAAGTACATGTACATATCTTCAAATCTGATGTAATGGAAGTTGTTAGAAGGAGGACATCCTACTTGACAAGGGCCCACACAAACTACCCACAAAATTTAGACATTAAAAGCCAGGTAAACGAACTTTCGTTCCAAAAAAAAAAAAAAAAACAGAACCGAGAGACTCATCAGTGTACCGACCCGCACCCTGAAGCATTTTTTCAATTAAGGCATCGCCCGCATATTTTCCTCGCTCTCGCCAGGACGAGCCACAAAAATATTTTCATTTTTTTAGCCCTGATGCGTATCTGTGTATGTGTGTGGGTATCTAGGTTCAAAGTTCTCATTCCATTATTAGCACCGGCATTTTTTTTCGAGACTAGGGTCCGGCAGGTTTTTTTTTTTAGTGGGTCTGAGGTGAAACAAAAATTTGCATATAAATGAAGGCATTCAAATGCGGCTTTGGTCGTCGACGGTAGTCACTGGGGTGTTGTTGTTTTTTTGGCATAAAAATAATATCTCCGCCCAAGTGGAAGGCATACATAAGCACCAGTGATGGGAGAAGATGAACAAAGGCTCTTCTTGGGGCTGGAGCGTGTTTTTTTCGAGTAAAAAGGTCGGTTTTTGGGGTCGATGGTGATAGTTGTCCACGTTTGGCTGCGGTGAATTCATTAACTAGATTTTTTTTTTGTCTGTTTTTTAAGTTCCAGGGAATTAAAAACGAGGAAGACATAGAAATAAAAGGGTTCAGGTTGTGTTCAGGCGACGAGGAAGGTGACTTCTGAGCGAAGGAGAGGATTTTCGTGTGACGTTTATAGTTTTGAACTTTAGCATGGTTAAGCATTTGACGCCGGAAGTTTTTTGCGGCGGCAAGTTTTATTTTCGTGTCTGGAAGTGTTTAAGCCAATGAATGAGGAGGTGGGGCTTCGTTTTTTTTTTCAGTGTTCTACAGTGTATTTGGGTGGGGGATTTGGAAGAGTTATGGCGAGTTGTTAGAGAGTTCTTTTGGGGGAGTAAATTTAATTAGAGTTATAGAGTGGTAAAAGAGGCAGTTAGTAAGAAAGGATTACAAAAATTCTTTGGATGTGAGGAAGCTTTGACCTTAGCCATCGGTTTTGCGTTGCTAGATACGAAGTTTTGATTTGTAGATTTGATCATTAGATACACATCTTCTATGCTAAAACCCTTTCCAGCTAAGCAATGATCTAGGAGTCAATATTTGTACATTTCATTAGGACTAACCAACGTACCCGCGTCGGGCGCCAATTTGTCGAAGAGCAGTTAAAACAGTCCTACAACGTCTGTATCTATTCATTTTTCCAGTCATTTTTAAACTGGAAGTTTGATAGGAGATAAAGCTCTTTGATATGCTATTCATTACAACAGAAACTCCGATTTGAATCACATTAAGAGGATCTAAAGTTTGAACGTTTTTAAAGGAACGTCTTTGCATACAAACAAAAGTTTGAGAAGATGTGATGAAAAGACTGATGATAATTGCATGCAGATACACAACATAAGTCCACTTTTATAAGAAAAAGCTGCCCACAGCTACTGAACAACTAGACTAGTAGGTATGGACTAGAAATACTTTTGTTTCAAAACAAAAGAAGTAAACCAATCTTCAAGCAGTAAAAGATACACGGTTGAGTACTACACATCATAGAAAGACAAAACTACCTTCTCTACGAGTACTACAAGCACTCCCAAAGCAAAAATCCCTATAAAAATGTATCTTCGGATGAAAATTCTATATTCATCTGAAAGAGTTTAACAGGATCCAATAGAACTATTGCACTTGCAGTCCTTGTAACCATACCCTAACAGCAAGTAGAAGACTTGCGTGTGAAAAATTCAGGTGTTACAGGGGAAAAAAACCATATGGACGCCTACTGCACTATCGATCGAGGGGTGAACATGGACATGACAACTGAGTATCTAGCACTCTACCCCCGATCTTAGCCTAAACATCATAATCTGTGTGCAAAACATAAACCCACATGAACCGTATATGGCTCTTCATAGAATATTCAGATACGGTTTGGCCTGATCAATCAACCTTTTTGACAAAAGCTGGGCCTTTCGACTACCCATAACGATGTACCATAGGGGAGAGCCATATAGCTATATACTGAAAGTTCTTAAGAAAAAAAAATATATAAAATAGAATGGGTAACAGACTGAAACCTTGAGGAACATCATTAGCACGATTAGGGCTTAGGAAAGAGAATTCTGACATATGAAGCCAAGTTCTATCGAAATAAGAAGGGATTGAGAATATCTCCGGCAGAACTAGCTAAACAAATTCGTATAGAAGGATAATGGTTGCATTCAGACGATTGTCGGATCTACAATGAGTATCATCATCAATCGCTATCTTGCAAAGGAAGTAGATAATGTGCACTATGCACACAGTTTTGGGCAGCTCACATAGTTGGTCCAATTTCCAATTCCATAAATTTCTATACAAATTTTGGATGAGCTCTGATCGAATCTGCATCGGATCACATCTTCTCATGACCGTTTTTAAACAAGGTTTGTATACCACTCATCAACCCTGCCATGGATTCGTGAAATAAACCATAGAGATACGTTCGCAATGAATGGTGTATGAATGATGCCATAACGTGCTTTTGTTCTCTGAATAGAGGAGATCCACAAATACTGAGAAAACGCAACACAGAAGGCTTATTTCGAGTCTCTTCATTTTGATACAATAAACTCTTGCGGAGAACCAGCTGATGATTGTGTCTGATTTCTGAGAACAACAAACTGCAGCTCAGTGGGAGATTGTACTTTGAATGTGTATCTAGTTCCCACAATGATGGGACATAGTCGGTAGGATATGAAAAGAATTTCCACGAATTTAAAATTAGACACAAACGATACCTTCTACGCACAAGTCCGTTAAAGTATCCATTGAAATCGACAATAAAAACCAACAGCTGCCCATTGTTATGATCCTATTAAATTGGCGCCCAACGCCGGGCTGAGTATCAATTTCTCCGCATTTAAGTTAAACCAATTCCGTCTGCGAAAAAACTACCAGGAAACTCAAATAACGACAACTTCAAGATACCTTTGCAAAACAAGGACTCCCCCCATTGTTATCCATCTTAATAACCTGTCATCAAATAAGAAATATTGCAACGATTTAATTGCACACAATAGACTTCTACTCCTGCTCCTTTTAGTCCTTGCTAAGTGCGATATTGCGATGCAGCCAGAGGGACTGAGAGAGAGAGAGGAAAAGAGGGAGAAAAAAAAAGACAAAAATAAGCTTCCAACTTAACAAACACTTGACTCAATCCTATCATGTTTCACATCGCCATCGAGGGGTTCATTGTTTGCCGTCTCTGCACTGCTGTTGCCACTGTTGCATGCATATTCAATCGTTGGAAAATTGAGTGAAGTGAAAGGGGGAAAAAAATTTTCCACTTCAAAACTATTGCCGAGACACAATCACAATTGCAAAATGCAGCAAAAAAAGGCGACAACAACGACAACGCCCATTTAACTGGGTAGAAGTGGGTGAACGAGGGGCAGGTAAGGGAGGCTGGCACCTCTTAAAAGAGAAACTTTTCCATTAATAATGATTTTCCATTAACTATCGATTGATTTCGCAACACTAGAGAGGAGGTAAAGTAAAGTCCTTCATGGCACCACCACCACCACCACCACCAGCAACAACAACAGGAGCAGCAGGAGCACTTACGTCGAATTACAGCCATCGCCGCCGCACCAATTGGGTGTGTGGAATGTGGCAGCGGCGGCGGCGGCAGCAACGGCTCTCTAAAGGATAAGGATGTGGGAAAAGTGATGGCGTAAAACTTCATCTTGTTTGCCGCACCGCGCCGTGCGAAAAAGATTTCACAACAAACACCATTTTGCATTTTGCACCTTTTGTTATGCCAAGTTTTTGTGTCCTTTTTTTTTATGGAATAAAGGAAGAAGTATAAAATTCCTTACGACATCCCCTGGCGCACATAGCGCCGGAGAGATACTTTGTATTTCGTCGCTGAAAGTCGCGCAAAAGCATCATCAATACAATTTAACGTTGCTTAGCGTAAACACAGTTTGGCCGAGAAGAAGTTTCACTTTAGCCCGTAAAACAGGCTAACAAGAGAGGGAATCCTAAAAGTTTATGCTTTTCATCATTAAAAGTTTTCATTTTTCTTTTCTTACGAATGACAGCGCAAAGAAAAACAAAAAAAAACAAAAAAAAACAGGACGAAAAGTATCTTGCCGCTGTCGATTCTTTCAAACCCGACAGATGGCATGCAAATTCAATTCAAGAAAAAAGATATTCAAAATGTTAACGAAGAAGGATTCCCCAAAAATAAAAGGAAAAAGGAACAAAATTTCCTCCGGTAGGATGCATTTTGTCCCTCTATCCACATACGTGTGTATGTGCTGGAAGGATAAATATGTTGCAAGCCCACTCCAAGTTATTTAGAGAAGAAAAAAAAAAAAGGATAACACGAAAGCGCCCCATTTAACGGCAACGGCAAGAAGAAGTAGCTGGCATTGGCTAACAACATGTTGCCAACTTTATCTACATACTACATGAAGACTGAACGGAATGTTTTACCTGTTGCAAAAATACAGTTGCAAGGCATTCATTTTTATAATTTTTTTTCTGCTCATCCCTCATTCCAAGGAGCCCCATATCGGATGGTTATAGACCTACAACTGCTACCCTATAAGCTACATCACTGACGATGATGCACACACCATGCCAAGGCATGGCATGGCATGGCATGGGTAATGGCAGTCGTTGCTCCATGGCATAACCATGGAGATGGATGTGCGCGCATTCAAAATGAGTTTCATCATACCCCTCCCTTTGGGTCGGCCAGGGGTGCATTGTTGCTTGCTCTTTGGGAGTTTGAGAGAACGAAAGCAAAAAAGCAAAAAAAAAAAACACAAAAATAGAATAAAAGTGGGAAAAAGGACGAACTATATGTGCATAGATAGTTAGTAGTTGTTGTATGCTGCACTGAGTTTCAACTCCTCCTACACTAGGATTGCAATAGGACATGCGTTCTATTTTGTAGTAACAAAAACCGAGCAAAAAAAAAATAGTTGTAAGGATGCAATTCATCATGCTTGCCGGTAAGGATAATGAAACAAAAGAAATTCTTTTTTTTTCAATGGATTACTTTGGAAAAAATGTGTTCAGTTGTTGGTTTTTTTTTGTTTTTTATTCTGTTGGTAGGTAGTACGTCATGTCACTGGGGAAGTCTAGTGCATTGACCTCATTTAATAAAATGTCCACCGGGTTTTCAGTTACCTTTGAGTGTTGGAGATGGAAGTTTGCTAATTGGAGTAGGGTAGGTGGGCACATAGATTGACGAAGGAAATGAACCACGTGGAGGTCTATTTACATCCAAGTTGACACGATTTTTACAGATACATGCATACGCAGGTAGATAGTTGCAAAGAACTTAGTCTAGGGCAATGGCGTTTAACCTTTACGCCACAACGTGTGGTAGGAGTTGTTGAAGAATTTAAGAGAAGAGATATTCCAAGAGAACTGCAAATGCAAATGGCATTGAACCGTGACTTCTACAAGGGATAGTGGCTTTGACCTACAAGACAAGACCCAAGAAAAGCAATGCTTTGAAAAGTACTACGAAACAGCATCAGAATTGGTTGTTTGAATCGACATATGCAAACGAATATCAAAAGATCTATTCACCCATTCAGTTCACTAGGTCTGATGCAAATCACGGATATCTATAGTACCATCGTGTGTATCTATCCCGAGTATAATCAGACTATTTTTCCACAGAATTCCCAATATTTACTATTATAGTTCAAATCACTTGTTTTTAAGGAAATGAATATCTCTAGATAGATTATAAAGCCAACGGTAAAGGATGCTTGCTGTAGAGGGTCATTCAAGAAGAGGTGTCATTTCAAATTTCGCGCCATTGTTGAAATGTCAACATTCAACTGTCATTGTGATGGCTTTCGGTTTGTAAAAACTAGGAGATTTTTAAATATCAGTCAATCCACACCCAGACAATGTGTTAAAATCGTGAAATTTCAGTACAAAATCAGGGAAACCATCGTGAGAATCCAGTACCTTCCCGCAGAGCTAGAGTGAATTCAGTCGACAAATTTGAGCTCCTCGGGCAGGTTAGTAATATTAAGACTCTAACTCAAGTTCGTTCGGCAGAGTCGGGTGAAAATATTGCCACGGTAAATGAGAGCCTGACTGAAAACTCAGATGTGTCCATATCGAGACGATCATAGGAATTTAGTCTATCTAGAACCACTTTGCGCAGGATTTTGCATAAATGCCTATGCCATGGCCTACCAGAAGTTAAGATAGTACACACAACGACATACTTTCGCTGATGGGGTGCTGCCTTATAAGTCTGTACTTTGCTCGTGTTCCAATGATTTGACTAAAGTCAAAGATATCAGACGGAATAGAAGCCACAAGTGTCTAGGACAAGGCTAAGTACCTATTGTATGTACAACGTTCTTTCATGGTAAAAAAATCTTCTAATTCGACTGTTGGTGCTGAAACGCAGAAAAATGAAAAAAAAAAAAACTTAGCACCGGGGCCATATAAGGGAACACTTACTATAAAGTGGCCAAAACTGCACCTTGAACGCAGGGCTAGGCAGGGCAACCATTCATTTATATCAGTCATTTGTGAAGTGCCTCAGGGTTCTATACGTTCAACGACTCTATTCACTGACGAACACTTGACAAACGGACAGAATGACCCACCATAACACACCCATATGGATGAAATAAGGAATGGATTCTAAGTTCGTGATCTATATAGAAGGTCTTGAAAACTGAAGTGTCTCTGAAACCTAGACGCTAGTCGGAGCCGTGAACTCACTTATAACCACTGGATATACCAATGATAGAATCACTAGTTTGCTTTAAAAAAGTTGGGACAGTTTCTGTATTTAAAGTTCAGTCAAACACAATGTAGGCGCCGACAGCGTATTACATACATCTTCTGTCCAACGAGTGTTTGTATATCGTCTCGGATGGTTGTCGAAAGAGAAGTGGTCTCCAAATGAACTGAGTTTCTTGGAAAATGTGAAATTCACCATAACTTTCTCGTTTTCGACTACATAGAGAGCAACCAGAAGAAGTGGTTCCTCTTTACCAGAAATATTGTTCATTTCCCAGCTAAGGGCACCTTCTGCGGCATGTAAGGATCATAACTCTTATGCTCAAGGTGTTGTCCATGGTTTTCGGATTTTTCTAGGTCTAATGATATCACTATTCTTTTGACTTTTATAAGTTTCAACACACGGCTCCAAAGTCTATCTTATTTGCAAATCTCTAATAGGGAGTGAATCTATGACGGATTCCTACCAATTGTTCTGTCGCCAGCAGAAGTATGTATTTCAATTGGATTTTTACAAACACGAACGCAATTACAATAGGAAATAGTGTCGGTGACAGCATGGAACCTAGAGGACCACCAGCATTTCTATTGTGAATTTGAAACTACATATACAAAATCAATTGAATTGAAGATCTTTCTCAACAGAATTTATAATACATTCTAGAGTTTGAAGATTTTATGTCAAACTTCATGAAATGCTTCAGTACTAAGGCTCCAACTTTTACCTAAATAATGGAAAAAGTGGCTTTCATTAGGTATTCGACTTGAGCGCATTATGTTTCAGCAAGGATAATGCCCTTATAGTACAACCAATTTCTACTAAACTCGCACAAGTGTACAAATGATTCCTTTAGAAGCCTGAGAGTTATACGAAAATATTACGAAGAGGTGTAAGTCCAGAACCTAATCAAGACAGAATAGCGCCTATGATCGGAAGTGTATTGAGAGACCAAAAGACCATTCAACATCGCATTTTCCACACATCCAATCCGAAAGAGTGTAGTAAGTATTCTGATTCCATTTGATTCAATTGGATGGTATATCTGTATCATCTGCAACTTTGTCAGAGTCTAAGAGTTATTTTTTTAGAATCCACTTCGACAGAAATAAATATGTAGTACATACTCTCTCCTCGAATAAACGAACAACTCCTCGTATCGGTAAGTATTCTCCTTCCTTCTCAAAAAACGACCTTCCCTCGGGAAATTGAGAATTAATTGAAAGGAAAATAATAGAAACCAACAAAACGAAGTATTTTCCCATTCCCCAGTTCGGGCAATTTACACAAATACACAAATTACCCAGCGACAAGGCTGAGTGAATAATGTGCTAATCTATTTTTCCGGCTATAACCAGTCATGTACGCAATAGTAACAAACAGAAAAAAGAGTTCTCTATTTAATATTGCGATAATAGTGAAATGATTAGCGAAAGGACGAATGGAAACGTGTGCTGATAATGGTGTCCGCTTCAAGTGGGAATATTACCACCACCCGATAAGATTGCCAAGTCAGCCAGACAGTTTTATTAATTAAACAGCACACACTGCACTCGGGAATAGGGTGTGTACAAATATGAATTCGATTTTTTGCAACTTTCAAGACAAGAACAAAACCTAAAGGATATCTAGTCAAAAGTTGAAGGCTGTATATCGTCCTTTAGGGTTAAAAGATACACCATTTCGAAACCCTACCCTGTTCCTTCCCCAGGCAGCACAGCACCATTTTGCATAATGTGACAATTTAAACAAATGTAAGCCCTAAAGCCGTTGAAGGTTCAAAAATGAAATAAGAACTCTCTAATATATGTATTACCCGCCTGAGGTGTGTTGGCCGCAATTAAAACGAATGTCTCTCCTTAGGACAGCACAGCAGCATGGGCATGTCCTGAATGTCTACGTACTACGTCTTAATATATCTACAAATGCGATTATTGCCGATTTATTTATGCATGAATTGCGGTCGCTACTGTCGCATTCATCATGACACGGCATTACAACTCGAAATCACAGTCGCGTCACAACAAAACCCTGGCAAATCCATTGGCGACAAAATAGGGCCTCCTTTCTAGAGTATCTACACACAGAGCCATGGAACTAAGAAGCGTGACAACGATTCCGTGGGTAAAGTATTTGCGGTGCAATAACATAGTGTCCCGGTCGTAGTTTTACACCACATTGAAGGGTAAGCAAATTGACTTCAGGTATTAGGTATCATTCAAATTGGCGCTAAGGGTGACGTTATGCTAATGCATGGTATGGAGATCCCGCATTGCGAAGACGTGTGCCCAGGGGTGAGAGCTCGAGTGGAATGCGTGCGTGAGTCACGCGGAACATAACCAGAAAATTAGAAATAATAATTTTTTTTTATATACTTTTATGTTCTTGAGGTTCTGCAAGTGGCAGGCAGGTGGTAGGAGGTGTTAGACGGTATTATTCTTAGTTAGTTTTACTTGGCGCTCGTTGATTACCAAAGCGGCACGGAACAAGGTGTAAGAATTAAATCTACAAGTGTTAAGTAATAACGAGCACGACATTTTAGTTTTTTTCTACTTTTTATGGAATGTGTAGCGGTTACGCTTTTAGATTTGTTCTATACTTGTATTGTACTTCAAAGAAGGGGAGAGGGACTTGAGCAGGAATAAAGTTTTACGTGGTATTTGACTTTTAAGTGAATGACTTTAATTGTATACAATTAATGAGAGAATGGAGCCAAGTTTTCATGTGATGTGGTAATATTTCATTGGAATATCAAATGTCGCAGAGAAAAGCGTGCCTGTCGGGGTTTTTATGCGTCACATGGTGCGGGTGCTCCGAGTATGGGATTGTATTTTGTGTTTCTTGTCTAAGACCAGAGTAGTGACCTTCTTCAAAGGATACAAAAGAATTTTTTTATGGAAATGAAGCTATTTTCGTTGGACTAGTTGAATTCATAGGCATTCGAAACACATCAAGTCTATATTGGTACTGTATGATATTTGTGAGGAGAGGTGACCAGATAGGAATGATACTTTTTCGAATTGTTATGTTTCAGCAGCTGTCAAAGTTATCACTGACATCCAGCTGTCAACGTATTTAGTAAGGTTTGGCATTTCATCATGCATCGCTCCAAACTCTCCGAACGTACGAAATTTGGGCGTAGATACCCAACGTGAATTTCGCGCTGAGGTCATCATGGCTTCAGTGGCCAGCAACACACTTTTGGACCTTAAAGCACCAACCAGAAACAGACTGTTGCGAAATATTCTCTGACGAGGCCCATATTCGGCTCAGCGGTTATGTCAGGAAGCAGTATACGAAAGTCTAAAGCTCTTAGTGAAGGCTCATTCGTCTGGCTCATCCTTTTCCAAAGTACACTCCACCAAAGCATTCCAAAAAAAAGACCACATACTACATGTCGAAACTAGGAATGTATCCAAATTTAGAAATGTGTGCAAAGAGCACAAATTTCTTCCTCTCCCCTGAATCTGATTTATCTTCATCCAATGCGTGATGTCCTTTCAAGTTAAAACATAGACAGGTCTTCATCTTATAAATAGCACTTAGCTCCTGGTCTATAAAGACAAGCCCCCGATCTGTCTAGGACACTTTTTCTGGCCCATATTCAACAGTCGGAGTCTTCTGCACACACTGGTTTCCAAACTAGTCATGGCCTTTTGCTTTATGTCACACAAGGATAGCTTGATGTTCTCTATTGGATCCACAGTTTTATACTTAAATTCAAACTTTCGAGGAAAGAATTTATTAGGTTGATCTGAGCCTTCTAGCATCGTGGAAAAAGTTTGGCATATTTCAATACACTTTCTTGATGAAGGTAGTGTTTAAGGCCAAACAGAATTATATCCTTAAAAACAGAAAACAAATAGTAACAGGAATAGGAAGTGCTTGTTATGCATTAATTTTGGAAAAACTGAAGACGACGTTCGAAAAACCATACATACATATAAGCGATGTATAAGATAACTCGGTTATGTTGACATCAGTAGACGTTTGGTCTTGTAATTTGATACTAAACCCTCTTTATTCCTAGTGGGACTCCAGTGAGCACAAGACACAAATCCTAGATAAGTTAAATAAAAGAAAAATCTACAAAGTTTTTCTTTACATAGATATGCCTTGCCTTGCGTATCCAGCAAGGGCCATTCCAAAGTAAAAAGGATTTTCTAAAAATAAGAACAAAAAAGACTTTGTTTGGCAAAACTGATCTTTTTTTTTTCAAAACGCTCCCCCTTCGACTTAATACAGCGATTTGGAGAGTCTAAAACCAGATGAGTAAGTATTTTAGTTCGTTCAGGACGTCAATACAATCTCTTTCAAAATGCTTTCCTTTCATGGGCAAACGTATTTTTCCGAAAAGGGTAAACGGCGGAACTGGACGATGTCAAATCAGGCCAATACGGAGAGTGGTTGATGGATAAAAAGCGATTTTCAGTCAAAAGATGGACTTACTAGAAATATCTAACTACTTTGAATAAGTCTTGCTGTTGCTGCCTTTTGTATTTGAAATCATTTACATATCTGCGCCACAAAAAATTGAAAGAAACCAAAATATTTGTTCGGTTAATCATACCAAGAAAATAGATAAAGAATCTGAAGTTTTGATGGAACTATTTATAGTATAAAGGTTGGCTTTGCACTGCGACATACTTACGACAGCTTCAGAGTTAACTTTGTTGGAAACTCCCTTAAATTTCAGAAACACATGTCGATTCAGAACCATTCTGCAGTTTCAAATAAATTTTCTAATTCCTTTAGACTATGAAGTGAGAAAGGAACATAGGCCTGGACTTATGTTAAAGTTTCAGTGACCGAAATGGTACAGTAAAACTGAAGATGCTTTAGAGCTGTATACTCTGTCATTTGTATTACTAGCCTCCTACTCCTTTCTCGGAAGACGCAATGTATGCTCTACAACACTTTGATCCTGCCAGTTCTGCTATATGGAGCCAAGTGCTGGACGATAAGCAGGAAACAATTTTTCGTCGAATTTTCGGTCCCATATGCGAGGAAGGCGAATGGAGGAGAAGATATAACCGCGAACTCTATTAGCTGTACCAAGATGTGGATGTAGTCCAAAACCCCAAAATACGTCGACTACACTAGCTGGGCCACATCGAGCGAATGGACAATAATGCTCCAGCAAAGAGGATCTTCGACTCACAGCCCCCAGGTTCGAGACGATAAGGAAGACCGAACCTCCGTTTTAAAGACCAAGCTATCGCGGATGCTAGAGCGCTTGGTCTGGACAACTGGAAGCAGCGTGCCCGGGATCGAAGGGAATGGAAGGCTACCGTGTCTCAGGCAGGGACTCTTCAAGGGTCGGGAGCTCGTTAAGTAAGTAAGTATTATTAGCCCATTTTTTTAAATTAAAAAGAAAAATTTGTAATATCCCTGGCACTCGTATATGTACATACATATGATTTGTAGGAGTCATCAACTGGGTTCAAGGAGGAAAGGACACAATTTCGAAGAGTTTTTGGAGAAATAAACTAATGTTTGTTCTGAACTGGTAGAAATCATGAAGTTAGCTGCTGGATGATTTCTGAATACTTTTGATAAACAAAGACTATTCTATGAAATTTAGTTATTTATGTATTTCTACAACTGTCACTAGGAAATCCAAAAAAAAATGTACGATTTGTTCACCAGTTGAGACTGTTCAGTCCCCAGTTATATATATTCTTTAAGACGCTTAGCCCTTAAGTTCTTTAAAAACATAATTTTGTCACTAGTTATCATAAGTAAAACATTAATAACACAACACGTTCTTTGGAGAAATTTCAAAATCTCTGATAAAATTAATAATTTTCGAAAAGTATATAAAGAAAGATTTTTATTACTGAAAAAAAGGATATCGTTCCAATTTTAAAGGAATGCTTTCAGAAAGGATCAGTACTACATTTTTAAATCAGTAGAAACCAGAAAATAACATCGTTCTCAAGAAAATGTAAATTTTTTACTTCCACCTCTAAATCGATTGATGATATGTACAAGTCTGTCACTCCTACTTAACATCACCAACCAAATGCCGGACCTAAGACATATATTTATCTAAATGATTCCTTTGAATAGAAATGATCAAAAATGTTCAATATTAAATGTTTTTCGTCACTGTACGGGGATGGATATCCCAGAAATTAATTGAATGCAAAGAAGATTTTATTTTTGTGCAAAATTTAATAAAAGAAACAGAACCATGGGTCAAAATTTTTAGGCAAAAATCAATGTTTGTCAAATTTTTCAGTGACCTACATATTCCAGTAATTTGTTGTTATATTTAATGAAAAGGCGTGAGTGTATGATTTGTATACAAACTGACCAAACTATGTACACAGATGTCTTGTAAACAATAGATATATTTATATTGTAAAATCGGTTTCTTTAGATGTCAAAATGTATTTGCAAATTTTGACTAAATAGAAAATAAAAAAAAGAATATGTGTACTATAGAGGGATGACATGCATATGTCGACTCTAATAATTAGGAGGTTAAAGGAGAGAAATGTGATCCATTGTCATAGGCCAGATACAATTGATTCTAATTTGATTTTTGGTTACATTTTTTTTTTCATTTTTGTGATATTAGTGTACCATAAATAACTATTTGACATTTAATCGTATATTAGTAGATAAGGTAGTACGTACTCGTATTTTGAGTCTCTCAACTCAAGCATAAACGACGGTGGCTGTTATATGCAACCAACAATGACAACAAAACATAGAAAAATATTCCAAAAAAGTGGAATAATTGTGCAAAAGCACCTTAAACCCATCTGTACGATAGTACATTTCACACTATCACGCTAAGGCGTATTCCCTTGAACCCTTTCTTGACACAGGAATATCAGATGTGAAATTTTCTTAAAGGACCTGCAAACTGCATACACAGCCTCCCGTCCTCTGCCTTTGTTAAATCTTAAATATGCACAATTTTGAATACAGATCTTGAAGCAAAAGAAGGCATTATGAGCAGAAATATAATTTATACTAATTGTTGCACATATTAATATTAATTTGCCATGAATATACATGAGAATAATGATAAAGTCGTTTGGCATACTTAAATGTAAGCCATTGTCGACGAGAGATGATGATGAACGTAGAATCAAATTAAAAAGCAAAAAAACACAAAAAAAAAACACATGGACTAGGTAAGTAGGTGAAGAAATTTTCAAACAGAATAATTAATATACAAGGACCTGCGTGTTTCAATGAGAAGTTAATGTATGTTTTCAGCTATTTATTTATTTTTTATTATGCAACACTTTTCAGTACCTAGTTCACTACCTTCTCTTGGTTCGGATTACAGAAACCGTACAGCAAAGGAAATCCGTTTAAGTCACATGAGAGTGTATATTCCTACGAATTTCAATAAACAAAACAAAGCCGGACCAACATATTCAGTACCTTACAGTCTACCAGAGAATTTTTAAGCGAAAATCTTCGATGAAATTCCCAGAACTTAGAATCCAACTTTAACGTGACTTCAAAATAATGCAAAAAATAACAAATAAAATTCAATAAAATATTGAAAACAATATAAATTTAGACTGACCTACATTACGAAAGATAGTGATGTCTGCAGGCTACTGGTTGGAAATAATTGAATACGAGCCCATTTCTTGGTACATACATGAATTGCTAAATATTTAAGTAATGAAATGTTATCCTCATGAAAATTAAATGAAGTTGTTTGTCCTTTATACGATTATCTTAAACCAACAGAGTTGGGAATGCTTTTGCAATCGATCGAGTTTAAAACAAATACCATGGATGTCTATGGATTTAGAAATAAAATGAAATACAAAACTAATATGCCTTTAAACTATGAGATTACCTAGTTAGGATGAGATGATAAAATAAATTTAAATTAATTTGAGGTCGAGTCTCATGCAGGATCTGAAGTAGGTATGCCAAGTCAAAATAATTCATGTTGTGCGAGTGTTATTATTTTTTCCATGATTGGGAATTTTTTTTTATTAAAATTCTGCATAAAATGAACATAAATAGGTTCACGTAAATATTTGGTGTGAATATAAAAAAAAAAAATATGTAAAAATGCCTATAGATACCTGCGTAGTCTACGTAGGCAACTGCCAACGTTTACATGAGTATCTCTATTTAAACTTCAAGAAGTTTGAAAGAATATTTTGGTTTAAATTTCGTGGGTTGCTGAATTATATTCAATACAAGGACAATGCTGCAAGTGCAACGCAATCGATTTTTTAAGGATCAGTTTCGAAGGTAAGAACATTGAAACGTTCTTCATTCTCTTTAAGTGATTGAATCAATGTTTGCTTTATATGGAGTTACTGTGGAACCACTTAAAGTTAAGAACAAAAGGTAACACAAGCCACAACACTATTCAACAGTTGAAGTGAAATATTTGCTAAAGTATCAAACGAAAGAGATGTTCGGAAATGAGGTCAAAACAGATTCTGAATCGATATTTTCTACCATAAATAACGTCTTTATTAGAAGTGACAATATGCAACTAGTCAAGTTATTTGAATACAAAATTATGTTCTTTAACTGGGTGATCCAATGGTCATGGTAAAATTTCTCTCAAACAGAACAATCGTTGAATACCTATGCTATACTCCAATGGAGTGACATTTTTGCAAAGTTAAATAGCAAACTGATTCAAAAATACCTTAAATCGTAACTCTTATGGCCAAACGGAAATTTTCGACATAATTTTCACTTTAAAATGATAATGTGAACATGAAGCCATAGTTGTGGCATAAACGATATTCTGGTGCTCCTTGTATCTTTCGCGAGAAATCAAGCATTGAAGTCAAAAAAAATATTTACACTGATTTCTGCATCATTTCGGAGAGAGGAAAAATTTAAATATTCCAGAAAAGATGACTACTGTCATTATTATTAATTATTTACCCAACCATTTTTTTTCAAAATTCATTTGCACGTACATATCTTCACATACAAAATGGCGTGATTTTTACAAGTTTCATAGATTTATGAATAGAGGCACATTTCACGTCTTTAATTTAATGAGAGCACCAAGGAATATTTTGAATTTTGGAATAAAAATCCGACCTACTTCCAGTTGACCACTTTCGACTCATATCACCTCGAATGAAGTGAAGCCCGAGCTCCTTTGGTTGGACCTAAACAGTCCTAGTGCCCTAGTGAAAAGTTCTGAATTTTCCTAAGCCCTCTCGACCCAGAGATGTACCTTCAGTGAAAATGAAACACTACACAATTGGCATATTTGAATGGACACTTCAAGACGATAGAACACTTTAACTTGCTCATGAAAAATCGAAAAATTTCAAAAAAGATACTATTTCATTCTGTTATTGATTCTTCTACTTAATTTCATTATATCCCAAACTCAGCAGAGACTTAAAACTTCGCCTTTCGCATAATCCGCTCATAGAATAAAATAAATAAACTTTCATCAACAGCTAAGACAAAATACAAAAGTTTTTCGCCCAAGTATGTATCTGGCTTTACAAAATCAACTTGTTTGCTGTATGAGTTTTCTCTCATTTCTTTCTTTTTTTTTTTTGGAAATTTTCTTAACAAATACGATAAACCCTCTAAACAACCTGACACTGTGTCAAACTTTTCCATACGAAGACTTCCAGACAAATTTTCCAAATAGATTCATCTCCTCATCATCCCCTTCTTTTAAAAAAAAAAAGCGAACAATTCTATGAAACAGAAGAAAAAACACTCACTAATACACAAACTCACACACACCCGCACATAACGACGATGATGACGATTTCGCCAAATGATTAATTGCCCAAAGTACTACGAAGATAGCTAGAGATACCCTGTATCTACATACAGTATCTATCAGTGTGTATAGGGTAAAATACAACAAAAACAAAAAGAAGAAAATTTTTATGCATTCTGTATGTAGTTGGTATGTATGTATGTACTCACAGTAACTTGTTGAGCAAACTCAACCTTCGGTTGGCCGACAAATTCAATAATATGAACCATATGGAATGATTTTTCTATAACTTTTGTTTATAACAAAAAACCAAAAACAACTAATTCGAATTCAAATTCGATTAGACGCGAAGAAAAGCTGACTTTTCTTCGAATATCTTTCAGATATTATATCTACCGTATGGTATTTTCACAAATATCACTTTTTTTTTTTTTGCTGCTGCTGCTTTCTCTTTGACTTTTCAAAACAAAAGATACGACTTTTCCGTGGTATCTTTGAATAAATTTTTATTCTATTTATTTTTTATTTTATTTTTTTTGCTATCACAATTGATCACTTTTTTTTTTCCTTAAATTTTCTTATACACTTTCCATGGGGAATTATTTTTTTTTTTATTTTTTTTATTTATTTACTCGTATATTTTGGATTTTTTCGTTTTGAATTTGAATTTTTTTTTTAATAGTGCATCAGTTGTAGAACCACTTGATGCACCACAACTCGTCGTCACATAAAGGAATAACTCTTGGAGTGTTGCTGGATAATACGATGATGAGAGGAGAAAAGATGTTTATCACACGAAATGTAGTTGGAATTGAAAAAGAAAATTCAACTTTCCGCGGGTAAATCGAAATTTGCGTTTCGATTTCGATGGATATAGGAGAACAACCAGACCAGGAATAACGCAATATGTTCGTAAAATAAAATCAAGAGTAGTGTTAGGAAATTAACCTCGGAAAAGAATAGAAAATCACATAAACTGGTTAACGTTAAGGAAATAAAAAATTTAATTATGCACAATAGGATCTGAATGGTTGACGGCTTTGAATGAACGAGTGTGTGTGTTGGAAAATATTTTCAAATTTATTTAAATTTTACTTCTTTTTTTTTTGTATTTTTTGGTGAAATATCGAAATATTTTTTCTGACTTAACTACACAAAACTCAATATCATACTAAAAGGACGGACGAACAACGAATCATATCCGAATATTCAATGAGATACTAGGATACCCAGTCAGAAAAGCTGTGTTGGGCTCTACACTGCGCGATGTCGATGTGGTGTACTCGTCGTGTAGAGGAGTATCTGTGTGTTGTTGTTGATATTCTGTTGTTGTTGTTGTTGTTGATACGTTTTGTATGTTTCGTGTTTTTTTTGATTCGTTTTGAGAGGAAAACGTGGAAATTGTCGAACCACTACTACTACTACTACGACAACATGAGGAGGGAAAATTCATATTCAACATATAGATCGGTGTATGTGAGAAAAATTTTCTCCACTCTCTGTGTGTTTGATGTGGTTGCACGGCCACCCCCTGAAAATTGTGGTGGATTTGGTAGTACTGCCACATACACATGCAATGGGGGAGCCATTCACAGATACACCAATACACTGGCTGTTTGGGAAAAACGTCCCTTACGCAAGTCACTGGAGCAAAATAAAACGAACACGAAGCAGGAATTTCGAGTTAAGGGGTGGAAATGTGATTCAACCCCCGTTTGTCGTCGTTGTCGTTGTCGTCGTACGCCCACTCTCGTTCGTTGCTATCTCTTTGGGTGAAGTAATATTGAGAAAATTGAAAAAAACTGCCAACTTTGACAGGGAAAATGAGGAAAAAAAAAAACAAAAAAATATACTCTTTCTCTATGGCGGGGATAAAATACGCAACAATTTTTGTGAAACAATTGATGAGCGCGTACCAACTCCGGGCTGGACACAAGGGGAGGACGCTAGACATGGAAGTCATAAAATCGTCGGGGAAATTGCTCTCTCAGAAAAAGGAAAGAAGAGGACTTGGTTTTTTTTCTTTTTTTAAAGGAAAACTGTGTCAATTAGAATCCTGATAAGTGACTCGAAAATTAGGAAAACATTGAATGGAGAGAAAAAAAAAGAAGATAGACGCCAAAGGCGTGGGTATTGTTTGTATACGCGCGTTGGGCTATGGTCTCCGGACTAAAGGTCAGGTTTCTGTTTTACGAGTAAGACCGATTCGTATTGAATTTCTGGTCAATTTTCGACTGAAATGCATGTTAGCTTTCAGAGGAAGTAAATGTCATCGAAGTAAATTGAGTGGGACTCCTCGCATGGACAGGTTTTCGTGCTGTCAATTGATATTTTCAGGATTCTTTGGATTCGATTTGTTGTTTTAAAAATAAAATTCCAAACATACCTACGTGTGTTGTCGAACTTTGTTGCTCAGATTGAGGAGCTTGCACATTTCGCAGACACTAAGTGTTTGGTGGAGAAGAAAACAAAACGAAGACTTAGAACGAATGAGGAGGAAAGAATTTGCAGGCAAAATGTATCTGCGGAGTCAAGACTATTTGCCCTCCTGTGGGCACTACGTTATGATAAATGATTTGGCATTTATGTATCTCAGATGAAAGGTTCTTTATGCGATTCGACTGTAAAATACCAAAAGTCAAAGCAGTGCACTGCAGTCTAGCTCAATGATCCTAAATCTAGCTTAGACAGAGGCCTCGAGTTCAAATTTCAGATCCGTTGTAATACATGCAAGCTCATACTGTGATAGTTAGGATTGGTCTACTTTGTAGACTGGCATATGAAGCAAGAAGATGTACTTATGCTCTGTGCCTTTTCTGTCGGAACATACAGTTTCAGAGAATACAAAAGGTCAGGCAGAGTTCTGTTCCTTAATGCAAGAAATTCGTAAGAGAAAGCGGCAATGAGAGACAAAACAACTCCCTTCTATGCAATCCCTTATGAGCTCTGGGACCTTCTGATTGAAAGAAGGTTGCACTTCCAGGGACTCAAAAATGTCTCTAGTAAGTACGATCCTTCGGAGGCTGCCTCCAGTAACGTAGGGCAATTTGGTCAAGGTAGTCCTCCGCTTGCGGATTTGGTTCGCTTAGAGTTGGGTTGAACGATTCTTTGAACCGAATCATCGCTGCTTCATACTATGTGCTTGACCAGGTCCGGATCGCAGCACACCAAGTATAGTCCTCCATTTATCGTGAACGCAGAGAAGACCATAAATCAATCGCATAGCAGCACATCTTAGTTCAAATTCCGACTTTATTCGGGGGTTATTGGCTAGATCTAGGTATCTGTTAACAGAAAAGCAGAATGCGAAACGGATGCGACTGGATGACGACTACAACTATCTGCCTACCAAATCCAATCCAAAGGAGTCTGTAAAATGCAGCAGCACCCAAAGGGCTGTGTTGAAGTCTAGTCCAATTCTTCACCAAAGATGAAGAAATGCAAAACGTGATGAAAGATTTCATCAAAATAATGACTCCTTGTAGGAACATCTTAGGCGGACCTTTGACAGATTTTGTGTTACATTGTTAGCCTCACTGTTTTTACTTTAGATTGGGCTAAAAATATCATCGCTTTTTAAAAAAATATTCCGATTATCAACAGATTAACAATGACACCTCTTGTTGGATGAGCCTACAGAATAAAAGTGTTATTTGTACCAAAAACCATTACAGATAAATATACACTTACGAAAGCTCGTTAGGTTAAGCAAATGACGAACATTATTTCAGTGTTTTCCGAAAAGACCGAGGAGAAGTTTGTTCGAGCCTAAGTCGTTGATTTTGAATGGTAGGTTGAACGGACGCCTATTCCCTGCATGTAAGAGTATGAGATATTTTGCGCTCCAGTCAATCTATAATCTTCAGCCAAGTATCATAGTATTCTTGAACAAGCGAAGACAACAAATACCTATAGACTTCACTTCCGAAATCTTGTGAAATTTCTGGTTAGGCTATTCGAAATGAACTGACGCTATAGACCCCCACAACATGGCAAATCATGTTGTAGCTCTCAAAGAATAATTTATGTCTGAAGGGAGTTAATGACTATGACCCATTTGAATAGGTAGTAAGTGGAAGTACCTGCATATCTAAGAAAAAAAAGTCCCTACTGCTCCTGATATTTCTCATAGAAGCCATATCCGAAAGGTAATTCTACCATTGGGTGCCCATGTGAACTCCTTTCTTTGAGAGGATGAATGTACTATCTAAAGCCAAGCAATAGTAATTTTTTTAAGAGTATCAGGTTCCCTTGATCGCCACTATCCACGTATCTATTAATATTTAAATTCTTCAAAAAAAACGCTTATTAGCAGACCAATCTTTGGACTAAATGCCTGAGTAGATTGTCGAAGAATAGATCCATTGCACCACACTAAGCAAACTGGAAGAATTTCATATGTCTGTGGGGCTTAATGGGACGATGGTCACCCTACCTAGCACCAATGTCTTTTAAACGAGATAATCTTTCGACAGCCAAGTCCATGAATTAGCTTCTCATAAACTCTTCGTTCACGGTGAAATCACTGAACCACAGCGGCCGATGAGAGTAGACAAAAGACAGTCTTTGTCCTTTACCCGAGAGGATCCAAAAATGAATAGTGTTCTAAGGATTTCTAAGTTTTTGACAAAGACAAATGCTATCAGATTTTTGAAAAGAGGTTCGCACAGTTCAGAGACATGAGACAGATTAAAATTTTAGCTAAAATCACTTGTTTATATTTTGACTTACAAATATTGCTCAAAATGAAATTAAAACCATGATGACACTCACCTGAAAAGAGAGAAAAGAAAAGCAAATTGTTAATAAGTTTCCACAGAGCGTCATTAAAATTAAAAAAAACAAAAAATCGTATAAAAAAGCTTTCTTAACTTAAATCTCATGTTTTAAGGATTTTTTGGTCTTGTACTACTTCCGCTAAGACTCACAAATTTTAGGAACATTTCCAAATCAAATCAACTATTTTTGTGAGCTCCTTCTCCGTCAACAGGTAGATAAAATACGCAACAAGACACTCACCAAATGCCAATATGCGACAAAGTAAGAGAATTCAAACTTCATAGTGATATCAAAAGTGGAGTACCGCAGGGTTCTACTACTTTACCACTAGTTTTTCTAGAAAGTTCTTATCCATACAACAGCCGGGGGGATGGAACGAAAAATAGTTATCTTTAGATACACAAACTATTCAGTATAACTTTGATTTTGGTGGTGCTATGTACAAACTTTGATCGGGTTTCAGTGTATCTTAAGTCAGTTTTCGGAGACGGAGGGCCTGTTTGAAGATAGTTTTTGAAAGGTGACTGGGTATCCTTCAAAATTGCCGTTTTACTTGTCGGAATGATTGGTTCAGATACCGATCTATTCATAGATGCATTTGCTGAGGTATACCCTGGTTTTATTTTCTACTGGGATTTAACGAGCAGGTTCTTTCAAAGTCTGAAGCAAGGTTCTCATCATGTAACTTTTACTAAGCGATACCAACGAACGCTGTCGTCTGTAGTTTGTTCCATCGACAGTGGTTTGTCAGTTTTTGGCGTCACTTGATGCAAAAATTGATTCGAAGTCGATGTCGCCTAACCGATAGTGATTTTCAGTGATACGTGCAACAAAACTGTCTCAAAACGACGTCGTCAGACAATTGTCAACGCACGTGATGACAGCCCTGGACTTGAGGAACTTACTTATATTCAAAATTTATCGCGAATTTGTTCGAAACGGAGGTGTAGGTGACATAGTAGCTAATGCTCTTTGGATATCGTAAGACTCTGGATATCCCATGACACTAAATAAGAATCAAACTTTATTTATTTCCTGGTCACCATGAATTCCACACGAAGTAACTCAATTAATCAATGAATCACTCGCTCATCCTTCTCCTCCGCGAAAGCAAAACAAAAAGCAAAGACAGAAAAAAAAACAACACTTTAAGTGGAAAGTAATTACTTTCCTTCTCTCGAATTCTCCTCTTTATTTCTTCTTTTTTTTTTTTGAACCAAACTCACCTCACAAATTGAGAATAGATACAAAATGAAATGTACATCAGCTCATGCACGCATGGAACGCATTTTATAGGGGAAAAGTACGAACGAAAATATAGACCAACGCACCCATGATAGACGAAAAGTTTTCGTTTTGAACTTTTTTTTTTTTTTTTGGTTTTCGTCGACACTGTGAGTCGTCTTGTCGACTAGTATGGTGAGTAAAGCTAACGCAGTTTATGTATCCATTAAGTTTATATGTATCTATGTATAGAGTATCGAGTTTGTATATTTATATTTTATCCTGCAATCTGTTGATGATGGCATACAATTGTCATTTGGATTTGGATATTTGGGTTAGATACTTTTGTGGTGATATTATTAAATGGATGCCGGTTTGTATTTGTATTTTTTTTGTTTTTAGGGGGGTTTTCCCTTGCAATATGTGGCGATGGCTTTAATAGAGGTATTGACTGTTTTTATTTTTTTTTTTTGGTATAAAGGGGAGCAGAGTATTATGTAATACTGCTGGCATTCATTAGAAATAAAAATTGATAGGGCGGAATGGTAATTGGCGTTTGACAATATTCCATTTCAAATCCAAATTAGTCTGTTAGCTCTTACAGTGTTGAACTGCTTATGAAATTTATTCAAAATCCTCTTGTGTTTCAAGAAATAAATAAAATATTGTCAGAACAAGGAGAGAAGCCAGACAGGCTTTCCTACAAATATCTTTCAAACATGTTTTCAGTATCAAGGGCATGGCATCCCGGAAGGCAGACTACTGGGACCAATAGTTTTTCATTCGTTACCAATTTGAAGTGTTTTCGCTTTTGTTTTCAGTGGAAAGTGACAGCCAGTTCAAGGAAAAATGAAAGCAAATAGTAGAGGTTAAGTCTAGTCGACACTCTGAAATTGCTTCTTCAATGCAAGTCCTTCCCAGCTCTACCGATAAGAAAGTACCAAACAGAGCCTGATTCTTGTTGTCTGGTCTTGCCTTTAGAGGTTTATACTCAAGGATTTGATTCTAAGAATCCCCCTTTCAGACAAAGCTTGGTTCGAACAAGCCTCTGAGATTGTAGTCGATTGCTGTTGAATCCCCTAATTGTTGGAAAGTCTTTTAGTCTGAGATAGTCTTCTAGTTTTTGTTTGTATAGAATGTTATTTAAGATATTCCTTATGTTCTCCACATCACCAGTAACGACATGCATTGCCTTAAACACACCTACATATATGGGTGATTTTCTCAAGTATCTGTCCTTAAACTAAGGCAGTTTAGCACTTTTAAGAAATCATCGAAACGTTCGTCGAATAACAATAGAAAGATTCAGAGCTTGACAAAATCCAAAGGTGTAAGGCGATGTTTCATGAGTTGATAGTCATATGACAGGAAACAGTCAGACAAACTACTGAGGTTGTGCTCCAATATTTGCTTCGAATTTTTGAGTTAGAATCTTTATCAAACTGGATTCTAGTTGGGCGCCACTTTTTTTTTTCTTTGTCAGAGCAGAGAATTTTAGCCCTACTTCGTGCATATCGTCCCTCTCTACAGACTATGTGACTACTACTTCTTGGTTCTTTTGAGTTCTTAAGCCAAAATAACCATTGGCGCTTAGCAAAACGAAGTATGGAAGGTGTTTGCCGTATCTTTTCATCCGAGTGGTCATCCTAAGAGTATTCCTGTCGACTATACAGTGTTTTTGTCTTTCTATGGCCTTAACCTCACTTAAATTTTGTGTAAACAACACCCTCTCTACCCACTTTAGATTGCCTTGTACTGAAATGACTAAATTTTGCACTCAATATTGCTTTAGATACAACCTACATATCTTAGGCTACACATGTACAGCCAGCAAACCCCTCTCATAAGCACGACTGTCGCCCATGACCTACTGTCGATATTGATAATATATTATGACGTGAAAGATTACTCCACTCAATATCGATATTTTTATCGTCAAAGCAGAAAGTATTTCGAAAAGTTTTCCCCAACTGTGTATGTTATACAAAAAAAAACTCTGTTATTCACAAAGTTTTGGCCACAAATTGCCTTTCTAAAATCTCATCGAGCACAGATATTCAAACCGAACATTAGTAAAGACATTAATAAAGTTAACCAAGCCCAGCCAACGTGTCACCCTTCATAAGCCAATACCTAATCCTAGCCGGTTTATTCACACCAATCAAAGGCACCTACTTACAGTCTTCAGTGTAAACATCCAATCCTCATTAAAATCGCATAAAAAAAACTTTACCGTCGTGCAAAAGATATCTCTTGCTCATCCCACTCCGACAACACTATATACCTACATTCCTCATATATTTTACGTTACGTCAATTTTTGTGTTCCTGTATATTCAACACGGAGCTCCCCCACCCCCTCAGAACTCGTGTCTACATTGCCTAATTTGCCTGAAATGGGAATCAATAAAATTTCGTTCTGTCTATGACGGAACGAAGAAAAGAAGGAACAAATTGTTGAAAATTGGATTTTTTAAAGATTTTTATTTTTCTCAAAAAAATACATTTTTTTCGTACCACAACCACTTGAACACATATGAGTACTCGTATGTACGAAATTTCTGTTCTCTCTCTTGGTGTATGGTGGGTGTGTAGTTCCCCAATGTGGGGCTAGGGGAAAGCGCCCCCGAAAAACACAAGCAAAGCAAGAATCCAAATTTCAACAACATCACCAGCGTAGGACATGTTGTTGTGGTGAAAATCATCGGGGCGGTACCACCATAGAGAGTGCGTTGAAAAATGCCTTGCCTTATTCTTATCGCATTTTGCTTTGTCCCTGTTCGCCCGAGAATCACCAACACTTTCCACCAAAACTTTGTCGCTGTAGAGGAGTTCACCCTTAGTGAGATTTTCCAACTCAAGTTCCACATTCATTACGGGGTAAGTTTTTCAAAATTTTTCCAATGAATTCATTCAGTAGTTTCTCCAGGGGTTTTGTGCTGACATCGAATTTCTCCAGGTCCCCTGTTCGCTGGAGAAACTCACCTCAGATACACATGCACACACAGGCAAGCAAAACATTAGATATCAACACTTGTTCCTTTGAACTCGTCATTCGCTGTGGAAAGTGGAAATTCGCAAAGGCAGAGTGTTTTTTCTTTTTGTTTTTGTTGGACTTCTTCCTTCATCATCGATTACGATGCGGGGTGAGAAAATGATTGACGTATCTTGAGAGATACAAAATGAAGGGAAAAAAGTATCTCAAACTATAATTATTACAACAGTACGCCTCGCTGTAATTGCTATGAGTTTGTATACATACATATATACACAGAGATTCTTTTTTTCTTTTTTGTTTACATCATCCACATGCTAAGATGCCGAGTACAGAGCGAGAGAAGCGAAAAACCCATTTCAATTGAGGAACGGATTTGTTATTATGTACGAGTGCGAGGATCTATTTTTAGGCAGCACCTAACAATATGTTTGGTCTGTCGAAATCTAAACATTTAATCCATGGAATTCGGTGAAATGATGCAGCAGATACAGAGTGTACGGCGGTGGGTGGGGCGGAGTGGTAGAGGTAATTGAACCGGATTACCGTGTTTGAAATTGGGATCAAGATTTCAAATCGGATAAGGTGGCTGGAGAATGTTTTTGGGATATGACCTAATACAGAATCAGCGACTGGAACTTGTTCACATGCGGGAGGGAAATATTTATAAACAAGTGTTGTTTTATTTTGGAGAAGGTATCTGTTTCAGGGTTGTTTTGCTATTCACAGTGATTCGGAGTATCTGTGCACTTAAAGCAGACAATCTGTTCAAGCAGATAATCTGTTCTAATGGGATCATCAAGTATCCGAGGGTTTTGAAGAACTCTCTGATTTCTTATGACTGATTGGGTAATAAGAGGACTCCTAGATGTAATTGATAAGATTTCACATGCCGACCAACTCATGTATCTTTAGGGAGTGTACCTGCACTACAAATGCCAAAAATGGCATGGAAAATGAATTCACTAGATCTGGAGTGGAATTCTCTAAGGTCATAGGTGATACTGACACTTCTGACAGTCAAAGATGATGATCAGACTTTGTTAGCTCTCCGTTAAACGATCGCAAAGACATATTTCAAAGCGATCGTTGATGGTCACCTTAGACGGACGATTGTGATCGTCAACAATCAACTATTACCTTAGAGGATTCCACTCCTGATTGTATATGAATCGTGTCAGCTGTCATCTAATTACAAATTGTGTTAGAAAACGAAGGATAAGTGGATTTTTGCAGAACGAAAACTGCGCAGCAATGAAGGGATAAAAATTCTGTGGAAAATCTATCGCGGAATGTACCTACCAAACTGGGCAAAGGGAAGATGAAGAACTATGGCATGATGTACACTATGATACAGAGAACACAGGTAGATCTAATTCAGTTAAGGATTTGCTATACGGTATAGATTCAGGCAAAAAGTCTTGAGCTTGTGACAGAAATTTTAGTTTTGTTTCGGAATTGAACCTGGAACACCTTGCTCCGTAGTCCAATGCACTACCCATTTGAGACACGGATCCACATCCCAAGCAAAACTTATCCTCAAATCTCTCAACGACGTCCGAGCCTCTTGCATCAAGTGACCATGGCAGCAGTGATGTACTGAATTTCAGGTGACAACTATTGAGAGACTCCTAATAACCGCAGCTAAACAAAACGCATACTCAGCGACAACGTTAAAAAGAGGACGAGGACTGCTCATGAGGTCCAGAGCATCCGAAGCGGACGAAAGACGAGTTTGAAGAATTATACTCCAGAGATGTATGGAAGTTACACCAAAAGGTATATAGAACGTATCTAGCCCACAAGACCCATACAGAACTCTGTAGAGAAGAAGAAGGAAATCTTGTGGTCATCTAATCAACACCAGGTGAGGGTAGCAATATCCAAATTTAAACTCAACGAACCTGTTGGACCTGGCGGGTTATAAGGCGAGCTATTCAAAGGAAAGTAGGAAACTACTTGGTAGAGTTTCCTCCAACTCATTCCTATAAAATGGAAAGACGAATGCAAGTCTGATGAATGGAATCTCAGGATCGTTTCCCTGATCCATATGAAAGGAGACCCCTCTGTGTGACTTTAGTCTGCGAATCCACAATCGATCCAATGTCCACATTTTGAATCCTGTCCTCAAAAAGAACAAATCGACATTAACCATCGTTTTCTTGATGACAGCTTTTAAAGAGACTATTAGTTGGTACTCCATCAAGGTCGGTGACGGCCTTAGTGTGAGCATTGATGTTCCAAAATGACTTGGATAAGGTGAGGCGGTACCATGGCCCTGTTCAAGTGTCCGGAGAAGCAATCTTGCAAAAATTTGTGCAACCACAAACAATATTGAAATAATTGGCGAAACTCAGCAAGCTCTACTGAAACAAAAGCTGACAAAAGGGGTTTTGGGGTAAACGAGGGTAAATCAAGGATATGAACAGCATATGACAGTTGATAGCTAAAACTCTGAAGAAGTAAAGATCTGCTTTTAACTCTTTCAACAACTAGACACCTGTAGGTGTTTCTTTGGTTTGATGAGACAATGGAGTAGTAGGGCCCCATTCCGTCCAACTACAAAGATTCGCTATAACCCCTTAACCATCTCAGTTCTAATGTATGACGCTGAAGCTTGGACTCTACAGAAAACAGATGGAGATATCCAGGTCGTTCCGAAAGAAAAATTCATCGTAAAATATTCGTTGACGGGTCTTGCAGGAGATGACTCAACAACGAGTTATATGCCTGGCACTCATGTAGAGTGAATGGAAATCAGGGCCCTTTTGAATCCTACTCAGTGGGACAGCACAGTAGACAATGACCTCACGTTGGGTGGCCATGTAGAAGGGCATATCAACTTACTTGGAGTGGCCAACTGAAGGCAAATACCGGTCTGACTGAAGGGCCCTGTTCATTGATGCCAAAATTCACCCCAAAGTGTAGTCGGACCTGTGGAAAGAAAATGAAATTCCCAGACAGGACGAATGGTCCCATTAACTACAGAGCGACTTGTGAATGTATCCTCACCGAAGAAACCTTGATTTGGAAAGAAATACTGCTCGGGAAAATTTTGTAACTCGACTGAGTTGTGGCTAAGACTTAAGTAAGACTTGAACCGACCTGAACATCAACAGACATCCCACATCACATATCAGGCTCTACTAGCTACCTGCTGACAGCTTCCTCCTACGAATAACAACTCCATGCCCGACCCAATGACTCTGTTTTGGCCTGACTGCATTAGTAATATCTTTAATGCATCCATCTCATAAAAATGTACATATTGCCGAGCGCCCGTCCTCCACCGAGAGCCAAAACGTGGCTATATTTCTTAACCGCCTGACTTTTATCTCTAACCATCGCTTCCTAGCCAACTACACTGCTCTCGATGACAACAAGTCGCCCACAAACATCGGACGGGGTAGTGTCTACGAAATCAAGATATATCTCCTCTCCGGCATAATGAAGAGAAACAGCTCAAGTAGAAATAAATTTCATCGAAGGTGATATACTGCCACAGGATATTGCTTTGACTCCCCGTTTTCAGTTTTTTTTTTTTGGACAAACGAATATAAATATGCGACCTTATCGCCTGGCGCAAGGAACCACCTCCTACATTCGATTTTGGATCTTACACAGAGCCAACCAAGGATAATAACCGCTTCGGTCAGCCACACCGAGTGCGGAATGCAAAATTGTCGATTCCTAAGTCAAACGAAAGACACTGACCCCTTTCTGACATCCCCCCCACCCACCAGAGGAGGAGGATGAACAACATCCATGTCCCAGATGAAAGAAACTAGGACAATGTTTACTGTGTGATTATGTATGTATGTGGAGCGCGATGTCCTCGTTCGTCGTATCTGTTATTGCTTTCCGCTACAGCGAAGGTTGTTTTTGAAAAGTAATATTCGATGGTGTATTAGAGTGTCACATCCATAACCCCGTTGTGACTCCAGCCCAACAAGTATCTCACTGCATACACGTACCTACCTACTCAAGTCCGCCGCCCACGTTGTGCCCAAGTCGTCCCTTTTGGCATCGGCATTAACCCGGCGATATAATTAAATTTCATGTTGTACAATGCTCCGAGGAAAGTTCATTAAAATTATAATTTCAAACGTTCGGCTTCGGGTATTACGCCAGCCACGGAGAGAGCAAGAGCGAAGGAAGCGTCGTCATAGTTCCACACAGAGGAGGGTAGTAGTGAAAGCTCACAAATACTATATAGGACATGCAGTATGCTAAGGATATGACATTAAAAACTTTTCCGGTTCGCATGGTTTTCTTTCCCTTTTTTTTCTTTTCGTTTTTTTTTTTTGTGTGCACTTTTCCTCTCATGAAGTGAAACGACGAACATAACAGGATGATGGAAATTAATTTTATTTATTGTAGTTTTGAAAAAGTTGTCCTTTTTCTGTGCGCGCAGTGACGCCGCGCGCTTGAAGGGCGAGAACGCAGAGTCAGTGGCAGTGCCAGAGCCAGAGCCAGGGCAGGAGCAAGTAAAGTTGTTTTATGTGGACAATAGTAATTAGAAGCGATGGACTAAGTGTATTAGTTTCTGTGAAATCTCAGCACTATTGATGACAGAGGAGACAATTATCGAGTCAAAGTTTCCGACTGTGTAATGGTCGACTTTTAGTTTGGAATGCCATTTTAATTCGGTTTGCGACCAGGTACTGGCGGCAAAAAGGTTTTGTTCGTTGGTTATTAATATTTCATTTGGAGTGGTATATGTGAGTACTATATCACGACAAAGGATCTTCAGTGGAAGTTTCATCAGATTGCCACATCGGTGTCCTATTTCACTTGTATACCACCTACCATTGAAAGTGGGATTCAAAAAAGTGACTTTTTAGGTTAAATGAGCAGAAATGCTTAGGGGTATATCCTAACCGCCAGATCTATCAAGCTCTTTGTTGATGTCATTCTTAGAGTTCTGAAGCTATAGTCCGTCAGCTCCCAATATTGAACATAAGTAAGGACAGATATCCTTGATGTCTATACTATTTCACAAATTCTACTCTACGACAGGAACATTGTACGCAGAACCCGTGTCCAGCTTTTCAAACTAGGACTACGTTTAATTTTTGTTAGGGAAATGTCAACATGAATAGAAACCCAAAACTAAAGGATACATATGTACGGCTCAACTCTTAAATGTTTGTGAGGTGAGATTACGAAAAGAAAAGTGTTGCCTTTGGATCGACACTTTTGCCACACTATTCACGAAGTCGCAATACCTACTATGTATAACAGTAAGCTTCATGAATGTTAAAAACTAAGCAATAGAGTATAACAGTATTGGGAAGGGCACTGTATAACATTGGTGTCCCACAAGGGTATGAACTAGGGCCACTGTTGGTTTGTATTTTTTGAATCGCATGTTATTTTAACGCTTACAGCGGTTAGGTAGGCGAGTGGAAGAAGAATCCACTTTGCCACACTCAGGTCAGTACAGACCTATTGTCTGGCTCATAGGCGAGAGATGAGCCTTGCCCATTGGTTAGCCCTAGTTCAACACATATGTTTCTTATGAACTACAAATCTATCCAACAGGTTTGATGAAGTCCAACGTGTCATTGATTGGTCGGTCTGCTGGTTAGTTCTTCAAGGTCGGGGTAGAAGTGTTGCCCGAGAAATCCTAGGTGGATAAAATCTGGGCAATGATAGAGATAGTGAGAAGTACCCACAATGCCCTCTTCATCTTTAAGTTTTTTTCATGTGATACCGAAGAGTCTTATGTCTGAATCATTTTGCCGGTCCTTGTGAAGAAAGTTCGCAAGACTCGTGGATTAACACGAAAGGTGGATGCTATGCGAAAGATCCGGACACGATTCAGGCACTTCAGATTAAAATGGGTCGTAAAATAGGGACCGAAATCATTGAAAATGTATTAAAAAGTTCACCAGCCATAGTTGAAAAATAGTGAAGTGTTTTTTTTATAGACTCATCTCTAAAGTCGGACTAGGTATCCTCAAAAGATCAGTATTAAGACCAATTCTACTCAACTTGGTGATGGATTTGCTAGTCAACTTCCTCTTTTCGCATTCAAATGCCAAAGCGGGTGAGCCAATTTTAGCAAAGGCGATCGTGGACGTAACATACAAGAGAGTCTACACTAGATAAATGGGAAAAGACAAAGAGCAACTATTTTATTTTTTACATACATAGAGAATAGTAGAATCTGCAAATTTCGTCGAAAGAAATTACCTTCAAGACTGCATGTGCTTTCTTTCCCTACTTTCGTTATGACCGTCGGATATACGAGTACATATCCGTAAGGCAGTTACGTATCTAGTCAACATTTAGTGAAGAAATTATGTCTACTTCTGCTCCTTCAATGGCAGATAGTAGAATAGAGAAAGTGCTTTTTATCCATTGGAAACATGGCCATTTCATTGACTCTCAAGTTACTGGCAAATCCCAAGTTTCAGGATCAAAATCATCGACAGAATTACAAAATAGGGGAACGCGACTTGCTTGACTACTGGGCCAAGAAGAACTCTTTTCTGAATACCAGGACGTCTTATCTGGTCTAATTGTATTCCATCGATTTCCAAGGATAGCCAACTACTGGTTTTGAAAAATTACGAAACAAGGGAGCACATCTACCCCTTTCCACTATTAAAGTCAAGTACGCCTTCGAACGCCTCGCCCTACCTGACGTAATACCCATTCTAACCATTAAATACCTGCTTCCTTCCAAAAATACGTCATAAAAGTATAAATTCCATTTATGCCGTATCCTTCGAACTAGTATACGCGTTTCCAATTTAAATCTCTTTGATAGCCTTCCGCCTAGTTAAAGTGAGAGTCCTTATTTCACAAGGGTTGGCATATTTATAGTTATTGTGCTACCTCCCACCCACCCTCACCAGACATTTATTGCTATTTTGCCAAACCAGCAAAAAAAGCAATAAAACAGGAAGGAATTTCTCTCAAAAAAACATATTTTTCGCTTTGATATTAATCAAATATTTAAAGATTGAATACAAATGGATATCGGAAGCGTATCCATGTCCTTTTCAGGTCTGATGTGTTCTCCTCCTCTCCTGGTGCTTCTTCTAATATTTATTTTTCCTTCAAATCTAAATTTCTTTCCAGTCCCCCATGTCTTTGGCACAAAGTAAGTATTTGTTTTTTTTTTATTTACAAATCCTGCTGGTCAAATTCAATGATAGATTTCCATGGAAAATGATTTCACCCGCCCCACCGTTGGTCACATGCGTGTGCGCCCAACCCTATACCCTCAGTCTCGGAGGGTCCTTCGGACGGTCGCTCGTCTACTTAAGAACATTCACAAACAGTTGGAAAATTTACGTACCTACATACATATATATGTCGGGGGAGGTATTTAGAGAAAGAAGAGTGTATCCCTCCGCTTTCGAAGGATATTTTTCAATTCAAATAGAATTACATTTTCCAGATTGAAAATATGATTTATTTTTGGGACACAAGTTTTATTTTACAACTCAAATACACACTCGAGAGAGAAAACACACACACACACTCAGAGGTAAATAAAAAAAAAGGACATTCTCGTTCGAATGTAGAGTTCATTTCCATGTAATGCGATGGACCCTCTGCACATCTCTACATATTATACCATCAGTTCGTCCTTCATACGGGACAATAATAACAACAATAACCTAGGTGGCTGGCTACCAAGGGAGACCAAGCCGAGATGAATAAAAATAAAGGACATCGTATGCGTTTCAAAATAATGTATCGCAATCTTGTCTCCCACTCTAGCCTAGCCCCCCAGGGGGCGAGGAAAGGTTATCTTTACAGAGAGAGGTACTGCCACTGCCGCAACTTCAATCCGAAGATGATAATACCACTTGCAGGGCAGATATCCTTGTGATAGATGAATGGGATCGAGTCTATGAGACGAACTACTGGTTACATTTGTATATTCCTAATCCTTTCAACACATTCTTGTCAAAATATTCCGAAAACCCAGTCCGCCTGGAAAATAATTCATTTGCCTTCGGACTCGATTCATCGACGAAGGAGCCTTGCATATGCAGACAAGAGGGTTATGTTAATAAAAGTGGCAACAATACGATGATATATGGGGCGTGTGTGTGTGAATGTCCTGCGGTGGCAGTCGTTTTTTTGCTCGAGTTCGGCTTTGGTTTCGGTTTCGGTGTCATCGACATGGAATGGTGTGAAATGAAATGGACAATGGTGAGAGATTTTTTTTTTTTTTTTTTATTTATGTTGCAAGGATATGGAAGGAGGGGTGGTGATTTGGAATGCAGAGACGCCTTAATCCAATCGAGTGGAGTAATGTTGTTACCTTGGAATACTTAACAATGACCAAGAGATAAATGAGTGTATATGTGGAATGATAGGTGTATCTATGTAGCCTATTGGTCCTGCCTTTCAATCCACACAGAATCCGACAATGTTGCACATTATTATGGAATGGATAGAGCCATCATAGCTGAAGAATTGAGGGTGGATTGACAGTAGTTGCATATCATCAATTACATATAGGAAGCCTGTTCGTAGTACTAAAACTTGAAAGGAAGTGACTTTTGTCTGTCTGTACCTGATCCGTACCTTAAGACCAGCATTGCACATAGATTTCAATCTGAAGGTACGACTAGAATACTCTTAACCATTGGTACATCATACTTATCTGATGGTGGATAATAGAAACAAGCAGAGAAGGCTATATGACGACTTTGAATACCTGGTCTAAATAGACACTGGTCCATGTCAAGCAATGAAATCATAGTACGAACCTGTGTGGAACAATGGGATGCATGAAATGAAATGGAGATATCCTACTCTACTACAACTCTCAGACTCAAATGGTCTAACACTAGTACTTCTAGGAAGCAAGGAACTAGAACTCTTTCCACTTTAGGAGCGCGTAGTACCAACACCCATGGTCTCCCACCTAATATGGACAAATGCAAGGTAAGCTAATATGAACAGCCGGCTGTCTCTCCAGGAGATGTCTGAGCAGTTCATGACCTCACCAAGGCAAGTGAGCTCATCAAACTAGGTACGACTCACAGGATCCTGTTGAAATGGCGGACCCACGGTATGCCCGTCGCTACATGCAAACTATTGCTAAGGTTGGACGCGTTGAGTACTACCAACTATAGATTGAAAAATTCTCCCGACTTGCAACGTTTTAAGACAGACCTGGCCTAGGCTCGATCTGGAACTTAGTGCACAGTTGGTTGTATAAATAAATGTGATCAGAGATCAGTTAATGTATTGATGCTTTCACTGGACACTGTGTGATGGGCCAACATACCAAAACGCTGGACCTCTTTACATATGTTTTCTACAGAAGCTGCAGGGATGAGGAGGAGGACGAAACCTCCTATGCACTTGTCCAGCTCTGTCCCATAAAAGACTAATCCATCTAGAAGCTCCTATCTTTGAAAAGGAGCCTCCTTCGCTTTCATTTAATTAGTGCCATCTACTTGGGACAGCCTAACCCAAATCTAAGAGAAATAGTTCAAAGTATCTTCGCAAATATCCATTAATCATCGTCTATCGCATCCATCAGAGGGTTCATTCCCAAAGACTCCAGTGTGAGCTAGGAACCAGACAAAGACTGCACCCTTGTAACCGCAATAATTCAGAGAGTAGCTTTAGTTTTAGCTCCCAGCTCTCATCTAGTCTTTACAAGTGAGTTTGTGGTCAATAGACTAGCAGAGACCTGTACTTAGCTTGTATCTTCACGCAGATATCTGCACCACACTGGCTTAGAAACTATACGTAAAAACTCACTATAACAACCAATATACTGGTGGTATAGGATCAATGTCGTCGGAAAATAGAAGCGGAAGGACCTCATAACGCCAGTGTGGCTAGTTCCGAAAAGGGGTCCAGACAAATACGATAAATTGAAGATAGTACAGTCCACGAAACCCACATGCTCGGAAGGGTCACGTTTAAATCAAAGAAAGAGCTATTGTGGAACACTGAAACACAAGAGCCTGGGTAACCAGTTTAGGTGTGAACCCATGCCGATGAAGTGTGGTTAGGTAACGAAGGTCTTAATTTAGTTTGAAGTCGAGTTTAGCTAAATCGAAAAAATATTCGAAGAACCAGAACTAGTACCGATAGATACCCAGAGAATGTGTCGCCAGACTTACTCGGAAAACTTCATATGTACCAGAGGCAGAAAGTTCTCTGAACTCAAGTCCATTTCAAGCCGAAAGTTCCTTTCATCA
This sequence comes from Xylota segnis, assembly GCA_963583995.1. Lineage (NCBI taxonomy): Eukaryota > Metazoa > Arthropoda > Insecta > Diptera > Syrphidae > Xylota > Xylota segnis. The sequence goes on from OY757238.1 coordinate 7,634,665, forward strand.
AACAAGCTGGGAATTGCCTTTGCTGATACCCCCTATGTGTTACCAAAAGTACCTCACACTGTCGGAAAACTAAGAGCTTCTTGGATTGCGGGATGCATTGCGGGATGCTTTGCTTAAAGAAGTTTTTTGATCCAAGATAACCCGTCGATGTTTGACTTCGTAGGAGACTTGGATAGTAAAACCCTCTGGCAAGGACTTGGTCAGATTGGTCACAGTTTACCTTCTCATAAGGAGAACAATTTCAGTTTTCAAAGGTCTGATTCAGAACTCGATCCTCGTACACATTTCATCGGGCTTATGGCTAAGGGCCCTCTGACTCCATCAAATCCATTCAAAAATACGAATTTTCCAAATTAAGTGAAATGAAGTCCCTCATTGTCCCACAGTTCATCTAGCAACCATTAGTCACAACATTCCAATTAGTTACTCTAACAAGTTGGAAATGTTCCTGCCAGTTTTGTTCTGCCAGAAAATATGTACACATTCGCACAATGAAGTCACCACCTCAAAGGACTCCATACATATGTACGTACCTAACCTAGTCGCAGTCAAAACTTTTGTGCAATCCAAATATATGTAATGTTGATCTAAATATTCCATGTTATTGCCTTTGCCATGTCAATAAATATACCTTTGAGTTCGATGTCTAGTTGGAAATCAAAAACACACATCTTGCATTTGCACAAGAAAGTAGAACATAGAAATATCCTGCACCACTCGCATACGAGTTTTGTGCAATCAACTTTTGAATTGAACACACTGGCAGGCAGGCAGGCAGGCAGTGCTGCAACACACGTCAATTGTAAGAACCTACCACCGACACCGTCCTCCCACTCGATATATGTATGTATGTATGTACACACAGGTGTCCTTATTGAAAAATAACTTTTGTTGCATATTTTGCCAGGCAAGTGACTGACTGGCGCTGCACAAAGCTCTTTATTGTGTATTTCCAGGTATTTCCAGGTATTTCACATGTCAAAGTGTTTTTCAAAGAATATTGATGAAATCGGTTTGCTCATATGTATGTACCACCTATATGACATTGGTACTCCGCACATATTTGACAACGAAATTGATTGATTGAGGATGCAGTTGCTTTTGATTTTCGATAACCAAACACCAGCCCAGGACTTGAATAAAAGGTTCGTACCTATTCTGGGAAAATGATTTTCTCTGACTCAGGAGTGCTTTTTTTTGGAAAGGAAATTGGTTTACGTATAGTATGCCTTCGTTAAATCTAATTAGAAGGGAAGGATCTGCCTAGAGTACGAGTAGTATCTGTTGCATCTGGGGACACGTGTAACCGCATCAATCAATGACCCAATTTGTGTTCAATCTCTGGGTTTTCACTCCTAAAGAGATGGTTATTCAATATTTGATTCTAAACCAGAAAGATACAATTTTTCTGGGAAATGTATCAGAAACTCAGTGAATTTACAATAAAAGCCCACAATTCTTCATGTTCAACTTCCAGCCTGAGCTCCAGTTCGGCAACAACGTTATTAAATTTGACAGACAGAGAAAAATACACAACTTAGACAAAGAAAAGAATACTTTATACCTCATGGGGTCCCACAAGAGTCTGTACTAGGACCTATTGTATAGAATTCACGTACAACTAAATGAAACTAGAGATGAATTCAGTGAACAAAAGGAAGATGGGCTTACGGATGCAAAATAGACGGCAAACCACATCCTTGAATCCGAGGTCGATTTTTGTATCATTCATTAGCAATAGGACTTGCCTGGAATCGAGTGTATCTGTCAAAGATTTCAACACCATATCGTGTATTGAATGATCTACGAAATAAAGTACAGACCGTGGAGATCTTGAAGAACCATTAAAACAGTCAGCACCACTCAAAAATATTGAAAAAGATATGAAAATGATACCAAGAGTCCAGGATACTACTGACACAAAATAATGAAGTAAGTCTGCCAGGTGGAAAGCTGACATCTAGCCTAACATCAAATTGGCTTAACATACAATGAAGTGGATAGCAGTTTTTGAGAGACAAATCCTTATTAAAGGTCCCATGCGAGACGCTTTCGAACGCACTGTGTGAATGTCCCATAAAACCGAGTCCCAGGCCACATGTAATCATGGAGTGTTGAAGAAAAAGTATACTGCTCAACGACACCGACGATGAAATGACAGGTTCTTCAAGGTTCCGTAATATGTAGGTCAGTAACTTTGGATCTAATTTATAATATTATGACGTCCACAAATTTAGAATCAAGAGAATTCCGATTATAGTTCCAGCGAACAAGCTTCTTGAGGAGTTGGAGTATCAGAATGGTGCAAAACTTGCTACAATGCTAACTTGAAACTTACAACTTTCAGAGAAAAAGGCCGACATAGTGCTAACCAGCACCAAGTGAATAATGGAAACTATAAGAGTAACCATGATCACATTGCAACTTCAAAACCAGAGTTTAACTCCTGCACATGCAAGGCCAACTAGTAAATAGCTCCTCCAATATAGGGGGACTAAATGTAGCCGCACTGGAACTCAAGAATTTACATGTTTCCCAAACATGGGCTGGAATCATAAAAACGAAGTCATGAAGATACATATATGTAAGACTGAGGCAGCTGCAGCATGTGCAGTGACTAGGATGGCATTATAGACGATCTGGCTAAAGGAACGCAACTGAAATACCATGCCAGGAGAATTGTTTCGAGTCGAAGTGATACGAAAGTACCACCAAGTACAAGTCTAGACGAATGAGAGAAGAGATGGTATCAGACTGATAACGCGACCTGGAAGCAGAGTATGATTTATAGACGCTCATGGATGCCTCAAAGTCTGCAGGCATGGGTGTGGATATGATTAAAATGTCGTTTGTCCAAAGTGCATGAAATCAGTGGAAGATGCTATGCGATGCGATGACGAGGACGAGGACTTAAACTCTGACAAAACCAGAGATATGATGAGTAGGAAGAGGCTTGGCAAGCAGTTCGCGACACTGTTACAAAGGAAGACAAGAGCAATAACGAAATACAACCTGTAAAAACGAATACCTAACCCAAATACCTACTGTATACCTAAACTGTAGGTCCCTCGCTAAATGCTTGATGGCAGTGGTAATACGACTAGGTTTAGTGGCTTGAAATCCCAACACTGTTATTAGGTACAGACTCAGTTTCGTTGTTCCCTGACTTTCGTCCGTTTTGTTTCGTCTTTCACTGACCAAGCCAGCAGTAAGAGAGACCCACAAAACGTTGCCATAAACAGCTATAACTTCGAGGTGGTTACGATATAGCTCTGTTTACGAAATGGGAACTTAGATAACCCTGGCTACTTCGGACTTATCAAACGATTGCATTCAAAGCTCCTAACTCCGTACTGACAATTAGAAGAGACTCTAAGGTTGGTCAAATTTCTAGTATCCTTCGTCGCCTTTCTTCAGAATGCCTGAACCCTTTTCAAAACATTGCCGGCTTTAGTTGTAGTCGGACTAACAAAGTCCTATTAGCCACCTACCCACACACCAGCTTCTAAGCTACTGGAATGGTGTAACGACGAATTTTCTTCATTGGGCCAAAATCTTGAATCCGTTCTGAATTGGATGCAGATCTGTACCAATCGGGCCAAAGAGAAACCGTCCGAGGACATAGGAACTATAAAAATGGACAAATGTAGATACTGCCAGAAGTTGGGTAGAACTGTTCTACTCCTCTTTGAGAAAGACGGTGATGCTTCGAAATGCTTTTATGCGATTACTTTAGAGATCCTATACCACTGTATCTATGGGTACACGCAATCCATCTGGAAAGTATTTAATTATTCGAATAAATTCATGTGTATCCCCAAAATGTAAATGTAACACTATTCCCTTCCATGTGTTTCGAATTCCTCGCCAAAAGCGATTGGAAACACAAAAAAAAATAAAAGATCTAAGCATTGGATTGGAATTGGAATCCATTAGGATTGTACATCCTCCTGGTTGCCTGGCACTTTTAATATTAATTAGATGGTTGAAATGCTTGCCTTAAAAATCTGTGCCATACCCACGTAACTGACAAATTAGGAAAATGCCAACACAGATATCCATTCGAAACTACTCAAATCCCTAGAAACAATTTAATATTCTTAAAAGGGTCATCTACAGGTACGGAGCCCAACCCTCCAAGGAGCATCATACACACACACACACACACACACTCGAGACCACCTCTTGTCCTGGTCCGTGTTGATTGCGAAAACCTTTTTGCACGTTTTACCTTTATTTCTATTTTAAGTTTTTCTCCCACCTCCGCGCTCCGATGGGCACCCATCATAGTAGTTTTACTAACCATCGTTCCGCAAAACAAATAGCAAAGGAAATCACATCCAACAGAACGGAGGAGGACGACACACGGAGGTGAGAGAGTGTGTGCTAACAAAAATGTGTGTTCCTAATCCAATGGAAAGCTTTTACCTATATCCTTTTATTGCGATTATCTTGATCAAATATTTATTGAAGAGCCTTTCGAGACGGAAAACGGAGAACGGAGAATGGAGAACAGAGAGCTCTAAGCAATGCTTCGATGCTTTAGATGGCCAACTCAATTGTTATCCCCTGGCACATGGTAATAACATCGTTGTTCGATGCGCTCTCTCCCTTAAAAGTACTTAAAATCAATAACGTTGATGTTTTCGTTGTTTTTTTTTTTTTTTTTTATCCCGTCGGGGAACGGAAAACAGTCCTTTTAGTGTTGATCCTGGTGATTTCACTAGTTCGACACGTTGTCATATGCTTCAAATGCAACCATGATGATGATCCAAGCGGGAACACCAACGAACACACACATACAAAGGAGCGAGGTGTGTTTAACGAATTGATCCTTTGGACTGACACAAGTGTCAACACACATGTGTGTACGGTGTAGCCCTGTGAAATGTCAACGTGGTGCGCGTGGTAAAGTCGCGAGAATCTAGTGATTTATGGCATTTGACAGGATGTGTAGAGGCCTACATTTCACGAGTGGCAACACAAGTGGTACATGTCAGTCGCGTGTGGGTGGGTACATCTCGCTCCCAAACCTATGCCTTTATTCCCTGGACGACGGATGACGATGACGTCGAGATTTATGTCTGTTTCTAGCTGTGAAGGAGCAATTGCAAATTCAATTTTTCGCCAGAAATAGTAGACAAGGGCGAAGGTCCTTTTTTTTTTTTTTTGAATCTGGTCCTTGCGCTCGCGCTCGCCTAAACGTCAATGTACTTCATTTCCTTTTTCAATTTTCATCAAAAATTTGTTTTCATTTCTTGCGCTTGTAAGGGGAAGAGTGAAATCCATGCATGTATCCCGCAGATACGTACTACTGTTTTCGATTTATATTCCCATCCGTCCTGGAGAGTTGCTGTTTTTCTTTTTCTTTTTGTGGAGCGCGAGAGAATTTTTTCCTCGATTTTTCTGTATGGGGACGAGGACGACGACTAAGTCCTGATGAACGACAATTTCGTAAGGGAATCGATTCGGCGTGTGAAATTGAAGGATGAGACCAGACATCGATGGGAAACGATGTGTCGTCTAGTGAGTGGGTAGTGACTAACTGGATGTGTGTGAGTGTGTGCGTGTAGTGCGACATTTAGACGCGATGAGCATTTATTGAAACGCGATGGGGTGCAAATCAAAGTAATGCGTTTCGGTGGCGGCATGGCGGCATGGCGGTATGGCGCGGGAGCGATGAACTGGATAACCTATTTTTCGTTTGATGTTATTCTGCTGATCCAAACGGAATTGATGAAGTGGATTTATAATGACATTCATCCCCACCCACAGGGACTCTTTTAAGATTCAGACTGATGCGGTTTAATCAAATGGCATATGGTGCTACCGTTTGTGTGGTGATTATGATGAATCGCGGCTGAGAGGGGGCTGGTGGCGGAAGTAATGGAGTTCTGCACACCTGTGTGGTTGTGAAAGGGCTTTTTCTTTTGCCGAGTCGGTTTTTGGGGGAACATTTCTGACTTAGTCTGGCCCACACTACACAGGTTTCGGCAAAGTGGTAGGTGATTCTGAAGAATGTCCTGATTTGAGTGAAACTGGAAACTTTTATTCTATCGGCAGGTAGGTTGCATAAGAATGTAACCCCTCACTACCGCCCTCAGGTAAGTATGGACCCATAGTGGTAAGAGTCTCTTCTTACTTTTCGAAGACTTTGCCAACCATAGCTCTATCATGCCACCTCAGTAAGAGTAGAAGTTTTTTTAGGAAGTTGGCAGACTCATCAGAATACTACGCTTTGAGGTGAAGTGTACCTTACACTCGAAGACAGATGCAAATATCCTCTGTGGTTTCGACTAAATTTTTAGTTTGTAAGACACAGTAGGTTCCATCGACTGACTCTGAAAAAAAGTCAATAAAAAGGCAGAATCACTTCATAGCACAATATCACTACTGGTATCCCACATGGTACCCTTATGGGTCCCCTAATTTTCAATTTGATCTACTATAGCGCCTACTATACTAAGATTCGAGGTGAGACAGCATATTGGGATTACAGAGAGGGACTACAGTCATGGAGTTGGGCACATGATGAACTTTGGCCAAGTAAGTAGAGCAAAATTTATGGTAAAGATATACGGGCCCGAATGAGACGAATTTAGACGAAAGACAGATATGTGTTCTCCCAGTGTCCATCTACACAAGGAATTCTACGCAAGATCTAGGCACGCAGCAGTCAAAGACAAGGAGAATTGGATTCTATTTAATCTGAATGTTACCAGCTAATGGATGCTACAAGGATAGTCCATACAAATTTATGGTTGGTAGAAAAAAATACCAACTGATCAATTTAGGTTACGAAGGATCACACACTCCGAGGAAAAAAGATTTCTACTAGAGGAAAACTTGAGTTACATTGTGTCCTCGAGCAATATAACCAGATGACACCATGTTGTAGCAAGAAGTCTACAGATATGGACAATTTATTGACTGCTTAGTAGCAAGGGACCTGGGAATCCCGAACATAATATGAGACTGACTGCAATGTCAGTGATAACACAAACATAACCGAGAAATTTTTAGAATTTTTATCCAAGAAAATGTCTGAAGTTCTTCCGATCCAGTTAAAAGGATTAGGATCTCTTTCCAAACTGTTGATATATGTATATTTAGAAAAAGAACTCTCTAGCCGTTACCACAAAAGAGATAAAAACAATCCTGGTCTGTTACTCTCATCAAAAGACTGGCGGACTGATAGAAACGAAAGTTATCTGTAACAAGATCTGTTCAAATTTTCACCAGAGTTACTGTACCCATTACCATAACCATGTAGTACGTGGACTAAGGTGGTACATACTTCTACTCTGATGATAATGATCCAAAACGATACCCTAATCAATAAGCCGAGCCTCTGAGTGCCCGGCAGGAAAAGGAAGTCTGTAAAAAACTCGCACAATAATGACTTCCCACACAGATCTGCACTAGGACCGATTCTCTTTTCACAGACAGATTATGCTTTAAAAAATCAAGACTAGCAACAATACCTTTCAGCTTGATCTTAATCCCTTGGCGAATACCTAAAGAATTTGAGGCTAATACTCCACATCACATCAAAGCCACGGATAGTTGGGAATAAAAACTTTGCACAAGAAGTCAACAAAGCCAAGTTCAGACACCTTTCATGGAAAAAGCGATGCCAAACGCTTAACCCTACATTGCACCACCAGACACAGGAAGAGCATATCTGCGAGGCTTATAAGCTAGAAGCCCAGACATATTGTACAAATATCTTAGAAAGATACAGAAAAACAGTCCTCGACAAATATCACTTCGAAGACCAAGTCGACTTTATCAGGAAAGCCACCAATGGTTCGGGGAGCTACGGGCCAACTTTTGTCTTTGTTTTAAGGTTACTCTCCAGGACAGAGTTTAAGTATGGAATAAATGTTGATTCGAGTATTAAGTGCATATACAGTTACCCCTATATACGTATGTACCTTTGAAAGATCCATTTATCTATTGGCGCCTGACTGGATGAGACTTACATTTTAAATTTTGCCCTAACTTTGTACATATGTAAGAGGTAAAGTCAATGATTTATATACATATATTGTACATATATTGTAAGGATTACGCTGATGTTAAGGCTCTTCTTAGGCCCTTTACCACTTTAGAAATAGTTCTTGAAAACTAGATCTCTCTGAATTCGATTGCAAGGTGGTGAAACCTTTTGTTTCTTGTCTTAGCCTCTGGTCACACTGGAATCAGAGGGAATGGATTGTAATGGACTTTACAAAAGACGATTTCATAGATTCGATCCATCGATTGATAGAATAACTACCCGACTTCTAGAAGGATGTGGAAGTATTCTTAGTGCATGTCAGGTGAAACCAATGCTTATAGTGTTTTGTAGGACACTTTCTGTAAGTATCTTCGGACCAAACTTGTGAAATACTTAAACCTCTTCATTAGTGAGTTTCCTACTCGGCTTTGTTAGCAGTAAACTGTCTGGTAGTACAACAGATCAATTGAGTATAAGTACGCACTCTACTGAACTGATACCTATCCCTCGTTAAAAGCAATCTAAATTGAAGATCTACAGATAAACCATTGAACCAGATTTTGATTGTTAAAACTCTGGATCACTATAGAGTACCACAGGACTCTCATGTAGTTCCTCAGATTCAGGCAATTATGTAGGTTAAACCTCCTGCCAGAAATGGTATTGAAAATCTAAGCTGACGCAAGACCTACATCCAAGAAATCATTCCTAAGACACTCTCCTCTCCTCGGTTGAATCACAAAAAAAAAAACCAGAAAAACAATTCCATCCCAGGGTCACTCTGTTATCCAATCTTTATCCCATTCCCAGCGAGGGTAACAAATAACATTTTTCCAAAGTTCCCGCGATAGATAGGAGTTTTTTTTTCCTCACAACTCCTAGCCAACAAAAATATACATCTCCTTCACCAGAAAGCCAACAAATTAGTATATCCTCATTTCAATCCGTGCATTCCCATACTCTAGACCGCAAGCGGAAAGGAAAAATCCATCGCCAGGATATAAAGCGCAGAAAAAAAAACTTAAAATATTCCATCAACTTTATGAACTTGTCTGCGGTTTAAAACGCTTTTGGCACAATTCCGCTCTCAAGTTTTTCTTGTTTTTTTTTTTTTTTTATTTCTCCCCCTCCATCTTTTCATTTTACTTGGCTCACGGGCCTGATCCTTCAACACGAAGAGTTATGGTCTGATACACTCTCAGTGGCAGAAGAAGAAGAAAAAAAAACTTTCCTCAACTAAAATGCCAAAATTATTTGCATCACAAAAATTGCTTAAGGTTAACACACACACACACACACATACAGAGAGAGGGAAAACCGCAGCGCACCGCGTACCCCATAATTAGCCAATCAATTCCTTGGGACCGAACGCCAGGACAAGAAAGAAAAACGGAACAAAATTTTCGAACCCCTTTCGAGAGACTCTCGAGCAAATTTCCGGCCATAATAACAATATAATAGAATCCAGCCAAGAGCCGGGACTATCTTCGGCAACTTCCGCCACCTTAGCCTCCCTCTCTCTGGTCTGTCATCTTAAGCCCGCCGCTACACCGCGAAGGAACAGCCAAGGAGAGTAAGGAGAGCAAGGAGAGAGGAAAAAAAAAAACCTAAGTTCAGTGTAGATCCACTCGGGCTCACTGTTTTGCGCATAAATTATTTTATGACAGCGTTCAGACATTTTTTCGGAACTACCCCTGGCTGGTGGTGGTCGTCGTCGTCATCGTTGTGCCCCCGGGGGGGAAGAGGAAATTGTTATGAGTGGATGAATTGGGGATTCTTTTTTTTTTCTCTCTGCCCGTCCATCCGTTGTGTTCTGTTGTGTCCTGCCTTTGTCCTAGCAGCGCTATTGTGCGTTGGACACAGCGCGCAGTTTGATCAAAGGATTTAAAAAAAAAAAAAAAGGAAAAGCGGTTTTCTTCTATTTTTTTTTTTCATTTTTTTGTTCGCCTCTTGTCTGTTTTTAGCTTGGGGATGTTTTGCATTTTTTTTCGACTTTTTTTTTAAGAGTGAGCCTTGTAAAGAGAAAATGATTGATGCTTATAATTTATTTTGGTTTTAAAGGTGATTGGGGGTGGCTGGGGGATGGCTAGGAGGGAGGGTTGTAACTGCTAATGACTGCGAAAGAGGGAAGAAGTTGTCCTTTGTGCAGAAGGATTTCTTTTTCGATCTCGCCGTGAAGTTTTCACTTCGCAATAACCCGAGAGAGAGAGAGAGAGACGTGAGTCCTTTCTCATGGGTGGTAGGGGGGGGGGGGGGGAGTTGGTTGGTGGACACAGTTGTGACTTATTTTATAATTTTAATGTCATTATAATCCTGTAAGACACATTGTGGCAGACGCGTATTGAATACGCACTCGGTGTTTTCGCGAAGAAGAGCAATTAATTGGCTGTGCAAAGGGAATTATTGGTGAAATTTTCCCCCAAATAGGATTATATCGAACAGCAAGTGGGTTTTAATTAGGCTTAAGGGATGGACTGGTTCAAAATTTTAATGAGCTATGAAAAGGGTTTTCTTCCTTTTGTTTTTTCTTTCTCCTCGTCGTCGTTTAGAAGGGGGGCCACACTTTTTGAAATAAATCCTAGCTTAGGAGCTTCTCAATGGGCATTGATGGTTTTTTTTTTTTTTTTTAAATGTTTACCTTTGTTGGTGGATGTTATAGACTGGACAAGTTGGGAAGGGTTGTAATTAGGCAAGTCTCCACATAGTACATAGGAGCTACTTTTTTTTTACATACTAAGGGGTAAATCAAAACAATGCACCAATGTTTGACTGAATCCTGCTGGATGGAATGGCAGCACAGATTGCCAGTTATGCCAGGAAGAAGACTAGCTCTACTGTGCTTATTACAGAGAAATCAGTCTCCTGAAACCCTTGGTCAACAAGAAAAGGGCTCAATTTTCATTCTTTGGCAGATTTTGAACAGTCTTTGCAGCTACGAGCTATTCTATTGAAGACGATGTTCTTAGAGAAAGATTTATGGTTATTGTGCGCTTCGACTCACTATCGTAGAGCCCCTTGAAATTCAAAAATCTGGGACGTACATAGTTCCATTCTTAGGACATCACTTCCCAAAATCTATGATGAACCAAATGACATTCTGAACCAAACGACATTTCCCTTGACTTCGACGCATTGTACGAAGTAATATACGCGGATACGGGAGGATCGGCAGAAGAGACTTGTTTCTCTAGAAAAGAATATTGCAGAGTATACAATTGGTTAAAAGATGGTACTCCCTCCTGCCAAATCCATGCATAGCGTTCTAACCTCTAGCTGTGGTCAAAATTGCGGAATTACTAGAGATGGCATGAAGATCTAACAGGTCCACCGCTGATGGCATTGTGTATGCAGAAGTGTGTCAGGTTATAGTGGGTTCCATACACTATATCCATGCCATTACGAGGTAAGGATGGACGGACGTAGGTACTATTCGATAGTGATATAGTCAGACGGGTAGACTTAGAGGACGATTCTCAATAGAATCACCCAAAATGGTCTCAAGGTCAATGTTAAGCATGGTTCTCCTTCTGACAAGACACGTCATGATAACCTTATCTGTGAAGGCCAAGGCCAAGGCCAAGGCCCGGAAGAGACAAAAATCCTTTGGGAAGTACGTCTTTGACTACTTGGAAGAAGTTGACTCTGTGGCCTTATCCGAGTTATAAATGCAAACGACCGACATCAGTTTTTACTGACAATTTTTCCACGAAAGAAGGACCTATAGAGAAATTTCGGCGAGTCCTAGCACCAGCAATTCGTTGCCCATAAGCCTATGTTAAGGCCAATGCAGCACCATAAAAAGGTATCACCTTTTTCATCAGCAGGATGACGAATTTGTGAGAACATTTTACGAATTCAAATCAGAATGTGGCGAGCCTCAGTCTTACCTTGGCTTGAACATTGGGGATTGAAGCTGGAATTAATACCATAATATTATAAGTCGAACACCATATGGTCCTTCCTTGATAGTAGTCTGATGACAAGAAATTTTCCTGTAAGTTCGTCCTGTTTCGACGAGAATAATAAATAGAATAGATAGGAGTTTGAGTCATCAAGGGACAGTACACTCTGACTTATATATGTATTTCATGGGTGTAGAGATGACAAAGTCTATAAAAATTCTACCCACTAACTAGGCCCTATCCACCCTAAATTTAAATTACTCGAGCGTGACCCAGAAGAAGTATCCAGCAGAGCAATTAATGACATCTAGAACTCCTACAAATCACCTAGATGGGTTGCTAGTTAATAGGAATAGAAGACTGGCATGGGAACGCTACGGGTATCACAAATGGTGTAAATTAGCTTAAGTGTGGCTATGTGGCTCTCTTCCCCTCGCCTACCCACATATGTACCTAACCTAATCTAACCTATACTCGTCGAGCTGTCAGCACTAGAAAACATTATTGGTGGAGTGCTTAATATTCAAGAGACATCCGACAAAAACAAGAATCCAATTTACAAACCACAAGACTAGAGAGAAGAAAATCCCAGCATGACCTACCAAAGCTTGTCGCTAGTACCATGGGAATTGGACAGTCGCGGGAGTAGGTTTAGTGAATGACCTCTCCTAACGACAAACAAAAGAAAACCAAATGGGCTCCCGAGACTATTGATTCACAGATGTTAAAGCAATCATGTGAACCATGAGATGGAATTTTTGTCAAAATGTGTTAAAAAATACCTTCGCACCAGAAGTCAAGTTTGTTTTTAAAAATCTTCTTCCAAGGATCCGGAGCAATAAACACCAAAAAGTCAACATTGTTGAGATTCTATGGGTCCGCTCAACTTTTAGTCAAAATAGTTTGTCAAACGCTTCGACAATCCCTATACCATAAAATCCATATTTGTTCGACTTCATATTGAACCTAAATTCAACTGTTAGACGATGCCTTCCATACGTAGATACGGTCAGCTTTTGACCAAAGGACTCTCAGTAATGATTTGACTACAGTCAGTGTTGCAAAAAAAAATCTTAAATTTTCCAGAACCAAAAAAAAGAAATAAATTTCTTAATTTCATGTCGAGAACCTACTGCCTATCCACCTGTCACAATCACTCACCAAGCACCGCCACTGCCGCTGCCGCCGCCTTCGCACACATGTCTGATCAATTTTAATAAGAATATGAAATTTATAACCCAGAATCCCATTAGTTACGGTACCATGTTTACTGCGCACTTTTTCTACAAATTAAAGATCAATTTGTCACCCTGTCAATTGCCATTCACCTTTCACATAAAATGTATATGTACACCCCCACCGCCTTTTCCTGTCACGAAGTTTACTCTCTTTAAGCCAAAAGGACATAGGTATACATACATATGTATATGCATAGATGGATGTACATAAAAACCAAAATAAATTACCATAAAAGGTTACAGCCTATTTAACAATTTATCCAAACACATGTAGATATGTGACTGATTAGATACTTAACTCCTTTATATCACCACTGGCACAGGCATTACTTTAGAGGCTTGCGCTGCCGAAACTGTAACTGAAAGCACGACAATAATTTATAAACACACACTCACGTACACACACACACACAGAGGAGAAACACGCTCGTGTCAGTTTGAAGATCCTAGTTAGACATAGGTAGACTACTACAGAGGTAGACAGAGAAGAGATGAGCCTCATTGGTTCACTTCACGCAATATTGTCATTCAACCGCAAACTACTACCCGAAGGAAGAGGGATAAAAATAAATACCCAGGCCGCATTGGAAATTCCATCAACTTACATCACCAGGAATTTATTTCGACAGTCATCATACCGAGCAGGAGTAGTGGCCAGGACGGGACCTCCTGCGCCCTCATCTCATAACTTATTCAACCCTATAAGGGAAAAATTAGAGACAAAAACCGAATTAACCATGGCACCTTTGCGTATTGACTGAGCGGTACTTCAGCAATTTATGGCCTTCACCTAGCAAATATTTTTTGTGTTTTGGGATCCTGATGAATGTCGAAGGAAACCCCCTGTAGACACGCACATCCGATGAACTCCTTTATTTGATATTGTGACGCGTTGGCGTGTTTTGCTAACCAAATTAACGTAAATATATGTATGCGAGTGTGCGAGAGGTATGGGCACACTTGTGTTGTAATTTGATAGTTTTTTTCTTTCGGTTTTTGTGTTATTCTTTCGGTTATTGGCTGAGAACGGTGCCATTGAAGCGAAGAGGCTTTTCAAGTTTTGACGGGATTGATGCATTGCCTTGGGGTGCTAATAATTTAGTAGTTATTCTTGTTAATTGGGTAAATACTGACTTAACCTTGAATTGCTATTCAAATATATGTATGCGTGAAGGATGTCAGGTCCTTGAATAAATTCTACAAGGGTTTTCACTCTTACTTCGATTAGAGTGGTCACACAGGACTACGGTCGAATTATTAGACCAATCTTGGGATACCAGTCCTTTTCAATAGCTGGGACATACAGATAGGACAATTCAATTGGAATAGTTAACCAAGGACAATTCAGAAGAGAAAGGATGTACACTGAATAGATTCACACAATTCGTTCAAAACTTGGTCCTGGGGTTATGTCTCTTACTCACCATGGCTATACTAAAGGGCGATCTGGCCCTGCATGAACAAACCTCGAATGCTCACTTCACAACAATTCAATTCATGTAAGTAGTCTTCCAAGATATGGAAGGACTCTTAAACAATGTGAATTTAAGTTAATGGGACATTCACTGGACCCACAAAGGTTCAACCCAGGAATCTCAGACTTAGTTGAGTATAAGCTTAAAACGACATACTCAACTTACAACTGGAAGACTGTCAAGGATCCTACGCTTAAAGCAATCCAAGAGAGGATTGATTGGATTAAAACCAAGTTACGATGTAGCCTCTGGCAGATGTATACTCCTCTGGTACATCGTAGTTTCTTCGTATGATATTCTAGACAGGATGTCTTTTGACATAAGTTCTTCCTTTAATAAATAGAGACCAGTTCTGACTTCAAATATTCGAGCTGTATTAGTCGCTTCACGTCTACGTGTGCCGGTTGGGACCCACAACTGCTCTGATGGACTAGTTAGCCACAAAAATATAACCTGACCTCACCTAGACATACGAGAAGGTACTTCTCCAGCGTGGGATATTGTATGTGCTGAGCCGATTCGACACACAAAAATCAGGATATCCATTAGTCTACAGTTTGAGCACAGATTCGCTGGGATCCTGGCTCGGGTGGTGTGGTAAAAATGAAAAATTCGTTGAAAAATAATACGTATACGCTACCGAAGTAGTCACATTCTTGCTATTACTGACGTGAACTGACCCGATTTCAGACACGAAAATCAGGATATCTATTGGTCTACAGTTTGAGCACAGATTCGCTGGGTCCTGCCTCGCATGGTGTGGCAAAAATGAAAAATTCGTTGAAAAATAATACGTATACGCCACCGAAGTAGTCACATTCTTGCTATTCCTGACGTGAACTGACTTGATTTCAGACACGAAAATCAGGATATCCATTAGACTACAGTTTGAGCACAGATTCGCTAGGATCCTGGCTCGGGTGGTGTGGTAAAAATGAAAAATATGGGAAATTCGCTGGAAAATATTACGCATACGCCACCGAAGTAGTCACATTCTTGCTATTCCTGACGTGAACTGACCTGATTTCAGACACGAAAATCAGGATATCCATTGGACTACAGTTTGAGCACAGATTCGCTAGGATCCTGGCTCACATGGTGTGGCAAAACTGAGAAATATGAAAAATTCGGTAAAAAATATTACGTACACGCCACCGAAGTAGTCACATTCTTGCTACTCCTGGCTTGTACTGAGTCGAATCAACACAAAAAAGTAGGATATCCATTGGTATACTGATTCTCTATGATCCTTTGGGTCATGCTCGGCTTCTAATAGATGTCAGAGCGGCTACCTCCAATGACGACTCAGAACTGAGTATCTCTACCAACTAAGGCATGACGCAGAGTTCTATCAGTGAGTGCACATAGTCCGTATCTTTCCCTAGTCACTAAACCCAAGGAAAGGGGAAAGACTGGGAGGAAAGAGATAGCAGTTTTCTACAACAACTGACATCACCAAGTATCTGATATCACTGAAAGGCATGAGGATATCCGAAGAAAATAGGATAGACTGAGATTCACCCGGCAAAGAGCTTTGTGGTTTTTATTTGATAGAAGGAATGTGACCCAAAAAGCAAATGATTTTAGTGACTTGCTGTCCTGTCAATGTCTCCACCAACCCTCCACTGAAACATTTCCTCCTCCCGTTGTACAATACTCGTCCAGCGCTGCCTAATGTATTTTCTAATTTCATTAATTGCCCAACATAACTCGCCCTCCCAGCAAATAAACGCGCGCAATGTATGTACGGCGTCTGAGCCCCTTTTTTCTAATTAATCAAACCTCAATTATGCCCTAAACACTTGCGCGCGTAAAGGCCTGAAGGAAGTCATCACGAAAATATTTATGAATTTCTATTTCGGTATGTCTGCATATGTGCAATGTTATCGAGCATTCCTTCGTGTTTTTTTTTTTTTTTTGTTATTTTCATCCTTTGGACGTAATAAAGTTTTTTTTTTTTTTCATTTTTATTGCTACGATGTCCCCAAAGGACAACGACAAACAACCAACAAGGGTTGACTTAGGGGTACTACTATCTCGATGTTTACAGGTAATTAGCTTAGAAGTCAATATTTGTCCTTTCGGTGTCCTGTGCTCCCCCACACCATTTGTTTACGAAACTAATGAGTCCTGTTTTTTCCATAATTTTTTTTTCTCGTCTGCAGATGGGGGAATATTTATGGCCAGGTTATTTCTTTCAATTGAACGCAAATCAATTTGATAAATTGGAATAATGAGTTTAGTTAACAATTATATTTTCAGTTGATTGGTGGAAAATTAGTTGCAGCCACTCGGGATGTGTCCTGTGTGTGGCTGTGTACGAGTGTGGGTAAGTACAACTCGTTAGGGTAATTAGTTTGCACAGGTTGAGTCCGAGTTCGAGTCCGAGTCCTTAGTCAAAACGACCGAAGTATCGAAATACATGTAAAGGTTTGCTTGTCATTTGAATTAATCGGTTTTTGACTTTTTTTCTATTTTGGTGGGGAAACAGAAAAAAAAAGGAAATTTGTGTCATTAGTCGTGGGTTGTGAAAGCGTTCAGTTTCCAATCAAAGAGATGGACATTCCATTTGCTTATTCCATTTAAGTTTGACGATAAATGGACGAAAGTGTATCCATTTAACTAAAGACCAACGACAGATACGAAATTAATGGAACCGAAGTTGGGATTGGGCATGTGGTCGGTCAGTCGGTCGGTCATTAGGTGTGGGTTGGGAAAGCAATCCTTTGTTTTTCTGTGCATTAATTGAGTGCGGGTTCTGTGAATATATTATGAAATCCTGTGCCTGGGTTTGTATCCTTTATTTTTGGTTCGACAATCGGGTTGGCCTACATAGCTTGTGGAGAAATGAATGCTCAGACAGACAGTGGAAATAAATCAATCAAGTCCAAGACTTGTCGACCAACTCCCCTCTAATGGAAGGAAAGAGTAAAAAATGTTACTTAAGCTGGCTGGTTGTGCTCTGCAGGAGTTTCTAAATCTTTAACCGGAAGTAAACTTCCTTGCATGCCAATCCCAAAGATCTCAGACCTGTAAGTCCTTAATCATTTCTTCTGAAAAACCTGGATAAACTGACTCTCTCCAATATTCATTGCAACATCGAGCCAAAACGACTATCAAGCCTCCCACGTGCGTATAGCACAGGGAAATCGATAGACACGGCCTCGACCCTGCTGGTACTGATCTAGATTTTAAAGAATGCACCTTGGTGACCGCATTTAACGATCTCGAAGGAGCTTTCAACAATATTGAACCTAAAGCACTTGCGAGACATAGATTCACCAACTGTTATCAACTCAAAGCGATGGCATATCTTGAAGAATCAAGAGTAGAAGCACTCCCCAAGATGCTCTCATCTCCTCTCTGGAACCTAGCGGTGAATTAACTACTTCTAATCCTGGAAAATGTAAATGTAGTAATTAGGCACATTGCCACGCTTAGAGATCTCCTGTAAAACGCTATGCTCAAGCTCTCTAAATGGACTAAACGACTCGCAGTTTTAACCCTCAAAAGCCCAACCTTGGCCTCTTCTCTAGGAAGTACAACATTCCGCCTAACACTCTATGACAAAACTAAATATCTGTAAGAACACAATCGGTCCAGAAAACCTGTCACCCGACTCAATTCAGCCCGTTACAAAGGTCGGCATCTGCATCAGCGGAACTACCTCGACAGAAAACTTTTCAACCCAAAATTGTATGCAAAAATAGTTGCGTATACGCCCCCGAGCCAGGAACCCACTGTTTGGTCCAAAAATGTATGAAAAAAAGGTTTCACATACGCCACCAAATCAGGTACCCACTTCTTGGTCCAAAAATGTATGAAAAAATGGCTATACGCCACCGAGCTAGAAACACACATCTTGGTCCATATATCTTTGGAAAGAACTTTGATTCATGTATCCCCTCACGACTAGACTAGGGGGGTGACACGTGGCTACAAAACACGGGGACTGTATCTTTCTAAACGGATTGATCAAAAATAAAGGCATAAGTAGGAGGAGGTGTCTACTACAATGATCTGGACTTATGTATCTCATCTCGTCTTCCTCATCGCTGTAGCAACTTACAAGAGGAGATCATAGCGACCAACGAGGCCCTGTCTTGGTTAAAGCATAACTTAATATCCGATCGGAGTATCACTCGATATATCCGAGCTGTGGTTCCAACAAGACGGCGTTACATGCTATACAAGCGACGCAAACGTTCGAAGTTGTGAAGGAGATATTTGGCGACTAGGTCATCTTACGACGAGCGTTCATCAAACGGGGCACTGGGCCTACGCCAAGTCCTTAGTCTACGATAACAAGCCAATCACTTTGGAGGAGTTTGGGGGCAACATTGCAAACTAAACAAACTAACATTCAACATTGAAACACTGCCAGTGATCCGGAGGCGGTCATTTGAAGGATGAGCTATGCCACACATATGGCATGAATGTAGCTTAAAAATGAAGCCAGGATCAATTTCCTATCTCAAACCGTTCTTGTTTTATTTAAATGTTCCTTCCTACCATTCCTATCTGGTCACCCCGCACAAGAAGCGGCAAACATAACTAACCAGTGCTGACTTCTTTACGATTTCCTACAGAATGTCCTTGAACTTCTAACCTCACAGCAAGTGCTCACTAAAACCTCTGGTGGTTTATTTTACACCCTTTTAAACGTCAAATTTAAGACCATTATCTGCATGAAGTTCTTTTTAATTAAGACCCCAAAAAATGTTCACCGATTCTTGGGGGAAAACTTTTCCTTTTAACATTTGTTTTTGTTGGATGGAGTCCTTCCACCCTACACCCCGACTTCATACATACATATATGACTTAATAAACTCCTTTAGGTGGTGCCCCGCCCCAACAACTACCAGAGACACATCACATAACCCACACATCATTTCACTCGAAGCTATTTAGGGAGCCATCACATGCACATGGTCACACACATATGAATATTCTTAACCTTCCCTCCCACCCCGGTGAGGGAGGATCATATTTCCATTATATGTGTTTGTGTCTGCAGGTGTTTTGCGGCCCAACAAAAATTCCATCCGACTTTCCTAATTAACATTCCTGAGGGCAGGCAACAAGAGTAAAAGGCCAAAAAAAAAACCCAACAAACTGAACTTAATATTAGCAACAGCAACCCAAGAAATAAAGAAAGGATGCCAAGCCAACACAGAGCACAGAAGAAAAAAAGGATACACCAACATGTGAGCGTATAAAATTAAAGTTAAGGATATTCGTATTCCCCGGTGTGTGGTGAAGCCTATACATATACGTAGCTCGGGTGAGGTGTGATACAAGGACGAAAGTACCACTTAATGAGACTGCGAGACCGAGAAAAATATGAAAGTTTATCTTTCAAGTTCAACCTTATCATGTATACGTGACGACCGACGACGATGCGGTATGATGAGTGAGAGAGAATCGAGTCTGGTGCGGAGCTACTGGGCTGGCTACTGGGGGAAATGGATATCATTTAACTTTGTGTCTGTCCCTTTTGAGCTGTGATGTCGTCCATCTTTTTGGCACATTCCATCGGACAGTGTCCACAAAACAATTCAAATTTTTTACCATTAGACGGCAAACATACGTACGCCTACGCTATTTGGGGTTTTGATGAGTTCTAACAAGGATTGGTTGGTACGCACAGTGGGTGTTGGAAGTGAACTTTCATTTGAAGCTTCTGGATTGAATGTACCAAGGGTGAAGGGCATGTCCTTTTTTTATCTTAAATACAATCGAAGGCTATAGGACTCTTTAAACGCAAGAAACATGGTCACGAAGCCTGTTTGAAAAGGATGACTCATTTATGCAGAAATCGTTGAGAAACTTCTTCGTCCTCGAGGCACAAATCAAGCGAGACATTCTGGGTCTGTATTCTGTACAAAATGTATTAACTGATGCCTTCCTAGGTATACCTAATGGAGACGGAAAGCTTTTCAACCCAAAATGTATAAAAAAAAGGTTTCACATACGCCACCGAACCATGGTCCAAAAATGTTTCACATACGCCACCGAACCATGGTCCTAAAATGTATGCGAAAAGGTTTCACATACGCCACCGAACCATGGTCCTAAAATGTATGCGAAAAGGTTTCCCATACGCCACCGAACCATGGTCCAAAAAATATATGCAAAAAGGTTTCACATACGCCACCGAACCATGGTCCAAAAAAGTATGCAAAAAGGTTCCACATACCCCGCGAACCCTGGGCCAAACATTTATGGAGAAAAGGTATGAGGTGCCTTATGAAGTCTGTAGAGAGATGCATCCTATGGTCATCGAAATTTTCATGTTTTGACCCTAGAACTGATCGAAGTGTTTATTAAACTTTAGAGCTCACCACCCTTCCCTGAAGTATTAACGACTTTCCCTTCGACCTCTATTCTAGTCATCATCCTACTTAGAGTAATAACAGCTATGCATCGAGTAGTGTCCTTGTATTATGTAGTATCCCAAGACACATACGTTTTGCTGAGTACTTCGGACATGATTGTACATAATTTTGAATAGTAGTGGTCCTAGCTCTTACCCTTATGGGACTTCCCCTAGAATACGATATTGACTGGACCCTATTGTAGAACAGTCTTTGACTTCATTTATTAAGTAAGGTCTTTTAGCAACTGTGCTACGTCCTTTAGTTTTCTACAGAGGTTGGAACTATACAGATATCCAGTAAATCTGCTGCATAGACATGCGTATCGATTTATTCGGAGGCAAAAATCTGAGTTCCAGACCACCGACTTTATATCAAGTCTTAGAAACCTGGCTTTAGATTTTGGCAAATTCTTCAAGTACCTGTACGAATATCTGTTTGGCTTAGTACTGACTATTCGACCAGGATATCCTGTGCTAACTGACAGAGGTTAAGGTTGAGTTCAAGGATCATTATAGATCCCCCGAAGCAATCTGAGCCTAGATGTAGAAGTTCAACCATGAAGAGACCCACTGTAGATTGGAGAGCTCTACTTCAGACTCGGAGGATTGCGTTTTGTACTCTATCCCAGCGTTTTCCTTTAAAGGACTTCATCTCTATGGAACACAGTATATTTTTTTACGACGGTCAGTTAACCTTTAAGTCCCCCTGTTCCCCAAATGACAATTTAACTCACCCAAATAGCCGACACGCAAACAAAGCAAAACAAAACCGATAAAAATCTCTGAAAATACAAAACAAAACAAGCACCATCCTTTTTCGTTGGAATATCAACAAAATGATGAACCTGTTTCCAGGCAATCATCTCTGTCCTTTGCCCTTATGGCAATGTCAGAAAAGTCATCAGCAACACCGTAGTTGCGGTCAAATTGTATACGCTGCCACCCCAATGTATCTATGTATCTGCGACATCACTCGTACGTGATGTCATCAAGGAAAGGTAAAAATCTCGTTTAGTCTATTTGACATTATCCTCTAGTAGTCGTGAGATGGACCGTTTCATGTTTTTATATATGTACATATGTATATATATTTGTGTTTTTTTTTTTTTTGACTCTCCTTTGGACCGAAACAAGGACAATTAAAACTCACACACAAACTGCCATCTATACAGGTATCCAGGCGGCGAAGAGACACTACCTTCAGAAATAAAAAAAAAAAAAAAAAAAACTAGAAATAGAAAAAAAGTACACGGAATGTCCTTAACCATACCGTATTGTCCTCGATTGCATATAAAATTAGATTTTCATTAAGAGCGGTCAAATAGCGTACGACTTGGACGAAAAATCCCGTTCGTGACATTAATTGGATTGCAATTGGCCAACAAAAAAGAACCAAAAACAACGAAAAAGGCCAAGCAGGCCAGCAGGCATGCGAATCTATACAAGGGGGGATGGTCATCTTCAGGATCAATTATTCAGTTTGCACACACACACACACACACGAACGTATAGCCAAGGATAGGACGACAATCACGTCTCGTTTTAGTTCAGTGTATCGAGGGGTAATAAGACCTAATGACCCATTCTGTGTGCTTCAGGTTATGTACAAGGACACCTTGAGATTCTTTTAATTTGCTGCGAGTACTGCTCCTGCTGCTGCTACTGCTGCTGGTGTAGCTGTTGCAAGAGGTGCTATAAAGGATCTGGATATTAGTTTCGGTACTCGGTACCACCACACTGGAGTGGGTGTAGTTTTTCAACTATTTTATTGAAGCTGAACGGAAACTATTTGCAGATTTTATGAGAGACTTAATTAGATAAAGGAATTTTTCCAGCGAGGGGTTTTTGGTTTTTTTCGTCCTTTTTTTTTTTTTGTGTTGCTTTGCGTTGTGAGAGAGTTCGTAGCTCGCCTTTTAGGAATTTTCCTTATTAAGCGGAATATGTTCGGGAAATATGTTAGAAAAGTTATGCTGCTGCCTAGGGGTTGCAAATTAATGGAGGCAGAGAGCAGGAGGAGAAGGATTTAACTTGACTTGGGTGTGATGCGTGATTTTATTAGGTGAAGCAGTAAAATATGCAGGGGTTTTGCAGCGCTCTTAAAGGTGACTGCTATAACTCTAAGCCATTTCGAAAGATGGCTAATGAGTTTGCTGCGTTTGTTTTTTACTGACGGAGTCCAGTTAACAGAAGCACTGTATCTATAGTTAAAAATATTGCGGATTTGAACTTCTACAGCAAGCTTATAGGTAATTCTTTATTAGACTGACTGCATTCAGCTGACCGGCTGACTTTTGGAAGCCCGAATCGCCCTAAGAACTGAGTTTTCTGTCCTCCTAGTAGGCAGATCTGTCATAACTTTCATGCTACGATTTGGTTTCTTATTTTAGCAAAAAAAATCGTGTGGTGGAAGTTCACCAGAGGTGATTTGAGATAGTCTACGTCAAAGGGCTTCCGATGTTGTTTATGAATATGGCAGTAGTCAGGGTTATCCTTGTACAGTACTGCCTTCAAAACGTATCCTTTCACTTATATGCAAAATGCGACACTACACGAGGGTCGAGGCTCCTATCTCGCGATAAGAACACCACCCGGATGATTTGTTAGGAAAGTCAAGCAGATGGCAGCTGGCTCTAAGCGCAGAACGCAAGCTCTTCGAAACAGTCAGGGAAACTTAGTCCTCGAAACGCAAGGAAGAGTCGATGTATTTCAGAAAAATTTCCAGCAGCTACGCAATGGGAATCAAGTAAAGAGAAAGCTAAGCCAAGAAGAGAACCCGAATCCTTTGAATGAAGAAGTCAAGCCAGCTTCCAGTTTTGAAAAGTTTGGCTCAGCTATAAAAAACTGAAGAGCAACAAAGAGCAACGAAGTTCTGGTGCTGTTTTGATAGGGTGCATGCACCTGATCATGAAACGGTCAACCGAAAAATGCAAGGCATGCCTCCAGTATTCTGGATCTCCGAACCTTATGAGCAGTTAACATCGACTCTGATCACTTCCTTGTTGCAGGCTAGGTATGAATGCGGAAATCCCAATCGCCATAACAAAAAAGGCAGACGATATACCGTCAACAAGTTGGAACCGCAAGAGACCGCCCGAATCTCTACTGAACGCGTATCCCGAAATCTCTCAACGAATCCTCTGACGCTGACAACATGCCATCAGAAGTGCACTGACGTGCTGGGCTTCAACTGACCAACGCAAAGAAACCCCTGGTTTGATGAGGAATGCCGGCAAGCACAAGCAGCTAAACAAGAGGCATACAAAGCGGCACTGCAAGGAAGGACAAGGACTGCTTGTGAGCTCTACGAGCAGAAAAGACGAGAGACCTCATAGTAGAGTAACAGTCGGTGATGAGAATATGGACCAACTTCTGCAGACTGTATGGCGGCGAAAAAGACAAACATCTTGCTGTCGGACAAAAAGAACCATTCATTCTAGACGATGACACCCAAAATGTTCGTCAATCTGGTCAAAATAAAGTGAGGATAGCCAAATCCAATCTAAGTTTCAAGAAGGCTCCTGCCGAAGCAGCCGAACTGTTCAAAGCAGCTGGAAACGACCTGGTAGACAGCATACACCAACTCATTTCAAAGACTTGGTCAGATGAGTATATGCCTGATGAAGGGAACCTCAGCACCGTTTGTGCAATCCACAAGAAAGGAGACAAGATCTTATCTGCCATCCTGTGTGAACGTCTGAAACCCTTCGTCAACATCCAGATTGGCTCTTATCAGTATGGTTTAAGACCAGAAAAGCCAATATTCGACCAAATCTTCACACTAAGGCAGATCTTGGACGAAACCCAAGAAGCTCAGGTGGATACCCATCATCATTTTGTGGTTTTTAAGGCCCCGTATGACAGCATTTATAGAGATGAGCTACACATATAGACCCATTACTCGTTTCAGATGGCTCGGAGATGTTAAGCAAATGTACACCAATCCTTCGGGCCGCAGAGTTTTGGAATCAAACCCAGAGGGACAACGCAGTCGAGGACGATCTCACCTTAAGTGGCGCGCACATGTACTTGGAGTGCCCAACTGGAGGCAGTTGAAATCGGGCTAACTGGTGAGGTTCAGGTTCTCTCCGAACTATAGCGCCAGCTACATATGTAAGTACGTCAATGAATAAATAAGAACGGTTCTCTCCGAACTATAGCGCCAGCTACATATGTAAGTACGTCAATGAATAAATCCGTTCTTATTTATTCATTGACGTACTTACATATGTAGCTGGCGCTATAGTTCGTAGAGAACCTGAACCTCACCAGTTAGCCCGATTTGAATTACAACCTATGGTTCGTTTTAAAGGGCCTGGTTTGTAGGTACTGAAGAAGTAAGTAAGAAGAACAGTCGAACAGTGTCTCTTTATATTGAGACCTATTTAGGCCTGACACAGTACTCATGAGGTAACCACTTAACTAACAGATGTCCTTTCGCATGTATCTACTACTCTCTCCCTGTATCTCCAAAAGCAATAAATAATATTTCCCATAATTTTGTAAAAAAAAAAAAAAAAATACAAAACTTCATTAACCTCCAACGGAATACGATATTTCTTCAAACAAATCCTACATCCAGGATGTGCCTACCACCGCAGTATGCCCATGAAATCAAAAATAAATAAAAAAACAAAAAACAAAAAACGAAAAATCGAATCCGGATGAAAAACACTCAAACAAAGGTTTATGTTAAAGCAAATATAACCTGAAAACAATATAATAACAAACAAATAACACTTAATTTTCACGTGGGCGGAGCTGCCGCCCACCCACTGCGTGCAATCCTCGGTACGTGATTTCCCATTAATCCAATGAATTTGGTTCAATAATTGTATTGATGCCAATACAACAACACATACACGAGTACGTTTGTGTGTACTATGGCAGTGAAGAGAGAAGTCCTAGATTTTTAGTCCGAAACGTCCTGAAACGAGTGGGTGTTGAGTGAGGTCCTGTCGAGGACAACAAGTTTTATATTAAAAGTATTTTTTTTTTTTTTTTGATTTTTGTTTTCGTGTTGTTGTTGTTTGTTGTCCTGCACACCGCATATTGAAAATGGTGATGGTTTCGCACACACACGTAAGAAAATCGCGCGCGCAACAGCAGCTACTATGAGTTCAGGGCGGAAGGACGGAAGGACGGCAATGTCCTGGAGCTGAATGCGATTGTTTTATGCGTTCCGCTGAGGAGAGACGAGATTTTATATTTTTTTTTTTTGTTTTTCTCGTGTTGTCGACGTTGTCGTCGTCGTCGTAGTCGTCGCAATTATTGACATTTTTTTAATTATAACAGATGGCAGGAGGACAGGGACAATAAATTGAATTAAACTCAATAGCTGAAGGAAGGAAACACAAGAATTATGCCAGGAGTAGCAACAACACACAGGCGGTACGGTATGGGGCTGGACCCCCTACCGTTGAAGGACAATTATAGTGAAATTTTTAAGTAAAACACGACACACAAGGACACTAGGTAGGTGTAGAGCTATCCAGAGTTGTGTGCGATGTGTTCGATAGAAATTGCGGAGAAATCCTGTGACATTGTTTAATTAAGAATGGAGGAGAGCACTGTAAACAAATGTAATTAATCGCTGTGTCATGTACTGCATGTACTCAAGGTAGGTACTGGCTGTCTTTGGGCAAAAATAGCTTCCAATAGTATCGATGGATAGTATGAAACTTTTCACGGATTCAAAGGACTCTACCTCTTTCAGTAAATCTAACCAGGTTCCGCCTTTAAAACCATCAATTTCCCATCGTGTGAGTCGATGATAAGCCATGCCTACCGGGCCACTCCACACTCTAGGTAGTAATTATTAATTCCAAAAATACCATCAACCACAAGAAGCTTAAAATCATGAGAAACCTCCGCCTGGCAGGCACAGAAGGTGCAAAATCTCAAATTGCAAAATGTCCTTCATCCTCCCTCCCTCCCAGCAGCATCCATGACAGGAATAATTACACAATATTTACTCTTCGAAAAGGAATATATGTATGTAGATGAAGAGAGTAGGGCACAAGCAGAAAAAAAGAACTCCTCTCCTCTCTATGCACTTCTATTACATGTTCCACTTGGAATCCAATCGAAGTACGCTTCAATGATCTATAATCATCAAACAGCAACAACGGAAGCAGCACCAGGACTAAAAGTCGCCCCTCAGCCATACACACATACCCGACACAATGTAACACTCTGCATGCAGACTAGGCAGGAAGGCCGACCATCTTTGGAAATGGTCAAATCCACACGTAGGCAATTGCAATATTAACAAAACCCGAGAGCCTCCCAGCGGGCGATCCCATGTACAAGGACGTGTGTGTCAGTCTCTATACCCGAACGACTTTCGTTTCGTTCGACACACATAGCTCTATGGACACTGTTATGTGGTAAGCTTACTTAAAATGTCGACAGGTGATTTAAGTCCGGAAATAACCCAATCTCGGAATTTCGCTACGAGAAAATCGTATAAAGAAACATGTACTTGTGTGTTGTGTGGTGTTGTAGGCCGAACGAGAACGACCCACCTCCTGTCACACTATCCCGACCAACAACAGTCGGATGGCTGTTGCAGATATTAATGGTCTCATGTAATAATCTCTATCACTGGTGTATGATGTATTGTGGGCAGGACAGTGGGGCGAGCAAGAGGGGGCTAGCCTCTAAACCTTCGCAAAACAAACCGAAATATGAGGCTCTTTTCCAAACCCCTCTTCCGATCGAACGTGGGAAAGTATTAATTCTGATCAACTTGGCATCAGTTCTCGGATTTCCTTCAGATTTATCGAAGGAGACTGTGCTGATGCCTTGATGCAGTTTGAGGATCAAATTTAACGCTTGGTAGTTTCTTATTAGTTCAAATAAATTAGAAGGCAATGGATTGCAATATCTGGTATCCAATCTAGCAGGTGGCAATGCAATACCCTACAGGATAAATCGGATTTGAGTCAGGGACGAATATAATGAGCCAGGAGCCGATGGAACACTTGTGAATATCCCACAGGGCCTATAAATAGATAAAAAATCATTTACCCAGAACTGGCATCTAAACATGATGCAGGATAGGGATCCTAGTGAACAGAGGCAGAGTTCCACTGAACACTCTGTCCTAGACAACAGGACAGTTGAGTAGAGGATGATGTCCGTATTGCTGGTGCGGAAGTAGCTTGTATATATGGATGCTCCAGGCCAACGAGAGAGTTATCCATCTGGTAAAGGTTAACCTCGTACTGCGGCACCACCAAAAAATACTTCCAACTCATCGACCTACAACTACCATTTCATGTCTAACATATGACGAAAAAGTTATGAACCGATCAAGTCGCATATATTCTTGGCAAGCTAAAGAGTAAACTCTAAGGACACACTCCACACTCACCGTAACCAATCCCTAAGCCTATAAACATCAAATTGTTACTAAACGAATATTATTAAAATCAGTCGAGTCCTTTTCGCCTTTAAAGCAGTGTGAACGCTGAGATCATGTAAGCCCTGTCATACCAGAGAGCTCTAAGAGACCAACCATAGCTTGAATGATACAAATTTTGCGAAGGTATTTGCGCTAGCATCGCAGGCTTGGAAGGAAGTTATGACAATCTATACTTAAAGGGAGAAAGCCTAGTCATTTGACTTCAGAAGACCGTCCTTCGTAAATCACTAGAAAAGCTAGTAGATATCAATTCAAAGGAACTCAAAGGGCCTATTAAAGGAGACAGTTCAGCATAAGCAGTAACAAGCAATAGGACATCACTCTACCCACTTGATGGCCTCGTAAGGAGAGTTCAATAATGAGGAAGTGAAAGTGACATAGTTGGAGTTCTTGCTCTAAATGAGTCGCATAAACTAGGAATTAAGAGGAAAAAAGGCAAACACTTTGTGTCTAGAACACCAAAAACTGCCACGGCAACACGGGCAGCAACATCATCGACGGTGGAATTTTCCATCATGCATAGCGCACACACACTCACCAACGGTCGAGTGCTGGGCAACGGAAAAGTGCAAGCGCAGCTGGCAAAGATATACACAGCTGCACAACAGCACAATAGGGTCACTCTTAGTGCAAACT
Organism: Xylota segnis; assembly: GCA_963583995.1. Classification (NCBI taxonomy): domain Eukaryota; kingdom Metazoa; phylum Arthropoda; class Insecta; order Diptera; family Syrphidae; genus Xylota; species Xylota segnis. The sequence continues at coordinate 7,663,723 of OY757238.1, forward strand.
CGAGAGCGTGCGGTTGTGCAGAAATATACAGTCCACAGAGGGAGGAATTTAGCAATTTATTATTTAAATAATTATCACGAGCTATTGAACACATTGCTTCTAGAGGGATGATGTAGGAAAGATTCTAGAACTCACTATGAGCACTTCCGAGATAGTCGACAAGATATATTCAGAATTCTTTCTCATTTTCACAGCCAAATTGTCATGACCAGTCCATGAAAAAAAAAAGAGATCTACGGATTTCATGACACTGAGTTCCAGGGATCTTCGAACAACATTCGTCACTTGCTAGCCATCCCAATGAAAGACACTCTTGGGAGTTATGCCCTTGTGGAACTGACCTATCTGAGAAACAATAAGCTGAACCAACATCTTAGATTCGTAAAGAACTTTTTATTCGCAGGGGTCTTATAATTGGTCCCAATGGACTCACTGCTAGTCTAAGTGAGCGCCTACTTGCCTAGCTTAAGCTAGTAACATGCCATAGGCAATGCAAATGAGATAGATGAAAGACTGGGCAAATTGATGGAATGCTTCATGTACAGATTGACTGACAGGGGTGAAAAAAAGACAATTAAACCATGCTCCAGCTGTTTGGAATAAAACTTACTAAGACTTCTATCGACCACGCATTGGAGGACCTAGCACTGACAGATTTTACATCGAATTAGACAAAATGTGGTGCTTAATTCCATCCACACATCCCATCATCGGGATATACTGCACTCAAGTACTCTGTGTTATCTGGGATATCAATCCTATATTGGTAAAGGATAGGGAATTCTATGCAATCAATATCCCAGTGTGACTGGCATAATGGAAGGACATCGCAGATCTAAGAACCATCACAGGAAACTAGGCACCTACCTTAGATACTCAGAAGTTAGTTCCCTAGCTCAAGTTTCTTACCGAATAGAGGTCAAGATCTAGATAGAAAGCGGTGTGATCCTTTAAATCTAACCATTCCTACGATTCTGTAAAGATCACGTAATCGCTTCATGAAATCCCATCGTTTAGGAACCAGATCAATGCAGGTGGCACCACTCGACATGGTACGGAATAACAACTATCATGTGGCAATGTAACCTTCAGAAGTTGAAAGATCTGTACTGCTAGACCCACCTTTCTGCATTCTGAAGGTAGAAGGCTTCATCTTTAAGAAACTAGGAAGCTAAACAGTAGATTTTGTGAAGACATTCTGTAGGATATGAACCACATTCTTGCTAAAAAAAAAAAGTTGATTGTGTGAACGACTGTCTACGATCATTTCTACCTTTCCAAGGATTAGATGGTTAAGACTGTCAAAGGCCACCAATTCAAAGAGTAAGGTTTTCTCCACCTATTCGCCCCTTTAGCTTCTGCAGAGCTTTTCGAAAAGATAGCCAACCTCTTAAGCATGTTCTCGAGAAATACACATTCTGCAGAGCTGGTCAGCATTCCACTTGTACGTACTATTCTTTCTACAAAACATAGATTTTAAATATTAAAAGGAGGTCCTCATTGGGAATACCCTCTGAATAGTCTAGTAGGTTACAAGGACGTAGAAGCCTGTCAAACACACTGTAAGACATCACAGTTCCTCATATCGAAATACATTCACGTTTCAGATACCTACTCCTGACAGCAAAGATGATACAGAAAAGGAACACTAATTACACACCTACCCACACCCACATACATAGAATTGGTGGTGTAAAACCGGAACTCTTATAGAGATACACTTCTCCACGTATGTATGTATGAATCCGTGTACGTACAGTAAACAATAGGAATGAGTACGACAACGAAACATTGTGGTTTTATCCGTGCAAACCCTTTTAATAATGCGCAAGAATGTCCAATAAGTCAAAACCTGAAAATAACCCAAAACCAGGATATAACCAAATGCATGTGTGTGTCATAATGTGGATGGCAGCATCCCTCCGGCGGCGGCGGCGGGGTGGAGTTGAAGGTGTAGCACACAACCCACCCACATACCGGTGACCCATCCTTAATGATGAATAGATTCTGGTTACATTTCCTGACATTTTGACTAAGGTGTTAATTCAGCGGTTTGACTAAAGGATGTGGTTTTGTGTTGCACATTCATAGCTCGAGAGGTGGTGGTGATGTGCGTGTAGGTGGGAGGTGCCGCCAGTGCCAGGCCGCCACCCGCCCGGTGGTGATGGTTCGAATTCGGTTCAGTAGGCTGTCTCATGTAAGATGCAACAGTAGTAAATCATGCAAAATGCTGGCTGCATTTGAAGCCATGCTGGAATTTTTGGACACAGCAGTGTCTCGGAGGTTGGGGCAGAGCTCTCGAATAATTTCGTTTCGGGTCACAGTTACGACACGAAGGACGATGCGGGAAATTTATTGCCAGGACTAGGTGTGAGGGTGTTTGAAGATTAGGAAGCAAATAGGGCTTCTTTGATTATCACATTTGGGAGAGGGAGCTGTCGAGAGATATTTCTACATCAAGGAGCAGGGACTCGTCAGTGGATGGAATGGTTACACGGATATAGAAAAAACACTGTCATACTCAACAGAGGACATACTTGGCAATCAAAACGAACAAAAATTTAAGTCGAACTATCCTTGGGTATCAATCGACTGTTTAGGAGTTTGTTCGGTTCGACACTTCAAAACAGAAGAAAGGCCGATATTTAAGCGAAACGATTTGTAGGAGAATTACAGCTTAAACAAGAAATCCTGCGTAGCACACCACTAGATCCTTTACTCAGAATAGAGGCAAAAGTTGCATAGAGTGACGAGGCAAGCTAGTGCTTTGGATAATCAACATACGAGTATCTACTGCTTTCGGTATAGGATCCTCTTAGAGGATAACATGTGTACATTCTATGCTGGAATATTGTTGACTATTCGAACAATATGAGAGAGCCCTGAGAGCCTCCAAAATGACTCTTCTTAGAAAATATCACGATGACTTATGACATGACAGACTTAGTAAACATCAACTTCATGACGGTAAGAGCTGACGAGATCTGGCCGAAACTATTCAGAGGAAATAGGTAACCAATTTGAAGTCTGGATTCGGAAAATCACTGTCGGCCAAAGGTTCTCCAGAAAAGAAATGGAATCTAAAAACTAAGGAGTAGGGATTCCAAACAATTTGAGGGACGCTGAGGACATAGATGGTCTCGGATCACAGTGACATGGAGGCCAAGAATAGACAGGAAACTCGTTCACTTATTCAGTAAGAATCCCACCCTGCTGTTCAGTCAACTCTAGTAGATCTATCGACAAAAGGCCTCATGATTTCTTAAAAAGGCATTCAAAACTAGGATTGGGTTTAGAACAGAGTGGCCAGTTCGTTTCGGTCATCTAAGAAGGAAGCTCATAGATGGAGACGTCTTTTTCGAGACAGAGCTGCACAAGTGCATAGGAGGTGGAGAAGGTATCTTCCTCGCGCTCATTCCTACAGTTTGTTCAAAAATCCATAAAAGGCTACATTTCATGGGAAACGATCCAATATTCTGGGAGGCAAGAAGAGATGCTCAGATTGAGCTTGTTGATGAAAGCACCACATCGGCCTAGGAGCCTTCTATATAGAAGGGGACTGACCTCTCCTCGGAGGAAGAAACAATGACCCACTTACAATAATCAAGGAGTGACTCTTATGATAGCTAGGTGTCTGTGAGGAGGCTTTCAGTGGGATAGCCCCCTTCCGGTTCAATTGCATTCCAAATAAACCATAATGTGCAGTCCCGCTGTAAGGCAGAAATTCTCAGTGCACCACTGAACCACATACCAGCAGATCTTTGCACTTTATATTGGAGATTGGGCTGAGTAGCCCAAGTAAGATTCAGCCACCAGATGATGATGGCATATAGCAGTATAGACCTGATTACCGACACGTACATCCTGCGTATGATACGAGGACAAGTTGTGTCTTAACCAAATAGACTGCATTTTGAGGCCCATCTAGTAAGCCATAGTAAGTCACAGCAGAGCACATTGGACGATTTTCCATGCATGCCATGCATTCTCTGAATGCTTTGCATTTCTGGGCATAAAGTGGAACAAATATCAGACCGGCTTCTTTGGGCACTTCTGCCAGAACAAGAAAGCTATGATCACTTAGAAGAGTGATTACAAATTATCACGCTGGTGGTCAATGTAAAAGACTGGCCTAATGTGACGGCTATATATCACAGATGCGATTATGAACAAGTCCAGTATGTCCCATTGTCCCATTTTGCAGACTAAACAAAAATTTCAGAACAATAGCAAAGTAACTACAAGATGATGTAGAATCAAGGATCCTATAAAACCAAACAACTTATCACTTCATATTCAACTTTTCAAAAAAAAGTGCAATGTTCTCAGAACTTTGCATTTTGAAATTTGTCACACTTTTTTGAAAAGTGAGAATTACGCAAAAAAGTATGAGCAACTAACAAAGGAACTCTGCATTTCTATTTATGTTTTGAAAAGTTGCAAAGTTAGCATATTCTTGACAAGCTTCGCACAATTTTAAATGCAGTTCTCGTTCGAAATAGACAAATCTTTGCACTTTGCAAAGTCATCCTTATCACTTTGCAATAATCTGTTAAGTGAAATAGATTTTGCAAAGATTGAGTGAAAAGTTGTCCAGATTTCACCGTCATAAAAAAAACAGTTTCAAGACCTTTCTAGGAACCAGACATAGAAATCACCATTTTTTGTTGAGAAAATCCCCACAGAAACGCCACTAGTCCTCACACTCATTATAAAGGAGTACACTCGCAGAAGGAGTAATAAACAGTTTGAAAACCAGTAAAAAATGCACTACAATATCCTTGTTCCCCTTTCAAATACAAATAAAGTGTGCAATACTTATCTTATCCAAGCAACATTGAAGAGTGTTTCTTAAATTGTATAACATACCTGCAAAGAGAAAGAAAGAGAAAAAAACAAATTCAATTAAAAAAATATTCTTTAAAGAACAACACACACAAAAAAAAAGGATAAGTATCTAGGTATGTACATCTTGTAAGCAGAAGGCTGACATTGAAAATCCTGTATCAGAATAAAACATTAAGCCGGGTGCCCCAAAAAAATTTAATCCACATTCTGTGAAACTTTCTCTCCCGATCCCGATAGATACTTAATAAAGCCCGCATTAAGGAAGTATTTTTCTCTAGAAGAGAATACTCTTGTACATATACAGGAAGGAGTACGGTATCCGAAGTACAGGATGAAGAAATATAACTTTTCTTTTTCAATTTCGCCAAGGATTAAGGGTTTCTTCTCGCCCCGCTAATCTATCTTCATTGATTTTAAATTGAGTTGAAAAAAAATTTCTCTCTTTACATCAAACAAAACGGAAGTTTATTCTTTTTTTTTTTTTTTTTATATATACCCCCCTGTATCCTGTGTCTATACTACTGTATGGAGGAGTGTTCCTCAGAAAGGATTACTTATAAACTCTTATAGCAATCGTATTATCCAATTATTGATGAGAGCCAATTTTACGACCATATACACATGGTCCATCATTATAAGGTGCAAGGACTTTGCCCATCACATCACCTACGCTTCCCCCCACCCCGTAATCTAGATGAGAAATCACAAGGATATTCAGGTGAAGAGAAAAGAAAATTCAACGTTTATCGTTTATACGAGTTGGTATGTAAGAGGCCTTGGTATAGAGGGAATTTTTGTGAGTTACAAACACGTACACAGTTCTGCTGGTGGAAATAAGTGAAAGGATATTTTCTTTAAATCCGATTATGTTGGGAAATAAAATTTTCCTCATATCATCCTTCGGTTTTTTTTTTTTCTTTTTTTTTGTAGCTTTTATTTGGTAGGTACTGTGTGTCGCCCACCCCATGTTGTTCAATCTGCTGAAAGTCCTTTGAGTTCGTCTTTCACATTTTGTGTGTGCGATCGCTTAACTGAAGTTTGTTCGAACATACACACAGGTACAGGTATACATATGTATGAGTGGGTGTGTGAATTTGCCAGACGTACAAATGAGAACTTACTTTTCATTTCTCTTTTTTTTGTGTTTTTTTTTTCGCAGGTTAACATTGAGTCCTTGATGTGTTTCAATGTCGCTCTGGGTTGGTTGCTCTGACTAAGGTGTGTGCGCGAAGGATATTATTGAAAATAAAAGAATAAGAAGAACACATTCACCGAATCAGCAGAAAAAAATAGGAAAAGAAAAAAGTAGAAGCAGAGAGGATGATAATGGAGAAGGAATTCTATGATGCGATGATGTTTTGCTGGTGGTTTCTGGAGGGTGGGCGCTCTCTCTCGTGCTGGTGCATGGAAAAACCATAGAAAAAGGACTTTATTTTCTTTCGTTTTTGTTGTTATTACTTTAACAATAGTTTAATCTTTTTTGCTACCCCTAGAATCTTTGTGATTTTCTTTTGTTACAATTTACGACATTAAACGAGGAACGGGGAGTTGAAGTTTGGTTCATTGGGTGGTGGTTGCTTGGAAGTTAACTGACTTGTGACGGACTTTCTGCAGAAGACAGATGTTCGAGGACTTTAGTTTTTTCATTCACTTTGAAAGTACTGTAGTCTGACGTATGAGATCTAGCCTAGAGAAACTATTTAAGTCTGAAGCAAAGTTGGAGAGCTAGAATCCGATTGCTTGCGACTTTGGAGTTTGGTGGGCGAAACACGCTTGAACAGGCTTCTACTGGAAAACTTGTCGCTACTCTCAGCCTTTTGTATACAAAAATGTATAATATTTCCATTTCACCTGAAGGGAAACTCGAAAGACTCCAAGACCCACAATAGGTTTCAGTAAACTTAGACTTGTGTCACAATATCCTTTTCAGTGATGAAGCCTTGGTCAGGTCATACAAAATGAGTAATCGGGTTTCATGCTGGAGGGTATATACTGACAATAGAGTTACAAGATGATTTCAGCAAGATTGTGTCACATGCCAACCAGCTAATCGAGTTATCTTCTGAAATGGAGAAATGGCAGGTTCATGGTATTTTATGCTAAAAAATCATGCAAAGTCGGATTAAGCCGAATGACTCATGCAGTTACAATCGATAGCCAATCTCATCTCTAAGAAGTGTTAACCAATTTAAGGATTCGTTGACCAGAGACCTAGTTTTTGCTGTTAAGCTACAATATATTTCTAAAATAGAAAGATTCGGTATAATGACTTGAAAGGCTAACCACAGAAGCCATCTGACAATGTTATAGCTGAGTAGATACGTGCCTACATAAAATAGGCTAAGTCGCTCAGTGCATTGACTTAAATCTGTACAGCAAGCATCAAATGGAACAAGCAAGTTATAGTTTAGAGGTACCAAAGGGATGTCAACTCAATCCCCTACTTGTCTCCTAAGTGTTACAATGGAAATTCAAACAGAATATAGATATAAGAACGGATAGATAAGTAGAACGGAATGTAGAAGCAATGATAGGAATGTAGGTCCTATGCTTTACAAAACCATTAAGCTAATACCACTAAAACATAAATTGGCGACTAACTATAGAAAGCTAGAGCTTGTGAAAAAGATACTATTAAGTGCACAAGCTATTGTTTAAAAGTTCATCTCATATTCATCATCAGAAGAAGCTCATTCAGGAAGATCACTCAAATCATCGGTCACTAGAGACTGTTCTCTTACTATTTTGAAGGTGTCCTTAGGGTAAATTCATAAGAGACATATCACCGCGCTAATCAAAGATAGTACATCCTTCCCAAGGCAGTCCTAGCTAGTTCCCCTACTGGTTCGTTGAATGTAATATCTTAATGACCAGGAACCCATCCGAGTTCCAACCGGTTATGAACAGCAAGAGATTGTAGTGCGTTGTAGCAGCATTTAAGTGAAATAAACCTCAATGAGTTGAACGATAGCGTTTCAAGAGCTTCTATCTGACAAAAAATATATCCTCATGCTCTTAATACCTTAACTAAGGTTTATCCTGGCCCAAAACTGGCTATGGCATGACGTTCAGCTCAAAATACCGTGGGATACATTTCCGTAGGAATCAAGACTTTGAGTCCAAAGACGCACCAGGTCCAACTCCGAATTTCACCTTCTGTGTCAAATTCACATCCAAACCAGTGTGGACGGTCTTATATGTAAGTCTACCTCAAATGGTCTACTAAAACAGTTCTTTCTGACTATCATATCACGAAAAGTATGTTTCTTTTGGAAATGGAGTCAAAAATTTTCAAGTGTTTTCATGGTCACCTGGTTAAGCTTGCTAGCTGCTAGTCCAGTCTTTTGACAAAGCCTTGTTCACCACACATTACTTTACAGTACATACCAAGCATCCCATGATTCTATCAAATTGGCTATCACCACACAGAAGTCATAGCATAGAAGTCAAGCTCCCGGTGCCACCCACAGAACTTTTTCTGCATATTCACACCTAAAGTTGGTAGCAGATCTCCCTAAGACTCAAAGCCTGTTACACCCATCAGTCTCAGATATGTGTTCCTAAAGGTGATGGAAATAGTTATCGATTTTCACCTCACCTTGCATACCAATCCTGATTCTGATTTATTTGCAGTGAAAACTCTCTATGACTGTTGCACTGAAAGTTCGTCTCGACCTTTCACCTTTAACAAGACTGGCGCTGCATATGTACCATGCAAGCAGATCCTTGAAAGAATTCAACTGCTATCCTCACCAGTAGTACCTATGCATTTCGGGCCTCATGGCAAACAGATACTGGGATAATCTGACTCTGAGTGACACACTGACGGTTTGAAATAGGATAGGAGTCGGAATTTTCTGTCTCAACTGCAAATTGTCTCCGTTTTCATCCTCCAACCAAGGTTTTCACTATCGAGCTCTATGCTAGAGAGTGCATCAGAAGAAACCTCCAAAGATCACATGTCAATATTTTATCGGGCTTTAAGCTGATTTGGAGCTCTCGTCTAACCGTCCTACTGTTAGCTCTACATAATGAAATTATATTGACAATGCCCCAGTCCCAGCCGAATCGGGAAGCCAATTTCCACAGCCTGCAGCCATCGACCAGTTTAACATAGAAATAAATCAGACAAATTGGCTTCAGAACTTTACCAATTTCTCAAAAAAAATTTAACAAATGAAGCCAATCAGACATGTGACGACTATGCGTTGAGGACACTGAAACACCCAAACAAGTGAATCTCTCCCCATTGGACGGACTAGGCTGAACCAAAGTTTCAGAAGGATGAGAATATTTTTTTCGAAATGCAAGCCCTTATACAGTATCTATGATACCAGTACTTGAGCTTTTGGCCAAAAAAACCTCAGATTTATCAACAAACTCCCAGATACCACTCGTGAACTCTCTCTCAAAATAATATTTCCAACAAACCACACCCTGGCTGCAATTAGACGAGTCAGGATTAAACTAAAACTTCCACAGTCCTGAGCCAAACTAAGTGCCACTGCAAAGCTATGGCAACGTTTGTACGATAACAAAAATGTGTGTTCCCAAATCCTTAGCCCCTTCATACCTCATTCAAGCGTAGACCACTTCAACAACTATTGCAAATAGAGGTAGCCCACCTGACATTTAAAATCAAAAACAACTTTTCCAAATCCTCAGATAACAATTCAACTTATTAAGCCAAAGGAGACCCTAAACTCCTTACACAGTAATCTTTTCAACGACATGAATCCGATTATGTTTCTTAACAACACTGTCCATAGCTACGTGGAAGCAGTTTTCACATCATCCAGGACTCAGCCAGATGTTTTGTTACTTTGCGGGACAACACAAAACTGCAATTCCTACCGCAACCAATTAAAATCCCATTTACTGTACTAAAAACGGCGCAATCGACTGAGTATAAGAGAAGGAATCAAGAGGAGGAAGAAAAACAAAAAAGGATACACTCTATTAACATCATAATCATAACAAGGACAACAAAGGGAGCCAAAACCAAAACCACAATTCTCACTTCACTTTAAGCTCATTAGCAGATTTAACTTGTATACGACGCGCAGACAGTGTAGTATGTGTGTGTAGGATTTTTCTCAAGGATCTGCCTCACTATACATGCTTCAAACTACTCTTTCAAGCAGTAAAGGAGTATGGAGTGGATGAGCACAAAGTCAGCATCTGGATTGTTGCTGGTCTACGCCAAGTTTAAGTGCTTGCTTACACTTTATTATTATCTTTTGGCATCATAACCGAATGTAAACCTTTCTACACACACACACACATACACTCATACATGTACGAGTAAGTAAGTATATCCGCAAGGCGTTTTTCTTAAAAGAGTACTCGGGTTTACCAAAGGAAAACAGAGAGAATCCCCAACATATCTGGTTAAATAAGCTGTGGAAACAAAACTCATGTCACTTGCAGCAACAGTGTACGATAGTAGTCGCAGAAAGATGAGATGAGAAATTTGACTTGAGCTACCAAGGACTACAGAGAGTGAATGGAATTTTGTTTCTGTTTTTCTTTGCAAAACAAGAATCATAAAGGATATGTATGTATGGGAGGTGGAATCCTTGTTTTCAAATAAATTATACACATAACGTATGAAAAGTCTAAAACATGTCAGAAAGGAGTTAAATGGCTCACAAGGACTATTTGGTGTGTATGGTATGCTGTGCACCAAAAGTTTTCGCATAAATTCAAATTAATTGTCCTGCCAGGACAATTTGGGCTATACATGGGAATCATGTAACTTTTGGTTAAAAATTAATATTCTCGGGTTTTGTTATTATTTTCGTAATGATTGATTGGATTCTGGGAAAGGTACTAATTTTGTAAGGGTTATGCCTTTACAGTCGACAGTGGCTGCAGGACTTTTACAGGAGAAGGCAGTTCGTTTCTAATTATGTATCCACAAGCATTTATCGATAATTGGTACTCTTCTAGCAAATTGTAAACCCGGCAGTGTGCTCCAGCATTTCTTGATAGATGCCAATTTGGTTAATAACACGAAAGCCACTTTACTACCTAGAGTTGGGTGGCTGCATCTAGTTAGCAGAGACACTATGAAACCAAACGACTATTCCTTAGATCTTGAGTCTCTGTCCATATAAGTCTTAAACTGAGCCCCTCTTCGACCAAATCTCAAACTTTCATTGAAAATTGTCAGCTGAAGAGAACAAATGGTAAGACTTCTGCGCCAAAGAACCGGAACCGTTCGAGCAGCAACTATGTAAGGACCCTGTCTGAAACGTTGCAATAAGCCAAGTATACTCGCCATTACCTAGGTTAATGCAAATAGTAGAATTTGGAATGCTATTTCGCCATTGTCTTGCCAGACACTTTACAGATGTAGAGTCGTCAACAGAACAGGAATAAAGTGCCTCATTTCTCCGACTATTGAATTTGGCAGTAAAAATTGAGTTCATAGGCTCAGAATATGCTGGTCCTGACAGACTTCAGAATCCTAGAATACGTCAATGATTTGCAGACTATTTTTGTTTCAAGAGTCGATCTCATCACCAGCACCGTCAAGTCAAATGAGGTGGACAATGGGAGCGCCCTAATTGAAAAAGGATATTTCACGACATGGCAATGTCCATAACAGCAACTCTGTCTGAAGAGAGAGCCAAGTTTCAAATGCAGCTCATATGCGTAAGAGGAAATGAAGCTGAGCTAGGTGCCATATCTCGGTTACACATAAACTCTGAACTTACTTACAAAATCTTGTTACAGAGTACAAGGATATCATCGTAAAGATTTAGCCAGCTTCGACTTAAGCAATATAAAAACCGTGTCTTTGGGTCAAACGACATGGGATCATAACGAGATTGGTTCCCATGTGAGAAGTCTTCATATAGGTTCCGATGTTCATAACCCAGATTGTCATAGTTTATGTGGAGCTAGTTCGATGACATTACATCGCAAATAGTACAAGTTATCCTTAATATTATCAAGAGATAACCCCGAACGAAGGATCTAGTCGTAAATGAAGAAAAACAAACTGTTGAAGAAAGTGGATACACCTTAGGCAACTAACACATGGACCATAAGGTACAACTGGATAGGGTGGCAAAGATCTGTAATAAGAGTAATGGTAAGAGTAAAGCTATTTCTGGATCTGCTTAGGGCACGTGTGGTGAGATGTACCAATGCCTCTACAGCATCACTACTGGATTGTTTCACAAAACTTCTTCTAGCAGAACAGGAGGAACCAGTACAGAGTGCTCTTAGACTGCAAAAGACTCTAGAAACAACCGATTTTTTTAAATCCCAGATTCCACTCCCAAAAGACTTCCACTTTCTAGACACTTCGACGAACAAATGCACAGAAGTCACATCCTTTCAGATGGTTAACCTTAAGTCCTAGAAAGTAGGGTCTAAGATGTCTGGCAATGTCTCAAACCCCTTAAAGTTGAGTCCTGATTTATGATACTCGTACCACCTAATAGCGACCACTTTGCAGTAAAACAATGTGAATTCGGAAGGCACGATGAACACTGAAGCAAGGGACAGGGTGTAGAGAATCGAATAGCTTGGACAAATCAAAAGCCAATCAAATTACTGGACAATGAGGACTTAGAAGAAGCTACCTAACAGGGAAGTACTGATACCATAGGCAAAGTTCAGAAATCTGATAGGTCATAGGAAAAGATTACTCTCCATCTGACGCGGAATTCGGACATTCTTTAGATAATAGAGACTTGATACATGGAACTTATTAAAGAAATTTGGAAAGGACAACTATGTATGAGATGAACTCCAAACTCCTGAAAAAGTTTTAGCTGATGACCTTGTCACTTGGAAGCCACATGTTGCTGCCTTCAACATAGATACCAGAACCATCCTTGACCAGTAAACGATTAATTTGTTCACAAATATTCAACTTAAATCCATTCCTGTCTCAGATTTTGTCCAAAGCTTCCAAAAAGGAGTTGCTAGGTCCAGCAATGTATGTAGAGCAGAAGGAGTACCTAACAATCAATCGGTTAATCAATGAACACTTTCATAACAGAACGTTTAGCTCCAAATCATCAAAGGCTGCCATAAAGCACTGGAAAACATGCAACTCCCTTGGATATCTTTGGCGTGACATCTCTAAATCAAAAAAATTCTTAAGGAACACTTCATTTTCATTTGATTTTCAATATCTGGCCAGGGACTCGTTTTGACACGGACTATGTATGACAAAGTCGATCCGAAAGCTTACACAAGCTGATGGCACATGGTATGTAGCACCACTAGACCCCATGGCAACATATTTAGGGTATTCACCACCAAGTCAATGAGAAGCACAAAGGCTGGTTAGATATAGCCCTGTCACATCATATCGACCACAATCAGGACCTAATATAACAAAGGTTGGCAATACTTGGCTTCCCAGTACTTGTGTATGGTTCAGCTACATCATCTAGTCCTTCAGTCGTAAGTGCAGTAAATAGTGGCCTTTCTGTCAACTTATGCAAGAGTATCTTTCACCGTTTCCTCTTTTTCTATAAGACTTTTCAAAACACCCAGGAGGAAACATATATCACTTAAAGGCACACACAAATCTACATCTAACTAGAATGTCTCAAGTCTCATTACACAACTTGTGTCCGGAACTCTCCTTAAATAGGAATTCCCTGTTAATCACGTCGCTAACCGCAACTTTTCTTCTATTTCTTCATTAGACCCGGACCCGTGCATGTTCTTTCCTAAACTTACGCCATAACTCCTCCTTATTCTGGTCTTGAAATTTATGCTACAAAGGATATTAAGTTCAGAGAACAAATTTATTTATACCTATCACCCCTCTATCCCTGCAAATTTATAATTCAATACTTCGTTTCCAATCTAACAATGCTCCCCCTGCACTGACATAGGAAGGCAAAAAAAAAAAAAGGAAGATTTAAGGTATGTACCTACATACTTTGGCAAACTATATTAAAGGACAATGCCCGTTGATGAAGGTTTTGACATCACGAGGCCTCCTCCCCAATAGCAGCCAGAATAAGTGATGTGTACACGACAGGCATCGTCGTAACTGAAGTTTGCAGCGTTGTGCAAGAATATAAAACGAATCCCTGATCCCCCTCTAAGCTGGTTGGATTTCCCATACAGCACTTATGAACTTTTTCATTTTCGGCCAAGTTTTTGCCTCATCCTTTTTTTTTCTCATTTTTATCATGTCAAAGGACGAGGGATACACAAATATACACAAACATACGAGTGTAGGAGGAAACTAAACGAGGAAATGCCAATATGGAGGTTTTCGACTTGTGTAATTTTTAAACGAGAGTATTACGCAATACAGTTGGCTTTAAGGATACAAACAAATGGATAAATGTATGGGAAGATAGCTGGATAGGATCTATAAGTCTGCTGACGATATTGAGCTCCCTTCAGTCATGAGGTTCAAAAAGGCCTCTGTACCACAACCTGATGCCAGATTCACACTAAACTAGAGTCAAACGCTAGGTTTGGACCTTCAAACTCATTTCCTAATGCTTGTGGAATACAGCTCCAATCCCTCAAACCAACCGAATCAGGATCACAAGGACTCCCACAACGTGAATCTTTTGCCCTGACTCCATTAGATGGGGAATCTTCGCATAGATACCATACAAAGCCTGATGCGAGCTTCAGGGCCTTCATAAAACGTTAAGAAGACACAAAAAGAAAGAAGAAAGAAGATGCAAGATCTTTTAGGCTTTTCAGAGCTACCTCTGTGTTAGGACGTTAGAACGCCACCATCCTCCAACGTTAGAAGGACCATCTTTGTCAAAGAATTAGACTATGTGCCTTTCTAGACATCTACGGAGCCTTTGAAAGAAAATTTTGCAATCCTTACTTACAAACTACCAGAGACATATGCTCTAATTCAGAATTTCTAACTCAAGGTTATGTAAATGAAGTTACGATAGTAAGGGCCATACAAAGGGTACTACTAGACAATTGCTTTCAACAAAATGAATGATTGGAAAGACTAGAAGGGAAGCCCAACTAAAACAGTCATCAAGAGGAGAAAACACTAACGCTGATGGTGCAGGGTTAGGATTTTCTGGCCAAACTGTATCTCTAACGAACAACTCCATCAGAGAACGGGCCATGAACCTATAGGTACAACAATACGACGACGAAAGTGGCAGTGGATTGGACATACTCTCCGAAAGGGTGACAGGTCCATAGCTAACCACGCGATGCAATGGAACCAGCTTACTCAGGATGGCAGGATACGCGGCGCTCCTAGGAGTACGTGGCGGAGAACAGTCGAGAAGGAAGCACGGCAACTGGGAACGAGTTGGGGAGAACTGAAACACATTTCCAGAAACCGCACACGATGGCGCGTAGGCATTGTCGAGGCCCTAGGACCCACAAGGGGATACAGGACATAAGTAAGTGATGGTGCACAGTTCAATATTTCAAAGAACCCAAAGGCCAAATGGAAACCTTATTTGGACAGAACCAATAAAAATTTGACTTAAGCCCTTTGGATTTGCAGTAACCTTTTCGTGGCAAAATTGCGGTTAAAACCAAACATGGGCTCGTGAACCTACCTCACCATTGTCACTCCTATGACAAAATATTCGCAAAAGGTGCAAGGAGTGACATCTGCAAGCATTACGGGTGCAAGTTCTAGAGCTACCACCTCTTCATATATAAAAGCAAATTTTCTGGCAACCAACACCACCAACATGCCCAAATGTGTTTCTAAGCCAACTAGTAGCACCAACCCAGCTGATGCCAATGATAACAAAGGAAGAATTCATAAGCACCTAATCAAGTCGATCCACCCAATCTAGCACTGAAGATCACAGTTAAAAGCAAAGGAAGGAAGTGTGATGGCATTTTTCGACTACCAATACCAGAAGAAGCAAACATCAAAGAATTGGGCAACATTTTTAAGATGACTATCCTCAGTAGTCCTAAAGCTCGCAGAAACAAAACAGAAGCGGTGTAGATCAGGAAAAGTCCGAGACAATAAGCAATTTAGTGAGACATATGTACATTTAGAGAATGTATAGCCGAAAACGACTCTCTATGACTGAAAGCAAACCAGTAATCTGTATGCTTTACCATCTTACGAAGGAAGACACGAAGATGCTACTCTACTATCCACGATTCCAGTTTCAAAGAGAAATTTTACAAAAACAACATCGTAGGTCACAATGCTTTTTCATGACAGTCATACCCTAGGATGTGGGCCTTTAAAAAAAACGTTTTAGCTGGGATTCGAACCTTTGAAGATAGAAAGAATTGGTAGAAACAGTCTTGGAGAGGGATACCTAAGGGTAGTTCCGCAGAAAAAGGGCTCAGACGATAGAAATCGAGCATACTGACCAACTGAGTATTTCGTCAGACAAACAGACAAATCGCTGTTGCCTTCAATGGACATGCCGGACTTCATCCGAATAGTACATTGACGATTCCAATGTATCAAATCAGAGCAGAAGCTGGAATTTAATATCGAGCTCAGTCTCAAAGAATAGTCCTAAAACCACTCATGTCCTTATAACTATTCGTCAAGCTGATGTGAAACAACGCAAACACACTCCTAGGACATAAAGTCATAGTTGGACTTTGGAGCAAGGGGTTCGAGATCGAATCCCAGTCGGGAAACACCTTAAAGTTTTTTTCACGACCTCACCTCTCGCGAGCGTCTGACAAACATCCCAGAGTACACAACCGTCTCGAGAAAGCTTCTCAAATAACAAATTGCCCTTCGGGCACGGCATTAAAAGTAGGCCCCATCCGTTCGTGTAAAGAATATAACACGCACAACACGAATGGTTGTGAGAAGCTAGGCCTTGGGTCCCATCGACCTGTTGCGCCAAGTATTTATTTATCACGGAAGCTGGTCAGCAACTTATCAGATCCGGTACCCAGTCTCTTCGTATCCTTCTGTAAGTCAAGTAGAGATACGGCTAAATCACTGAGAAAACAAGCCACTCTCAATGGAAATCCCAAACTCCTACGAATATATTTAGCGAGTAAGAGAGTCCTGTGTATCGCATGGAATCGCAGGAAGCAGGTACTTCAATCCAAGCCCAAGCCCCTTCCGAGGCCACTGATTTCTGTCTCATACCCACAGGTCCACAAGTCTAGCTGCCATCAAATTCCTCCTCTCAATCTCAGTCAATCTGGCCCACAACATCACCAATTCCAGAGCCAAACATTCAGCGACCATAGCGCACTCAAAACCTAATCACCATTAAGCTATGACTCCCATCTCAGCATCACATGTCGTCAAGTCGATTATTCTTCTAAAATCGTCGCTCCCCCAGCTCCAGGGTTTAGATAAATTTTTACTACACCCCGGCATCAGGCACCAGGTACTCCTTATGAAGGACACGTAAGTGGAAAGAGAAAAAACTTTCTCAGCGCGCACTAAAAAATTCAAATATATTTTAATTCCTTCACATAAAACTCTACTTAAGCCCGAAACGAGTATTTAGGTGCATGGTTATGTTTTGTTTAACTACTCACATGGTGTCTGGGAGCATCTTTCTGCCACACACTTGGCCGTAACTTAATATAAACACAAGACAGACACTTTCTCTACCCTTGGCTTGTATCTTTTGAATGTAGGACGAGGACCAGGGAATATAAAAACCCAACCAACCACCCCGTCCGGATGGGGGTGAACGATAAAATCACATGACTTTCCACATATGCCCTCAAGGATGCAACTAGGAGGTAACGACTTCTTCTTCTTCTCCTATCCGTCTCCATAGCAAAACAAGTGTACTGCAAAAAACGCACCATGCAACAGAATAAAACAAGGACAACGACAGCGACGACGATGATGACGATGACGGAGACCAAAGCGGAGACCGAGACGTAGAGAGCAGGTTCTAAGGCTGCTTTTGGGTAAGGACACAGCCACACATAGGAAGGATGTGTGTGTGCTGGGCTGCTGCATGCAGGGGTGAACGGTAGAGCGTAAACTTTCTTAAGTGAGTTGTATCGTAAAGTAAATTAAAATAAAATGAACTAGGACACACCTTAATATCCTTTCGAAGAAGCGGAAAGCAAGGAGAACAAAAAAAAACACAACACCAAGCAAGAATTAAATTCAAAAAACAAAAAACCAAACGATGTTGAAAAATTTTGCCTCAAGGAGCATATACTCACACACATACATGAACGAAGACAGGATGAGGGAAAAAAACCAAACGAAAAAGTCGGTAACTCTTTATTTGATATAAAATATGCTGAAACAGGAAGCTTGTTTTATTTTTTTTTTTTTTACTTTACTTCGTTCTGCTCATTCGTCCTTTTTTTATTTTTTTTTCCTTGAAGTTCAGTTGAACAACATCCGTTTGCTCATTATATGAGCATGTGTTTAAGAGAGTGTGAAGTTTCTTAAAGGTGGGCGCACAAATGGAGAAGACGGCTCCTAAAAGCGGCGAGAACAAGGATAACAAAATAATATCGGGCGGAGAGAAGGAAACAAGAAGAAAACTTCTTAGCCTCCTTCTTCTTCTGTTTCTGTGTTTCCTCGCATCATTTTCTTTTTATACGAGTTCATCTTCAGGTGCTCTCTCTCTCTCTGCTATCGTGCACAGGCAGAACAGGCAAATACGGCCGCCGCCGACACCACCGTCGTTGCTTTGGGTGAGCAAAAAAAGTTTTAGGTTACCCATACCCCAGGGCACCCACATACGACCGAGGACGAGGAGTTTTTTGAGTCAACCCCACCGATTTGCGCGCCGTGTGTCTTTTCTTGATGATATGGCATCTAGCGGAAAATTAATTTTCCCTAGGTGCTTTATTACAGCTCTCTCTGGTAGATTGCTCAAATTTGTATCTGTGCTCCAACAGTGGCTGAGTGCAGTTTTCGGCCACAATAAACCTGCAGACTTATAGAATGATTTAAAAGGGAACATCGACTCTAAAATACTTTTTTCGAAAATGTCCTTAAGACTCTAGGTTTCGATTATCTAAACGACAAGTAGTTGTCAGCGACATCGACCCAGTCAAAAAAAGGGCCTATTCGTTTGAGATGGATAGGACATGTACAGTGAATGGACACCAATGCTCGGGCCCGCAGAGTCTTAGAATCGAACCCGGAGGGACAACGCAGTAGATGAAGACCTTGCCTTAGATGGAGCGCACGAGTAGAAGAGGACCTTAGCCGACTTGGAGTCCACAACTGGAAGCAGCTACCTAAGGACCGGGCTAGCTAGAGACGCTTATTGGTTGAGGTCCAGGTTCACCCCGAATTGTAGCGCCACCAAAGTTCACAGCGGAGTGACACAGGGCTGTAAACTTTCACCTCTACTATTTCTTGTGCTCATTAGTGATTCAGTGATGTTATACGAAGAAGACCTACGTGAGGATAATCGAGGAATTAAATGGCATCCTGTGCATAAAAAACATCTGAACTACGTTCAGGATATCTGATAGAAATGGTGCAGACTTATGAACGAGGCCACCAGAGTATAGCTCACGATAAGTGGGGCCAAGACTTTCGTTTGACATTTACATTACATTGACTGATCAGCGAGAAAGTTAACGACATCCTTTATCTGTTTCGACCTGTGGTGGTGAGAACTGTGGTGGAAGACCTTGATGTGCACAGCAGGACTGTAAATTTTGGGCTCCTACGTGAAGTCAGTACTACTGAACGGGTGCAGTACATAGAATGTCTCAATGCCAAGCTGCAAACCTTCGTAGATACATTTTTACATACTTTGCTCTGAGTTTTCTGTCCGAACCGTATCTCGAAGGAGCAGTTTTTAATGAGAGCACGTCTAGAATAAATAAACATCACTATATAGCGAAGGGTATGGGAGTAGATCGGTCACACTTACATCTAATGGAATCCACTCACTTAATCTGACAGAAGATTTGGTTGCCCACGTTTGTATGTAGGTGACATCAGTATCTTTAGAACAATGCGTGTCCTGACAGTGAACCAGGAGTGGAATTCTCTAAGGTGACAATTGATAACCATATTTTGATTGTCAAAGTTGGTGATCAGCGTAAGACAAACGAGATGCAACCAGCTGTCACCTTTGAGGCTTCCATATCAGTACTCCTACTGATGAATATAACAATGTTTTACTAGAATAGTCGAGCCAAGTCATATTGCAGTATCACAGTAGGTAAGAAAGTAGTAAAAGAAAGCCTCCTTGGCTACTCAAGGTAAACTCGGACTGATACGAACAAGGGTCGAAGTAGGGTCGAACAATGAGCTTTACAAAAAAATGTACTGACAAACACCACCATCATACTATTTTCTATAAAAACCAACTGATTACATACTTTTCAACCAGACTGTCTTCATACATCACGTTCTATTTTAGTTAAAATTTCCTCTTATTTGTGAACAAGTCGGAGACTGAGAGTGATTTACATCTGAAGGAATAAATCTTACAAAATGAAATCGCCTAAAAATTGGTACATTAAACAATGGTAAATGTTTTTTTTTATAAATTACAACATACATACATATGTATGGAGTGAGGAATTGAAGGATTTCAGCTAAAAGGATATGTAGGTCTGCACAATATACGTATTTCTTTAACTGGAAGGTAGATGTGCTTTTTGGAATGGCAACCAAAGGAGGTCTTAGATTAAATTAAAAAAAAAACTCAATAGGATGACTATCAGACAATGTGTCGATAAACGAAACAAAAACTTAATAAATGTTGTTTATTTGAATGGACTTTAAAAGATGTAGAGAGTGCTGTTTACATACAAGTTGCGTTCTTAGGTAAACAGGATATTTGCATCACAAAGTTTCTTTTTTTAGCAAAATCGATTCATTTTTTTCAAAACAGTCCCCCCTTCCGACTCAATACAGCGATTTGCATGGTCTAAAACTAAGTCAATTTAGTATTTTAGATCATCGATCGGGATGCCGTTAAGGATATTGTTCACAAATCTCTTGGATAGCTTCTGCGTGTCCTCAGAATGCTTTCCTTTCATCATCATCAACCTAAAGGCCAAACGATGACAAATCAGGCCATTAAGGAAGGCGTCTGATAGTAAAAATTCGTTTTCTAGTCAAAAGATACTTTCACAAGAAGTACCTGCCTCCTTTTGAAACACGCTGGTCTACCAAATATTCGGTCGAAATGCGATAAGTTGATGTTCTCAAATGGTCACTTTCAATTCCATGAGTTACAAGGAAGATTTTGACTTATCTTTGATGAATTCATTCACATGTCGATGGAATCTGCGGTTATCATAGATTTGGGATGACCAACATTAATATCCTTGAGACCGATTCTAACCTGCGTATACTACTAAGGAACTCAGCCAGTACCTTTTTGCTTGATCCTCGACTCAGCTAATAAAGTAGGCGTGGTTGTCGCAAGTAGCAAGCAAAATTTTGGAATCCTTACCGAATCCTTATTCTATTTCTAAACTAAGTGAAACGGTGGCTAAAAAATAGGCGTGGTCCATCAAATGGTATTTTTTTATATTTTCCTTAATTTTAAGTGTAGTTTTGGAAAAAAATTTATTTGAGCTGATGATGGATCAATTAAATTGAACATGTCTAACGAATTTAATGGCTGCGAAGGTTTGTTAAAATCACAATCTCTGATTTTTTTTCATCAGATGACCTTGTTAGTCCCATCTTCCACTATTTCATTGCTTTACTATCTGCTTCCGGACAAAGGAGCCAACGTCTCAACTTGATGGATCGGTTGATTCTTATAGGATACAAGGAAGTTGTCGGGAGCCTAGCATTCATTGAAGGACCTTATCTAACAACACATTCTAGCCCAGACTTTAATTCTTTACTTTTTGAGTTCAAAAAAGTGTCAGAAAAGCTTAACAAAAATGAGAAAGAACTTCTTTCAGAGGGTTGTCAAGGTTTAAGCAAGGTTTGATGAGCCCAGCAGTTACCGAAAATCATTGATAATTCAGGTTACTACTAAAAATCCCTTGTCAAGACCATTGGGAAAATCTCCTGAGGCTTACTTCCAACAAGGAATTACATTATCCAGGCAAATAAATACATATTTTTTGTAAAAAGGAAAACATTAGTGATCCGTAGGGATGAGATATGTATGTAAGTCATTGATACAAACAAGTCTTCTTACTAAGCTTTCGAGCTACCCTTTAGGGCATCTGGTATCTTTTTTTAAAAAAAGATTTTATAATGAACATAAACTTCTGAATGAGATTGCCCGTCGCAGTTAGCAAGTTCTCCTCTGCTTTACCTTTAATTTCTGAGGAAACTAAGTCCCACATGGCTTACCACACACACCCATACTGTTTCCACCAGCTTTCAAAGGTCTTAAGCCGAAGCAAACGACCATTAGAAACGTCTTGATCAAACAGATTTATGCAAAGCAATGGTCTCAAAGGCACTCAAACAAATTTAAATCCAAGCAAGGATCACATCCATTCATTAGGACATTTCTTACATCGAAATGTCCCCGATTGAATATGATGACCAGTGTATGATGTTTGAACATGTATCTAACGCTGCATATGTACATAACAAACAAACAACGCCTACATAATCCTAAAAAAGAAAACCTGAATGCATTTACTGTAATAAAACATGAAACATAAAAGCTTTCATTTAAAGAGGGTGGCACCATGCATGTCCTTTCTGCTAGTTTAGAGAGCACCAGCAGCAGCACATGTAAAAGGAAGAAAGCGAAAAAAACAGAGAAAAAATAGAATCACCACTGGACCAGCAGATAAAATGAATTTTCAAAGACAAATTTGCGCAAAAGTCACCAACAAGAGGACACAGCACAGCACAGGACACTGTGCCTGCCTGCAATTCCCTTTCAACCAGCAGAGTAGTGTGTCCTCTGACAAAAAAAAAAAAAAAAACATCTTTGGACAATTTTTTTCTTTTTTTCTCTTTTCTTTTGCATCACTTTTTAGTTCACATTCAGTCAACCTGAAGATGAGGACAGAAAGATATATTTTCTGTTTTTCTTTTCCATTTTTTTCGTTTTTTTTGCGACTTCCTTTCGGTTGTAAAAAAAAAACAAAAAAAAAGGACACACGACAAAAAAGTTGACAGTTTTATTCCATGCCTATTATTCGCGTTAGGTGGTTTATTCCCGGCGGGCTCTTCCACTATATCCTTGTACGTCTGTACGACGGGCGCTGTCCAAAAAGGCGAATGAAAGACAAGCAACAAGATGAAGCGGCGGAGGATGAAACGAACGAGGAAATGCTATTTGCAAAGTAGTTTTGTAGAATTTCTTTTCGGTTTCGTTTGGTTTTTTTTTTTTTTTTTATTTTGTTGATGCTTTGGCCCTGCGAGACAGATGTATGACTGCTCCTCCTGTGAGTGTCCTTTTTAGTAATAATAATTGTAACAACAACAACAACATGAAAAACTTTTATGAGCAGTTTTGATTTTGGTTTCAAAAAAAAACAGTCTTGTCTGTCTCCTTCGTACTTTACGAGGAGATATAGCAGCGCGGGCTTTAGAGTCCACAGTTCCGTGCGGTTCGGAACGAACACACACAAACAAGACGGATGAAGTTTAAACATTTTTTTCTCACTTTGAATTTTTTATGAAGAGTGACAGTAAATTGATTTAAAATGACTTTTTAAAAATTCGCTGTGAGCGGAGTTCTTTTTTGAGATTCTTGTTTCGCTTTCGCTTTGTGAATGAAAAGGTTATGCCAGCGCGAAACTTTTCAACAAAAGATTGCAGTAATACCATACAAACGTACATTGGACAATGTAAGTTGAAAAAAAAAACGCGAAGAAAATGTGTAAAATCGGGGGAAGAACTTTATCCAAAGTGGAGAGTGACAGACAATTGGAGGGATTTGTAGTTTTCGTGATGGTTTTTGCTAGGAGTTGGGCAGAAGGTGAGGCTACAACACTGTCTTTTGTGTCTTTCAAAGCCAGCGACGAATTCCTTCGAATTCATGTCATCAAGCTCGAGATGACCATAAACGCTGACCCCTCAAAGACCAGGAAATTATGGATACTAAAGGGGGAACGTGTAGATAAGTGAAATCCCCCTATGGATGAAAGCCCGCAGTGATTCTTGACATTTGGTTAGATAGTCAAGGTTTCTTGGTTTATTAAAGCCCGACGTAGTCAAACTAAGGCTCAGTAACAAGGTGATTCCATTATACTTGCTTAAAAGAAGATGACCTTAGACGAAGGAGCATAGACGTGCAACTGGGAGGACCGTTTCTACGAGCCCTTATTGACTTCGACTCATTTAGCTTGCGTGACAATCCTACACCCTTGGACCTTGAATTTCTTTTGATAGCATACGTCTTGCTGTCAACCTGTCGAGTAGCCTTACCAGAACCGGACTGCTAGATTTGAAAACCTCTTTGACTGGAGCCCTAGTCATCTTAAGCGACTGTTGCGTGCATCAACCTGGTCAGAGAAGCACGCATCAGTAGCCTAGGGTGCAAAGAGATGAGAATTTTGCATAGAAGCCCATAACATGACATGTGGGACTAGACGATTATTAAGTACAGTGTAGGCCTCATACTGAATGAAACATGGTCAGGTTTAACGAAGACCATCCCAAGCAAAGAAAAGCCAGAGGAATAGAATCTAGAAATTACAGAGACATGCTGCCAGCTGCAGATGTTATAAGTCCTCTTATGGGTTTGGGGTCCCATCGTGTCCCAACTGTCATGTTTAGTAGGTCATCGTTGGACACATATAGCCTGGCAATTTCGTGAAAACTAAAAAAAATTTCTACCGAAAATTGTATGAAAAATTTGGTTACGTATACGCCACCGAACCACACACACTGATATTCTGAATCTACCTTGTCGTAGCGCAATACAAGTCAGATTTTCCGTATCTGTGCATCGTGAGCACAAACGAGTCTTGCTACAGTTACGCTGAGTCTGTCAAAAATATAACATTTTTGCACCAAAAAATGTGTGAACCAATGTGTTACGCACACGCCACCGATCCAGATACTGAACGCACCCTCTCGTGGCTCAATTCAAGCCAACAATTCTGTTTCTGTGCATCGTAAGCACAAACGAGCCTAGCTGATGCCTCGACAAGTATGGGAAAAATAAAAGGTATTTCCACGAAAATTGTATGCGAAAATTGGTTACGTATACGCCACCGACGCAGTTAGGTGGAGTGAGGCAAAGCTTGATCCTGGGACAAATGGAATACCTTCTGTTATAGAATTCTCCAAATGAAGACGACCAAAGAAATCTCAACCAAGTGATGATATGCGTTCATTCTTAGATCACCAACGTTTAAATCTATCTTGAAGATATCTTGAAGATGAAGCGAATAAACGCCGTTCTGCTGAGGTTAGGAAGGAAAACTCTCAGTGAGTACTTAACGAAAACCTATGTATCCTGAGTAGATTTGGTTACTGTAGACGTAGACGATCTGTTTCAGAAAACTTAAATTTCCATCAAAGGTTTACCCACAAGGACGTAGACCTCTTCTCTCAACGAAAGCAGTAAGCAAACCAGTAAGTTAGGTGCCATCAGTCGCCTTACAGACATAAATAACAATAAAAGTTTGAATGGCATCAGTGTCAGTGGTTTCACTGTTATCAATCATTATATTGTCATTAGTCTTGACTGAACTGGATTCGAGAATCTCAGATGCATCACAGAGTCCAATGTTTTCCGAGACTTTAATAACTTCAATAGTCTCGAGGACTTAATTGACTTCAATGACTTCTATCATTTCAATGAGATTCACTTTACTGACTTCACGATTTCAATGCATTCAATGGCTTCTCTGAGTTCACTACCTTCATTTTCGTAATGGTTTCTGAACTAAATGAAAATAGTTAGTTCCTTGATACCATCACTGACTGATACTGGTAAAAACTTAAATTTCAAAAACTGCAGGGATTAAAGGAAACTCCATCAAATCAGTATGGTCTGTGGCTTCAATGCTTTTACTTAGGGTCTAGAGGTTCCAATGGCTGGAATGACATAAATGATTTGAATGGGTTCAATATCTTTTGTGACTTCAATGACTTCACTGACTTCAACGACTTCAAAGACCTAGAAGATCTCACTATAATGACTCCCGTGACTTCAATGACTTCAACGTGACTGCAACAAACGTAGGAAAACTGATGACTTTAAGCTGTTAATTGTCGTCAACTTAAGGAATGCACACCTGTTTCGACCAAGGACAATGGAATTATGGTTCAGATGTGAAAAAATTAAAAAAATTATCGCCGGAGACGATAGTGGTTAGCACACAAGCTAAGTTACTAAGACTTTTTCCTTTTAAGATTCAGAGCTGGCTCTAAGTTCATCTGGAGAAAATGGAAGATGGATCCCCGGAATCAAATCCAAAAAACCTTCCATAACCAATTGATAGATAAAGATACGACTAGTAGACATTCAAAAGAACATTCCAACCACGACATTTCACTACCAGCACACTCCTTAACCCCACAGTGACAACACAGTTCACATCTAGACGTAAACACAAACTATCTGTCTCCTTTCAAATCAAATGCAAACACTGACAGCCAAGTTTAAAACTGGCAAACTTTGACCGGCGCAGGCAACCCACAGGTCAACAAGTTTACCAATAAAATATACCTCAAAGCATCCGTCTATGCCCATTTTTACGTAGAACAGTATAAAGGTTCTTTTTGAAATAAAACATTTCACAAACAAGCTGTTTAACTACTAAAAGTGCAACAACCTGCCACATAACTCATTATAATCCTCCCGCTTTGCTACAAAGCATAAGCTGCTCCTACCCCAGCTCCTGCTCCTGTTCCTACCGCTGCTCAACAAAATTTACTCACTGCCAGTGGTGGTGCATCCCAGAGAAATTACCATCAAAAACTTAAACCGGTTGTAATGAAAAATTATTGCAGACACTTAACATTTTTCCGCGCCGAAAAGGGATTCATTCCACCACGAGCTCGCACACACAGACCCGAGAAAGGACCAACTAAAAACTGTGTGCTCGCTGAAAAGAAATATTACCTCCTTCCTTTCGCCTTCGCGATTGCGATGCAATCTCACACCTCTCGTCCATTTTGGTGGGAGATTCTTTTATCCTTTGCAATTCCGTACACGCGAATTAAAAACGCCGCCACCGTTGCTGATGCCGCTACTGCCCGGTACGTGCTCCCTGTGGGTAAGCAGCAAACACAACTCAAGTAGCTTGCAAACGCTATCTCTACGTCCTTTCAACACCAAAAACCACCACTGACACCCACAAAACAACGAGCGAGAGAGAAAACAAAAAACAAAAAAAAGGATAATTAAGCATGAACGCGCTTCTGCAATTCACGCCACGCCAGAGAGACAAAGAGGTGACAGCAAAAAGGCGCACACAAACGAAGGTGGTAACCAAATTGGAAGTCCTTTATCCTTGACAAAGAAAACACTTTGCCATTCTTACAATGCAATTAAATTAATATCACAGCAGATAAATACACATTGTGCCAGTGTTCTGTTCGGGGGAGAGAGTGCGGCGTTCTATTTTCGCCAGTCAGTTGTTTTCGGGGGAAATCCTTTTTTTAATTTCAACGAGGGGCTCACACTCTATCTCTTTTGGCAACGGTTCAAGGCATCTTTAAGTGAGTCACTTTGATAAATACTCTTTTTACACCCAACTCCCCACTTAACATCACCGCAGAGCAAAGGAATGTAGTACAAGGACTTGCAGGCAACGTATAATGCCACCAAAGTGTACCTTTGTGACCAACTCCTCTCTACTCGTACACACGATAACCAAGCAGAATCAGCCCACAAAATGATGATGCTACTTATGTACAGAGTACTGTTCCGGAGCTGGGGTCGTAACTGCGCGCCGCCTTCGACTGGATTTTGCAAGCCCAAGTGTGCCCTGGAGCAATAAACGAATGAAAAGAACCAACCCTCCGCCAGGACGTTGTACATTTATTTATTTATACGAATACTTTTACAGCAGCAGCCGAAGCTCTATGGAAGAAAAATTACCCTCTTGTTGCTCCATTGCCAGCCAGCCAGCCTGCCAGAGTTACTTACGAGTATCCTACTCAGGCTAACTCTACTCACTACTCACACTCAATCTCCTTCTCCTGTGTGTGTGTGTGCTTAAAAGACTTTTATCCTCTTACATGAAATTTGCCATAGGGAATTTGCATATTTCATTACAGTCATATTAACGCCTTTGCCCTCTCATACAGTCGTCCTTGTAGTCATCGTCGTCATGTCGTCGTTTATGATGATACTTGCTCCGGAATGGCTGAATGAATGCACTTTGTCGAGGGGGCAGGCAAGCGAGATCAGCCAGAAAGGACTCTCGGGGTGTTTTGAGAATACCACCAGCCGACGACGACGCACGGTATGACACGACACACCTTCGGAGAATGAAGGAAATTAAGCAAGCAATTTGGGTTTAATCTGCCGCAGAGGAACAGGGCTGTTACGCCGGAAATGCATCAAGTCCTGAAGGACATGAATACGCCAGGAGGTGATGATGTCTAAGCACTTGATGTGGGCAGTTTTGGAGCAAAATATCAAGGCTCAGCTAATTGCTCCAGTAAATTGTAATGAGTCCTTGGTAAAGGAATACGTATCCTTACGCAACAGTAGGCAGTATGTCCATGAGTCTCTTGTCATCGAATCAGGATGAAGTCTCGGAAGCTGAGTATATGGTACTCATGTTGAAAAAACCTAGTTTGCAACCAGAAGGATTAAAACTCCGAAGGGTGGTTTCCTTTTCATACCCAGGACTTTCGAAGATGCGATCCAAAGTCAAAACTTTAAGACAGACATCCTTGTGGATGTCCTACACTTTAAAGAATGTAGACTGAGTAACCAATATAGTTACAGTGATGAGGTACAACTGAGGAGAGCAATCTAAGGAAGCCCTCCTATAATGGCACAAAGAATGGATTGGAAGTCCAGAACCAAGCAACTAAGGCTAGAGACGCATCTATGGTAACGGAACAAACCTAAGGTCACCAGAACATTGGTTGAATCAAAAGACAAGAGAGATACGCAGCAAAAGCCGTAGATCAGAGGAGTGTTCCAGCCGTCCAGAGGTCTGTCCTCCCATCAGTATTGACATGTGCAGTTCAAGACAGAAAAAAGGAGCTGAAACCAGCCATTGGCACAAGTAAGGAACTCTGCGAGGAAGACAAGCTATATCCTGGTATATAACATGCAAAACACCATCGGAAATACCAATTCAAGAAGCCAGGGAACTCTCCAACTAACAGAATGGACCTAGAATACCCCACTCAAGAGGTATATGCAACACAGAGAGTAACCAGAACCTTGAAAGAAGCTATTCAGGGCAGGAGATAGAAAGGGTTACAGCGAGAAATGCTTTATACTTTTCGATACCGACGATGTATCGATGTATAAGGTTCGGTATTAGGCCCTATTCTGTGGAACATTCTGTATGATATGGTTCTAAGGCTTATGGTGGTGAAGCACCTGAAAGATATAGAGGATAACCAGTAACCCGTCGTCAGAAGAGACCTGCATACATAGGTCTGATGATCGACACGAGATTCACGCAGACAGGAGTAGCACGGCACCCAAGTGGGTCAGAGCTATGAGGGATACACTTTGTGAATAGATACAGTATGGGCTATCAGAGGTAGTGCCAGAGGACCAAATTCAGGAACGCCTAGCTTCAGTCAAAGATATAAAGCTGAAGGAAGAAAAAACACTTAGATTTTCGAAAAGCCCTACATATGTAGTTCGGTTCCAGCTCAATCCTGGCTAACCCAGAGACAAATATACGCCAGAAAATCACTGGTTATCCTAAAGTATCGTAAGATGGTGGATTTCAAATCCAGCAGGAGTAGGTCTGGAGATTCTCAAAGTCCTCTTCTATCTACCAACTAGCTTCAGACTTGGTATACAGTCTTCAGGCAAAAAGACAAAAAAAAACTTGGTGGCCAGCGAGTGCCACCCTATCCATATCAAGAAAACATGATCACCAGAGGAATACCACAAGGTTCAGTACTGGGTCCACTGCTTTTGAAAAATATGTACGATCGGTTCATACAAGATTTTAAGTTCGTAGAAACCAAACAAGAACAAACTTGGTGACGATGTCGGTATAAGCCATTGGAAGAGGTCGATAAGTTAAGAAGTTTAGCAATAAGGATGGCCTGCTATAAGATCGAAGGAGAATAGAACGCTAATGTCGGAAAACACTGCCTTTATTATTAGGGAAACTAAAATTATATTGAAATCACATATCAAGTGCCCTGACGTCTTGATAGATACGCGAACCAAGTATGTACCATGCAGTTCATGTATACAGCAGAGAAGGCCCCAGAATGTAGCCAAAGGCAGTTCGAACCTTGAAGCAGTTCTCAGACATGATTTGACGACGAGCTCTTAACTCTTATCCGAACGAGAACCAATAAGACGAATTTCGCTTTAAAGGACCGAAAGCCCCTTCTTCTAGTTTCGAACGATTAGAAACTTAATCCTTCCTTATCCGTCGTTTCACACACCTGTCATACCAGTTTAAATAAGTTCTTATCTCCTTTCGCCAAAAAACAACATCTCCCTTCCGTCTCTGCAGTCTCGTACCTCAAAACTACAAGTAGTTGACATGAAAGCTGAACCGACTTAATTGTTTTGTATGTACCGGGAACGAGTAGGAGTATATGCCCCCTGGGCGCCCACACCACTACTACTACTTTTCTACTGAAATCCTCAAAATATTTGTTTTGACGAGGATAAGCCTCCTTGTCGTCGTCTACGTCGTCGTCGTTGGTCGTGTCCCGTAAAATTTCATCTCAATTTGCATTTGCCTGGCAGAAAACTTTCACTTCATTTTGCGTGGAATATAATTCCAATTCCTGGTTAAGTCGTTGATTTTGGCCAAAATTTTGACTATCCACAGGATACCAACCAGAGAAATTTCCTTCATTGCACTCTCAGGTGTATGGTGTGGTGTAGTGTTTCGGAGGAGTATGGCAAAGGATTCACACAGCACACACTTTCAAAACAAGAACCACAAATATGAAAGACCGTGTGCCTGCTGTTTTGGAAGGATATTCTCTCAGTAGTCGTCAGGCAGGATAACAGAGAGTTATTTACGTCAAAACATCTAATAAGGATGTGGGATCCATCCCATCTACATACATATACACTCATAGTATAGTAATACTGTACACGGAGTACAGTGCAACGTCTAAGGCTAAGGATTCATCTTTTTTATGATTTTCCCTTCTTTTTTTTGTTTTGTTGTTGTGGGATAAGTGATGATAGCAACCAGCACCTTGGTTACCATAACTGAATCCGGTTGTTGCTATGACCGAAGGATAATATAAATTCCATAAAGCGGTCGAGAGATGGTAAGAGAAATAGACAGAGAAAGGTAATTTGTAAATGACCAATGAAATTCACAGTGGCTTCTGCTTGCAAACTTCACCATGGCCGTAGGTCTACTACGTCTACGTCTACCTGTTGGAGAAGGCAATTTGAGGTTAGAACAGCAGTCGTGTGTTTGAACGAGCACAATGCACAAATTAACTCATGCAAGCCACATGAATTAATTAGTTTGGAATATTTTTGACAGAAATTCCTTTGTGGTTTCGAAACAAACAACTGGGAAGGTGGTAGTTGTTGAAGACTTAAAGCGGGCTGTACGGTTCGGTTCGTTCGTACGAATGGATTCTACAGGTCAAGTCATTATGTTATGTCAGTCGGGTGAGGCTTGTATCATGCAATCTGGAGATTATTGTGAGCTGTACATACACAATGAGCTCGTAGGAGTTCAATAGGCTGTGTTGATCAGCTTTACGAGTACTGCTCCTAATTCTTACGTAAGGAGCATGACTGAGCCTTGTCTTGATGCTTGGGGTAAGCACTAAAGTTAAGCGTTTCGGGAAGATACGAAAGCATTTGTTTAAAATTTCATGGACTATGCCAGAGGCTGCACAGATTGCATTAGGCGAGAGTAGATTTAATCTTTAAATAAAGCCGTTCTGCCTATCACGTCCTGCACATACCTTACAACACATCAGCTTACTGTCAATTGTGCCATGAAATTCAGGAATTTCCGATTCAGGAAACAGGATTTCGCAATCTGCTGTGATTCAGTTATAATGGGCATAACCATACCCATTGTCGTTTCAGGTTCTATCCCGAAGCCCAGCAAGGGGCGGAGAACAATGAAACGATGGCGATAAGTACTGGGTAGTTGCATCGCAGTTATAATAGGTTCAAACCAGAACTGACTGACGTGGTTTGTTATACTATTATTCGGTTCTAAATAGTTAACAGCAACAGGGAATCCTTTGGAAAGGAAAGAACAAACTCAAGCTGCAAATTGTTTAGATTGCTAGAAAGGATACATAGTGCTATAGGCTACAAGCTACAAGCCTCCTGCAGAGTATCTATTAAGGCACAGAGATACTACACCTTAGACCCATCACTCTAAGGAGCAAGGAATCTAAAGTAATTCTGAATGAGTCTGTGATGAAGATGCATATGAGATTACTATTAAGGCAACGGAA
Source organism: Xylota segnis (assembly GCA_963583995.1). Classification (NCBI taxonomy): domain Eukaryota; kingdom Metazoa; phylum Arthropoda; class Insecta; order Diptera; family Syrphidae; genus Xylota; species Xylota segnis. The sequence continues at coordinate 7,695,965 of OY757238.1, forward strand.
GAAGGTCAAATAAAGCTCAGAATCTGGCCAATTCGAAAGTATGTAGATGAACTGAGTAAAAATTTTGCAGGCCCTAACCTCCCTGGTACTCAAGAGAGGCTGTTGGCCTATGAAATTGAAAGAGTTCCACTTATATAGATCCTGTAGTCAATGGAACGGCAGGAACAAGCAGATCTGGCCAAAACCTTGATTAGTTTGCACCCTCACAGTGCATAGATTGACAGACATGTCAGTGTATTAAACCCTGGTGCCTACAAGGACGTATATAGAAGCTGCACTGGTGAGAAATAGAAAAAAAACGATCACTCAGTGCCCTCTCGGTTTTGAGAAGAGAAAAACACTCAGGAACACTCGTTTTAGCATGTACCCTGAACCAAAAAGCCTCTTATTGACTCAAGAATTCAACCTAGCCGACAACTGGAATTGGCTGAGAGAAGAAGTCCATAAGATTCTGTCTCGATTCAAGCTTGTTCTTACCTTTACATACTTAACATAAGTATTGGCGACCCTTGGAGTCTATGATAAATGATAAAAACTTTATTCAGGGACAGGACTATTTCCTACGGATTCTCCTCCAGGATTGATAAACTTAGAACCAATAAAAATGCTTTGATGAAGGCCTTACGCTTCCAAAAGGATATATGGTTCACTCGCCCACCCTGGGTGGTGAAATTTGGTGGAATATTTGAGATTATGGCTTATAATCTGAGGCTAGCCATCGATGAGGAAATTGTCAGCTACGTCTCTTCGATTCTCAAGCATTTTTAACTTAACCATGTTGCGATGGTCTTGTTAGAAAGCCAAGAAGTTCGTTCCAGAGAGGAACTCCAAGGTCAAATCAAAGAAAATAAAGTCTAATCTTCCTAACCAACCTTGACTATCATAATTAAGGTGGAGGCGAACGGAAGTAATTTACAGAAATTAAATCACGTATTGGAGAGTTCTTTGGACCACAGTTTGACAACACAACGAAAAATTTTTCCCATGGATATTCCCTGGCCATTGAGAAGATTAAGTCGAGGAAGGAATGGGATTTCCCGATGTTGAACTCGTGTGCAGTTTTTGAGGAACCGGATTGAAAAAAAAAAAACCATCGAGTCATGTCCATGGCGAGTGTAGTCTTGAGGAGAAGAAACAGTTCTAAAATTTAGTACCATCAACATAGGGGGGAGACGTGAAAGCTTTTACTGTATCTCTCAAAATCAATTAAAGTTGGAATGAAAACAAAGGGTACCTAGATAGCTGCCTGTGGGACACCAGAGGTAGCCAAGAAAGGAACTGAAAAACGGACCTGAAGCGAGCGCCATAAAAACGGTGTCCGATATAATAAGATATACAATATGGATACAATATGGATTCGACGAAACACAATATGTCCAAAGTTTTACAGAAATCGGTATACAATGACATAGACTTGGCTCACATTTTCTATATTTTCTTTAAGATATTATCATCTCTAGATGGATCAAACGTTTAGAAGGGAAAGACGGCAGTAAAGAAGTTATGTAGACAACTGAAAAAGAATGAATCCGGTACGAAGGACCTGTCGGCAAAAGATTGTTCAACAACAAAAGTGGCAAACAAGTTTGCAATTTTATGAACTGTTCTCGAGACTCCAATCTTCAGCTCTGAACAGTCTTATTTTAGATTCCCGGAGGCATCCTGATTAATAGTGAATTTTACTCTACGATACTACGCTGCAGCGACATCTATAGAATCCTTGATCCGAAGCTAGTACTACAACCGGCTAGATAGAACATTCCTCTCTTCCCACAATGGTTTCGCCCACCCTCCGTTGAATAACAACTAAATTACCCCCAGTAAATCTCTCAACACCACCACCCCAACCCCAGGGTAAAGGGCAACTGCAATAAGCATTTAAACGCGCGCCCTATGTTTTTTTTGTTAGCGTCCCGTCGGTCGGTCGTCTGAAGTGCACAAAAATAAATTTAAATCGACACTAACCGCCTGCCATTAAACACCCTTCATAATGTTCTATCACACGAGACCCACATATAGTATGTACGTAGGCATGACTAGCCACATAAGTGGCGCTGTAAGCCGCCACCACTACCTCCGCCTACCTCCGCCTCCACTACATCAGCAGAAGAAGGAAAAAAAAAGGAATATAAAACCAAGGATATCAAATATTGGACTCCGTACACTATAGTGTGGCACAAAAGGAAAAAGAAGGGTTATAACCGGGGCTACGTGACACGAATACAAATTTTTTGGTGAAACCCTCCCCCTCCTCGCCATACACGCGTTATTACTTTGTCCACGAACAGAGCAACAGAGCTAGAGAGCGCGCACAAATCCTCCCAACTCGAGTTGAGGGTGGTAGCACCACTTAAGCCTTACGAAAACTTCCTTCCTTCCTTGAGGAGCGCGCAAAGAGTTGCCACTCCTCCTCCTCGTCGTCGTCGTCGTCGTCCTCTCCATGTTTGTGTTCTAAGAAAAGCTGCAAACAATCGACAGGACCAACGATGAACGAGGCAACAAAATAAGAATAAACCGAAAAAAACAACAACAACAACCAAACAAAATTACTGAAAAGCGAACCACTTTACAAAAGCACAAGTGTAAACAAATGCTCTCCATAAGGACGAACCAGTGGGCGGTGGCGACGGCGACGTATGCATAGCGAACGAAAAAAAGGAAAACAAAATTATGATTGCGATTGCCAATTGAGAAGAAATTGGAGCGCGCACCAAGGAAACAACAGCAACAGCCAAAGCAATGGGATATCATTGACGAGCACAACTTCAAACATAAACAGACAGACAGGAGGATACAGCCAGCGGAAGGAGAAGGCGAAGCGGACAAGAGTAAAAGTTCACTTAAGCAAACCAAGCAGCAGCAGCAGTAGCAGTAGCAGCACTATAATCCTTAGCGCGTGTGCTCGCGTTGCAATTTGAGGATTCCACTGTGGATCCTTCTGTGTCTCGCTGTGTGTGTGTGTGTGTGTTTGTGTGTTCTGTGAATTTAATTAATGGCAACTTTGTTCTTGTTGCTTGGTGTCTCCTCTCTCACTCCTCTTCTTCTCCATCATCATCGTCTTGCTTGTGTCGATAGGATGAAGGAAGACACTCACTCTACGCGAAGGGGATATGATCCGAAAGACAACTAAAAGTATCTGAAGACAATTGATAACAGACAGCGCGAAAGGATAAGTGAACTCCTATGGATTTGCGGTGCGCAAAACTAACGAACGACGAGAAGAGAATTACAGATCCATTCGTCCGTCCTCCTTGCCCAGACTACAGCCAAGGTACATATCTTCATCTTCAAGTTTCCTTCATTTCTTTTAATAACAATAATGCCATCCAGGACATTCCATTCTTTGCTCTCTCTCTTTCTCTCTTTCCCTGCTGTTATCTCACACTCAACGGTAGAGGGCACATTTTCCATTATTATTTGCTGTCTGCATGTCACGTTTCGATGAAATCCATTACGTTCGTTAGTTTTGCGCGCTAGCCATAAGGACCTACGGTTGAAGGAGAAGTTGAAAGTTTTTGAACTCCTTTACTTAGTTTTGCACATTTTTTCTCCTTTTTTTGGGTCCGATTGGGTGTGGGGTTGTAGGGAAAACAATCAGTGAACCCATTCCTTCGAATCCATTGAACGGTATTATTATTATATGTGTAGCCTTCTTCTATCCCTCAGCTCACTCTCTCTCTCTCTCGTAGCAAAGGCTACTTTGTCATTTCCTGTAACATTTATTCCAATTTCATTCTGATTCTTGTGATTCGCTTTTAAGACCTCTCACTCTCACTATGGTTCTGGGTCTCTCAGCAGTGTGTATGGCGGATGATTTCAATATTCCTGCGTCGTCCTGGCGAACACGTTTTTGCCTTCAGTTCGTTCTGGTGTGCACTTTGCAATAATGTTCATTTCTATTTCAATCATGTGCTCTCGGTGTGTATATCTTCAGCGGGACTTTCCGCACATTTAGACGTGTTAAATATTTAATGCGGTACCAGTTTATTAGGTTTGATGGGATTTTATTCCGAACCAATCATCGGGGGTAAGGAGATCTCAGAAAAAAGAGAAAAATTGTAAAATCCTTGCTTCATTGGTGATGCGACCAAGCAAAGGAGGAAGTGAAGTGCTATCGTAAAGGAGTATCTGTTGAAAAGGTTTAAGAGAAATGGGGGTAATAGGCTGGTCCATGTCAAGATGAGTTCAGTACCAACAGATACTTCCAAAACTGTGCGTATGAAATCTTTGTACTATCATGGTGCTTTAGTCGAAAGGAAGGCAACCCCTAACGCACTTAAACAACCAAAACATAGACACGACCCTAGTCTAGTGTAGAGGGAGGACCTCCATGTTACGATAAACTTCGAAAACCTTATCTAAGAGATGTTTCCCAAGATCCAGATGCCTAAATGAATGCCCAGCTGGATCAAACAGCTTTTAACAATATGATATCTGATTCCTCAAGATTTGCGGTGCCAAGCAAGGAGTAAGCCCTCTAAATCTCAGACTGGTTTGAATGCAGGAAAGACACAGGATCTCGAGTTGTGTCAAGTACTTGGCTAGAAGAGAAAACCTGAAGGGAGAGCCGTATCTACTGTTTCAATACAAATACTAATCGTAAATGGAACTTCAAGTACACAGTAGCATCAAAGTTGACCCATATGACGACTATGTTATCATATTCGCAACATGCAAGTACCTCCCCAGTATCACCGAATTGCTGCAAAGTCAGCCCTCCAATAGTCCCTTAATACTGTGGCACTTCAAAGGCGAGATACTTGAGTTGTAGAGACGACTGCAAACTGACTTGAATAGGAAACAGTTCAGAGGACATGGTTGCTGGGTTAGTTAAACCGGCCCTCGATAAGGATGCACTTAAACCAGAAAAGGTCCATTGTGCTGCTGGGTGGGTCACGCTCTTACTCATCGGAAGACATAAAGAGAAGACATAAGTCGTCTTGAGACCCATCCTCATCTATGAAGGCTTACAGCAAGTCTATGCTTTCAGCATGACTAGTAGCATTACGACCACACCAACTTCAGCCCTTGAAACAATACTAAACTCAATAGACCAGCATCTGTAGGAAATACTCGTGGGCCACCACTAAGATGAGTCCACTTGGCTACCAATTGACACATCTGCTTGTCCAAATATTTAAATATTTTATGAGTCAGAGCCTTACAGAGTTTCGCCTCATGTCCTGCAAAAATCTTCTTCAACTGAACTTAGTTTCCTAGTTCAGGAACTCCTTACGTCGACAATTCCTCTCTAGGAACTTCAGTAGAATATGAATGTCATTGCTAGCTTGTCTCTCTGACATTATTCCTACCGACGTGCTTTAAACGGAGAACTTGGAGTTTCTAGCCCTGACCCTGAACTTCATCAGTCTATGACACACCAGTGTAGTACTTCTTCGTGTTATTGCTTCGTTTGCAGATAAGCTTAATATTGTCTGATCAGAGTCAACAATATTGTGTGATGAAGTGGTAGACTGATGTCCACAACTGGTGAGCCCAGTTCCCAGGAGTACTTAAATACTCTGAATTCATGGGCAAAGGCACCAGCATCTTTCAGACTGAAATAAATGTTATGCCAGCGATAGGTGCGTAATAATGTCAGATAGGCAAGCTAGCATAAGAAAGGATAACTGGCACTCAAATAGTGTAGCCTTAAGGAACAACTTAACTAAGAAACTAGTTTTAACTGAACAAGCTTCTCTCACTGAATCCAGATCATATGGTGAAGGTGTGAGCTACACAAGACTGAAATATTTGGACAAATCAGATAAGGAAACAGAAATACTGAAACAAATTTGCATTCTTTGATTCTTAAAAGAAAGCTGACTCCAGGATATGGTCTAGGGCAGATGTCAAAATGTCAAGGCGTAGAAAGAGTACAAGAATCTCATCAGAGTCATAAACGACTCAGAAACCAAATAAAGTAAACTTGTGCAATGGAAGATGGGGTACACCCTCGGCTTAAATAATGTCTAAAATGTAAAAAAGGATTCAGTATCCACGGCAATAGCTCATTTCATCTCCACATGTCGGCAGCAAAGAGTTGAAACATAACCCTACCAAGCTTGGAATGTATTGAAAGGAAAAAAGCTGAGCTCTTCGGCTCAAATGCATATCCTTATGGCAATGAATTCCATTTCTGATTTTCGATCCCGAGATGAGGAAAGTGTTTGCTTTCGTAAGTCATACTCGTATAACAGTTGACTCTTCTGTAGGAAATACCTACACTACCACGTATGTACATATGTGTGTAACTACTCACCGAGCACGTAGCAACATGTTTCGGAACTCATACCTCCGAGCTTTGAGCTTTGGATCAGTAACTGTTGCAGTGACAAGGAATTTAATATAAAAAAAATGTAATTGGCAAGGAAATTTTAGAAAAGCCGCTCTTGGAGAAAACAGGGTTAAAGGGAATGTTTCTGATTAAATGTGCAAAAGAATAAAATAAAATCATTTTTGTATAAAAAATTAAATTTCAATAAAAAAGAAAATTCGAGAACAAATCAGAAAAGCAAAAAAATTGCTCACCCGTTGTGCTTTTCAAAATAACCGCTACTCTCCTCACATCTGGAACCACAGGAACCACTAACACACACACACAGCACTCCCGATCGCGATCGCGAACGCGAACCGAAAAACAAAAGTCACGCCACCTACTAATACGAATAGACCTAGCCAACAGAGGACTGCAAAAGAACCAATATCACAGCACTTGACCAAGAAAAACACTTTCAAGCAAACTTTACAAAAGGGGATAGCATTCCCGTACGAAACGGTACGAGGTCGTATTCGTACATTAATCGAAACGGTAACGAACGGTATTGTCTTTCATTTTTCAATTGACACACTCTGCTTCGACTTTCATGCACTCTTGGCGAATTCCGCACTGGGACTGAGTTTGCAGGGCATCTGCGCCTTAAACTTAAACCACTGCCTCAAGCGAGTGGAGACTTGGCAGAGAGGAGAGTGAGTGTAGGAGCTTTTCTCGTGCGAATGCAAGTGCATATGAAAAAAACGTGGTAAGTTCGAAAAGTACTCGAGAATCGTTGAGTGGGAGATATGTAGTGGTAGGCCGCTCATACATTTGAGTTTGGCTAGGATGGCGAAAGATCGAATTCGCCTTGATACTACACACGTAAGTAGCTCCATGTATGAGTAAGTAAAAGGCTCACAAGAAGTCGCAGAGGAATGATTGGAATAGTGGACCTCGAGCTCAGACATGCTCGGAGATTGAAAATATTTTCTAATCTAATCACGATCAGGGATTCGGTCTTCCGATGATTTTACATAGAAATTGAGTTGCCATGTACAAAGTCTAGTAAGGTACCTACCTTTTTATAAATCTTAAAGGTAGACTCCCATTTCGACAGTTTCGCTGTCATTGTTTCGATTCTCGAATAAGTGCCACTTAAGCTTTGTGTTCGGATTTTGTGCCACTTTGACCGGACCTTTGCCTAGGAGAAACGAATTTGAATAGATTGTCGGCTTATGGTCCGATTATGAACCATAAAATCACTGACATTTGATCAGTTCTTCGGTTAATGAGGAGATTGAGCAAAAGACAAGCTCAAACCAGAGGGTTGTCAGTGACAGTGGCAGTAGCAGGTTTGACGAGCATACGCATCGTTCGGGACTCGCAATGCTAGCATTATGGTCAGATGTGATTTAGAGGAAATTAAAAACTTTGTTTGAACTTGTTGTACCTACTGTCTCGCAAAGGTGACTTAAAAAAATGACGCCCTATCAAACAATGTCAGACATTAGGCTTGCTTAGGTGAAGGAAAGACGTCCAAAAACACTACTGTACTTTCTCGCTCCTCCATAAGCCCTACCTTCACAACCTAGCTAGAATTTGGTAAAGCGACTAGAGCACCTTAGCTCAGTGGAGTAAAGCGGCGCAATAGTGCAGACTGATGCACTTCAGTTGAACCTGCGCTATTGCTCTCAGTTGATAGTTAGTTGGTTTCACTGCAGATTAGGGATTTATTTCTCGACACCTGTAACAGCGGATTCAATAGAAGATTAATCCAGACTGAGGACATAATGAAAAGTAGAACTCTGATCGTTCCAGTTTGTGTCTACGGGCGGATGTTACAGGGATGACCCTGTGGAACTAGTTATAGAAACCTTTAGAGAACATTTTTTGGTTGATGAGTGACTATTAGGGAGAAATTCCTATCACGAACTGACAAATACGAATACAAATAGGTACGCAGATGTACTATGACCGATGTACTATGATTTCAACTGAAATGACAGCAAGAGTACATATGTGCAGCAAATAGACATGGACGACCTTGCCTTTAGTGTCGCTTGCGACTTCATACGTAGAATTAAAGGCAGCTCTTTCAAGACACTCTAGCCCTGGAAGTACCTTCTGAGCCTTATCATAGGATTGACAGGATCAGGAAATAGTTTTGCCTCGTAGGACCTATGAGTATGGAGGTGACCTTCCGTTCGTATAAAGAACTTCAAGTCAAATCCCCCTGCCATGTTTTGAATGCTGAAATTTAAGAATTTTGGCAGGAAACCTAACTTTTGAAGGATTCTCATTAACCGTCTTGATTAAATTGTCCACATACACACGAAATCATATACTCTTACATCCTGACAAACTTAGGATATGATGAATCCAGTCAGTACACCCAGACAACCAGCACACATGACACAAATTGTTAAGAAGCTTAAATGGTTAAAAACCTTGAAATGAAGGATTTTGTCGGAACGATAATCCTGCGTCGATATGTTGGACTACACATTGATCTGGAGACCCATTGTGAATGTCAAACTAAGAATTAAGCTAATAGTTTCTGAGATATGAAGGACCAAGTTACTGCGACTAAGTTTAGAACCAAATTGATGTTTGATTCAAAACAAAGCCGGGCTGTAATTACCTGAATATTTCAACGATAGTAAATAAAGGTTTAGGTTAGACTTAGGATCCTGGTCTGTTCGAGAATACAGTCACACTTACACCAAAAAAAGGTTCCGATGTAACGATATACTGAACAAGCCAACTAATCAGAATCTCTTATGAAGTGAAGGATTTCTAGACGCCAATTTCCAGAAAACCGACAAGGCCCGGGCAAAGGTTAGAGGACAGATTAATTTTTCTTTTCTTCCAAAAGTCATTTGAAAAAAGCCTAACGTTTTCACGTTTTGACTTATCATACAGTGTCCTGTACTCATTTTTGATTTTACTAACAGCATCATGTTTTTATAAATATTACCATGGAGCGGTGGGCAAACTCAGGACTCGCAATTTCAACAGAATCCTAAGAGTAATACTTTCGGATCGAGGATCGAGAAAAAGGCAACATTTTAACTAGACCGCGGCGACAAGGCTCTATCAGTTGGTTGGATTCACTGGCAGTCATATAATTGTCCCTTATTTCTAAGGGCAGATGCAGAAGATTACATGGAATAGTTAAAACTCCAGGAGTTATGTAACAGCAGAGCAAATCTGTGATTCAGGTTTGTATATCCCAGCTCCTCTGTATGGCTATCTTACAGGCAACAGTAGAGAGCTATATTTTGCCCTCACATGAATCTCAGTAGCGATTGACAAAATTCAGATGTCTCACCATGTTGGCTTTGAATGAAGAAATATTTCCATTAGGTCCTGAGAATTCTAGACTTTAAAGCTGCGCATAGTTTAGAGGAGATTTTCTAAAGTAACTATAGTCAGTGGGTTGGGTGAACAGAAAGGGGGTTTTATTATACTTGTCACTACGAATTGCTAAGCAATAATCCGTGGAAAGATGCAAAATTCAATCGCAATGCTCTTAAGCTTATGATTTGGTTATTGAGTAACAGATCGAGCCCCAATCATAGTCACTTCATCTATCTAAGAAAATTACTTTCCACTTCCACCTAGAAAATACTAAAATCACTCTTAGTACGATTTAGTAAGATTTTGAACAGAATTCCAAAATATCATACGATTGGTCCCTGTTTTAGTTCAGACACTACCCTTGCCCCAAACCACTACTTCCCACTTAAATGACTGCATACTCTTAGGTGCAAGACATACTCCCATGGACTGTAAAGGCCCTTTAAGCCCGAATACTGTTTCAACGAGTTACATTCCCACCTATTCCTCACCCAAGCCCGCCATATTCATTTGCTTCTGCCGTTTTGACAATGCTCCCTACATGCCTGTCATTTAAATCGAATTGATATGATGGACTCGTAAAACTTTCGTCCAACAATTTAGACTTAGTATACTCAACTCGTACAAAAGTTCTCAAAAAAAAAAAAAAAGACAGGAAAACAGAAAAACTTTTATATCCACATTTCAGTAAAACACCCCCTGGGCATGAATATTTCAAAAAGTTTCCCCTCGAGGCATAGCTCACATTATGCCGTTAAAAAATGTTTCCTGAGTACGGTTATGATTGTGTCAATAGTAAAACACATCGAACTACATAAAAACCGAAATGAGGGTGTTTAAAAAACAAAAACAACAAAAGAAAAGTAAAACGACGATCCGACATTGGAGTATCCTATCCCCACCATTAAAAATCTACCGAACCGAGCACTTAAACACTTTTTTTTTTTTTTTGGTTCCTTTAACCATTCTCGGGAACTGGGTTTGGTTTTGTATGTGATGGCCAGGATGGAGGGTATCGTCCTGGTCGTTTGCGGCTGCTTGTGTGGGAGGAATATGTTAGCTTACACATGTGAGAGGAGGAAGAGGACATAACTTCTACTCTGGGGAATAATAATCTGCAAATATGAACATTTTCAGTATGCAACGGAGTTAGTAAATATTTTGGTAAAACTTTTGAGCTGGTACGCGTAGTCTTCTGCTTTTTCGGGTTCCACCATCACCACCACCATTACACTTAGTTGCGCCCCCGTTCTCTTCTCCTTTCGTAGATATTGAACAAAATGAAAAAGTTTTGTAGTATCCTGAATATTAAATGAGGGAGAAACTCTTTCACAAAAAGAAACAGAGAGGCAAGGGAACACGACACAAGACCTTGGATGGGAAGAAGAAGAAAGCCATGTTCTAAGCTGTGTATGTTGATTGGTGTGGGAGTAGGTGTGTGACCACAATGGCCGCAAAACGATCGATTTTTTTTTCTCGTCTTTTTTGTTGTAGACCACCATATGGGGCTGAGTAGACGAATATTTGACAGGAACGAGGGTGTGAGCTCGACAAGAAGGGTAGTTTGTTGTGTGTAATTATGCAAAGAGTTCGGTTCAAGTGGTGCAACAGATTGGTGAAATGGGAGAGGAGAGTGAGAGGAATCGACCGAAGTGAGTTGAAGGAGTTTTTCTTCCTCGAATGGACACCAATGCTTCGGCCCGCAGAGTCCTCGAATCAAAGCCTCTACGCCGTAGAGAAAAAGCGCCTCAACCGACTTGGAGTGCCCAACTGGAGGCAGTTAGCTAAGGACCGGGGTAACAGGAGAGGCTTATTGGTTGAGGCCTAGGTTCAGCCCGAACTAAAGTGTTATTTAAGTAAGTAACTCAAGTCTGACTTAGACCAAGATGAGGCAGCTGAATCTAAGACATATTCAAGGACTTTTCCAGTAAACTACCAGAAAGTGAGTCCTGTTTTATTGTAAGTTTTCATCGTCAGTAACAAGACAAGTAAGCACTGAAATGATGAGGATATTAGGCTTACAATATACCCGACATCATCACTCATAGTGTAGCAAGTAATCGCAGAACAAAAGCATAGGAAATGCCTCACAATGGCTAGCCATGCTTCGGTCTGTAAAATCGTCTTAAAGTAAGAAAAATTCCTTTACCATGTCTACTACCTGAAAATTCATGATTTTGTAGTCGACGCCCAAAAGGCGATGGAAGGCCTAAACGGCGACACCGACAACGCCAACCTAGATTTTGGTTTCATGTATACTTGACTCTTGTCTAGTAAGGCAAATTGGTAGACCAGAAGTACAATTAAATTGAGTAAGTACAGCCTTCTTACCGATTTCAAGATGGAAGCAGATCAAGGAAGGCTTAAGCTCAGCTCAAACCTCGCTACAGACCTATTTGTTCATGCATAGTTCACAACTATCAAACTAGCATGAACGTCGATGTATCTACAAAAGTTCCTTGGCCATCCAGGGCATGCCTTAAGGAATTACTTACCAACTTATTATGAGGTTTACAACACTGTGAATCAATATATTTTGATCTGGACTCATAGTACTATGATGTTCTGGGATATTTCCAGCAGAAATACACCCATAACAGTGTAAGCTACATATGTACAACAGCACCTTAAAAATGGTCTAAAAGTGACCTCGTATTGTTCCCGTCTAAAAGCATTGTCAGACCTGTAATGTAGGGATATTCTAGATTGAAGAATCCCTTCTATCTTGGTGAAGCTTGTCTGTTCAAACAAATCCCTCAATTCTGCGAACCTATGCAGCTCCCACACCATTATCCACCTACTTGTGTCATACTAAGCCTCTGGTAGCAGCCTCGTAGCATGGGAAGAACGACAGGCACTGTCTATCTTTTTTGGCAGCCGTTTAAAATAGTAAAGGATTCACACTATGCGCCGACAGGAATACAAGATAATAACTTTTTATACCACGGTACTGCATCAAAGAACCAAAGCATACAACCCTCCAAAAGAAAAAATAAAACACAAAATAAGCAACCGATCGATTTGCTACCTTTACTTCAGCGACGGAGTGTGTAGGGATAAAACTCATTTAACCTCGCCTTCCAAGCTGCACAACATTTCCTGCAAGTGCAAGAAGAGACACAAGGCCAAACCACGTCATCGTCCAATGTAAGGTGCTGACCATCGCACAGAAAGATGTTCAACACTATATTGTGAACAGTACTGGTAACCGTATGGAACCTTGTGGTACTCCATATCGAACTTCTAAATTATCACTGGTTTTTCACTACATCCATATGGTCCAGCGATGCGGCAATTGATGTTTGGCTCACGCCTTAAGGTATACAGTCCCATATTCAAATATAGATGGAGTTGGTGGTCTACAAATTGGATGGTTATGGTTTGAATTTGAATGCAAACCCTTCCTTTCAATAGTCAAACAACCCAGGGAACAAGCTTATCTCTCATGAGAGTCCCTGAGGCCATCTATTGTCATATGCGCGAGTACCATACTTGTGTTGTGTATTGCATTCCACTATCGCGTATGTCCTTAACATACATCGAACGTGTATTGTTCCACTTTTATCTCTCTATTGTCTGTTAGCGCATGTATCTGTCTCCAATTACTTCGATAAGTAGCTACGTATCCGTAGACCCTGTGTCCGCATATAAAATTTAAAATTTACAGTCTTGTAACCGCCTCCAGCTATACCCCATTAATGATTCCATTCGATGGCGCACGGCGAAGGCAGCGGCGGGTGGAACATCCCATTTCTACATTTTTCTTGCCGGTTTCGGGTTGACTACCCTCCTTGGTTGGTTTTCGTTCGGTTTTCGACTGCCCTTCCGCCCCATTCAACACGATATAGAATAAAAGATGATGTTATCCTGATCACATCCTCCCCATCAAGCCAACAGAAAAAAACGAAAAAAAAAAAAAAAACACTGATTCGCTGAATTTCGGAAAAGGTAATTTCTGATTATTACAATCATTGCGATTGGCAATTCAAGGATAAAGACAAGGATGTACCACCACAAGTCGAATGGAATTAACCAACAAAAAAAAAAAACAGAAAGTACATGCGGATACGGGAATCACTGCAAATGTACCGAGATCAGTTCGATATGTATCCACGAATGCTTCTTTATTATTATTTCTTTCCGTTCGGTCGTGGTTCGTCGTTATTTTTTTCTTTCGCTTCATGTATATAAAAGGACATAAAATGTAAGTCGTCCTCCTTGTCCCGGTGCAGCAGTGGCAAAGTTAAGTCAATAAAATCTAATAATGCGGTTCGATTTTTCTTCTTCTTCCTCCTGGCCCGCTCCCTGTCTCTCTGACAGTTTTACGGTTCATCCTTGCTTTCGTATCCTGTAATGATTCCACTCTTATCCCTTTTTAACAATTATCATTTGATAAAGATGAATTCACTCGAATCACTCGAAGGATGCGAGCTTGAGTGATAGATAAATACCATACACCCACGCACTCACACAGCCACACATCCACAACAAGGTAGTCCACGTACCATCAAACGTGGTCTTGTCAGGGATTTTCTCAGGGAGAAGAAATTTGATTTCATTTGTCTCGTATATCCCTTTTGGTAAGGACTCGGATTTAGAGACAAAGAACCTTGTTCTGGTTAGTATATGGCTTTCGGCCTTTTTTTTTTTCTTCCTTCTTTCCGGTAACAAATTCGATTGTTTAAAACAAAAAAAAATGTGAAACAGCCGTCATGCATGCTGTGCTGCAGCTTTTAAGTGGCTACACGATGGGTTGAAGCCTGAAAGGGATATATGTTTGTGAGTATCTAAGGGGAGCGATAGATGGATGAATGGATAGACGAATGGCTGGATGGATGGATAAGTACTCTTCAATCGCAGTCACTTATTTGATTTTGATTCGCTTTGTGTGTGTGTGTGTGTGTATGGCGTTGTGCGAGGGTGGTTTCACTTTCCTTAGAAGGACTCCTTCTACACACATTTTTTCATTTTTTTGTAGCAGTTTACTGCTTTCATTCTTTGTGGGTGCCAAATCGAATTTTATTCCTCATAATCGAATTGAGAGATACGTCCATCAGTTTGAATGAAAAGAGCGCAGATAGATGGCAAATTGGGTGCTGTCAGTCACTCTGTATCTGTGATTCAATAGAGTTGCTGCACGATAAACAGGAGGCGAAGGACGAAGGATTTCTATATAATTTTTACGTCATTGCTTAACATTGAGACCAGGGAATGGTTAGGCATAAATTTAATTTTCAATTTAAATAATTTCAAGTGTCTAAGTGACATATTTGATTTTGAAGAGACTGTCTAGTTCAGTAGAGGCATAGGAGACTGGGCCTGCTACACAAGGCTTTATGGAGACTTTCATAAAGTTTTCTAATTACAGGACACATTTATGCAAATTTACTTAGACAGCTTTGTATGTATCCTCACATCCAACTGATGGGTATCTGTTAATGAGATAGTTGTGCCGAGGCAGTTGGATACCCCTTGGATTGCTCAAACTGTTTGGGGTAGGTTGGGAATTGTGACATCCCATCACTTTACCAATTCACTTCATTAGTCTAGCTGACTCAGCAAGGCATTGTTTCATGAAAAAATTGTTTTGGAACAAAGAAATTAAGTCGACACATCACTCTCAGGACATCATATTCTATAGTCTCATGCTTCTTGGACTCCATGGAAAATCGAGGATTTCTCACAGAAAGGGTATCGACTTCATGATGAGAACACAAACTTTTAGCCAAACCGTTGACTAAAAATCGTCAGGATTAGACAGCATTATTCCAATTATGCTGCAAAGCAAGATATAGTCTTATTTTGTTCAGAAGTTTACACGTATCTTCATGGACTACCTCAGCTGAACCTATGTTCACATGCACTTCAAACAAGGAAGACAAGGAGGACAAGCCAAGCCATACCACGTCGAGAGATTTCCTGCTCAAGACCTTATAAAGACTATCCATGACTATACCATAACCGGAAGACATGCTCAAAGATTGGGCGTTCCCTGCAACAACTTCTGCAGAAACTGTAGGGAAGGCATCAGGAAGGCTACACTAGGTGAATACCTCTTCAACAAAAAGTCTTCAAAAATGTGAATTTGGAATCAGTCAACCAAGCTCTAGACCAGACGCACGTGAACCCTCTCCTCTCAGAGTAGGTAAAATGTATTCTCCTGTTCCAATTGTTATGTTTCAGCAGCTGTCAAAGTTACCAATGACATCCAGCTGTCAAAACATTCACTTACACGCGGAAATTATTAAAAAATTTATCGAAATTTCTACTCAGTTGGAAGGTCGGTCGTCAGCATGGCGCCGTGTAAAAGTTTAAGAGTGAGTCACCCTGTTGGACCATAAGCCACCAATCAGACAGAGATTGGTACGAAATTAAGACAACATAGCCCTCGTAACGAACAGTATCGAAGAAGGCACAGAACTTACGATTCGGCGCCGATCAGCTGAACTGGACATCGCAAGAGAGTCAACCCGGCTTATTTTGCGGTTGAGTTTGGGCCTACATCCGTATAAGACTGTGCTGACACAAGAATTGAAGCCGGATGAGCATTGACAATACCGTGAGTTCAATACTTGGGTATTGGAAATGTTGCCGGAATTTGGCCACAAAATCATATTCTCGACGAGGCCCATATTTGGCAGAGCTCGACAACATTGAGATGAGGTTCCAACAAGACAACGCTACATGCCATACAAGCGACGCAACTCTCGAAGTTGTGAAGGGGACATCTGGCGACTGGGCCATCTCATAGCGAACGTTGACCAACTGGTCGTGGCGGTCATGTGACTTGACACCACTCGATTGTAAGGACTACGTCAAGTCCTTAGTCTACGCTAACAAGCCAACCACTTTGGACGAGCTTGAGGCCAACATTTGAGACGCTTTTGCCGGAATAACGCCGCACATATTGGACCGACCGCTTGAAGCACCCCCAGCGAAGCCGGGGCAGCCATTTGAATGATGTACCATTCCAAACATAATGGCATAAATGTAGCTTCAAAATAAAGTCAGAATCAATTTTATATCTCACACCGTTGTTGTTTCATTTAAATTCTATTTTCTATTGTTCTTATCTGGTCACCCACTATCATCAGTAAAGTGGTCATAGTCAAAAGTTTAAAGGCAGCTGGCTAAGGAGTTAGGGAATGGGATCCAAGTGTTCACTGGTCTCCAACTCTATCTAGAGAAGACACAAACAAACTGTTAACCATTAATACAGAGTCCATATGCACTATCTACTGAACTTCCCAGTGAAAGCCTCTGCCTGCCTTTGTGGAACGATTAACTATATATATTATTAAGCAAATCCCTTCCTCATAAAAGGCGTAAGCCTTATTCAGATTCAGGTTAGATATAGTAGAACGCACAACTACGAAACAGTTTTATTCATTTGCAACTCGATAAGCCTCATAAGTATCTTTTAACAAGGTTTAGTCGCAGCTCATCACTGAGTCGCCATTGACTTTCATCACATAATCCCCAAATACAGACTATTACTGGGAATAAATCCTTCCCCCCTCTCCCGTGACAGGACTGTGTAACGAAAAAGAGTAGCGAATTCCAAATTAATTAGCTCGAAAAACTCAAAGTGTATTATATCGGCAGAGAGATAATTAAAAGCCGGACCTTCGATCCCCATATGTGCGTTGTCGTGCTCCTGCTCCTGCCGCTGCTGTATGCTGTTGCTGTTGCTGTATGCTAATTATCCTTTTTCGCCCAAACTCCGTGAGCAACACCACCCTACCAAGCGTAACATATTTTCTCCATTCATTTTTGTGAATGTGTACACAAAATACGGTTTCGCATCCCTCTTCTTTCAGCTCTCGCAACTGACGACGGGTCCTTTTGCAAATTCATTGCAACCCAGGACGATGGCTACGACGACTATGACTTTTTTGATGAAACAGTTGACAAGAATTTAATTTCGTTTCAACAGTTTTAATGCGACTGACTGAGCGCTGTCGTGTATGTGAGGGTACAGGCAGGCAGGCAGGCACAAGGATGGCAGGAGTCAAGGCAAAAAGGAACTCTCTGTTGCTATTTGATTTTTTCATTTTGGCTTTCATCATTTTTCAGTTGTTGCTGCTGCTGCTCCTGTTTATTTATACTCATGTACACAAACACACAAGAGTGCATTGTCTGCTGCTGGTGTATGTATGCGTAGAGTCCTGGTGATGAATGACTATTTTAATTAGTTACCACAGGACATTCGTTTGAACTTTGGTTGCATTGCTATGGCGTCGAAATGCAATAAGAAGTATGGGTGGCTGGGTAGAGTGTGTGTGTACATTTATCCTCTTCCTCCCTCTCCCTCTCTGTGTGTTTGTGTGTATGTGTGTGTATGTTATCTATTGTATGCGTGCGTAGGGCTTCAGTGTTCATACACAATGCACCCCCACACCTCAACTTCTCGTCTTTCGCTGTAATTATATTGGATTCAGCTTATGCTTGACTGATGTTCCGGGAAATCATATTGATTGACGCTTTTCATTGAGTTTCCCCCTCTCGCAGGAAAAAAAGGAGAACAAAAAAACAGGAGCTGCTGCTCGGCATAATGTTGCAGTCTCGGGTTGATAACGGTCTGGTGGTTGGCGGTCGGAGTGTGTGCATGGAATCAAACAGATAGCGAATGCGCGCAAACCAGAAAGCGACCGATAATTATGATGTGATAAACTGATTAGACGGATGCGATGGTAGGGATGATTGGGGTTGAAAAAACACACACCCAGGGCAGCAGTATGTATCCGTACATGTATCTGCGTGAATATGAAAATGTATGCAAACAATTTAGGTGGCGCATTTGAATTTGCATTTCATGTCCTTTTCGGGCAACGAGGCGGGAGGGTTTGACATTAGCTTGGGCAATGGGCGTGCGGCTTTCAGAATATTAATAATAATAGGAGCTTATTGTTTTCATTCGAACCTATACACAGGCATAGATTGAAAGCTAACATGCAGTTTACATTGGTTTACGGTTTTGATGTGCATTGGAGGTGGTAGCGGATATAATGGTCAACCGCTCATTTCATCAAAATCTTATTATGCAGCGAGAGTAGGTGGTGCCAGATACTTTAATCACAAAACGTTAACTAATTAATGTCGAGTATTTATATGCGTGTGTGGTGAGGCCAAACACACAACGAAAAAAGAAGGATTTGCCACAACATTTGCATTTATTGGATTTTTTTTTTTTTTTTAAATATGAAATGGTACAGTGAAAATAAAATTTGAAAATTTGAGATTTTTTTGAATGGTAACCGCAAGCTATGATCACATACTGGTCGAAAAAAAAATATCAATATCAGTGAACGGAGATTTTTTGGCAAACTGGTAAGTGAATCAAAGGAAGAACTTTTAGACCAACAATATGGACTGCGTAGACTGTAATCAACAATCGATACACTGCTGCTGGCAAGATACACCAATACACCAAGTTGGAGCTCTAATATGGATGATCTAACAGGTATGAGTACTACAGGGTACTACATCAACAAAAAAAGGTACTTGTAACCGCCAGCCTAGTGTTCCACAGGGAACCGTCCTCGGACCCCTACTATGTAATGTAATGTATGATTGTATACTATGACTTGGAGTACAAATTATTGGTCTGACTGACCGCCATAGTGATAGTGTTTACGGAAAAACGTAAAACTAAACGCAAATGAGACCATCACCGCTGTAAAGCAATGGCTAGAGTCAAAAGGGTCTATCTTTAGCATAATACACTATGTAAAATAAGAAAGACAAAGCTGGGGAGTTATACATAAAAATGCTCTAAATATATACCTCGGCGTTATAATAGACGAAAGGATAAGCTTTGGTAACCATTTGGAGTACCTAGCTTCCGACTATGTTCTCGTATGTTGGAACCCCAAGAACGACCAGTGGCATACTGCTATCTAAAGTAATAAGCATAACAATGCTCTACGCATCTTCAGTTTGGTCCGAGCCACTAAACTTTCAAAACGTTCGGCAGTGGATAAAGCGTACCCGTAGACTAACTCCACTTATATTGGACGCGACCAAGACTCGGAATATGTTCCCGTCAACTACTCAAGATTGCTTGAGAAAAAGATGGTGCTTAGTGTCTAAAAATAATAGACGAGATGTTGAAATCGGTGGCAGGCAGTTCCCAGACTACAAGCCTGGATGCAAATCGAGCTTAGACAGACGGAAAAATCGAGAAAAGTGCCATACCTAATAGAGTTCTGGCAGGGTGAGCGTCTGAGCTTAGTCAAAACAAATCTCATACTACGGCTTAACATGCCTCCTGGTGCCTGTAGAGGGCACTACACTATAACACCACTATTACTTCGCTGAGGTGCAAATATAACTCCACTAGTTCTTCTGGTTGGAAGAAGGTTGACTATCGTAGGAAGCGAGAGTATTTTTTGCACCTCGTTGGGCAGAAACGGTCTACACGGCAAAGCCTCTGAAGCTCGAAAGATATGTTAATACAGACTTTGCACCTTGAAGGAATTCCATTTAAATTTTAAACTTCTACAAGAACTTAGAAGCATGAGGAGGAAGACACACTTATGGAACTCTGCCCATCCGGATCTTCCGCAGGACGTACTGCACCCATAATAAGTAGGAACCAAGGTATCAATGCATTTTGCCATTAAAGTCGCATGATTATACTGGAAGTCCAAAAATCTTTGCCGATTGGATGTCCCAAACTGTCTCAAGCACTCGAATGGTTCGATGGCCTTGATACAGTGAAGACTAACGTAAAAGCTGCAAACGAACCAGAAAACCATTTTCTTTTCTATTAAAATAGGGAAAATCATCCGAAAATAAGAGTATGAAGAGATCACACCTGCAGACTGTAGTCTAGATGTAACGTTTACTCTAAGATGCAGGAATCGAAAACGTAGGCAGTCTAAAGTTTGCCTCTTGATGTCATGATATGTCATCAACACTTTGAGTAAGTAAACTGTTCAGATTAACATATACGGCTTGACAAAGTGCTCACACTAGAACGTGATCTCCCTGACAATATGGACCTTTTGTGGTTTTACCAAATCTTAGCCTGCATTTAGCCAGACTAAGTACTTCATCATAAGGTACTTCACAAAAATACAGAAACTTACCACAACTAGCCATGTACATTCAGCACATCAAACAGCTGAAACCCGAATCACATAAAATACCCTTAGACATGATGTCGTCATATGTCGACCTTAAAGGCCTATTCCTGGACTTTTCCAAGTAAAAAAGTGCTGAACCGGGAAAAGACAAGTCTATAACAACCTACACTGATGGTTCAAAGATAAATATAGTAACGATGTCATGAAGAACATAAGATCAATACCACCAATGTCACCCTACATACCTGATACCTCAGAAAGCGAGTTGCCCATCTTTCATGATTTCGGTTGCCTGGTCATATCCTTGGTAAGTAGTGGTTAGTGTGTAGGATACCCAAGTCGAAATTTGGTATGTAAGGTAACCAGTATTCAGACCACTGATGAGGATTATGGCATAAACGTTTAACTGACAGAAGGGCTACCCTGCCACCTAGAACCTAAAACTGATCCTCCAACTTTAAGCACAATATCTATGTGTCAGTCTAGACTGCCCTTCACTATGAATGTATTCTGAAAGATTTGCCAAAAATTTCACCATCGAATAGCAAGAAACCTATCCAACTGTTCCCTAGCACCATTAATCACCACCCTCTGCAAAACAATCCTCAGAGCAGCTTGCAAACTTTGTTCTTCTTTCAAAATTTCCTAGACAACTCTACAACAACAACAAAAAAAACATCATCATCATCAGTCGATAACTTAATTCCAAAATACATTCTCCAACTCTCCAAACGAGTGCGCCCCAAGGATCCCTTCTTACTTCAATCTTCATCGAACCATTTCCGACTAGAAAACCTACCCCACCCTGCAGTTGCACCCCCGAAAAACGTCATCACCAAACAATAGGACGCGCGGTACACAACCTCACATTGTGTCTATGTCTAAATAGAGTTGAAAAGCTTTGCAATTTTAAGAGGTTTTTGTCAGTAATGCGATTACAAAGTTTTTCTCCCCGAGAAGCCAAAACGAATTAAAAATTTAAGGACAACAACAAAGTAGGAAAACTACATCAGTTGTGGTCGATTGGAAAATTGTAATAGAAAATTGTTAGGGAAATTTTCCAGTCCCTTACCATTGCCGCCGCCGCCACCGCCGCCCACAAGGACGACAACCACGATGACGATGTAGAGAATTCTCATTTAATAAAGATCACGTAAAATATCCCGAAATCCTTTGGAACTAATTAAATGAATTTACTCAGCCAAAAGTAAACACCTTACAAGAGATCTACAGAGAGAGAGAGAGAGAGAGCTGTGGCCAGGATTACACGTAGAAAGCCTAAGGCTTTCCTTTTTTCCTTCTTCCTTTTGATATCCCTAATGTGAGGGATATCACACGTTTGCTTATCTCACAGGATACACCAAACACACATGGGAGACGGTTGGAAAGAAAGAATAAAAAAAAAATCCTAATTGATGATAACTTCCATTTAAGTGGAAGAATGAAATTATCTTTTGTGGCCCAGAGCAACAGGAGCCCCGGCTATACACATCCATATGAGAGGAGAGTCCTTCTGCTTCTCTCGCCAAACAGGAATGATACAGGAAAAAAGAAAATATTACACAGAATGATGGTTGAAAGATTGTATCTGGCGAGTATCCAATTGATGGGATTTGGTGATTTTTCAAAAAACCAAATAGTGACATAGCGAAATGTTACCCTCTCTCTCTCTCGCTGTCGCTCTGTGCAATCGTTCAAGGATATACCCCCAATCGGGTGGGTCCGTGCGATTTCACAATAATTGGGTGTCAAGTGAATTTTATTGATATTTGACTTTGACAGAAATTTGTTCGAGTTTTCTGTGCATTGTTAAGGACGTTTGACATATCCTTGACGGGGTTTTCTCTTACACTTCGGGGTATGGGCAATGGATAACCGGGTAGATGGTCCATATCGCTGGTCGTCGCTTGGTTGATTTCTATTCTCAGTGGATACCGGGAGGGCGCGGGAGAAAGGAAGTCAATTTTTGGATTGAATGTGACATTTACTTTGCTTTTATCTTCCAGGATTTGTGACTTTTTTTTTTTTTTTTTCTGTGAGAAGGTAAGGTGAGTGAGGGTGTGTGTGCGTTTTTCCTTTTCTGTTAATGCGTTCGTGCAGAAAAGGTTTTTGTGATTTCTACAACTCCTCGATGGGATGTCGGAAAAGTGACCTTTTGTTCGCGAATTTATCGAATTTGTTACAACCGATTCGGAGGGGGGGAATCGAATCATATTCGAATATAGAAGTCGTCGTTTTTAGAATCATCGTCTAGAGAGGAAGTATACTGACTTTTGGCAGTGACAGGTCGTATCTACTTGAGACTGTAGGCTCTGTTTGGGCTGGTAGCACTCACTGGATCGGCTCTAGACACAGTTTCCATCCCATCCTAGTTAAAGATGATTGAGTTTCAATAGAATGGGAATAGAAACCCAATCCACTCAGTCTGAATGTCACCAATCTACTTAACCCAATGAAGTAAGTATCTAACCAGTGGCAGTGCCATCTACATTCCGTTTAATAAAACGCCATCCATTAGCTTGGATTTATAGTACAATGCCATTTCTACCACTCGAAAGTGATTGCGAAGGAAACTTCTTTATTGCTACTTCTACCCGCAGAAACTACTCCCATTATCCTTGCCAATAAATCTCCAATTAAATGAGTAAAGTTTTAAATACTCTCCATCTCTCTCTTACTCGTTCTTAGTCTCTCTGTCCTTTAGTCTTATTCCCTGTCATAACAATTAACAGACGAAACATTCAACAACATCAGTCGTTCCATCTAGTGCCCTTCATTCTATCCTGAAACATTTGGTAAAATCCTTCAGCTTAGCGCACAATACCATAGCGACATAAACCAGAAATGCAATTATCTTTACACCGAACTCCGGGTCCCGGTATAGAAACAA
Organism: Xylota segnis; assembly: GCA_963583995.1. Taxonomy (NCBI): domain Eukaryota; kingdom Metazoa; phylum Arthropoda; class Insecta; order Diptera; family Syrphidae; genus Xylota; species Xylota segnis. The sequence goes on from OY757238.1 coordinate 7,719,561, forward strand.
TCTCTAACCATTGCACCACACACACAGCCATACACACATGTAGATGTACCAAAACTCCACATAATCCAAATCAATTTCGTGCAGACAAAAACTATTTCCACACTCCTCCTGGCACAAACCCATTTCGTGTACACACACATACACACACATCCAATGAGTTCCAAGTCAATTGCAGGACCAACCAACATTTAGTGAGTTAAACTATGAAATGAACCCTCTCGCATATGGCTGTCTCCTCTTGCTCTGCTCACAAAGTGCAACATCATTTTCGATTACCATTCAGGAGCAGTAGTAGCAACAACAACAACATCGACTCCTGCGACCAAAAATATTCCAAATCCTTGCAATAAAACTTTATTACAATGACAACTTTTCGTCCTGCCAGAAGGATAGTGCGAGAGCGTTTTTGGTTCTGGTATACGAGTACGTATATGCCTATCCTTGTAGCCTTGTGATGGAATGACAAGCATTGAATGAGACGGTGTAGTGCGATGGGTTTTAGTTAGCCAGATGGAGTAAGGAACCCAGCTTTTGGCTTTGGAGGTGAGCGCAATGGTACACCAAGGTATGTGTATTTAACTATCATTGAGATTTGGTACCTGTCTGTGTGTGTGAATGTGCGGAATCAAATTAATCATTGCATTAAACTGTTGGTGTTTAGTTTCACGGACAGGCGACATGCAAATTTGTGTGAACAAGGATATGGTGGGTTTTTTTTTTTGTCGCAAAATGCTATGCGAATAGGATGATGTTGGGTTTTATTAGCCGATACACGTAAGGATATTTAGTAAAATAGTAAAGGCCCAGAGCTTGTAAGAGATTAGAGGAGACATGCCAGATACAGATTTCATTCAAGTAGATGGGACTGAACATACAAAGCCATAAGACTGGTCAAAATCCAAGAACGTCTTCTCGATGCCTATGTCGGGAATAACTGTGGCAAGTCATAAGCAGCAACTTTCTATAACTTCAAGGGATAAACATCAGCCCCGTTTAGAAGAAACTAAGTTCCACGGAAGTTCTACTCACAGACGGAACCGTAAAAGACTACTTAGCCAGTTCCTCAATCTATCGAAGGAATAGTGAAGCCTGACCAACAGATTATGCCAGATGCTTCTCACAAGACATACATATGAGCTCCTCACTTGAGCAAAGTTTAATAAAAAAGTTAGTAATCCGATGCAAACCACAAGGTGGGATTACATCACCTCTACTTTTTGTTGTAGAAATTGACGACAGTATGCTCCAAATCAAAGACGATTTCGTGAAATGCTGGAAAGAAAAGCGTACACAATCCGTCGGGAATAAATGGTGTAATACCCCACTATTTTTTTTTCTTTTAAACCAAACATGCTAAAGTGGGCGTGGCATATGACAATTTTGTTTGAATTACTACGATAGGTTGGAAAGTTTGAAGATGTGATATGAAAAATATCATTGTAATCGGTTTTTTTTTTGTGTAAAAACGCCCCTAAAACGTGGGCGTGGCTATTGACAATGTATGGGGACTTTGTAGATAATTTGAAGGTCTAAATATTTGGTCTTTATAATTTTTTTCGATTTCAAGTAAAATAGTGAAGTTATGATTAAGAAAGTAAAAGAATTTTTTTCTACAAAGCCCAGATTTGAAATTTTATTCTCAAACAAGAAATCTCATATGACGCCCCTAAAACGTGGGCGTGGCTATTGACAATGTATGGGGACTTTGTAGATAATTTGAATTCCTAAATATTTGGTCTTTATAATTTTTTTCGATTTCAAGTAAAATAGTGAAGTTATGATTAAGAAAGTGAAAGAATTTTTTTCTACAAAGCCCAGATTTGAAATGTTATTCTCAAACAAGAAATCTCATATGACAGCCTTATCACTACAGAGGAACTAGTCTAGAATTGCAATGAAGGACCCTGAGTCCAATATGATGTAATGAAGGCGACACAATAGTTTGTTGTTGAAATTGAGTGATCTTTCTCAAAAAGACCACTAAATCCTCGGCATACTGTCGAATTTCCATTCCAGATTTAGCTAAGCGAATCATCTGTAACAGACTTGATCCAGCAATGGAAGAATCTCGAGTCTCAGAACAGTAATAGGGTTTAAGAAAGGCATGCTCTCTTATAGACGCAAAAACCAAAACGACGCAACAGTCTGATCTGAGAATGAAATACGGAAGAAGTTCAAGCAAGAGTCTATGTACTTGTAGCATGAAGTATACGAAGATATCCTTGGCTGATTTGGAGAGAAAAAAAGTCCTATTAGGAGCTATAACTCATAGTGAATATAAACTTTACCAATAAGACCTTTGTGGTGATTCGGCTAAGACTTACACTAGGAAACAGCAGCTACTTAGGTTTGGCTAAATAAGTGGGTTCCGAACTTCTACCTCGAACGATGAAATGCGTGCTGTACAAGCATTGGTCCTTGCAGTTCTACCATAAAGAGTTGAATATTAAAAGATTAGCAGGAAAGCAGTGTAGAGAGGATTCAACCGCAAGCTTTGTGAATTATACCAAAATGTGGATGTGGTCCAAAAAATCAAAACACATCAACTGCACTGGCGTCCTCCACCAAAGAGGATCTTTGAGTCACGATAAAGAAGCCACGAGTCTCTATGTTAAGAACCAAGTCATTGCGGATGCCAGAGCTCTTGGTCTGGACAACTGGAAACAGGGTGCTCGGAATCGAATAGACGGAAAGGCTTCTGTGTCTCAGGCAGAGACTCTCAAGGGTCAGATACCCGTTTAGTAAATAACGCAGAAGAGAAGGGGTCATTAGCCAAAACACCGATATAACTAAAGACTTTTGTCTAGCCTTCAGTTTCAATCCAAACTGTTGAGACAACGAAGTACACAACGAATTTTTAAACAGAACTGTACTCTACAACTAGGACTATTATTTAATGGAATACAAAGTAACTGAAGGGCTGCCACAGGAATCCGTATTTGGCCACTGCCAGTTGTTAAGCATTCTAGACTTTGCGAATGACTTTGCCATCACCGTTACGGCCAAAGTACTCGAAATGGTATACTTCGACAGGTTAAGTAAGAAAGAAGGATCATTCAACAGTGGTCTATTCCGTCTGGTGGGACACTATTATCCCATAACAGACACAGAATCATTAACCTCATTCCAAATCACACACCAAGGTACGACAGATGCGAGACTTTCAAAGCCAAAAAACACAGAACTAAACACCAGAGCACGTCTTGACTACAGGACTAAGTCACAATAGAGGACCATTACTAGACAGGATAGTTTGAACTATTATTCTGAATGCCTTTCCCATCTAAGCTGTTCCTAGGTGAAGAACAATTGGAGAAGTGTACAGAACTAAACACCAGAGCACGTCTTGACTACAGGACTAAGTCACAATAGAAGACCATTACTAGACAGGATAGTTTGAACTATTATTCTGAATGCCTTTCCCATCTAAGCTGTTCCTAGGTGAAGAACAATTGGAGAAGTGTGCAAGGTCTGGGTATAAGATTCGTCCTCGTAATAGACATCCTCACAGTTGAACAGAGGCGACTTACCTACGTGTAGGTTTCAAAAACAAGCCCTGATGGAAGCAAGGTTTTGCCTTGAAGAGTGAAATGGCAAGAAAATTGGAGTAATTTTGACAAAAGAGGATTGTGTAACCAAACACGACCTGGAGAACTGAACTTTCCCTTAAGACCTTTTCTGACAGAAAGTACCTACTAGATGAAAGGGTCTACAAGAACAGCATTTATCCAGCGAGATCTCAGCATACTAGTAAAGGCCGAAAGTAGAATGAAATGTCTGTTGGGTGGCTTTAAAATGTGATGACTCAGAAAGTCACAGAACTTTGGGAAAGGTTCAAAGAAATCTCAAAATCTTTACAAAAAATTGAAGTTTAGCCGGCAAAAGCCATCTGTTTACGAGTCTTAAATAATCAGGAGATTTGGGTACAAGTAGAAGGAGTCACGATATATTAAGGATCACGAAGACTCGCAAGCATTCCACTCAATGTTCCAGATACAGCTTAAACTTCATTTCTCTGCGATACATCCTCCTTGGACTGGTGGCCTTCAACTCCAACCCTCTCGCACAAGCAAATACAAAAAGCTCTATCCTTCAAAATTCCCCGAAATCCATTCCGCTTCATTTAGTCGACTTAATGACGAAAAAACCCCTCCACAACCTTTCAACAACAATCAAATTCTTTAAAATCCCTTCCAACTGCCACCGCTGGACCCCTACCCGACCGACTATCCGAAATCAATTTGGAACACCAAAATTCCGGGGCCCCAAAATCCCAGCAAATCTCAGCCCTTTTGAGTAATCGAACTGTAACCCTAATTTTCCGCACAATCAATCAAAGCGAACGCGAACATAAATTCATCTCGAATTTGATATCATCACAGGGATATCGCATATCCAAATGACATATTTCCCTAATGCACAAAATTTATAATGTTGTAACCGCACCGCAAAAGCCAGACCAGACCGGAGCGCTCTTCACCAACATCGTACCACCGCAGGACACTCTACCACTATCACACAGAGCCCCCCCCCCAAACCCAGTAGCATAACGTGTGCGCGCAACAGATTCATGTTCTTTCGGCTCTCTCGTCCGTTGCGAGAGTTGATCTGGTGGATGCTTGTGTAAAAGGGTGTCCTTTTTCCAAAAAATTACCTTTTTACTCGAGAAGCCAAAAGTCATCCTTTCGTATGACAACAACAACAACAGCGGCGTTCATATGCGGGTATATGCATGCACAACCTCGGAATATAGTGGTTTTGCGCTGGGAATGTATCATAACCGCACAGTGTACATGACTCCTTCCATATCTAGTGCCAGTTGGGTGGGTATGTTTCGTCCTGGCGCCAAAAAAGGGATGCGACCACCTAACTAGTAGTATACACCATACCGCACATAGCAAGGGCGATGATATACACTTGGACGATGGAAAATTTGTCACCACAAGCGGAAGTACTTAAAAAAAAATAAAAAAAGGACGAAAAGAATGACAAAGTAGATATACACCACTGGATCTGAACTAGAGCAGCTAACTAAGAACTTGTCCTTTCTTCTACTTCCACTCGATAAAGAGGAAAAGACAGCGAGAGAGCGAGAGAGAGAGAGTATTAATTAAATACCAAACGGTAAGACGAAATGTATCCCGGCAATTGGTTAAAATTGTTCAAAGAAACCGTACAGGACTCCATGGACGAAATTGATTCCTCTATTCTTTCTCCTTTCTTTTTTTTTGTGTCTCTTTATCTATTATTCGGGGTTTGGTAAGATAATGAAAGTAAAGAAGAGACATCTTAACCAGTCCACCAGTCCTGCAGTCCTTACAAGGCAAACTGGAGGAGCACACGAAGAAAGAATACAACAAAAAAAAAATGTCCTTTTTCCATCGAAGAAAGTGGAGATTTCAATTTGGCAAATTGGAGGTGCAAATACCTGAGCAATTAATTGCTTTTCTTTTCTTCTATTTTTTTTCTTGGTTTTCGTCGTATTATGGATCCTTTTTTTTGGGTTCTGATGGGTAATCGGTGGTCTGGGTGGGCGGGTGAGTTGCGGACTACGGAAAGGTTACGTAAGGTGCGAAAGAAGGAATTCTTAGAACTCATTGGAAGGGAATTATTTGCGTTAATTTATTAGTTTTATGGGGTTCTTCTGTGGCTTTGCCGGCAGAAAGGATAGGCTGGTCAAAGGTATAATTGGGGACTTGGCCCTGCCCTCTTGTTTTTTTTTGTCTTTGCTTTTCTGATTCAAATTTGAATTTTTGTCCTTGCCATTGTTTGGAGAGGAGTTCGAGTGAATTATAAGCAAAAAAAAAAATGGACAAAATCCTTTCTTTGGTCATAGATAGGGATACAATGCGGTTAAGGATTGAAGTCCTCGAAGATATTTTGGTGAAAATTCAACTGCCACTGACAGAAGGTATGTTTGTGTTGGTAGTACGGTCAAGAGAATAGATGGTCATCCTGTAGGAGGTGGCATTTTATTATCAATTTCGTATAAAAGTCGTCCTGCCTTGCAGAGTATAGAAAACGGCATGTGGCTCCACAAAAATAGGGAACAAAACGCCTCCGCTTCGTAATAAGCCAATTTTTTAAGCTTTAGAGCAGAAATGATCCCCAGTAGGATGAGTTTGGAAAAGGCACTCACTTCTACGTTTCGCGACAGGATAGTAGCAGAGGGGTTGTCCCACGTATTCTTGCTTTTAAAACAGTATGGCATCTACAGATCGCTACAGGATACAGGTTCCCTTCGAAGGGAAGTACCCATTGATTCGATGTTCACCTACGCCGAACAGGCAGACAGTAAGATTGATGTCCTGCCTACAAAGGAGAGTATCATCATTATCTGTACAGAATTCTGACCTAAAATATGGATTATTAAAGAATTTTGCAGTACTATGTCTAAATACTACCAGGTGGGGTTCCCCAAGGATCCGTTCTAGGCCCTCTACTGCTTTAAAGTGATAGCAATCATTAACGTTACCAAATTGTTGTCGGAAGCAAATAAAATGAATATGCAGGGTAAGAGGTTTTTAAGAATCGTCCACATGAACCATGGATGTCCGAGAATCTATCGAACTTTTTAACTTGAATGATTCTGCAAATGTCGTATAAGTGAATATCACAGAAGCACTGTTATTGGTGTCCAGAAACAATTCGAAAGGGTATGGTTTGATCTTTACTTTACCAGACAATCTTACCAAGAGAACTCTGGTATCACGAGGCAGAGCCAACAACAGGATGAAGTATAGCTTGGCCCAAAATGTGTTATCCTATCGGAAGCTGCTCTAACCTTTGCAACGCTGTGGGCGTTCAGCGGCTCACCTCGAAGCTAATAGAATAGCACATGACAGAAGAGTCGCTGGAAGGCCCCGTAGTGCTCGGTTTGATGAGAATATCGCCGATGTGGCTGGACGTAGTAGGTGACATGGTTACTGTGTCTTTCGAATTTTCTGAAGTCACGAGCAGAAAAGAGCACAAGTCTACAAGAATAACTGCCAAGAGTGCGAAAACGCACTATGATTGTAAAAAAGCTTCCAACTAGACGTGTCTTTAAAAAACTAGGAGTTTATTCAATATGAAACCCAAAACGTACTAAAATCACTTGAAAAACTGTGAAAATATCACGAAAAGGTTTAGTAAAGTGCGTATCCCTTTCACTCATCATTGAGCTATAAAAGATACATAATTAGTACATTAATAGATAGATATTCATATATCCCACCAGTTTAAGCCCAGAGTTCAACAGTTAAAACAGAAAATATTTGTTTAAACTAGGCTTTACCTCAATAGCAGCCCTGGTCTGTTAATGAATAAATGGGACAAATATTCCGTTACTCGTAGGAGGAGCTAAGATTTAGAGTGGAAACAAGATGAAACGCAAAAAATAGAGCTTTGGAAAGAAAAAGGTGATACTTGCTACAATTCCTGAGCGACTAGTACTTCAGCTGGAATCACACGTTGTGGGTTCGAAAGAATTAGCAAGCAGACGCAAAAATTAGTTCGGTTTATACCCACGTACATAGTAATTTTGTATTTTATGAGTTTGTCAGAAATTTGGTTCACAAATGTTTGGTTTCGCACACTTTGTCTACAGACGCAAGTATGTGCTGAGCACATTCAGGAAAACAAAATGTCAATGCTTTAGCACATTGTAAACAAACAGATTGCTAAGCATTGAGCATTTCAAAATAAACGAAATGATAAATTTAGTACAGTGCCAGAAACCCAAAAAGATTTACATTCAAAGATTTTGGCCAAAAAGCCATAGAAAATAGGAATCACTAGGTACTGAGTGAGCATTTAAGTAGAAAATGCTTTCAAACTAAATTGTGCTTCAAAACCAATTTTGGTCTGACTATGTATGGATAAGAAAAATATTCCGTTTCTGATAGGAGGACCTAAGATCTAGAGTGCAGATAAGATCGAATCCAGAAAATAGAGCTTGGCATAGAAAACGCTGATACTTGCTACCATTTCTGCGCGACTAGTGCTTCAGCAGAAATTTGAGGTTAATTTGGATGAATTTGAATGGCTCTATGGAGGGCCTCTGGTGAGGTACGGATGGAGGCACTCTGTAAAAATGTTTCCAACGAAGTAGGAATTGAAATTAGACAGACAGACAGACTCAAACTTGGATTTTAAATGCTAGTTTGGCTAAAACAGATCAAGAACCGATTTCAAAGAATTATGGCATGAAGTACTGACAAGGGACATATTACATGTACCTATAGTACGATTGTTTTGCAAACCATTACGTTTAGGTATCTACTCTATATCTTATACTAAAATCAATCGATTGACTATCACAAGGTTTGACACTTTCCGTAGAATTATGAGCAATACTCTGTGTGGGTGGCTAGACAATGTAGTCAACCTACTTTTAGTTTACAAAACTGTTTCTAAATTAAAACATATGTAGCTCGTTTCTAAATATTTTAATAACATGATTCCAAAATATTTATTATATAAAAAAAATTGTATATATTCAGAATTTCCTGAATGGCATCCCTGCTCCAGTGGTTTCACTCATGCAATATGGCATAAAAATCCCGGTTTAAAGGGGCTGGGCTTATACTTGTTGTGGAAATAAAGCAGAATCGAAAAAATAGACTTCAGTCAAAGCCAAGGCGATGCTTGCTACATTTTCTGGGCGACTAGTGCTTCTGCTGGAATTGCACGTATATTTGCGAGTGAATGAGACTGAGTGAGACGTTTCTGAGCGACGTACATGTAAATTTCAGACTGGTCAGGACGACGTTGATGGGCATACAATTTTATGATTTTCACTTCAGTTGGAACAAGCCGAATCTTAACGACGCCAACCGAGTTGGGAGGTTGGTAGTGTAGGGTTAAGATTTTATCAAGAGGCACTATGCACCATAGTGGGCCTATCACGATCCTTAGAGCAATGCATGCTGTTCATGTATTTTTCCTTATAGTGGTCCTCCGTCATACAAGAGCTCCATATGTAAGGAACCAGAGTGTTGTAAGCCTTACGGGCACAAATGAAAAATATGGAAAATTCGTTGAAAAATATTACGTATACGCCAAGTAGTCGCATTCCAGCTATTCCTAGCTTGTTCTGAGCCGATTTAGCTCAGAAACATCAGGATATCCAATGGTCTACAGTTTGAGCATATATTATCTACAATCCTGGCTCGATGGTACAGCACAAATGAAAAATCTGGAAAATTCATAAAAAAGTATTCTGATGAACCATCATTGCCAGTCACAACATCCCTACACTAAACTCTATCGTTTCCTTGAGTTTCCTTGTCAATTTCGCAGTCACGTTTGAAAGTGGCTAGGCTTTCAAGAAGGAAGTATTGTAACCAAGGCATTTCGTTTGCAACACGTCCAAATCAAGACCTCTGATGGACTTCGTAAGGACCCAGTCTTTCGTCCTTCCTTCTTCGACCCAGAAAAGTCGATAATTCCGTACTTTAGAAGAACCATAGCCTTATAGCCTTTAAAGCCCAACACTCTCCCCATTGATTGCATGACGAACTTAAACAAAAGACTATAGAATAACACGAAAGAAATAGGGTATGTACAGTGCTTAGCTGCAAGGGTTGGCAAGTAATTAATTTCCACCGGCTGCTGACACACATGTATGTACAACAGGGCGCCCCACAAATCTTTACTCCAACATCCCTTCAGATAGGTTTTAGAATTCGCTTGCATTATAATAATTCTTTGTTCTCTGCACCTTTGCAGGATTTAGGGTAAATCTCTTTAGGGGAAGTTGTCAACATCTTACATAGAAGAGAAATATATGTATGCATGTACGGTGTGCTCCTGCTGTTGCAAAACTATTTAACAATTTTGCACGTAGGTTCAAAATTCACAGTCCTCCCCGGTCTCTCTCTCTCCCGTTCTATGTTAAAACGAAAGATGAATGCTCTCTAAGGAGATTATAATTCACATATGCATACTACAACGAGAAACAACTGTGTGCCGAGAGACGACGATCTGTACGAAAGGATGTGTAGCCTAGGATACCTGTAGAGTAGTTGAGTGGAAAACTTAAAATTTTTCCATCTCAGGACCAAGACGGGCGAGAGTGTGTGTCATCTGATGACAAGCATTGTAATTAATTACGCAGAGAGAATTTCAAGAAGTTATCATCAGCATCATCAGCATCACACCATCATCATCCTTGTCGTCATCGTCGTCCTCGTCGTTGTCGTTGTCGTCCTGGCAAACACATTTGTTTTTGAAGGCTTTTGAGAGGCGTTCATTTGGAAATTTTAAACGCTTTGGGGTTTGGTTTTTCCCCGGTCTTATTTTTTCTCGATTCCTTCCGAGAATCGTAACAAGGATCTTAAAACATGTTAAAGAAATATTATAAGCTCCTGTGTGGCTCTTCAGACGAGCACATGGTCGGATGGGGAGGGCTTTCAAACGACATCAAAAGAATTTCGTCTTCTTCTTCTGCTTGTTTTTTTTTCTCTCCTTTAAGACGGATTTTGTCCCCAAGTTTGGTAGGATTTTCTTGACAAAAATTAAAAAAAAAAAAAAAAGAATCTAACCAAATGGAAAAACCGCTTACTCGAAGCTTGTGCGAAGAAGTATTCGAAGAATGTATGGTACTCGAGCTGCAGGATTTCTGTGCGATTGAACTAATAAACTTGACATTTAGAGGGCAAGGAGTACACATGCACTCCACATCCAATGTTTTACTGAAAATGTTGGTAAGAGGAACAATGAACTTTCAATTTACGGCAATACGTGCTCCTCGTTACCGATCTACGTAATACAACAGCCAAGCGATCAGAGCTACTAGCTATGAAGAGTGATGTCGTACAGAACGACATAGTCCAAGAAGAAGACAGTCTAGAATACCTTACCAAAGAATAGCATGTAAGTGCAGAAGAAGGCAACCAAAATATCTAAAAAACGACAAAAACGGGTCAACATGGTGAAAGCCCTCTAACTGCTACAGAATATTGGGAGATCTAGGCTAGTGGCTATGTCACAAAGAATGGACTCGAAACCTGTGTATGTGATTCGGAAATGTCTACCCTGATAACAGCAAGAAAACACGCAGCACTTAGTAGACAGTAGTAGTAAACAGCCAAGGATTTTTTAGGACTACAGTGTTTGAATCAAACCGGTCTAGGACCATAAGTTTCTTTGACAAGGAAGCACGTACCGCTCAGTCTTGATCCTAATGAGACTCTGAATATCCACAATCACTACTAACGAAGCCCACTCCCATTTTGTCGTGTCTCCAGAAATCTCTGGACACAACACCATGGTGGCATACTGCAGTCGGATGCGAGTAGATGGGACGCAGGGCCTAGCTTCTCACAACCATTCGTGTTGTGCGTGTTATATTCTTTACACGAACGGATGGGGCCTACTTTTAATGCCGTGCCCGAAGGGCAATTCGTTATTTGAGAAGCTTTCTCGAGACAGTTGTGTACTCTCGGATGTTTGTCAGACGCTCGCGAGAGGTGGGGCCGTGTAACTATCCCAAAGCTACAAACCAACCTTTGTCTTTGTATTAAGGTAAATTCACGAAAGGGGCTTAAGACGGATCCACTATTGATCCGAGTGTTGGCTGCACATGTGGCCAACCCGTTCTACCTAGGATCTGCAGGATCTGCAGCTGTAGGGATGCACGGTAAGACAGGGGCACTGTCTTCTTTAATTTTGGTCAAAACCCATAGAGCAACCCTATGGGATCCCAGAACTATCTGATGTATGGATGGATCAGGCTACCTGAGTAGATACCATAGTTGATGCAATCGCTGTTCCGCAAAGTTGGAGTCCCACAGGGATCAGTTCAAGGTGTAGTCCTGTTCAACGTTATGGATATGTATGTATTCGGAAACTAAGATGAGTCGAACATGATGGAGAGAATAACTCTAGGCACAGTGATGGAATACTGGAATCAAAGACGTGGAAATATAGCGTCACACTACAAGGCTTGAAATCAGCGGATTACAAAACGGAGACTGTCCTCAGGAGTCGCCCCAAGATAGTTGGCCGTATTTCATAGTAATTGCCGCTCAGTAATCAGCCCAATTTGTGTCCCAAGTCATAGGAACATCGAGAGAAATGAGCGAGCGGATAAATTACCTTGGCGTCTCGGACGGCTTCCTTGCTGAGACGGTTAATGGGGTTGCTCAAGAATATTTCCGCACTATTGCAAGCTGATAGTATATGGCAGGAAGTGCGAAACTGTGTCACATCCAGGCAGATGTGCAGAACACAAAAACTAGGAAATAAAACCGAACAGGTATGGCTAGAGTTCTGGCAATTAATAGTGGCCACTGGGCCGTCGGAATAGGTATTCCATGTACATTGCCGCAGTTCCATTGTTTTAAACGAAAGGGAAACAGTTCTACACTTCCTATGCAAATGCTCAGCACTATGTATTGCATGATCATAGACTTCATATACTCGCCTTTAGAGAGTACCTAGCCTACATAAACGCGAAGGCTAATAGTCCAGACTAATTGCCACATGGAGGAACTAAAAAATTTCAACTATGCTGTATAAAGGTTGCATAGGACTTGATGACAGTACCCTAACTAAGAGTAGAAGAAGATCTGAAAGCCAAAAAAATACGACTTCGAATGCTCGGGCTCACCTGGGAGATCAGTTACCATAATACCAATGCTTTCCATGGCAGAAGTCATATAGAAACTATACATGCTAGTTGCACACAGTAACTCAGTCCTCAAGGACTATGCTTTGTCGCCCTATTCTGATAAAAATATGAAAGGACTCCATTGCAAAAATATGACCACTTCGTTACAATAAAACAATAACTCGATCCCTTTGACCACTCACTTTTGTGCAACATCGAGTCACATCAGTTTGAATTTGTCACACCCGACATGTCCTTGTGACGTATTTTTTTCCTCCATCCAGTTGGTATGCCAGAAAAAAGAATCCTCGTAAACGGCTATAATTGCCACTTGTGTACCCATTTTCGAAAATGTCAATGCATATGACAGCACTCGAAGAGTTATTTTGTTCGTTTTACTCTCGCTCTCTCTCTCGGCATTGGTGGCTCTCTCTCAAAAAGGACACATTTCTCGCTTCACGTATAGGCGCAAATAATTTTTTTTTCATAGGAATGGTGACTCGCAACAAATGCGTGACTACATATATAAGTATATCCAACCGTGCCGAGCGTACTCTGCCTGTGACAGGTCCTTTTATGTTTTTTTTTTCTTCTGTTGTTGTATGGTAGAGTTTCAGTTCGTTGTGTTGTATGCTATTTTTTGTATTTAATCCTGATGTCAAAAATGCCTAAAAAATTGAGTAAGCAATTAAAATCGCTGGCATGGGAGAGGGAGGTTGGGGAGATGGAGCTCAAGCTCGAAGCATTTGGTGTTGATTTTGTCCCTTTATTTTCGCCTATTCCTTGAGGGGATTTTTTAATTGAATTTCCTTCAGCATCTTTCTTTTTTTTTGAGAGAGAGAGCGTGAGAGATGCAAGTATATCGTATCCTTTTTGTTTTTTTTTCATCTTCTCAAAGAAAAGACATAAACACTCATCGTCCTTCGACCCCTCAGTCCATTTGTTTCCATTAATTAAAAAACAAAAGGATGATGAGAACGACAACGTCGAAAGGGATCACAAGGGATAGGGAAACTGCCAAAGAGAAAGAGAGAGTGGTACAGAGTGAAGATTTATATATTGTGTATTATCCTTAGGTCATTACTTCTTTGACTTCCTTTTGTGTGTTTTGTGTTTTTCTTTTGTTGAGACCACTTCAGGATATTCACATAATTTCTTTCTTCCTCATCCGCGCGCGGATGACCTCAGAAGGAGGTAAAGGATGGAATCTGCTTTAATAGTTTGCCTTTTCGCCCACCACCACCGCAAACACCACAAATATCCTCTGCCACCCATGTAATTAAAGTCCTCCGTTTGAGACAAACAGAGGGCGGAGAATCCTGCAAAGCAACTACAAGCAAAAAAAAAGGAGATACAACTCCATACACACAAACACGTAGAGTTTTTAATTATCCTGCTTTTTGTCAAGGGTAAAAAAATTTCATTATTTTCAAGTATACGCGAAAAAAGCTAATTAACTTAGAACGAGTGCAAAATGCAACTTTACCACATGCACCCCCACACACTGTTTCATATGTATGTATGTATGTATGGCTGCGCGATCAATTCCCTGCTCGCCACCGACGGTATCCTTGTGTGGGGGTGTGTGGGTTTTCATGCTACGATGTCGACTTTCTTTTTAATCCAAAATCTCTGCAGTTATCCTTTCATGTATTTCATCGGGTCTTGATGGTTTTTTGACGTTGTTTTTGGTTTTCCTATTTTTTTTTTTTTTTTTTTGCTGCTTTTACTCTTCATACACACTGAGTTGAGTTGCACTAGGATACGGTTTTACTTTGTCCTCAGGAAGAGAGAAAAAAGAAACAAAAAAAGACACATACAACCATACACCATCGAGGCATTATACAGTTAGAAGTTTTTCCTCCGACTGTAATTAATGGCAGAGACCATTTTATGCATGCATCACATACAAGCACCGTTTCCTGGTCCTAAACTTCACATCAGGATGTTATCCTTTCAAACACCCATCCATATAGCCATAGTCCGGATTTCACAGCAAATGGAAGTATGTAGGTGGCAGTGGTAGTATAGCATAGTAGCCATGCAAGAGCTTAACAGCATGATTGCTTGGTCTTGCATAATATCTATTCAGTACAGAGAATTAAAACATTCTCTCTCTATCTGGCAAGCTCTCCTCGGTCGTCGTAGTAGTCGCAGTCCCAGTCCCAGTCGTCGTCATCGTCGTCATCGTCATCGTCCTTGCCGTTCGCCCTCTGTGTCTCTATTCGCAGGATGTGTTGGATGGTGTCAAACCTCATATTGTGGCGAGATGTATGTGGTATGTGTCCTTATTAGATAAATTCTACTATGGCAACGGATTTTGTGTAGAGAGTATGAACAGGACAAAAAAAAAAAAAAGAAAAACCCACGACGAACTTAAAAATGAAGTTAAGCCGCTCAATATAGTGTGGAACGACAGTGTACATGGAACGACTCAAAATAATTTGACAGAAAAATCACACGACTACTGCCTGGGAGGGGGGAAGGACATCATCTAAAAGGGCGACTGAGTGGCTTAAACAAAGAAAAAAACTTTAAAAACAGGATTTGTGTTTGTCTCTCGTTTTAGTTGGATGAATTATGAGGAAAAGGATGTTCGCCTTTGAATATGGTTTCAAAGTTCTGGAGTCGGGTTTATGTTTCCACTTCACCTCCTCGAGAAGGGTGGGCATAATGCGAAAGGTTTGCCTTCCAACGAAAAATCTAGCGGGGGAATACGAAAAACCATTGTAAGCCTAGCGAAACTCAGCTTCAAAACTTAGGCTTTGTTGTCCCTAATTCTCGTTCCCCGGATAAGCCTAGCATTGTAGAATAGGTGGTGACTTTTATGCATCAAAGCAAAGATAGGAAGAAGAATCTGAAGCCTGTAATTCAAGCCTAGTTTAAGCCAAATTTTATACTGAAACATACCCAATTTCGAGCCATCAAGACTAAATGGAAACCCACTCCAAATATCAGACAAAGCAGGACACCTTGAGTGCATACTGGAAGCTGAGGTGGAACAACAACATAATAGAACGTACCAAGAAGTATTTTCTGTAGAAAATAGGGCCCCAAACCTGCCAATATCCCCTAAATCTACACTGCCATAGCGAGATTTATTCTTATTTACGACCTGGTCTGGTGGCCGATTTCCGCAAAAGCAACAAACCTGAGCTCCATCATAAGAGTCCAACGTCGAGCGCATATAGTGCTGATCGTCATCGCCTCATCCTCAACTCCAAGTTTCCCTCCAGATAGAATTGTGCTAATGGTGGGAGATCATCAGTCCTGCTTCCATATATCCATCTTCACGGACGAGTCAAAAAGGATTGGAAGGCACAGCCTCAGTCCATAAAACTCCCCAATCACGCGAATGTATTCCAAGCGGAAATATGTGGTATCACCGAGGTCTGCAGGAACCTATCCGCGCATATTGAAGAAGAAGAAGAAGCCATAAAAATCAACTCAAAGCTGGTGAAGAGCTGTAAAAAGGAATCCAAATCCATAAGCGCTAGGCACAGCATTACGCTATGTTGGATGCCGGGACATTTGAGGTTCCAAGGAAACGAAAGAGCCGATGAGCTAACCAGAATCAAACCACATCCCAACGGACCACTCAGTCCAATCCCCCATTAGCCTCCCCTTTTGCAAGATTTCATCGGACTTCTGCAACCCTAGGTGGAAAACACTCTACTCTTGCCGCGTTTCGAGACTACCTTAGGCCCTGTATAACGAAAAATGACTGGAGAGGTCCTATCTCTCAATAGACCGCATCTTTGTTGTCCTCAGGGAATCAACAGCACAGCCCTATGCAGAGATTGCGGCAATAGAGGTGAAGGAAGACACAACGCATTTCCTCTGCGAATACCCAAGTCTCAGTAGAACCAGACACCAATCCTTTGGGAAAGCATTTTTCGACGAATGAGGGATTTTGGAAAGAATTTTCTTCCTAAGAATATCCTGAACTTGACAAGAGATTCCAACATCTTATGAAGCTAAACAGTTCATGCAATCAAAAGTATCAATTACTCTAGGTATGAGTCATGACTAGCAGATAAAGTATTAAGGCTACGGATACAGATTTGACTTGGCAGACAGACCCTAAAGAAAGTTTGAATAGAGCTACGATGTTTGGAGTATATTCACTCATAATGGAGACAGTCTTCCCTTTAGAAAGCAGCTTTCTCAAATAAGATTAAACGCCAAGGTCCTAGATGACTTCCCTGTGGTACACCACTTCCATGTGTATATTCATCCTATGACTACACATTTTCTGCTCACCTCCACGTGGCAGTCCCATGTTGCTTCTCCCTAATCGAAGAAAACCCTGACATGACAAAAAAGGGAACTCACCCCATTTATTCTACCTGACAAAACGCTTGCTGTAACTTGAGATATTTTCAAGAAAATTAATTTCCACAATTTTTGTTCCATTTGTTTCTGGTTGTCTTCTGGGGGTAGATAAATACGACACACAACAACGAAGTAAATGAGTATCTAAATGTGTCACTCTCAACCCCCAAAGCACCTGCCCCCACCCGGCAAGATGACAATGACATTTGAAATGTCGGTAGGGAGCTACTAAAATACATACAAACACATCCCCCCCACCACCCCCCCGCCCATCACCAGAGGGACTTTCCACTAACAAATCATAAATTTTACTTCGAGGAATTAAATTTCGCTTCAATTGCTCAATGCGAGGCGAGATGAAGCAAGAAGTCCTTTGCGTATCCTACTTCAAGTTCTACATCAAATTCCTTTGCTTTTCGAAAAGACGAGAGAAAAAAACCTTTTTTGACAGATTAATTGCGGTTGCCTGGCACTACGCTGCGATCCTTGGTACAAGGATAACATTTTCAAAAATTCCACAAGCTTTTTCCGAAAAACGATGGATGTCAGCCGAAACAAAAAAAATTATTTAACTGTTCGAATGGCCCACCCATCACAACCCCCTCGGTTTCGCTTTCATAATGATAAATTACGTTAATTAATACCATGACAAAGAAACCATTTTGATTTTGGTTTGTTGTGTAGCAAGGAGCCGTGCAAATGTGTTCCACAAAGCAACAGGCAGCGGAGCGTTGGGGTGGAATGGCGAGGGTGGGTTTTTTTATTCTTTAATTCGACTCATTGTTTATAAATTGGAGTTGAAGTTGTGTATGTAACAGAGGATGTGCTAGGGGATGACGATGGAAAAAGGAATGTCATGGAGGTGTGCGGGGAATTTTCGAGGAATTTCTTAAAGAAAATTATTTTAATTTAGGACGAACGGACATTTTTTTTTCTCATTTTTTTTTCGTAACGAAAGGAATTTTAAGTCAATTTGTAATTAATCCTCATCAAAATGTTTGGTCCTGTTTTTGGCTACTATTAGGAAAGTTTCTTTTTTTTCTTTAATTTGTCCAAGGGGAGATGACCTGTCAGTCAATAGGAACGACGGACGTGGATAGATCTTCGACGAAAACTGCCGGAGACACATGCTAACGTTCGTATATTTATATCCACTTCGGTAATGTATGTATATGTAGACGTGTACAAAAGGTCTGAGTGTTCCAAGGACTTTATGGGTCGGTATCACGGAGACCCAGAGAATTGGACATAGAAGCGGAATATACATATTTATCGATCCAAACTGTCCAGCGGTCCCAATGAGTCTGGCTTTTCCATCATCAGATCTTCAGGTTTACGTTTTTTTGAAACACGACATGGAAATACAGAGGTTGAGAACCTACCAGGTACTGTTTAAAAGCCAGCTGCCTTGGGTGAAGTGGATTGCTTTTCAGCCTTATCACAATGAGTTTATGAAAATGCAATGACAGTCTGCAAGAACTTGGAACAAAAAGTTATGAAGGAGGGTTCCATTGTACCTAACATGTATTCAGAGAGACTTTTAGGCTTGTTCTTAAGGAAGACGAATTGGATCAGGAAAATCTTCATCAGATGTCATAAAAAATGCATTCTCCTAGCTGACGGTCTCTGATAAACGAAGTTAGAACGGCCAATCACTTGTAGCACGAATCTCCTAAGTGTCCTGGTCTTAGCTGGTGAGCACGTCTCGCTCTAGTAGATATTACGACAGCGACAAGCATCAGATGGTCGAAAAAGATGGCCTTCTACTTAGATTGGTGTCATTTAGCACCCGAAAACCCAGTCAAATACGAAAAAGATTATACTAGCAAGTAGATCTAACCTTTGAAACACTGGTCCTATTCTTGGTCGGATAATTCCAATAATTCGTGCCAAGGACACGGATGGTGCTCCGGATGTTAATCAATACAGTATCGCCGTCTAAGGGCAAGATGTTGATCTTTTCTCCTAAAATCGCAAGATCAAACTTGAGAAGACAAGGACAAATAAGCGACCAGCAGTATGGTTGTAGTTAGTGACACCCCATGGGAGATCATCTGAGTTATATAACTTTTTTATCCACCTCAGCCATCGAGTGAATCAAAAGCAGTTCCAGTTAAAATCTCAAAAAGAAATAACCAAGTCTGCCATAAAGCCAATAAGTTAGCTTACCACGGAGGAGAAGGAAAAGTTTTATGTGTAGCTGAGGATAATTGTGCTGATTTAAATTTTAAATTGTGGTGTTCCGCAGGGATCTGTTCCAGACAAGACGATAGGACACACAATCTGCGGGCAACTGCAAGGACAAGGGTCTCTACACCATTACTTAAGCATGGAATATGTTTAACGTAGAAAGATCAAACCCTGAAATCCACTACAATGTTTCATATTTTGAGAAGATCTCAAAGCTAGGAGTAGCTAGCTTTCTAAAGAAAAATATATTCGAAGGCACAAACAAGCAGAGGCCCAGAGATCTCCGGACCAGGCAGCATTTCCATATGTCCCCGATGCTCCTATAAAAACTACAAAAGGTCTCTTTTCTACGTGGACATGCGAAAGGCGGTGAAAGGTTCGATCAAGATCGAGATAGGATTTCAACGAACATCAATAAGGCACTGGAATCGGGAGAAATCATATTGGTTGAACCATCTATCAGTTAAAAGAGATGTCTCGTGACTGGCCACCCTGCAAAGGGCAACTTGAACTATACTTTGAATAGGGTGAAATAGAAGGGACAAAGAACTAGCCCTCAGAGCTAAGATGCTGCAAAGGCAGAGTGAAAGCATAAGATAAAATGAATTCCAGTTTGGTCTGAAAGTTAGTTCATCTGAAATACATATTACAGTACCCGGTCATATTATAAGTCCCATTGCTGAAAATCCTGATTTTGATGTTGGAGTCCATGAGGTGTCCTCTAAATCAATGGGCACTGCCGATCGATTTATTTATGTAAATGTGTAGTTGACGATAGTTAAAACTGGGCTCTGTGTGTACAAAGATAAATGGCCACTTTATTTCAGCGACGTCCGCCCAAAAGACTGTCGCAGGGTGGAGTTCTTTCACCTCCACTGTTTTAGATACTTGACAACACTTGGTACAAGTACAGAATATAGGATTTTGAGTCCTGCCAATATGCCAATACTTGTATGCAGCCTGCAGTAAGGGTTTTAGGTGTAGCATGGAATAAATTGTAGATTTTGTACTTTCTTCAGAATATCCTTCGGCAAAACTTGGGCTCTTTGTAGGATGCACTAATTGTATGAATCGTCTATCAGATTTTTTTCAAAGGGATGTGTCTTGAGAATGATCCAATTATTCAACCAAATTTAGGAACAAGATATACCCCATGTCTGAGTCTGAAAGAAATAAGATTATAAGCAAACTTTCTACACCATTGACAAGAGTAAAGAGAGTAGGTACTTAGAAGAAAGAGATTTCGTAAAACCCGTCCCCATTTGAGAGTTTAAAACAATTTTAAATGAACGTTTGAAAAACCCACTAAGAATCATCTAAACAATTGGTGACATTGCCTGTATTAAAGGCGAGACCATACTAAGTTACAAGCAGCTGAGTGTATCTATAACCCTCTAGGACTTGGAACAACATTTTTTCAGTTCACAAACGTCATAAGCTTATAGTCAAATATATCTAAGGACATAAAGATACACCCTTGAGTGGTATAAGTTAGAAGAAATATTTAGTAACAAATGACAATTACAAAAATAAAATGTTTTCCTTACCAAATTTTGAAAAACCGTGTCTGTACATACCTGCAAGGAGAAAAGTGTGTGTTAATTAATTGATTTCTACAAATTTCATAAATTAAAAGTAGGTACGACAATCAAACATGTGACAAAGGTTGCCTTCAGGATAACATCAGAACCCATACTCCCCCTAACGGGCGGCGTGGCGCATCCATTAATCCCGGCTTGTAATTTCCTTTTTCTTCTTCTTCTTCAACTTCTTCACATCTCGCATACATAATGAAGTTCAAACAGCTGAAAGCATCACACAACAAATTAATGTAAAAGTCCTGCCATGCCTGCGTATGAGTGAAAATGGGGTGCGATAATCACAGGGTAACATGTTGTGCCTTACTGTGCTGTACTTGTACACTTTTCCAATGAAAGTAGCCCTTTTGTGTCGGAAATTACATTTTGCACAACCCTTAAAGTGTCAACTTCAAGGCTCTGCTGCCTGACATTTGTGCCAAGCAAAATAGCAGTACAGGAGGTACCGTACGTATACGTATACGTATACTCGTACAGCACACGTGAATGTCAACTCGGTTGGTTGGTTTGCTGTGTAATCACAAAGTGATGTGTCGCATGCGATGCGATGAAAGCATTTAATATCATTTGTTGCCATCGTCTCTGCCATACTCGCTCATACTTCCTCTATTCATCGGCCAGATTCAAAGAAAAACCCAGAAAGCCTAGAGAATGATGTCCTGCGAGGCAAGCACCAGGAGTAGGAAAAAATAAAACCGACTACCATCAGAATGAACAACAGCATAACCCAGAATATTGGATGTTCACTTATAAGCCAGATGCATGTATGCAAATGCATGTGTGAATTTATGATAAAACTGACGGCCAGGACGATGACGACAACCACCACGACGACGACGACGATGACGATGACGACGACGACTTTTGAAGATACACAAATCCACTTGAGGGTGACTGACTGACTTATTACCCACTTGGTTTACACTTTGCATTATTTATGCGAATAGGGGAGTCCTTCACAGGACTTCACCCTACCACCATTCTGCCCGTTATCGCTGCCAAACACTTTGCATGTAAAATCATTGGGGCCGAACTGTGTGAGCATTGAACGCGTTCATTGTTCTACACACCAATGGTTTGGCATATTACCGCTGCACACCATGAACCCTTTAAACTCCAGCTACGACCAGCGCTGCCGTAATACTGTTCAAACTAAGATAATGTACAATGCTGAACGCCTATCTTGGCCATTTGCATAGGAACACTGCTGCTGGCGGCTGCCTATGGTGATGGTGCTGATGATGATGGCGCTGCCATACGGAATACAAAGTGGAATGCAATGAAATTACTCGGCGAAGGACTAAAAAGCATCTGCATGCATGCATGCATTCAGCCAGCCATGCAAACGGCAACCAACCAACCAGCCAGTTCGTCAGTCAGCCTCAGCCTTTCATGCATCCATCCATCCGTCTAGCATCAGTGTGACATTGTTATGCATATGACATTTTGTTGTTGCCATGTCATTAGACATGTCAAATCGTTTTTGGTCGCCTCTGTGCGGTGTGGTGTCTTCAGGATCGTCTTCGATAGGTGGAGCATTGGCGTATATTAAGTACCCAAGTACCCAGGAAGGGTGCTTTAATTCTTGTGAGGGATGTGTCGGTGCGAGAGTGGGTCAGTCACGGCAGGAGGTGAAATTAATGAATACAGTCAGGATGGGTTAGGTTCTGGGCCAAGATGTTTGCCAGGGAAAACTGAGAAGAAAGTTATTTATTGGAGTCTTCAGAGATTTGAGAGGATCCGTACAATGAACCTAACACGTCGCATTCTTTATGTCATCGACACTCGATGGTAGCTTTGTCCCGTAATCTCTGAGAGCACTCAATACCTGTGACTGGGGTTAAACAAAACAGAACGGTAAAAACATCAGGTAATACCTTCAGATACTTCAGGAATATGTCAGGAATGTAACAAGAAAAGACTACATGACACACCACCTTTCGAAAGGCTCTATCTAAGTACAGGGGAATGAAAAACCAGAGAAGTACCAAGCCCACGAGGTACAGAAGTTTGGCTATTGATTTGGCTATACGATGAGGGCTATACCATAGCATCTCTATCGACAGAAAGGCAACTATTTGTAGCAGAAATACGATAGAATGTTCACATATTTCTAGAAAAACTTAAGGTTCGTCATATACAGCACAGAAAGTGCACCAGGGGATCCAAAGACTGCAAAGACTCAATATACATAGGAAATCAGAGACACACTGATACAAAACAAACAGAAATCTCTACCTACTCTCATAGGAGTCATCACGGGCCGTAACATCTTGCGATTCTACACGAGGAAACTACGATGAATATCTTTGTAAAGCCTGCGGTGATGAGGAAGTTCAATACTCACTTCCTGTACCTGCGAAAGTCCCTCTTGTCACATACGAGGAAGTCTGATTTCTGATCTCATCTGGAACAAATATACAAGTTTGCATGACGATATATAACAACTAAGATGGCTAAGTCAAATAGAATAGAGGAACACCTTATGTCAAGGGATACCTATCCCTCAAGACTGAGGTGAAACCTAAAAGAAAAGGAAGTCTTAATGAGGCAACAACTGATTACTGATATATCCCCCTTCTTAGCTGAAGTGTTCTTGCCAAGGACCTGGTCATTTAGGTTGTGGGCTGTCCATCGCGTTGTTTTCCCAAGCACCTCGGAAAAGACTGGCTGAACTGTTGACAACCCTGTAACCGTTGTAGGGACAACGAGTATCAGTTATGCATGCGGAATGTTCGGTCCTTAATAAACTGTGTCCAGCCGAATAGAGTAGAGCTTTTAAACGGCAAAGTAGATATAACAGCCATCTAAGATGTGCGATGAACCAGGGCGACCAAAAGAAGGATCAGAATATTGTATCTACTTTGACGGATTCATTCCTGGAGACAGACGTTCGCAAGAAATAAGACCCTTTATAGCAAACCAACAACAGATTCTGTCTACCCTATTAGGACAGACCTCACTCGATCAACTACAGTATCTGCAAAAAATTTATGAAAAAATCAGCAGAAGCTGACTTATGGTCACTGATTGTAGAGGCTTATTTGGTGATGCCCAGGTCCATACTGTCCTAGATAAGGATAATGTCTCGAGTCTTTTGTACGAGATGTGCAAAATGAGGGAGCTTAGTCATAATAGACTATTCGACTCTTGTTCCAACTCCAAAAGACACCTACACATGCCTTTGATAAGACAAATGGCAAATATCTCGACTACTACCTTGGACAGACAAACTTTTCGATTTTGCTTGCACACTGTTCATTAACTATTTCATTGCAATAGTAAATCCGCCTTCAATCTCTAGCTCGAACGAGGTTCGTAGGACAGAAATACAGATTTACAGTGTTTGTTGATAGTGTCAACCATTGAGAGTGGGGTTCCATGATTGAATAGATGCAACAAACAATGTCTCCTCTTCTCTCAGATACATCCATTCAAACTGCCTTCAAAGTATATCCAAAAGACACAAAAAATACAAATCATGGATCGATGATTCAGTCCATCAATACGTGCATGTCTATCTACTCGTACAGATCCGTAACGTTCTGAATAATTTACATGTCTCCTCTCCTAGCATCGGAGGGTAGCATCGATGTCAGGTGTCACAAATAAAATAAAACAAAAGAGGTTAATCCTTTCACATTAAACCAAAGCCTATAACTGTAGGGAATGTCCACCACAAAATTCTCTATATATGACACCCTAAGCATCCCAGAAGCCATGTCATTCGTTTACATACGCCATCAACAAGATTGCAATGTACAAAAGCCCCCGGGCTCTGTACTTAAGTCCCCTGAATCCAATCACCACACAAAACAAAGCCGACCATACATACCCCATCATAAGGACACTGTGTCTGCATATCACTCCAAATAGAGAGCAGATACAATCTTGAGTCATCCTTACAGGCACTAAATGCTTTGAAAATTTAATCATTATCTCGCTCACTCTCCGTTGTACTCATTTATTCATTGTTTCAACACATCGTCAGCCAGACAAATACACATACACACGACTATGCAGCAAAGGATCACCGAGGATTCAATTGAATCTCATTGAGAAAATCATCGTCAGTCATAAACAAAAGACACGAGATGAGGAGAGGTACCTACGATGGCGATGGCGATGACGATGGCGATGGTGATGACAAGGATACCATATACTAGGTAGTACTACCATGCAACATTGAATCCGTTTCAGTCGTTTACGTTTACCAAGAGAATCACTGCTGCAAGAAGCTTTCTTCTAAATTATTCTCCATCATTATTTGATTGAAATCAATTTCTGCACAAGGATCCTAGAATTTCCTTCTAACCGACCCCCCCCTTTCCTATTGCAATCTACTACTCGCATCAGTCAATAAAGCAATAATCTGTGGCCATTTAGTTGATGGCTTCTGGCCAAAAAGGGTTTTGGAAGGAAGACTACATATACTCTGAGTGTGTGTGGTAAAAGGACGAACAAAAACAAAAAAAAAAAACGCAGAAGAAACAAATGAGATTGAAAATCGTCTGGGAACACAATTTCATTTGATCCTTCTCGTCCTTTTGCCTGTGGTGATGAGAATTTCCTCATCGAATTGAATCCGAATTATATGGTGATGATAATAATGATGGTGATGGACTCCTTCTTTCATTTCATTTCAACCAAAAAAAAAAGGACGAATGTCCAACTAAATAATTCATTTGGTTAGAGAGAGCGCGCGGTTCAGGGATTTAAACCAACGTATTTGCAAAAAGGACGACGACGACGACGATGACGACAAGTAGTAAATTTCTCGCCAGAGATTTGTTACTTTCCTCAAATTGTCTCATTGTCGTCGTCCTTTTTGTGTTTGATTTTTTTTTTTTATGAGAATGAGTCCTTTATCATTGTGATTTCCATTACCATGATGTGTGTTGACGCTTTCCATGAAGAAGAAGGGTGAATTGCATTCCAATCTCTGTTCGGTAATGAAGATGTAGACAAATCCTTGTCTAAAGTTTTATTTGTGCTATTAAAATAAAAAGGATATCAACCATCACCACCACCTGCACTTTCCTTGCACAGAGAGGCAAACTTTAAGGGAAATCAATGAGAAGGATAGTAGTATAATGGGACCAAGCCATTGTCGTCAGTTTGACATGTATGGATGTGGGGGGATACATATATCCTGTCGATGTGGAATGGAGTTTCATTTACCACAAACCCCTAATCACCTGCGGAGTAGAGTGCTCTCGGGTGCCTTTTTGTTACTGCCCTTGGCACATGAATATTCAAATTCCCTTCACATGTTGCGCTCCGAATGAGGAAGGATTCTTTCAGTTCTTTCCTTCTCCATACATATGTGCATATACTACTGGTTGTCCTTGCTCAGCGGTTCGAATGGGAAAAGATGGATTGCGGTGAATATATGTGGATGAATGGCTGAATAGATGGAATGGAAAAAATGCGGGCACACCGGTGGCGGTTCCCGACTACGACAACGACAGCGACAACGACGACGATGACGACGTCGGATGATGATGGTGATAGTGATGTCGAAGAAAATCCGGAAAATGGTTTAAAAAAGAATTCGAGCAATTATATGCCCGAATTGATTTACTTTCCACCACTTGGCATGCATCCACCAACGCCACCACCACCGCTACCAGGACCACATGGGCTCCGGTGCCGCCGGCACTTTGGATATCCAAGGATAGGCTCCCCCGGCCTATTCTTTCGCGTGCACGTACACGCTGTTAGTTTTGTTGACATAAATGAACGAGAGAGAGAGTCCTGGCGTTTCTACGACAGGATGAGAGCAGGTGGAGACGGTGAATTGAATGCGGTGCATTAATTCGTTCCGATTTTGTCCTTTTTTTTTTGTGAAATTTACTGTCGTTCGACTGGATGTCTGAGTGGTGGTGAGGATGTGATGGATTTGCTAGAGATGGAGGACGTATGTACGAGAGTTGTTTAAAGCTCTGGGGGTTTTGCCACGCAAATGGAAAACGGATTTAAGTTCATCGTCTTTTTTTTTGTTGTTGTTGCGTTTTGTTCCTTTTTTTAGTCTGGCATTTCCTTTTAACCTCTTTAAGGTATTTGGTAAGGTCTCTGGCAGGGAAAAAGGGCTTTAAGTGGAAGAAGACAATTTGGTTTCCATCAGCAGGTAATTAAGGACAATGCTGTCCGTATATGCTAAAGGATTATCGTGCATCAACTGTAAGTCATAAGAGAGAAAAGCCTGGACAAAAGCCATTCTTATGCTTTCATCAGCAGTTTGGTCAATGGATGTGATGTTGATAATCTGCACCAGAGTTACAAACATTTTTCGATAAACAAACTGAGAGGCTTAAAGGCTTACAAGTAAGTCGTTGGAGAACTTCGAGATGGCACTGAGACTTAATCGGCTTTTTGGAAACAAGACACGATATGTTAATAAATCTATCTGCCCCACACCTTACTGGATTCACCGCCTCAATGCCCTGGGACTCAGTGGAAGACTGATTTGAGACTAATTCTAGAAGCTTGACTGTTAAAATTCAGACAGGACAAGGCATTTTCAAGTCGTCTCGGCTGGACTATGCTGCAGTGGTGAAGAAGATGACTGAAGGAAACCTGGCATCTGATCATAGCCTTTGGAACTATTTTGACTTGATACAGAATGTGCAGTGTTGCAGAAGTCATCGTACACAGTCCCTTTCTTACGTAGAAACAAGTTGGTATTTACATTTTTTTACTCCGTCATGACGCGTAGGTCTTTCTAGAGAAATTCAGTTGAAAACTATTCTAAATGCAAGGACCACAGTTCGAGACTGTAAGTCCCAAACGATTCATCTCAAATAAGTGGTTTAGAAGAAGGACAGGAACATACTATGCCTAGGCCTAGGCAGTGATAAAGGATAGAGGTAATCGTCACCTAAATTTCTTCGAAGGTCCCCTTAGTTCCTTTTTGTAATACCATCGCTGATTGGCTTGCTTTCGATGTGTAAACCGTGCTAATGCATTAGTCGTCTTGTTTATCTTCTTTGGTGTTTAGGCAGTTATCTTTTTTCAGTGAAACGAATCCTCAATTTAAAGAAGATCTAGTACACAGACTCTAATTGCGCACTTTCATAGCTTTTGAGTATACAGATCGCGGGAATAGAAAGGATTGAATAGGCAACTGGGACATTCAAACCATATCCTTTACAACACAAAAGACTGACTGAAAAGACTGACAAAGTAGCAGGCATACATGGTGGTTAACAACTAACAAAAGTGGACAAGCCTAAATGGCAACACAAGTGCTAAAAGACTCAAACAACAAGTTCTCTACATTGAACATGGAACACTTTGGTTAGCAGGGTCGTTGTTAGACACATCCCTATATTGGGAGTACAAGGCTAAGGGTCGGCACTGGACAAGAAAAGTAACATTGCAATACTTGCGTAGATTCAAATACTATCCTGAGCCCTTAGAACCAGCCATACAGCGACACTAGACCTCCCGTTGATATCTTTGGGAACAATTCTTTGCAACTAGCTCGTAGAAATATAGGCCATGGGGAATCTTCAACGGCCACAATACTATGTCTTGTAGAGTGGACTACATTGTTTCCTATCTCGACTTAAAAATCAGTTACAAAAGCTGGGTTTCAAGAAGAAGTACTTTGCAATCAAAAAAAGTTTTAAACGAATCTGCGAACAAATGGATTGAAGACAACTTCTTGAATAAGTACGGGAGTCTACTCCAGTACGACTTCCGGACCATTTGTAATGTTTTAAGAAGAAGTCACAGTAGTCGAAGGAATCACGTCCCGGCTTTCAGTTCACTCGACAGAGTGCAGCACTGTTATTTTCTATAAAGAAAGTCAAGAAGCGAATGCGTATGAGTTCATAAGTCAAAAGGACATTCCAGTCGCTTGCTAAACGAGTGAACTGATGAAAAAGCGAATCCATTGTCCCACAACATCACAAGCATCAGAATGATAGGTTCGAGAATATCAGTACATGCCTCTAGACATACCAAGTCGTCAATAAGACAAATCTAGGAAAGGTAGTTAGGGCTAGTAGGCACACATGACAAAAAACTCGGTGCTCCCTTTAAAGACTCCTGTACAAGGTGTAAAGAAGAAAAAGAACATCATATCTTCTGTGTTCCTATCCTGCCCTATCGGCTTTGGGAAGGAAAGCCCTAACCGAATACTTATTTAAAGGTCTTAACGTTCTATTGTGCAGGTTGTCGGTGGTGGTAATTCGATTTTCCCTTGTGCCTGGAGTCACAGGAATATCGGTTATAGTGAATTTAATCGACAAATTGGAATGTCACGGACAGGTTAGTGATGTAACGACTCCAAGTTGTGTTCCTCCAACAAGGTCATCTGGAAATATCGCCTCCGTAGCTGAAAGTGTGTCTGAGAACCTAGATGTGTCCATTTCGAGACGATCATAGGAATCGGGTCTATTAGCAATCACTTTGTACCGCATTTGCATAAAGATCCTGGCATACAATATGCTTGATAAATCCAGTTGATAGAAGAATATAAGGCAAATTTTAAAATAACACATCTTGTTGGAATCCTCATAATAGCATCCACCTTTATCAATACCCATACACATATGTACATATCTATACCTTGACCTAGTATGTACTAAAAATTTTGGATTGCTGTTCCCTCCAGACTCCACGTCTGCCTGCAGCCATGTGGCAGTAAATCATGGAAATTGTTTTCCCAACCAACCTACACAGAGATTGTGTCCCTCCCCAAACCCTCACGGCAGCGATTCAAAACTTTTCTCAAGTTATAACCACAAACCCTTTCCTACTCATGGTTTTCTGCTTTTAATGAGATCATATACACTGCAAACACTTTATGCCAGGCCTTACCCAAATCGACATATCCCAACAAATCCCTCACGTCTCGCTCAATTTACATTTAACTTATAACATAGCCGCTTCCCCAAGGACCGTAGTCAGGTCGCTCTCCTCCTCCCCCAACTGCCAGCAAAATTCAATAACACACCATTAACTTTAAATACCTTTACTTTCCGACATCGTCGCCGGGTGGCAGGTATCAAAAAACCGATTCCCCAGCCCCCCTCGAAACCCAAAAACCTCAGTATTTGAATTTTCATTGCTCTCAACACAGTAAGAGGCGACAAAATTAAGCTCTCCTCAACACCCAACCTTCGCACCATTTGTTGCCATCAACGTTATAATCTACATCTTCAGTCTGCGTCGCCACAAAATCATTAAACTCCTCCATGATCCTGAAATGAAATAATTTTCGTTGGCACTCTAAACAAACAGACAAAGAGAGAGAGCAAAAAAAAAAAGAAATATGTACTTGAAGTCCTCCCTCCTTCCACCTGTTTTGTGTGTGCGTGCTCTCTCGTCTCCTCCTCCTCCTAAGTCGATGGTGTGTTGACAAAGGAAAACACCAAATCCTTGAGTTCCACTTTGTAAATTCCAAGTCCGAGATTTTCTCAGAGATTGTCAATGGCAGGCACATCAAATACACACCAAAAACCCAGAAAGAACTATACATCCTTCCTTTAGTCATATTCTAGCATATCCTAGATAGACATCCCCCCCCCTTGTCCGGTCCCCGAGGGAGAGAAGGGTAGTAACAATTGCTTTAAGTATAAGTACAGACCTGAATACAACTCATCCATATTCTTGGATTGTCAATTGAGAGGTCACTACGAGGGTATGGTTGGCTGTGAAGTGTCCTTTTGGTTTATCGTCCATTCACCCGTACACAGCCATCAAACTTAGTTACTGTATCTGTGTGTGTATGTGTGTGTGTATTTTTAGGGGTAGCAGGGTTGACAAAAGTTGACACTTATATCGTTGACACAACAACAATTGAAATACTTGTCAACCCAGTTCGACTATGAGTTGTTGTGTACGACTTTAGGTGCTACATACGTTGATGAAAAAGGACGACTGAAGTACATACATACATATAGGTACACACATCCATATCCACTTGTATGTATGGATACTGAGAGAAGGACCGTGCTGCCACTCCCACGCTCATCCGAGGGGAATAGTGTTGACGCAAATCTAATTAGGATCTGTGTAACATATGTAAATTATATCCTGTCAAGATGAGATACAACCAAGCGTATAGAGAAAGAGAATAGAGAGTTGTACAGTGGATGATGCATAGGATAACACACATATAGTAACTACCTACGTCCTTGTAACCAACCAACAAACAGGACAGTAATAAAGTTTTCTACCAGAATGAGGACAGACATTTTTCATTGCTTCGGCAATTAAATTTTATTAGCACCCCAGTGTATAAAGAGCGGAACATGCTAACAGCTAACAGCGGACTGGCGACGATATGACGACGACGACGACGATGACGATGACAAGGACGAGACGAGTACCTACGATACGATGACTGCGAGGGAGTGACGAGTGTGTGTTGTGAATTTTAATTCGTCATTGCGATGAGTGAAGTTCCTTAAATGTTGTTAATCGATGAGTGGCACTGGCAGTGGCAGTGGCAGATGATACCACTTCTAGAGACTAAGCAAGGATAAAGGATGAATAGTGATTGCCACAGGATAAGACAGTCAATTAGTTAGTATGAGTACATATCTGTTATTAGATTGCTTTCACATTTCAAAACGTAGATCTAGAGGAAAAAAAGGAATCCCGACTAAGGACATGAAAGGAGGTAATTTCTTTAGGATCTACCTTTGACTTGGTAATGAAAACACTCTCTGACCTTTGCCAAAACACTCAGCTTATCAAGGATGCATGTCGAGAATGTATCACGGGTTGTAAGGCTATCAATTGTTTCATTTTCCTTTACACTTGTGGGCCTAGGAATCCAGAATTGCATGACAGAAGCCTTAGCCTAAGGCTGCATTCCTTGTCATAGATTTGTTGCTCTTTGCTGGCTCATGGTACTAAGCTGAAACTATCGCATCAGCCCTTCACAGTAGGAAAAGCTTCTCCTACGCTGTGCAAGCCAGTCTTAGTTGTTGGTGCCGTCTTAACGAAATCATTTGTGTCAAGAGCGACTGCCCTGCTATTACCCATAAAATACCCTCATTTCTGTGAAAGAAAAAAATTGTATAGTGCGCCGAATCTGATCGATGAATTGACCAACTTTAGCCAACAGAAACTAATATCTCCTAAGTGCCGGAGAAACAAGACGTTAAAGAGACTCAATACATTTTGACTCTCGCATTCCCGTCACATTCTCCTGATACAACCTTCAGACTCAACAAAAGCTAATCCTCATAATATATGAAACAGCCTATTCCCACCACGTATCTTGGAATCAGCTCAGTGCATTACTTTAATTCGCATCCTTGAGGCAAGACTACCTTACTCCACCATGTGCCTGCCTGCGGTAATAAAGTATTCAAGATACACGAGCCAATGCTCGTATATCAAACCAGGACGCATATATTAAGCGATAAATCTTTTCCATTTTATATTCGAATTCGAAAATGTGGATGAATCTCATCTCAATTCGATTTAAACCCGAAAGCACACCGTCGCGTCGTTGTTTCCACCACCGCCGCCGCCGCCAGCACCAGCACATAGCACAAGGTTGCCATCGAACCTGGTAAACCATTCAGGTTCCTCCACATGAGCAACTAACACTGCCAAGTTTGTATTTGTAATTGCAAAAAATGCTCCTGCTGCTCCTTTTCCTGTGGTCTTCTTCCCGTGTCTTGTTTTTCGACTAAAAATTACAAAAAAAAGCATCACTCGAAGGACGAGAGACTAAAGAAAATTGCAATGCTATCAAAGAATGGTGAGAAAAATACAAAAAAAAAAAAATAAAATAGAAAACCAAGTAAGGACACCCAGGGCGATGTGCAGGATAGAGGAATGAACACAGCAAACAACCCGAATTGGCGGCGAGGGCGGTGGTGGTGAAAATTAAATTGGGAAAATCTCAGGACTATCCTGCATTTGAAACGGAATGTGTATAGAAGATGGTACACCATGTCGACAGATGCACTTTATGCATACAAAAATCGACTCGAATCCAAAATGAACACGAAAGTCCTCAAGCGCGCATAGAAAAAAATTGGTCACAGAAAGGATTTCACAAAAAAAAAGGAATAGAAACGCGCAGAGCAAAAGGCAAAACGAGTCCCAGAGAACTCGACTAATTATAGAGGTTTCTGATTTCCCCCGAGGAAATGTGTGCAAAGTATTTTCACAATTTGCAATAGCACGCGGTTTGGTCCTGGCCAGCCGTGAAGGGGGTGAACTGATTCCAAAAAGGACAATTTTTTCCCCCCTAACAGAGGTGGGTTCAGGTTCAGGGTATATGCTATAAAATTGAGATTGCGATTATCCGCTGATTGGAAAAAAATTATTTTAGTTGCTTTGACGACAAAGGATGATGGGAGATTAGTATGATAGGGTTCTTTCCTTTTAGAATTTTTCAATACTTTACAGTCAAGGTCAGTATTGTACTTAGCTTACTGCACCTATTTACTTAAGCGAAAGAGGGAGAAAGTGGGCGTAGGTGCCGTGAAAACCATCACAAAATGAGATGAATCCATAGTATCTTTCTTCGTCGTAAAGGGTTTCAGCGTCATGTTTTTAAGTCCTTGAAAGTCATGTCTTCATATCTTCCTTGTCATTCTCCAAAGAATAGTCTAACTGGCCCTATCCTACAAGCGAACCTAGCGTCCCCCCCTACATACAGCGGAAGTCACTTATAACGATAGTGAAGTGGCAGAGTAAATAAGGTCGCTGACGGAAGAATATACTCGAAAAGAATGAAACCCCAACCAAACGAAAGAAAAGTGGACCTTATAAGCGACTGGTCGTAATAAGCGGCTTCCACTGCACCATCTTACAAGAGCAACTGAGATACGTTTCCAAAACAAAAGAACACTGAAAGAGGATATCTGATTTGTAGAGAGTCCCAATAAGCCCAGCGACAGGAAATAGTATGACGTGCTAGTGTGACCTTTGATTTAGAAGACACAAATACAACATTCAATATACAATATAAACTGGACATATATGTATAATACAAGTACAGACAGCAATCTACAAATTCTAAACAAACCCGCATGGTATGTAGTACGATCGCAGGAGGATTCTCCAGGTGCCCCAATGTGGCCTGGCTTTCTATGCATACTATAAGGACTCGATTCTTATATCATCGTATTCCATTATGTACTCTATTCTTAAATGACCAAGTCAAAGAAGAAGCCACTCATTGCAAGCTAACGATATAATGAGAGCCTCTTGAAGTAACTAAAGCGCACATACCAAAGGCCATTCTGTTCTAAACAAGTCTTGCCTTAGCAGCCTCTACAAAACTGACTCTGATGGAACACTGCTTCATAGGTAGAGCTGTTGAGCTACTGTGCAATTGTTCTGCCATTAGAACATCGAGAGGGAAATGTCTACTCAAAGTATTTCAACGCTCTAGCATAGGCAGCAGTTCTCAGCTTATGCACTTTAAAACCAGTGCCTTGACAAAGAATTTGAGTTCCAAGATTGGTGCCTCGTCGAAGGTGAAACGAAGGTCTCATAAATTTGCCAAATGTTCATATCTAGAAAGCACTGGTAACAGATGCTAATAGGCCTTAATGCTTTGCATGTCACCAACAATGTTTCTAGGGAAACCCAATCTACATGCATATACGCAAACTCATAGTAAAGCGCCATTATGATAGCTGGGGAGTGGGTAACTTACAAGGAAATCATATCCGCGATCACTTGACACTAAGCCTTCAAGTCGAATACTAAGAAGAAGAGTAGACCTAGAGAAGTCTGATAAAACTTTTTCTAAATTCAACAGGAGACCGGAGGTTGGGTATGTTGCTCTTAACTTGAATAGAATCATCACTTAATGTGTCGGACTATACAATATCCTATTCTCCGCTAGAATCCAAGCTACATACACGTATACAAGAATCAAAGAAATCTAGAATTGACTTAGTATGAACCTATTGCTGTAAACTCTGACGAAAATCTTTACTACGAACGATGAGAGTGGATCCAGTACCAACAAATTAATAAACCTGACCACTCTTTCAGGAAATTTCAGACCTAAGATTTGTCGTCATTCCTCTCTAAGTCCTGAGACAAGAAGCTTTAAAATACAGCTCTCTCTTAAAATTGCTAGGAAACACGCTACGCTGCCGGACAGAACTCGAATGACAGGGTCTACTTGGTCCATCTTTAATGATAAAGTTTTCGGTCAAGTATATGGTAATAATAAATTCCGTCATCCCTAAGGATCGTCTGTCCTAAATTTAATGGGATTATTCTGTCGAAAGTTGGAATCTTGCTTCATAACAAATTCCTACTCTTCATGGTGATCTAGAATCACAAAATAGCCGAAACCAGGTTCTTATTATAAATAGGTGCAAGCACACCTAGGCTGTAATCCATATTCGTCCATAGGATGCACAGAAACTGACTGACTGAATGGAACTGTCTCACTAGGAGGTAAAAATAAAAAAAATAAAAAAAATAAAAAAATTCTTGGATCGGTGGCGTATACGTAACAATTTTTTTTTTTTTTTTTTTTTTTCAATTTTTTTCAATTTTCTGGGCAAGGTCCGGTGGAGTAGACGGCTATGATACCATCAACGATAAGGACATATTAGCAGTTCTGGAACTAGTTGATGCACATAGTCATGATATTGTTAATTTTTGTAGCGCAAACTCATTCAAAGAAACGACAGCATCCTTGCCTTCCCCAGGATCAGCTCTTCAACACAATTGATGATAACGCTGGGGATAGAGTTGTATGTTTTAGCTTTAAGTTATGCTAGGTAGTGAAGTAGTCGACTGTGAACCCATCCACGATAAGGACCTGCTAACAGTTCTTGAACTAGTTGTGTGCTATTAGATCCGATATCGTTGATTTTTGTAGTCGAACAACTCAAAGAAGTGCCAGCGTCCTGGCTGAGTAGTGGAACGTCAAATACATAATGGATCCGTTCCCTTTATTGGGCAGGTTTGTCAAACATTGTGAAAACTCTAAGAAAAGTTTAAGTATGAACATAACCTGTTCGGACTTAGTAGTAACAATGAGAACCAAAAGGATCATAGTGCCTTATGCAGGGACCAGTAGGAAGTTGGGTAACACTTGACTTAAGACTTTTAATTCAGACCAAATCATGGACCATTGGAAGATATTACTTTAAGTAGCTAAAGAACTCGAAAATAAGCAGCGAATTGTACCCATTCCTCATCCCATTTAACCCTTACAACAATGTCGACTGCTTGCTTATGTAAATTATTTCCTAGACATGACATAAACGGCTTATTTCGACACAAGAAAACGTCTGCTTTAGGCATTCCCCCAACCAAAAATCATCACAAAAACCATTTCCAGCCTGACACGTATGTATGTACACACACTAAGAAAAAAGAAAACCTCCGTCTCGAGCAATCAACTAATTGTCCTTTTCCAGCCTGAAAAACGCGTCTGCACATTATAACCTCTTCTATTCAATTAAACATTTCAAAGTCTCACTGTTCCCTCAGGGTCTCTTCCAACTCAGCATATCCCTCCCCCATTCCACCAGCCAACACCATTCATACCGACAAATGCAACAGTTTATCTAAATTGCAGCTCGATTCCTTGCTTCCTTTCACACAGCCTCCTTGCGTTTGCACTGTTTGTCGTTGAAAATTGAAATTTTTTTTTTTTTTTTTGTTTCCTTCGTAAATTTTTGGCACCACACCACCGACCGACCGCCTGGCAGGAAGCCAAGAATTTTCATATTCTCCTTCCCGAGGATTTGCCTCCCGTCATCATTAGGATTATGTGTTCTCACACATATGAGTTTCTGTTTGTCGGGCTCACAGAAAAAATAGAAAAAAAAAAACCGTCCTCGCGTAGTTGTTGTTTTTATCCCTCAAAGCCAAACCATAGACGTAGACGACATTTTCATTCCACTCGCAGGACGATGAAGATATTTTAAGAAACTTTTAAGGCACCGGAAATACATTTGGCATTTATAGTCACAGCCAAGCTTGGAGTATATGGACAAACTCTCTTACGAACCGACTCGTCGGATGCAGGATATGAGAGGAAACAAACAAGTAAGGATAATACTTTTAAGTAATAATAGAATACTACCTAGGATAGCTAGCATCGTCGCCAGTGACACATGTCAAGGATACCATAGATGAAATTCCATACACAAAAAACAAAAAAAAAACGATATGCACGTACGATCTTGTTTTAAAAGAAACCTCAAACGCAGCAAAAGAAGGATACGAAAGTCTAAGGATGTGTTGAAAAGTTTTTTCCCCCAAAAGAAACCACTCATTCCCTGCGACTCGCTTATAAATGAATCCAATGGCTGGGAAGGAAGTCGATTTTGTTAGTTGAAAGTCCTTTTTCGTTTTCTTTGAGAAATCTCATCCTGCATCCAATGATCATATGTGTACACACATACGTACATATGTGTACTTAAAATTTTTCTTTGGTCGGAGGTTTTAAGGAAAAGTTTTCGCCAGTATTGATTGAAGGCATCCTGGGTAGTGGATAAGCTGTGGAAGGACCTGTGTGTACCTGTACAAATGCATGAAATTGGTTAAACATGTGTCGGCAGCTATTTAATTTAATCGTTCCGTGTTTGAGAATGTAGTGCAACGTTTAAGGACGGGGTGGGCAGAGGGAAATCACTGGAAATGAAAATAAATAGACGAAGAGCACAAAGTTTGGACGGTACTAAATGACGTGCAAACGATTGCAGTTGATTATTCGAAATACTTGTGGGTGCGGCTTGAATGGGATGAAATTGCAACTAAGTGGTCTAGAATCGGTCAGTTGCTGACGGAGGAGAGGTGTAGCTAGGTGGTTAGAGAGTGTTACCGGCCTTTAGTCATGGAAAATGGCCGTCTCCGTAGAATAATGTAGAATCCCAGCTCTAAATGCCCAATCTGTAACAAGTAGACACCATGTTCCCACTGAGTTGAACCTTTGAGAAGAGTTACTGTATGATACAGCATGATACACCTTACTGCATCTACCCTAACCTACCATAGTACAAACCAGTAAATCCCCACGAAATATTTCATAAAGACTCGTCTAGGAGCGACACTAGACAGAGGTCGAAACCCCAGCTTTACAGAGCACTGATCCTACCAACCTTACTGTAGATAAAGTGCTCAACTTTGAGAAGGAAAGCTAAGCTTATAGCTGGTTTCTTCGAAAGGAAGGGCCATTGGGGCGATTAGGGCAAATAGGCGATAAGATGCATTCTATTCCACAGACTTAATCCTCTTGTCGTACAAGTCACCCCAGAGGCCAGGATACTGGATCTAATGAAGTAAAAGCTTGTGAGCTGAAGGGACTCGTGTCGGGCGCCCGTTAAGAGAGTAGATGTAGACATACTTAGGGACCACTTTAACCAACCCTCCAGGTTTATGGACCCAACACACTCGATCCCTTCAGATCTGAATAAAGCTGCACTTTGGTAGTTGCAGTCACTGAGCAGTCTTGTTTAGAAAAGGCTCGGACAGGGGTATGGAACGTGGAGGACGGAGCGTGGAGAAATTTCTGTAGAAATCATTTCAAAAGATGCCTCACCTTTCAGCGTATTGGCCTATCAGACAGTGCCCAGTAAGGACATCGATTACAAAGTGCTCAAGTTTACCAACCCGTAGCTATGTTCATGGTCCAGTACAGGATAGATCTGCTTCGAGATATAGCTTATAGCGTCTTCTTTGTGTAGTTGTTTACTTGTATACTCAAGTCTCACCATTCGACGCAGAATCCGTAAAGCAGTGTGGAGCTCTTTCAGAGGTAAGTGTATATGATTTCAAGGATTTGATCGTCGCATGACTGTCTCACAGTGATCTGGAAAGCAGAAATCGGTGCTTAAGTAGAGTTTCTTATAGACAACTCATTCCACTTTTAATCTTGGAGCCATCTGGGTAAAGTCTGGGTAAAACTGGCAGTATTATCGCACTCCATATTCCTATTAATCGCAGATGGGTCTACAAGGGCGACTGTTTTCTCATGAGCAGAACCAGTTCAGGGATTACACCCTTGTCCACATTATAAGGCACATCTGGTGAGCAAGCACGAGAATTATCAATCCCAGGACTCTACACCCACATCAACCAACTATAAGTGGAGATGCACCTTCATTCGAACCCGATATTCAACTATCGTAATCCCCCCAGGCATGCACTCGTATCATCGTCCTACGCGTTCATGGTCATACACTCGATACCCTTACAAGCTGGCCCCTTCCATATCATCATCTGCATGGTGATTCGAGAAGAGTTGAAAATTGAGTTTGCCTATTTTTTTTTATTATTTTTTTGCAGGACGTGAAATCTCTGTCAGCTCAACCCTATCCTTTTATTTTTTTTTTTTTTGCTGCCGAAGGACACACACATTTGCCATATCAAATTTTCAACAAAATTTTACAAATATGTCCGAGTTCTTGCGACTTTGAAACGTATAGGTTACATGTGTATGTGCACACTGTCCGATGAATGATGCTGGAAATGTCCTTAGGCCAGAATCGAACCTTGAGTAATATTCATTTCACAATTCGAGTTTTTTTTCCCCCAACCAACGGACATATCACTTTTCCAGCATATCAACAACATCAATGCCAAACCATCATCGACATCATTATCACGGGCGTACATGTAAATCCTGCTAAGCCAGGACTTGTGCCGCAGCGCTTGAGTGTTCTCAGTCAGAACATGGTAACTGAATATGTCGAAGGCTTTTTTCAATAATTAACTTTGACACTAATTAGGCGCGATGAAATGTCGTGCAACGTTTCGGTTGTATCGGGTTGTAAAGGATTTTTGATTTTCAAATATTTCACAGGCACACACAGGATCGATGATACGGTGGCGACGGGACGTGGGCTTTCCCTTTGTGCCTGTATCTCCTCTAATGGATTTCATTAGGATTTTTAGAGTCGCGCTCTCATCGAACGTATTCCCCGAATATCATGTGCGCTGGCTGTGTATTCGGAGGCGGTGGCGTTAACATGATGGCACGGATCCTGACGTATGTATTTTTGAATTTTAATTGGCGTGATGTGAAACTCTCCGAGGATGCATCCATTACATTCGATTCGATATGTTGTCATCATTAGAGAGAGTAACAGTGATAGGCGTGCGACAAGAAGACATTGTAATCGGAGGAATGACATTGCTCTTTAGTGTATAACGGTGGAATTGTAATGGGATATCCCAGAGGATGTTCCGAAGATGAGGAAATAATTATACCAGGCAGTGTGTACACATGTACATGTGTGTATTGATTCGCACGTGTGTCTATTGAAAACAATGTCGTGGAAGCAATATAATGTCCTGGAAGCAATATCATAGAACTGGCAACATCAGCGCTTTGTGGAGTATTAAAGCATGGAGCACCGATGTGTGTGCAGATCAATCCTTTGCAATTAAGGACTAGTCATGTGCGTGACATATCTTCTTTACAAAGTGTGCACAAATTTGAAAAATGACGGTGGTATAAGGGTATGCTTCGAACATATTGTACTACAAACCCTGTAAACTAGTCCTAGTTAGATCAAAATCTGGATAGAAACTGGCCATGTCCAACAAGGAAACCTTTAAACTTCTATGGATATTAATTTTCCTGACAACAATAAACAAATCCTGTAGAATGTGAAGAAGGCGTTGTCAAAACAAGGAAGCTTTCAATTGTAATCAAATAAACCTCCTGGTTTCGATTGTATCTTACCAGAAGGGTGGGAATACATTTAAGTCCTCGATTTTTCCACAGGTTTAAGAGTTGCTTCTTCCCCTATGATCCTGGACGATTAGCCTATTCTCTCTTCTATTAAAGACTATGAAAATAACAAATTTGAATAGTGAGCTCCCATCAGTGTCACTCTAAGCGAACTACAAGGGGACATCAACAGAGACGGTCCTTCACTTTTCAGTGCAGAGATGTCGCTATAGTTTCCATGCTTAACATTGAGGGGCCTTCATCTTCTTGACCAGAATGTTGACAACTGTCTTTGGTATCAGATCAAGCAAATGATTACAACCATACTGACCACAAGGTTTGTCCGAAAACAAAGTACTATCACCACTGCTGTCGGTCATGGTAGTACAGGAGATACTCCTTGTAAAGAGGGAATTCAGTGTGCTATCATATCCAGATGAGATTGCGATCAAATGGCAAAGTGGATGGATGGATAATGATGCTCTCAGGGTAAATTCGTCCAAGACTGCATGAGCCTAGTTTACAAGAACCCACAAAGTTCCATACATGACTTAAGGATATTGCTCTGCAATTCACTGATCCAGTCAGATAGTCGGGTTATTCTTGATAAAATAAAACTCAGCTAGAAACTGAACATTTAAGACCGCCCCAGGAAGGCTTGGATTGCCTTCTACTCGTGTAGGAAGACCCACTATCCACATGTACGGAGTACTACCCTGTTTAATGGCACTGGACAAGAAAAGCGAAGCAGTGCCTGTTTTGGACTTTCACGTCAAGTGTAAAATGAGGATTCCTAGTAGAAGTCCTTGGGTGTTTACAACAATGTTGATTGATTCTGCGGCTGAACTCAAATGGACACAATTGGGTCTAAAACAGCTTTTGGTACAGGCACCGGAATCGCTGCAGGACTGTTGTGCCAATGTATTGCAGGCGGAGATCACACCAATCCGACACACCGTGTTACAACACTCTGAGATAACTAATGAGTTTCACTTAGATACCACTTCATCAGATCGGAAAATTTTATCAAGATCTAACGTATCTTGGCCTTGACAGTCAAAATCGGAGGCGACAACTTCTTTGAAATGAGAAGATCGTCTTCCGATATTGGATGTTAGTGAAATATAATACAATGAACCTTAAAAAATCGTGAATTTTTGAGAATTTTCTTAGTTTTTCTCAATTATGTTGGTGTTAGTCAACATCCTCTGCTCACGCCTACTTTTTAGGGGCGTTTTCTCTATGAAAATAAGTCCGACTACTAGGTATGGTTATGTCACGCCTACATGTCTTGGCACAAACTTTGTTAAACCTGATATTGCCTAGATAGTAATACTTCCACATGAAATCGTTGTAGACTTACTGGCCCACCGATCTATACTCTAATGTAGGGCTGACTAAGACTCAATTTTAGAAATTTTGTTGGGTACACGTGCAGACTATGCAAGGTCTTTACAAGGAGTTGAACATCTACTTGTTCAACGAGTTTATTTCTAAGAATCGCACTTAGTAAGACGAAGTGCTGGTGGCATTCCTTTCAATACATACACCTGCATATGCATATGTAAAAGATGCAATTTTTCAATGCCTCAAACTGAGATTATGTCTTTGGGGCCTGGCTTAAAGCTTTCACGAAAAATCCTTATATGAGTTCAGATTGCTCCTGTCATACATCATACCACATGTACATGTGTCTATAAACCCCCTCCGCAAATATTCACGGTGCACCTGTAAAATCTCAGTGGACCCACTAATGGATATCGCTGTCGATGCTGACAAAATACAACACAAAAACCCAACCACTCTGCGCCATAAGGGATCCCTTAATAGGGTTTAACTTCATTATCATAAAATCAACGCAACAAAATTGCGCGCCAGTAATTTCATAAACCCACGCGTTTAGTCGCCATTTGCCCGGATGGAGCAACGCTACGAAAAAAAAAAAAAAAAAAAAAAATAGGAACTCCATGTGCATGGTAGTGTCCTTTGTGAAATATTATGTTTTGGGTATCCCAATGAAATTTGTTAATTAGATTTCTTGCTCCAATTTGGTCAATCCTTGGCCGTTGGGTTGGTGGTGGATCCATCCAACGCCAAGCGCATACGAATATACGTTTATCGTTCGTCATGCACTGAGAGCAATCTGTCGGCCTATCTGTCGCCCATCAGGCAAGCTCTCTCTACCCCCTCATCGCAGGACTGCTACTGCTACTGTTACCGATGACGATGACGCATCTCCTCGATGTGAAATTGTAATACATTTACCGGAATTTAATGCATTTTCCACAGACATTAATCACTTTGATGCAATACATCGAAAGATTGAATATCTCACCCAGCCACACCGACCCTGTGTGCGGTGCGCGCGGGTGTACCGAGTGTATATGGAAAGATAGATGGATCGATGGTTGGATGGATATTTCACAAATTCACCAACGTAACCAATAGCATCGAACTCATTCCCTTGGCCCGGTCGCCCACCTGGCCCAACACCATGACCCCCCCGAAGGCATATGCCATTTTTCAAATATTGTAATATTGGTAGCATGACAGCACGATTGGGGCAACAGAACCAGCACCAGCACCAGCACCAGTATCAGCACCAGCCCCAGTCCCAGCCAGAACGAACTCTCATGGATCGTTGGGTTTCACCTTCGTCAAACATTTCTCGATGGCGTGCTAGTGCATATCGAGCAAACAGAATCATCACCATCATCATCATCATATTCATCGTCATTGGTTCCAGTGGCAAGAGTAGCTTCATCTGAATCCAAAAAGCAGAATAGCAGAGTCATCGCCTGGGTGTGTGTAGATACAGAGATAGATTGAAACATCCTGGCACACTCGCTCTCATTCCCATTTGGATACAGTATACTGTGCCGAAAGGTTTTTGACATATTACCGGGTGGCAGATTTTGGGGGGTGATTTTGTGCAACACACCCACACCCCAGTGTCATTCTCTTTCACTCTCACGTCGTCGTCGTCGTCATCGTCATCGTCGTCGTCGTAGTCGTCGGTTTCAGATACATTCACAGATGAATAGCTGTTTGTCTGCTCGGTTGCATCGTTCCGTCCAATTACATTTTCTTGTGACAGATTCATCAATAATCCAGATACAGTTTCCAATTCTAGGATGGGTAGTGTTTTTTTTTTTTTGTTTTTTATTTCTCTCTCTCTGTATGCTGAATGTGGGCGGGGGAGTGAGCTATGCATATAGCAATCTGATGTAAAGGCCATCGGACACGTGAGTAGGATTTGATGAGATTTCCTGCGTAAAAACTGTGAAGTTCAAAGGAAAACCCCTTTGTGTACGAGCAAGGGGAGCGTATCTGTTTTAGGAATCTGTTTTAAAGCTGACACTAATTAGTTTTAAGATCTAAGCCGACAGGACGGGGAAACTGGCTAATTTGGATGATGTAGGCAGCGCTGCTATCGAGACGGTAATCTGGGTTTTATGAATTGACGGAGGAGCTTGGACTATGGACACTGGTACGTGGAACAAACAATGCAAGTTTATGTCAATGGTGATGATTACAACTCTGCGAGGAATCGCCTCTGTACTGGTTTTTTTTTCGAAAAGGGGGACAACAGATCCCTTGACACTGATTGGGAGCTGAAAGGATTTCGCTGGAATCTCTGACAGACGTGTTCAATAGAATTCAAATATGGAGTGCGTAATGCAAACATTGTGATCCGCAAAATGATTCCATATTCTCTGAAATAATCTGAAATGGTCAACTTCATCACTTGTGCG
Organism: Xylota segnis; assembly: GCA_963583995.1. Lineage (NCBI taxonomy): Eukaryota > Metazoa > Arthropoda > Insecta > Diptera > Syrphidae > Xylota > Xylota segnis. The sequence continues at coordinate 7,763,676 of OY757238.1, forward strand.
TCTCCATCAGTCCTGATCAAACGAAAATACTACCACTACAAGCCTTGGGTCTTCAAGTGGATAAAATCTACGACAAGTGCCACATAGTGTTCCACATCAATTGGAAAAATTGTCATTTTGATGAGGGATATCAGAGAAACACAAGGAATCCACATTCTTGGTGGCAATCCTCAGAGATTTGTGGACGAAATGGAGAAATATCCTGTCACCATTCACTACTAATAAAGTGTAGAACATTGTAGCAATGTCGGTATCATGTCACAGATGGGGTTCCACAAGGTTCTGTGTTCGGTCCGCTACTCTTAAACGCAACAGAATGATGTGATTTTTGTTTCGTTGGCACTGCAATTGTTATGGTAGCCAAAGGCTTTAAGAATTTGCAATGAAACCAGTTGACCGTCTACAACTCATAGAGGAAATGGCAAGGTTTTAACCAAGTCCAAAGGCCGAGAAATCATCATCAAAGAGAAACCATTTGGAAAGAATCGTAACAGAGATGAGAACACGGTAAAGTGTGACAGTAGGAGCATCTATAGGAGGACTAAAGAGCTGACTTCGAGCCAGTATACGAGTATGACGAAGCGTTTTAATGAACATTTGCTTTCATCGTATGCATGATTCCATTTGTTTCGACTACCAAGCCACTGAGAGGGATAAAACTTGTGTAATCGACAAAGTCGTGAATATAACCTCAGATACCTCGAAGTACCAAGTGAATCTCGAGGAAATACCATCCTTTTTGTGGTTCCAAAGGTAAGAACAAAACTCGCCTTAAGAAACGTCTTGAAGATACTCTCAATACACAGACAATCATCACTAATGGAAGCCCAGAGTATCTATCATTGCTCTACTGGCTGGCCATGAATTGTGATTTCTGTATTTCTGACAGGACATGGACAGAAGTTAGAGAATCAAGACACCTCCACCAGATATGTACATACACCTCCTAACCCTACACCAAGTCTAAAAATAGCTTTACACTCCCCAGTTGTCTGTAAAATCACTTCAAATAAAACGCACAATGAACATCCCTAACAAATCCTCTCCTAATCCTTTTTACAACTAAAAACCACATGGATTTGAATTCTACATCACCAGAAAATCTACATTTATTTATCGCCTGCTTGGGGCTACAAAATTGCCACCACCAGCATCACTGTGCCAGCAATCCCCCAACAATCTCCACCACATAACTGGTAGTCCTTGCCTTTCCTTTTCCCTGAACAGAGTTATACAACACAAAATCCTAACACACTCGCGATGCTCTCTAAATTAATTATGTAAAATTCCCCATAGAGACTTAGAAAACCAGTCTTTCGGTCTTTGGTTCCAGAAAAAAAGGGAAAAACAAGAAAAATATAAGAGAACCGTAAATTTGCTCTGCAAACACTTTTAAATGCTTTTCGGATCAACTAAGGACTTAAGCTGTTCAAAGTACAGACGACTACTACTACTAGATGTCTCTTTAATTCCACTGACCACATACATTCGTTGTTTTTTTTTTTTTTTTGTTTGTCGATGGCCATCTTCTTTTACAAACTCCTGCGTTATCCTTCCACTCGGCACCCCCGAAAATGTAATTGTCGACCATATTTCTTCTTACACTTTGCAGGTGCTGAACGTTTCCACTTTCCACTCCACCTCGTCGTCCTTCGCTGTGCTGCTCTCGCTTCTATGGTGACTTATATGAAAATCCTGGCTTTTTCCTAGTTTTTCGAAAAGGATATGAATGTGTATAGAGATACACACGATCCTTCGTATATAATTTAGCTGCAGCAACAGCAGTAGCATTGCAAGATTAGAACGGCCAATAAATTGAAATAAATGTTCGAGGATATATAGACGACCGGCCAGAGGAAACGAAAACAAAACAAAACCAACAAAAAAACAAAAAAAAAAATATCCTTCCAATACAATATTTTCGTTAGTAGTCGTTGTTGGTTCCTTTTCTTGGTTTTTTTTTTTTTTTGACACAAAATCCTGCTGGGTTTTCTCTCCGCGCTCTAGTCGCCTTCACACTTTGGCAAAACCCATGAGGTTGGTCCCTGTCCAGCAATAGAACTGTTCTCGGTTTCCTCTTCTTTTTTGTTTTTGTATAGTACTTCCTTTCATTCACGTTCATTTCGGCACGTAAACCGAATATCACCGGAACGTGTTCCAGGATATCAATTTAAGGATGAGCATACGTGTGTGCTAGTCTAAACTCTGTGTGAGTGGTATTGTGTGCCGGCGGAGGGGCGGCCTTGTCGTTTGTTTTATGTTTGCTTATTGTATTTAGTGCGAGGACGATTTATTTTGTCAATTTTGTGCAATATGTTTAAATGTTTTATTAGTCCACCGAGTGTGTTGATGTCGGTTATTTGGTATTACTGGTGGGCCAGGGATTGTATATAACACCCGGTGACCTCAAAGAGTATTTATCATAGGTAATCCCCGTAGCTATCAGCAGTGGACCAGGTGATATTATTTATTTTATTCTTTACTACGCGATGTCTTTTTTTATGAATTTTTTAAATTAAGTTAGGAAAGGTGTTAGATAGACAGTTTGTGTGTCGCTTGGTTTGAAAGGAAGGGAGCTACAGTCAATGATTTATGCTGGGGTTGTAGTAACCGTGAAGCAAACTAATCAAAGCCCTCGATCAGTTGAAAATTGAATCCAATATTGGAAAGGAAATCGTCTTATAAGTGGGACTTTGGGTTCTGTAAAAAAGAGAGCCTATTTCAGAACCAAATTACTGCTCTGGAGAGACCCTCCGCCCAGTGCCTCTAAACGATGGTATAATCGTATCAATGGATGTACTCCAACAAAACTAAAGTTTCAGTATTTCATGAAGATCGTTTCTAAAAGGCTTTTAGCAATTTCATGTCGAAACATCAGTTTGAGCCAAAAAAAATCCCCAAGAAAATTCAAAAAATGTCCAAACAGACACGAAATACGCCAAAAATTGCAGTCAAATGTATGTGAAACTAAAAACACTTTTGAACGCCAAATTTGTGATGCGTTTATGAAATGTTCCTTACCAAAACCAGGATTCATCCCAAATTTAGGATGGCGTTGTTAGGCAGGTAGAACTAAAACCATTTTCTAGTCTGGTTTTGTCGGTCCTGTTTTGTAAAACAAGTGTTCATGAATGATACTCTTTCTCTAGAAAAGGATTAAAATTTGAGTTGAACCGAAAATCTGTGCTAAACAGGCATCGACAGCATTGTCAGGAGGTCCCAGAGTACATAAGGATCAAATATAATCGAAGATATCAAGAAGATTCGAAAATGTCTATTAAGTCCAGAACACAGGTTTTTTTTAGCAATATGTCGCACAAAAAGCATTAGACAACAAAATCATACAACTCTATAAGCCTCATCAACAAAAAAAATAAGCTTTATCCGGGGCTAACTATACAATCATGACGCGTATTAGAACGTAGGATGCAAACGTCATAATTCATCATTCAACTTACAGTCAAAATATATCATTTATTCCTTAGAGTGCAACAAGGCGATGACCGTATTGGAAATTCCGATAAAAACTGGCAGTCAAAGAGACATAAGTTCTTCACCTTACGATGCCAACACGACGCCAGCACTATTAAGAGGGTATAAGCAGAAAAAGACAACCCTCCAGCTAAGGAAGTCTTTGAACCTTCAAAAGTGAAAGTATACTAGCCCAACGATCTAAGGACTAAAAGACTCAACAGATTTTCGTACATAGATCCATTCCAATTGCAGTGAAAATGCGAATCCTGTCAGGGAGAAAAACAAGCCCATAAACAGTCCAGACTAAGCTGTTTACACTCACGCCTTGACGGAATATTTTTTTCGAAACACATTCAAAAACATTCCTGGCTTAATTTGGATATGTAAATGCAACCAGATTTTTTGAAAGAAGTTCGTTCAGTTCAGTCTCAAGCGGACTATACAAAATCCTTACTTACGATTATCATTCAAAATGAAACAAAGATTGTGATGACACTCACCTGGAAAGAGAGAAAAGAAAAATAAATTGTTAATAAAGCTTATTAGTGTAATTTGAATAATAAAAAACAAAAACAAAAGATATTGGTATCAACTGAAACCTAAAACCGCAAGTGAATCCTTACCCTCGATGCACACAATGAGCAAAGTGATTTCTTGTTGGTCTTACCATAAGGACCAGGAATCCGGAGCAAATTTTGAAAGAAGACTCCTTTGTGAACGAGACAAATCAACTCCAACTCCAACCAACAGAATTTTCAAATCCCAAACTCCTGGGAACTCCTAATACGTCGAAAACGGAATATGTGCGTCCAAGCTCTAAAGATCTTTGGAAGGTCTTGCAATCAGTCTTTCGCATTCATTTTCACCATCGTAAGTGTATATATGTACATATGTTGTTCTCGGCACAAGACATCTTCCAGCATTCACGACGCTCGAATCTTCCTTGGAGCGAGAATGAACTTGGACCATAAACTGATCCCTACTAATGACCGAATGCGAATATCCTTAATGGAAGAACGGAACTACATGTGGGAGATCTCTATCTAAACATAAGTACTTTTGAAGTCGAAATACAAAAACGCTCCATTCGACTGGTTTTACTGAGCTGGTCGGAGCAGGTTTATCAAGCGACATTCCTCAAGACACCATACTAGGTCCATCGCTATTAGAATATGCAACAGTGCCAACACCAATAGTCTTCTGCGCATCCAAAAACAGTAAAGGCATCAGAAAGAAGAGTTTTTAATAGGACTTTTCCTCTCAATCCAAAAGGTATAACCGGGTCAAGCCTTAGACAATCATAGGGACAATCATAATAACCGTGATATCACGACTCTTAGAAACAGCTCAGCTGCAAAGCCCGATTTTTGTAAAATACTCGATGACTACTAGAAACCCCACAATTCTTTTCAAAGCATGCTCAGTGATGAGCCGTAACTGCTGTCGGACAGAAAGAACAGAGCTGATTCCTCCTATTTACTAAATACCCAGCAATATTCACTTAGTCTACCTTCACTCTTGGAAGTCATGCCTATGTTGAGATAGTTGCGAAAGATGGGACATGGTCTCTTCTTCGAGAAGCCTTACAGAAAAAACATTGTCCACAACCCTAGTATGACCTGAGACTGAAACTACACTCAATGAGTTCGATACTGCAACTGAATCCAAAAGGTTTTTTCCATTTTCGAATAACTTTGAAGGTTAGCAGAAGACTCAACAAGGATTGAAGTCTAACATCCCAGGTTGCAGATGTTTTTGATCCCTACTGTCTGGAATTCGGGCCAAGACAATTAGAAAACTAGAACAGCAACCATAGTATTGAATTCCTTTCTCAATTACTCGTTTTCATAAGACAAGTGTCATACAAGGCTTTCCAAGGGCTGAAGACTGCACTTACCTATGCATATAGAGCTGTCATTGACGTAGGTATACAGAGGAAGGAAAGTCAGAGCATTCAGACAGTCTAAATACCTACAGAATGTACCTCTCTGCCAGCTACATATAAATAACAAGAAATTTTTGGTACTGTTCTGGTCTAAAAAAAAAGCTCAGTTTTGAGAAAGAATTCCATACCTAGTCCACCATTCATCGACCATTCTTCGGACTACCACTGTCTAGAGCGTCCATGTCCAACAAGAAAGACACAATGAGGTACTTTCAACAACCAATCCACATCACCAGACCCGGGAAAAGGGTCAATCCATTCATTCCCAAAAATACAATAATTGCTCGAACTGCCATAGTACAGAAGAAAGTAATTTTTGGAAAATTTTTAATTATTATAACATCCCCATACAAGGACTTGCAATTGAAGTTCCAAATTGAAAAATACTACACGGACCATTAGAAGCGAAACAAATGATCCTTCCTGCTAATGCTAATGCGACTTCATACAGAACAACTATACGAACGAAACACATACTGACCCCAGGGCCCACCAACCACCAGCCACCAACCACCGACGCCAGGATCTGCAACATTCTGTGGTAATAATTTCCATGAAAATATCTACATCCTCGGAGTACAATTGCAATCGGTTCGCTCTAAATGCTTTCATTTTCTTTCTATTTTTTCGTGTAATTTTTAATTTCAACTCCAGAAGGTCCTTTTTGGTGCGCGCGAAGGATGGGGAACCACACACATACACCAATAAAGTCTCATCTTCTCTGCAGAAACCAACGGAGCGCAGTAGTAGCATCTGTGTAGGGTGTATGGACTTTGTAAATGTTGCCGATTGCTGTTTCTTTTTTGTTTTTATTTTTCTATCCTTTCGATTCCTTTTTTTTTGTTTTTTGTTTTTGTTTTGTTTCATTCTTGTGTTGTGTTGTGTTCATTTGCAGCTGAAGGCGTAAATTGTATGTTTGGTGGGATAGAAGAGGTGGCATGGTATGGTGGTCGATGTTTGGAAGGATTTTAGAGAAGGATATAGAAAGTTAATTTTATGATTAATGGGCCTTTGGCATCGACATGGTACATGTGCTCAATGTACACTGTTCGAGGGAAGCACAGAGCGAATACGTATGTACACACCAGCAGGATGGAAGTACACGAAACACACATCGACAGATTAGACAGGAAAATATAATAAATTATAAAGTTTTCCATTAGGGTAAACATGGCGGAGGAGTAGGTAGGTAGGTGTAGGTAGGTTTGTCTCCTAGCGAAAGGAAAGAAAATTAGAAAGGAGAATGTTTTACTTCTTTTGCTTGATCCTTTTTTACTTGACTGTACGCTGTTTTGTTCCCTGTTTTTTTTTTTTATCCCTTACGTGTTGGGTGTGTGAGATTCGAGGCAGAGAAAGAGGAAGAGTGTAGCAGAGTCCTTATACCTTTGTTAATTTTACAAATGGATTTCTCTCGGTTCTCGAGGTCGAATGATTGTGTGCTCCGTTGTGTGGAGATTTTCTCAAGCAATAGAAATGGCATTTGCCAGTGCGCCACTGGTGTGTAACTGCTGGGAATTGGAATTTAATTATTTTATTTTTATTTATTTTTTTTTTTTTTCCATTTACCACACCCATACCCATTTAGCCGCCCATACGGTTCTCACCATTGGATTGATTGAATTAGTCTTTTTTACTTAAATCAATTTCCTGAAAGGCAACTGTCTGCTAAGGACGATTACAAATTTGACGGGAGACTTATTGAATTTTGGAAACATTTTCAAGATCCTTCTGGCTTCATGTGGGAGATTATGTAGATTCATACATATTCCTTGATTTCTAGTAAACTTGAGTTGTTTCAAAGGAGACTTCCAACACGATGAAGAAGAATTTCAGGATCTCTATCATAAGTCTTCAGTAAAGCGAAGAAATAAAGTCGAAGAAACATGAGGTAAGTATGAAAGAATTGAACTGTTAACAACCCCTAATACAGGGTCATCCAACAAGAAGTGTCATTTTAAATTCCACGCCAATGGTGAAGTTTCTATATTTAACTATCATTCGAATGACTTTTGATAAGTACAAACTAGGAGGTTATTAAAAATAGGTCGATTCACACTCGTGCTATGTGCTAAGATAGTGCAAATTCACTCCAAAAGCAGTGAACATATTGCAGAAATATCTCATGAAAATCGTACTACTTGTGGTCTTAATCAAGCGCCTTCCCGAGCAGCTGTAGTGAATTTACCCGATTATTTTGATCGTCAGGGATAGGTTGGTGATATGATGATTTCAACTCAGGGTGTGCTGAAAATATCGTGGACGTAGCTGAAAATGACTGAAAACCCAGTTGTATCCATTTTGAGACGACAACAGGATTTGGGCCTATCCGTCACCACTTTTCACCACATTTTGTAGAAAAATCTTGACCTACATGCTTGTCAGGTCCAGTTAGCATAAAAAATGTAGCCAGTACCCCACTAATTGGGTGCTGGTACGAACATGATCATGATTTGGGTGACAATTTTTATAGAGATGCGATTTCTCGAAATGAAAGCTTCAATTGGCCGTCGAGATCGTACGATTTAAGATCTTTAAACTTTTTCTTTTGGCCCTATATTTAGGATAGAGTCCATGCAGCGTGTCCAACTAACGATTCATGCACTAAAAATAAATGCCTGAGCTGTCATTCGCTAAGTACATCACCAATCATTTGAAAACGTGATGAAGAATTTAATGAAAAGAATTACTATCTGTGGCTAAGACTGAGAGGGATATTTGGCCCATATTATATACCATTACTAACCTCAGAGTATGTATTTTATGTTAAAACACAAATATCAATACATTTTTTGAAAATATGGAATTTTTCTTTTGACTTAAAATGAGACCTCTTGTTGGATGGCCCTATATTCCATTCAAAGTCACACCATATACCCTGAGTTTGAAATTCTTTCTCTGAAAGGTATCCCATAGTAGCTTCCAACCCTTTTCGTTGCAAAGCATGCAAAATACTCCTCAGTCTGGACGTGTTCATGCCACAATTGTGCCCTCACTCATGTAGGTAGATTTTTTAATAATAAAAATTTTACCACAACCACTGCAGTACTGTAATGAAATAAATTTTGGCTGTCCCCTCGGGACTTCCTGTTTGTTATTTTCATATTTTCCATTCCATGGTCACTGAAACTCAATAAACGGCCAACTATTTCCGGTACAGTTGTTTAAATACCTGCCTCGTGTATTTGCCAAATATTAAATTTCCGATATTAACGAGAGGAACAAAGCAAAAAAAGTATCTGTATCTCAACAATTAATTATATTACTTCTCGAACCAAAAATTAATATTTGCTCTACACAAAGAGACATCACATCATGTGTGTGCGGGTGTGTGTTTGTGTGTAGTTTCACAGAATCGTCCTCGCACAACAAACATTTAATGTCAATAAACGCACCATAGGAGGACGACGCGCGTGTACACGAGCCACCATTCCACGTTCACCAAGGATATAAATTGCCTAAATTTGCAATTGGCAATACCTCATTCGCGTCCTGGCCATAAAAGAGCGAGCAAATTCAACTTAAACAAACATGCATCATCATCGTCATCATCGTTATGGTCGTGGTCGCTGCTAGCAGCAGTCATCATCATCTTCATGGTAAATATAACGAAATTAATATTTCGAATAGGACACAGGATTCGATTTTGTGAGTGCGCCGCCACACAGGATACCTGTGATACAAGGCAAAATAAATAAAACATGCAATAATGTTTTATTTGCATACATACAGCGCACACACAGAGAAAACATACCCCCTCCTGTCAATGAGTGCTTTGATGCCACGAATTCTGATCCTGATTCTGGTTGTGATTCTGTGTCCTTCGACTGCTGATATGAATTGAATCACCAATTTCTGGTTTTCCACTACCAGAAAATTCATTTATTGCAAAATATTGAATATTGACAGGCGGACTGGGATGGGGGCGTATGGTTGGTAACCTGGGTTACCTTGTGTGCATCTTCATATCGAGTGTATGCATGAAAGAGTCCTTTTCGTAGTACGGATGCTACTGATGATGGTGGTGATGATGTTCTCTGTGCGTTTGAATATGAATGTAATATCGAGAGCTTGCATCATAGATCTCTGTGAGTGAGAGATTATTTTTTTTTCGGTTTTTCCTGATTTTTTTTTTTTTTGTATTTTTGTTCTTCCCTTTGTAAGCAAACATCCTGTGCCGGAAGTATTTCCTTTGAAGTCAATTGGCTGGCACGCTGTTGCTTCCCTATGACATTTCCAGGGATATAGTGTTTCATACACACACACACACAGCACACAGGGCGGGGGGACTCATTATTTGCTCTTTGCAAATATCAATGTATGGCTCTTTGCCATGTACAGTATGGCCGCCCATATGGGGAAGGATATTAGATGGTTTTGATAAATCTATTAGGTAAAGTCCGGGGCTGATCGAAATACACACCGCAAGCGTACACATACGAGTACACTCGATGTGTGTGGACTTGGAGAACGTTTTTCTGGTCGACTGTGTTTGCAGGCGGCTCACATGAACAGAGCGATATCGACTAATTAATATCGAATCGGTAGCACGGCCTGAGGCCAACTAAACGCTTAATTATGTTGGTAGGTTTAAATAACGTATTCACGCTCTGAACGGATGTACAGATAGGGATTTTCTAAATAAAGAGGATTGACCAGCTTGTAATTGATTTCTAAAGTTTGTTCAGGCAACGGGGAGGGGTTTTTTAATATATATATCTAACCCATGAATGGCTTAAGAATGCTCACCCTTAGGCGGGGTATTGTGCTGGAAACATTCAACAGACTGGTATCTGTAAAGCCAATAAATAGTTGGGAGGCTATTTGCCTTCTTGGTGAGGTTTGCGGAAAACGAGGATTCTTTTTTCAGTTAAATTCGCAAAGTCCTGCTTTCGTAGATCAAAGTTTGTGTACCATAGCAGTCAACGGCAGCAAATGCACAGTGCATTCGATGCTGAAAGATGCTTAGAAAAGGAGCGAACTTTCTAATAAATAGACTCGGTAGCAGACTCATTTCCAATTCCTGTCGCAAGTTTGTGAAACTAGAAGTGAATGTCCCTTTTTGAATTTCACTTGCTCAATTCTAAGGCTATTACATGGGCAAAACTCGTTAATAAACTGAAAATTTTTGCATGGAGGATCTAGTAGAACTAGAACCATGACGATACCATTGCAGCTGAATCTTTTGCGCCTAGTGTTGGAGAAATGTGCAAGCAGGATGATTCGCAGAACGGCCAAAGAGACGATAGAAAGAAGTTGATACACTTTGATCCAAGACCACCGCTACCAGCCCTGTCCATTTCTAGACACGATATCATCAGAAAATCGAATTTTCAAAAAATTTCTAACGAAGCTCAGCAACAACAAGAGTTGGAGGTATGATTCCTCAATCTAGGGACACGGCAGCCACATCATAAAGTGGTGCACATATGGATTAAGAACTAATGAAGAAATTTGAACATACTCCCCATCTATTGCCAACAGTACAAGTATCATGAGATACATGTGACTACCCTACAAAGATATGGTTCAAATCTAGTTCGACAAAGATGATATGAATTACCCTTGTAAGTCTGACTTCTATCTTTAGAAGCCTATCCTGGTGCAGCGCAATTTGACCCTACGTTGGATATCTGGTTACTGGAACATAGAGGTTAATGATATGCCAGACTCTCTAGCTACAAAGGACTCTCTAGCTACGAGGACCTTTTTGAATTTCACTTGATCTGGTTATGATCTGGAATGATCACTTTATCTGGTTACTGGAACATAGCGGTTAATGATACGCCAGACTCTCTAGCTACAAAGGGAATATGAAAAACCTGCACAAGTCACAAACCAGTGTATGGACTAGAAGATCACAGTCTTAAAGAAGAGTTCAGGAAACTAGAGAGACAAATCCGAACAAGAAACTGGAGTAACTCTAAGGGTATTGTAATAAAGGACCTCAGACTCAAGGAACACTTAAGGAAACTATGTACAGCTGATGGAGAAGACATGTGCAGGTTCCTCTCTAAATCCAGAAGTAAGGAACATATGTAAGAGACCAAAAGGTATATATGTTGGTGCATGTGTAGCATTCCTGTGCCTCGACCCATGACGATGTCAATTCCGTCCTTACATTGATTAGGACATATCCGTTGCTAGAAGCAAGTTCATCTTCAAAATACGATCTAAGGAAACTCTTAATAGGTACAATCTGCAAAAGATGTCGTCTTCTTTACGCAAACTACGGACCCAGTATTTTGTGTGAACGTCGTCTTCTTCTGCAACTTAGGACCTGGAAAGTCTTTTAACGACCAAATGTTTACATTGTGTCAGATCTTGGAGAAGCTTCCAGAATTTAGTATCGATACCCACCGTCATCATCGATTTCAAAGTCGTGTATGACAGTGTGAATTGAGAGGAACTCCAACGTGTCATTGTCAACTTCATATCCCTACTTAACTGAAAAGACTTATAAGAATGACTTTGGCTAATAGTCGCTGCACCGTCAAAACTAAAAAGGATTCGAATTAAATCTTCGACACCAGCAGAGTGTTAGGACAAGATGACGTACTGGCATGCAGTTGCTTCAGTATTATGCTAGAAAAGGCACGACGCGTTGGCCAAGGCAGTACGTAAGGCAATATCTTTTAAAAATCAATGAAGCACCTTTGGTTTGCTGACGACATCAAGGTAGCAGGACGTACAAAACGACCTATTACAAAACTGGTATCAGCAGCAATCAGGATGAAAGTGATTATCACGAGGATAAAGCAAAATAGAAATACATGTTTTCATCTACAACAATCGACTCCCATCCCAGACTTGGTCAAAGGGTGACAAGTGCCAGGAATAGCTTGGAGATAGTCAAGGAATTTGTCTGTATGAACTCTGCTGTAAGCTCCTCAGACACCATCAGATGTATGATGAATTGCTCCTTCTTAGGACTGAGTATGCGATTGAGAATCATAGGAGTACTCCTATCGAGAAGAACTAAGGCGAGGCTATACAACGCCGTCATCATATTGGCCGTGCTATATGGTGCAGAAACCTGATTCGAAAGAAAGGGCCTACACACGATGTATGACACTCTTTGCGTAGACAAGCAAAATAGCGTCTGGCGAAGTAAATACAACGACGAGTGGCACGTAATGTACTCAGAACATCGGTTTTACATCGACACTCTAGTCTACAAATTCTTCAGCACCATACCAGACAAGTCAACCAACCAAGGCAGGCCTGGTCTTCGATGGCATAACCAATTAAAAGAAGGTTTCCGTCACCTTGATGTACGAGATTAGAGACAATGAGCTAGAGATTCAATGTTTTATAGTGCACCAACGAAGTAAAAGTAAGTAAAAGGCTAGAGATAATCAAAGGCGGCAACATAGAGCCCATAAACAGGTCGAACCTAGATCATTCCATAAAATTTAGGTTTATGGTCAAGGCAAGGGTCTTGATGTCTTAAAAGTTCCCTTAAAGGACCCTTAACTATCGAGCTGACTGAGTACCACATACACTTTGTACCCAACTTTGTTGGAACGAATAAAATGACACACAGGCGCCTACGTTTACTAACCAGCCTCTCACGCATTGTCTATGACTCAATCCCCACTGAAGGTGCCTTTAAGTTGAACAACATGCATTACGATTGAGTTCAAATAAAAAAGAAATGTGCACACGCATGTACATATGAAATCAAAACCTGCACACACGCACTGCCACACTGATAAGATTAGTATCCCCACCGTGCACACAAGTACTTTCATTACTTTGAAAATGCAAATTAATTGCACGAACAAAAGTCACACACGTTTGATTTCATTATTCGTTGTTACTTGCTGTAGACGACCGTACCACGGAGTGGGAGGAAGCCATTCGCATTGTGCAATTCATTATCGATGTGCTGGCAAATCCTTTTTGTCGCTTAATTCCCCCTCAAGTGATACAAAGTAGAAAGTGCGCTTAATATCCTTATGATGCAATTCTCTTAATTGCATCCACAAACAACAACGAAATAAATACGTTCGCATGCAATCAATTGAACACATACACCACAGCGGCAGAGACTCATCGATTTACTTCGATTTTTTTTTTACCAGTCGAACTAGCAATAAACAAAAAAAAACACACACATACATATGTACATTTATTGTTTGCATGATTTAATTGTCCATCGTTTGTTGGCATTCATCCAAAAGGGTATTATTATCCTTATATGGTAATTGCCAGCGGGGTTAATGTTAAATTATTTTATAAATATTAAACCTGGCCACCCCGTGCAGTGCTGGGAATCTTGAAAAATGCATAAATTAAGGCCTTTCAGGCCAGGAGCGAGCCCCCGGCTTAAGCGAGATAAGTGGCAAAATTTCAAAGAATTAAAAAATATCAAAAATAAAATAAAATACCTATAGATACGACCGACGAGTTCGGGAGTACTGCACCCCTGAGAGGGCTGTACAAAGGGGACCGCGCCGCCGTGCACACATTTTTCCGGGTGGATGACAGGCGATTTTCGAGTTGTAAGCTTTCCAATTAAATGAATTAAATAAGTGAAAATTATTTCATGCACGCAATTCAAATAAATCATGAAGCAAACAACGCAGAGAGCTTGCCGCCGATGACACCCCCGTCGCCACCGCCGCCACTGGCATCGATGACCAACAGCGATGAGTATAGTGTATACTCACAGTGTAGTCCGTGCTTTACATTGCAAATGAGATGTTGTTTGAGTAGTATTTGTATTCATACATACAAACATACATATTTTGTTGGACTTAAAAAGCGTTAATGGGAATGATTTATAGAATTCGATGGGAATCCAAGGCTTTAAGGGCTTCAAAGCGGTAGTATGGTGATAAGTAGGATATGCCTCCTGGCAATCACTCAACTGATCAGGAGGTGAAGGGACCCACTCACTGTTTAAGTGTAAATAGAGCTGTCCAAAATCCAGTCACTGTGTTTCGTCGCCTTAAAGAAGGAGGTGGGAGGCTTTTCAAATTGGTAAGAGGCCCGAATTAGCTAAGACTACCCAAAAAAAAAAACGCTTTTCTAATAAATCCTGACAGCTGTGTTGTGAAAAAACCACGAAAATTCCACGAGTTATCTCTAAATACGTAGATTCCTTTTAGAATGGAACTAGATCAGGTAGACTGTTCAATGATTCAAGGACATGTTTTGAAGGATCGACGGAATTGTGCAAACAGATAGTAAATCGCTTTCTATCCTGATAGGAGACAGGCCATAAAATAGGACAGTTTACTTGAACCACAATAGGAATAGGGTTGGCGGAGAAGATTCTTACCATGGATTCACGATCCAGATCGATCAAATCGATGTTCCAATTAAGATCGATTTAAATCAACTAATTTACATGAAATCGAAAAATTTTATAAGAATCAAATCTTCAAATTGTCTACAATTCACCAATACATCTTATCAAGCTACGCCCACATTTCGGGGGCGTTTTAAAAAAAAATAACAATTTAAACAATATTTTCCGTGTAACATCCTCAAATTTCCGATGATAACGAAATATTTCAATCAAATAATAGTTTGACACGCTCACTTTAATACTGAAACTATATATGAATTGTAGCTGTTCTGTATCCCTGCATGGCATCCTCCAAACCTACCTAAAGCTTATCCATCTGAAACTAATACAATCGAAGAGAGACTAAGAAATTTTTTTTAAAAAATGTTACGTATACGTCACCGAGCTGGAAATGTCCTCCCTAGTTCAAACAAAAATATTAATATGAAGAACTATTTTTTGCGAAAATCCTAACGATCTCCCATCAGCTGTAAGGTTCAAAAAGCCGTCTCTAACATAGCAGTGGTTTTTCTACAAAAACCTGGTTTTCGTAGGAGTTTTATAACTCCTACTTTTAAATTTACTAAGCATCTCCCAGAGACTCACACAAGGAGCATTTCAAAGAGAATCTTTTCCTATGAGTCTGTCATATGGGTCATGATGTTTTCATCAAATCTTAGTACCTACCATTGTATCCAGCTTTGAACATAGTTATATCCTTATATCTAGGAGGAAAGGTCTATAAAAGGTAACCGAACACCCCTTGGCACGATTGAACAGTCTCACGCTCTATGCCTTTCTGAAAACCTCAAGAGCCTTTGATATTAGACTATTCAATCCATTAGAATTGCTGCTGTCGCCAAGAACTTGGACTCTCAGATAACCAGACGGATATGCTCCATACTAAGTAGGAGATTCATTTCTTTCAAGCTTGAACAAGATTCTATTTACTGTGAAACTAAGTTCTTAAGGTTGTCTCCAATGTGGAGCTCTATCCTCCATACTATGATCTTAACTACGTATAGTGAACAATTTAAGATTTCTGACTCAAGACTATGCAAACGACTTAGTAAAGGGCCTAAAGTTAGCCCACTTAATACAGTCATCATACCATTCAGATAGAAGAGACATTTTCATCTCCAGACATTAACTCTAAACTGGATATCTCTAAAGAAACAAATTATTTAGAACTGACTCTAGACCATAAACTTAATTGCAAACCTCATCTGGAGAGATCCATTAAAAAGGCAACTAAAGCCTTGCGGAACTGTTCCAAAATCTTTAGGAGAAAATAGATAGGAACTTGAACGAAGGATAATTCTGGACTGGACTAACCTGACCATCATCATTCCAAAAATAATCTCTCGAATACTACCGATCCATTCTACAACAGGTCCAAACTGACCAATATAGGCACGGGTGCAATACTACATCCGGCTGGTGCACTGGACGTCCTTCTAGACCTCAAACTCGACATACAAGTGTAATGAAGACTGCGGGGATTTAAAAAGCTTTTCAATGAGAGTAACTCCCAGATGTTTGCCAGACGCTCGCGTGATGTGGGACCGTGAAAAAATGTTTAGGTGTTTTGAGTGGGATTCGAACTTCAAACCGCTTGCTCTATGGTCCAACGCACTAACAACTGGACCATGGCGCCCACATCAGAGAAAGACATCAACCAACACAGACCCTCGATCGATTGTGTCATTTGTTTGTGAGTAAGTAGGGTATCCTCTCTCTATCTACCTCTCAGTCTTCTTACCCACGAAAATGCCGGCACAACCGAATGAACACTCACCATTTAAGCAGCCTCTTAGACTGAGGTAGTGGGCCCAACTAGCTGGGAACCAGTTAAATCGATTTCTAAGCCAAGACCCGGATTCAGCTACAAAGAAGGTAAGTTAGAAAGACAGTCAACCATTTCAGCTAAAACGAGATTTTTTGAGAATCTCCGAGGCAGTTAAAGTCTCCTCCTACTTTTCTCTGAATTTCCGCGTTGCTAGAGCAACTCAGTTATTTTGAATGGAATTCTAGTTAAAATCAGTCTGTTACTCCCCCTGAGTATGAGACTATTGTTCCACAAAAACTAATAATTTTCACAAGACATACTCGTACGAGTGTGTAGCAAGAGTTCAAAAGAGTAGCCATGCAGGGCTTGACATTTTACACGCTGTGACTGCACCACCTACACCTACACGGACTACCAAGTGTAATAAAGAATTTCCTTTCAGATATCCACCCTCAGCAGTAGGTAAGGCCGCGCGCTTTCAAAGGAGCACAAGGATGCAAGGAAGCAATCATAAACAATTCTCTGTCCATAAGCAAAATATCAAAACCATGACACTGCGTTCATTTCGACCTGGGGTCCCATTAAATTCGAATCAAAACACCGCACAAAAGAATGTCACAGCACCGGGTATAGGTACGTATGTATGTATGTATACACACCCTCTTGACAGCATTAAGGTGCGAACACATTATATAGCCGAACCACCTGCCCCCGTCCACCGTCCGTCACCAGCATAACATGTATTCCACAAAACACTTTGGTCGTGTGTACATCTAGCACCTAGTCGTACTGGCAGCCCATAGCCCATACTCGTAATGACAGTGTTCCTTGTCATAACCGTGTGACGTGTGTTTTGTTGTCATCGTCATCGTCCTCGTTGCCGTCGTCGTTGCCTAAATGCATGCACTGTTGCGCTCCTTCTCGCAACTGGAGTGCCCTTTGTTTGTCCATAAAACACATATAGTGTGAGTGTTCGCTCGGTATGTGCAGGAATCTCAAAACTTTACATGCAACACCTAACCTAACATTTTCCTTGTTTTTTCTAAAAACACAAAAAAAAAAAAACAAAAATTTCTGTTGTTACTGCTGCTGAACATTTTTTGGCAACCAAATCAAAATTGGAAAACCCATTTACAGGGTGGCTACGGTGGCTACGGTGGCTGTGTAATGACAATGGCCACCCACCCACTGTGACTCCCCAGAGTGATGTAATTGTAAATGCATTTACAATTTGCTTATGTGAGTGCTGCTGCTGCATACGAGTACACACAAGCCGTGTGTGCTTGTGAAAGCCATTTAAGCCACATATGAGAGCGCAGAGATTTTATATGCCACTGCATCACCAGCACACCATTGCCACCGTCACCACCTCTAGTGAGTGCGCTACAGCGAAAAGCACTTCACCTGTTGTCTTTGTCGCCTTCCGTTGCCGCAGCACCACAGCCGCCGCCGCCACCACCACCAGCACCACCCCCAAGTGCTACACCCTGCCACACTGCCTCCGCCTGATGATGGCTAAGCTATTATTTCAGCAGCTTTATAACCGGACTGGGTGCATTTAAAATGCATCAGCAAACGTTGTTCACTTCGCTTGCTAGTTGCTGCTACTGCTGCTGTTGCTGGTGCCTTCAACACTCCGCTCCTAGCTGGCACTGGTGCCTGATATATGTCCTGTACGTGTGTGTTCATCTGTTGTTCTTCAGCGACGGGTGGTTGGTGTCCTGGCCAGGTTGGTTGAAGTTGGTTTTAGAAAAGAAAAAAATAAATAAAAAATTGTTTGTCGCTGAGTTACAGCATGAATTAAACATTTTCAATCGACACTTTTATGTATGCATTGCGTTGGAGTGGGCCGACGGGGTGGAGAGGCCTTCATTGAGTGTGTGTTGCGGGCCATGACTCCTTCAAAACTATTTTAGGTGTGACACAGCGTTCGACAAGTTTCAATGACTGAACATCCACACGGGTGGGTGGTGGTAACTCCTTTCTGGTGTTTTGCCGCGTTTTTTTCTTCTCCCATTTCGTCAGAGAACGTGACACAAAGTGAACTTGAACAAAAACAGGTGGAGGTACTCGTACAACAACAACACAAAAAAAAAAGAGTGTTAGATTTCTCACTTTGAAAATTTGTTGACAACGAATGTTGCACCCTCGGATCGCAAGGGTGCAATTTGAGGGGATGTTGGTGTTGTTTTTTTTTTTTTTTCGTGTTCTAGTGTGGATAACAACTGATGGGAGTGAGGACTTAATGAATTGAGATCAAGGATTGCACTAAGGTGAAGATTTTGCGATTACTTTAGGAAGTATTTGGAGAAGCAGGATCCCTTAAATGTGCATCTATTGGTTACCGGCCCTTATAAGTGCCCATTTGTTGACAAAGCGGGAACACAAATTCCTTGACCGCTGAATCTCCTTAAACCAACAAAGACAATGCGCCAACTTTTCATTACCATGTTAGGAATTAGGTGCTCGATTAGACTCTAGCTAACATAGTTAAAGTTAAGCTAGCCACCACATTCTCTCTAAGCTATGTACATCTAATACAACCAACTTTGTAAGGGCGGTCGATAGCGTCTTTATCCGCGCCCTACTTGTCGACCTAAGACAGTCCTGTCACAACTTATACATTTCGGCCGAAAGGCCTTACTCGGATCTGCGGAATATTCATAGCTCATGCATTGTACGAGAACATAGTCAAGACTTTTACCAAAATTCGTTGCAGTTGATGTCCTACTGCACATAACACCAATATTTTCCAGAACCTCCCCACCTCTGGCATTATTCTGTGTTGTACCAGGTGAGTGACTGAAAGAAGAAATCGTTTCAATAGGTCAAAAGCGATTACAATTAAAGTGCACGACTGGGTCCTACGTACTTGCACCTTATTGCTCAACTCTTGTTCTAAAAAAGTGGGCGTGGCCATATATACTGCTCAAGCGAATTATACAGAGCTTCATGGCCTGTAAATGTTGCCTTAACAATTTTTTTTCGATTTCTAGTGAACCTTTCGAAAAAAAAATAAACTAAAGTTATGGAAAAATCTTTCTGTGAATCAAAAATAGATGGAACACGAGGCCCAGAACTGATGGCACTTCGGGTGAATCCACTCAGGAATTTCCAGAAATGTTAATGGAATCTCATTGCCCCAGATGTCGAGAATTTAAAACTTCCACCCAAGGAAGAATAGCAGTTTCTTTGGAGGAAAGTGGCAATGGCCATCAGAACAATTTATGCACACGTTTGTACCTCGATATGTAAAAGTCTTGTAAAAAGATTTGTGGCTTGAAAAGTCATCTCTGTTGGGGTTAACCCTCGGACAACCGAACTTTACATTACCAAAGCTGAGGCATAATATCTAAACATCACTCTAGACTAAAGTTTTCTTAGAGAAAAATTTTAAAGAAAGGAATTAGCACTCTTTATTCCTTTAGGATCACTTTTGGCAGAATATAAACAATGCAACCGCCCCACCAAACCTATCATTTCTTAAGTGTCTATTGTTTGCTCTATAGCAACAGGTACAGGAAGGTATGTATATCAAGGAATTGCACAAAGTTCTGTAGGTTTTTATGTAACAAGAGTTGTGAGAAATGCACTGCAACCAGAACGGGACAGGTTCCTTCTTATTCCTCCCCTGGAGATCCTGAAAACTCCAACTAATGCCTTTAAAGATCCTGAGGAAATCGAATTGAAATAAAGGATTTAGTGCCAACATAGAGGTAATGCCGAATCAAATAAAAAAATTGGAACAATAGATGTTTCCAAGAGACTTAATTTAATAAGTATCCGAGAGACAAGGCACTGCAAGAAGTACCCTTATCCTCACAGAAAATCGTGACTACATGTGCTTTGGTGTCAGACAAGTGTTACCTTCTAGTCCACTAAAGAGACAACTTAACATGTACCGATCTCAGCTTCCAGTATTGCTGGATGGTTATCATATAAAAAAAGTAAGTATACGCCTCCGACAACATGCCTAGTATGATACGAAAGTAACATATGTGAATGCATCAAGATACAGACCAGGAAAGGTCCTTTTAATTTTCATTATAATTTAATGGAAGCTTTCATTCAGCCTACTCAGGAGATGGGATCTAAGGACCCTAGTTCACTAAGGTCACTTAAGAAATAAGCCTTCAAGTGGAGCAAGTTTCTCTAGGAAAGATTCGGACAGATGCATAGAAGATGGGGGATGGTTTCCTTCTTCAGTTAGAATGCTTCAATATAACCAATTTGATATTTTTGATCTTGATGTAAGAGCTAGACAATACTTAACATGTACTGATCTCAGTTGATCTCACATAAAGAAAAAGTAAGTATATGCCACCGGCAACATGCCTAGTATGATACGAAAGCTATACGGATGTTTCAAGATACAGACACACTTAGAACAGGAAAGGTCCTTTTAATTTTCAATTGAATTTATATTATGGGTCCAAGAGCCCGATTTCTTAAGATTATACTAGTTGAGTTCCCAAGAATATAGACCACCCCTATGGTAGTGGTTCTTTGGAATTCAATGGAGTCGAACATCCTGACTGCCTCGCCCAAGACACCTCCACTAAATACCAACTGACATGGAATTGGAAGCATTACGACGCAACACTATTTGGCAACAAGTAACTGCTGCTCTGGTGCAAAAAATCCGTAAACGTTCATAAGCCGTTGACTAGGATACATCTTCCTAAAGGCCACACTTTCATTGCTCATCATGCGATGCAATGAAATTCGCTAAGCCAGGACGACACAAGAGCGATGCACACATGACATAGAGCAGTCAAAAAGGAGTCACTGAATATGGAAAGAAATTAGGTAGAGTTGCCCTTAGGCAATATACATAGGACTAACAACAGATAGATCCCCTCTAGGGATGTGTAGATAGCTGAATTCGTCTAGGGCGTACACACGTCCTATTGACTTTAGTTTTTACGTTTAAAGCTTACACCTGCTTGTGGAGACTAGTTCCGATGTCATCTGCAAGGATGGATGGATTCTGTTCAGTGGACAATTGGCTAAAGTTGGGACCCTATGTCATGGAATGTAAAATGGTCTATAAATAGTCAATTCGACTAGATCCTAGTCTGGTATCGAAAACTTCTCAGGACTCCCTTCTTTCCACACAGACTGAGTCATATTTTTCAATTTCCTTACTGACACATGTTTCGTTTCGTCTCTTCCGTACCTTCTGATACGATTTTCAAATGAGCCCCCAACACATCTACCAAACCCAGTCCATTGCATCATTTAAACTAAAAAACAAAAAAAAAAAAACAATGTCCTACAGTCCTTCTGCAAAACAAATGATCAAATGTCCTCCGTGTCTCTCTCTCTCTCTAGAGTGCTAAGCTTCTTTGACTACACACTCCTCTGTGTGTAAAGCAAAAGGATAAAGTTAATTTTAAGTAAACCTACACACGACGCCCGACGATAGATGGATGATGGCTACAGCTAGAGCTAGGACCAGCTCTCGCCTCTCTCCAGCAACCATCGAGGACATTTTAAATTAAGAAAATTGCAATTGCTCTGTGTCTTAGCCGGCGCGCAACTTTGTCCTGCAAAACTCACATTACTCTCTTGTCAAATGAGAGTTGATGAAAAATCGAGATTACCCAATGGGAAATATGTCAGTAATATTAATGTTTCGTCCCGACACGACGAACATTGTCCTTCTCGCTACCTCTATACACTATGGCACTGCAACAGGCTGTGTATGACTGTCTGTGTGGCAGGGGTGTGGGCGGGTGTGTGAGCAATTCAGTTTAATTGCATGTCTCTGTCTGATTAGAATCTTCTTCTTCTTGAATTTTCTTAATCTCACTTTCAAGTTCAACAAGAAAGTCCCGTGTAATCGTCATTACTCATGATGTACAGCACTCGTGCACACATACTTCAGGTGTATCCGAGAGGACATATGAGCCCAGCTGGTATGGCGTGTGCACAGATGCATATAACGTGTACCAGGACGAAAGTTGAAAATGAAATATGCACGACATACCGGTGTTGTTTGTCAATCAATTATTATCGTTGGTGGTTAGCACTGATGGCTGTTGGTGTGCCTCGCCGTCACCATACAGCCAGCAAGCAGCACCTTTACAAAAGGGGCGCGGGCGTCGGTGGTAAGGATACTCGTACGAGAATGGAGCCGGAGCTTTGTGGAGGAGTGCCGCCAAGTGGTGAGCTGCTGTTTGAAGAAGGATTTTGAGCTTCATTCGAAAGGACTCGGTGTTATGATTAATGACTCTCATTTGTGCATACACCATCATATCGCCGGAGTGATTAAGGTGGTCCGTAGTCGGTCGGTCGGTCGGTTGGTTGGTTGGTTGGTTGGTCTTCTCTTTCCCTTGGTAATGCTAAAGTGGATCAATATTTTAATTAAGTTTATTTCTGTTTCTCTGTTTTCGTTTTCGTTTTGTTTTTCTGTTCCTTTTGTTCTCGGTGAAACGGAAATATTATTGATGAAGGGTTATGCAAATAGGAAGTGGGTGCGGGAGTGGTGGACGGATCCTCGATATGATTTATTCGACGGTATAATTCATAATTGGATATTGGAATTAATCTTTCTCCAATATTTGGCAATAATTTAGGATGGGGTTTTTCGATAAATGAATTATGAGTACAGAAGGCCAGTTTAGTTGTAAGATAAATTGACTGAATCCTGGGGTATCGAATATTATTAAGGATTCGATCGTATGATACAAGGAAAGGGTTGTTCTTTGAAGGGAAAGAGCTAATCTCGTAGCATTTAAATATCTAATCACTTAAGGAAGGCCTATACTATACTTAATGGCTGTTTGGTGGCAGACCATCAGCAAGTTCACCAACATCATGGCTATCACAAGAATAAAGAGATTGAAATGCACTATCTGGCACTATCAGTGCAAAGAGAAGTACATCTACAGTGAGACTCTCCTCAATCTGTTTCCAATGGCCATCTTTGGTTGAACTTTGGCACCTATGAGTGGTTTCAAATAGCTGGAGACCAACTACATTCTATATCCTGAAGAGATATCTAGACAATTACTATGTGACACCATATTTGGACTTTACAAGACCATTCTCAAGCGTATATCCGATTGAGGAAGAATGGGGAAGTGACCAAAATTCAACGTCGGTCTTCACGGAAGGTTTAAAGACGGACACAGCAGAACGGTCAGGTTACTTTTCTTTTCTCAATCAATTCACCTACTAAGACACGCTTCCCTGGGTCATGTTGGTACATCAGTTAATGAGTAGTCAGACGAATTGAATAGGAGAAGTTCAGACTCCGCATGAGACAACATAGACCTCATCGCGCCTTTTTGCACAGACGATCGAAACAAGAATTAATAACGCTAGGGAGGCAAATAGTAAATGGTATCATCAGAGACAGTCTGGCTCTTCAGATAGATAGGAAACTCCTGTCTAGACTGAGTCAAATATGTGGGTCTGTATTGCTCGCGTTGTAGATCACTTCAATCACTGCCTACCCGCAGGTCCTTTGCGATTAAATATGAATGTTTTCATTTAGGCTGCCCAGGTACTAACAAAACCAACCGGAGACGAGATCTAAAAACCTTAGTTCACTGAAGAAATAAGCCTTTAAGTGGTGCAGGTTGCTCTGGCAAAAATTCGCACACATGCATAGTAGGTGGGAGATGATTTCCTCCTCCAGTTAGAATGCTTCCATATAGCCAATCTGGTACTATATTTCTGATCTAAGTGCCAGATCAAGACAAAACTTAACGTGTACTGATCTCAGTTGGTCTCATATTAAAAAAAAAAAAAAAAAGTAAGTATACGCCTCCGACACCATGCTTACTAGGGACATGATATACCAAGGTACAGACACATTTACATACATCTTTCCGATTCGATGAATCTCTTTTACAGATTTTTACGAAGCGAAGGATGCTCATCAAATCATAAAATTAAGCCTTAAATTGGTGCCGTGTGGACTAAGTGGGTAATGCGTTGGACTACGGAGCAAAGGTTTCTCAATAAAAAATGTACCTTCGGATACACACAGAACAAATGAGGTGCAAGCCTGGCTACTAAAGGGCTCCCAAGTTAACAATTAAAAAAAAAAAAGGATAGGTAGGAACAAACATGACACGGTGATAATAATTCAGTAAAGACCTCCTTTTGGATTGACTTCTAGTGAGGTCTTGCTTGGATATTTTGTAGAATCAGGAAAGCAAGCATGAAGTGTAATAGCTTGGAACAACCTTTGCAATGGAAAAAATCGAATCCTACCTAAAGGATATCTTGAGATGTCCCCTTCAAATGTCCCATTAATGAATTGGACACACTGTTCCCAAACAATGTACGACAACTCAGCTAAAGTTGCTAATCCAAAGCAATTGTCATCTAAGACGAGATCTCTTTTTCTTTCACATTTAATTGGCCCATTTCCCCTTGTCCTACAACATTCCAAAGGATTCATAGCTGGACATTCCGTTTTCTACAAGTGCTGACTTCTCTTTCCAAGTCGCACAAGAATATCACCCTAGTACAAAAAAGGATTCAAGAGTTTTTTTTGTAATTGAAGAGCAAAACTGTTCAAAGGACACCCAAAGAAAGAAACAAAATCTTTTGATGAAACAAAAATCAAAAGCAACACAAAGTATACTTCTCTGAATGCGTGAAATCAAGTGAAATGTTAAGTATGCACAAAACACAATGACAATCTACCATCACAATCAAAGAGGAAAATTGCTGAAAAAAATTTGTCTTTGAAAAAGGATTTCACTTCATGTATTGAGATGGCTTTGATAAGAATTTCTGGGAGAAGAAAAAAAATAGAAAATTGTTCCTTAATTGTAAGGTTGAAGGGCAGTGGCCAATAAATGACTTTTGATTCATTTTGTGTCAAAGAAGTGACACGAACTAGCTGTTGGAGGCTCTAGGGTTATGGGATTAGTCAAATGTTTAGTATTTTATGAAGACTATTGGTTCAGGATACTTCTAGATTGGATGATCTTGAATGAAATACGAAAGAGCAAGGGAAACAAAGTACATAAATTCATTCATGATTCATTTAAAGGTTTATTTTCATCATGAAAAGACTAAACATGACACAGTGTCTACATCTTATTCAACTCTATTCCGAAAATCAGCGTTCTACGAGCAATGTGTTTCGTACACTTGGAGCAACCTATAGTCTATATAATGGGCCTTTAGAACCCATGATTCGCTATAGCATCGAAAAGTTTGAAACTCAATTTTCATTATTAAACAATACCCGACCAAATAGACCACATTAAGCACTTATAGTGCAAAAATTATTGGAGCGGTAGCTGCGAGTGTAACCAACCGTTCGGCTTGGCGTATTTTACTTTTAGGGATCTTGGCTTAAAAGCATAATAAACTCAACTCGTGCAAGATTTTAAAGAGGCTGACCAACCGGATCGTGAAAAGTTTGAAGAAAACTGAACTGTTTGGTACCTCGAATTCAAGCCTATGATCTCCAGGACATCAGATAGCCATAAGGCGGCGCTACTTGTCATACAGCCATACATGTGAAACTGTGCCTTTATTGCGTTAACAATTCTGTGATCAGTTCTGAACCGAAGAATTGGCCGCCTAGTTCGTGTGATATCAAACCTTTAGACGTTTTCTTTTGGGGCTATGTAAAGTCCAAGGCCTACATTATTAAGTCGGGTGCGATTGAGGAATTGAAAGCCAACATAACGCGCGGTATTCGCCAAATACCACATGAAATGCTCGTATGTATCATCAACAATTCGAACTTTAGAAAGGATCAAGTTAAGACCAACATTTGAAAGGAATAATCCTTAGAAAATAAATGTCAAGAATGGTTCCTTTGTTCGATACAATTGTGTTTTTTTTAATTTTTGAGAAAAGTACCTCTAAATGAATCCCTCTTTACTTCTATCCTCTCTAGCCTATCTAAAGCACAGAGAATTTTGAAAAAGTTTGGTACGACATTATTCATTCTACAGAATTTTGACTATACAAGGTAAGAGGTACTTTTGTTATGCAAATGAATTTTTTAAAAATTCAAACAAAGCTGTAACTTTTATTTTAAATTTCCCTCAGTAGCATCCCTGTTCTAGCCACTTCACGCATGACATATGGCACAAAAGTTTCGGTTTAAAGTAGTTGGGCTTATACTAAGTAAAGAAGAATTGAAAAAATTGGCTTCAGTCAAAACTAAAGCGATGCTTACTACGTTTCCTGGGTGACTAGTACTTCAGCTGGAATAACACGTTGTGGGTACGAAAGAATTTGCAAGAAGACGCAAACATTGGTTCAGTTGGTACATACAAATGAATTTTGTATTTTATGAGTTTGTCAGAAATTTGGTTCACAAATGTTTGTGTGTACCATGACCAATTTTGTTTTGCACACTTTGTCTACAGACTCAAGAATATGCTGAGCACGTTAGTTAAACAGAATCTCAATGCTTTAACACATTGTAAGCAAATCAATTGAACAGCCTTGAGCCTTTAAAAATAAACGAAATGATAAATTTAATACAGTGCCACAAACCCAAAAAGATTTACATTCATAGATTTTGACCAAAAAGCCATAGAAAATAGTAATCTGTCAATACTGGAGCAGTTAACGTAGAAAATATTTTTATAATAAGAATGTGTATCAAGGCCAACTCTGGTCTGGCCCTGTATGGATAAGAAAAATATGCAGTACTGACAAAGCGGTAGACAAGGACATTTTATCATAATTTTTTGGAAATCAAAACATGTACATCAAACCATATATTTAGGTTAGTTCTTTACTCTATGTGTCATACTAAAATCAATCGATTGTCTATTACAAGGTTTGACGCTTTCCGTAGAATTATGAGCAATACTCTCTGCGGGTGGCTAGACAATGAAGTCAACCTACTTTTAGTCTACAAAATTTTTTTCTAAGTTAAAACAATATGTAACTCATTTCTAAATATTTTAATATATCCTTTTAATAACATGATTTCAAAATATTTCTAACATTAAAAAAAATTGTGTATTTTCAGAATTTACTCAATGGCATCCCTGCTCCAGTGGTTTCGCTCATGCCATATGGCATACAAAATCCCGGTTTAAAGGGGCTGGGCTTATACTTGTTGTGGAAATAAAGCAGAATCGAAAAAAATAGACTTCAGTCAAAGCCAAGGCGATGCTTGCTACATTTTCTGGGCGACTAGTGCTTCTGCTGGAATTGCACGTATATTTGTGAGTGAGACTGAGTGAGAAGTTTCTGAGCGACGTACACGTAAATTTCAGACTATTAGGTCAGGAGGACGTTGATGGGCATACAATTTTATGATTTTCACTTCAGTTGGAACAAGCCGAATCTTAACGACGACAACCGAGTTGGGAGGTTGGTAGTGTAGGGTTTATCAAGAGGCACTATGCACCATAGTGGGCCTATAACGATCCTTAGAGCAATGCATGCTGTTCTTTGTACGTTGTTCAACGTATACCATGTATTTTTCCTTATAAAGGGTCCTCCGTCATACAAGAGCTCCATATGTAAGGAACCAGAGTGTTGTAAGCCTTACGGGCACAAATGAAAAATATGGAAAATTCGTTGAAAAAAATTACGTATCCGCCACCGACGTAGTCACATTCTTGCTATTCCTGGGTTGCACTGAGGCTATTGAGCACACAAAAATCAGGATATCCGATGGTCTACAGTTTGAGCACAGATTCTCTACAATCCTGGCTCGAGAGGTAGAGCCCAAATAAAAAGTATGGAAAATTCGTTGAAAAATATTACGTATACGCCACGGAATTAGTCACATCGCAGCTATTCCTGGTTTGTACCGAGTCGATTCAACACAAAAACATCAGGAGTGGTCTACAGTTTGAATACAAATTCGCTAGGATCCTAGCTTGTGTGGTATAGCAAAACTATGGAAAATTCTTTAAAGAATATTCTTATAAACCATCATTCCAAGAAGTTGGTCGTTTGAGCCCTTACATGAGTCCTTGCACTGAACTTTTAGGACATGTCTTTCGAAAAATTGAGCCACTGACAGTGGCATACAAAACATTTGCCATCGCAACTTGTTTTTGCGTTGCAGGACAGGTAAACGTCTCTCCATGAAATTTGTCCCTCCTCCCGTCAGCCAAAAACAAAATCAATTAACTTAACCCATCCACATAAAGAAAATTAATTACCCGCCCTGGAAGCTCTGCTCCATCCAAACAATCTTAATTACCCGCCATAAATTTCTTCATCGACAAACCTTAGCTTGCCTGGCAAATTTTCCTTTCTACCTTTATGCATGTGTCGGTCGGTCGTACACCAGAGACCTACTAGAAGAAAAGAACAAAAAACACTTTCCATTCTTCCTATTATCCTTGCGACAGTTAGAAGCGGAAGCTCAAGAAGACATAAAATACAGTGGCAACCTAGAGACAAGTAACAGCAACAAAAAACTGAAAAAGCCTGGTAAAGAAAACTCCCCCACCGTCGGCCACAAGTCAGAACATAACCACACAACAACAATGTATGTTGAGCATCTGTGCTATGTCCTGGGTAGCGTTCTCTCCCAAACCATTAAAGGACAATAAGCCAATTTGTCTTCATAAATGTTGTAATTTAAAGAAAAATATTGCACATAGACCGCCCACCACACCAGGCAGCGTCAGCTACGCGGCCATTGAAGACCATCACCGCAGAGCACCGCCAAGCCACCGGAGCTGTCTTTTGTACAAAATGGCCACACAGCATCACATGAACATGAAAGAAATGTCCTTTCATTCAGCTAGTGTGTATGTGGGTGTAGATGCTCTGTTTTGTTTGTGTCCCTTAGGATTGAGAAGAAATGAAAAACTTTTCCACCGAAAACAAAGCAAAAAAAAAAAAAAGAAGAAAAAACCAAAAACGAACGACTCCTTATAGAGCAAGGACATGTGCCAAATTGAATGCACAACATCAAGTCGCGAGCACTACGGATACGGCTAAGGATACCCGCGCACACACAGAGAGACCCAAGACAAATAATGAATGGCCAAAACGAGAGAAAATGTGAATAAATGAACGAGGCACTTAAAAGCAAACAAACTCCAGTCACTCACAAGGTAAACAGGGACACAAAAACAATTCGAACAGAGCAGCTCAGTAGCATCATCGTTAGATGCAGCCAGCCACGTTAAGGTTACCTGTGCAATCTATTTGCAGAATAGCACGCTGTTTGTCCGAAAAATAGAATGACATCGTCGTCGTGGAGGGATGTGTCGTCCTTTTGGACATTTTATCTGCCACTTTTAACAAGCTCACGTGCTACACCTTAAGTTTTCCACTGTTATCTATGATACTTTCATGGCAGCTTAAGTTTGCAAGGTGAGTCTTCTAGTGAGATTGAAGCACAAAAAAAAATACACACATACACTCAGAGAGAGAGAGAGAGCTGCAGCAGCAGCAGCAAACCCCCTCTGGAAAGGATCATAGCAAAATAACCGACAAAATAACTTAGAAGCGTATCCTTGTACAAATATGAGAGGATATCCTTTATCTGCATGGCAGATTTGATGTTCTTTTCTTGCATCGCTCATCTCGTAAGAGGGAGCTGATTTCTACATTTGTGTGTGTGGAAATATTTAAAAGAAGACAACCCGAACATAAATTTTATTTTATGGAAATTTATTCAATGTAGTGTAGTCATCCCATAACCCGAGACGACTACTATCTGGAGATACCTGTGTGTGTTTGTCCCGTCCCACGAGACGTTGCATCGCGTAGATATTTGATTACATTCTCTACGGTTGTATGGATTCATAAAACAACAAACTAACTACTGGGAGGAGGACGAACCGCAGTTATGCACAAAAGAAACCAAAAACAAAAAAAGGATACCCTACCTACAGCAACAAAAAAAAATGAGAGATAAAAATATCTTTTGCAAGTTTTGCAAGTTATACGGCTACTGTTGCTGTTACCTTGGTTGTTGTTGTTGTTGTTGGTGCGGGTGGTGTTGTTTTGGTGCAGGGCACACACCATTAACAGTTTGTTATGGTTAGAATGGCCCTTTGGCCATCCATGGTGTGCTTTTAGAGTTTATTTTCGGCATTGTAGTGTATTTCCTCGATAATTTACATCTGTGGCGATGATAAACTTGTTTTTCAGGTTAATTACCAAACATTTTCCTCAACTTTTGTCTTTTAAAGTTTTTTTTTTTTCTCTGTGCTTGTGCATGGCTGCAGGAGAATTTAAGGAAAGAAAACATAAAAGTATAGAAATTCCATAACTGATCATGACTGGGTAGTTGTGGGTAGATAAGGATGCTTCTCCTGCAGACATTAAGGAGGTAGGTACACATTTGGAAGACAATAGAAATAGAAGGCAGATGGTTCAGGTGGCAGGTGATTCAGAGCAAAGGACCAACATCCATCAAGAGACAGCACTTGGGTTACAGGGTCTAAGGTATTATGTCGGTAAGTTAGAAGAATGTCCTGTAAGTTAAACATTGTCTAGGACTCCAAATCTCAGTAGGATCCACAGGAGAGTATTACCAATCGCACTGTGGGTGTGATTTTATGTTGCTTTTCAATAGGGACATAACAATTTTGTATTTTAGGGGATATCAACTTTGAAGTTTTTTTTATGATTTGTCAATGTCAAAAAGTCAGCCAAGGTTTACATTTTGATCTTGGTGAAGTTCACAAATGAGGAACGTTCGAAAGTTATTACAAATTAATACCGAAAATCTGAGTCGATGGTCGCAACTTTAAGAGCACTTACTCCAATTTTCGGTCGTAATAGTCGTTTCACAAAATAGGCGCTGAGGGCTAAAGTGGATAAATTCATGTCAACATATTCACATTTGAATGTTCTTGTGCCAGTGACATGTACTGGATCCATTGGATCAGTGATGTGTGGTTCCAACATGATGATGCCGCATGCCACACAACTGGTCAAACAATTGATCTATTGAAAGGAAAGTTGATGTATGAAATTGTTAAAGGATTACCAATATGCAGTTGTATAGTTCGTTATTAGTACAAAATAAGGAGACTAAGACAATCTACCAGTTTAGGGACGTTTAAGTAAGCTCGTTGTTTTCGAAAACAAGGAAAAATCCGCGTCACACACTTTTCTTACATGACAGAGATATAAGGCCCCAAAATCCAAAAGGGATTTATAAGAAGAGACTTAGTGTCTGTAACATACCTGAAAAGAGAAGAAAAAAATCCATTAGAATGTGTAAAACAAAAAAGTGGTTTGAAAAATTACTTTGGCTAGCTTTGGAAGCCACCTATAGAATACAGTCTGCAAACTACCCAAACAACCACGGCTATAATGACAAGAGTCACATTTAAACTTAAGACACCAAAACTTGACTTTCGTGATTCTCCAAAAAGGTATGAAAGTAACCTGAAACTTGAGAGTCAAGAGATCCACAGTTGCACTTTTATTCTTTAGAAAAGCTATTGGCAATTGGATAGGATCTACAGCCTCGAATAACACACTGGTTCTATGTACATGTTCCATGTCTGGGGCACAGCCTTTAAAAAGAAACCATAAACAGTGACTTTCTAGTGAGATTTAGAGCAGAACTGATTGCTGTGCAAATTTAGAGTCGACTTTTCCTGTTTTCAGGACTGACTTCAACTAGAAGTCCAGACTCTGACCATGGATTAACCTGCAGTCGAATATTCATGGATTCATTTAATACTCCATAACTGATATCTTCGTGGAGACCGACAACACTATACTTACTTCTCTTTAGGCAATCATGTCTCTGTTTTCCAAGCGGAGATATCTGCTATCTTAAGGGCTACCGACTATATCGTTAGGAGTAGGTGGAAAACTCGGAATATTTGCTTCTGTAAGGACAGTCAGCCTGCGCTTAAAGCCTTGCTCAACCCGGTAATCCGTTCTAAAATAGTTCGAGAATGCACGAACTCATTGAATTCCGTGAAAAGGCTGAACTCTTTGTTTGGGTACCAAATGATACTGGGATTGCGAGAAATGAGATTGCTAGCAAGGCTCGGAGAATGATTTCTTAGGACCTGAACCTAGATGGGTTTTCCCCTGCCCAGGATCTACATTTACAATTGGATTTTCTATGAACACGATTGTGTAGGGTGCGGCAGATGTACACTAAAAAAAACAAGGGTTGGGGTGGTTTTGCTGTCACTCAGCAAATAAGACCACTTATTGGCATTCTTTTGACACACTTTCCTTCCCCAAATAATCTAAGTGGACAAAGCTTAAAAGACAAAGTTCTTCGCACTATGGAAGCCTCCACAGTCTCTTTAATGGTGTAGGCTCGCCGACGCTCTTTTTTAGAGAGACTCATAGGCATCTTCATCAGCTCATTCACTTTCATTTTCGTTTAAGGGTTACGAACTAAGGGTTTATGGGTACAAACCTGGTGGATTCTACATACTCGTAGTAGTTAGTTTGAGACTCTTTATTTTCTCGAACATTTTACAAATTGAAGCGACGTAGTCTACGTGGTTTGGGTGAAGGTCACCTACCAGACCTAGTCACAGTATATTCTTAGTATATGTTTCAAACACCGAAGTTTACTCGACTAGCCACTACCTGTTGATTTGCCAACCACTGTCTATTAGGCGCCGAGATGCTAGCGTTTGACTATAGCTTGAAGCTGGTTGGTAGTGCCGGGAATTTTACGACCATTCTTAGGAATCCAGTTAGCTTCACTCCCTTTGAATGTTTAATGTTTACAATGAAATTTCTTTTTTTTTGTGGAGAGCAGGAGTTCGAAAGTTTGGATAGTTCTTCCCAAGAAGTGAATCGAACCCCTGGTTACATGTTCCTTCAAAGCTCTTGACTGATTCTCATCCGAAACCAGCTGTAACTTGGCATGGTCTCAGATTTAAAATAGCTCAAATTCCCCCACCTTAAACGGCCTAAAAGTAGACGACAGTTCAAACCCACTGTCGGGGATAACAAAAGCCGTGATTTTCTCATCATTTAAATTCAACAATTTGACCTGACCTCGAACTTGATCCCTTTTCCTTGGCACCATTTCCGAGAGCGAAAAACCTCTTCAAAGTAAACCGATTTATTTTTCTCTTCACCAAAAGAAAAAACCATCTATTTGTGTAACCAAATTATATCCTTTTTCACTTTCAGCCCTCCCCCACCCGGTGGGATCCCAACAAATCAGACGTTACGTTAAAATATAATTCAAATCCCCTAATTTCCATGATTTGTCATTTCTTGATGAACCAAGAATTCAAATAAATCCGATTAAATGGAAAATCCAGAAAGAAAGCCACCCAAGGACACTCCATTCAGCCAACCAAACTTTTCTGTCGCGCGCGCTCTGATTTCAATTAACAGCTATAAATTGAATATTTTTCCAACACCCCATACACACACACACAAATAGCATACAGTAGACAGCACAACACAGACACTCTTATTTCTAATTACTATTTGCCCATGAATAAGTTGACTGAATTTATTTTAATTTGGCGTCGTCGTCCTTTATAGACAGACAGACAAATCAACTTTTAGCTAACGAAAATCCGCCAAAGTTTACACCTAATACAATTAACCCCACTCACATACACACACACACAGATACACAGGACTCTGGTGAGAACGAATGCGAAACCGGAAAATCGAGAAAAACGAAAGAAAATCCTCGGGAAAAATAAAATTGTATCCACACTTGGGACCGAGAGCGCGTCAGGAGTGCTGTTTGAGAACTTTGTAAATATTTGTGTACCGTGTGACAAGCTCATTTCATGGATTTGCCAGGACGAATTCTCGTGCACGGAGAAAAAAAAAATTGCCAAGTTTTGGTGGTGTTTCGAAGTTTTGTGTGTTTTTGGGTGTCGATTCGGTTGCGTGTTGCTTTATTTGGTATTAAATTGCAAAATCATTTCGCAAAGCAATTTGCATAGAAATGGAGAATCATACGCACACCACCCCCACACACACATACACAGGGAGACTTGTGGTGTGGTATTTGGCTTATCACGACCTTTACCTATGACGTTGAGCAGAATTTTTGTTTACTCCTCATTGCTCTTCTACACACAGAAGCGCAACACGGTCCTCGTGCGGTTGATAGAGTCAACTTAATTCATTGCCGAGGAAAAGGGGTCAATGCAACGGTGTGTTGTGCAGGAAGGAACCTACATGTAAGGATTTTCAACGACAG
This sequence comes from Xylota segnis, assembly GCA_963583995.1. Taxonomy (NCBI): domain Eukaryota; kingdom Metazoa; phylum Arthropoda; class Insecta; order Diptera; family Syrphidae; genus Xylota; species Xylota segnis. The sequence continues at coordinate 7,798,270 of OY757238.1, forward strand.
TTCCAGCTTATATGCAGAGTTGAAGGAAGAATTGTAGAAAAGGACCGTGCAGCAGTCTAAAACTCGTAGATCCTTAACAAACCTTAGCAAGGATGCTAGGGAGCACTGAGACCACTTTGAATATGGCCTCAATTCAGAAAACATTCCCAACAGACCAACCAATAAAAAAATCGTTTCGATACCCTTTTGAATGTATCCCAAAGCAACATGTCCCGCCCTTTCTTACATGTCTCTTGTGTGGTGGCCTACGTTGAGGATAGACTGTGAAAGCAGATAGACAGTGGTTATACCCAGTACGGATGCGAACTGAAGCTATGAATGCCACTGCACCTTGCACCACTTGGTGTTCATATTAAAAACATCTAAGCAGCAGGATGGATGTTGGTATGCAAAACATAGAAACATTTCAGATCTGCTACCACGGAATCGAGAACTACTCTTAACAACACAGGACTAGAATCGAATATATTGCCTATCTCTCCTGTGGAACACAACAAAGATGATATCGCTTCATTAGGCCAAAGTTTTAAGATCAATCTGTCGGGCCACAGGAGTAGTCAATTTGAATGTCTGGACTCAAGTTTAAAGAGCGATTCGCTCTGACAGTCCTCAAGTCCTGCTCCTACATACACGCAATGATTGTGAGACTGTTCGACAGAACTCAACTGAACACGACTATGAAGTACTTCGATACACTTCAGAGACTAACCTAGGCATACATACATTACCGAGCCTACAAGATCATGCCCAACATTGGAAATGAACGTAACAATGGGTCACGTTCGACGACAATCGGTCGACTATATCGTCTTGATACAGTTATCTTCACCTAACATGGCCAGGACACAATGTACTCGATAACCGATTGACTGGAAAAAAAAAGGAAGCAATCCATTTTATAAGTCCTTTCTATGGCAATTAAGGACACATCATCCAGAAGGAATTACAAGTACATGAAAGCACAAGAACAGAATATTTTGCAGAGATGTTAAAGCTGTGGCTCCAGAATCAGTCAAAACAAAGTAAAAACTCCACTAGAAACAGCTGAACACAGTTTCCTTAGAAAACAACAGTGAAACCAAATAGAGAAGAGCGATCACCTAAAAATACCTAAAATGGGTTTTCAAGTCTTTAAGAAAAACTAAGGCATCTCAATCGCCTTTAGCCGAAGTACCATAATGACCAACTAAGGAGAAGAGCTCAATATATGGAAACATATTGACCCAACATTTAGTTTTTTGAAAACGAAGTTGGAAGAGATTGATTTTATTGGTGACATTCGATCCAAAAGTAACCAGATCCTGTGGTAGTTGAAGTTAAAATTGTCAAAAAAAAGTGCCTATGCTTCCTATATATGTAGATATATCAGGACAGTTTTGGACTTCAAGAACTACATACCCCCAGGGTACCTAATCCAACCAATCTGCAGTACTGTAGGTAGAACTCTAATAGTATCAACGCAGTACCATCTGAGAACATGAAAGAAAAAGTCAGCAGACTATTTAACTGCTAAGTTCACCAATATTCAGTCGGGGAAACGGTCTAAATCTCTAAAAATGTCTTTTAAGTCAACCAAAACCTGGAGCTTAAACGTGATATGGAAGCTATTTATGAAATGTCTCTATCTTGTCTAGATAGTCACTGCAAGTCCTTGGTGTATAATGAACTCTTCGAACCGTCTACGAATAAGTTGTACATTAGCATCAACCTGATCATAAGGTAGAAATTCATTGACTTACCTGGCTTGTAAGTGTTTATCTACGCTGCTGACCAAAAAGTTTGGAAAAGCAGTCCCTAAGAGACGGCGCGATAGACAAAGTGACACGCCAAGCCAGAAAATCGTTGTTAAGACCCAAACCGAGCCACGAGTTAAAAAAGTAGAACCTTTCGATCGAAACCATTAAAGAGGTGGAGGTGGCCAACCTTCTCTTCTCAGACACACTGTCCGCTCCGAACAAGAAAGATACCTTCTAAGCTCCACCAAGAGCATAAGCGCATCAGACCCGATGGAACTCTTCTACTCCCAGCACATTTGTATCAACCACACTGTACGTAGTCCCTCTCCGATATAACGCGGCGACACCAACAGCGGTGACAGTTTTTCACCCAAGGCTCGCTACGTTGCGGTTAAATTGAACAAATGCCGCTTGCCTCATGTACGATGTACTACGATGGAAGGACAACTCCCAGTACAGAGTACACTGACTAAAATTGAGTATACATTATTTTTATTATCCTGCGAACGCTTCACACACAACACACTCGCACACAGAGTCCGGGTCACCCTTTAGCCCAACCATTCCCACTGTTGACGCACTCTGATTTTCAATTCAAAACTTGATGAATAAGCTTTAATGAACAGATAGGGTGCACTAGGGTTGATAGGGATAGATCCAAAAGTTAATTGGGGTGGTGGTGTGTTATTGGCAGTGGCGCGGTAGAGAGGATTTAAATTAATATACTGACCCATGTCGTGTCTGTGTAAAAGACTCTGTGACGAAATAAGGACGCTGATGCTGCCGCTGCTGTTACAGCAACAACTTTGTTGCAGCTGAACCGTATGCGTGTCAGAGTGATATGTGATGTGCAAAGGCTGGAAGCTGTTGCAATGAAATTGTGATGTGCGTGTCCTCGGTAATGAATGAGATTGGAGTTCAGTTTTTTTTTTTTTAATTAAGTTTCAGCAACAGCGGGTTTTCGATTTACTCCACAAACTATCCAAGGGAGGAGAGCTTGATTTAAAGTTTAAACGAACAGTGGAATCCTTTTTTTTTTTTGGGAATGACTTCTCATGGTGGTTGGGTGTAAGGTGTGTGAAGCAGGCTTTCCATGTTGGCAATAGGTGGTATATCATGATTGTTTATAAGCCTCGAAGGATATGGTAAAGATTAACATCAACGTAAAAGCTTGTAAACGTATGCTTAACTAGAAGAGAGTAAAAGGCTTCAGCGACAAAGAAAAGAATCAGTCCTAAAGGGCGTGGTTCCTAAAAGGTGTATCAGACTTGGAATTCACATAACGACATGTCTAGGTCCTGTCTAGAAATCGACTTATGCAGCTCACATTGCCATAGTTATGCTGTAAGACGATTGTGATATTCTTTGAGTAGAAGGATGCCGATGAAACCTTGATTGAAAATGAATTTAGGCTCACTTTTACAACTGCAATTTTGTTACGGTAGAACCTACGATGTACCTAGTTAAAGCTAATGATTAACAAGAGTATGGATCGACACCAGGCTATGCAACTTAGAACTCTTACTCTTTACCCTTTGTAAATCGAGTTGTAGAGTAAAGTCCAAGTACAGCAGTAGTAGGCTGAGCAAACTCCAAAAACATCAGTCAGAGAGCTAATCAAAGCCATTGACTATAAATCAGTCTTGCATCTTAGACAGACCATGGTAGGGACGTAGGTATATGTAGCTGCCGGCTATAGCTATGACCTAGAATAATAGGAATCCGTAAAGTCTGTCAACCCAAGAAGGTGATCTCATCAGGGATAAAGGAACATAATGTGCACCTCTAGGTTTGGGTTGTGTAGAAATTCTTCGAGTTTCAAACGTGGTCCTCAGTTCTCCACTCACTTTAGGTCTGAACCTTACACTTAGAACAAATAGCTCCACCTGGAAGACACCCCCAATAGATTGTGATATTAAAAAAGAGCACCACCAAAAAAATGTTCACAAGCCAGCCCCTCATCATCATTAATGCTGACATAAGGACATTTCATAAGAGAAGGTGCACACAATAACCTTTAAAGCAGTTCATTTCATTGAAAAGTTGCAAACACACCAGCTCCAACCTTCATAGTTGACAAGTGTCTGCAAAGATCTACAGGTAAAATCGTAGGCACATGAGATGAAACGAGATGTCTCAAGTATAAGAAATCCGTATTACTTTATTCCAGAGGCAGTCTAACCTGGTTGCGACCCCGAGTATGGACAGCTCTAATGCAGATCGACTCAAAAGTTGGAAGATAAGTTACGCTTTACGATTTAAAACCATCTGCATCCAAGCGGACACCACGACTTAATGGCATTCTCGAAGAGGTATTCAAAACAGCACCAAACTTGGAAGGAGACTGAAAAAAGCCTTCCGAGTTTGCTAAAGTTTAAATCAAAGGACATCCTGATTTCTCTCTCAATACCGAACAAGTACACTTCCGAATGGGCTTTATCTGTTCTGGATTCTCTTCGAGATAGCTACAAACTGGGCATAGCTCATCTGGTATACAAAAAAGGTGGTCCTAGTAAGAACCTAGTGATATTGAATTTCAAACCAGCGCACGCCACTGATGCATAGTATCATCGCTATTAGTTCTAGCTGTATTGAAGTAAAATCTAGCGCCCGAACGGTTGAAGAGGAATCCAGATCCTTGAAAGCTGGCGCTGTCTTTTGTAATCTGAGTTGGAACGGGAAAAATTTGTAGATCCAAGTTAAGCATACAGATAGCGACCATATGTAGGTTGGAGGGTTGACAGGAGTGCAGCCTCACAAGGATCTCAATAGATCCATTCCCGGTGTAAAAAACCTGAAGCAATGAACAAAGGTGGGAAAGACCGTGAAGGCTTATTTGCGAGTTCGCTAAGTCATACTTTTCCGAGTAGTGTATATGGCTTGTGCATTCCTAAATGAAATTTACTGATTTCTCCTCTAAATTTATGTCACCTTCATAGATCTGTCGTGCTGATTCGCACTCGACAGGAGTACTCCAAGGGCATTGCCTTCTAACGACGTACGCAATGAGGTTGTGTTTAACGAAAGAGGATCCACATGTACTCTCAAGGTACCTCTTTGAGGAACAAAATCGAGGCTATATTCACACTCTGTAGGCAATGGCCTGTATATGCGACGACTTGGTCTCAGTTTCTGATCATAAAGGTTGCCTAGGGTTTCACTATAGGTAGTGAATAGTGAATTTTTTGACTTCATAATCCTATGTAATCTAGCATTCGTGTAACACCAGTCCTTATTTGGGATTAAATAAGGCTTAAACAAGACCACCTTCCACCCCTCTGGCAGACTCAATTCCTGTTTAAGCTGATTAATTACTCTGCGGTTGCAAGGTGTTATTCAGCATGCACGTCGGGAGTAATTCATTTAAACGGAATACCACACACACAAAGCTACATCTACTGGCCTGGTCAAACTGCTTGTCGTCAGGCAAAAAAAAAAAACCAAACACAGAACTTGCATTAAAATTAAGTGAATTTTGAACTTTTTCCCAAAACAAATAGCAACTAATTACGAAAAATTTATTTTAATGAAAGCAACTCTCCCACACGTGGATGCTATTGCTAACGAACCGATTCACAACTTAATTAAGTTCGCTAAAAAATAAAAATAAAAAAAATTAATTTAATCAGTTGATAATTTGCTTGAAAAATCTCTTAAATTTCATGGTAAATTATTTTTTTAACAATTTATACGAGTCCTCGTGCAGGCAACCGTGTGTGTGAGTGTGTGTGTATCTATGGAAAAGTAATTCAATTCTAGAGGATGCGATACCCAAATATTCATCGCTAATAAATTGAATTACATCAAATGTACCATGGAAAATCGGGTAGGTAAACCCTGGGTGGACGACTGTGGACATGATGGAATTGATTTACTCCCTGATGATCTCTCATTTCGCTTTGTTGGACGATTGGTTGGCCTCGTCGTGCCCACCACTCTGGCAATTCTCGTTTGATTTCAATTTATGTTTTTGTGTTGTTATCGATGATAATGAATCCTTGAACCCCGAGATACGATAGTACAGAACCCGGGGATGGATCATATTATGCCAATTAAAGGCAGCAATCGAATTTCTCTCTGATTTTTGTATCCCAGATATACTCGTACAGAGTGATATAGTTGAAGCCGCCTCTGGCATGGAATCCTTCGAAATAAACTCAATATGAGAAATAACCCGCATGGGCAATAGTTGTATGTACTAGATATGGTGCCGTGTGGTACGTTCTGGATGTCCTCACTCACTTGTCGGGTGGGGTAGGGTGGTGTGGGGGAGGGGATGTTGCGACGGCAGAGTATTGTGCCATGAACAGAACAGGTTCACGTTTTATGCCTTGCAGGCTCGAAAGACTGAGTCCGATGTTGTTTTTCTCTTTTGAGGGTGCACACACAGAGAGATGAATATATTGACCATGCCATATGGAAATCCAAATGTTAGCCAGTTCGGTTTCGGTCGGTTGGTTGCTTGGTATGATCCGAAAATTTATCCCCAGTACCTAGCATAGTAGTTTTTTGTGTTTTGTATATTTTTTTGCCCTGACGGGAGTTGAGGATTTGTTGAGGTCCGGGTTTGCATGGAAACGAGGATATGTCATTGCACATGGAATTTGAAATTATCTCTCGGAACTTTGAGCACACAATCGACCAAATCCTGATATTGAGTTAGTCAATGTTCACTGACCAGAGAATTTTCTAGTCCCCGGTTTTTTACACACACACACACACACCCCCCCAACCAGCCACCTACTCCTTATGTCCTTCCCCTTTCGACTCGCATCTGTATGCATTGTAACTTTGTATTTAAGGATATTTACAAATATCTGGTATCCCCATGGTATCTGAAAATGCACGTATGTTTTGGCCAGGATACGTGCAGCACGTGCTCGGATGGACCAAAGTATTAAGTCAAACTGGAGTAGCAAGTTTTATACCCATACATAGATAATTTATAATGCGATATGTTTCTCTGGTGCGGCTTTGGTCATCTCCTTCTCCACATACATACGTACATATACAGAGCGGATACAGAGCGAGACATAGGGAAAGAGAAAAAGACCATGAAACTCAAAAACGTGTGCTTTTAACGTATGGTTTACTGCCCCGAGGCTAAAAGTCGAATGCATTCGTAACCTAAGAGCTTGTGCGGTGGTCGTAGCAAGATAGAAGCAACAGAGTATGTCTGTAGGTACTGCTGTGCAGAGAGAGTGCCAGAGTACTTGGGATAATCCCAATTAACGTTTCAGCTCTTGGCAATTAAAATGGAATTTATTTAATTTTCTTTTCTTGCTACTCCCTGCCTGTGTTTACCGACTCCTGTACGGTGTCCTTGTGAATATATTTATATCACGTTTGTATGTTTGTATGATTTCTCTCCTTTTTTTTTGAAGACTTTGTCTAACTTTGTTTGAAGGAATGCGGGTGGAGTTGCGGTTGTCATAGACAAGCGTCGGTCAGGGTGAACAATTCCAGAGGATGACATCATAGCTCAACCGTGGCCAGGCGAAGTTAAATGGTTTATTTCGTACAATCAACGCCGTACGTGGAAACGAATATAAAGCGGTATATGCCTTTGACTCGGACCGGGGGATTATTGACTTGGATACAAGCTGCCTTGAAAAAGTCTGAAAAGAAAGTCTGGTGCCTTCAAGTCAGACGAAACCACACGCATGCCATCCAGAACCGTTCGCACCTTTATAACTTCACGAGATGTGGGTACTACATGCTTTACAGTCCTTGTTCTTCCTGATTTGTGACTCTGATTGCACAGCATAACTCGGTGGCGTATACGTAATTTTTTTGCAAGGAATTTTCAATATTTTCCATTTACTGCACATGAGGGTGCAGGATCCAACCGTATCTGTACACAAAGTACAGGGCACCTTAGCACCTGTCTTAGAGACAGAATCAGAGTTGAATCTCCTCGACAGAAGGCAGAATTAGAAAAAAATTGGCGTAGCTCGGTGGCGTATACGTAATATTTTTGCAAGGAATTTTCAATATTTCCCATTTTTCTGCACTTAAGTGTGCAGGATCCAACCGTATCCTACACCTATCTTTTAAGAACTGTACCTTCTCGGCAGAGGGCAGAATATGCAAAACCTCTTTCTGAAAGCGGTTCCTGTTCGCTTTAGGTAAGAACTTAGTAGTAAAGATCTATCTTGAACTAAAGCATGGACTCTTTCGAAAGCGGGTGAAGATATCCTCAGTCTTTTCGAGAGAAAGGTTCGCCATACGATAAGTATATATTCACGGAAACGAATGCTCCGGTTCTCAAAGTCCTCGAATCAAGCAGAAGCGGATGTTATCACCTTAGTTGGACAACCAAAAGTCTGTAGTAAGCTAAGGGTCAGAATAAGTGGAGAGGCTGATAGAAAACCAGATTTACCCCGGACTGTGGTGGGACCTAAATAATAACCCAATGTTGAACCGCTTAGCTGAGCTACTGTAAACTGAATCAAACCAAACTTGTTACGCCCCACGAGGTTGCACCCAAGTGAATGCCCTCCGAAATTCATACTCAAATTATTCTGTTTGAACCTCCCATAAACTTACATCCCCCAGACGATTATGAATCCAAATCATCTTCGCATAATTTCCATTCGTGTTTTAATGTCCTGGATTCTATGATGCCAACGCATGTCACTTTGCATAATGAAAATCGATACCCATACACCCACATAGCTCCGCTCATTGACACCAACGAGGCACTAAAATTCGAATCAAAAATTCCGAACCAAAAAGGACATTTTTTAAAACTATGCCATAACGCTCTTAAAATAATCCTCCTCAACAAAACTAGAGAATGGAAACGCAAGGATATAAAAAAAAACCCCCATGAATAATCATGCAACGCGAAATTCGATTTAAGGCATAAACGTCAGTACCTACCCCCTCCCACCTTTCCAACATAAAAATGAACAAAGTTCTGAAAAACGATAAACTGTCGTCACCTCTTTATGGAACTGCAAGCTGGCCCCGTCCTCCCAACAGCGCCCTTCTCTACCATTTAATTTTCCAAATCAACCGTTTTCACTGGAAAGTGTAAAGATCACACTAAAGCAAGGATATACAAAGCAAAATGAAAAAAGAAATATCATGGAACTGCTTTTGATTTGCATAAAATTAATTTCTGAAAAGCGCACCGCCGCCACACACCCACTCCCACCGCCCACACACCATGGAAAAGAATAAAAATCTGAGCAAAGAAAAATGATAAAAAAAATAACAAGAATCGAGAAAAAATCGCTCCATCATCCTTCAGAAAAATGTTCATATTGTATATTTTAGCAATAGAACCAGGGACGACGAGGATATGATGTTTTTGGAGCGGAATGACGACAAGTTGCAAGGATGGCGCACAGGACTCGCAAGTGCATGGTAATAGAAAAACACCAACCCGAAGAGTTAATGGATTGAACATAGAGAATGCTTTGTGATTTTTCATGGGTTTTTTTTTTTTTTTTGTTTTGTTTTCTGTCCAGGACCAAAGGAGGTTTGGTGGAGGATCTTCATAATGTGACAGCGGACTGTGGGGACAGATTCTTACAAAAGAGATACATAGGTTAATAGAGTATTGGCTTTCCTCTTCAATGCTTTAAAATCTTAAAGACAAAAAAAGTACCCAGATGGTGAATGAGAAGTCCTTGACATATCCCTCTCTGACAGTGGGTAAGAAGTACATGTTTCCCAATGAGTAGTATCCGATCAATTCGAAACGACAGAACCACAAGGAGGTACTATTTAACGCCGCGAATAACCAAGAGAATTCTCGGTTAACACTGGCGACTATCAGGGTAGCGAACTTAGCCCTATACTTTTAACTCTTGGTTTACTTAGCATATGGCTCAGAGAGACCGTAGAACGGATACGTTATAAATAAAAACTCGTGAATTTGTTACAACAGGGTAGAAGTTAAAGGACGCCAGTAGAGCTCTTGACCAAAAATTACAATATACGTACGCAGCACAAGAGAGTCAAATTTCGAAGCCAGAAATGTCAACAGGAGTATCAAAACAACACCTTCGTTGAGACAAAGGGGTGTAAGCCTACTAGGAGTATAAACCTGGAGAAGGGTTTCTAAAAAGTCTGTACACCAAAAGCCGGTAATGCATCTCATACGTCACCGTAGAACTTAGCCCATCCTTCTTGTTTTTGGACAGGAAAGGAAAGTCTTTGAAGATGGCCTTAAACAATGTCAAGCTGGACCTACTGCACTGACCTATTGCACTCAACAAAATGAAGCAAAGAAAAGCAGCCTAAACTGGAGTGTGGTCTGAAAATAACAAGGCTCGATACAGGATATATTGATGGACAAATGTGGGTCGTGGAAGTAAATGAAATACTTTAAACTCATGATTGAGTCAAGGCTTAATAAACTCTCAATGTAGACTCAGGTTCAACCCGTCTAGGACCAAGCTAGTATTGTTCGCAGATTACAATGCATGACTTGTCCAAAACTGGAAGGCAGTGGACTGCAACCCTTATTGAATAGTTAAGGCAAAGTTGAGACTTACAGAAAGGATTATATTTATGAAGATACTAGCACGTTCCATATACCGTAAAGGTCATGAGACTAATATTCATGAAGAGAAAGAAATCCACTGAACCCAAGTCTCAATACCTAATATCGGCTTGACTTGAGTACCCTCATCTTTTTCATTCACTTGAAATCATTTCGAAAACAATAGTGGCTTAGTGCTTAGAGTGTGACACTACTGAGTCAGAGGTTCAACTTTGAATCTCCAGGCTACACCAATTCCACATCTTTGTCTAAAGAAATCCCATTTAGTATCTGGCACTACACGGCAGTTCCCTTCCATTTCACCAAAGTATATAGCAAGCACACCACAGTTCCCTCTTATCGATTCTCATCTTTTCACCACCACTGTTTCTGTTTTCTGACTGTCCATGTGCATGTGCACGAATCATTACAAAAACATCATTGTCCTGTCATGCATTCATACTGTATCCATATCCTCTCGTATCGTATCCCGGCATCTCAACACGCCCGCCATTTAAGGGCTAAAAGATTCCAACAGGGATCTCGCCTCTCTAGTGTTCCAGTGTGTTCTCTTGATAAAATTTCATACGCGCTCATCTTTCCCTGCGCTACAAACAGCTACGTGCTATCTGATGGAAGTTTAGTTTTAGTCATATCCTTGGTATGGGTATTCGTGTTTGTATTGCAGTCAAAGTTGATCCCACTATGGACCCAGACTGCACATTCTAGTCCCACACACAGGCATGGATGATGATGAGAGGAGCAGAGGATATCTTTGTGTCACGCGGCTTGGGTTGCTTTATCTCGTCCAATTGTTGTTACCAAACTTGCTAGAGAGTTTAGTTTCTTTTCTATTTTTTTTTGTTTTGTTTAGACTCGTTTGATTCTTACGCCCGAAGTGTACGAGTACCTACTTGGGATTCTTTTAGGGTTTGAGTTTGAGTGTTGTACTCTAGACAAGCTATTGTCGATTATCGATTTGTCGTTGGGGTAACATAAATAATCGTTTCGATGATTTATGTCGGAGAAAAATAAATATCGTGATGTTGGTCAGTATAGCTATGGAAACAAAGCACTTTAATAGGGGGTGACGATGACAGCTCAAGGATATGCTTATGGCTGGAAAGGGACAGTGTCTGGATTCCAATTGAATGGAAACTTGTATCGACCGATATGTTTGGAATAATTGAAGTCATAGAAACAATTCAGTCTACTTGAGTGCTAAAGACGTGGAATTAAAGCTGGTCGACGACCCGAATAACTCACCTATAATCGTATATTAATACACAAGAGGCAGGATCTGCTATTAGAATCAGAAAGCCGTACACTGTCTCGCAAAGAGGATGTTACATACTATAAAGAAAATATAAAGGGGAACAGACTGAAGGTGACTAGAGCGAGCAAAGGGCTAGTGGAATACTAGTTTGGAAATCCTGTCGAAAGGGTAAAAGCGGCAATTTCTAAGGAATCTAGGAAGATAAGGACAAACTCATTCTGAAAATATAGAAAAGTTGTGACATTCGACGTAAAAACATAAAATGCATTCAATTGCAACGTTGTACCATAGGGTTTATTGGTTGGTCCTCTATTATTTAACAAAGTGAATGATAGTTTATGAAACTAGCTAACAGCCCCAACGACGATGCTGAGGCTATAAAGTAATCAGATGGAGGGTGAGGAATGTGAAGATGTTTGAAAAACTACTTAACAGTTTTTAAATGGGACACCGAGGCTTATCCGACTGTTGCGTGTAGAATATCTTTTCCATAAGTTAAGATAGGAGCCTGGAGAGTTGACGAGTTACAAAACCCCTCAAAGTAAGAGATTGAAGAAAGTTTCAAACCATCTTACACTCGAAGTTAGAAACAAGAGAAGGTACATGAGTATTCAGAGGTTTTTTCCTAATGCATTCTTTAGCACAAGCTAGATGGCAAACACTGAAAATTAGCCTGTGTACCAATCCGATTAAGGTATGTTTCTTTTCAGAGGTATTAATTGAAACGATAACTTGAATACATAGAAATCGATTCATTTGAGCATGAAGCATGAGTAAGTGGTGCATACTCTCAGTGAGAGTAACAGCGACCATTTGTTTCAAGGATTTTCATATGTCGAACTAAGTTAATGGAACTTTAAGCACTTTAAGCCACAGTCTCTATATCAATGATATGGAGAGATAGATCTAGAAGTCATTCATCTGCATGGGCTTGAGGTAGACATTGAACCATAGCAATGGTGAAATCTACTACCATCTGGTAGTCTGTGCGTTAATGCTTTTGGGATCTGGAGCAATTTTGATGGATTGGATAGATGTCGTCTACAGACTCCGTTAATGTACAGAAAGGCACAGAGGATGGACGTTATATGAGAACTTTTAGGTCTGAAATTCTAAGGGAGACATGCCGCCATCTTTAGATCTGAACATTACTATCTTTTAGAGTAAGAGCCTTAAAAAGTCTAATCAATGATCAGCCCGTCGATTAGTGAAATGAGAATTGGTTTTCAGACAAGAAGGTTTTTTCAACGCCTCCACTTCCCCTCGTGAACGTCTGACAAACATCGTGGAGTATAATTATCAAGGAAACCCGTCTTAAACATAAATTGCACTAAACTGTTGATCCTTCCACAGAATCAGAGGTATGAAGAGCATGGGTACGTATTTTCAAGTTTAAAGACCGAATAACTCTGAAGGAATACAAGATTAAACATTGTAAGTTGCCTTACAAACGTGTCTCCACCCTCTTACACACTATCCAAATAATCAAAGCATGTATGAACGTGTATCCCTTTCAAAAAGGAACAAAACCCGGCACACATATCTAGATTTCAATATTTCCATTTGCTCTCCTCTCAAAAGGACTACATATATCGATTGAAGTCCATCTACCTAAAGGTAAGAACGTTCCACTGTTTGTCTTTCATCCATCAAACATTGATACTTCAGGATACTTTTGCAATTCTTTGTTCTCGTCTGTCTATTTGTCTGACCAAGTTCTTCTGAAAACGAACATTTTTGGCAAACACTGTGCAGGCAACCATAAAAAGCAAAAAAAAAAACCCAAAAGTGATGGAAAACTTTCCTCCGATGTGTGTCCTTCATTTGTGAGTTGGAATCGTAAACAACTTCTTTTTTGTTCACAATACCATATTTAACGGCGGAAAATTGCAACTACACATGCCAGCTAACCAGGTACATTTGTCAATTTGTTCGCCACTAAGTTTGCTCCTTGAGTTTCTATCTTTTTTTGGCAAAATTTCAGGGGCAACAACCGCTCTGCAGAAGAGCAGAAGGGAGAAAACAAGGCAAAAAAAAAAATTAGCAATCAGCAGTTTTCCTTGCCAATATTCCTTTTTTTGTTCGCCTCCACCCGCCCGAGACCGCACCGTCTTGTTTGTTGGTTTGGTTTTCGGTTTACGGTTTTCCTTTGGTTATAGATGAATTTGTGCGCGCCATACATGCTCATTGATTCCATCCGCACCTTCAGGAAAAGTTTCAATTTTCCTTTGGAAAGCAGGAAAGTTTTAAACTGAAAATTTATCTCCTTTTTGGGATTTTTTTTTTTTTTTGTTTTTCCTTCGACTAATGTTTGTTGGAGAGAATTGAAAGCCTTCGGTGGTGCTGCGGAGCACACAGAAGAATGTTTGTCTGGTTCAGTGAGTCTTGTTTTCCACTCACGTTCACGTGCACGGGAAAGAGGGCCTATCCATTTTGGCCTAGGGCCACTAAGTACTCCTGCTCGAGTTGAATAAATTGAATTTATTAATGACGGTGCTTATCTTCTGTTTTTTTTTTCTGTTCCTTTGGGTATAAATACTTCTATAGCAATGGCAAGATGCATCGTTTTGGACTTGTTCCAAAAAACCATTTGTTGCTTAGCTTACCAGTGTTTGGACGTTTTTGTGGTCCTTTTTCAGTTCGCAGGACGATGACGACGACAACAAATATCGCCGTTGTCGTCGTATGTAGACTTTTTTCCCCGTCGTCGTCGTCTTCTAATCGTTTATCGTTCATCGAATGCTGCACACAGAGTACACAAACACACAGGACATTGCAAGGACGACGCGAAGAAGACGAAGGAGAAAGAAAAGAAAAAAGCTTAATTGACCGAACTGATTGATTATGTCGATATCTCAACTGTTTATCGTTTGTTGACAATAAAAGGCTCGAATGCCTTTACTGAACGATTAGATGGCGATCAATTCAATTGCACACAAACACACACCAGGACAATGGAGAAGAATCAATATGTGGCACTGGGAGTGAACTTTAGTTTTTCTTGTTTCAGGACGGCAGCGGATTTGTTTTCGTTTCACAAAACGATTGTAAATAAGTTTTTGCGCTTCGAAGATCCTTTGTTTTCATCTTGTATGACACAAAGATTTAGAAACGTTTTCAGACAGGTTGGGCTTTGTTTCAGTAACAGTTTAGAAATTTACGAACTTCATGGAATTATGTTTACCAAAGCCATTTCCTTAAAAAAGACAGCATAAATCCCAACCAAATATGCTAAACGAATCCACTAGTACTCACATTTAAGCTACCAAGAGTCCGTTAGTAAACTATTAGAAGTCACGAAGTACTACCTTTCACAATCCACATATGACACACTATCGGTCTTTGGAACTAGATCAGGTAGACTGTATGATTGAAGGCCTTGTTTTGGCAAAGGTAGGACTGACAGAATTGTGTAAAAGGATAGAAGGTTATCCATCTCGCCTGCACCTCGTAGACTCTATACAGTCGGAGGGAGACTTAGAAAGGAGGGAGATATGAAAAAAATGTTACATATACGCCACCGAACTAAAAATGTTCTTCCTAGTTCAATCAAAAATATTGATAAGAAGAACTATTTTTTGCGAAAGTGTTAACGATCTCCCATCAGCTGTAAGATTCAAAAAGCCCTCTCTACCATAGCAGTAGTTTATCTACAAAAGTAGTAGCTTATCTACCCATTGGCAGCTCCACAACTCATATCTATGGATTCACTCACCATCCCCTCAAGGAGCAAAAAGAAAGCACAAACTCTAAATAATGCACAACTGGATATCTCTAAACAAATTATTTAGAGCTGACTCTAGACCATAAATATAATTGCAAACCTCATCTGGAGAGAACCACTAAAAAGGCGACTAAAGCCTTGAGGAACTGTTCCAGACTTTTCAGGAAAAAATGAGTACTTAAACCAAGGATAAGTCTGAAATGGACTAACTTCACCACCATCACCCCAATAGTAAATCTACGCATTGCTTGAATATGGGAAAGGACTATTCAAGCCGACTACCGATCCATCCTACAAAAGGTCCAAAGACTGATGTCCTTCTAGACCCACCAACTCGGCATACTGGTGTTATAAAGACTGAGAGGACAAGCCCCATTCAGCTTCGTATATTTTGCTACATTTGTACCACCTCCTTGGACATATGAAAATCTTTGAAAGAGTTTCACTGCTATGTTGCTTGGACTATAAGTCGAACAGAACCAATCCCTATCTTACAGGACGATAGTTGAGGATAGTCATTTCGAAACGAATGTCCCTAAAATGATAGTCAATCCTAAAAGCCCTAGTTCCTAAATGTCAATTTAAATGATACACTGACCACTCAACATTCAAAAACACAACTTTTTGGAGGACCAGGTCTATGGGATCCAGGGCATAGCTTCTCACAACCATTCGTACTGTTTGTGTTATATACTTTACATGAGTGGAAGGAGCCTACTGTTGCAATTTGTTATTTGAGAATAACCAATGTTGACCTAATTTTCTTAGGCTCGTGTGGAAAATTCTATTGGAAGACCAGTATGTATTCACAGTTTCTCATAGCTGGCACATATCCACGTTTTGAAGATTCCTCGCGGAAATTCGCTAAAATTTAAATTTCCGGCCTTTT
This sequence comes from Xylota segnis, assembly GCA_963583995.1. NCBI lineage: Eukaryota > Metazoa > Arthropoda > Insecta > Diptera > Syrphidae > Xylota > Xylota segnis. The sequence goes on from OY757238.1 coordinate 7,814,392, forward strand.
TCATCTTTTCGTTACTATCTCCGTTCCATAAATAGGTCAGAGTCGTCCTTTATGCTGACTTAGTTTCTCTTTCCTGGTTTCGTAGCCTTCCGACTTAGAGAAGATGACTTGGGCAACGCATTCCGTCTTTGTCCACTGCTGGAATGTTTCCCTATTGATGAGGTTCGTGAGCTGCGTCTTACACATCATCGCATTTAGCTAAACCTACATATTTGATCCAGTGCTTCGGACAATTTAACCCAGTTGTCTACGTCTACCTGATTCCGTCTTGCTTTGCTTAGGTCTTGGCGCTGTTGCTGGATGTTTTGAGGAATCTTGCGAGGGTGAAATGCATCGTCACCTTCTACATAGGCCAAGGCATACTTGCATTGGGTGCTTATTCCCCCCAAGTGGAGCACCTTGGATACCCGTCCAGTAGAAATAAAGGGATACCCTAAACCGATTCTAGGTTGCAATACTGAGCGATGGAAAACTGTTGCACCATTGAAATGAGTTGAAACAATAGCTAAACTCACTGAAAGCTGCTACAAAAGTTTCCCACAACCCATTCCCATAAAACTTCCACCAAATCCCTGATACTTATTACGTCAGCTACTTAAAACTTTATTATATGCAAACCTCGCAAAGGTAGTGAGTGTAAATTTGGTTAGGATTTCCCAACAAAAAAATAATACCCGCACCATAGAAACCGAAAACAATAGTTGACATGAGTTTCCATCCATTCGCATCATTTTATTTAATGTTCTTAAGCCCGCGGATACATTTTGAATACCGCCGCTTACATATTTTTTATTTTTATTTTTTTGTTGAACACAAACTTTCCTAATTAAAATTAAATACACCGACAATTTGAATAATCCCCTGCAGCGGAAATCCTTTGTCAACACAAACCCCAAAACCGAATGGGAAAAATCTCAATTTTCCAAAACAAAAAAACATCCTCTCTCTACAAAAGCAAAAGAGATAGATTCAAATAAAATATAAAACTCCACCGCGACTATTATATAGATACAAACAACAACAAAAAATAAAAATAAAATAAAATTAACCGCAGATACAAAACTGACAGAAACTGCCACCCTGTCACACCCCCCCCCCAGTAGGAGCAGCAACAACCAGCACAGCGTTTACAACCAAACTCTGAAATCTGAGTACTTATTATGTGCAATATGCAAGGAAACCTCGGCAACCAGGTTCGCCGGCATTGAGTCTCGGTTTACCCAATGCAGCGAGAACGCCCCCTCACGCGCGTACACTTTGAAAAATGATTCTCATTCTCGATTTCAGCAAATTTATTTCAATTGCAATTTAAATTTGAAAAAAGACCAGAAAATCCCCACAAAAAACTACGAGAAGCCTGCTCCTCTCCGCCGGCCGCCCGCCATCGTGCACCACACAAAGCCGAACCAAATGTACGCGCCCCACAAAGAGTGGGCGGAAATGAGGCTCCGGCTCCCACCAACCTGAGGGGGTGTACTCTACAAAAAGAGAAAAAAAAAACCAAGTGAAAAACTTCAGCTGGAAAACGCTACGTAAATGAATTATTTATGAAGTGGTTTTCCGCTTTTCAGTTCTCAGTTTTCAGTGTGTTGCAGTACAACTGTTGCTCCACCAGGGAGTATCGTATCGACGATGCCGATGACGACGACGACGGCTGGTAGTCCTCGATTTCATTTTCCGATTTCGAGGCGGTTTTTCCGCCATGGCCACCACTGCTGGATAGTTGGACTGCAATGAACACTCGGAGTACACTCTCGCTAAAAAAAAAAAAACAAAAAAAAGTATCTCCACCCTACCTACCTCCTCATGGGCGAGGACCTAACAGAAAAGAAGCGGAGAGGACGCGAAAAAAAAACGAAACGGAAATTGGTGTTTAATAACTTTAATTTTAGGCAGAGCCGACAGCCCCTAGGGATGGCTCATTCGCCATCAGGGGTGCGCACCACTGCACATGATAGGACCGCGGCACTGCAATTAGTTTCCCTGGCCCAAATTGTATCTTTCTCTACGTCTCTCTCTGTGTGTGTTTGTGTGTCTGATGGCTTATTCAGTCTGAAGTTTAACCCCGGTGCCGCCGCACCTAATAGGGATGGAGAGGACAATTTGAATTGCTTGCCTGGCATGGTATTCTCGGTGAAAAACGCGATTGAGGGTTCGCTATTCTTTTACTTGAATAGTGTAGGCTGTCTCTGTGGCTATGGCTGTAGGCAAGCAAGGATTGTTGAATATATTAAAGGAGTTTTGGAGGATTCTTTTTTTTTTTGTGCCTTTGCGGTACCAAGTTGGAAAAACTTTTAAAAGTCAGCTTCGGGTAAGAAGGCATATAATAGTTGGTTACGAGCAGATTGAATGTCAGGGAAATTAATAAGTGTTTCCTGGTGTGGTGTATACTCTCACTTGAAAAGGAGGAACTTCGGGGAGTTTTTGAATGCTACACACACACACACACAGGGCCTTTGCGAAGTTGCGAATAAGTGTAGGCCGGATCTATGCGAGAGAGGAAATTAAATTTTCTTTTGTGGGCGGATTAGTGGAAGTTTGTCGAGAGAGAGAGAGTAAAAAAAGAATTTAAATTAAATATACGCCCTTACCGGAAGCTCATTTAGTCAAAAGATAAAGGTCAGTTGGGTGCATGAGTTACCCACTGTAAGGTATGTATGATTTCGTTGAGGAAACGTGGAAGGTCATATGGTAAGAGCAGGCAGTAGAACAAAGGTAGGATCCTCTGGATAGTCAAACGGTATACAAATTCATTTGTACTCGTACGACCTAAAAAAAACATGGTAAAGAATAATTTAAGTAGACGAAGGTCGGTAGGAAGTTCCAACCACCTCCTAGTAGGTACCTCATTACCTCATTATACAACAGAAGTCTTGTTGCTTTGTCCACAAGAAACTAATCCATCACCCAACTTACATGTCAGTTATACATAGAACATGAAATTCAGATGAATGGAAACAATTAGAAAGCTTCAAGACAACAGTGGCCTCGTAAAGGTGGGACCTAGAAAGTTACGAAGTAGGGTCTAACAAATATTATTCTGTTTTATCCTTCGATTTCAAAACATATTCCTATTGATAATAGCTTAATTTGGAAGACTATGAACTAAGCTACTAGAAGCTTAGAAGAAGAAGAATCTAGAAGTATTTCCTCTGGCAAGCTTCCGATTATCAAAGACTGAAATTGAAAGGGTTTTATCGGCTTAAGAGGCTCCAGGGGACAGTGTTTTCGTACAACCAGAGGCGAAAGGGCATCATTTCAAAAAGTTAACAAAAAATATAATAAATCTTAAGAGATTAGATTCGAACTTACCGCACAGACGTTCCAAAAATTGGGTGAGAACAGAAAGTCGATCGGTGGCGTATACGTAACATACTTTAGCAGATACAATGATTTTTGTATACACTTTCAAAAATATTACACGATTTTGGAAAAGTAACCAGCACACAGGCCATCTTTATAAAACCAATTTTAAAAGAAGTAAAAAATGTAAGACTTGTCGTACTAAAAACCTTTCGCTATGTTACATCTATAAACGGCAATGTGTAGTACAGTGTGTAAGAGATCAGGAATTCCACAAGGGTCTGTGCTGGGGTCAAGACTTTGGAATGTAAAATGCACAAAGACTAAAGGTAGAATGGCAACGCTATTTTCTAGGAGAAGGGATCTAGGCATATTGTTTACACTGGTCTAACAGTAAGTAACTTGGACAGCTGATTACTTACTAAAGCAAATCCAAAGACTTCGGTTAGCGCAAGTAGTGGCTGAATGGTTAGGTAATAGGGTAGACCCTGACCGGCATCATTGTGGAAAAGTGTATCCATCGGGACTCAATTGGCCAAACTTGTAAGCACAAGTATGGAATGAGAGGTAAAACTAGCAGAACTACGGACATAACAGCGGATGAACTGGGAGGATGGGACTCAACTGCCGTGGAATGGTTCAGCTCTTATGAAGTCTATCTACATTCTATTGGGAGGAAACGAGGAAAGAATTCTCTCGTACTTTTAAGCAGAGATAAACATTAGTTGACATAGGTTGCAGGATTGTGTCATATCTGAACCCCAACAGGTCCAGAATACAAGTTCCACAAGACTCGAACTAACATTACAAAGATCATAAAGCAATTAGTGCTGGTCAATTGGACACAGAAACAGACGCTTAGATTAGGGATCCAATTCAATGCATATTGTAGAAGCTGCTACCTTAAGAAAGAGGAAAAAACAGTATATCATCTACTCTGTGGGTTTTCGGTCTTAGATGGAGTCAGATTCCGCATACTGGCCAATATTGTCTTTGACAACCTTAACAAAAGGATCAGTTTTCTTAATGATACAGAATGGCTGTACAGAATTTCCGCTCTCTTTCAGGATTTTTACAATTTTCAACTTGTCCTGAGATGATTTCCGTCGTCCCTTGTTTCTAAATATAAATCTTTAACTCCGACAACACCTCTCTTGAAAAGAACCAAACAAACTCCATCCCAAAGCCAGAATGTCTTTACCAGCATGAACAGAAGTCCAAATATAGCCCTCCCTGAGTACCAAATCACACCAAACCTGCGCCGCCACAAACCCAAAAAAGGAAAAAAAAACCTCACTATTATAATATTTCTATCGTTTGACTTTAATCTCCTCCTTCCTTAAATACATAAACCAGTACACAGGAAGTTAATTTCCTGATTGCATGTCAGAAACAAGACACTCAATTATCAACTTCCAACTTCAATTAATCCCATCAAGGACCGTTTTCCCAGTTGGAAGTTCTTTAAGCAACAACAGGACAAAAAAAAAGAGAATCCACAAAAAGGAAACAGATTATTTTGCTTTTTTGTTTTTCCCCACAAAATTTAAAACACACCCCCCGATCCCTCCCGCTGTAGCCACCACCGACACCGCCCAGATACACGAAACTAATTTCCGCAATTTGAAAACATTCCAATTAAACTAAGAACTATCCGAACAAGTATCTCGCTGCTACCTACGCATAGGTAGGTGGTATACCCTTAAGATACTCGGAACAAGAGTTTCTCGAACCAGCCAGAACCAGATCTCGAACACAAGTACTACTTCTCTTCGAAAAGAAAGACCGCGCGCCCATTGAATGAGTGAAAGCAAACAAGTTTCAATCTACAGGTATACACTACACAAACCTAAGGACCTCTGTGTCGCCTCTTAGAAGCATAAGGCTTGTTCCTTTGAGATTACAAGACGACGGCTGAAGGAGAACCAAGAAAAATACGAAAAAAAAACAAATATATACCTTTTACAACATACGTTTTTGATGTGTGTTCTCTATTCCAATCGAAGTTCAAAGGAATCATTTCCACAACGGAAATGAAGTAACGTCAAAGGAATATGCCACAAGAAAAGAAGAAGAAGAACCTTCTTCCAGATGCGGGACGACCGTAAATGCGGTACAAATACGAGGCACGAAGGATTGAACAATCTCTCTTTCTCTCTCTCTCTCTCACACTTTTTGGAGGGTTATTTATTTTTCCCTTTTCCATATTTTTTTTTTTTTTTTCGCCCCTTTTCCACCTCAATCCACTCTTATCTTTCGCAGGAGGTGTTACAAGAGGGAGAGAAAAAAAGAAAAAAAAAAACATCCTGAGAATTACATGGAACGCGGGTTTTCAAGTTTTAGATTACCACCTTAGGGGAGTTGGTTTCCCGTCCCAACTTACTAGGAAGTGCTTTGAGAATCAAATCAAATATATATTTTCTTGTTGTAATTACTTTACTTGGTTGTCTAAGAGTTGCTTGCGACTGACAGGAAATTGTTTTACTGGTTCTACGTACCTGAAATGAGAGAAAGAGAAAAATTGGTTAGTCCTGGATTGATTTATGGTTTACATGGAGGAATTTTCTATACATTTTCATTTTAAGAATTTTATTTACAGAATGGTATGGGATTTATATTTTAAGAGGCATACGCTTACGCGGTACGATGGTGTATTCATCGGGGATAGGCAATCCGTCAGATTTGCCAGGCGAACGTGTCAAGAGTGAAGGATTTATATCCTTTTGATGAAGAGGTATTTCTTATAATGATCTTAACAGTCAGCGCAAAGGATTCAATGAGAACCTGAGAACTTTGGTGCTCTTAGGGGTACAAACAGCATTTGGGGGATTCCCAGTCCGTTTATGAAATCACTTACCAAAAAAACGAAGAAGAAATCGGTGAGTTTTCTTTATGTTTGGAAGATCAATGTCCTGTCTATATTAAGAAATTAACAATTCAATAGGGTTGGTTAAAGGGGATGTCATCTCTAGAGAAATCGCTACTTCTCAAGCAATCCTTTGTAGGGAGTTGACTGTACCTCGTTAATGCGACCAAGGAGTATAATTTTATATTCAAACGAGTAGAGTAAGCCTTAAGACCTAGAGAAACGAAATGAAGGTACCTAGCAGAGCGATGTCCTTACATATAGACATGGAAATGGTGAGGATAGTTGCACGTTCTTAAAAGTTGCAAACGCTATCAACGCAGTATCTAACAAGAGGTGTGATTTAAAATCGCAGTATTGTCGAACTATCAATAGTGTTCCAAGTAAAAAGGAGGAGGTTTTTAAATATGAATCGAAATATATTCGCAGAATGTACTGAAATAGTGAACTTTAAACGGATGAACAAATTGTAGAAAAGTTTTGCATAGTTCGGGCTGCTTCTTGCCATCATCGAGCGTCTTCTCGTACAGCTAATTTAATCAAAATTGTTTAACATTTTAGACAAATTAAAGATGGGAGGAGTGAGACAAGCAGAAGAAGAAAACGGAAGCTGAAAATACCGGCACCGTAGCTGAGAATGTGACTTGAACACCAAGTAATCCGCAAAATACAGCCTCAGTTATGCGAAAACGTAGGTTAAAGCCGAGCTGAACATTTGGCAGATATTGTATACCACTACTAACCTCATAGTTTGTACTTTATACAGTAATGGAAAAATCTTCATTTTTTTACAAAAAAAAGTACTTTTTCTTGTGATCTAAAATGAAACCTCTTGTTGAATGTTCCTTGTTTCCACTCACCATGAGTGGAGTTCAACATACACTTACTTCTTCACAACTTTTCTAACACATACCTTATACGTGTCCCCGCCCACTTTTTAGGGGCGTGCTTATTAAAAAAATGGATTTCGATCATATTTTTCAACTTATATCATAACATACGTTCGAGGTTAGCAGAGTATCGCGGTTCAAAATATACTACTGTCATGCCCACTTTAGAAATCCTGATTCAGAAGACGATGCAAGGGTATTTGTAGCCTTAGATACTGTAGATGCAGTTCTCAACTTATTTTGTTGAGCAATTGTGGGCTTCTTTCTAAACAAAGTCGATTCCCACTGAGCTTGTTTCTAAGAAAGCAGCATGACCTTTACTTACACAGCTCTGTACTTTAGTCTTCCCTTTGTCATTTAGATTCCTGATCTCATTTAAATCGTAGTAAGGCACTGGGACTGATGCAAGCTAAAGCTGTTGCATCGATGTTTCAAAAGCCATATCCCCTGCTGTGTATTTCCTATTAGCTTTGTCCGAACGCGAAGGACTCTTTAAGAAGCCTTCAGAACTGAGTCTGCAATCTGTGCAAGAGAAAAGGAGTATTTCGATTTACGAGTCCGCATCGTATCATTCACTTTCAATGTTATCGGTTGGACGCAACGAACTAAGACACTGGAGGCTCATCGCCACACTAACGTGATTTTTAAAAAGTTCGCTGAACAAAATGCTACATAGAAAGGAAGATGTAAGGGTGAGGCCACTAACTAGTCCACGCTGCCTTTTACAGAATACAGAAGTCTTTCGATCCACTTTGTGGTGTAATAAGTTCCTTAGGCCTCTCATCTTTGGTAGACCTTACAGACGGCATCAATTTTCATTCGGATTTATTCGAGGAGCCTCACAACACTGGCTAACAACAATCACCTCAATTCTGACCACTCCACAGAGTGCTTCAAACTAAAAGTCTCCACGTCCTGTCCTGTCTCGCATAACCTTTGATTACACCATCAGTGGCAGATCCTCGAAGTTTTCTGTCGATTAATATTCCCATGACTCTAATTAAGGAAATGTTACGACTCATTCATATTTAAATACACCCCCAACTGCCGAACAGTGTCCTTAAATCCCCCAAAATCGATCGACGGAGGGATTATGCTGAATACATTCTCCAACCTGCCTTACCAAAACGGCCATCTACGGTCAAATTACTAATTATCCTAATTGTCCAAACATAACCATACGGATGGCTGTGGTGTGTGCGTTTTGAATAATTTAACGATCTCGTAAAACTTCAATATTTCATCGGCATGCCATCAACTTTCTCCTCCGCAGGACGATATGCGAAGACGAAGAAGTGAAAACCTCCTAATAAGCCAGAGCGTGCTACGATTGAAATATTAAATAGCCGCCAACACTATCAAATCAAACGAAATGGCCATCTAGCTTCTAATTCGATGTGGCAATAATAAAACACCATACCCGCACGAACACGCATGCGAATATCAGCTGCCAGGAGAATTGCATTCTTTCGGCGCGGCTCCAAAGGATAATACAAATAATTATTATTATAACAATATTCCTGGCCATCAACGCAAGGTAGACAAAAGCGTCGGACGACGACGACGACAGGATACACACAATTGCGAATACATTTGAGAAGTCCGAAGGATGCCCTTGGGATAGATAACAATAAACTGCATTTGCCAGAACTATACCATACAACACACGCACGCAAGTGTGAGTTTGGAACGAAAAAAAAAGAAAAATAAAACGGAAAGGACCACAGGACCGCATATAGCCATTTACACCATTTTGATGATGAGGAATAAAGTGTAATCTGTTTTTGTTTTTTTGTTTTTTTTTTTTTGTGGTTGGGGTTGCTGCCTTAATTGTCCTCTTAAGGTTTTGTAAGACAACAAAAAGGGATTATCTTAAGGATATGGGAAGGTTTTTCTTTTCTTTTTTTTTGACTAGAGAATACTATAGGTGTGCTTGGGTGTGGACAAGGATGTGAATAATGGTTAAGTGGTGAATAGGCATTCATATGGTTTATCCTGTGATATATGGTTGTTGGTTGTTTGCGAGAGAAAATTTGGATAGTTGCGAGTAACGATGAAAAGTTTTTCACCCAAAGGACATGCTAGCTGATGATGTACATACATCTGTATGTATGTACATACAAATTTGCGAAAGCGTTTCCAAAAACAGCCAAATTATCTCTACGACTAGTATACATGTACAAATGTAGGTGGGACTATCCATTCACCAGAAAGTCGATAGAGCAAATGAGTACCGAAAAGGTGATAAGTTGCTAATGGCTTCGTGAACAGATTCCCCAGTTATGCACTTACATATGTAAGTAGCCCATCACTCTCGTTTTGGATCTGCATAGGCTTCAGAACCCCGACACTGGGTTAGGTTAAAATCGATTTCATTTTGGATTCCATCCATACATGGATGGACAATATTTGTGATGCAATCTGATCCTAAGCTCGTCTGGATGGCAGGATATCTGCCAGTTTCACTGTCTTACAGTCTCCTAAGTGAAAGAGTATTGAACCTAGCACAGAACCGTGTGGAATGTCTCTAGTGGCTTCTCCTTATTTAGGGTTACTATTCCTGTTAAACATTAGAACAAGTATTCAAGGTTATTGCAGATTTTACCGGCCTTCTCTAGTAAGTATTGAAGTCTTGAACAGGCTCTACAATGTGGACAAACGAGTAAGTGCTTACAGACTATTCAGACTCAGGGTCATCCAACAAGAGGTATTATTTTAAATTAATAGAAATATGAAGAAACTTTATGAAAAGTTATGTTTTTTTCTATTTTAGTATAAAGTACAAGCTCTGAGGTTAGTAGTGGTACACAATATCTATCAAATGTTCAGTCGGCTTTGCCTGCAAATCCTCCTTCTGTTGGTGAAATATTTTTGTATATTCTGCAGCATTCTCAGAAGATTTTAGCCAACTTTTATATATGATTGGTAATACGCATCAGCATAGTATTCTTCTACTATTTCAAGTGAGTATGGTCCTCGAAAAGCGCCCGTTTCTCATAGTTTACTGCACCATTAGGCACCCACGAAGTGCTGCAAGATCTGTGATGATACTCGTATCCTTAAACACCATAAACCCATCCTCATAATCAATAACTACATAAAAACACTTTCCCCACATAATCCATGCATATGCACCGAATAGATGAGTATCTGGCATTTACCAGATGCATTCGCAGTATCACTAGTTTGCATTTCAATCGCCTAAAACATCCCAAACATGCACTACTTGCGTGGAATTCGGTTCGAAATTCTTCCCCCCGAAATTGGCCCGTTTATTTGTGCGCCCAGCCAAAACTTGTGTGTGCCATAAATTAAATGTCGAATTCAATAAACATAAAATGTCTTTCACTTAATTTGTTTCGCTCTCCCTGCGATGCACTACACTATGGCCATGTAATTCAGATGAATTAACAAAAAACAAAAAAACACCAAAAACCTGTCGAAACCACCTGCGTGCGTGTGTGTGTGTGTATGCGAACCGATCATATGCTCAACGTACATGTAAATTATGCAAAACTTAAAAATACCTACCTGTCTGTTATTTAACGCAGCACACACAGTGCAGGCAGGAGAGTGCATCTACCAGTATCAACATCACATCACCATGGTAACTTCATCTCATATTCATGAAATGGATGCGAAAACGAACGAATGCAGATGCAACACAAAAAACAAAAAACAGAAAAAAAAAAGAACCAAAAGACCGAATCCTGTGTTGTTCATCGAACACAACCGACAGTGGCAGGCAGGGTTGCCGGAATACAGATGCCAGGGATATAGTAAATGTGATGCGTTTAATCGCATGTGTGGCGCCACATAAGGTCCAAGCATTAAATTATGATATGTAAGCGAAAATTCTACCAACACCATTGCCATCGCCACCGCCCAGACCACAGAAAGGACGAATGAGTTGAGGAGATATGCCACAATTAGACTATCGATAAATTTTCCGCTACCGTTTGCAAAAGTAGTCTCTCCGACCGCCGCCATCACTACTGCAGCAGCAGCAGCAGCAGCAGCAGTAGCAGTAGCAGTAGCAGTAGCATTGTCCTGATGAAATCCAGCGCCAACGGACCCATCCGCCCCTACGATGTACTCGTATATACCCACTCGCTTGCATGTCTCGTCCCGCATTAACATAATCAAATTGCACACACGCCTGGATCCTGGCTACTACTCTGTGCTGAGCTGCTGGCTCCAGTGGCATTGAGTTTTCATTATAATTTATAATATGTGTGCAAGGATCCTGGGATTCCTTACACCCAAACACAGCTCATTCGGTTAGACATTTGCAAACGTCATCATCATCATCATCATCATCATCATCATCATCATGATGACGCCGGCCGTCATCATTAACATAAAAGTTGCACGTTTGGCCACAATTGTGCCCGAAAATGATGTGCACGACCAAAAGAAACCAATTTAAGCTCATCACCATCCTGGTGTGTCCTTCGAAATTTGATACACTACACCACCTGAGGTCGTCCTCAGTCTCCCCCCCATCAAACATGTCATAAGCATATTAAGTTCGCGGCAAAAATGAATGATATGCCATCAATAATCAGTTGCATCTCATTCTGATTGAGTATTGTATTACACGCACGAGATACAAATGTATCTGAATTTTAGAAATACATTGGAGTGTACACACAATGGTGACTAATTGCCTACAAAAGCACAGTGCGGCGGCGGTGCCATCACAGGACTCGAATTCGGGATTTGCTTTTTACTCTCTCTCTACGCCGCACCGCCCCGAACCCGGTGGGAACGACACAACAATATAAACGTTTTGTCGTCGTCTCTGGTTAATTGTTGGTACATCGTTTAATTATTATAAAATATCATTTAAATGTTCCCCCTTTGCAGAGGGCGGCTAGCCAAAGAAGAGCCGTACGAATACGGATACATGTGTAGCTACATCTCAATTCTAATTACAGCTCATTGTTGGTCTTAATGTGTGTGTCTTCTAACCTAGCCCCTCTGCTTTAGAGGATCATAATTATTATTTTCATTATTATTACAACTGTTTAATATGCGTGCGAGTCGGTGACTATATGGTACAGGTGTTGCGTGTACTGTTCGCATGCATTGCATTGTGTCCTTTCGACACACGGTATAGCGAACGGCTTAAGTGTAATTCTGTGCAATCCCTTAATTACATTTTCGTTTATTGTTATTGCAATATAAATTTTCTAAAGGATTTATAATGCATCGACGACGCCAACAACGACGACGACGACGACGACGACTATGGCAATAACAATGCTGACGTTGGTGCCAATGGTTGGGAGCATTTAAATGCTTCAATTCGGTGGACTTTAAGCTTAGAACAGAAACGGGTCTGGATATTGAATTGTGTATCTATCACGTTTGGCTAGTCACTAAGTACTGCGAACAATAAGGTAGGACTTACGTGAATATAAATGTCTAACACAACGTCACTATAACATGCCATGTACGAGTATCATAACAAAATGAATCCTTTCAACATATAAGTAGCTATCAAGTACCTCCTGCTCAATCCGCTCTTTTAGTACACAGGACTACCTGTTCTCTGAGCGAACACATCAGTGCGAACACATTTAAAAATCGAGTGCTTATGGCAAAAGGTAGTCCACAGCCTGTCAATCCTGTGTTACGTAATCAACAAGAGGGTTAACATCTTTGAGGAAAACCGACAATGAAGGGCACGAATGCAATAGTACATAACTGCCTTTAGGGTAGAGAAAGACTATAATAGTTCATGGAAAGACTGCGGATTTGAAGTTCCATTAGATATGCGAACATCGCCAGCCTCTTCTAAGTGGAGGCTCTAGCAATCCTTAAAACCTTGTGACCTTACCAAGGTAAGCAAACTGTCAGGAAGAAACTCATCGGTGTCGAATTTCCTTAAGTCTGAAGGGTTAATCAAGCTATTTTCACGTGACTTGAACTGCTTATGTTCGGTTAGTGTAGGCGATGATATGCACTATTCAATTGGCTTCGATTGGATTTGAAAGAAGTTACTGTTTTTGCACACGAGTTTGCAGGTCATTGTGAATTTTCTGAGTTTTAAACTCGCATCTATGGTTAGATACACTATTCTGAATTAGATAACACTACACTACTAAGCATGGTGACTGAGAACCTATCTCAACATGACTCTTGTTACCAACGTGATGTTTGTATCAAGGGTACTCTTGCTAAACAACAACGAATGCCAGTGCTGACTTTTTCTCAACAAGATACTTTAGGAACGATGCATGACCCAAGGATGCATGCTTTCTCCTACACTTTTTTTTGAATTTTTTTTTGTATGAACTTGGCGCTTGGGTCAAATGTAAGCTCACCACCCACAGCACCCTCTACTCAATGCTTCATGTAGACAACAGGAAGGAAGCTCATTCATAGGACATTGTCTAGTCCTAACATTATTACCAGGATTTTAGTCGAATACAAAAATTAGATGGGGCAGCATCTATAGAGACGACCTATAGAGAGCCATGTCTGGTTTTGGTAGTACTGCCAGACTCGTCTATCGTGCAGAATGACGATGGGGAACACCTGCTGGTCCATAAAGGTCGAAAAGAAGACCAGAAACCTTTGATGTCAGAAAAGGACATTTGAGGAAATTATGCGAAACTCGCAAGCCAACACTAGAGAAACGCCAGAAAGGCGTTCGCAGTTGATTGTTCTCAACTGGAAGGGGCACACAACATCGATGAATAGAAAAGAATGTCTTAAACGACAGTCATAACTTTGGGGTGGTTAGGGACTTTAAAGCTCTATACTCGAACGATATGCGCAGAGTTACACCCATCCAATCACTGTTTCTTTGGCCTAAGAAGGTCATTATAATTAAATAGGAAGGAATTGCCAAAAAACAACAAAGACTCTCTACGTAGGACCCACTTCATCCCATTCCTGCTCTATGGTGCCGAAGATTGGACGTTAACGATGAGCGATGAAGATATCCTTGGTCGTTTTGAATGCAAAGTTCTTCGGATTTTCGGATTTTTGGTTCCGATATTCAACAACGAACTATACGAGTTGTACAGCGCCATCGACGTGGTTGTAAAAATACACATCTGTCGTCTAAGATGGCTAGGGCATGGTAAGGGAGTCAACCCGAAGATACTTCTAATCCAACTTGGTGGGAAAACCAGTAGAGGTAGTCATCGCCTTATGTGGCTCTCACGAGTGAAAGAGGACCTTAACTTACTTGACGGCAGTTAGCCAAAGACCGCACTCTCTAAAAATGCTTTTTGGTCCCATCGGATTAAAGCGCTTTATAAGTAAATAGTAGTAGTAGTAGTAGTAAATAGTAAATAGTGCTGTTGGAATTCTGAAGTGTTAGGACGTATCTACAATGAGGGTTCTTCAGCTGATAAGCCCTGTTTAACCCATGCTGTTTCTCGAGTTGTTGGACGTTTAAACTCGTCTATACGTCCTATTTCTTCATGAACGAAAACACACTTGAAGCCCAAGTCATAAATGAAATGCCATAACACAAAAACTGACTGTTTAGTGAAGCTCAGTTTTTTGGCTCACACTTTTAGAGGATGTTGGCACGACTGACTATTTGTAGGGTAAATTGAAAGAGGATGACTTGATTTAGATGTGGTTTCATGAAGACAACTCCACATGTCACTTACCTAGTCAAACAATCGTGTTGAAGATGGATTGCTATGTCATCCCTAGAAATAGACTCTTCAATGAGAGGGCCATTATATTTGAAGCATTTGGACTTTTCTGTTTGGACGTACATGTGTATGTTAACTCTATGATCTGTACCTTCCACTAAACCAGAGACTTTAGATCAACGCAGGTACAACATAGAACGCAAAATTGGCTGCAAATTACTCACTTAATGTGAAAAGGTAATGCAAAGTGACGTAGGGTAATTCGTGGAGGATATTTGGTTGCATTTCAGAAATAATTTCATCGATGGTACTTTAAACTCGAAATATTTTTTTGACAATATCTGGCATACAACCTAGAATATTTTGAAGGCGAAATGGGACAATTTTAATGAAAAATCCTTCTTTTTTTCTAGACTATGGTTGACATATAGCACATTGGAGTGTAATTAAAATCCAGTAGTCAAGTTATTGGTGCAAAGGCGTCTTTGTATCTATTGTATCTTCCCCTCTCCGCTTTACAATGATCGATATTGAAAGCTACCCCATTTGAAAAGCATTTCCGGAATAACTTTCTCATATTAGCAGATTTGGCATAGGCCGAAAGTTTTCCCCATTATATTCCACCATAAAACCATTAATATACATACATACATATGTATCTGTAGATGGCTTATTCTCTTACGGGCGATTACCACAAAATTAATACAAAAGATTCCCCCTCAGAGATTTGTGTACATAATTTAACCGAAAAAGGTTACATTACTACTTATGACTAAAACACACACACTGGCAAACACACTGGAGCTACATAATTTAGTGGTTCGTCCCTTTGTATGGTCATTTATTACAATTTGCGACTTATTTGAATAAATTTCATTCAGAGTCCAATAAATATTTTAATTTCAATGTTGGGCCTTTCTTTTCTCTTTTTTTTTTTTTTAGAAAAAATATGAGAATTCACCTGGGACATGGGCCTGCTTAAGGATCAGGACTTCAAAGAGACGACCAACATTAAACATTTTGTACCATCAATGTGCTCCAGTATGTACGAGTAGTTACGAATTAATTGTGAGAATACCGCATATGTAGGGATACATGGATACATTTGCATTTTTGTTAAATTAAAAAACATATACAGTTGGTTTCTGTATTTTTTTTTTGTTGTGTTATTTTGGTCCGATTATGCATCAATATTTCGCTTGGATAAATATGCAAATTAATTATTATTATTATTTATTTACAGATTGGAAAATCATATTGTTATTATTTTGAAATAAATACACAACACACATCAATCTATCGATCATGGTAGCGGAAGAGATAATGCAAAATTATTTATTTTTGTTTCAGTTTTTTATTTTGTATTTATTTACTTTTTAATGGGGTACCGGATATTGCAAATATTTTTGAGGTTTTTCGATTTTTATTTTTTTTGTGTTAACGTCCTCAGTAGTATGCATTACTTTACAATTAATGCTTGGATTGATTAAATGTAATTTATGTGCTTACTGATGTTATTTTAAAATCTACTTTTCTATAGATTAATTATTAAAATTGAATGCAAATAAAAGTTTCAAATTTCGATACCAACTGTAGAACAATATTGAATTTCTGGTTACTTAATCAAAATTGTATTTATTTATGAATCATAGTTTTTTTTTTTTTGTGCAGACATTTGGAGGGGATATTAACGCGGTTTTTAATTAATGTAAGTTGTACACAATTTGGAAAAAAATACTTGAAGTTGAAAATATGCATTTGTTAAGGATTGTCATCATAAAGTCCTCAAAACTTTACCGACTACAACAAACTAATCGAAGAGAGCAACCTACGCTTGAAGCAATCTAACGTTTGGAAAGAGGGCAGTATGGCGAGATGGGCACCCTTGGATACCAAGGTCACCATCCCACGACCTCAGTCTGACCATTGAAATAATCATTTCCTGAAGACCGACACCGACATTCGAAGGAACAAACCGGCGGAGAATTTATAAAGAAAGCGGCCCGAACAGGATTTGAAAAATGTTCTTGCCTCTTTTCTGTAGCCCTTAGCTCTTGTTAGTGCAAAAAAAAGAAGAAGCCTTCAACAAACTAGCTAACCTCTTTGTGTCTTCAGAAAACTTTGGACATAACTTCTCAGTAATAAACTTCTGTAGTCTAAGAATAGAAGAAAACTCTTTTGGACTTAGCTGGCTACTGCTTCGGTAATTTGGATAAAAGCTTACTGATTCCAAGGGCAGACTTAAAGCTACTCACAGATTGTAAATGAAAACATAATCTACTGTTTCTCCTTCAAGGTGAAAGGTGAAATAGGTACCTTTTTCTTTCGAGTTGGCCTAGTAGTCTCAAAATGGTAGGTACTCTGTTCTACACTGGCACCATTCGAAAGAAAAGGCTGACAACTTTTCTTAGCCACTCCTTCCTGTTCTAATTCCCAAGATGGAGTCAACGTTCATATGAAATCTGACGTCTGCAAGGAATTTTCAGGGTTAGTCAGTTTTCTAAAAATATATCCAAGGATAGCCCACATATTCCAAAAGTGAACTATTGAATTATTATTAAAACTGATCATCCAAAATAATATGATAACAAGTTTTAGTTACATAGGTACTTCTATACCTTCTCATATCTATATGTATCCTGTCTTCATACCCATTACAAAATCAAAGGACTGACTGAGGACTATGAAAAGTCCAACGAATGTTCAAGTTTTAAATAGTCGTCCTTATAATTTTGTCTAAAAAAACTCAGTAGTCTATCGGGTTGTCAAACCATTTCTGAAATGGTTAACAGATTGATGATGAAAGTATCCTCAAGAAGCACTACTACCTCATCATTTTTCCTTACTAGCTGAAATCATTGTTTAAGCTATGAAGGAGGTGGTATCAGGAAAAGAATTGAAACGGCTTTGTGTCCAAGCAATGACAATGTAAATGTCCCATGTTTGGCAGTTTCAGTTTGCTCTAGTGGGTACATGTGTGGCTAATAGCAGTTTTCTGAAGTGAATGCTACGATCTTATTCTTTGGTTTTTTTTAGAAATATCACAATCTTCTGGCATAATAGCCACCAGCCGCATTGTGCTACAAATAAGTACGTGTGACTTGGGACTCACTTAATTCTGTACGAAAATTTGAAGACAGCTGAGAATCAAAATGCAAGGACCTTAGATCTTTTAGAGGTGCTTGGCTATTCGATAAAAAAGTTGTGCAAGCAGACATCAATAGTGACAACTTCTACTTGGCAGATTCAAGTAGATTGTCCTAACGACGTACACAAGTTTTAGTTGGAAACGAAAATTCCGTCAGTGTACCATTTAGCTCCCTAGTTTAAACTAGTTTGAACTAAATACTACTAATATAACTAATACACCAAATAGGTACTAAGTGGATCAAGTATGAATCAAAAAAATATAATTTTAACAGTGAACCTAAAGGTTTTGGTTTTTTTTTTTTGGGAAAAACGATCGAAAAGAATCCACAGAACCAACTTCGGCTATTGTCGTCAATATCATTATTCAACGATCAAGGATGAAACTTCGAAATACATAGGTTCTGCGTCGGCGCATACGCTAAAGTCAATTCGAAAACTGCATACCCGAGCATCATTAGATGAGAGGTTTAGTCCTCTAGAAGCACTGATTAGCACGACACTTATAACTCATAAACATTTAAATAAGTATGTAAAACATTTCATTAAAAAAAGGATAAAAATTAAAAATACAAATCGAATCTCAGAAGTCGTAGAAAGTGAAACTTGTTATACATTTTTATTACAAAAAATACTGAAACGTGTAAGGGTCAGAAATTATAGGCTTTTTCAAGAGCAAAATGTAAAACAAATTCAAAATTTTACCTAATTCCATCATTTCTTTAAAAGGATACTCTCACACCGTCTGGAGTCCTTTAAAATGTCTACAAAATAATGTAAATTCTTAAAATTTTATTTTACAGACACTAAGCTTGCACTTGTTCTTAAATATTTTGTAAAATTTTTAATTGAACAGATTTATTGTTTAATTTTTCGAAACTAATTGACTCAATAAATTTTTTTTTAGGTAATTTTAAAGAATTTGTCTAGTTTGTTTCCTTGTTTCTTGTTCCTAAATAAGTAAAGTAATTTTCACCGTCCCTCTCCCTCTGAATAACACAAATCCTTTCGATGTGGTTAGTATCCAAGAGACAGTGGGACACTTTAAAGAACTTGACACACTTGAAACCACTAAAACAGAAAACAAGTCACTTAAAAGTACATGAATAATTTAGAAAACGATTTCAATTAGATAACCCGGCTTACACACACACAAATACCACCGAAAGGATAAGAATTTCTTTAAATATTTCTCTTTTTGTACATCACACACAGATATTTTAAAATAACAAAAAAAAAACTGCAACTAGGAGCATCGAACGGCAACGACAACGGCAGCGGTATCCAGCAGCAGCATCCAGTATCAGAAATAAGCAACAGCAGGATCAGAAACTGAAGAGATTTGGTAACAGTGTGGTATTTTCCCAATATACTGGTACTAGTGAGGTGTTCCACGACTCCTTTTGTTATCCGTGGACGTGAAAAACAGAAGAAAAAAACCAAGATAAACCTCTCAATCTATTAGGGGCGCCAATTTGGGCAACAACAACTGACAAGGATAGATGGGAAACTAGACCAAAATCATTGCTAATATGAGAAAATTCCAGGAAGAAAATATTCTAGAAAACGCATCCAATTGCATGGGGAAGGAGAAAATCTCAGTGAAGGTGTTGAAAAGGGCAACAGTATTAGTTAAGAACTCCGCATACATACGCGTAACATGCACCTTCATCTAGAGACAACAAAAAATTGCATAAAACTGTCAAATGCGATCCACACACAGCCCCTATTCTCGAGGACCAGCCAGCACTCAACAATCAACAACCTCCCTCTATAGGGGCGCACCCCCAACTATTCGGCGAGAGTGTAGTTGTGGTGAGATTTTGGGAAATCCACCATAAATACACCGCCAAGCGATGAGCAACAGGCACTTTAACCCACCATTGTTGTTGCTGCATTCAGCCGTGTTTCATTCAGCAAACACTTTGACAGAAGGAGAAACCATTTCACCATTTTTCCATTACATAACCCAATGTTTGGTGAAATTTCCAAAATCCTCGTGAATAGGTTTTCAAAAACAGAAATAAAAACCAAACCGTCAAAGGAGAATGTCAAAAAAAATTTACCACTTTCGTATCTGTCAATCTTTCATTCAACAGTTTAGCCTTTTGCGGTACACTACCACTTCTCCAAACAACAACAACGCCAACGCCAAAGTAATTCAACTCAAAACGAAGAAGGAAAATTATAAGGAAAAAAAGAAAAACAAAAAAAAAAACATGTTACGTATACGCCAACGTTGACGGTAGGCGGATAAAACATATTCAGCGCATGACTGATCGCATGCGCTTGCAATTTTCATATTGCACAAAATTTATGTACGAATGATGAGAAAGGAAAGAAGACACAAAAAAAAAACAAAGAAAAGACGATAGAGTTTGGAATAAAATAAAAACAATAATAAAGAAACACAACACAGAGGGGCCAGATACGGGATGAATATTATGACGGAGAAGATGACAAATGGCGACGATGGTAGTGGTGTATAGAGGTGGAGGAGAAAAAAGGGTTTCGTTTCTTGTTGTTTTTCTTTTTCCGTCCCTCCGTTTTGTAAGGTCAAAGTAAGACTTTGACTAAGTTTTTTTCTTCTTCACTTTCGTCTCTGCTTTAATAGATTTTCATCACTTCCGCTATTTAGCAGGTTTTGTTATTTATTACTACTCATCAGACGGAAAAATTACTTTCCAGTGAGGAGGTTACATAATGATTGGAAGAGTTCATCATACGAGGGGAACCCCTCGTTTTGTTGTGTCTTTTTTTTTTATTTTTGTACATTATGTGGGTGTACGGTGGTTTAAAGAAATAGCGTGCAACGAAAAGAATGACGTTCCAGAGTACTATCTTAAAGTTCAAACTAGAGAGAGGAGGTTTTTGGATTGTTCAATGAAGTGTAAACTAGAGACAACGACCCCTGACTGGAAATTCATTAAAAATTTAAAGACCTTATAGAAGACCACTCGAACAGTGATACTAAAAACCATCCATTAGAGATAGAAACTCCTTCCTAACCTGCCTACGGAACTGCAGGCTACGATTCAATTCACAAACCTACGTGAAAAATTTCGAAACACGTTCAAAAGAGCGAAAAAGATAGAAGCAATCACGAAAGATTGAATGAATAAGCGACCTTGCCCTTCTAGACTAAAGGAAACTTGATAACCAAGGCTAGAGTAAATTACGGAAATAGGAGGATGATGTCTTGAAACGCAATGAATAAAACACGTCAGAGCACCAACGTGAAATGTAAAAAGTTGTTAAGTTGTTGGAGTTCCCATAGAGGCAATGTTGCCAACAGAAAGCACCTTGTAGTGGTACCAAACTCTCAAAAAATCACAGAACTCCCAATGGCAAAGGCAGACCCATAAATTCCCTAACTCTATCTAAGGTTTTCTACTTTCTGTTTGCTCCCTCATATCGAGGCAGTAGCTGAGCTCGTTTGTGGCCAGGATGCACAGAAATAGAATATGTGACTCGATTAGTATTAAAAGAAAGTGGAACTTTGTAGGAAATATCTAGTTCGGTGGCGTATACGCAACATTTTATACTTGGTGTGAAGTGTTTCCATTCTGATACTCTTTTATCTTGGAGTTGGATGCGTCTTAGTTCGAGAATTAAGACTATGTATGAAAGATATAATATACATATGCATGTCCCTCATTGAATGTAAAGAAGTAGCCACTGTACCTTAGACCACTGCAGTAAGCAGTTTACCATAACCTTCCACTTTCGAGACACTTTCTTTGGTGAGAGACAGCAATAACGTAGGAAGTTCAGATTACTTAAATCTTGGAAAGGAAAAATATGATCGCCAATGGTCTGTCCAAGAACGCAGATAAGTTAAGGTCCTAGAAAATTTTCCTGTTTGGGTTTTTTTAGTATGACGATTGCTGTCTAGTTATCCCTACTTAATTGGTAGGACGAATGGAAACACTTCGCTCTTTCTGTTCATTTCATTACGCTGCATTAATAGGATAATATCCTAGTAAAAAACATCAGTAACAGAGTGATTTCTGCCTCTGACTCTATTTCAGAAAACTAGATTACAACTTCCTTCTAGCACAGGCTTGCGCCAGAGGGCGAAAAAATTCGATTTGAGTCGGCATATGTATAGGAGAAGAGTGTGCAAAAGTATCATAATATTAATTTTGATAGAAGAGGACTCAATTGACATGCATCTTGAGGAGACCAGTCGAAATAATACAGTTTTACTAATCTCAGTATTGCCAATGACAGAGGGAAATCCATTAGTATAGCTACCATCCACCATCTTTTCCCGCATCAAGAAAGCAGAATTAGAATTAGAAAGCAGAATGTCTCCGAGTTTGCCTCGCCCATCTGCCGAGGCAGGCAAGCACTTTAAAGCAAATGATATAGTCATGAACTGGACGATTTGAAAGATGACTGAGGCAACTAAACGCCGATAATAGAGGACGCAATCCAAAACTTAGATGCTATGCAATGAAAATGAAACAAGTTTAAACAAATTCGGGAATGACAAAGACTCCACCCTTGCAAAGGACGGAATCCACATGGTCTTCTAGTGAAAAACAAGTTACTGAGACACAATTTGGGATAAAAAATCAGGCATCCCTAGTCCAGCATCAAACTGCTTTCATTCGAGATTATCGTTCATGGTATTGACGGAAGTTGAACTCTAAAAGATGTATTACTTCGACTGATCTTTCCAAAATCCAGTTCTAAACCCTTTTCTCTCAAGGAATCCACATTGGAACATACAAACCCGCGATAGTTTCTGGTCCCTTTGCACTGCAGTTGTCTGCAGAAACTGAATACATGACACTTCGGAGATATGCCATCCCAAATCACAATTTTTCACTCTCAGGACTAACTCTGGCCAGACCCTGGACCATAAGGAATTTGAACTCTAATTTTTCGAAAAAGAGTCAGAACCAGAAAATACCCAGTTGCTGCTATTACGACCACAAAAAATACAGGTTTTCGAACACTTATTCCATTAATCAATGGTAAGTAAGCAGATCTATCTTACCCATTAAGTAGGTCGAATAAACCCTAAGGATCATACTAGGAAAATCAAACAGGAAAACGTTCTAGACTCATCTATGTTCTAAGCCAGATGATAGGGAACTATATTATGCCTTTCCAGAACTTAGGTAATTTGAACCCCCGACGTTATTGCTTCCTCTCGTCAAAGGAGGCTGTGATAAAGTATCTCAATGTGAAAGCTAAATAAAAACTATATACTGCAGCGTCTCTTGGTAGGATGGCTTCTTTACACTCAATAAGGGACATATTCTATTTTAGTCCATCCTGGGCACAAGCAAGCTCAGCTACTGCCTCGATAAGTAGGAGAAAATAGAAAATCTTAGACAGAATTAGAGAATTTATGGGAATTATGAACCTACACACATTGGTATTAGGAAAACAACATTATCGACAGCAGTTTTCTTATTTATTATTCAGCCAAATCCGATATATTATTCGAG
Source organism: Xylota segnis (assembly GCA_963583995.1). NCBI lineage: Eukaryota > Metazoa > Arthropoda > Insecta > Diptera > Syrphidae > Xylota > Xylota segnis. Next base: position 7,837,688 of record OY757238.1, read on the forward strand.
TACGTACATAATAATTTCCGATCTAGGAATATTCATAAATTTCCCTTTCGTCTGAGAGGGTGCATATACTTATGTATGTATACAACACCCCCATTATATCCCTAACTGTCACAGTTCAGTTCCTAAATGCAATTTGCATATACGATTCCACTATACAACACACATGGCTAAAAGCAACAATACCAACAGCAACACACCATCACAGAATGTATCCAGGACAAGCAAAAGGAATCCCCCAGCGGGAATACGCGTAACTTGATATAGTTTTATTATTATCTTTTCCAAGTAGACGCCACACGGAATAGTGCGGAAGAAGAAGATGATGACGACGACGAGGACGAAGACGAAGACGACGACGAAGGCAGAGCAGAAGATGAAGATGAAGATGAAAAGCTGAAACAGCAGGTGCTACAATTTGCGTTCAGGAAATTTGTTATTTTTAATCTCGACTGAATAACATCGAAAGCACATTGCGAATAAATTTTATATAATAATGTATCTAGATACGAGGGTATACGGTATACTTTAATTAGTATCTATGAAAGAAGTAAAATCTATGGGTACGCTGCCAGCAGTCATTGCTGGCGTTCATCATAGTCAAGGTCCTCTGTACAGGTACGCAGCACATCAACTATGGTGTAGTTCTACTTAAATAATTACGAGGGCACTAATTACATCTCAGGTGTCCGATTGAGAAGTTAGATAGAGTTGACTGCAGTTTTTCTTTACGATAGCTGGGATGGTTTCTTTTTTTTTTTTTTTGTATCCCTATGGAGTAAATGAAGCTAGGTGCGACTCAAGGAAATATCATGTAACTTCGTTAGTTCGGGAAGGATTCGAATTAGTGCGACTGCGGCGGAGGAGTAACATTTATAGGAACGTCTAACTAAATACAAAAAAAAAAAAACAACACATGTGCAGTGAAGATTATTATTATTGGACATAGTAGCTCTGTACTCTAGGCTGGAGTACAGAGAGTCATAAAATGATTTTTTAATGGCTGAGACAAAATACGTGTGTTTCTACTGCGTTCCCTCCACATTCAATCCGAAAGATGATAGTGACTACACCAGTAGCTTAGCATGTTGACCTAATATTTGCGGCAAACGAGTGAATTATTTAAACTGGGCTAGTAAAAACTTAGTTACCTATACATGAAGCTGTTAAAAAGTCTAAAGAGACATGGTTTCAGATAGAATCAGGTGTTGCACAGCTGGTCGAAATCGCCAGCTTCAAGATCCTGATACAAGGAAATGCGTTACAAGGAAGTATTCAGTACCAGGAGAAATTCGGATCGTCTTAAAGAGAAGTCATCATGAAGTGCTCCAAAAACGAATAAATCTAGCCACAATGTTGCGACAGACTTAACATCTGCTTATCATCTTTCATTGTGAAAACTTTTGGCCAACTATTGTACGATAAGATTCTAAAGTGACTTGATTGTCGTTAAAAGTGTTTCCAAAAGAGTTCATGGAGTCTAAAGAAAGTCGGAGGCAAAGGCATAAACAGAGACTATACGTCAACATTGCTCGAAATACCATTGAAGAACATACAGACAGAACGAATCAACAAAAGACAAATCAATATTAGGATATCTAGGTATATGTACGGAAAGTCTGCGGTGCAATACCCCTACCATCGTCTACGCCTATGTCACTTGTAACCCAGAAGACAATTGGTTCAGGACATACAAGAATCATCAAACAAAAAATGTTTGATAGTCAGAGTTGATGACCACACTTTGGGAGCTCTCCGTAAAACGATCGCAAAATTATGTCAACAATCTACTAATACCTTAGAGGAAGTACAGACCTTACATTGGAGTAAACTAGCTCGTCTATAGAACCAACAACTGGAATTCTATTGTAATCAAGAGATGACATAAAAGATGGGGAATATTGTTCGTAGTCATTTCTCGCTCGTTTACCGACAAGCAATCCCTGTTAATTCCTAGATTGCAGTGCAAGTATTGCAGTTCAGTATGGAATACTGGGAAAAGGCCAATTTCTCATGAACATTTTTGAAAGCCAAAAATTGTATAAATTTGTGATAATTAAAACCCAATTCGTCTGGAAACCTATGGACCGAATCTTGAGTTGATAAATAATTTTTGAATAGTCACAGGTGGTTTGGAGGGTCTCTTACGATGGCGAGGAGGTGTTTTCGTTGAAAACCTTCTTATGTTGGTTTAAGCAGAGGGATTTGCCGATATCTGCTGACTTAGAAATGAGTCTACTCTGAGGATGCTCAGAATAATCATAGTATAAGTACTTACAGAAGCTAGAGTCTCTGAGGGTAAACTTCAAGATCTTTAGTCTCACTGACAACTATTATACAAAAACAGACAGAGGACAACATTATAGATGTCACTGGCAACATTTGTAGAGATAATATATTCAACAATAAGTGATATATTCCTCACAAGACTTAATACATACAACACTTTCAAACGAAACCAGGAGGAATCTACTCCAATGCTTTCAACTGATCATACTCTCTGGATATCCTATATCAATCCATTTATAGAATAAATCCTTCTTCTCACCCAATATAATTCCCATTTATGTATATTTATAGCTCCCTTGGTTGCATTCGAAATAATTTTTTTCTTGCAATCAGTTCCCATTGATTGTTTTGACACTTGTTAGCCAAAACGAGCTCTATTTGTGTTTTAATGCAGATCTTCAGGACAATTTTTTTATTTGAGAAGGTTCCTGAAGACAGTTGGATGCTTGTCAGATACGAGTGCTGTGCTATCTACATAACAACGCACTAACCACTTGAGCCATGGCCTCCACATCCGAAACAGAGTCAGAACTGGATTTGGTTACGAAAAATCTTGAAAAAAGGTTTGACCATCCTACCTTAGGACTCAAATTCTGCCTTTTGAATTACACATTCGCTGAGGTAATTATAATCTTAAACCACCATAACCCACCAAGTAACCTTTTATCACTTTTGAGATAACTGCAGTGTAACCCTAAAAAAAAACCAAAAAAAATACTTTCCGCGAAAACAAAAACTCCGGAACTCCCCCTCCACGGGATATCTATAAATAATTACATTTAAAAGTTATTTCTCAAAACAGGAAATAACTTTGTTTTTCCTTGTTCACTTTATTAATTAAAATTCTTTATACGAATATTCCATTTATCTCGCCGTCCCACACCCCCGCACCCGCACCACACTATCTTCCAACAGAAAGAATTTAAGTAAATTATTTTTTGAAAAAAAAAAAATACAAAATACAAAACTACACCCGTAAATGCATCCGACCATAAAAAATTAAAAAGATAAACAAATAATTTCTGTTTACCTTACACAACTACATTTATTTTTTCACATTTTAACTCATGTTTTAGAATTTCACTGGCGTGTAATAGTAAACAAAAAAAAGAGTCTCCTTCCCCCTTTTCCACGTATATTTTTTTTTTGTTAAGGAACAGAATCCTGCACAAAAACAAATAAAACACACATACACCCTCCATGGACAGATACACCACACGTATACCTGGAGCAGAGTAAATATAAATGAAAAATGAATTAAAAATTGTTAAGTGAAATCAACAACTAACAAAAAAAAAAAAAAAAAACAACAACAAACAACCGTAAAAAAAGGAGTATGGCTTAGTGCATCCTGCGAAAATATTTCCATTTAGACATCCAAACAGGAATCCTATACATTTTAATATAAAACGGGATATGCACGAAGCAAGAAATGCAAAAAAACAAAAAAAAATATATAAACACAAGGAATAAGCTCGTGAAAAACATTTAAAACATTTCAGGTGTTTTCTCATAATAATCCATGAAAGGGGTTCTCGGAGGAAGGATGATGCAAAGTAAAGTAAAGTAAAAAAAAAAAATTAGTTAAGAATTTGCAAAGTGTTGCCAACGCAACAGAGCGGGGCGGCTTGGGCCTTGGGGGGTGGTGTTGTCCTTCCTTTTCATTATTTCCATACCATTATGCTGTCGTTAGCAAAAGAATATTAGAGATGAGGATTTTCAGTTGCGCGCAACAAATATGAAGGAGCATTCCTCGAATGCAGGTATTTCTCATTTCGTCGGATATTATATCTTTTCATTTGTAACGGATGGTTTGGCACTGAATCTCTTGTTCTTCTATACAGTGCTTATTTTTAAAAAAAAAAAAAAAAATGCATTTTGTAACATATGTACGATGCTAAGTGATTCAAATTAAATTCTACTATTCTACGGTTGGAGGATTCTTTTATCCATCAAGAGTTCCACAAAAAAGGGTCTGATGTTCCTTTGATTAAGGGAACTCATGATTGCAAGACACCCTACAGGTCATGTGTGTGTGTGGTTGACAGGAAGAGATTTCAATAGTTTAAAGGAATCTCAGTCGGAGAAGTTTAAATTAGAATTTAAGGACACGATCATGAAGTAATTTCTTAAATAGATTTGGAGCAATTGGAAGAACCACTATTTTACAAGAGTCATCTGTTTTCTAAACAGCGGACATGCCCAGTAAGACAGATTGAAGGTATGTCACAGTACTGTGTAACGAGAGATCTAAGTAGCACAGAACTTGTCTAATTGTGGTTTAGTACTTCTTTGCTAGGAATTTTGGATAGAATATTTCTAAATCGTTTCTACTCTCCTTTTGATTGCCAACTCGACAATGTCTTTAGCATTGAAGGCCTTTGAGGAACTCATAACATAATGGGCTAGCTACTAAGGAGATGGAAGATATATCCGGCGATATAGGTTTACACTTAATCGACACGACACCAGGCAAGAGGGTGGGGATTGACTTAACCATACCTACCTAACCAGTACTAGAGTACGTGGCTTTCACTAGCTGTGGCCCGTGTCATAATGCTAACGATGGTATATTGATGATTTGAACTGTTGAGAAGCAGATCCTAACACATTCAGGATGGTTTACTGCAGTCCACTCAAATTTGCTAAGTTTGTCTAAAAATAAAAAACTTCGATTAATTTTGAACCTGGTACCCAACCTACCTGCAAGCATTTGATGACAAGAATCTACTATCACTTGGCATCTATTCCTACTTTCTGGGGAAGAGCTCCCTTACAAGTACCCGAAAAAATGCTCGGACAGCGCAACATATGTTACCTTAGGTGATACGAAAGGAAGCATTCCTATTTCAGTGAAAGGAGGCGAACGTCTACAGAATGCCTTGTCGTTTAGACACGCTAGCAACCGTAGAAAAAGCACTGGAAATCGTGGCCAGAGAGCAGACCCCGCAGATGGTTAAAATGAAATTTGTTACTGAAAGGCACCCTTCTTACAAACCATCAGCGCCCTGTAAACGTCAAAACTTTATTTAATATCGGGTTGCGTAGGTACTGCACAACTTTGGTGATGGAACTAGACAATGCAACGTTGGCTGTGGATAGTATTTCCCAAGGTGTCATCCCTAGATTGAAAACCCCAAAGTTATCAGCAATTTTCTCAATTCTCTGAGGTAGAAATCGTTGTGGTAGGTCTTAAAGAATTTGGAACATGAGTGCATGCAACCCAAGAAATCCTTCGAAATCAAAAGTGTTCTATTCGTGCCATGAGCGGCGTTGCGACTACAATGGTTATCATTAGGGTATACAAAATCTGTCGCTGACGCTGCAATAATGATGATCAAACTATAGAGGACGACTGGGGCCCTCAAGTACCCCAAGTATGTCAAAAAAACGAATTTCTGCGAAAGTAAGATGAAAACAGTGCACAGAAATAATGCCTGAAAAGGTCTGACAGACGTAACAAGCGTAAGGATGACGTTTCTCAAAATTTACTCAGAAAGCTGCTATTCCTAGCAGAAGTTAAGACCATTTGAATTTAACAAACGATTAGTCTGCGACACATTCAATTAGGGATTCATTTAACTAAAAACTTTTCGTGTTCCAATTCAAAGGAAAGAATTATCATCAGTAGTAAAAGTCGCTCTCGGATAAAAATTTATGATAAATTTAAATACCATCAACAAGTGATTGAGTACACCCTTCATTGAATGTCCTTGAGACCACGCACCACAACTCTCTTATGCAAATCAATCAAATGCGAGACTTTCAAAAATCTCAGACATTTTCACAGTACATTTACGGTTCATTCATACAAAGAAAAAAAAAAAAAAAAACGAACATAAAGAAGAAGAAAAATAATTCTGAACACTTTCCTTTCATCATGCCGAAATCTCCATTTGAATGTCTTCGTCAAATTTATCAGGACCTCCACACAATACACCTCATAGCTCGCTCACACTGGCTGGCGCTGCTGGAGCAATAAAAAAGTCCGGAGAAAGAAAATTCCATCTAACAAAAAAGTCATCATCTCCAACCTTTTCACTGTCACAATATTATGCTCCCGCCCCCTTCCTTTGCCGAAGACCTATCCACCATTAGGAGCAAACATTATGCATAATTGCATCCATTTGCATTCCTACACAGGAACTCACTAGGTAACCTCAACTTCATCTGTTCAAAATCTCTCTTTTATTCCTTCAAAATGGTTGGCATTTAATCAGCTTTCCACTCTTACTACTCTTGAACTTTGCGATTCGATGATGGTGCATGCGGTAAAGCCACAAAAGATACACCTAACCCCACCGAATATTAAATGCACTCACCATGCCGCCGCCGCCGTCGCCGCCACCTCCGCCGAAAATTCCCTGCACAACGTAGCATGCAAAGTTTATGTTGCAACATTAGTCAGAAAGTCAAATGCATAGAAGTCGGCATTTCATCACTGTCGCACCAGGAATCGTACCAAAAAAAAAGAACACATCTCGTCCTTTCCAAAGGAATTCTTGTGTTTGATGTGACGTTCTCACTCCTCTCTGTGCGGGGTTTCAGTTCTTTTTCCCAAAATCAGAAATATAATTCGTTTTTGGGATGTCCTTAGACAAGTTAGGACGACGACAAGAGAGAGAGAACGAACGAAAGGAAGAGGATATCCTTTTTTGCATGGCCCCCGTCTCTTTGTGAACTTGAGGAATTCAATCAAATCTAAGGAATCATATGGTGAAAATGATATCCATCACTTGCAGACAGGCGCCTTCTACATGCATAAGCACGTTGCTCCCTCTTTAATTCTCGAGGATTAAAAAGATCAACAGGAGACGAAGGACTAGAGTAGGGTGCGCAACGAGACGGATGTATGGGGATGAAAGTCGAAGGAATCAATTTTGATTTTCGCCTTCAATTTGTGTGGAAATCGCTATTGGATGGAATTGTGTGGTATGCCGCATGAAAATTACTCACTGAATGGAAATAAATTTGAATTTGATCGAAACCGGAGTGGGGGAGGTGTCTGGAAGAAAGGGATTTTCACAGTGGGGGACGACGAGCAAGTGCTTCCCTTTCAAATATTTATGAACATTCACAAAATTTAAGATGATCTGGAATGTGAAATCAACAATCATCACCAGAAGACAGTTAGGGCCGACTTGGTACTGAAGAAAGTCCTGTATGAGTTATATGCTTTTTTCACATATGACTTCAAAATTTAGTCCAAGAGGGATACTAGTCGAAAAGCAAACAGAGTAATACTAAAATGTCGCAGTAAATCTATGACGGAGCACTGAACCACCCTCAGATCCATCATAGGCTTCCAAAAGTAGCTTCACAAAGTCTGAACAAATCTGATACTCGCTGACAGCCCACCCAAAAAAAAAATTTAAGGTTGAGAATCCTAGAAAGTGAAGTTTAATCTCCGGAGTTATCTGGTCAGCAACATTATCTAGCACAACAGGGATCGAATTCAGACGTTGTGAAACCCCTAAGTGCTCCCAAGAACGTATTTCAAAAGCATGTACCTTTCGATACTTCAGTCAGTTTTCTAGATCCAAGTTCAATTTCTTAGGCTTCCTGAGGTTTTAAAATGACTTCGAAAGGACATTACGAAACATATCAAAAGTGCCATGATATGCTTAAGGATACTGTCTTAGATAAGTTTTAAGTCGAAAATGGTGTACCACAAGGCTGTGAATTATGCCCACTGTGCTCTTTGTGAAATGTTGACAAATTTAGAGTCCGAATCTTTCTTAATTTCAGAACTGTTGGACTGGCCACCGTAACACACAATTCTGTAATATCGATTTGCAGACGACTTGTGTCCATCTCATCAGAGTTTATCATATTTAGCTTGAACATACATAAGAGCCTCATAACTGAATGAAAATACAAAAATTTTGGCAGATGCCAGAATTTATAAACATTTTTAAGGAGTTTCCAATATGGGATAGCACGGGCCTATGGGTTACGAAAGTGGCATTCTATTGAATCGAGATCTTAGAATCCGAAACCCTTCTAACTTCAAGTCAAAGGTTGACTTGGATTAAAGAGAGAAAGTCTACATTCGATGGAGCTAATCCTCAAAATTTACATGAAGAAGAACTTTCCATAAAAATGAGGTACCACATGAGTGTGCGCTAGTTCCACTTCTATTAACATTTTCTAAGCAGCGATTTCGAAATAAAAGGGTCGTATATTACAGTAGTAGGTATTTCAGTATGCAAATGAAATTATTCTCACATAAGATTGGGGGTAGACATCAAGTGGTCTGTGGTTGTAGCTGGAAGTTCTTAAGTTTGAACCCTCAACTTAACATTCTTAGGAAGGAACTAATTTTGTATAACAAAATTTTCAGCGATGACTTTATGTTAAGGATAAATCAAGGCCTTGATAGGTGTGTAGGATGTGAGGAAACACTTGTAAGTTGCGTTCGTTCAAACTATTCTTTGGATTCATAAGTATTTCTATGATTCAAAAGGAGATTATTAGTCCATTTATAAACTTAGCTTAACCAAGTCCAACTGCTTGGGGAAGTATATCTGCAAAAGACGAATTTCAAAAACCCCAACAAGTCTAAGTTCTCACTCCAGCGAGAGCACAAAAAAGGCCTTATTTCAGGCTTAATAAACGTAGTTGTACACATTCTCTGTAAGGAGATGAAAAGCCTTTGAAAATTAACCTTAAGCTATGTTCAGACGTTTACAAATATTATCAGGTCAGCAAATGTTCTGGCATTGTCAGTTACTGCATAAATATTGTCAGTAAACTGGTATGACAAAATAGTTCCCACGATTGTGAGATATTTGGAAAAAAAAATTCATTTCCAGATCTGACAATATTTGTAATCGTCTGAGCATAGCTTTAGACTATACTGACCATTACATTCCTTTCTCACTTGATAGCAAAATAAAGGACTCCTTTGTAATGAGCGTTAATGCGACGCAAAACCATGCTTCCTTAAATGATATGTTGCCATGGTATTCACAAACTTCACTTGGCTTAGAAAATAATTCCCCCTGAAGTCAATCGCGCCTTCGTCGACTGTATACTGTAGCATCAGCAACCCTAATGACAAATATTTGAGGGATTTTCCCTTTGCATTGATCCTTTCAAGCAAAAGATAATTAGGTAAAGAATTTCTCAAATTAGAAGACAAGTCTTCATCTTCGTCCTCTCTATCATCATCATCATTGTCACCATCCTTATAAAAGGATACCTACCCAACGAGTACACTATAGTTTGTCAGAGTTAGGGCAAGAATTTTTTTTTTAACAACTTCCAATAGACCGAAGACTATACTACATTGAAGAATAGACAGAACCCAACTCAAATAGAAGAAAATCGGGACACGAAGGACACAGAATAAGGATTTCAAATATCGAAAAGTTATATTACAGCGGAATCCGCACTTTCTCTTGTACGAAAAGTACCAAAAGAGCTTTTCAATAACTTTTGCGCAAAGTGACAAAAAACCGCAAAATTGCTTTAGTCCCTTTTACGTGTCCACTTTTTCCTTGAGACTGTAATTATACACGGAAGGATAGGCGTTTAATTTCTACCAGAGATAAATTTGCGTTTGCGAAAATGAATGCGTACAAGTGAATCGGGAGAAAATTGTTTTAACTTTTTTCTTGTCCCTTTTTCTCTGGTCGTTTTGCAGAAAGAAAAAAAGGATCGAAGCCCTTCAGCATAGTTTGTGGAACTCGTTCGGATTTCTGATGATGGTTGGTTTCATAGCAACCAAAGGATACCAATTAATAGAGTTATTTGAAAAGTTTTACAGTGTACGAATACGAGGAAAGAAAAAAAGACAAAAAAAAGAAAAACGATGGAAGTTGAGAGTGTATTCTCATCAAAAGTTCTGCGAATGGGTGAGCGGATGCGAAATGGACAGGCGACGAGAGATTCTAACGAATTTTCTGATGGGGGTGGCCAAGTCGTTACTAGGCGACGAGAAGTCTGTGGATTTTATATTTTTTTAGTGAATTTGATTTTGTGCAGGGTTTACTTTGTAAAGGATACTCGATGTCAATCTAGATACTAGAGAGACGGGTCTGATTCAGAGCCCATTCGTGTTATGGATGCATTTACATTTGATATTTTTTTTTATATATTAAATATTTAGGATGACTTTGAAAATGAAAATAATTTTTGAAAAAAAAAATGTCCAGCGAACGAAATTGCTTCTGAATTGCAATGCCACAGGTTTGTGTGTTAGGTTCACTTCTATTTAACCAATGTAATTCGCAGTATTCAAATAGAACAAGTTTCTGACCATATTACTATCGTGGCTACTAACCATTTTTAGGAAGAAGTAGGTCTGATTAACAATGAATGAATGGACCTTTAATTAAGCTTTGACTTACCACAGGTTTCTGTGGTAGGACCAGTTCTATTTGACGAGTGAAATTCGCAGTACTCAAATAGAAAAAAGTCGTAGGTATTTTCTGACCATATTACCATCGTAGATGTGGATAATTTGTTGGAAGAGATAGACCGGATTAACAATGAATGAATGGACCCTTAATAAGGCTATGACCAACCGCAAGATTCTATGATAGGTGCAGTTCTCTTTAACGAGAGTAGAGAGAGAGAATATTTGAATAGAGACAAGTTGTAGGTATTTTCCGACCATATTACCATGGTAGTTGTAGATCATTTATTGAAAGAGGTAGACTATTGTTTGACAAAATGAAATTAACGATGACTACATCAAAAAATCACACGAAAAGTGGGCATTACTGCTTTAGTGTTATTATAGATATGAGTATCTTCTCCAAGAAACGTATAAATTTCATTAACCAGATGGACAAGTCAAGACAAGACAGAATAAGGACATATAGTTATTAAAGGGTAGGATCTTTAACAAATTCGAAGATAGATCACAGAAAAGCCCTGAAATAGAATCTAACACTGAGTGACGTATCTAAGGATGTCTATCTACTGAAAGCGAGCATAAGTGGTAAACATAATTCCATTCCTTTTCCAGACACCCATCTAGACACTGTACTTCATCGAAACTATATAGATAATTGGGTGCACATTTGAAGTACCGCCACTGGACAGCATTTTATCGTTCTCCTGCATCATAAGTCAACCAATCAATTAAATAGCACAACATCGACTTCAACTTACTGAAATATTTAAAAACAATATCGATGCAGACGTGCATAAATTTGCCTGGCAATAATTTCAACAAAGCTATAGCGCGCGCCCAGGATGTCATTGACGTTACGTTTTATGTAGTCGACAGCAATGGCTTTTTCCCCCAAAAAAAAAAAAGCACACTCCTCCTCTGCTGACAGGATTCTCGTGCGCTGTTATTCTTTTATGTCTGAATAGATACTCAACTCAATCTGCATACTATTACGCCCAGAACTGCAATAGAATATTCGAGTATACAAGTACCATACTGTAACAATGACTGAGGTAATTCCATGTGAATTGCCTCGGATATAGTCGCAGTTGTGCACAAGTGGCAATTGGATATGAAGATACTTGGGAAAATCCAAACTAAGTGCCTGTGTAATAGGAATCGCGCTCCTCAAGGCTCTATAGGTCATAGAATCTGTAAGTTTTACAATTGCGCTGGGTTTTGTTTTTTGTTTTTTTTTTTTAATGCACTAGAGTCTATAAAGTTTTACTCAAAGGCTATGCGGAAACTACAAAAACAAAGCAATAAATTGCACAAGAGCAGGTACTCCTTTATTGCCTACTTTTGCAATTTATTTCGACTCCACAAAAACACAACACACAAGTGCCTTAACCTTAAAGCCAAAACATTCACCATAGAATGCAATCAATCTTTTATTATTACATTCAATGCGGTTAATTAAGGTCATTAAGGATCTGGAGAGGCTTCAGCTCAGAGTGAACTTTTAGAGAGTTGGAGTGCGTTGCCACAGTTTCACAAGCCGCAAATTTGTTCGACCCGAAGGTTATCCTGCGTATGGCTTCACTTAGGTTATGGCTCCCATACCACACCATTGGGGAGTTCCCAACGCTTTTGTGTGTATATGTTTTTTTTTTTTTTTTGGGGTAGGGGTAGGTGGAACCATACGCATTTCGCCCAGAAACCCTAAATATAACGTAGAAGTATAGCATTCAACATCCAACCAGGTTATGTAATCACTTTTATGTATCTCAGCGAAGGAGAGCGCATGGGTGTGAGTGCAAAAGGTGGTTTAAGGCTGCCACGGAAATCCATACACATACATAGCTATGTGTGTATCAAAAAGACCACATGCGGCTTTGTTGTTATGTCGCAGATGTTTGTTCGTATTACTCACCCGTCGGCACCTATTATGTATCAAAGCCACAAAAGTAGTACCGTACACGGTACTACCCCATCGTGAAAGCTAACATTGCGTCGTCAATATAAAATTTCAAACCCGACAACGCCACTATTACAACCCGCACAAGGCCGCCGCCGCCGCCACCGCCACTGCTGCCACTCTCATTCATCTCCATTGTCGCGAGGGATTTGTATTGTTGCCGTTGAATCCTTTACAGGCGGTCGGGGGAGATCACTCCTTTCGACTCGGGGTTGGCGTAATTAAATGAATCCCCAGCCGCATCGTGTACTAATAGTGTGACTAGAGATTAAGATTTTATACTCACGATGGGTGGGAAGTTTAGCAATTTCGGGGTATGTTTGCTGAAAGATATTAAATTTAGGGGATATAGCGCATCATAGGTTAGCGTGGGGCATAGTTTGGTCGAATAATTGAGAGAGATTTGGGCACGCATTGGGTGGGACATAAATAAAGGTGAAACCACCTTTCGAATGGAGTTTTTGAAATAACTTGTCATCGAAGGGTGCGCGCCAAAGGGTGTTCTGAATAAGTCCGCTCTGAAAAGTGAGCCAATTTTGTTTTGGAATAAAATCTATTGACGATAATGTAGATGAAAAATGTTCAAAGTGCTGAACTTCCATAGCCTCAGGCTTTCTTGAGAGATTTAGTTGTGCCATATATAAACCTTCTCCATTACTTAATATAATAGAGGCAGTAAGGACTCCAAAGTCTATGACAGAGTGATTTTAGGCGGTTTGATGTAGTTTAAATCCAATATCACACATTTCAGGGAATTGCTAAGGACTAGCAGAGTTTTAGCCCAACTTGTATCTTGCAATCTTTCCTACAACTAATGTGATACCACGAAACTCTTTATTTTGAGTAACACAAAAACCAGGCGAATGTTAAACAATGATAGCAATCATCATGGGGGAACATCGGGGACTCATGTGAATAAATCATATCTGATGGCATCCCACAAGACACTGCACTAGGACCCATTTTATTTAATCGTTGGTCTTTTCCCTGAAAGAAGTTTTCACCTCCGAAGCTTTCAAACTTTGATTGTCTTAGCAGCGGCCGTGTAGGTATTTGAAGATTGCGGCTATAAGAGATTTTAATGAGACAGTAGGTCGCATTTGTTTCAACATCGTAAGAGATTTTAATGGACAAAGTCTAAAGTAGTTATCTAAGTAACCCAATAGGACAATCATAGCCCTTCAAGACACTTATAACAAAAAAAAGGACAAAGTCTTTGAATCCACAGTGGCATCTAGTGAAAACCCTTCCTTGAGGGGAGTTAAGAAGCTAGATCCAGTTGTAAATACATCAAATAGAATTTCAGGCCAGGTCCCGGAAAAGACTACTTCCTCGGCAAATAAAACCCTGTAACGTTTAGAAGTCCGTGTCTGGTGAAAAGTGCAACGTAAGCCAGAGTAGAAGGCTTCAAAATTTGCATTATCTAATTTAAGGAAGGGGACCGGCTGAATTGTACCAATTACAAAGGCATTAGTCTCTTGAATATCGTATACAAGAGCTTATTTCTCATCTGTGAACGCCTGCAATCCTCCATGAACACTTTGATCGAACTCTATCAGTGTAGTTTTAGGCCAGAAAGTTCACATTCGATCACACTTCGACAGAACCTGTAAAAAAAACAAAGAATTCCATATCGATATCCACCACGTTTTCATAGATATCAAGTCGGCATATGACAGCATTTATAGAGACGAGCTGTAGAGAACCATATCTATGTTTGATGATGGCGATGGAGAACGTTCGCTGCTCAATCAATGTCGGTAACGAACTTTTCAAGAATTTGGTATCAAAATAAGGACTCTGACAAGGTGACGCGTACCTGAAAGGACTGCCGAAATTTACATGTCAATACTAATTTCACAATCCCGCAAGTACTAGCGTATTGGCAAAGCACAGCGAGCTGGTTCACTATTGCGTTCGCTAGTGACTTTCAGGACTTCATAATCGGGCAAGATAGGCAGTTATCTGAAGAACTAAAGATTTAACCAAAGCTCAAACATCGAAATGGGGAGCAGATACATGTGTCTTTGGCAGAACCAATATTGTATTGAGACAAAAGCAAGGTCCATACATATTTTGACATGATACAGTGGATTCAAGACAGACTAAAGCAAAAATATGTAGACATAATGCCAAGCAAAAGACATTATTAAAGTATCTCAACCAGTTACCAAATAGTATTGAATGCTATCCACAAAAACAAAAATTAATACGACACATCACATAGTTAAGGCAATATTTGTATACAAACTTCAAACCAAAAAAGAAGGATACAAAGTTCCGAATGCAACTCATCTGGTACAAACTAGCAATCTATCGACCTCCATCAAAGCACTAATTACAGCATGAAAGAGTCTCCATGTCTCAGGGATATTATTTTGAAACAAAAAAAAAAAAGAATCTCTAAAAATCCAATTTAATTTCGCCATACTATCGTCCCTTTTTCGACCCGCCAATCATGCACCCTTTTCTATTACTAACATCGACTGCAGTTTATGAAAAGAGAGACATCAACTTCCTCTCTTTCTCTGTGTATATCTCCTCAACCCAAACGTTATTAATCCAACTCAAAGGATGATTCATTTTAATTAAGTACAACGATGTGAACATCCAATACTCGATGTCATAATTACTATCCATCAAAGTCCGATACTTTCTATGAGTCTACAAAGTTTCCATAGAAACCCATCATTTCGGAACAGAATGCAGGGGGTGCTGAATGGGGCATACAAAAAAAAACAGAAAAAAATGTATCTGAAATAATAATAACCAAGCAAAAGTTCACAATTTGTTCATCTTTCACGCAGCGCGCATCCCCCGGACCTAGTGTATAGTTTAGAGATGTTTTTGCTGCTATTAACAACCGCTGCTGGCTGGCGGGGGTCAAACTTCGATCGGAGAATGTATCTGTCTTTTGGATTAACTGCAATCGCAAAAATCCCAGCAATCCATCTATCTTTTAGCTGTTCATTTATATTTTTTTCTATCTATCTCTCACTGTACGTACGCTGCTGTGAATGGACTGGGACGGGGTACTGGGTGGTAATAGCTTGGTGTACAAGGCTTTCAAAGTTGGCCTCGGCCATAAATATTAAAACGTCGATGTAGTGCGATTTTTCTTTCTATCTCTCTTTGGGTGTAACTGAATGTACGTGTGTGTGTGTTATGTCGGAACCATCATCTAACTTCTCCAATTCATTTCATGTTTCATCATTCAAGTTTAATGAAAAAATATCGCCCAAGGGATAGTTAAGTACAAACGTTAGATAATAACGCTCTAAGTGGATATTACAGAGTCTAGGTGGATGTGCTCCGATGATGGGATGAGCACGGATATGTAGTGAAATGGCTGGACTTGCTAAGAGGTGTAGGGGTTGCCAGGATGATGGCTAAGCTTGAGAGAAAACAACAAAAAAAATCGACTCAAACTAGATTGATCCTTTGAGCTGGTTGAAGTGCATTTGTTTGAACTAGGTGGTATTTAGAGACAGGGTCAATATGGGAGTGTATCTTCAAAGGACTCCCATGGAATAGAGGAAGGCTATTACGTACAAAAACCATTCAAAGATACTAATTGAAAGCTTAAGCTTTCTATAGACTTACCCATAATCACCCATTTCGACTTGTGGCACTGTTAGTTCGAGAAAATATTGAATACTAAATAGAAGTGGCCCCAAAATGGAACCCTGCGGCATGCCAACTTAAACACTTTCAACCATAATTTTTCTACAGTGAATGAGAATCCATATTGAAAAGGAACACTACAATCCTGTGGTCATTTCAAGGACTATGCAAAGTACACAAAACAACAGTTGACTCAGTGATAGACTTAAACCAATCAAGCAAACTCAACCAAATGCGAATAATTACAAAATCCCACTGGCATTGTTGCCTACCCCTTCCCCTCCCCCCATCTTAGCAAACACCCATTTCTCTCCATTGGAACCCGTTTGCAGGGACCAAAAACCGAGACCACGATTTAATTTCCAATACTTCGCAAGAACAACTTTAGATAACGTTCGCGTGTTGTGTACAACAACTAGCCCGGCAAATCCCTCTTCAGAAAATTGAATCACGTATCAGATTATCCGGCAAACCCACTCATCTCCACCCAACCTAACGCAACGCAACCCAACCCATCGATCCCTTCAGCGTTCCGCAACACAGACAACAGAACATAACCTCTTATCTGCGTGCAGTTGCTAATTCGACTAACTTGTTATTTGCATAACACCAAATTAGTCAGCGTACCACAGTCGTGGTTGCATCTCTAATCTCTGCCTATCCGTATGGAGGATCCAAAGAGCTACGGGCCTAGTATCCTGTATCCCATATCCTACTCCATCCTTTGCGCGATTCGAGAAAAATTCGAATCACCGCAATAGTTTCTCAAGTGAGTCGGAAAATTCGTGTCCTTCGTTGCGTATGTGTGTGCCTGTGTGTATGCCGCCTTCACAACAGTGCTACGCATTAGATTATGGAATTGTGCAGCGTTCGTCTGCCTGCTAGATCGGAGTACATTCAAAATTCATTGGATTTCGGCATCGAGGAGGAGAGAGAAATTTCGAGGAAAAGTCGAAACACTTGCATGGAAATCCTTCCTTTTTTTTTTTTTGGCAATTAGAAAACATGCGAGATTGAGTGTGTTACAAGTGCTGTGCATAGGATACACATTCGAATTTCGGTGGGGGAGGGTACCTTGAGCCACTTTAGTCGAGGAGGGGCGATGATGTTATGTGTGTTGTGTAAGCAAGTAACATCCGAATGGCATGGTAAGAGTCGTGGTGGCACTTGTAGTGTATTGGATCGAAATCACAAGTTAATTCGATTATCCTTGGGTGGCGTATTCATAAACTGATTACAGGCATGCAAGAGATGTGCAATGCAATTTGGTGTGGTGGTGCTTCAAAGGCAGGAGTCACTGTGTTGCGATATTCAGGAGAAAGACCCGGCGGGTTGTTGAATTCATTAAATCAAAATTCCAAATGTGTCGAATGCCGAAATATTTCACTGTTAAGTAACTTCAATAACAAGTGAGAGCACTTGGGTGTGAGTTGTTTACAACCGAAGTGTATGAGATGAATTCGGGATAAAGTTTAACAAAATCGATGAAGTGGTACTTGTGTGGAGACACTTCGATTTGGAAAGGGACAATGGAGCTTAGATACCATTTTCAGGTAAATTCATTTTAAATCTTACAATCTCAAGTAGAGATCTGTAATGATTATATATTAGTGGAGCTGTTTCTCGGAATCAAATCTACTCCAGACTACAGAGGGTAAGACAGCTGCCCTGAAGACGAGTAACAATTTGAACAATAAATTTACAAGTATCGTTGAGAGGTTATTGTTCAAAGTTTTCCTATCAAGCAAAAACCCAAAATGCTATTACTTGACATCACATCCAGTCTTTGGTGGATGAACATTGACACCGTCTCGAAGCAGATTTTCAACATTCAAACATTTAGACGACATAAGTTCTTACCTATTTTCAAAGACTGATATTTCGAGTGCTGGTCAAAATTTGCTTGTTTTGCATCGACTTTAAGAAGCTCAGAAAGAATATCCCTAACACCTTAGTAATGTCATTGATTTTAAAATTCAAAGTGAAGTCCCACAAGGCTGCATACTGTCACCTCTGTTATTTTATAAATATTTGTTTGATTTTATTGAAATTTTTCATTCTATGTTCAATATATCACAACATTTGCTTGGTGTAACACAGATTACATCTTTTTTTGGCCACTTAATCTGTTTTATTCCGTTCCTAGTATATTTCAATATATATATTGACAAAGTACACCCTATAGACTCAGGTTTTGGTCATACTTTTGTAAAAATTACATTCAAATAGTACAAAGATCCTTTCTTGTGTTGTATGTCGTATTTATATAAGGACAACCCCGCCACCCTTGAACTTTGAGAATTCAACTCTGACTGCAATAACTTTTGATAAGTAAGAACTTAAAGGTTTTTAATACGGGTCTCAACGGTAAAATGGTCTCAAAATGTGTCGAAATATTGAAAATTCACAACAAAAACGCTCGAAACATCACGGAAACGTCTCATACAGTTCGTATAACTTTCGGTCATCGCCAAGAGATTGATCGGCTGGCTATAGAAAATTCAATCGATAAATTTAAAGGTTTTCGATAGGTTAGTGATATGAAGACACCAATTTGTGTTCGTTTTGGAAGGTCAGCAGTAAAAATTCCGCCTGTAGCTGAGAAGCTACCGGAAGACCCACATATGTATGTCTCTTTCGAGGCGATCGCAAGAATCGGGCCTTTGCATAAAGATCTTAGCCCCTATGGTTATAAGTTTCATTTGGCACATGAAGACCATATTTTCACTGATTAGGTGCTGGACACAAACGAACAAGATGACTCCATGGCGTGGCAAATTTCTTGAATGTGTGATTCTTCGAAATGGAGACTTGAATTGCCCATGGGATTAGTGCGTTTTAGCACCATTACACATTTTTCTTTGGTTTTTCGTAAAAAATAAGGTATGAAACAATGATTAGCTAACGACTCAAGCACGAAAATAAAATTTGACCATTGCTATTCGCGAAATACAGGCGCAATTGTGTAAAAACGTGATGAAAAAGGTCATCAAAAGAAGGACTATTTACGGGCAGAACAGAAATTTGACAAATATTATATTCCATTACTAACCTCCTAGTTTGTCCTTTAGGTTAAAAAAAAAATATCATCATTTTTCACACAAATTTTGCATTTTTCTATCTATTCAAAATGACACGTCTTGTTGGATTGACACTACACATCGTGTCATTTGTTGGTGACAGAAGACTGCATACAGTTAACTTCTTGAAAAATCAAAACATTTACAAATTCTTCTGTATTTCCATCAAACAAAAACCCCCCGCATAGTACCTAAATCAAAACCATTCCTACCATGTAAACCCCCACGCCATCACAATGCAATAAGAAAACTAACGCCTCCATCAGTATGCAAACGGATTATATTCTATGTAGGAATACTATAAAATTATAGTCAGGATTTGAGGTTACCCAGAAAGAGAGAAACTAGTAAAAAAAACTCCAGAATATCCTTCTGTTATCCCGTCAGCTCCGACGGCTTTAGTCTCCCACGAAGTACTTTTCGCAGAACATGAGCAATATGAGAACTGGAGCGCTGAGCGCTGAGCACTGAAGGTCTTAGCCGTCGCTCTATCATTTTGCAGTTCTAAGGAATCCTTACACGTTGCCTAGTGCCAATTCCTGGTCGTTTTCTTTCATTCCTGATTCAATCCATTTCCATTTTTAATGTAAACACAATCTTCGTGCAAGTTTATTATATTTTCTTTTCTCTGTTTTTGCTATGAAATCTCTCTCTTTCGCCCTCGATTTTGCCCCCCACCTACTGTGAGAGAATACTTAACTCCTTTTCTATTCCTTTGGAGTGTAGATAATCTCCTTGAACGATGTATGATTTGTTTTCCACATGAGGTGTACGAGTATGTGGAGTTTTTTTTTTTATTGTTTTTTGCTTGAAAAAGAAGAATTACAAATTTTAACTGTGTTGGCATGGAAGGAAGAAGGTTACACTTAATCGGATTGGGAATTTTCAGTTGTGGTAGGTTTG
Source organism: Xylota segnis (assembly GCA_963583995.1). NCBI lineage: Eukaryota > Metazoa > Arthropoda > Insecta > Diptera > Syrphidae > Xylota > Xylota segnis. The sequence goes on from OY757238.1 coordinate 7,857,903, forward strand.
TGATTTTCAGGTGAAGGTCCTTGGAATAGATTTTGAGGAAATACCTACATACAAATACAGATGTACGACGTGTGCACTAGTTTCGGAAACCGCAAATTGTAATCGAAATCTACGGGAGTATAATTTCGTTTCTATGGAATTTCAGATGCCGAAGCGATATTATTTTGGAGCTCGGAAATAGTTTCTCTCCTAGGAGGGGTCAGGAGTATATTGTTTTGTTTTCGAATTCCAGGAATTACATGAGAACTGGAATAGTTTTGGGGGCAATTTTATTGAAGAAATAATAGTTTAAATGGAAATACGAAAATTTGATTCAATAGAATGTACAGCAACACATATTTGGAAGTTTTGCTGATAATCCTTTACGGTAGTCTGATGAAATCAATCAAGGAATAGAGTGAACAGTAGGATATCTAATTATTTGAAGCGCATTTCTTTGTATTCCACTAGAACCGTGGGTATCTCTTATTTGATTCCTGGAATATTTGGAAATCAAAGTTTCGGTTTCCTTGGCATGGAGAGTGAGCCTGACCATGGGCACTAATAATGCCAAGAGTATGTACCAGATGCGAGCAAAGACACAGACTTTTCATTCAGTCTGCGAACGTAAAAGACAGTAAGTCCATTTGGAAGTTGCCAAAAAAGCAGAAAGATTATCGATGCACCCATCTTAGGCGATTATTTCTTCAAAAAATGTCTGACTCCAATGGAAAATCCATCAGAGTTGTACATAGATACGACTCCAATAATACATCAAAAGAAGATCGTGTTCCATAGGATTTCTTTAATATATGCAACTAATGCCTTCCTGCTGAACCTCACGTAAACGAAGGACTTTATTTACAGTACTGGCGAGGCATCATCATCTGGTTTCTGCAAAGATTCGTCCACAATCAACTACATCTTCTCTCTAACGATCATCGAAAGGACTTAAGAATTTCGATTATACCGAGAGAAGGGTTCTTTTACCTAACTGAACAACCTAAGAATTTTTTTTGTGTAAATAATTTCTGTCGAAATTTGGAGTGCCCCAAGGATACCTGCTGGGCCCTATTCTGTTGTCAATCTTTCTGAACGATTTTGTCTCATATCTTTCATTTCCATTTCCTTCCCGCATGGACTTGGTTGGATTGTGTGAACCCGGTGCATATAAAGTACTCGTAACCGAACAAACAAGCTTAGTAGAGGCACTGGAGGGACTTCTAACTGAGATCGAAGGATCTACGCAAGAGTTATTTCAAAGGCAAAGTGAACAACACGAAGACAAATTTATAAAGCTTTAAGGCATGACCGTGGGAAGCAGGAACTATTTTCATGTTCGGAAAATTTTAGCGGTGATCCCAACAGAACTGATAGAATCGATAAATGTACACTATGCACCCACAGATCAAGTGAATACAGACTTCATTTCATTAGAACCTGACCAATATTGAGCTCAATCCAAAAATCATTGTATGGAAAAAACACTTCTTCTTTGGATAAAGTCCAACTGCTATAGACACACCAAAGGAAAGTCTAACCTGCCACCTATATCATCACCAGATCCATGACCATAAACTACAGCATCGTTCGCAAAATACCACGTCAAAAACATAATCGCCCCTAAGTCATTGATCTCTCACTTAAGCCCCATGCACAAGCCTATCGAAAATTTCAAGGCCAATAAAATCCTAAACCATAGTCCTATCCACATCGTTGTCATTTTTTATGCATTCATCCATTATTTAAATATCCGTACTTCCGATAAGTAAATGCGGTTTAGTTATTGGGAAATGCTGCCAGACTAAGTGAAAACCTTTGACCGAGCTGATTTTCAGGCTCAATAAGCATTAACCATGCACGACATAACATTTACCATATAATCACATACACCATTAGAACTCGGGGTGGCGCACGTGAGGCAGGATATCCAAGTTTTTTTTTTTTTGTGTTAGGAGAGGGTACTTGTGTACCCGCACACACAAACTCTGGTCGGAGGGCATGTGTGTCGAACAGATACGTGCCTTGAACGCATATCTATGCAATAAATACAAACATCTATGTACAGAGTATACATATGGTATGTATGTATATTACCGCACTTTTGTGCTCGTCGAAGCATCAAATTTTTGAGTTTCAAGTGAATCTCTATATCTCTGCTCTGAGGCATGCGGCTGGCATTAAGTTGCACTTTGTATTTGTTAGTGCTTCTGTTGCCGTTTTAACGTTGTTTTTTTTTCTTTCGTTTATTTTCGTCCTGATGGTGAGTTGTTTTGTTTGCTGTAGGAACTCCATTTTTAGTTTAGTTTTCTGTTTATAAAAGTGGAAGGATATTGCATAGTGCATTATAGGAGAGAGAGAGAGTGCAGAAAAAAAAATATCCTTTTCTGCATTTTAATGCGTAACGCTGAGGCCTTTGAGATTAAGCCATGTGACGGAGGAGGTCGCTTTAATTGCATTTCTAATTGAGCAAGCGGAGTCTTTTTTTTTAGCATCTGTGTGGTTTGAGGCGCTTAATTTATTCATGTGTATCTTAACAGGGCTTTTAAAAGGCCGGCGGATAGAGTCCATAGACATTTTTTTACAGCAATGTGGTTGGGGATGTGATGAGTTTCAAAAGCTGATGGTAGAGGCACGGCTTCAGTCCTGGTGAATATATTACGCTGGTCAAGTAAAAATGTATCTATATACAGAAGAAGGTGTAGGAGATAGTTTTACAATCAGTAAAGTCAAAAAATCAGGACCAAGTCCACTCTATAAGGATGCACCACTCCTTGAACGTCAGAGCAACTAGTAGGAATATGCCAAAAGATACTGGGTACTCTTCAGACCTTAAGTGCATTGACATATAGATTCATAGAAACAAGGCTTCTGACATAGAAACGACATATGGTAACCATGTCAAAAAATATGTGCCCTTCGTTGGGCGCCAATTTTTAAGAGAATACTTTATTATCCTCAAATTAAATATAAATACATACGTATGTCAGCTCCGTAAGATGCGGTGTCTTAGAGCGATTTTTTGAGAACTGTCTTAAAGTAGCTATACCTTCGGACGTTCGTCAGACGTTTGTTAACGTGGAGCTGTGTAAAAATCGTTGTGTCCAGGCAGCCTTACATTTGAGAAAATATTAGTGAGGATGTCTAAACATGACTTAAAATTGAAATGCATGTACATATGTATATGTACTGTGTCCTGTTTTGGGCGCCAGTTAAATTGACATCAAACTTCCCATTACCCACATGACGAAAAAACTAATAGAATACGGTCCAACTACAATGATATAACTGCAGAGAGGTGGACAGGATGGACGAACATTTTTACCAAATTCAGGCAACCCAAGTGCTAATCAGAAGCAAGTTTAATGAACTCCAACTTCACAGATGGAAGTTTAGTCTCTGGACAACTATCCTCCAGACGACCATTCGCGCCAAGCAACCATCGTATGGATTAAGGTTATGACAAACTTAAGTCCTTCAAAAGAGAATCCTAAGAATCCTAATCCTAATGGTTTTTACTTTGCTCAAGTCGAGGTCAGTAAGATCTTCCAAGATGTACTCGCCTCGGGATTTCCTGCTTAAAACCACTAACGCAGGACAGGAACACAAGAGATGTGCCTTGTGAATGCGTAGAATGTGAAGAAAGAAAGATTTCTCACAATTCAGTGACTGGAATCTCTCGATGGAGAAGTTGGTTCCGGTTCCGAAAGATAGAAAAGTAGACAGAGCTTTCCTGAATTACATTCTTTTCTATTCACCAACAACATTATGTTCATTACCATCGATGATGATGAGTTAGAACCAAGTGAAGGTACGTGACGAATGATGTACTTCATAATGTAGGTACTTTAGAAGACTAAAGGAAAGGGGAAAAAACAGATCCTAGTAAATGCAACTGTATAAGACCAACAAATGCAGGTTAAAGCTGTTTTACGATCAAAATGTGTGTTCATGGTAATCATGGACCATCTGTTGATGGCCTCTGCAAATTTCCTGTAATCCCATCCGACTTACACTGCCGTGCATACATACATAATGACAAGTGATGCTTCAGATTGGCAGTAAAGTTCGTTGAGCAAAAACTTAAGAACAACCAACTTATTGTTTTCCCTGCTAACATCCCTAAGTCTCCTTACAACTAGAAGCACCTCTTAAAGCAATTAGCTACTGCAATTCTTCAAGTACAACACACAGCAGCGGCAGCGGCAGTGGCGGCGTCTTCAAGGTATTACTATTATCCTTTCTGCAAAAACTCACTGCATTTTCCTCAATTACACGTAATTTCGCTCACCGAGTTCGCTCTCCTGCAATATCAAGGATTATATTCACTCTATTGTTTTGCAAAAAGGGCTGAATGCACTCCCCCTCCCCCCTCAAGGCAACTGCATCAATATTGCAGACGATGTGGTTATTTACAAACACAAGGATTTGTATCCATTAATGGCAAATGGGCGGACAGCACGAACCACTCGGCCATTACTTAATTAATTACTTCATTTTCTGGAAGAAATATTTCAAGAAAACTATGTACACTGCTCACAAAGGTAAGCTAAGTCCGGAAAATCCTCTCATCCCAGCCATTCTTCCAACAATTTCGTGGAAAATGCGAAAGCATTTATTGTTTTCGGTTTACGTTCGACTTTGATTCCAATTTACACACTTACACTTACTAAAAAAAAAAAAACACACGAACATGGGCATTAGAGTCCTTTTTGAAAGACGAAACACAACAAAGGTTGTAGTTCTGGAAACTGGCAACAACTGGGAACTGGGTACTAGGTATTGGGAAACAACCATCTCGAGAAATCATTCTTGAAGAAGACCAACCCTTCTATCCATCCGTCCCACTGACATACACACTGCAGGTGTCTGTTGGACATGAAATGAAAACATTTTCATTTGCCATCGTACACAATACCATCACCACCACCACCACCATCACCACCAACCATCCGGTGATGGAGGGCGGAAATAGGTCTGTGAATTAATTAAATCCACCCATTCCATCGGAGCAAGTACGAAAGTCAAACAACCTTTTGTTTTGCCAACAACATTGTTTTTGGGGGAGTAAGAATCGTCGTTGTTGTCGGCTCCACCTTGACTTGGCCTTATGTTCAATAACATTGACTTCGACACCAATTAAATTAAAATAATGTGATGTGGTGGTGGGTGGTTAGGGAGCTTAGGTTGGGAGTAGTCCTGGGCAAATCTATAGCAAACAATTAAGAAAATTTTCGAAATGTGCTCTTGAGAGGATGCACATTGTGCATTTTATTGTTGTGTACACATAGACAGACGATAGATTGTAGATGGTAGATGGTAGCTCTGGTAGAGAGAATAAGACCTTTTTCGGTTTTGTTGTTTGTTTACAAAAGCCTTATCCTTCGTTGAAAGGATATAGATGTGCACACAATTTTCCACAACACGATAAAAGAACCTTCCTTTGCATTAATTGTTTGCCTAAGAACTGTTTTTGTATAGAGAGCCAGAGCAATAGTGTGTCTAGGCGTAGGAGTGCTCAGTGCAACGGGCACTGACGATGGGATGGGTAATTTAAGAGGTTAGAATAAGAGGTTGTTTTTGAAGTTTTGTGTTCTCTTTTGTCTTCGTCGTTCCTTTTTTTTTCTGTGTAATTCTGTTATGTTTACGCCATGTTGTTTACCTTGTTTGTCGTCTGTTTAACCGTGGATGTGACCTTTTCGTTTAGTTAATAGAGAGCTAAACTTAAAACCAATTTGCCGTGAATCCCTCGAGTGCTTTTGGAGAAGGACAATAGCAACGGATTGCATAGAAAGGTGGAGTAACTGCAGGCTGGAAAATCAGCCCATTGTAGTCGATGTAGACAATTCGAGAGAGGGGAAATGTTTATCAAAAGGAGAAGTTAGAATTCGATGTGCATTTACATCTGAATGCACAAAGAAAACACCAATTCAAATGCTTCATATACCTTAATCCATGTACCCACGTTGGGCGCCAATTTGGAATGAAATTCGGAATTACTTACACTTTATACATCCCTCACCTCAGGTTTGCAAAATAGTAACCAAGATACTCCATACTCCAACATGAAAGTACCTTGGATACCTAAACCCTAAGTATTTCTTATTGGTCGCCAATTTATGCCAATAGAAGCTTACATCCTGACTTCTAATCTGAAGAGGATATATAGCGAAACCTATAGGTTTGCAAACACACTACCAAGGATGTTCGTTCTGACCCGTAAAAACAATGTAAGCCATGATGGAAAGAAGTAACGTTTGTTGGGCGCCAATTAAGGAGACGAAAAGCTGCAATCATCAGCAAGAAATTCGCTCTCTAGAACTGGAAAGATCTCCCATTTGCCTCCTAAATAATGATATTAGCTCTCATCTGAACCAAGTTTTGAGTCTAAAAAACTTCGCCTTTAGGTTGTATAAGACAACATCACAGATGTCGGAGCTTATAGATTCAGATGTATACGCCTTACTCGTTGGGCGGCTTTTTTGTAAAGCAAAATGTTCAACCTTGTCTGTAAACAAAGTGTCTTTTACAAGGCTTTATTAACTGTGGATATAAGAAGATATAAACATACCTCATCATTCGTTAGCCAACCTCTCGGTTCAGCTTAGATAAGATTGTGTCAAAGGTGCCCTAACTAGTTTTTCTATTAAAATATGTTGTGCAGAGCTCGAGCCCCTCGTTGGGCGCCAGTTTATATAAGAAAAAGGCAAAGATTAGACTATCTTTCATAATACAACAGGATGCTCCTCTTTACACTTACTAGTTACGGCTACAAATGCCAAACAATCTTTGTTAGATACAATTACAATTCTTCCACTCTTATGACAACCAAAAGATAAACTTTATCAAACGCTCTTCAAAAATGAATACATTCTCAAAGTTAAAGTACAAGAAACCACCGCAACCGTGGAAATGTTTTCCAAAAAAATAGATACCCACTCAAAAAGGGACAGAAAAAAAAAACTACCGAAAACACCAAACTTTCATTCCGTTTCGTTCATGTCCATCATTTCTGCTGGGGAGTAGACAAAAAGTGCGAAAAACAACCATCGGAACATTTAATTTTAATTGCGGATTCCTGTTTCGAACAGAACACAGGTAGGATATAAATCTCCATCCGCACCAATCTAGGTAGGTATTTATATAGATACATATGTATGCCATTATTATAAAGTTGAAACAATCTACAAGCACTGCGTTGATACTATCCATCATTTCTATCCATGGCAGGCGATGGTTTTTACTCAATCTATGAACATTTTAAGGGAAATGTATTGGTTTCAGATACTTTTTTGTTTAAAAGAAGTCGGTTTGGCTAGAAGTCTGAAAATTGATCCAAACACGTTCCATATGACCAAAACTTTAAATGTACTTGGAATGGACAACTAAGACTGCTCTCTCGACTCAAACAAGTTACGGATTGGACGAATCCTTACAAACCTAAGAACCAGTTCAAATATCGATTCTGGCTATTAAATCTGGCTATTAAGACTAAGTTCAGAATGGTTTCATGTAGGGGTACACTCTAGGTACCCTATTGTTTATTTTATCTCCACTTAAAATTTTAGAAAACTCGGGACACTAGGCTACAAAGTTATGCATCACAAAATGTTCGAATATCTATAAATGTTCACAATTCCTTTTAAACACCAGACAAGCAAATATGGACATTTCCCATCGACCTTGTTTGAAGCCTTAACTCTGACCCTCACTTAATAAAAACAAAAAAAATAAAAATACAACTAAAATTTAAAAAATAAAACTTTTATAGCGAAATGAGATAAAAATAAAAAATAACAAGGGACGGCCGTGTCCATGGTAAGAGTATCATAATCGCAAATAGCTGTTTTCCTGCTTTCATTCGTCCTTATCATTCCGCTTTGTGATGCATCTCGAATTTCGAATTTTTGAGAGTACTTTGTAAAAAATGTATATATGTATGTGTGGTTTTTTTTTCAAACAAAAGCGTTGTGCATACTCGTCCCTTACATGTTCATAATATGAATTTAAATAAACAAGAGAAAAACATCGGAAAAAGTATGAAAAGCATTTATGAAACTGTCTATGGCATGGTCGGTTGATTACGTTCAGCATGAGTAAATGTGACATATGTCATAAGTAACCACGGAACAGAGCAGAGGTTAATGAAACGTTTGATTTTTGCTATAATTGCAAATAGAAGAAAAAGTTCACTAAAAAGCAATCAATGGTTATAGAAGGTATCTAGGTATACTAAGCATTCAACTTCGATGAAAGACTTGTATGGGAGTTTTGATATAGTGGGCCAAAAGTCTGTCGAAAGTATTGGAAAACTCAAGGTATACTTAATAGAAAAGGTATTAAACTTGCCTAGGAAATAATTGTACAGCAGAGTACTCGTTGGCGGGTAGAGGGTATATCATGAGATATGTATCTGTTACCACACAAAACATGGGATCCCACAAGGCTTCGTACTAGGGCCACTACTGTGGCACTCAAGGTTAGAAGAGTTGAGAACCAACAAAATCAGATTAGAAATAGTAAGCTTAGCTCGATAGTTGCTTACTGGCGCTGGAATTGGTCTTTGTGGAACTTACTCTTAGCGAAAGATGATTTGTAATGATAAATAAACGACAACTACTCTCGACTACATCCAAGTAAGGTAAGTGGACCATGTCATTGCTTCAGTCAAAATCAAAGCCGTCACAGAGAATTGGATAATCACCTAATCCAATTCCGGACAAGGTAAGATACAACCAATAGCCATGCCAACCAATGCTTAAAGAACCATCCGAAGGTCCTATTCCAGATCAAGCAGGAGTATGGTGATGTATCAGCCTCGAAAAAAAATTGACAAAATGCTGAGACCGAAGTAGATATGCGGTGCGATCCCAAGAGCAATGAATTCCAAGACTGCACCTCAAAAGGAATACCCTGACATCAATAGCATAGAATTAGGCATATTTTAAACCATGGACTATACAGTATTTATAAATTTTACCCCTTCCTCCATCAACACATCAGTAGGACCCAATATGGGTTACATTCTTATTGAACAGATTATTCAAAAGTTTGACATCTTCCCCATCAACTTGCGTAAGAGTGACTAGGACAAGAAGGAACTCAACTCTTTACTACAAATGCGTGTCCCATGAACCCTCTCATGCTAATCACACTGTGATTGCTTAACGCAGTATCACCCTCATCCCACTCGGATTCCAAAATCTCCACACGACATATCCAAAAATATGTTTTCGAGTGATGAATTCATAGAAAGTAAAGACCAACCAAAAATCCAGAAAAAAAAAAACACTTTTCCGTGAAAAATGTTCGCCCAACAGCAGGCAGCAGTAACCTGACAACCACCACCACCTTTGGCGCTGCACTCCAAGCACACCCTTTCGATCCACATCCATATTTCGAATGTGACTGGAAAATCTCTACCATCGATGGCTCGTAGTTGTGTTCAGAGTTTATAGAACTTCATACAAAAAAAAAAAAAATCAGAAAAACAGACAAAAGTATAAAACTTCTCATCGACGACAAGAGGAAGGATCAGCAGTAGCGGCAGCAGCAGCAGTAGCAGTAGCATCAGGATACAATGATGAATGTAAGGCTAGGTTGGGTGGTGGGTTCCTGGGTTCCGCTGCGTAGCAACAGTTTGCCATGGCAATAATTATGATTGAGTTTTATTCGAGAGAAGTACCCTTAATTTGTTTTCTAGGTATGTATACACACACAAACACACACCCATCCACAGGACGAGAAAATACCCAAACACACACGCATACACAGTAAGGAGGGAAAGGCACGAGACTGCTACTTTTAGTGATGAGCTGAGTGCGGCCCTCTGCTACGATAGAATACTTTTATTGAATTATTATACATTTTTTTTTTTTATTGTATATTTATGTTGGAATTTTTCCGATACTTATCCTGCTGCCACTTATAGACGTTGTTGTCCTCCTAGGGGCTTCCCTAGGATACGTGTGTTACGGGCAAAAGAAAAGAGCCAACAAAACGAACAAAAAAAAAATCAAAATAATTGAGAGGACTCTGATTTCATGGTAGAATGAGGAATCAACCACTCTCCCCACTCCCACTTCAGCGTGATTTTTTTTTCAAATTTTTCGATAAACGGTTACGACGGTGGTTTAATGGAAATTAATGAAGAGCACCAGAGTGGGCCTCCGTTCCAGGGGTTAGAAGAAATATTTGCTTGGAATGGCAATTAATAATTTTTCTGGGGGCATTTCCAAGTCAAATTAACAAAAAAACACAAAAATACAGAAAAAAAATGTTACTTCGCAATTTAGATCGATGGATGGAATTGTTTCGGAGGCAAATTGGCAAAGAACCAAACCGTAGCGAAAAAATGGCAAAAAACCAAAAGGAAAAAATGTTTCAAGGATATTTGAACAAGAAAATTGCGTATTTAATTAGATTTTAATTTTGGTGGTTGCTCGAGAGGCCGAGACGAGGTGGGCGGGTAGATACTCTCATTAAGTATCAAAGGAATGGATAGCGTGATTAATTGCTCAAAAGTGGTAACAAAACTTGTTGGAGTGTGGCAAGTGTTTATTTTACTTAATGTGGTGGGAACGACGTGATTGACGTTCGGCATGTGGTATGACAAAGTTGTCATCCCAATGAAAGGGAAAAGATTGAGGGAATTTAAGGGATTTTTTGCGGTTTGCTCTGTTGGCTTTTCTTGGAATTGTGCTTTGAAAACACCCAACATGATGGGAGAGAGAATTGCAAAATCGGAAGAATGGTGCTGGGGTGCTTTTTTGGGATTTGCAAGTGGGTGCTATAGGGGGAGGAGTTGGATGAAAGACCGGATTGTATGAGGCTTGTTTACTAAGCCAAATCTCAGTCGAAATGGTGGATGTATAGCCTTAGAGAAGCAGGAAATTGTTGTATGAAAAGAAAAAGGAACATGGGTGGGAATAAGTACAGAAAGTCAACGTAAAGACTTGTCCATTATCGTGTAATAGAGGTACGTCTTCAAGTATGCACTTTACACAGAAAAAGCCACTTGTTTTAACCCCAAAACTGAAGAAAACGTTTGGTGTTTCTCAAATCAGATCTCATCAGCCTTTTCAATTTTAGAAAAAAACAAATTTCCATTGCCTTGGATCTGACAGCATTGAGAATCTACAGGATGGTGCAGACAAACAAGATTTTGAGATATCATGCATATATCGCACCTAAATAAATGATAATAATCCGGGATACCTTTCGACAAGTTTATGTGGCAATCTGGCTTTTAACTTTTAAGTTACTAGACCTGTTTATAGCAGGTTAAACCAGCTGGTCTAGTTAGGTTGGGAATTTTTCAAACAAAAACATAGGAAGATTGCAAAAGAATGGACTGAGCTCACCTGAATAAATAAAGAAAACGAACAGCACCAGACTAGGAAACTCTAAGCCGTACATCTACCAGCTACAAACGACAGAAAGCAGTCAATCCAAAATCCTTGCATCATCAGGAAACACTCGAAACTGCTACCTCTATAAAAATGTCCCTAGTATGATAGTGTACGTACAGCATAGTAATGTCATCGAAAACAGGAGCTCCAACTGTGTCTTTAAAAAATCGTTGACTAAGGTCATGTTCTCCCCAAATCATCAGCAACGTCTGGATACCAGAAAGCATAACCAATTACTGGTATAATACCTCAACTTAGTCCATCTGACAAAAAAATTAGCTATACTGTCTCCTCGAAATCTGCTAAACCCTGATCTTCAAATGCATATCTCTGTGGACAATAGAGCTTACTCCCACACTTCACACTGTATGGCTGACTTTGAAATCTTGGGTGGGAAAGCTGAACCTTAATCTTATAATAATAACGGACTGTCCTTGCTATTCTAAGACAGTTGAACATAGAAAATAGCTTAGTCTTGAAGTGAACAAGGCGACTTCTGCCCACAGCGTATGAGAAAAATAAGTTCCTACATATTGAAACAAATAAAAAGGACGACCGCAATACCACAGGCTGAACCAAGAATACCATGAATGCAATCTAAAGATCCACATCTGCTTTGGTGTTAAGTCGAAACTCAGGCTCCAGGTTCGAGATGACAAATAAGTTACAAGGCTAGAATAGAGAACTGTCCTGGTAGGACTTTAGGACTTTCGTATAAAACTCTTCACGTACGACTTCAAACGTCGCAAGTTTATAAAGCAATGAATGTGTGTGTATGTCTCCCACCAGAATGCACTCTTATGTAGATGATCTAAAGCATTGTAAATCGAACATCCTTTCAATATGTTCTATAAAATTCGAATGAAAGTAGCGGTTTTGACTCACAGTGCTACTTACACTGCCTTTCTACAGAATCAACAAGTAAACCAACAAGAAGAGACCATGCAGGGCGTATAGTTTTAGGACATCCAAGTGTCATCCTACAGATTTTGTTGAGGTTTCGCTTGAAATTGCTACAATAGACTACCCTATGTACATATGAATCACATTTTTCATTCGCTTGACTTCATGCATTGAATTATGTCTAAGCAGACTGACTCTATCCATGTGTCCTGTCTCTTAGACAAAACTTTCGCCACATTTTTTTCGAAATTCAAATGCATGAACTTCTTCCCAAGCATTCTATTCATACTTCAAGTTGATGGAATATAGAATGAATTCTAGATTTAAACTAAGGAATGCTACGAGTCAGTACAACCACCCACCACACATCTACAGCAGACTGTCATCCATGCAAACGAAATTGAAAACTCTTTGTCTGTTGGTATATCCTCGTCATAACATTCAACCTACTTGACTGTGCGCCTAACCCCTGACCTGTACGCCTTAGTTAAAGACACGATATTTGCTTCGAAACACAACAAATTCAAATCAGTATCTGCTGCGCCTATATACAGATAGAATCGACCAACACCATCTTCTGCTAAACCAATTATTTTCAAGGCAATAAGACACAAAACTTTAAATTCAAAATCTCAATTTTCACAAAATATTCTCATTCTTACCACATCTCGCATAAACATCAAATTCAGGACGTGCCAGGTTGTCGAAAGAAGAGAAAACCTGCCTGTGCCAACAAACATCGAATACCTGCCTTACCCATCATAACATGTGCCTCTCTCTCTCTCTCTCTCTCTCTCTCTCTCTCTATCCCTCTCGTTCTCTCGTTCTGACTTGGTTTTTCTTTTTGGACGAAGCAACTTCAACAACACATCCATCCATCCATCCATCCATCCATCCATTTATTGAGTATCCTTATTCCATCATATAACTCAGGTCCACCCCATCAACATTTCATTAATCCTGTTGCTAGTGCCAACGGTTGCGAAGTCAACGCTGGCTAAAAGTTTGGGGGGTTGGAGCCCCACCCACCTATACAATGGTACACAGGACTATGCTGCTGCTACCGTTGGTACTACTGCTGCTGCTGATGCTAAAGTTGTATCCACCTCGTTCGGTCTCTCTCACGCTCTAGCTCATCATTATTATTGTTGTGCCATTGTAGGGATATTCCATGGGTACAAGGATATCAAAATGGAAAATATATTTTCCAGTCAGTGTATAGGTTAGGGTTGATGAAAAGTGTGGGCCTGCTGGTTGGCAGTTGCCTACTTGTATGTGTAGTGTATGAAATGTTTTTGTGTAACTACAAACTCTCGTTTCAGGACACGACACGACGAGAAACATTACACAAAAACTGTTGTGCTGCTGCTGCTTATGCTGTTGCTCTCTGGACCTGAAGCCGATGTTGGTTACGGAGAATGGATGTGTTGTTGCTGCTACTTTGGGGCAAAATAATTTCACTTCAATAAAAGAAATATGAATAAGAACATAAACTATACTTGTGACACACAGTGGGGCCAAGCATGGTCGTTTTAGAATGTTAAGGGATAGGTTTATCGATTTACATTTTTTGAAGACTTTTTTGTATATTAAGTGTACTGTAGCCTCAAGTTTTCTCGTTATAGAACTGAGAACTAATTTAAATATTAAATACAAACTTTAGCCTCTAGAGACAAGTCTTACCATCTTGTCCCTATATGTAGTCTTATTTTCTCAAAAAAAACCAAGCCAATGACACAAAAAGGTGTTGAACCCTTAGATAAACCATGTTGGGTTCACAAGATCATGATGAATATAAAGGGTATGTTTACAGAATAAAATTGCTTTACAAAGCTGACAGTATCGCTGGTAATGTTCAAATATTATAATCGGTACCTCGAATCCTGAGAGCCAATAACATAAAGCTATGACCTTCTCCTTCGTATGTAAAGACACCTTGACGAGATGCGAGGGTTTTAATTGACTCACAAGCCTGCTGAAATACCAGCCATGTTTGTTGTTGGTCCACTAGCAATGGTCCCTGGCAGCGCTGTCCTTGTCAGAAGGCTCATAAGTTCGGTGAACCAAGTCTGTCCCCTTCTAATCCAGAATATTATGCGACCCGTGCAATAGGCAGGTGCAACCCAGTACTAGCCAAAAAACTATGACCAGAAGTGGTCAGAACGGGAAGGTGAACCAGGCTTTAGCTCCTCGAGCTTTGGCTTAGCCGGTATATGGAAAAATGGAGGAGGCCGGAACGAGCAAAGCTTGTAAGCCTACAACTCCACATTTTTCAACAGCAAGACCACGTCCTACTAGACAGAAAAATCAGATTTGGAAGAAAAAAATCCTAAACCTTGCAAAATGGAAAATGAGAATGATGACTCTATATACTAAGGCGAAGAGTTTTATTAGAAATATGGCCCCCGAACGATTAGAAATCATCAATTTTTCTTTTTCAGATAAAGCAAAAAAAAAAGGTCAAATAACACAAAACACAGAAAAGAGATTACCAACTGCAGAAAAAATTCAGAAAATCAAGGAAATAGGTGTTTAGCTCTTAAATGTAATTTATTGGAAACATTAAATAAATTAATCACTTAAAGTAGTACAAATAAATTTTTTCAGATATAAGAATAATTTTATAAAACTTACGATTACAATAATTTCTAAGAAAGTATACTTAAATAATTTCAGTCAGAAAAGTTTGTTCTGTTGCTTACCTGAAATGAAACAAAAAAAATTAAAAACGTTAGTATAAATGAATAGAATAAATCTAAAATATTTATTACAGTTAATTAAATTTTTATTATTTATTAAGAATAAAACACCCGTATTTATTACGATTTTTCCAAAATTCGGATTGGAACTTGAAAAATACATTTTTTTGAATTAAAAATTGTTACCTCACTAACTGCTCACTTTGCTGCTCTTTAATGATAGTAGACATAACATGGATGTTTTGATTTGGGGATATTGTGTTCCAGTATTTTTCAAAAATTCGGAATACCAAAAAAAAAATCATTTTCATAAACTTTTTGTATGTTTGTAGTCATTGTTCTTGTTCAATCGGAAACTGGAAACCCGAAGATGGATAAGGGAATTCAAAAAAACAAATCGGATAAAACTTTTTTTTAAAAAAAAAAGATACTTAAGGAAACGTTGGGCTATCCTACCTACCTGTATGTAGTATAGTATACACATTTCTGCTATCTCCAGCGTGATTGGATCAGGAGCTGAAGAAGCTGCTTGTTTTTTCTGAAACTGCAAAATGCTGTCACCAATAATAAAGTTTTGGAAAAATATTTTAAGGTCTCGTATATTCCCAAAACCTTATTACATATATAAATATATTGAAAACAGGGTGAACCATAACAATATCTCATACATATGTTAAGGGGGAAAATATTGCAGAAAAAAATCATAAATTTTGTACTGATTTTGGTACTCTAGTGCTCTAGTGCCTTCTTGCAGAGTTAGGGTGAATATAATCGATATACTTAAACGTCTCACTAACCTAGTGATGAGAAGATTCCAACTGGAGTTCGTCTAGCAATGTCAGTTAAACATATCGCGGCTATAGCTGAGAATGTGACTGAGAGCCCATTTCGATCACAGGACTTTCAGAAAATACTTGGTACCGCATTTTGCATAAAGAAGTTCCCTTCCATACTTATGAGTTTAGTACAAAAATTGAAAACACCAGACCACGCAGTATTTTCGCTGAGTGGATAGTGGAAATTTCTTACAAAACTATTCTGAGTGAAGAGGCTCATTTTGATTTGTCTAGGTAGGTAAGGTAAACAACACAAACCATTCCATTTGAGGCTTCAAAAAAGTAGCTCTTAATCCACAACGAATGGCGTTGGGCAATATATTTTGAAAACGATGCTAGTGCGACAGTCTCAGTGAATAGACTGCATTACCGAACTATGCTGACTTAATTAATAATGAAAGTTAGCTTTAGGTAGTTGGCAGCATAATCCATATCCAGCATAAGTGAGGAACAAGTTTGATTCTAACTCTCATTCAGATGTAGCATCCTGTAGCCAATTCAGTGTAGCACAGAACTTTTTAAAAACACTCTAAGACTTAGACTCTTTATTCTGATTTGAAAACATTTTCGGATGATATACGAGTGCATAGGTCAGATGTTTTAAAAAAAACTGGCTTCTGTCCCAAAGAGATAAATAGGGAACTCCAATCACAAATTCTAGGTTTTGGAATCTAAAATAGAAACCCCTCGGTATAGACCACAATTATTCTGATACGAATATCTTCTTGGAAGATCAATCCAAGATTGGGTTTATAGTGTAGCCTTTAAAAAAACTTACAACAAATGCAATGGAAGGTCTTAGTAGCATCACTATCACACTCTTTACTAAGAGCACTAGATTCAGGTTACAGGGTTGACAGGAAAAGAGAACCTTGCACCCGTCAGATGTAGATCAAAAATGACACATTTCGCATTCCCACCCATGGTCTCTTGTTGAAGCAATGATAACCCAATGGTACTGCCATCAACCAGCCGATGGATACATAACCATCTTGACAACTTACGAGAAGCTACAGGGCATCTGGTACACACACCATTGATTCTTTATTGTATGAAGAAGACCCCATAGATACGGTACAGAGGTCATTGGATTTAACCGGTACAGTGACTCAATTACACCCCACTGTGCTCTGCTTCACTACTCCAAATAACTAACATATTATCCCGAATACACCTGTCTTATACATACATAAGAGTATATCAACTCCTATTTCATACGCAATAGGAAATTCTAAGAAAAAACCATTCGCGTTGCCCCTGGGGAGCACGAGAATTAGAGTGAGAATCATATTCTCATCGACGACTACGACGACGATGACAACAACGACAACGAGTTATGTGAATAGTAGTAAAAAGATATCTTTTGTTGTCTCGATAGCAATGTGATATAACAATAAAAATGAAGAAAAACAAATTGAAAAAAAAATATAGGTATATCTTACCTACACGTAGGGATGTACACATATGGAGTATAAATACTCAATGACTGTATAATAACAATAATAACGGTTCAGGTTGCGTAAGTACCTCACATAATACACATGTCCAAAAAACGTTCCATACTCACTACGTAATATGAAATTTTCAAAACGTTTCGTATGAACTAATGAAATTGATATTTCCCTAACGTGGTGTATCCATGGAGAGAATTGAAGAATGTACCATGTATCTAACATCTCCTTTCACATACACACTCGTACTTCACTCAGGTTGTCTAGGGCTACACTATGAAATGAAATGGCGGAGAGCCAAATAGCAATAGCAATAGCAATAGCAATAGCAGTAGAAGCTGAAGCAGAAGCAATTCAACAATGGAATGGTTTTGGAAGGATACTCCATCCATCTGAAGGGGTGTTGCTAATAAGATACAAATACACATGTGACACAAGTGAGACTTGAAAATGCGGTTCCTTCATTCGCATTGTTAGTTCTCTTTTTAAGGCGATTATTGAAGTATGAATGTGATTTTTGGGATTGGTTTGCTTGCATATGAATGCTGAAGCTTGAGTATATATTTTATTAACGATGTGGTTGGTAGAAGCCACTGTCATGTCTCGTATTGTCTGGGAATGAGTCAAGTTAGGTAGGTATAATAGTACTTTTGAGAAGCTAATTGGCTGTAAGATGGTTTTCGACTCTAATTCGAAAAGAGATACTTAGACTTAACTCAAGGATATGTGGTATGACTGTGTCTCCTAAGTCGATCAAAATTTTCAAGTGTTAAATCAAAGCCGAAAGACCGGTATGTGTTTTCGAAATCAATTTTAAGTTTTGACATTTCAACGAAGAGAACATCTTGCTCTTGACATTTCCTACTAATTCCTCGGAAAAGCTATCAGATACCCATGATATCCACATGAACCTTTAAGTGATACTCGAGCTATGCCCTCTAGAAATCGTCGAACTACCTCATCCTCCAGACGAACTTCAACTCTAACCACGACCTCAAATTTTTAGAGAGAGATGTACAAACGGTGAGATTATAAGCCCCGCTTCCATATCCATCTTCAGGGATGGGTGAAAAATGGATAAAACTATCCAACCTAGCAAGTGTGTTACAACCGGAAGTATATGGAATCACCCAGGCTTACCGGCACCTATTCACTCTGTACTCTAAGCAGCTATGAAACCCATCACTTCCATCAAAACCGGACAAATGAAATAAAGAGAAACTCGAATCTCTAAACTAGAAAGAATACCTTCAGCTGGATTCTGGAACGAAACAGTCGATGAGGTAGCTAGAAAAAGCTGACAACCAAACGAAGAGCAAGTCGACCACTGAGTCCTAACAGCTTTAAGTCTTTTGATGTCAAAAGTTGGCACGAACTTTCACAACCTGGCGAACGAAAAATAGAATAGCGGACCCCCATCAGCTATCACAGTACCTAGATCCTAGATTCTAGAAAATCCTCATAAGTTTATCCAGAGATATAAAGTGCGTTTTGACCCTAAAATCTCTGATAAGCTACTACTTAAACAGTATATAAGCTCTCCAAGTAGGTCAGGATGCTTTGAGTCAAAATTCCGGCATAAAAAAAGGGGAAAACTCATAGGCTTCCAAGTCGATGATGAAAGCAAACACTTTTGAGATTTTCTAGCAACAATGAGTAAATAATACAGTAAGGACCATGAGATAACTAATGTTTTGGAAGAGAAGTCCTTGACTTCTCCTATTGTCGCAGGATTTTACAGTCTTTTTTTTTTCTGAGCCATGCTCTTGATAGGTTACCCACTTATGTAGGTATACTTGGATATTGCACAGATTAAGTTCCAACGCTAAGTGCCTGGTGGACAACTTAATTATGCTACATAACATTTGAATTTCGAGATCCTTTGACAGATTTCCTCTATGCATTGTGTGGTGCTAGAGGCCTCTCTCTCTCTCTGAGTCAAATTTTGTCTAGAGCTCTTATGCTTTCCAATTCAGAAAAGTAATCAGCGAGTCACTTCCAGAATAACTCTTAAGCATACTCGTAAGCGATGAGCTCTCATACAGTACCCAACATTCTAAAGAAGTATTCGATACTATCGTCATGACAACAGTGAGGTCAGGCCAGCATTTAATTTTTGGCCTCATGCCTCAATTTATTCCATAAATTCTAGAGCTAGGCTAGAGATGTTAAAATTCTTTGGTCTAGATGTGGATTCCATTAAAATTTTTCACCTAGTGTCCCTTCATTAGATGGCTACTTCGAATGGGATTTCTGTGATGAAGGATTCTCTTCATGGTGAAGGAAGCAATGAAGACTGACAAACCATTACCTCATATTAAACAAAATTCAGTCAGTCTTTCTCCAAAAAAGTTTACATTAAGATGCATAACCACTTTATCATATTTGAAGACGTCAGCAGGTAAAAGCCGTACCTTCCGTCTATGATCTGATTAACCTGTGCACTGTAGTTTTAAAAGACTTAAAAGGCGAACTAGCTCCTCGGAAATATCATAGTTGTTATAAGCATTTTAAAATAAATAACTTTCCTTCAGTAGAACTGCAAGAAGGTATCCTCTCTGTGGTATAAATAAAACCTTCTAGATAAACTTATTCCTCTACCTTATTACTTGCAGTTTGTCAACAAAGATGGCATTCAAAGGAACACACTTTTTTCTCTTCCTCCACGTTCTCTCTCATTTTCCATTAAAATAGATCTAAATCATTGATTACTTGGTTTCTGTAGGAGAAAATAAAAAAAAAAAGGAGAAAGAAAAGAAAACATACCAAGGACGCGACCAGACACCACCTCTTCAGCGCAAACAACAACGTGGCACCCTTTCGTAGGGTCGGTCGGTCGGTCGGTCGGTAGGTCCCACGCTACATTCATAGCGAGTTCACCTCTAATTTGATCTGATAAAGTAATTTGTCTTAGTGACAGTGGCAAACATTTTATTGAGAGCTCGCGCACACACAGAGATGGAACAAGAAATAAAATTGTCACCCGACGACAACCTGGAGGACGACGAGAACGTCGACTACCCACCATCGTCGTCGTCCTCGTAGTCGTCCTGATAAAGTACAAGAAACAGAGAAAAAAAAATAAAAAAAAAAGGAAATTACAATTTTATTCAGTGCATGCAGGATAACACACATATCCTGGCAAAGTGCACTGCAGAAATATTTCTATGACTTATGTACACCGGAACGCGTTAGAGATGATGGTTCGAGGGCAAGATCGGAGAAGTGTGTGTTGCCACACTTGACGGTTTATTTTATCCAATATTTGCCTTGTGCAGTTCATGTTTTTAACCTCCATCCCAGCGTCTAGTGGTGGCGCGGCGTCCTTTTCGTGGTGGCGCGGTACTGAAAACCTTTCTAGGTTTATGACCTCCAACAGAAAAATATCGACATAAAACTAAAGTGCACTGTGCTATTTGTTAGCTTTGTGTCATTCGATTGAAATGTGCAGATAGCTTTAGTTTTATGATTCTCAGCGAAAGGAGTCAACACAGCACAACGAGCGCGAACACAGCTAATGGAAAATCCAGAAAGAGAGAATCAACACACAGAGAGAGAATAATTCGACGGCAAAAAGGATGTTTTTGTGTGTATTGCCACAAAAGCAGCGCGAGAGAGGGGGAAACTGAATGCATGTAATGCAGCAGTTAATGAGTTAAATGACTTTTACGGAACGAGGGCAATCCTGTATTGAAATGGATACAGCGGATATAGGGTACTTGTTTAAGAAAAAAAACTCTTTTTTTTCGTTTCCTTTATGGCTTTGGCTTATCCAAGATCGAGAAGTGGGAAAGTAGGGCAAAGCAAGGACAGTATATGGAAAACATGACGCAAACTTAGTTGAATGTACTTCATACGGAAGGAATGGATTATATTTTGGATGATAAACAACTAACGCACGCTCCCCAGAGGTCATTGTCGACTATATAAAGACAAAGATGCACTACAGTCTTGTTAGTAAGTCGAACTCCTCCTCGTGGTGTTATATAGGAATCTCTTCCAAAATTGCGAGCACAAGACTCCTGTAACACAAAAAAAAAACTATCAGTAGATCGGTGGCTCAGAAGCCACGTGACTATGAGTGACAGTGACTATATATCGGCATTCGGAGACACTAATCAAGACTCGGATTGCAAGGACATTTGCAGTAGAGAGTAGCAGGTAAGAAACCCAATAACGCGTGAAAAAGATGAAGAGAACATTTTGCAGCAATCCTTAAATATTTACACGGTCTTGCCTTAGTCTCAAGCCATAGTGAGCCTTTAGGGACAACAATTTGACGCACTGGTACAGGAGTACCTAGTAAAATTCAAATAAAAGCAGAATACTTCAGCAGAATGGATTGTGGAAACAGGAGAACTACATACATTCGTACATACAATGACCCAGCCCTAGCCACAATAAGTCATATTAGACCGGATTAAGGTATGCAGGTTAGGTTAGGTACGTGGGTAAGCGAGTGGAAGTGTTCAAGCAGTTGTGGCAATAGTCCTCAACCTTGTGGGATACCGATTTGAATCACCAGCATCTACAAGACACGTTCCTGTTTCATAGTCAAGATTCTCTGGAATGCTTTGCAAATCATGGATCTAGTACACTGAAGAAGAGTTTTCGCAACCAAATCAAAGTACTGAAGTGGCAAGTTAGTGTAGAAAGCCTTCTACGTAGGAGTCCAACACAAGTTGAAAGAGAACTCAACAAGTTTACAAAGTAAAGCCAATTGTTTGGTTCAGCTCAACGCAGTAAGTACAGACCATTCCTCGCTGATACCTGATCTGAATATAGTTACTATATTGAGTACACCAAATAGTGGTTTATCTCCTCTTATCTAACCCACGTACTAACCTTATGTCAACTAGTGTGAGCGTCCTTTCGTATAGTTTAGGGAATGAAGGCATTAAAAGTAGTACCAGTCGAGTAAAGTCGAAATGGGTAAACCCAACTCACTGGGCCCAGACACTCACTTAAGGAAAATGCTCGACAAAAAGGTATCCAGGTTGATGCCTTTTAATTTCGAATGACGCCCCATAACACCGTCAAACTCTCTACAGATACACACACCAATCCCTGGAACCTTTAACGATTCCACTAATGTTTAGTCCTCGTTAAAGTATAATTTCAACTTAAAATCCCGATAAGGATACACACAAAAACGATAATAAACAACAATTATCGTCGAAATAATTAAATCGGACTTGCGAGAGTCCCCCCAACATTTTACCACTCTTATCGATTTGCAGTTTTGCGAAGGGTCATTCCAACCAGAAGCCATTTAAATCATCCACCCGTATTTGTAAACCATACTATGCCCATTAAAATGTTCGTCCTTCGATTAAAATCCAAAAATTTGAATCTATAAAACGTAAAAACTGACTTTATGACGCAAAATAACGGTCATACTCTCTGTCTCTCTCTCTCTCACTCTCTTTTTCTCTGCATATAAAGACACAATACAATCCCCAAGGATTGTCACGAAACCACGACAAAACAATAAAAACGTTTCGCAAAATACCACCAAATTACACTCTCGAACGCTAAATTTATAACAATTTTACTATATCCACAGTGACAAGGCGGCAGCACCCCACCAACCCCCTCCTGGAAGCAGAGGAAGTTCACAAAACCATTAAAAATTTTAAAATAATTTATGACACTCGTCAGTGGAAGGGCGAAAGGACGAAAGGACGAAAGGACGAAAGGAAGAGATGACAAAACAAAACAGTGTCACTCAGTCTCTGCCAGATCCTCGAGTGTCTTTGTTTTAATTTCCGTTTTCTTAATTACGCCTTCGTCCTTAATGTGTCTGTGTGTATGTATGCAATTGGGTGGCTCAGTCTATTTGCTGAATAGTCAATAAAAATCTTTAAACACTCACCACCCGCACACACACGCGTCCTTGGAATGGTTATGGTAAAGTACACCTTTACCACCCAATAACAATTCATTTTACTATCTTTAGCAAACAGACAGCGATCGTTAAATGAATAATTGACCATAATTATCGCAAAAGCTCGCTCCTTGCTCTCTCTCTCTCTCAATTGGACGTTTTTCTCGTGATTTTTTTTTTTATTGAAATCCTTGATGACTGACTAAGTTTGTGTGTGAGTACGAATAAGGAACGGAAAAAAGGATTTTTCGCTGAATGTTGCAATTTGTCGTAATAAAAAGTGTAAATGTTGTAATTGCTCGCACACCTGGATGAAATGATTTTTCTTTGTGATATTTACCTTAGAAAACAAAAGGAAAAGCCGTTACGATATGAGTGTATCTGGTGGAAGAGCGCCCGGCCGGCGGCGGAGGAAATCGTTTTGATTGCTTCATTTGGATTCACGTGCAACTTTGTTGGGTCATTATCGTAAATTGTTGTAGCTACTCCTACCGACTCGTATTTGTACATTGTTAAGTGGAGGAATTCATTAAAATTTTTTTTAAGTACACGCAATTAGATATTTGGGCGTGTCATTGATATTATTAAATTATTATAATGCTTGGTTTCATTGCTGGGGTATACGGGGAAGGTATCATTACGTTGGGAGGCATTTACAGTCACAACTTGGGTGGCTCATAGGAAATTAGGGCAAATATTTACTAATAGTAGGGCTAAGTCGATGACTGTGTACCTAACAGATACAAAAATCCTAAGAATCTTTGTCAAGGATTCGAAGAAAAATGTTGCCTCCTCACCTACATTTGCTCTGAATAATATTTTTCTATAACCTGAGGTCTATGGTTAGGGTGACTTTCACATCAGAATTTAGTCAAAATGACCTAGCAGCATCCGCCATTTATTTGTAGATCTATGAATCGGTCTCATTTCCTATTGAAAAGCATAGAAGACTGTCCGGGAACTACATGGGCAAGGTTGCTCTGAGGATGTCTGGTTAGAATATGTAGCATTCAAACCAGAGAGAAAAATCCTGGGAGACAGAACTTTAAAACCTGTTAGCTAGACTTGAATACAGAGCCCCTATCAATAAGGCGATGTGTGACAGTCCATCATACGGCCACTTGTATACTATTGCCCCGCTATGCTGCACTTTGCCTGTTTCTACTTGATACTACTTGATATTACTTGCACCATCATTGATATGTACCTAACTCTGAGGAGGTCTGTAGGATAAGGTTTACGAAGCAAACAAGAGAAGTGTAGTAGGTGCAGCGGAGCAAAGCGGTGCCCCAAAGGACGCCCATTTATGCGACAAATGCTGGCAGTAGGCTGCTGTATAAGGGCACTAAAATACATATCAGATGCTCAGGCTGGACTGAAAGCACTATCTTCGAACGCTATACGACTCAACTCTTGCTGCAATGGGATGGAAACTCGTGCCAGGCCACAGCTAGACCAATCAACGTCCAATATGGCACCAAATGGATCTTAAACACTTATGCGTCCAGTCTTTGAACTACCAGAAGTTTAAAATAAAGCGTTGGAAACCTTTAATCTTGGCCTTAACCAGTTCATGTAAGTCGTCGAAGAAGAATGTAAAAAATTTCAAAAATTTGATAGCGACTGGACTTTTCGTTAAAATGTTCAGCCATAACAAGCCCTCCTTGATCGCCATGATCTTCTACAGGAATACTCTACAGTGATGGGGAAATTTACAGACATAACAGCATAAAACTTAATTGGATCCCTGGGTTGACTCTGTTTTCCAAGTGGATACGATTGTTCCTAGGAATACGTAGAAGGATATGCAAAATTGAGCTGAAAGACCTTCTAGGACTCTCGGCATATCTGGGAATCAAAGGACTATTCGTTCTAAGTTCCTACGAAAGTCAGACAAGCCACAATGAGCCCAAGGGTTGAGCTGAGTGAGCAGTGGTCAACATGACAAGGGACTCAGATATTTACGAGCCTAAAGAGATAACCAGATTTGATCCTGTAGTCAGTTCCAAACTCCCTGAGTTCAACCAAACTCCTGTAACTGCAGGACTGAATTTTCTAACTCGTATGTGGGTAACAAGATATATTGAGGACTCCGATGAGATTTTTTGAAGAGAGTGGGTTAACTTGGCTTATGTATCCCCTCGTCCACGAAATCAATTTACATATGAAAGCCTTTCAAATATAATTGTGTTTGGTACGGTCTTTCAATGAGGAATCACCGCCATTCCTGCTGTATCTCTGCAGGAAAGACTGTAATCTGTAAACCCCCATGTCGCCTTTTGTCTGTCACAAGTCTTTTGAAGGAATCTGAGAACCAAGGGTACATTTGAAACACAGTTTCTAGACTTAGACACAGTGCCTTTCACTCTATGTACTGGATGGTACTGGTACTGTTTCCATGACAACTCCCTTCCAAGCATGCACTCAATACCACTGAGAATGGACTGTTTATAATGAACAGAAAGAAGCTTGCCTTGATTATCCTGATTACCAGGATGTCCTCATAATGAGTGTATACCTTTGCAAATGCAATGCAAATCCTATCACTTTTGACATCTGTTCCTTTCCATTCAAAAAGGATAACTACTCTTTTTCATGGCAAATCTATTCACCATGTCATTCCGCTATTCATCCACTAATTTGAAAGGGTTATGTCTCTAAATGCAAATTAATGAAATTAACCCGATTAGCGGGGGATGCAAATCTCCAAACATGAAAGCGGAAAATAAAAACTCTTCCAGACATCCTTCAATAGAAAAGTATTTTCCTTTGACAAATCCTCGCATCCACGCATTCCTAGACTTAATTTAAAGAAATAAAAACCTCAATAATTTCAGCTCGCCCTTTTGACAGAACAAGAGAGAGAGAGAGTAAGTCCTTTGCAAAAGCGCAAAACCACTATTTTCCACTATTTGCAGCGAAATCCTTTTTGATATATCAAAGCCTCGTGTGCAAAGGCGAATCTCAAAGGATGGCTTTCCTTTCAGGACCACAAAACACCAACTCGGCGAAAGAGAAAAGTTATGCACTGTACAAAAAGTTACACGACATCGTGTGTGCGAGTCCTTCGTCATACATATTCACATGAGTTCAAGCTCTGTCTCTTTTCACATTTTTTTTTTTCTTTTCTTTTTAAAGACTCTAGTGGTGTGTTTCTAGGACCACCGTCGTCGTCGTCATCGTTGCTGCCACCTGTGTGCTGCACAACGAAAAGGTTCCGGCGCACTCTGTGGTGTTGTTTGTTAAGAAATTTGTCTCTTCGAATATCATTATAAAAGGCTGACTTACAATACATGGCGACTCCATTCATCTCGTCCTTAAACAGAGACCGAGTACCATGTCACTCTATAGCTTCCGTCGCGCGGTTTTCTATTCCTGCCCCGTGTTTGTAGTCGTCGACATCCGTTGTTAGGACAAAATATACCTTAGGGAGGGATTGGAAACCTTTTCACCTTTTCACCTTTCTTCCGCGCTCCTTACCCCCACGACGAAAAGAGGAAAAGGAAAATTTTTAGATACTCAAAGTGCCAGACAATGCACAAACATATTGAATGGTTTCGCGTATCATGAAAGGACGAGAGGAATTGACTGTAAGAGGTCGCCCACTGCGCGTTGTTTGTGTCTGTCTGTTTGCATTGTTGTTTTGCTTCCTATACATATTATGTAGTGTTCATCCATAGAATGCCAGCCCGTTTGGTGTATCCTGTATATGTACCATATATTGACAAGTCTGTATCACCATTTCGCCATCCACTCGCACATCGCCTTCTGAATATCCTTTGGGGAGTTTACTTTATAAATAAATGCCACACACCAGTCGAACAGAGGATGGCAGTGTGTAGTGGAAGAAGAGTATCCTTGTTATACTGATGCACCAACTATTTTTCTATTTCTACACATTTTCCCCAAAAAAAAAAAAAATACAAAAAAATGCATACCATGCCATAGAAATCAAATAAACGGGGGTGGTAAGTGTCGCCCGCCCTGCAGAACCAAGAGAAATCAATTTGAATGGGCAAACAAACAATACAAACTGCACACTACCATCTACCACCTACCACCTACAACCTACCATCAGCTAGCTAGCACCAGTGCTGCGCAGCAAGGATGGTGTGTAAAATATCTCAAACTTAATATTTTAACAAGGCTCTTTCTCGGCATGCATTCGTGTATTGCGTGCTTGAGCTGTGTAAATATTGCATTCGGAAATGCATTTAATATTGGATTACGACACGGCAGGCAGGCTGGCAGTTCGGGAGAGTATGGCATTCGAAGGACTTCCAGAAGAAGTTGTACTAGTACACATTCCATGTATGGAGAGGTGCGCCACCGACAGCTATTAATGTAATTTCTAAGTAATTAATTGAAGCGAAGGGAATTGATAAAAAAAAAAAAAAAACACAAACTTGCTTACATCATCTTTGTGGATTTCACATTGCAGATGGAAAGGATCCCCAGGGATAAGATTGTCGCCGGTGATTGCATTAAGTAAATGAAATGATTGAATTAAATTAAACTGAGTGCATATAATTAAAAAGCTATCAATCAATTTGTGTGCTCGCCAAGGTGTATTGGAAGAATCATTCTGATGGTTTGCCAATTATCGGTTGTGAAATTGGTTCGATGGTTTAAGCCTTTTTTGCAAAAGATACAAGTACACCTTTCAGTCTGCTTCTGATTGGTATCTTTGCACCTAGGTTATTCAATTTTACATGCTTTCCCCCCAAAAGGGTTTAAGACCTATTGGACTAGGGGTTGTAGGGGATGGGGACCTTAGGCTCCCGCCGGTGACAGTGATGTAACGACGACTTGTTCTGCCATTCGCATGTCAGACCTAGTAGGCGCCACAACTGTAGTCAATCCTCGAAATTGCTGAAAGCACTCCTACTCTAGCTTTACCTCAACCGATCAACAGAAACATAAATTGTGGAGAAAAGAAACGATTCCCAGTCAGTGGACTCTCGGATAGAGAATAGGTATCTGCGAGGATTTGGTATAATAACCGTACCATTCCTTCTAACTCGGGATGTGTCAGTTCTAAAAAAAAGGGGGCACAGAGATAAGAAGCAAGCAAGGATCCATTATAAACGAGTATAATTGCAACGTTGTGCAGATTCAAGGGTGCATCCGTCATCGTGTATAAACTTGGGATTCACTCTAAAGTGGGCGAGGATGCACAGCTCACTGGAAGATTAATGCTATGGAGGCAATGGTAGGAGGACTGAAGAAAAACAAAAATGTACAGAGTCGTATCACTCTGAACATGACATTTATCCTGCAAGCAGATACTTACAGTATCTCAAAAAACACTTAGAACACTCTGCTCTATAGAGCATAGAATGAAATAAATGAACTCAGTATAACGGTCGGCATTCCTAAAGGTTCTCTACTAATAAACTTTTCTTGTTTAAGATAGTCGTATGCAGGGATGTGAAAATCCGATAGATGGGGAAGGACTATACTCATAAGCTGCAGAATACAGTTGACACTGACATTGTTGTCCTCCAACTAGGCATTCAGTACCTGGGAGACAGAGAAGATTTCTCATAACACAGTCAGAGACGTGATACAAATGGTCGTGTAAGCGGCTGGTGTGGTAGCCACATGTTTACCTCCGAGATTCGAAAACTCATAGCAGTTACTCTCAGTAAGGTATGCCACTAGTTGTGAAGTAAGTATTAATTCAAATATCTGAGGCGAATCATCATTAAAAATGTAAAACATGTTCACCCCTCGATCGACTTCTTTCTCTTTCCTTCAGCACGCGCCAAGTACTTAAGATTCGTTTTGCAGCCAAACCTCAGCTGGAAACTGAACATAGAACAGTTCGTGACACAAGGTTGTACATTCTTCTATGCCTGCAATGTAACCCTTGGAAAGAAGTGAGGACTGATGAGTGTTATCTGAAGCATTGAAAATGTCCTATTCCTATTTCCTAAGCAAAATTACTGGAAACACACAAAGCACAACTATACCTCCACATGCAACGTACCAATCGGTAGGGAGATCCAGAATGTAAGCCTTGGATTCGGAGAAGTATCTAACGATTAATAATGACTTCTTCAGTCCTGAGATATAAACGTCAAAACAACATAGAAGGGAAGGAGAAAGATTTGAATAATAGGCGATATACATATGCCTTTGATTAGCCAGGACAAGATTCTCTTCATGGGTTCAGATTTCGCCTAGAGGGCGCTGAAATGATCGGTGTGGACATTTCACGTGGGCATTTCGTGAAATGCCTGTGACTAGAATCGACTAGCTTTTGGTCCCATGAATGGTCTAGGTGACATCTCACAAAAGGTGTGAGAATTTAAGATTTCTGTATGAAGAGGACAAGGTCGGATTTGTAAGACCCATCCAATGAGCAGAAGAAATATATAAGTTCTCATAAGGTGTCTACGTAAAAGCTGCACAAAAATCGTTGAAAGTTTTGTCTATGCTACAACAGGCTTATCTCCAGAACCAGAATAGGCGTTGGTTCTTCCCGTATGCCTTTCTAGAGTGAAGGTTCACTTATTACGCATTCTAATGGTGTAGAGTTCCAAAGAGGTAGTTTCTTCTTGACAGACATTGTGTTGTTGAAACAATTATGCGAGTTTTTGCAATAAAATCTAGGTCACCAGAGATCTAGAGAATTCCTTTTAAGTGCTTCACTTAATAGAATGTCCCAACCGGAAGGCACGAGGATTGTGAAGTCTACCTACTGAGGTTCGAAGACATTGTGTTTAAAAATACATGTATTCCGACAACAAGGGAATTTTGTTTCCTTCATTCGACTTGTTATTTAGGTCGAATACGACGAGCAATTCCTTCCGTGATTTAAATCCAAATCATCACCCTTAATGGAAAAAATATATAACGTGATTACATTGCCTAGGACACGACTTTATTTACACCTTGCCTTGCCCCACCAAAGTATGTCCTCGACAAATCATTTTTCAAAATCACTGTGTGGTTAATTTCACGATAAATCAAACAATTACCCACTTTGATTTCGAATCCTTTTCCATCCAAAAAATAACAAAAAAAAAAATAAATCAAAGTTTCCTTTTCAACAGCAGCGCACACAAATAAATAGAAATATTTCTTCAATCCGATTAAAATTATTACAAATCTAACGGTGCATGGCAATTCCTATGAACTACTACATACATACCTACAGCTATTTATTCCTTTACATAGCTTTTCAAGTCAATACAAAGCAACTCGACCGTCTCAGGGTAATATGCATCGAAGAAAATATTCTTTTGATGTAAACCGAGATCCATTATCCGCACATTTAAATATTCCATTCGACTTTGTATTTCACAGATGATTACATCCGTAAGATGGATATCAAGTAGGGCGTCCAAGAGAGAGGAGGGAGAGAAGGACTGAACAAAAATAAAAGTCATTTTATTTTGATTTGAAATGGTCGATTGAAACCTCGGCTACGAATCATACTATTGCGTATACAATTCGAAAGATATTATTCTAAATTTGAGTTTATCAGGCAATCCAGTTTTAATAACGTGATTTTTAACTGCCCAAGGACCTTATGAAATTTATCGTGTTACGGTTGGCTTTTGTTTAGAATGAGTTACCACAGTGAGGACAGTCTACCCGAGAAGGGATGGGTACTTATTTAAGAGAAAAATGAAATGAAAATGTATCCTCGTTAATAACTTAACCAGGAGATGTAAAGTGGTTGGATACGCCTCTAACAAGGCTTAGAGCTACACTAAAATTAAGTTTTATTTTTATTTGTTCGAGACACTAAAAATGTTGGACCAACTGGCCTTTTAAACACAGAAGAGCTCCAAACAGTTACAATTCGGTAACATGAGCTATGAAGTTCAAAGCCGAGCTCAAACCTTTTGCTAAGAAATTTGCTCACCTCAACTGCTTTGGTCTCTAAATTTGCATGACAAAACTAGCTAACTACAAGCTAAGGCGGATGAAGTAGACTAAGCGACTAAGCTCGAAGATCTAGGCTTCAGTTCCCAAGAAAAACACTTCTGAAACAAGAGTTTAAATACTAGCAGGTGATACAAATAGGCTTCTCCAAAAATGCATGAACAGAGGTCAAAATAAACAACTTTTACAAACCAATTTCAAGACAAGGCTTTGGATGTAGAGTTGCCTGAGATAGACCCGCGGCTTGTATCGATCTACTGTGTGAGGACAAAATATTTTATGATGACCATTATACTTTCACATATCTCATGGAAGTCCAAGAGGAATGGGAACGAATTTTGTCGAATTTTAAAATAAGAACCGGGCTTAAGACAAAAGTATGTCTCAAAGGTTTAACTTATAAGCAGGCTGCTCAATGGCCCTTAAAGATGTAGAAATGATTTCAGGAAACAACAACTGTTTCTACTATAAATTGAAGAAGAAATCGCCAAAGGATGACTTTGAAGCCCAAGGTGGAGTAGTATTTGACAGTATAAGCAATAGCCTCTCAAAGGCTTGTTGAAAAATATGTATGTATGTAAATATCCTTCTTGAAAAGTCACGCTTTTCATTTCACACTTTAGATTCTTTTTCACTTGAACATGGTTAAGATAATTAAGCATAACATTACCCAACTTCAAAACCTAGTTTAAGGACTACCTGTATACAATTAAAGACAGAGAAGACACACAAAGTGTCTGTCGAAATACACGTGACGATGGATCCTTGTACTACAGACAACTGAGTTGGAAAATATCATCAAAACGAGCATGCTTTTGGGCCGGAACAATGTACAAGCAGACGCGACAGTAGGGATGTCCTTAAGTGATTGAAACTATAAGCGATATTCGAAGATAATATTCGAGAATGATTAAAAGTTCATTTTGAATTACGACAAGCTAAGTGAATAACGTGGCATTTCATTAGCCTCTTAACCCCTAGATTAGAGTCTGTAAATTCTGGTACTACTTTTCATACCATCCTTGTCGATTACGATATAACTGTTCATATCGAAAGATTCTTTGAATGGAAAAGAATAGAAATAAAGTTCCGATAGAGCAAAGGAACACATAGCTCCTTAATAGATCACATAGATATTACCCACAAAGTTTCTAGGGATCAAGCATTCATGGTCTTCCATACAGCATCCAGTAACTTAAAAGAATCACAAAATAAACTCATACCTCTTCCTAGGATAGGACAGAGGTAGAAATTGCACAAATGTCAGTTGGTTTGCACTTTTAAGGGTACTAGTTGGTACTACAGGGTTCTATGCTTTGACCACTGTTGTTTATATTGGTTGTCAGCAGGAAATTCAAAAATACGCAAATCTTCAGGGCAATGGATAAAGCTCCTGTCCAAGAATAGTTTCACCGAAGTGAATGTGACCATTCGAATGTGGAAATTCAATGCCGCATTCGAACGGCTTTTGAAAATTTCGAAAATATTTATAACGAATCGAAAGATAAACTGTAGCGTGAAGTCCTGGATAAAGGATGAAGGGCGAACATATTTATCAGAGAACTAGTCAAGAACCAATAGACACCACGAAATGAATGGCCTAGTTTTTAAACTGGAAAACCATTCTACGACGAGGACTACATTCACTCAGTTGCGCAATGAGTGGAACACTATATGGACACGTAACGCAGACCAGTCAAGGAGGAGTCGTCTTCGAGAATAATTTGGCAAATGGTTGAATGTATTGCAGACCTTTAATCAATGTTCTCTGAGGAGTCACACAATTTACACAAAACTGGTGAATACGGCTTTATTTATCCTGAAAATCCTCTTCTATGAAAGAATACGAAATTCATAGAGGATACAAGGTAAGCCCGATCTGTTTCAGTTTAGGAGGGCAAAACTTGCCACCTAGGACTCAGTGACTAATAAAGACTTCAGGACTAGTGAAGACTGTAAATGTAAGAACATGGACCTTTGAAAAATAAAACATCTCAGTCCCCAAGGTACCCGAATCAGAAAAGAAAACCAACCCACGGCCACTTATGTACGTCAATTTAACATCCTCAGCCCTCGGGGGCATGGTTTTAAAATTTCCACTCTCACTTCCCCTTTAGAATATAATAAACTCTCAAACAAATAGCAGAAGGAACCAAAACAAAAAAAAAACTCCGAGACTGTCCATATTTATACATCAAACACCCGTAGGGCTGTCTTCCCTTCCGGAATATGATGATGATGATGATATACCAGCAAACATGTTACATGCCACACAACGAACGACGAACGACAAGTATTTAGCCACATCATCGTGTCCTGGTGTCGCCCATCGCTCGGCATAAACTACTGCACATTACTAATAAAATAAACTTTTACAATATTCATTTGGGGGTCTGTTTTAATAACGTCGGAAATCCGGGAGATGAAAATGCCTTCAGGAAATCACCCTCAGACAGATTACGTATACGCCAGAGAGGATTGCTGGTCATTTTTTCCCTTTTTTGGTTCCGTTTAACCATATCGTGCATCCTTTGCCACCACATATGAGTGGATAGTGGGTTGTGGATAGAGCGCGCGTTTAAGTGAGTTTCTCGAGATGGAAAGACCATTTTCTTAAATGTTCCTCAACACACTCATACACATACCGTGTGTGTTTATATCCTTTCTACTGGTGCGACTCCTGGATCGATCTCTTTTTCGGATAAACGAGTATTTAATGTAATGTACGTGTATAATCATCGTCTCTGTCTCCGGCAGCGTCGTTGTCGTCGTCGCAGCTCGCTGCACCATGCGATTATGCATGGTCTCCTCGTCGACGTCGTTTTTGGAGGAGAGTTTCGGATGTTATTCTGCCCCGGGGCCAGTTTTCGTAATAATATGTGTGATATGGCGTCCTAAATACACCCCAGCTCCGTTTGAGATATTTTAACTTTATTTTTCGGTTCACTGTACGCTGTGGGGTCTCCATCTCATCTCCTAGCTAAACGAATGTACGAAAGGACCGTGTTGCTTGCCTGGGGACTCTTAAGCGCTCCATCTCTAGAGCGCGTTCGCAAAAGGAGGTGTGTGTCTATGTGTTTGTGTGTGCGAGTGAGTAGTATACCCGCCGCACCTCGGCGTATTTATTCAATGTCAATAGACTTATTTACACAAGAACAGAGTAATTAGGAAAAGAGGATTATTGATTCCTTGAACGTACGCTGTTCCGGTTTCTATACAAAGACAGTATGTATGTATTTGCGTGTGTCCGGTGTGTATGCGGAATTAAAACGAAATTACGAATAATTATTTTGAATGGAATGGCAAACGGGACCATGACCGAACAAAGGACATCTAATGCCATAGTAATGATGATGGCATTTCAATAATTCCCTTTTTATTTTTCGTATGTCCTTTCATTCTTGTAATATTTTTATGAATATGTCCTCGATGCCACCATGCCTCTGGTTATGTTTATGTCATAAATGAGAGAAAAGTAATGTTTCTATACGAGAATGGGTGTAGGACACGTGCCTGGGCACCAATTCTGAAGGGAATTCAATTGGTGATGGTGATAGATGAGGCTTGGGATGTAGGACACGAAACTTGTTTGGTGAATTGGAAATATACCTTTAGAAGTAGGCAGTAGCTGTCAACTTTACAGTGTTACGACAATCGGCTTAAGTGGAGCATGTGTCTCAAAGTGCGCAACTAATAGGGGCACTGGTGGGTCAATAGTATTTTCTTCCTCATTTAAATTCAATCTTTTCAGATTGAATTTTTTTACTTAAAAAGGAATTTGTCTATTTTTGACGGCAAGTAGAAGTATGACTCTTCAGTAAAAACCCTACCAACAAGGAAGTACCTTTAACTTGAAGTACAAGGAAGAGGTCAAGTTAAAGCTCATATTAATGAGGTTAATAGTAACATTCTACTTGAGTAACGTGCAAAGCTATGCGCTGGAATTTTCCTTCTACAGTGGAGTGTATAAAAACTAACCATTCTATCGAAGAATTGTCATTTAGCCAATCTGGGCTAAAATTGTAATCGCTCTATAGAACTAGTTAGAAACAGACTCAACCACCACAGCTACGGAACTGCTTTTTCATATCGAACTTTGAAATATGTTGGCTCGGATGACTGTTTCTGCTCAGTAGGGACATAGTTAGACTAAAAGCAAGTCCATTGTGTGTATGCGCCTTTCTTCTCCACAAAACGAGTGCTCCGTACATAAGGATGGGACAAAAATGCCTTAAAACCAAAGATAGCCATGCGAAGAAGAAAACCCTATATTGCTCTCAACAAAAATGGGTACTACAAGAAGTCCAAGCAACATCGAAAACCTTTAAGGAAAGAAAAATAACCTAGAGTGTACAGCAAGACAGTCTAGACATCTGGGAACTTTCGAGGATATCTATCTATCAGTTTAAGCTCAGATTCGCTAGGATCCTGGCTTGCGTGGCATAGGTAAAGTGAAAAAAATAAAAAATTCGTTAGAAAATATTACGTATACGCCACCGAAATAGTCACATTCTTGCTATTCCTGGCTTACACTCAGTCGATTCAACAAAAAAGTCAGGATATCTATTGGTCTGCAGTTGGAGCATAGATTCTCTATAATCCTGGGTCGGATGGCAGAGCACAAATGAAAAAAATGAAAAATTCGTTAAAAAATATTACGTATACGCCAACGAAGTAGTCACATTCTTGCAGTTCCCGGCTTGTACTAAGTCGGTTTAGCACAAAAAATCAGGATATGCATTGGTCTACAGTTTGAGAACAGATTCTCCATAGTCCTGGCTCGCATGTTATAGCAAAAATAAAAAATATGGAAAATATGGAAAATTCGTTAAAAAATATTACGTATACGCCAACGAAGTAGTCACATTCTTGCAGTTCCCGGCTTGAACTAAGTCGGTTTAGCACAAAAAATCAGGATATGCATTGGTCTACAGTTTGAGAAAGGATTTTCCATCTCACATGGCTCACATGTTATAGCAAAAATAAAAAATATGGAAAATATGAAAAATTCATTAAAAAATATTACGTATACGCCAACGAAGTAGTCACATTCTTGCAGCAAAAATAAAAAATATGGAAAATATGAAAAATTCATTAAAAAATATTACGTATACGCCACCAAAATCATCACATTGTTGATATTTCTGACTTGAACTGAGTCGATTCAGTTCTTTAATACGAGAACGCGCCTAAAAAGAGGCGTAGCTACATATGATGTATGGGTGAATTGCAGACAATTTGAATATCAAAATATTTGGTCTTTACAAAAATTTTAGATTTCAAGATAATTAGTGAAGATATGATGTAAACTGCATCTCCTTCTAAGATCCAAGAAGTGATAACATATGAACAGGCGGAGCGACATGGCTCAGTCGCCTTTTGTATTAGATCTCATCATCCAGGGTCTATGTTGATTACATCTTTATGTTACGAGGTATGAGTTAAAGATAAGGTGTACACAACTATTGTTCTCCAGAAACGAAACTTATAATGAATAGGCTTACCAACGATTTGAAAGTGTCACTCACCTGAAAAATAAATAAAAAGAAAATAGATTAATAAATGCATATTGGTGTAAATATAGTAAGAAAGTGCAATGTCAATATAATACCCATCCTTTACATATCCTGTGCTATTCCTAACTCAACTGTCTCAACAACTAATTTGGGCAATGACTTTCTCACAACTTTCTTATACCGAAATGTAAAGGGAATTACAGCCTTTCCTGGAAGATTTAGGAATTTATGTGGAAGAAAAACATATCCATTCAAACTCCCGACATAAGAAGCATTCACAACCTTAGTAAAGACTCCAAGTGTCCTTATTTATATATTTATCAATAGCAAGATTTGATTAGAAACCTTAAGAGAGTTGCGAATACTTTAAACTAAAGTCTACCCGTTGGCTACCTATTCAACCTTAAAACATCTCGCCTTCCACCATCTTATTCAAAAATTCCCCTAAAAATCAGAACCTTAAATGGTGTACACACCAAACAGTACATCAGCTAAAGTTTAAACTCCCAGACTCATCGATTTTTGTTTCGTTCAGATAAGTAAACTTAATTTAATTTTAGTTTAACTATTGTTCAAAACATTTGAAACTATCTCCTGCTCCCTCCCTCCCCTAGGGGCAGAGTGAAATTCACCAAAAAACAAAATCCAGCAATGCAATGTCGCCAGTGCAGCGCACACAGTAGAGCAATAGAAAAAGAAAACACCAAGCATCGCGCATCAAAAAAAGGACATTGGCCCCGAAAAAGGAGCGGTTTTGTAACTACGCTATCTAAGAATCCTTCCACTGGGGAGAAAGAAGAAAAAACAAAAAACCCAAAAAAAAAACCATTTCAAGTACTAGGCCTAAAGAAAGCATGTGCCAGCGCTGAGCCAATGCATTTCAAGATTTTCACCAACCTAGTGTCCTATACCGTTGGCTATAAGTTTGTATGCCAAAATGGGTTGTTTGCAGGGCGCGGTTTGGCAACTAGCCAAAACTGCACAATGAATTTTCGGATTGTGTGAGCCGAGAACGTTTTAGTTTGTTAGGGGTAGCAAACGAACAAAAAAAAAAAACAAAAACAACCACTGCTGAGAGAGCACATCTGTGTTGGTTCCAGTTGGTGAGTGGTGCATTCGGTTTCAGTGAATTGCACCAACACGGAACACTGAAGACGACGACTGTGTTGAAATTGTTGAAGGAGAAACACCGACACGTCGATGCCAGTGTCAACCGATACGATGGTGTGATGATAATATTCCAGTTGGGGTAATACCCACCCCCTTAGGGCGCGCGTGGAAAGTGGAAATTGTGTGCAATTTTCTCTCCAACTCTCAATGGATCTGTGTGTACGAGTACATGCCTCTATCACATAGAACAGAGAATCTGTGTCAACAGGTTGCTTGTAAATAGAACGGAACATCGAGTCCTGTGACTTCAGACTATTTTGTTGGGGGTGGGTTCTGTCCTATGTGCATTGTCGAATGGCGGCTGAGCTTTTTCGCTTTTGCCTCTCGTGTGCAGCAATAGGAAGACAGCTATGTAGAGTTATGTCATAAGTCCGTTGTCATGGATAATTTTTTTTTTTTTTTATTTTTATTTTGTACTTGTACGCTTTTTGGTCTTCAAAATGTTGAAGTTGATTGATTTTTGACCAGTTTTTGACACGAACATTACTATACTGGGTGGAAGAGGAGGACAACAACGTAATGAGCTGCTTTGAGATTTTTATGTATAGATGAGGATGCAAGGCGAAAGGAGTTTGTTTTAAATTGGCTTAGATAGAAGCATAGTCATTTCCAGCACCTTCAATATGCTCGAATTTTGTGAAACATCAACGGACGTGTCAACAAGCAACAGGAATCGTCAGCCAAATAAACTGACATAGTACGCAAAATATTTCGAACAATTAACAAAAATGTTGGGGCGAAGATGATCTAATGGCACACAGATACCATATATGAAAAATCTTAAATGAACAACATCGCAGGTAAGACATTGTAAACTTTCGTACAGTAGATACTGTATGGACTCTTAGTATTCGAGACTTACTAAGAATTGAATGAAATAATTAGAGAAATACTACTATTCAACATCCTGATTGTTTAAAACTCGATAGGTTCATGGGACCGGCCGACCTCACTACCATTCGCGTTGTGTGTACGATTTACTTGCCACAGACGGAAGAACCCTTTTTATGATTTCGTGTCCTTTTCATGACAATATTACTCTCAGATGTTTGTCAGATACTGGGTAGAAATGGAATTTGAGAAAACTGTTTACTCTTTTATTGAATCTTGAGCTTAGCAGTCCTACGCACTAGCCAATGAACCATGGGTCCCTTAAGTCCTTGAAATAAAATGTTAGGGCACCTATGTATACTTTATTTTGATTATTCCATCGGCCCAGAAAACTTACTTGTCTCTGACTGCCCTGTTTCAATTATCAATTTCGAAAGGAGTTGATAGTGCACAGAGCCTTTCATAATCCTAAACACAAAAAGGGTTCAAAACTGGAACGCAATTTTCTTAAGTGCAAGTCCATCTATTCTAATCTGTTCTAATCAGCCAAGTTTCCTTATGGACTATCTTGATTAAGTTTGTGTCAAATACTATGTGCGGATTAGAGGATGACAAGGAAATTGATGTAATTGTCACTGATTTCAAGATTCGAGTAGTATTCAAGTAAAGGCTCATTCAAAAAGAGGTGTCATTTTAGATTTCACGCCGTCCTTGAGTCGTCAACATTCAACTACCACTTCCATGGTTTTTAAAAAGTAAAAATTAGGAAGTTTTTAAATACAGATCGACAAACACTCGCATGATATGTTCAAATGATAAAAGTTCACTACACAAACGATGAAAAAATCGGGAAGAAATCGGAAAAATTGCAAGGACGTGTGATTTCTGGACTTTTTTCATTGGTTTACAAAAAACCCTATAGAATTACATTAATGGAACTGTCTAGCTCAAACAGATTTTATCTCATTTCGGTGGAAGGACACAGCGGACATTTAAGAGAAGATATTGCAGATATACTAGCCAGAAAGGGATCTGCTCGACTTTCATGACCAAGACCAGACTTCAGACTACCAATCAGCTTTGCGAAACGCTGTATTAAAAATTAGCTTAAAAACAAAGCTCACCATAGCTGGACAAATACTGAATGTAACAGACAATCTAAAATACTCATGCCCAATGTCTCCCTCCCAAGAACGAAACAACTCTAAGGATTTAATTAGAAGTCAGATTCGTATAATCACAGGATTCGACAAACACCTCATGACCATTGGAATAGCTCAAGGTAGCACCTGCAGAATGTGAAAGGAGGACAAAGAATTACCCAAAACATATATTTTGTCACTGTAACTGTCTAAATGGAAAGCTTCACCGTTACTTACTTAGGTAAATTCTAGCTTGAAGCAGAAAATATATCTGCTAGCTCACTCAACGAACGAAGTATCATAATAGAGCTCTAATTTTGAAGGATATCAGAAAAATTGTGACCGCAGTGATATTGTAGTATACTCTCACCTCACACTTATAATCTAATCCAATCAAAGCAAAAAGAACAATTTCAAAAAAAAAAGGTTGACTTTTTGCAGGGATAGCCAAGGCGGATCGCAATCGATTGAAAATGGGACATTTTACTGGATAACCCTATATATGACAAGAATATCAAGTTTAAAGATTGCAGAGGACCCTATAGTAGTAACAACAAATTTGTACATCGCATAGGAACCCGAGCACTACTTGGGACATAGCTACGAACCAGATTCAATGATATCTGTCTACAAAAATTTGTTTAAAACTTTAAATAATTTGCAACCAATTACAACGATGACAGATATAACGATGGACCCCTTATAAAAAAAGGGAAATCCTAAAATCCCGTCTATACCGGTATAACCGGCTTCTACTGTACTACAATTTCCCTAAGTCCTATTATTCTCGAGTACAGTACTTTTCTAGTTTTGGTAAAAGGTAATGCCGGTAGGGATATAGGGAGTTGCGAACTTCTTCCTTCTAGGCTTTACCGGGCACAACCAACTTCTGGAAAAGCTTTAAGCTTTAATGACAAAAACTAATACTTCCTCGCATTTTCTACCGTTTATAGCAACTTTTTCCCAGAAAACAATTACAAAAATATTTTTGTGAGCATGAGTATACTTTCAGTCAAAACCACCACCTTTTCTGCGACTTTATCGAGCTTTTTTGGAAACTGTTCGTAGCCTTAGCACTCTACCAGATATATTCTATTACAATTAAGAAAAACGAGTCTGATTCTTTGCTAAGGAAAAAGTTTACTTTTTTACTACATGGTCTTGGCCCAGGGATACATTCGGTACTGTATCAAATCCTGAGCAAACTGCTGAAAAATACTACTCGAATGTCGGTGCTTTAAACCCTTAGGTGAGGTTAGTCGTTGCAAGCACCAAACTTTCGCGAAAATATCCGTCAACTTTTCAGTTTACTGGACTGTGGAGCAAACTTTGAGGTGAATATTATTGGGAACTTGGAAAAAGCTTCAATTTCAAAAAATTAAGGGTGGTTCATGTCGAAACTAGAAAAACCGCAGCCATCTGCCCATTTAACAGCAACTTTACAGGCATCTGTAACCATCTGATACAATGTTGTACAAAACCTCCACCATACCCATACTTCACATCATTTCTAATTTTCAAATAGCCTCTGGGCTAGCCACAAGTACATACAGATACAAATAAATTGAAACACATCTTTGCACTCTTCATCGATAATATGTTACCCCATACCCCCCCTCCTACCACTGAGAGCACATAATTATTTTCCAGGATGTTGCTTCCATTTGTCGGTATCAATGTATATTCCGAGAAAGCGGTCGCCAATTCACTCTCAAAACTGGTAGATTTATAGTTAGAAGGCAAATAGTGCTGTCTTCTATCATCAGGACGCGTGAATCCTGATAGTTGCTGCTGTTTTGCCTGTTTCTGGTTTTTGGTTTTATCCATACAGAGAGACATATTCAAATGTACACATAGAATGGCCTGGCTCGGACTAATGGAAACCATTAGTAGAACAAGTTGTAGCTTCACATTAATGCTTGTATGTTACTGCGTAGCCACCATTGTGCCGCTGATATACCAAGAGCAAAACTTTAGGCCAATTTCTATGTTTAAGAGGGGAGAACAAAGCATCATCTGCATTTGCACAAAAATACACACACACACGAGAGTTTCAATACCCAGAGGCCCATTTAATTTAGTTCGTCCTGTGCACTTCCCCCATACAAGGGGAATGGAGTTGACGATGATGAAACAAAACAACAGAAGACAGGACATTCACAACAAAAAAAAAACAACACGCTTCGAACAAAAACAACAGAAACGTTATTATGTAAAGCATTCTATGCAACAGTGGTATTAACAAACGTCCGCCGCCGCCGACGTCGACGACGACGACGTTGTACAAAAACCGAAACCCGAAAACCGACTCTGGGTGTGTTGTGTCTCATTCTGAATGAATCTCAATTAGATTTGTGCTGCATTTTGGGGTGTATTGCATGGAAAAGGATGTGCGTGGGCAATTGGCGAAAATTTAGAACCCTGAGCTGTGCTTGGCCAAATTGAGATGATTTGTTAAAGAGAGAGTGTAGTTCAGATGGGGTTGGATTTAGTGGTGGTTTCCTGCCCTAACCAGTTGGGTATTATCTTGTTCTACAGTACCCATGCAAAATATAAGAGTATGTAGCTAGATTCGCACTGCATCAGGAGGACACAAGGGTACATATGTACATACTATGTTTAAGTCAAAGAGGTCCTTGGATGTAATTAATTTGAAGGAAGTAGAATGAAGCAAACTAAGTATAACGAAAGGTTTGGGACAACTGAAGTTCTAAGTCTTACCATGCGTCCCAAAGATTAAGAACGCTCTATAATGCATCTTGGTCAGATCTGTGAGGGAATGAATGTCGTTCGTACATTTGAAGTTTGTCAACTTGATCCTATCTCAGCTTAAACAGTGATCACCAGCAGTTCACGAATTAGTCTGTCATGCAATGTCTACATGTTCTGGGGCCCAAACAAAGTCAGTTTAGAGACATGCCATAAATTAGGACAGTTTCCGAGTTTGGCATCCTTCCAACCTACGTCGGCAATGCATCTATACAGCCGAAGCGACACTTAGAACATTTATGAAAAAAAATGTTACGTATACGCCATGAAGAACCATTTGCAGAAGTGTTAACCAATCAGCTTTTAGGCTTCAAAAAGCCCTCTTTGGTACAGCAGTGGAGCACAAATCAACGAGGTGGCAGTTTCATATTTCAAAGAGAATCTTTTCCCATTATGAGAAGAAGCCATACAAGAATTTCAATTGCAACGAAATTTTTCCTACACTCTTACAGCACAGAACAAATATTCTCATCAAATCCTAGAGATCTTTAGATCCAGCTTTGAACTTAGCTGTATCCCAATAGCTAGGAGGAAAGTTCTATCAGTCTCACCTCAACGACCAGTAAGTCGCATTTCAATCAGGTAAATCGACTGTAACACCTTTCACCTTCTTAGAACGAATGGTAAGTCTCTCTGGAAAACTCCAGAGCCTTTGACAATGCGCATATTAAATCCATCAGAATTGGTGGTGCTTAACAGGGCCTTGACTCTCTGATGGATATGGTCCATATTCAGCAGCAACCTCATTACTGCAAAACTTGAACCAAGTTTCGAGGGTAAAACTACTTAATGTTGTTCTCAAGGTGAAGCTCTATCCCTCTTACTATGATTTACCGAAGTAAATACTCTTCCCAACGACGCATAGTAAACTATTCTAGAATTCTGACTCAAGGCAATGTATGCTATGTATGTGGATGACTTAGTCATGACTTAGTAAGAGACAAAACTGAATTCAGTGCTAATTGCCGTTTGGAAAAGTATCTATCTCGGTAGATCATAGTAAGGTGGATAGAGCTACAGCCCTAAATTGAGACTTGTCCAAGCTTGACAGCAATGACTCTCCTGCTGAGTATGAATTACATCTGTCTGGTTATCTGTGAGTCAAAGCTCTTGGCAGCAATTCAGATGGATTTAATAGAAATATTCACAGAGGCTCTGGAGATGTCTAGAAAGCCATAAAAGATGGCACTATCCAATCGTGATAAGAACATGATTCTGATTGATATGCGAATTACTGGTCGTTTAATGTGTGTTTTAAAACCTTTAGAAACATTGAAGTGAGACTAATAGTCCTTTCCTTCAAGCTATTGAGTTAGGTACCAGAGAATATCTGTTCCATGCTGTATGAGTACAGGAAAAATTCCATCGCCAGCGGAATTCTTGTATGGGTTCTGCTTGGAGATGACCCATACGACGCGCCCATGGCAAAAGATTCTCTTTAAAATGCTGCTTGTGTGGCTCTTAAGGAGATGTTGAATGAGTTCATAGATAGGAGTTGTGGAACTACCACTGCTATGGTAGAGAGGGCTTTTTGAACCGTACCGGATCGTTTATACCTCCCCAAATAGTTTTACATATCAATCTTTTCGATTGAACTAGGAAGGACATTTCTAGTTCGGTGACGTATACGTAACATTTTTACTTGCACCTATACCTATAGGGCAAGTATTGTATTCGTGCAAAATTTGGAACTCGAGATTTTAATCAAACTTGACATTACTATAATGGAGAAGTCCAAAAAAGTAGGTCCGCCAATGCCGTCTGTCTGTCTGTCTGTCTGTCAGTCTGTCAGTCTGTCTGTCTGTCTGTATATTCGACTACAGCCTAAACGGCTGAACGGATTTACTTCAAACTTCATATATAGGGTCTGTGGGATATTCCCTAGAGGCGAAATTTGAATTTTCATTCTAACCTCAAAATTAAGGGTAGTTTACTTAAGGCCGATTTCAGTTAAAATGGATTTTCTCAAAAACGGCTCTAACGATTTCGATAAAATTTGATGTGTGGGTTAGTTTGGGCATATGCTATGAGGTGGCATACCACGTTTTTCACGAAAAATTCGAATAACGGTAATATTGAAAATCAGCTGTTTCTCGGGTATTT
The DNA here is from genome assembly GCA_963583995.1 of Xylota segnis. Taxonomy (NCBI): domain Eukaryota; kingdom Metazoa; phylum Arthropoda; class Insecta; order Diptera; family Syrphidae; genus Xylota; species Xylota segnis. The sequence continues at coordinate 7,902,499 of OY757238.1, forward strand.
GTTCGGCGATTGGGCTAAAAATTATTATTTGTAGGTTATAAGACAAGTGCAAAATAATGGCATACCAAATTTTGGAATGCCACGCCCACTTTTATAAAACTTATTTTTTTCAAAATTTTTACTAGAAATTGAGAAAAAATTATTTAAGCAAAGTAATAGACCTTCAAATTCTCTATAATTCACTCAAACACCCTATCTGGCCACGCCCACTTTTTATGGGCATTTTTATAAAAACAAAACATTGAGTAAAGTCCTACAATGTTATGACTATTATTCCATCGAAACGCGGAATGCCACGCCTACTTTACTGGGAAGAGCAAGACTTGGACTTTAATCCTGATAAAATTATACACTTATAGCATTACGGTGCAAGTACGTACGACCCAGTCGTGCACTTTATTTTTTTTTCATACATTTTCTAAGATTTGCTTTGACTGTAAAGATTCCACGAGATGCAGGTGAGATGCATTATCTCAAATCCAGAAATAATTTCCAACTACAGACGTGTACAGTACATCAAACATGAGTCTACTATTACAAGCCTTGCCCTGCCGAGTTGAGAGAACATTTGAAAAATTCCTATACGATACCAGTACCATGGCAATTACGTTGATAAAATTCGTAACTAAGGCGCAAGTACATTCCAAATGCCCCAACAGACAGTACGTTGCATCCTTGTGCCTAGGTAACATGCACAACTTGAACGGCCAGCCTTAAAGTTGGATCAAGTGATTATGTCGCTTTTGTGTGCCAAAATTGTTCTACCCACCGACCGACCGACAGACCGACAGGACTGACCGCTTCTCAGCAGCAGTCACATATAATGTTGGATTTCATTTTTGTTCCTCTTTTTATTTCTATGAACACAGCAGGACTACGCAGAAACGTAGAGAAATATTTCCATCATCATCATCATCATCATGCTGAGAGAGAACTAGTGGCCGAAGGTCCTTTTGTGTGGTAATTCAGTGAAATGGTAAAATGCATTTAAAGCATTTTCTATGGCGCGTTGCTTTTTGGATTGCATTTGAATATCGTTGCTGTAAGTGGAGCATGTAAGTGAAATATGCGGTGCAGCCGAAAAGCCAACCAACCACTACCCAGGCTCCCTTGGGGGTGTGTGTATGCAGTAGGTTCCTGTTCCAGTTCCAGTTGCATGCAGTCCATTCATAAGTGAGTTATTTCGATGAGTTGAAAATGTTTTTTCGAATTAAATAAGTGTTCCTGGATAGAGTGCACTTTTCGGCCAAATGCGGTCAAATCAGTCGGCCATTAGAATTTGCTGCTGTCTATCGATTGTCTAAGAACAAAGGATACGTTTCGTCCTTGTGATGATGAAATGATAGAACATTACATCTCTCGTTTCACATGAAAGGTTTTTTTTCTTTTTTGTTTAGATGGACCTACACACCTTTGTGAATCTCCCTGCAGCAGATGGATGGGAACTCCATTCGCAATTTTTATTTTATCTTCTGTGCCAGGCTGGTAGTGGCAACCAATTTGGCAGCAATATTTCGGTAGTCGAACATTTGTATTTGTCAAATACTTGTTGGCATTGGGGGCTTTTGTTTCGTATTGCGACTTTTATGGGCGGAAAAATACATTCAGACAGAGCCCAGAGTGGATGCCAGTTTTGCAGTCGTTCGGAGAAGGACTATCCACCTACCTATCTGTGGAACTTGGGTTGTTTTGGCACTCATGTCCTCAGTGGTGTATAAAAATCAACAAGTTAAGCATGACATAATCTAATGTGTGTGCTCTATTTTACTCTTAGCGTATCGCAAAATTTTTGGTTACGAAACCAGGATGGTACACTTGAGTCCTTGGCAACACAAATAATGTTGTGATTTGCATTGCGGATGTGAAAACATGAAACAGTGTTGGGGAGGATTTTTATTAAGTGGCCGAATGATTGATGATGGTTTGGTACTTTTCGTTGTGGTGGTTGTGCTTTGTTTTGTCCTTGTAGCCAACAGCGGTTGGAGCACCCGATATGGGCGGACATTAATTCACTGGCGGAGTGTATCTTGGATGGAATTTGTAGTCATCTGAGGGAGTTGGTTGTTGGCATTCTTTAGAATTCATATTTGGACAACAACTTCAACAGGAATGCCTTTACGATGTAAGAGTTATAAGGACCAACTCTATCTGGATGAGCTACTGATTCCAGAAAACAGAATTCTTCAGTGTAAACTATTTCATGTATGTATATCTCATTATAAGAGCATTCACTGACATAAGTCTGTCTCACTTATCCGATTGGAATTCTGTCATATTACAGCGAAACTTATACACTCATTGACTGTAAGTTGAGCAAGAAGTAAATTCCCTTTCCTTTACGAGTAACTGATGCGACAGGAAAGTACAAAAATGTTCCTCCATAAATCCTTAGATAAACTTTAGATAGAGCGAACCCTTACAACATCTCTCCATGTCCAACCATCATCTATTTGAAATTAACACAAGCCCCCCCAGCCCACACTTCAGTGGTCTTCCTTTCTCAAGTGTTTACCCAAAACTTATCGTCCCTGACATCGGCTACGTGGGTGTGTATGTGTAAAACAAAAGGAACACTATTTGTTCGGCCCCATTCCACGGACATATCAATATAAACCAAAGTCAATAGTAAATTTCTTGTTTACTTAAAATTGTTTCAGTTTTGTTCCATTGGAACGGACGACGGGGATAAATCCCAAACTAAGTCGTTGAGACAAAAAGATACACAATCTCCAAACAAACAAATATAAACAAACAAACCATTTCGATTCCTAGGAAACCACCAACGAGACCACACCGCCAGCAGCACCATCAATACCATCACCATAGCCATCCACCACACACCATGAGACTAGCAGTAACATTTGTCCCGCAGAAGAGCAAAAATTTTCCTAGAGTTTCGCCAAAGTTTTGTCCCGATCAACAAACTACTTACAAGTCCTTGCTGCACACAGAGAACATGACCAAATCGCATCGAAGTTGTTTTGTTGTGCGGTACCAAGTGATGTTGGTAATGGTGGGAATAAAGTTGCTCCAAGTATCGTATCGTATGTTCACGGGCGGTCGGGGGCTTTTGATACCGCAACCCATAAGTTTCTCTCTCTCTTTCCTCGATTGGTATGGTCCAGCGCCAATGGCAATGAAATGCATAGTACCGGCCTTGGACCCCCCATACACCACCAAAGATATACTTTACGTGAAGATGTTTTCGCTTAGTGAAAACCCCCGAAAAGTTTTCGTTGCTGCTGGTTGGCCCGTATGCTTGTTTATGGGCCTTTTCCAAAAGTCTTTTTCTATTCAGTTTGTTTTGGGTTTACAGTGTATTCCAGGCACCAGGGGTGGGGGTTTTATATGGTTTCTCATAAACTTTCGCAATGAGTTTCTTAATTGACAGCCTCCTTTGCTGGGGCAACAGTTCGAGAGGGAAAGTTTCCATGGCACACCGCACGAAACGAACGCAGGACCGGATACAGAAATGATGAAAATAATTGAAAAGAAAATTGAAATAACTTCAAGATGGGCGCCGGTGGGTGGATCGGCGATGGTGCATCTTGATGGCAGTGATGCGCTAACTGGACAAAGTTATTTCAATCTTCTTACCGACATGGGTATCGTTCTGGAGTCGTTATTTGAAAATTTTATGAACATTAATTGACAGTGCTTTGATAGGGGGAATGTTTACGACTGACTCTGTCTCCGGATGGATGGAGGAACTTTGTATCTACAGCTGGAGGTCATTGCTAGTTTTACTTATTTGCAGAGGCTTAGAATGTACAAAAGTTTCAGGATGTGCACATTAGAGACCACGCAAGTTATGGAATAAGTTGCGAAGAAAGGAATGGATTTCCATTTAGAAGTATAATTGGCAAAGTTAACGGACGGGTTTTTAAAAATAGCCATGGGAATGAGCCTATAAGTGGAAATTGGCAAGTAGGCAGGCTGGTTTGCATTAGCTTCCACACTAAGACCAGTCCAGGACTTCTCATGTCTCGTTAGTCAGTCCTACCAGCTTATCAAAGAACTAGGGACCTACCACTCCAATCTACTTCCCACGAAAAGAGCTTGACACGTACATACAAAGGACGTGAAGAATAGTTTTTCCTCGTCTTCGCCATGCAGCTTCTACAGAAAGCAGTAGAGAGCAGGACAAACCTAGTGGGATGTCTGACAATAGTGTAGTGTACCACTTAATGACAACTACTATGATCGCTATGAGCTGTGTTTTCTGCCTCAATTTGGGCTAGATCCGTCTGAAAGTAATGCACGTAATGCAGTAATAAGGATTGGTGAGTACCAAGATGATGAGAGACGTAGGAAATACTTTAAGGCTAGAAAAGATAGGCTTCCACAAAGAAAGACAAAATCTTATAAAAGGATACCACAACTATGCGATCCAAACCCAAGCCTTGCAGCTACAGAGTTATACCTGACTGATTGATGTACATAGTTCGAAAGGTATTGTTTTCAACTCTGACAGAATGGTACTTTATTGCATCGCCAAAGTGTATTCCATTCTGAAGAGATTGCTACTGTTGCCACTGCTCTAGGTAATCTGAAGGGTTTTTCAACAGGAACATAACAATTTCGTACTTAAGTTCAAATGTACCCTTAAATATTTTTTATAATGTATTAGTTGTCAAAACGTCAGACTTGGTTTACATTTTTACTACAGTGAAGTTCACAACCAAGCAATGTTTGAAAATCATGAAAAATTTTGAGTTGGTGGTCGCAACTTTAAGAACGCTTACTCCAATTACGCCATTGGATTGGCTTTCATTTTACGTTAAGTAGCTGATCTATCCAAACAAGCCAAAAACGTTAGAGGAGCTCAGGAGCAATATCGAAACCGAAAGAGCCAACATTTCGGCCGGTATGAGTGAAAAGTCATGGAAAATAGGCTCCAAGGAACCGATGGCTACAAACGTCCTCACGGTTGTTACAAGAACGATATTGAATTTCATACATAAATTCAACATTTGTACTACATCTGGAGTAAATTTCAGACCCATTTCTGAATTATTCTTCTTGTTATTTAAGTACAAAATTGTTATGTCCTTATTGAAAAACCTGTTACAAGTAGAATATGAGGAGGGCATCTGTGGCATGCAAATGTGTATCTTTCCGTCACGACTCATTTGTAAAATGACCCAACATCGGATGGACATTTCCACTAAGATTCCCCATTCTCCAACATAAATTAGCATACTTAATGCTTTTTTTTTCCTTTTTTTTTAATAAAACCATTAACGCTTGCCATTTTCCGTCCACAAAGGTACCTACTCCACTCAGTTACCACCACCACCTTCCCGTCATGTTTTATTAATGTCACTTCCTTCAATCTTCCACTTGTTCTTCGCCTCTTCTGTTCTCTTCACTGTTCTGCAACACCAAACAAAGCCTCCGGCCGGCAGCCACTACGAAAGAAGTATCCAACAAAAATACACACCTAGAGAGTTGAAGAAAAAATTCTCCGAGAGAAATACAGGACAATTAAAAATTCTTTTGATACTTCTTCGTTGGTAGAATATTCCGCAAAATAAAGGAAAAAAGCAAAAAGCAAAATGGGTAAAAAAAAAGGACGACGAACTAACAACCCCAAACAGAAACGTCACTCGCTCAACACATTATCACATCATAAAGTAAGGTGAGGCTCAACAGTGTTGTATAGCTAGCAAGGGCTACAAGGACGACGACAATGGTGTTGATGTTGTGTGATGAAACTGTGAACACGTGTACACTCTCTCTTGGAGATTTGCCATCATCAACATCAACATCATTATCATCATCATCATCATCATCGTTTCTGTTTCTTCTTCATTTTCTTCTATTCATTTAGAAAAGGGAGAATCCTTGACAACCCTCTGTACTATGTGTTTCAAGGATCAAAATTCAAAAACTTCATTTAATTAAAGTCTTATGTGAAGTTGCTCATTTCCTTTGTGCATGTCCTTTTTATGCTTTCACCTTCATCATCACCTCGTCTATTGTGGAAGGTTTTCACAGTTCAAAGAAACTGTTATTATCGTCCACTGTGTGTGTATGGAAGTAGCCCTGAGTGATTTTAACACTGCATATTCTAGCCCTCGCCCCGCCCCCACCACAGAAGTGATCCCAAGGATCTGTGTGTAGACACTTTTCCACCATGAAGGAGAGATGACAACAAGTCACTCAGTGAGCAAGACTGGTATATTTAGTGTGTAGCCTCTGGAGAGCAAATAAAACAATGGAAGGAACCTTTGCAGGACTCTGGCACTTTATGTATATGTGTGTGTGTATCTGTATTGCTGTGTATATATGTAAAATCAACAACTTGGAATTTAATTCTCCTTCGTCTTTTGTTTTATCGAAATCGGTTTTCTTTTTTTCTTGGTTCTTTTGTTTTGGTCTATCTCTGGTGTATGGTTGAAAGAAACCTCACCGCAAGGACTGCTTCAAGTGCCAGGAACAATACTGATGGTGTTTTTGAAACTGAACAAGGATATAAAAGGGTGTGCAACCGGGTATGCTGACATTTCTTCCTCTTTTTTTTTGGATTTTGTTTGTTTTGTTTGGTTCGATTTGTAGACCAGTTTATATTCATCCGTGCAAATACAATTAACTTGTATGGCACTTGAGATTTTTGAGAGTGCTCTCGAAGAGTCAATTTGGAACAAATTGAAGGATTCGAACTTAAAGTAGAACAAACAGAAGCCAAAGACGTAACAAGAGGAAACAGAGTTTAATAGACACAACACAAGAGAGTAGTATGAAACTTAGCCTGTGAGGACACTTCGAATGAGCAAGACTCAGATGGAATTTTTCCTAAAAATAGAAAGACAGAAAAAAGTCCTTAAAAAAAACTGAGTTTCGACAAGACTAGTACATCAGTCTATGATTGGTTATCCCTTGTGTTATGAGTAACAAAAGGATCATATGTATCATTCAAAGAATGAATTATTGGATCCACATTTTTTTGAAATTGATCGTCGCCTTCTCGAGAAGTGGTAATGTCCGAAACCTAATGGACATGTGTTTAAAAAATTTAAACTTCAAAGGTAGAGGATAAAGGCTGATTTTATCAAAACAGACAAGCTTTGCCTTGCTCCTTTTTTTTAGGGATTCGACTTGTATTTAAGGATCCACTTTTAAAGATTGACACGGAAAAAATCTATCAATTTTACGGTTGGGGGCCTCTTAATCACAGAAAAATCGAGAAATATTGAGACTTTGAAAGATAAAGATGCTCGACTGAGAACAGTTCTGGTAGCTGCTATGACTAGATGGCATCTAAATCTGCATGCATCCCGGAGTAAAAGGAAAAATTACATAATAGGTCTTATAGTAGGGTTAAGGTAAACTTGTACCGAAGACGGCAAGGCAACATAATAGCCCAAGTCTTGGTCCTCTATTCTTTTGCCTCTATTCGAGCCAATCATTACATAGCACAAATGTTCTTTCTGCTCTAGGATTTGGTCGAAAAAGAAGAGTTCCTACAACAAGTACAGTGTAAAAGGATATCAAAATCAAACCATTATCCGCGTTAGGGGATATAGATAATCTATGCAGGATATAGTGAGAAAGAAATTTTGTGACAAATCTGACGAAAGTTGTTGTTTCATAAACACTTCTGTTAAACACTAGTGCCTTCAAGAAAGATTCAGTGATAATATGAGAATATGATGAAACCAATTCAGCATAATTAGAGGAATATATATTGGTATGGCAAAAAAAAACCAAAAACTAATTTTGAGAAGCTGACCCTAGACAAGTGATAGGACCTGAATGATGAAGATTGTAAATACCAACCACGAAGGTGTGTTCCAAGCGGAAAAATATGGTATGGACAGTCAAACAGCCATCAAATTCCTCAACTCAAGACACATTATCACACTCAGATGGATTTCGGGTCACATGGACTTGGAAGGAAATGATATGGCCGATGAGCTACCTAGAATAGGCTCGGACTCAAATGACCTAACAATAGACCACTCGATGCGAATGCCTATTCGCCTCCTGACACCAGAAATTACCTCAGACTTCCACAACATGGTCGAAATTTTTGGATTACAAAGTTATTTCTGTATCGTTTGCTCGCTCGAATATCGCGCTGCTACCAGTAACCCATCACATTGGTGTCCGCATGGCTTCAATAACGTCTCATAATCTGGATGTCAAATAGACCTATTCATCAGGAGATTGAAAATTTCAAAACCATTTCATACAGATCTCCCATTGAAGAGACAAAAAAGAGATTTGCAGATCTCATGGAACTTAGTCGCAGGGATAGTGGGACATATCTTGGTCTCGTTACATGCACCGCGACTAGGACTATCCCACAACTTCTGCAGAAATTGAAGATTTCTTGGTGATGATTGTCCAGCATTAGCCACCAAAAACGAAGTATGCTCTTGATAAGCATTTTCCTGCGGAACTAGATTACCTAGGAGCGGTTAGGCCTCACCAGCATCTTCTCCGGTTGTCTCAGTTGGTGTAAGTGAATCGTCAACAAGAGCACCGATTTGCCTAGCCTCACATAAAAGACTGTCCTAAACCACTTTCAGTAATACTGCAATAAACAGCATAAAGCAAAGTACTATGCAAATATTGAAATCATCAAGTCTCAAAGAGGTCGTAAAGCAATACGATAAAAATCCAACCCTTCCGCTCCCGCATACCTAGACATTATTAAATTATCCGATAATAAGCGACATAAACAATTTAATTACAAACAAACATGCGATTTCCATTAAAACCAACCACACACACACACACATACGAGCATTCAGAAAAAGTCAGTTCCGCCAACACACTCCGCCGGTGTGGTGGAGAGACTTCTCAAAAATTAACCAACCGCACTTCAAATCAAGTACCAGACCATGCATCATGCCCTGATGAAACCATAACCTCAACAATGAACATCGTTTCGTACTTCACTGTTCAGTTGCCACCACCACCATCAGTACCTCCAGCAGCAGAACTGGCAATGCCATTGCGCCTCCCCTATTTTTCCCGCTTATTTTGGTAAAAGAAAAAAATACAGCAGGATACCCTGCCGCACGCCCACCCACTGCCCACCTCCAACAGCATCCTTTCGCTGTCATCACAAATCTTAAGATTTGTTTGTTGGCAAACAAATAAAAAAGTGTTATGCCCTTTTCTTCAAAGGGAGCACACACACAAACACACAAAACAAAAAAAGGAATGATGACTTTGTCTGTGTTCCCTGGCTAAAGGACAACTCACAGGACAGACCTCTTTCTCACTGAGATAGTAGAACCGTCGTCCTTCTTGTTGTTTTGTTAAACATTAAAAAAAAAAAAAAAACAGGAGACGCTATCATTGTGATGTCGGGAATATTTTATACACATCCATACATACACATCTATACAAATATAAATATTCGCCTCTCTGTGCACAGTTGAGGATATTTTCGCTGGAAATCATCACCATGAATCAACAATCATCGTTTGTGGAACGGTTTCAAGTCCTTCTCGAATTATTATTATTATTTTTTTTTTTTTGTATTCTCTTTGCTTGTGGAAAATGGAATGCAAGTAGTTCGCTGCTGTTCATCCTTGTCGGTTGTTGTTGGGGTTTTTTTTTTTTTTTGTAAAGCCTCCTTTGTGTATTGAAATCGAAATAGCTTGTGACACGGTGTTCGTCTGTGGCTGACATTTAACACTATTTCTGGAAGGCACAAAACGTGGTCTAGGGTCAATCTATTTTTAGATCTTCATTTCGCATGTCCTTTGAGAAAGTTGAGTGCCTTCACAGCAGCGAGTGGAATGGAAGTAAACGAACTGCATTGAGAAGGACTAAATTAAATGGGTTGGTCTCTCAGATTTTGCCGTTGTATTGGGGTGTAATCAAAATTTGCATAGATCTTGTATTTTGTGTGGTTCTGTGGAGCTAGTTTAAAAGTTTTGAGACTTACTCGGGGGGTGGTCCTTCGTCGATAGAATAGAACAGTCACTGCCTGAGATTGAAGCTGATGGATCTTACACTAAACGCCAAACATTGCTGTTAATTGCGACCTGGAGAGGACTGTGATGTGGAAACTGAACATTCATCAGTGTTAGGAAGACAGCTATGGTACGCTGGTGGACACCACTAAATAAAACCAGTTATCTCTCTCTCATAAGTAAGAATCAGAAAACGATTCCGAAACGAAGCTGCATATCCTTTATCTGAATGTTTATTGCAAAGAGTTTGTTGCGACTAAGGGGGTCATCGGTTTCGTGCCCAAGGATCCGCAATTCTGTGTACAGAAAAATAAAACCACGGATTACCTTAGACCGTTTTTGGACTTCAACTCGTATTTCCAGCAAACAGAAATGGGCACAGAACACGATAATTAGTAATTGTGCATTGGAAATGTACACTGATGGGTCATTCGAATGCGAACATTCTCTCCAGCCGTAATCATACCTTTCAGACTACTAGACATTTGCCGTGTATTCCAAGCGGACCCCAAGTTTATTCGTTAAGTCGCTAACTTGGTCTCAATGATATTGGTATCAAGTACGGACATAGTCATTTACATCGGCAGTAAAGCTATTGAAGACCTCGAGTCACCAAGAATAAGATCTAAATTGGTAAAGCAATGTCGCGTACATCGAAAAAATATAATTTTTCACGAACTAACCAGAAGTCGCCCTGCCAAAGGAGAACTTTATATTCCCATTAAAGTGAGAAAATAGCAAGGACAACAACTCTGGTGTATATCAGCAGACCACTTCACCATTTCACCTTCTCTGCAACTGCCCTGCATTGTCCTTATTAGGACTCATACATATACTGAACTGGACCAGATTCTCATACATAGCAGAATAGAAGAGGACTAACAGTTCAACCTTGTAGAACCTTTGCATCTGTGTCCAAACCTGGCAATATTTACGTCGATTGATTACATTAGGATGTTTTATTTTAAATGCTTGCAAAAAAAATGAGAGACCTCCCAAGAGTTTTTATATCTTATATGCATTTGGGTTCAAACACTATGACATCTTCAAAATCCGATTAGCTTCCTAAATATATTACAGTTCTGACAGAAGACACAGCCTAGCTCAAGCCAACTTCCGGTCTCTAGACCACACTGCAAGTTAGAAGATGGCACAACCTTATAATGAGGAACCATCCGGCAGCAGTCTCTTAGAAGCAAACTCCTAAGAAGCATGCCTATCCCAAACCCTCCAAAGACGGTAGAACTTTCAAATGTATGTAAACGCCTTAAACCGGCTTAATACAGTAAAGTAATCCAAACGTTGCTTACTTTATATCAATTTTTATGACAGTACACCGTAAACTTAGGCCTAAACAATTCTCGAAGAGCCAACTTCCCTCACTTTTTCTTCAAAATCACTCGCTGCTTTAACGAAAGAAAAAATCCGTACAACCATTATAAGTCGAAATAGTATCTAGTGGTGACTGGTAGTACCTGTGTGTATCTGGAGTGTCTCAAGGCTGAAGAATAAGTCACACGACACATTCGACGAAACACATCTTGGAGCTTCTCGCTTGGAATAAGATCCCTATATCTCTTTGACCGAAAGTGCCTAGGACATTCTGCAAACTCAGACAAGAGTCCTGCGGACTAATAAGCATGAAAGTCTTATGGCTACGATGAAAAATTTGGAAACATTTTGTCAGATTCTAACGAGTTTTGAACAACAGCACGGCTGTTTGCCAATAAAATTTCCGGTCTTATCTACATCCTTTTGGACAAGTCATGATTTTAAACTATTATTACCCCCAGCAGTCGGTGGAATTGAATTCCATTTCTTTAATTAAAAAATCGAAACCGATTAAGTTAAATCGGCCTCCAGGAGATACGTAAAATTTTTCTGAAGAATGCCATTAAAAACTGCAAACGAATAAATCATTGGTTGATTGCGTTCTAAGGCGGCTCTTTCTGTGACCCCTTTTCATTGCCTCTACAGAAATTCTTTTGTTTTCAGATTTTTTTTGGTTTTTTTTTTTTTCTTATCCCACTGCTGCTCATCATCCTTTTACCCTCAATCCAAAGACATTACGGTTGAGGTTGAAGAGCTTCTAGTTATTTTTTTTTTTGTTTTTTGTTTTACGAGTATATCCCATTTCTTCTGTCTTACCACCGGTATAACCGCTGTTCCGCCAGAGTGGCAACTTTGGCTCATTTCCAAATCACTGGCAAATAGCAAATCGAAACCAAAAAGATCGTCTATATTTTTTCGTCCTTTTTTTGTTTTTTTTTTTTTTTTTTTTTCGTTTGAATCAGAAAACAGGAAAAGAAAGGCGCGCAATGGTTTCAACACCGATAGATGGTTGAACTCGGTCTCTCTCAGCCATCGACTGAAATAACAAATTGACGAGAGAACAGTTCGAGTAATGGCACATTTCCGGTGGGTGGGCGGTTGTGTCCCCCCAACCACCAGAGTGGGAAGGAAGCAATTTCTCCGCCGCCAAAAGGTGAACAATTGTTATTGTCAACGATAAAATTTATTAAAATTTTATTCATGCCTTGTGTGAGAGAGAGAGTCGAAATATGAAATCGAAAATGTATAATTCGTGGCACAAGCTTGTTACACTTTCGAGACACTTTATGAGGACGATAGTCCTTGTGATAATAACTGAAAGGATTTCAACTAACCTACATGATTTCTAATAGAGACGTTTATTTTTTCTCTATCTTCTCTTTTGAATTGAACACAGAAAAAAAAAAACAGAAGTGAACCAATGGAGGAAAGAAGATATAAAACATTTTTTTTTTGTTCATCCACCCCCCCTGAGGCAAATTGTAAGGGCGGCATAGTATAGTAGTAGTACAGCATGGAAAGACAGTGTATTTGCACAGATTTGTGTATCAAATTGCGGCTACTTAATGGACCAGAAAAATAAAGTTTGGCTCGTTTCGTTTCTTTTAAAGTTTCGCCGACGATTTGAAGTGGCGGAGGACGAGAAAGATGGTCTTCGTTCTCGTACTGTAGTACTAGAAACAATCTAGAGCAGTGGTGAAATTGCAAAATACAATTGCGAAACGTTTTGCAAATACAATTCGTTTTTATTTTTTTATTTTTTCTTTCTTAGAAGGGATTTTGTGGAAATGAGATTTCCGCTTAGAAGATTGAGAGAGAATTTGCTTTAATTTGGTTAATGGATATACGGATGACTCTATTATTCAAAGGAAAGATGATTAAGCTGGTTTTGTGGAAATGTCGGGGTCGCGCGCATTTGGTAATTGTTTTGAATAACATTGGAGGTCTGAAATGGAGCCTTATGACTGTACACAATTTAATACCAGATTGACGTAAGAATTTGTGCCAAGTAGACGGTTTGGAGCTTTCAAACATAGTCAAAGCAATCCTTATTTATTAAAGTTAGTCTGATTTGCACTCAGACAGCACCTACGAGCTCCTGTACGTAACTAGCTTAGGCGATCGAAAACCACTTCGAGGGAAATGGAGAGTGTAGTAGTTAAAGTATGCCCACGTTGAATGAAACATTAACATTGGTTGCCCTATGCTTAAGAAAGGATACTCTCTAGTCTTCCCGCACTACAGAGGAATATGCCTCCTTAACGAATCTTTTTCGATCTTCTTAAATGTATTACTTAAAACCTTTGCCAAGTACGCCTTTAACTAATATTTCATGACTTGGAATTCAGGGCTTTCGCATCGGTACCCTTCACCGCCTATACTATGCCTTGTAACTATCAAGGTAACGTTTGAAGCCTTTTCGTACGTACGAACAAATATCCAAATGTTCACTGTAAGCCGTTTGCTGAATAAGGCCATTGAATTCAGAACTCACCATCTCTTCATCGAAACCGGTGCAATGTGCACTTCGGAAACAGTTCCTTCGACCTATTCCACCGGAGTTCAGATATGAGATAGTACGCAGGATAGTTGTACACACGGAACGCAGTATCTTCAACAAATCTCACAGTCCCAAGCTCGATACAAGAAAGACCCAAGGATCACCCCATCGCGGATCCCAGTGCACTTGGTATTGAAACTGGAAGCTGTACACCCAGCATCGAAGGCAATGGAAACCCACCGTACACCCAAGTAAATAAATTCCTGCCAGAAATGACTGAGTCGACAAGTCCAGACCATGGTCAGAGTAGGATTCTATTCAAATCGCTTTCGAAACCATTAATTAGGCTGCAACAACCAATGATCGAAGACTTACACATTGCCGTACTTAGGCAGCCACTCAGCTAGTGCCATAGGATAAGGTACTGAACCAAATTCCAAACAAGAACCCTACACTATTTAGACTCTGATTTAATCTACCTAGCAGTACCCGAACAGTACAGAAGATAAACAAGAACTTTAGTTGAAAAAAAAATCAATTGTTATCCTTCCTTCTAGTTGATCAAAATCCTTTTAATTTTTCTATGTACGAGTAGATACCACTCAATTCCAGATCTGCGTTCACCTCTTGCACACAATTCATTTGCTTTCTACACGTTATTCGAAGAGAGAACCATTCTCGAATGTGTGTTGTTCCGAAATGGAATTGCTGCTGTTTGTTTCGAACAATAAATGTCCAACCTTCACTCAACCTTCACTAATTAAAAAATCTCAAACCTGGACATTTTAGGTACTATGCACTACTACATCTCATTGTCGACGAGATTATTGCATGTCTACTTGCTACTCGTACACGAATGTGCTAGCTGGCCTGGCCTATGAATCCTTTTGTAAAAGGGATGTAAATTTGAATCCAGTCGCCTCTCGATTAACACTGAACTCTGGTACTGTCCATAGTAGAGGAGACGACGACGACGACCACGACGACGATGAACAAATGTTGAAGGGGGGGCCTGGCTACCGCTTCTAGAATACACGAAAGGAAGAATGACAGCTGGGTAATTGATGTTGAATAAAATGGAAGGATTCGTTCTCTGTTACTACACAGACCCATACTACACCTGTAGTATGAGGACTCTGAGTGAAACCCACTTTTTGGGGTGTAGAGAGGATAATTTTGCTTTTGGCTTTGCGAAAACAAAATTAAACTTTCAGACGAAGATCACAATTAGTCTTCCATAGAGAGAACGGAAGTACATACTCGTACCTGCTGCTGTGATAAGGCGAACAGACCAACCAACCAACCGACCGACCGAACGACCTCCACTCTTGTGCATATTGACTTAAGTACAGATGACGGGGGCACAGTGTCGAGAAATAGCTCACAACATACCCTGAAATGGATTTGCCAACCTCTGTGAGTGTTGATATTTTCGTCGTCCTGTCAGCAGTGTCCGGACAATAGTCATCCTGATGGACAATCTAACAACTGTCAACAATATTAAGTAGTATAAGCCGCCCGGTGAGTGAGGAGTCTTTTGTGTGCTGAAATACGTTGAGATAGTACACGTCTTCCTTCACACGCGGTGGTAAAATTCGCTCCGATCTCCTGTGCAGACACACTACTATTCATATGATGTGCACTGTATGTGTGTGCATCGATTGCAATGACCAGAGGCTTTCTATTTGTTATACTGTAGCCTGGTCAGACAGGAACAACCCTGTGCACTCTTCTTCAATAGAACTGACATCGTCTGCATTTGACATTGACGGATAATTTTACCCAGCACAAGGTAAAACAAAAACAAAACGAAAAATAAATCCTCTACCCACAGGACATTGTTGTGCACAAGAGCAAGTTTTTATTTTCAAATTCAGTTAAATATCGAAATTGACTTTTTTATCAGATAAAAATCGACATCCCAATGTGATGGGGAACTTTATACAATATTTTAACTGGCAGCCAAACGATTTATGATGGATTTTATAAAAAAAAAAAACAACAAAAAAAACTAGAAAAACATATTCAAACCTTGATTAGTCAAGTGAGTGTGAGCGTGTGTTGGTGGTGAATCGATTTGCGATCCATCAACGCCGGATGTCCTTTGATTGCAAAACGAATTGCTGCGGGATATGTATTCTAATTCTCGCAAAGTTATTGTCATATTTCCTATGCGATTTTTTGATTTTTGTTCAAAATAAAAAAGGCATTGCCAGTGATAAATTTCATTTGTCAGCATATGGTTGACCAAAAAAAACAAATTCATGGAACGGGTCCATGTGTTTCTGTTGTTAAACCCTCAGGACTATTTCGCTAATGTATTTGTAGAGTATCATGAATTCTAGGAAATCCCAGAAAAACTATTGATGCCCAAAGACAAATGCTGTTTTTACAAAAAAAAACACAAAAGCCAAGAGAAAATAAACGGAGACGTCAACCACTGACAGTAAGAACAAAATCGTAACAGATAATGGGTCATCCAAGAGGTGTCATTTTAAATTTCGCACAATTGTTGAACTGTCAACAATCAACTGTCATAAGGGTCGACATACACTCTCACAACATGCTGACATAGTGTTCACTACAAAAATGATGGAAATATTACGGAAACTTTTCAAAAAGTCCTTACTGCTTTCAGTGATAGTTCATTTCGAGACGATCTCAGGCATTGCATAGCATTTTCCATAATATATTAAGCTTTCATAGGTACTGACCTATATTGGCTTTATAAGGTAGAATTGAGCCAGAAGAGGGTACGTTCAATATATCAATATCTGAACCGGTGGCGTATACGTAACCTTTTTCTTTGTAATTTTTTTGGGCAAATTTTTTTTTATTTTCCACAGACTGACGGACCTACGTCAGATATTCGGGATCCATTGTCCGTCAAGAATTGACTAGACACATGTGAAGTACCTAGATGCTGAACTGTGGATCCTAATTGAAGCCAGTAGACCACGGACGCACCTTCTACACAAAGCTATTCTGACTGATGAGACACTGTTCCATTTGATTGAGAACGTAAGGAAACAATACTATCACATCTGAAGATCTGAAAACCTTTGAGTTACTGTGGAACAATTTCTCGAACCACAACGAGTGACAGTTCTATACTGGAGGGGGTTTTTGAGTCAAATTTTATCGAGAATGATAATAGTAGTATTTTTTAGTAGTATTATTTTTTATTTCATTATAAATAATACATGTGTAAAATTTACATGATTTGAACACAATAATTCATTAAATTAAATAGTGTCGATTAGACCAAAATGCTGACAATTACTGACTGAGTGACAGTTTTATACTGGTGGGGGTTGTTGGGTCACATTATGTGTCCGACCATTTTATGGATTGCTTTCTCGAACGATGTTGACTGATGCACGTTGGCGTTAACGGACATAAATACATGACAAATAACTGGTAAAACAATGGTTCAATTTCGTCACAAATTTCTTGGACTTTCTTGAAATTTAGACTTCAATTGGTCGCCGAGATCATGTGACCTAACACTTTCAAATGCGGTCTCCGAGTACCATTTTTAAGACTGGATTTGGACCAAGCCAGCAATGTAGCTAATGAAAATTCCATATGGCATTCTTTCATTTTCTAGTACTTTCTTCTAAATCCTTTTTTAACGCTCTTACCAGAAAATGTTGATAGCTAGCTTAGCGAAACAGCCACAGTTGAGAAAGATATTTCTTTGAAGATTTCTTCCCCCTACCCGTGTCTATAGCTCCTAGAGAAATCATTGGAAGCTTCAGACCAGTTTGTCTATCAAGCAATATGTTCTTTAGGGAAAGCCTCTAAGTCTAGGAATTTCGTGTGAAACTAAGCCCAAATCTATGGCAGTCCAAATTTAAGTCTAAGTCTTATTATCCTTCATTCACATACACTCACCAACTTATCTGATTCCACGTGACTTCGATTTGATTTCATTACCTACTCAGCGGAGAGAGAGAAAAAGCCCAAATCCTGCAACACATCTATCGAGAAGGATAAGCCCACTCCTTTGGTTAATTCGTTTCTCTCCTTTCTCCTGTGCACAGCTTACTCTATTTTATTCCTCTCGGCAATTGTTAGTAATATCCTTTTCAATATTTTATCCTGCCTATTATTGTTTGTACATATTTTGCTCAATTTTTATTTTTTTTATTTTTTAGTGTACGCCCATTCAGCCTCTCTTCCGTTTGGCATATTCTTTTATTAAAGGAGCCAGAGATAAAATGCCAGAACCATCTACCCATCTGTGTAGCACAGTGCAATTGTTGCGTTGGCATACAGCCAACGAATTAAAATAAATTGAAGGGTGCTGCTGTTCAGGATCCATGCTGAGCGTAATATTTCTGCGGGAAAGGATGCCGAACATATTACATTATTACATGTTACAGTATGCGTATAATAATGAGATAAATGTGATGTTTTTAAGCTGATGATTGGAAGCGATTAGATTTATTGCATGTTGGAGGAGATAGATACAGAGATACGCATGGAAGGGTATACTATTATTAGAGTATGAATTGGGTTTAGTGAAGCTAATAGGTTTTATCTGTTAGAGATTTGAGGATTGTAGGTTTTAAAGCTGTTAGTCATGTCTTTAGGTACGATGGCAGAGATATATCCTTCGGTGTTTATGGAGATCATGAGATTGTCTTAGGTTAGAAAAGCATGATGACTTCTATCTCCAAACTTAAGGTTCAAACTCAGCTTCAGATTAGTTTATTTATGCGTACGATGCACAGAAACTCAATTTTTGCCTCGTGTTGAGCCACGAGAGGGTAGATGTCAGTATCCCGATCGGTGGCGTATGCGTAACCTATTTTCTCATAAATTTTTCGGTCAAAATTTTCTATTTTTCTCAGACTCAGCGAGGCTGCAGCTTAGTCGTTTGTGCTTACGATGCACAGAAACATAATTTTTTCTCCGTATTGAGCCACGAGAGGGTAGATGTTAGTATCCGGATCGGTGGCGTATGCGTAACCTATTTTCTCATAAATTTTTCGGTCAAAATTTTCTATTTTTCTCAGACTCAGCGAGGTTGCAGCTTAGTCGTTTGTGCTTACGATGTACAGAAACGGAATATTTTTGCCTCGTATTGAGCCCCGAGAGGGTAGATGTCAGTATCCGGATCGGTGGCGTTTGCATAACCTATTTTCTCATAAATTTTTCGGTCAAAATTTTCTATTTTTCTCAGACTCAGCGAGGTTGCAGCTTAGTCGTTTGTGCTTACGATGTACAGAAACGGAATATTTTTGCCTCGTATTGAGCCCCGAGAGGGTAGATGTCAGTATCCGGATCGGTGGCGTTTGCGTAACCTATTTTCTCATAAATTTTTCGGTCAAAATTTTCTATTTTTCTCAGACTCAGCGAGGCTGCATTTTAGCTCATTTGTGCCTACCATGTACAGAAACGGAATATTTTTACCTCGTATTGAGCCACGAGAGGGTAGATGTCAGTAACCGAGTCGGAGGCGTATGCGTAACCTATTTCTTCGCACAATTTTCGGTCCAAAAATTTTCATTTTTCAAGGAGATGCTCTGCCCTGATTGACGGGTGTCATGTATTAAGAATGAGAACAAGAACATTACGCCTGTCTCTAGCATCCAGCTGGGAAGTGTAAGGTTTTGTTTCTCCAAACGGATGGCTAATTCGTGTTCCACAGGGAGTAGTTATCATACTTCTGTTCAAATGTCTAATTGCTCACTTTTCTAAGCGACCACCTAAACTTTTTCTACACCCTGTTACCCCCTTGTAACAATAAATATCACTTGCGGGTAAATAAAAATATTTGTCATGTCAAAATCCATAAATTACCATTTGCCGACTTCTACCACATCTCACGTCTGACGTTAAGAGGTCTGTATAGCAGTGACTCACTTGCTGGCCATTCTTTGATATTTTTTTTTCCGATTGTATCCCACCTTCATGTAAGCAGTAGTGGTCGTTGCCCACCAAACGAGTGGATGACGATGAATACGGCGAAAGGACATTGATTGATATTAATGACCGTGAAGGAAATTAATTAGTTTTGGTTACCTGTGTTGCAAATCAATTGGGAACACCAATTATTCTTTTTAACTGGTAGCCATTACTTAAAGTCATTGAGCTTGGCTATTTCTATAAGAGTTCGGGCGCCCTTCGTGGCACATTTAACGGGCTCTCTTACTCACTCTCTCACCCAACTATTGAGCTGTTTGCATGTGCAATTGTTGTTAAGGGTGCTAGCATAGGGTATAGAGTAGGTGTAGGTACTGCTGCCTGCTACTCCTGGTCATGGGAAATACAATATGTTGTTAATAAATGTTGTTTTTCCGGTTTTTTGTAACTTCGTTTGGTCTGAAGTAAGTTTTTATGAGAATTGTAGATACACACAGTAGGTTTATGTACTTGTATGAATGTGCTGAGCCAAAGGCATTGTTGGAGAAAACTTTTCTAACATCCGACTTGTTGGGAAGTTTCATTTAATTGTTATTTTCTCCTTCGCCGTTGGTGAACACATAATGTGTGGTGCAAGTTGGAGTTAGTAAATATCAAATGACGATTTGTGATAATGGGAAATCAATTTAGGGAGAAAGGGCAAATAGTCAAGAACCTGGTGTGAAAGACTAGACTTAAGACCAACTAGATATGTTAGAATAGCAGGAAGTGTGCATGGAAACAGACCTTGATTTGACAGACTAGGGAAAAATCGGTGTATATGTTCATGCAAAAAGAAAGGGCATCAATAAGGAGCCTAAATTGAGCGACACTTACGTGTCAACCCTTCTTTTCTTCCACACCCTACCACGTCTTTAAGTAATCTCACATTTAACTCAAGACTACCGAAGCCAACCAAGTAGTCACCTGGATTCACAAAGCCCTGCTCTTTCAACTGAGATGGAATGACTTTGAGCACATTCTCTAAGCGGTATTCTACAGCTTAAATGTTATAACTTTGAACTGATATTGCAATGGGGTCCTACTTTTCCATCTCTTTGCTGTGAGTGAACTTTTCTGATTCACATTCTCGAGTATGCCAGCCAAGTTGGGTCACCCCGCCAATTTGGTATCAATTCATACGAATCGAAGCTTCAAATAGACGGTTGGTTTATAGGACATATATCGATGATGCGATGGAAATATTGGTCCACTATTCCGATTCGTTCCGATTCGTCAAAAGAAATTGACATATGAATGCGCGCCTTGATATTCCTTCCAAACTCGTATAAATCTTTCAGATTTCAGATCACTTCCTTCAAATTAGTTTTTGAAATCACAGTTGACCTCAAGGTATACCCAGAAGATGCCTCTTGGCTCGAGTAGTAATAAGTTGTTGAGGATCTTGCATAAACATAAACCACAGTCAAAACCTGTTCTAAAAAAATTCCGGATTAAATGAATCTAGAATGTATCACTGGCTTTCGACTTGAGAATCGAACTAACTAATTGGTTTACACTGAAGTGGTATACAAAAGTAGTATTTTTGGCAAAAAGGAAACCTATGACACTTCACAGTTCTACGAGTACCTTGTTCAAAAACAAATTTTCAGCTTAAGCTACGCTGGTGGGAACCTACTGATTGTCGAATTGGATGGCATGTGTACATATGTACATATGTGTCTTAACAAAGTGCGTCTTGCTCCTTAATTCTATAAGAAAGGAACTAGGGAGTGGACCCAGTATCGTTCGATTTTTCAAGCTTTAAATAGAAATCACAGCCCAACTCTGTGTCTGAACAAAAACCTTGATTTGATACTCTCCGGCTTCAAGGACATAGCTTTCCGAAATCAAACCGACTAATACGAAATACGAAAAAAAAAAGACAATCATTGACCATTTAAATGATGAGAGACATCAAATCAAGACGTCCTTTCACCTGACAACGTTCATATTAGAAATTCAGTTCAACACCACCCACCTACACAGTCCCATCTCTTCATCATACATCAACAGTTCTCCATCGGATGGATAATTGAATCAAATTACCCAAACCACCCCACTGGAATAGAGAGTGATGTCATACCATCCGATGCATGATGTGGATGACTATCTGAGTACCAAGCCAACCTACCTACCTACCTACCTGCCTATCTACCAGTTTCAGATGTCGATGATGCTGTCAATGATGATGATGATGAGATTCTCGGTTTTGGTTTCCACAAACCAGAGGGCGAATTTCAGAACCATATCTGCGATATACATCGAAGCAATTTGCTTTGGTCTGCACATGGAGGCGATGCCGCACACATCGACCGCAATCGAGACCGTATCTCGACAAAAGCGGCCTACACCAACACACACACACACCTAGATGTGTGTGGTATAATACCCACTCGATGTGACACCCAGGGGACAATTATAATCGCTCTTGTCGATAAGTATCTCATCGAATGGAAAATTTTTCGATGATACCCCCGTGTCTACACGTTTGTGAATCACGTTTGACACCGTGTGTGTCTGCCGTTGCAACGAACTTCACACAATAATCAAGCTCGTCTCTACTCTACTCTCCGCCAGCCTGGCAGACAGACAGAGATAGACGGGCTAAAAGATTGGTTTCCGATTGTTCACATTCGAGTTCTGTGCCTGTCATCGGCATCACCTCACATTCATCTGCTATCCGCAGCATAGCGCACAGGACAATAAAAATAATAATAATACGAGTAATGTGCAATTACACAGTCGGTGTAACCGCGCGCATAGTTGGCACGGTCCTCGAGTGCATAAATTGTCAAAAGCACATTATGCGAAAATTAACAGAACGAACACCAGAACAGGGCAAAAGCAACAAAAACAAAAAAAAGGACGAAATTAAGGACACACCACTGACGAAAGAATGCGTTTCCCCGACCATTTCATTAGTCTGTTACGGTTACGGTGAACGTAAAATTTGCTGAAAGATGCGCCGCATGTAGTCGAGTGGGCGGCAGCGACGGCGGCGGCGGTGGTAGGCGGTGACTCCTTGCCAGTTCAGGGGTTGGGCTTTTTGGATAGTTTTCATTTACTGTAAGTGCACTTTACATTGTACACATACGTACGTGTAGCATTATGAAAATGGTCCTGGGCGACGATGAGGTTTTTACTCAAGTGAAACTTAATGCCAGGCCTACACACAGCCCTCAGCCCACAGCCCCCACATGGGCAGAGAAGACAGAGGTAGAAATGATAACCAAGGACTCTGTGCTGCAGGGAGTAGTGATATGTCAAATGGCGGTTGTAACCATCTCGGGACTAGCTATGTAGTTTATGTTTAAACAGTGTGTGCCTGTGTGCTGCTGCTGCTGCTTCTTTTTGGTATCCCAAAGGATAACAGTTTTTATTGTACATCCTTGCTAAAACTAGGGTTTTTCTTTTATTAGGTATTTAAAAGTATAATTTGAGAATGGTTACCCCAATGGGTAGGCTTTTTCATTTCGTTGTTGTGCCCCTAATGTGTGTGTGTACTTTGGGTGAGAAAACTTGGTGAGTTAATTGTCCGCAGAGTGAAATAGAGAAGACGAGAGAAAGAGAGACCGAGAGACCAAGAGATAGAGGCAAGAAACGAGAAGTTAATCGTGTGGAAAATTAACACACAAGCAAGTAAGTGATTAAATAAATGAGCACTGCCATGGGGATGATAAGCCAGAACAGGAGAGACAGATGGGAAATTTTCTGGTTTATGACATTTTGCCATAACATGAAATTAGAGAACTAATGATCCGTACAAGGAGAGATATACAACAGAGTCACGCTTCTATTATTGTGTCGTGTATGGAGATGACGAAATTAGCAGATCATATTAATGATAATGGTCTTAAGGACATGTACGCAGTAAGAAATGCACTAACACTCTTGGGTGTTTGTCAGATGCTAATCGGCTGTAAACCCCTTTTTTGTGGTGTTTGGACATGTCACTATCTTGAGGAGGCACTTGGAAGTTATGACGAGAAGGAATTTGGATATTCAAACTGAAAAATATTGTTTGTATAGAAACTCTTGATATTTTGACAAAATTACGCAGTTGTCTTCCGCTTTAGGAAGCTGATGGAGGGTTGGTGAATACACTGAGGTCAGGCAACTCTTCAACGCAAGATAAAGCTACAAGCATCCAGAAGAGGAGTGGATAAACTCTTGGGTCTCTCTCAGACCCAATTGACGTTAAAGACTAAAAATTGTTTAAAAACTATTTACCTTCTTTTACGAGAAGGAAGCAAAAAGTCGATATCTACGTATTCTCTTGGCAGTTCAATCAGTCTATCATTCTTCTTACTGATTTCTGAATGTGTAGGAAGAGTATCCAAAATGTAGAAGCGCGAGAGTAAAAGTTGACAAGCCTGTTTGCATATAAAAAATTTGTCGGTTTTTTATTAACATTTTATTAAACTTTGGCAGAGCAACTTTGAGAAGCCTATACAATGACTCTAAACACCACTGTCCCCCAGAAGCAAAGCCAGCGGGTTGAATGTGTAAGATGTTAAAAAAAAAGCATAGTCTCAGTATCCTTACTTAAAAATTGTACAAATTGGTAAATCTTACCGATATCCTTATTGTTCCAAAGAACTCTTTTGATCAAGTACTGTAGGGATGCGTACATAAGTCAGAAATTGTAATGAATCTAATAATGTAGATACCTACTGAGAATGACAACTCAAATGGGTGGAGTCCATCAAGGTTCCACTCTCAGTCCCATGTTATTTGATCAAGATATTTTGTTATAAGATATTCAAGAAGAAATATCAAGGAACACCGGTCAATTGCTTTTCGACTCAAGATAAATCATCAACGTGGATGGAAACACTCGAAAGAGATTTATCAACAAATTGGTTTCAGGCTGAAATATGTATATGCCAAATCAATCTTGACACAAACCATGACAAGTCTGACATAGTTTTAATGTCAAATAGCCTAGATGCTGTCAAGGCACTATACTCATAAGTCATTAAGTCTAAAATTGTGTGTAAATGCTAGCAAACGAAGTGACTCTTTGTTGGCCAAGTAAGCATATGGAAATAGTAGATAATGATATTACCAACACCCTAGTACGAAGGGGACCATGAAAAATCTTCATAGTTCCTGAACCATTCTGCGAAATAAAGGAAATACATTTGGGGATAACGCTCCCAAAAAAATCATACACGGGCATATTTGGATGAGACAACACAACACAAAGTAGATTTAAAGAAAAGCCAGAGAAAAATTGCATGACGTCAACAAATGTACACGAACGAGTAGGAAAAGTGTTGACCCTACATAGGAAAGTTGGTAAAATGAGGGAATTTTGTGGAAAAAAATACACATATTTCGAGCGAACCCTTTTCCCACTAGCAGCGAACAATAATTGACTTGCATTAGAAAATTGAATTCATATCTCCCTGGAGAGGCAATAATCATACCATACACGGGAAGGCTTTTAGCCAGATATATACTTAAGTATCAATTCTAATGGCATGTGCATTTCATTTTCGAACGATTGCAAAATAAGGGCACTTGTGTGCTCACGCCACTCGACTAAATGGCTACTACTACGGCCAATAATTCATTGCACAATAAACCAACTAAGCCATTACATAATAAGGTCATAAATACGCGAGCAATTTTCAGACCGATCGCCCTAATGGATGTCAGTCCGGAGGAATGGGTATGACAAACGAAACTCAGAACGAAGTATAGAACAGAAAGATATGCTTATTTTTCGTGGTATTTCTACCAAGCAGGTGAATGGATACTAGAAAACAGAGAAACTAGAACAGTATCCCAAGAAAAGAATAACTAATGTCACATTGAACTGTGAGAATTGACAAGGAGGAACTTTAGTGCAACTCTAACCAACGAACTACTAATGGGAAATGTGAAGTGACGTTTCATCTAGAGCATCTCTTATTCGATTTTTAAGTATCTCATGGGTAAAAATGAAGCCTTTTCTTTTGTGTTTTCAGAAATATAATCCGTGAATCCTTAAACTCTGTTTCCCCCAAAACATTCCAAATTCAGTAAAATATTTATAATAGCACTTCTCTCAGGCCTCTTCTTTATTTCATTTAACACTTTGAATAGCCACTTGTTCTTTACAGTTTTCGTCCATGCACTGACATACACACGCATCTATCTCGATGAAAACTCATTTAAAACGATCTAAAACCAATTTGGGTTACCATATTTCATACAGGATAATCGGATTTTCTCAAATAACTCAAGACCTCGAAACAAATCTCTTCCACCCATCCTCCATCCAATCTGTGTACTATACATAGGCCTCCAAAAGCAAAGCAAAAAAAAAAAAGAAAAATCTAACCAAAATCTCATACAAGGACGAAATGAAGAAACTAAAGAAAGACTTAAATTTCACCTGAGAACCTTTTTAAAGATAGGCGACAGCAGTAGGATGAGCATAGAGTATACAATATTGTGAATCGATAGGCATGATGATGATAACGACGATGATGACGATGATAACCTCGAGGCTACATTAAACTAATCCAAGTGAATGAACGACAAACTAACTATACAAGGATGAAAATCCATTCTATCCTTCGGATACACAGACCCAGAGATACAAAACAATATATGTATGTACATCTACAACCCAGATACTCACATGTGTGTATGAGACTAGGTGTACACATATATTCACATTTAGATGGAGTGCAAGCAATAAAGGATCAAAAGGAAAACAGGGGGAAAATCGATAAACTAAATAATATACGAGGGCAAAAGTTTATCCCCCACCCCCTCCTCCCACACACCACACCGTCCCAAATATAGTAGTGTATCACCATCATTGCACAGCAAATCCCTTCACTATCACAAGCGCGGTCTACACTACATACAGTAGTGGGTGAACAAAAACAAGGCACAGAGAGATGACTTCACGTGCAAATAATAAAACATTGAGTATGAGCCTTGATTGATGCGATTGTCAATGTAAGAGCTTACGAAACCATATGGTGGGAGAAAAAAAAACCAAAACACACACAAGGATGTTTGTGTCCTTTTTTTGTGTAAAGGTTACTTCGTCTAGAGTTTCATATAAAAAATTTAAGCTTTAGGCTACACTTTCAGGACGTGTATGGTTCCCTTTTTTTTTTTTTTGGTTTGTTGAAACTCAAGAAAGTTCGACAGTTGAATTGTTTATAAGTTTCGGATATTTTCTTTGTTTTTGTTTTGTTTTGTATTTTTAGGGTAGTTACCTCGATTGTATAAAATGTAATCCAATCATTGTTGATGGTACTTACCTAAAAAAGAAAAGAGAAAAGTTTTAGTTAATGCAATTGATTTTGAAATGAACAGATAAGAATAAATACATAAACTAGATAATTTTGAGTGTGCAACCAATATAGTGTTCAAACAATTGAAAGGATGCTAGTGGGTGTAACAACTCCACTCGATCATTAGTAACTGAACACACATAGACATTCGACTCAAACTCATTCCTAAAACCCATGACCCTATTAGTGTACCTACAGACCCATTAGTCTCTTTTTGTTCCTTCTTAAGATACTAGACAGGCTTTTAGATATATAAGTCCTTCGGAGGCAAGTGTCACTTCGACAATCTATGCAAAGCTCAACATCCATAGCTTAAGAGTAAATCGGTATAAAATTACCTGAAGTGGTACACCAAAATAAACCTAAACTTCACTCCAAGGAATTTGCACCAGTTGTTTCCTAGACATACACAGAAGGCTCAAATAAAGGGAGAATGGCATCAAGTAAGTTTGAATGTCGAGCACACTTGATTTGCAGAATGTTCATCTCATTCCATTAAGAAATTCGTCATTTTGAATTCAGGGATAATTCCTGGACACATTAGGTGAATTTTTGCAATCAGTTCTTAATAGCAATGCAAAATGGCCTAAGGATTTTGGACTTCACTTCAACTCGGGCAAAGATACTCAGACACTTTTCAGTAGAAAATACAAGGTACTTCAAAATACCGACACTGGATGGAGTGGAGCTAATCCTATCAGATCGCGCAAAATATTTTGGCATTCTGCTAGACAAGATCATAGATCTGTAGCTGAATGTACAGGTACTTGTCTGCAAGAGAAAGGCGGGTAATGTGGTTCCTAAACCTGCAATAATATACCTATCCTTACAAAAAGGGCGCTTGTATGGTTGGAGGCGATTTTAAAGAAGAATTCACAGGATACGTTGTGTAAGGTACCTAGAACCTGCCTACATTTCATTTCGCTAATATAGGCTTCTTTAAGAGGAGCATTTTTCTATTCCAAGGGAATCACTTGATAAATCGATAGATAGACCTGCAATTAGCCGTGAGACTTCCGGACACATGCGGTGTACACGTATTCCTAGCAATGTTTCAACATTGCGCAATCACCAGAGATGGAATCAATATCTGACACTAATAGTACGAACTGGCCAAAAGAGGATCAAATCTTCCTCAATTCAACAGAGTAAGGGATGTAAAAGTATTGACCTATGTAGGTGGCTTATAGGATCTAAAGAGGTTCATCAATATGGCTAACCTAAAATAGTCCAACTTAAGAGGGTTAAGAACTATGGTATCGATTCAGTTTGTTACTGCCTTCAGAAGAGACACGCTTCAGATACTGCAGTGACCTTCATGTCGCAGAGGACTCTGTGAACGCCAGAGCCTGAGAATCTAGAGGAAGGTGGGTTAGCAAGGAGATAGTTCAGGTATAGGTTTGCTACCGTAATGGTTCGTTCTCTAACGATTGCAATGAGCCCTCCATGGTGTCTAGTGCTTTATGAAAAAGCCAAAACCCTACAATACCCACCTACTTAAGTTTTCTTGCATCATTTATACAAAACCCTGTCCCTCTTGACCTCCTACAAGATTTAAAAAAAAAAATTCTACCCAACTACCAACCCTCAAGAAAAAATCAAATTACAACTTATTAAAACCCTTCGGCACTTGGCCCGTTTCCTTGCCAAGAGCAAGATAGAAAGGAAATCGAACCAATAACCGCAACAATAACAGAAAACCGCGTTATTATCAATTTGATGCATCTTATTGCATTCATTTCCGCCGTTCAATGCAAATTAAGGGAAAGGATCTCCCTTCGAAACTATAAAGAAACATTGACCATGTTCAAATTTCCTCCGGGTCTTCGGCCAGAATACACCAAGGAACAATGAAACTGCCATATTTTCGATTTTGCCCCTTTTTTGCCTTTGTTGCACCCAGACCAACTGTACGCCAACAGAACTGTATTGGTAAACATTTTCAGATGGTTGCACTGACAGGCATTTTTACCCAACTTGTAATATTCCTTCCTTGGATGTTGGCCAACTTATTTGGCCTCTTACTACTACTCGACCGATCTACAGGATATCATGGAACACAAACCAACCACCGACTCGCTCTCTCTATCAGCCATCGATGATGATGATGTGGAAATTGGTTGCGCTCCCTCGTATCAACTCGGTACCAATCTCCTTTGTATCCTGTTCCTTCAATGAAAAGACACTCAACCAAAGAAGCGAGGGGGGTGGTTAAAATTTATTTACTTAAAAAATTTTCAACAGCAAACAAAATACGTTGCCAATCTTTTGATAGCTGCAAGGACTTGCCATGAAATCCATACAAATACACGAATAGTATTTTCTCTTATTGGACGGGTAGAGGGGGAGAAGAGAAAAAAATCGTGTCCTGGATTCCTTTGACTGTAGTTGAGCGTTTCCTGGACGGAAATAAAAAATTCGCTAATTAAGTAAATTGATGATCAAGAGCATTCGTGCCATATTTTTACTGGAGAAAGGATATTGGTGAATGATTTTGGGAATATTCCCTCCGAAGGAGGAGGGGTGGCACATTGCATGTGCATGCGAAATATGTATAATTGGGGGGACGAGCGAATGGAGGACGAGCGGAGGGACAGTGGAAGTTTTCAAGTGGATGGCACACGATGATTCTTTGGGCGGGTGTGGTGCCCGCCGAGGTGTGGGTATGCCTTTTTCACTTGTCGGCATAAAAAGGATATATTTTGATGAATGGAATTTTAATTGAATTGTCGACGCGATCCAATGGTGATGATGGTTTTTGGCCTCAGTATGGTCATGATGTTTGAGTGAATTTTTGGCATCCGCATTTTATTTTATTTTTTTTTATTTCTGGTCGCATAGGGCGATGATTTTTTGACCAAATATTGTGGGAAAATTGAAAGGTGACGATGAAATATGAATTATTGATTGGAACTGATGGATGGCTTCGAATGAAATAAAAAAGATCTCGACTGATTTTTTTTCAAGGGTATAGGTTACTATTCAAATAATTCAGCGGTTGTGATGACAGCAGAGGGAGTGCACTTTTTAGAGAAAGGGGGACGTAAGTATCCTCACAGGTCAATTCAAGGAAAAGTTCTACAGGTTACTCCTAAAAAAAGGGACTTTACCCATCTGGGTAAAGAGAATAGCTTTAGACATCCAATTTGATCTCAACTAAGAAGATCCCTATTCTAAGAAGAGTAATACACGAACTGCATTAGACCTTTGTCAGGCTTTCTTAAAGCAGAAATACCAAAAGGACGTAGCTACTTGCTAAGAAGACCAAAATAAACGTCGATGAGGGTTAGGAATGTTTTCTGTTCCGTTTGGTATATTTGAATATACAAATCAACAATTCTGTCTTGCAAGCAGAAATCCTATGTATGGTCATAGTAAGGGATACATATTTTTCTATCAACAGACAGCCAGATATGGAAAGGAGACCCTACTAGCCCTGTTGCGTCTGAGCTCCAAAAATGGAGGAAAACAAAATAAAATTATATTCTGTCCTTTGGGATATAATGATGACACACCGAGGCTGAGCGGTGTAGATATCATCTGCGACAGTGGAAATATTGCTGTGATCGTTGTAGCCTAACCAAAAGTTTAAAAAAATTTTAAAATTTTTAGGAGGTCAGACAGTACATGCAGTCCCAACAAGAAACAATGACCTCTGCTTCACATAGGAATAGCTTCATAGGAATGACACTCAAGTTTCAGAAAGAACAACCATTGTTATCAGTAGCCACTACCAATAGCTGAACAGGCGACTTGGAGTGATCTGTATGATCAGTACTAGTACGCGACCAGGAAAAATGGTTGAACCGATGCTAGGTGTCGTATTTTGTACAAAAATAAGGCCAGAAAGAAGCCAGACAACGTTCGAAAATGCTACTTATGTTCTGCTATGGTTGTTTTTTAAAACTTCCAATGTACATTCCGTGTTTCAACACAGAGCAGAATAAATTCTTTAATTTGGCACGCAACATATACATAAGTACATAAAAGCATTGAAAAATCAGTGTCAAGGGAGCCCAGTTTTCAATTTTGTTTGACCATAGAAATTAGCTACCGCAAGAGCTTTAAAAATAATTTATTTCTGGTCAAACCCTTGAAAAATCCTTTCTATCCAAACCTTATACTTAGGTACAGGACAAATTCTGATATACAGTTTTCACGAGCTAAAGAGTGTTTACACGATAGGCAGATGCCTAAAAATTAGTCGTCAGATGGCGGTCTGAGAATTGTCTGACAATGCTTTGGTTACAATACTATCAGACAAAAACTGGAAATCAGGTGTAGACTGTCGGATATTTGGGACAAAATTTTAATTTTTGGATCTGACAGTGTAAATAGATCTCACAATCGTCAAAACGTAGCCTTAAAGTCAATGACAGAACAATTTATAACAACAAAGTTAGGAATTTCACATCCAATCGAACAATGAGGACAGCATCAGTGCCTCCATCTGAATGTCCTTCTTCATCGTCTACTGCTTGACTGGCACATCACGAATACTCGATATTATCCAAAATATTGCCAAATATTATAAACACTTTTAAAAAATAAAGTTCGCCACTCGCAGTAATGCCCTGACCCCATGCAACACCCACGTATAGCAGTAAAATTAATTACACGCCCTCCACGACACCGTTGCAGCTGACCCAGACCAGGCCACCTCACCTTTTGGCACCGTCAACTGCATCAATTATTATTCAGACGTTCACGCCCCCACTTCCTCCATCCACCATGCGCCATGCAGAAACGCCGGTCCCATTGCATTGCTCATTGTTCATTGCAATACAAAAAATTATAATTAATTTGTGTTTTAAATTTTTCCCAGACCCAGTACCGGTACGGTCACGGTCTCGGTTCTGGGTGCCGGCCGCCGAGCCGCACCGCCTACTGCACAAATTCACTTTACCCCGCGACAGGACCTGTCGAAACACAAGGCTGGGGTGCGCGCGTGAAAACCCCTTGAATATTTAAATCTTACACCAAATAATGAATTTTTAATTTAAATGAAAATCGCTTAATCAACACATATTCTGCGCCACAGTCGCGCTAGCTTTTGTATAGCAACAGCAGCAGCAGCCGTACAGCATTCCCGTTTTTCAATTTTCCATTTTCAATTTTTTTGCGTTTGGTTTTTTTGTAAAAAATCGAAATTTTTGACATGAATAATTTACCCTGTATAACATTTGATATGTGCATGTTGCAGCGTCACCGCTGCCGCCGACATGCCGCTCTCTGGCAGTCGAGTGCAAAATTTTGCATGTAAATTTGACATTTTGCATGGGAGTCGTCCTTGTGTGTTGTCGTCGTCATCATCACCATCATCGTCGTCGTCGTTGTAGTCCTTTGTGATGTTTCTGTATTCCGAATCGGGGGAAGCGGCCATTTCAGGTCATTGCGCATTCGATTGTTATGCAATTGAAGGAATTTAATTTTCTTATTTAAATAAAAAAATAATAATAATTGAAGGATGTGCCAGAAATTTTAATTTTTGCACTAAAATTTCGGTTGGGGCGGCCAAGGTGCTTCGGAAAGAAGAAGTGTCAAATGCCTTATTTTCGAATCATTGGAAACAGCCTTAAAAACATATAGTACATCTAATCGTCAAATTTTGCGATAGGTTTTCCGACTATGTGTGGGGTTACCTGTTATATTTTTGGGATTTCAACTCATCTATACTTAGAAGTTAGTCCTCTAAAAGCAGATACTTCAACAACGTTGGGAAGTTATTCAACTTTGGCGTTCGGTTAGGATGACTTTACATCCCAACACCATTTTGAGTGAAAAAGAAAGTCATTACCCTGAAGAGCCATACAAATTGGTCGTTAAGTTCTGACAAAACAGTTGTCAATGAAGATTCGTCCTCGACCATTTTGACTGTTTATTTTTGGGGATAAATTGAAAGAAGATGAACCATATGTGGCTTCAACAAAACGGCGCCACATCTCACACCCCTAGTCTTGCAAACGACGTTCGATGACATGGTCATGGATCTTTAGAAATGGACTAGCCCTTCGTGTGATTAGACGCCTCTGGAATTGTGTCCATGGTTTGTGCAAATAACTTAGAGACTTCATACGACCTTAGGAGTAACATCGAGTGCCTAGCCTAATTGCCCGAATAATGAAAAAAAAGATGACATTGTTCCACCCACTGTTTGCAGTTCCAATTGCTCAGCTATCTACGTAAATCTCTGTCGCATCCTATTGCCAATCACTTCTTCCAGGAATCCTGGCTTTGTGATTGGCATTTCGTCCTGATAGGGGACTATTTCGTCTAAGTCACTTGGAATATTCTTACAACCGTTTTGGATCCTTAGCCCGCCCCATACTTCCACGAACCAGTTGCAATGATAGTTGCAGATATCAACGGAAAGAATGTGAATCATAGAGTCGAATGGAGTGGTAGGAGTTGTTCTAAGAACGTTCCTTACACAGACGAGGTAAAACCAGTGAAACCTCCCAAGTCTTGCAATGTTGCACATCTTATCCAGTGCTCTCCAACAGACCAGTACTCCGTGGATAAGGATGAGTCTGACGAATACCGTGTACTTCTAGTGAATCATCTGGAACTGGAAGCCTCTGTTTGAACCTATAGCCTTCCTATATGAATAGGGGACAATCGACACATTCCTAGTACGGACTTGAATATTCGCTTTCCAAATGAGTTTTCTGCAAATTGTAGTACAACACCCTTGAGTTTGGAGAAGAAGGTCTAAAAAACTATTAAATGTCTTTATTCCTGTCGGAGCTAGGACCTGCAAGATACACAAAATTGTTTGTCCAAGCCATATCTATACGGCAATCAGGATATGGACCTCCAGCGCACTGGTAACCGACTAGTTCTACGCACGGATAATATGCAAACTTGATTGATGGTTACGGATCCCAAGGACTGGGATACGGAAAGACAGTTCCACTTCAACCTAAACGGCCGCCTGCCTGTGGCACAATTTATTTCGATTTGACTTCCCACCCATCATCGAATGGCATTTGATATGTTATTTTGATTTCAACTCTCTCAAGGACTACGAAAAAGAAGGCAGAGTTCGGTTGCCTGCCACGTACGATTGAGATACACGTCCATCAGTCGATTGCTCTAAGGGACGATTCCACTATTCAAGGGTACAATATCATCTTCTCCGTCCGGTATCATAAACTACTCACTTGACATGGAAGCAGGAAGAGATCACAAAAACAAAAAAAAAAAAAACATCTTAACCCTACATTTCGAAACAAAAACGAATCCTTTTCCTGGCAAAAAAAAAGATAAAATAAAGCCGCCGCCTCCTCCTCCTCATTTTTAGTGAAACAAATCACGTACTTGAGATGAACGATTGCAGGGGTGTACACGTTGAATTTGATTAAAGGCAACGAAGATGGGAGTTAGATAGAGTTTTGTTTTACCCTCTGGAAAACTTGTCAACGTTCGAAGAGTTCCATTCCAACTGCTGCCGCTTCTACTGCTACTGCTGTCCTCTCTAAGGCATTTCCAACCTATAATCGCTATCCTTCCGATATGGAGGAGGGCGACGTACTCGTCGTAACCCACCCATACGTGGGATTTAAGAGAAAACTTTCTCAAAAGAATTTAAACTTAGGTTTTACGATGCTTAAGGTGTCGCATCGCAGATATTCTATGGAATTCCGAGAAGTGTATCAAAGTAAGTTTTGCATATACCCACATGGGTGAGAGCATGAGGGGGTAACGTGCTGCTTGTGCAAAGGATACGAACGAGAGAGTAGCGATTTGAAGATTTTCTAATGGAAACTGAATTAGGAGTATTACTTGAGCAGGAGAAAGAGAGAGAGAGAGAGAGAGAGAGAGAGAGAGAGAGAGAGAGCGAATCAAATTTCTACGTAAGGAAGGGTCGAAAGGAGGACATAATTCAAATTAGATTTGCATATATGTATGTGCAGGATGTTGGCTGTACTAGTATTATTAAATTTGCAAGTTTGTTTGCATGCTGCCTGTGGAATGTGTAACTAGATTGAGTGACCTTCTTTCACGGAGAGAGGCAAATTTGTGTTGACGTGCCCAGCCTCATGAGGAGATGAAGATTTTTCCAATTACTTGAAAGTTAGATCAGTTTTACAGAACTTCTTGAGTGAAGCGATGGATGGTCCTTTGAGAAATACTCAATTCAAATCAAAGCTTTGGTAGAGTTTTAAGTGGTTTCCAGCTTATGAGGTCATGAGGCAATTTAAGTGTGATACGACACACGGTGATTGTAGTGGACCCCATCTACCTACACAACAAAAAAAAAAGTGAGAAGTATAAATAGATTCTGAAGTAAAAAACCTCAACCATCTGCAGCAACACTGGAAAGGTCGTGTATAAATCAAACATGCCACCTTCAACGAGGGAACAACAATATCCTTGTTTCTATCTAAGTATATCCTAAAAAGGAGTTAAGCATGCCACCATGGCGCTGCAGCTGCTGGTATTGCAATTGCCACCGAATGGGTTGCCCATTAAATGCAGTGTGCTGCATACACACACACACAAACACGCTGATGGTAATGCAATATGTACAGAGGACTGTTCCCACTGTATGTGAGATGGTAATGTTGTTGTTAGGTTGTTGCTGAACATGCAAACCTTTCTCTGGCATTTCGGTTACACTACTTGCATTGTGGTTGCACCCTCCGGTGAGTCAATTCACAAATGGGGTGCACAATTGAAGTGATTCGAACATACGTTGAATAGCTGCTGTAAATGAGGGGTATAGTCGGATTTACATGCCCTTAACGTCGACGTTGTAGTCATCGTCATCGTCGTCGTCGTCGTTCTAGTCGACGTTTACACTATCAAATGTCGTTGATAGAATGTGAATATCCCTCTGTGCTCTGTACTCTATGCTCGGGTGAGGTGATTTCGAATGAATGAGTTTTCCTGATTGGAGAGACAGAGAGGAACAGAGTGGGTGTAGAAACTGTTGAGTTGACTTTTTGATATCCAACTACCAGCCTTTGACAGGTAACAATTTAATAATTATATTGTATTGCGTAATTAAGGACATTGTATGGGAATCTGATCAGAAGGGGTTGGCGTAATTGCTAACGAACGATGATAGCTTGAACGACTGTGAATGATAAGTGGGCAGCGAGTGGAAACTTCGCGATGACAGAGGAGGTGGGAAGCTACGGCGTAAGGATAATGATAGTTACTTAATGTATGTGGTAGTTTCAATAAGTAAGTAATGCACACTGTAGGAGTAATTTGTAAGCACACTTAGGACGGTTCGGTACAGTTCAGCTTCGAGGGTACAATTACCTAATCACTGCGACCTGAATCAGGAGAGGCAATACTCTTAAACAGAAGTTTACTTCTAAGTAAAACCGGGAAAGCAAGCGACCATTGCACCGATCAAACACTATCCGAGATTCTTGCACAAAACCACAATGACACTGGGCTGGAGATGGGCACTATTCTACAGATCGTACAATTCTGTGTACAACAAGCTATGTTAGTATGAATGAGGTGTCACAAGGGCACGTGGTCCATACTTTCATGAAAAAGGACTCAACTGTAGACTAAAATCCTTCCTTTTGAACAATGAAACTGAGATCCATCCAGAGGGTAACTAATTATTTTGTTAAAAAAAACTCCAAAGATCTTCGTTTCTCCAAATATAAGCAAGTCAACCGGCTCGTCAAAATCTGTATCATCGATTAGAAACAAGAAGGGTCTTAGACTTCTTCTTTTCAACTAAATTGCCTTTAACAAGCCTAAGGTAACATTGGAAGGAGGAGAGCCTTTGTATTCTTTTTTGTTTGAAAGAAAAGTTCAGCTGTAGACTCAACAGGGTTTTGTGCGAATGAATTTTGTAGAAACTGCATCGATGAAGAAGGGTAAGAAACGATCCCTCATCTTCTTTGTTTCTGCCCAGCTTTTTCCCGCAGAAGGAAGCTACATTTAGGAGCCTTCTACTCCAAATATTAAGAGGTTCTAACGAATTTGGATATCAAGAGTCTCTTATGATTCATCAGAACAACCATGTGGTATGACAAGTTTGTCTAAGACTTAGTAACCCTCACTAAATCATGACAGAAAATGTGTCATGGTTTTCTCCTCTTTGTCGTTTCTACACCTTGAAGGAACGACCAAGCATGTCTGGTGAATTTGTCCAATAGACGGAAAAAAATCAAGTTTTCCTACAACCTAGTACTGGACAGATTGGTTTGGACGAGAGACAAGTCTTGATATTGTTTCACTTTCTACTAGCTGGAGAGGAGCTGGAGCTCACTATAGTGTTTAATCATTCTACCTTTGTGGTTTCATAAAGAAAAGCAAAAGCGAAGAAGTCCCACATGGTAGTATGCTTGGGCCAAAACTCTTTTTTTTTCTCAACTATTGTGCTGGTCCTTCCAAACCAAAAGGAGTCATAATTGTTGGTTTCCCAGGTGACATTCCCATTACTGTTGGTATGAAATCTCCAGTAGAGATAGTTTCGATTGCCTGATCTATTCTCCATGAGCAAGTCGTAGCTATATGACGAAGGAGGAAGGAGGATCTGTGCAGAACTTCAATATTAAACGATTTTTCAAACAGTCCATTTGTTTGATTTGCTTTATTTGGAAAAATAAAAAATAAGGTTCCTTGCGACAGAGTTCCCCAACATAGTATCCAACTATGACCTTTTCGATTTCCCAACTTGTGATCCATGTCAAGTGCCAAGAGATTCCTACTCAGTCCTACTTCTGAGGATGCAGCAATAAGTTACAAAAAAAAATCCTTTACAATGGAATTCCCTTTGCAAGCAGTTCCGCCTAATCAAACATCAGCAAGAAAGACAAATCAAAGGACCTTCCCTCCCATTACGATCTCTTTTTCATCTACGGATCAAGAAGATATGCGCATTCCTCTCCTGCGATACCTTTGTACACACTTTTCTTTGTGCACAACACATATCAGACTAAATCCCAGTAGCAGTAGCAGTAGCAAAACCTCTACCAATTGTTTACAAAATATTCATTTCTCTCCGCTCATGCATACAGGAAAAGGATTTTAGCGTACACGTGGAATATTGAAATAACAACAAAATTTTTGTTTGTACCTCGCCACATAGTCGTACCGAGACACGACAGCAACGTCGTCGTTGTGTCATTTGAAATCCATTTGATTGTTGTAGAAAAATCGGAAATACTCGAATATTCATTCCGTTCAGTTATTGCATGCATGTACGCTTGCTTGCATGCCTCGGTCGAGTGCCCTGTCATCGGATAAAGGCTACATATTTGATATCAGCACAGCTAGATCTCTCTTATGTGGGGAGCACCACCAGCGCCACCACCCCCTGCATCCGCCCATCAAAATTCCCAGTTCTCAGTTCCCAGTCGTAAATCTAGAAACGGGGATAGTATAAAATAACAACAGGAGAAAAAAAAACCCATCAGCTTCCGATAGAAAAATAGAAAAATTGTGAACAAAAGCAAAAATCATAGTAATTGCAGGTATTCAGCCGTGCCAGGAAAATTGATTAAGGTGGCTATGGCGACACTCATCCTTCGGGTGGGTGGCTGGGTGGCTAGAGAGTGGAAACGCATCCCTTATGCATTTA
Organism: Xylota segnis; assembly: GCA_963583995.1. Classification (NCBI taxonomy): domain Eukaryota; kingdom Metazoa; phylum Arthropoda; class Insecta; order Diptera; family Syrphidae; genus Xylota; species Xylota segnis. The sequence continues at coordinate 7,941,049 of OY757238.1, forward strand.
GATATTGTTCTAGTTCTTTTTTATGACTTTTTTTCTATTTTTTTTTTTTTGTTGTTTGGTTGTGTTGTTGTGCATCTCCTCTCCATCGGTAGATGATTTCAGATAGATGAATCCAGGTACGAATACTATTATTGCATCCGATTTCTGATTGGAGTGGAATTGCAAACAGTGTGTACAACATACCGGGGTAGACGGGACGAAATTACTAAATTTTCGAAATTGTTTTAGGACTGTTGGTCCGATGGAATTTAGACAATAAATTCCGGTTCTAAAGTTGAAATGGATATTTCAAAAGCTGGCACACGGAAGTAGGGTATAGTGACCATAAATTATCAATTTTTTGCACTTATGCTACTTAAGTATAAATATGAACAATCCTATGATTAGGTGGAAAGATACATATGCATAGTTTATTGCCTTGATCAAGACCCTCAGTTAGATTCATTTCTGGAACTTTTGAAACTCTAAAGAGTATAGGATAGTCTCCGGAACTAGAAAGCCTGGTTTCAGTTTATGAACTTTCTGACACAAAACTTTGTCTCTCTTGGGCTGCTCAGTTAGAGAATCATAATCTCATCTAGTAAATGTTCAATTAGAGTGGCAAGGTTGAATTTTCTACCAGAAGACTGGACTTCAGACTATCATAATTCGGATGAAGGCTAGTTTTTGAGTTCTGTGGAACCCAAGATGTGCTTGCCTAACCTTTACTCTGCGGGTATTAAAATTCTCAAATGTTCTTGAAACTTAGGACGATTGAGGAAGGCCACAGCATTCCAATCCCTATAAATTTAAATAATACATAATTCTACGTCTAGAGTCATTGTTTTTGGTAAAATTGTACAAAAATCCAAGGAGTTGAGCTGCTCAGGTTTTTCAAAGTTGAGGAAAAGAACTCTGTATGACAACTGAGATGACAACTTAGAGATTCGTCTTTTTCACTGTCTGCGAAAGTGTTTAGATTTAGTCTTGTCATCAGATCGAGTCTTTAACCATCCAAATCCCTCACATAAACCACTAAGGCACTGTGACACAATGGGTTGTGGGTCGAACTATTGTGGCTCTAACAAAAAAAAAAAAGCACACACAAAGCTGTTGGTTATGAGAAGCTGTATTTGTTACCAGTTTTGCGATAGGTTCTATGAGACAATAAGTTATAAATATCTTCCCAGCTATACATATAGATGGGGTCTTCAACTGGCTACATCTTCGTCATTAGAACGACGCTCACATACGGTCTGGCAAACAGCCTTAAAAAAAGCATACCGCAGGACTATGTCTTTTTACTAACGACTTTTGAAGAAGCTGCATGGTTGAAGAAGAGGATAAAACCAGTTCTCGCACGTACAAGGGGATCTGTTCCACTTACAGTTCACAAAAGTGATAAAAAATAAAATGAAACTCTATAGTGTGACTAGTGGATTTATTTCCCTCTACAGGTGAATTAAATTTCCGTGAAAATATTTCCCTATGTCTAACAGATAGTCAGTACGGATTTTTTTTACCGGAGAATCCTCTTCCGATGGAGATTCTTTTACTTTAAAGCAGTTTTAGATTATTTCCCATAAAAATTACATTAAACTATTCGACAAATCGAGTACAAATTCTCAGCTTGAATATTTCATCCGTCAACACTTGCCCTAATCCTTACCCTCACCCACCACTATAGAGCTGCAGAACAGTCCTTCAAACTTTGTTGTAACGACTGCTAAGCTACAGTCTAAGGACTACAAATCGTAACAAAAATCATACAGAAGAAAACAGATAATGTGTAAGAGCCATTGACCCGATTCTCAATATCCTTTGCACATGCAAAGCATTTGAACAACCCACAACAGCATTAGCATGCGAACAATGAAAAACTTTTAATTAACAGATCACATCGATCCTACAAAGCCAAAACAACATTATTCCTCCCCCGGTGTGCTATACAATGTTTGTAAATGAATTCACTCCTAGTCTAAAGAATCCATCATTTGGCTCACAAGCAATTTAAATCTCCACACTCATAATAACTCATTCAAATCTATCGCGCCGCTCCACTCCACTCCACTCCACTCGCTACTCCGCCCGGTACACACTGAATATAATTACATTTATTTAGTTTATTAATATTGCACAAAATGCCTGCGTGTATACTGCTCATCAGCACACAGCAGGAGCAGAACCAGGAGCAGGAGCAGCGGCAGCGGCAGCACTCAAATGCATATCCTGCATCCCATTTGAAAACTTAATATAAAATTCAATTGAATTGCCAACTGAAATTGTCACGTATAAATCAGCCAGCGAACGTATAACGAACGAAAGAGGCTAAGGCTAAGGCTCTGCCTCTACCTCTGCCTCTGCCCGATGCGCTGGTTGGTGGTGTATAGGCATAGGCATAGGCATAGGCATAGGCATTTGAAAGGAAGAATGCGCCTCGGTTTTGTACACAAAATATGAATATTTATTATTGCATCAGGACTCTCCAGCGATGGTGTGACACACTTGCATCGCATTGAAGGATGTGATGTGAAGTATGAGCAGTTTTCCGTATATTTTCCTGTTTTGCACTTTTTTTTTTTGGCTTTCTATGGATGTGCCCTTCGTTGTCGACGTCTTGCGCTGGTGTGAATGTTTGTGTGAGAATGTGTGTGAAACCAAAAATATCCTTGCGAGTAGGTAAATCACGTTAGTCCTTTACGTGCCTTCGCCATATTTTACGTTATACAACGGCAGCAGCAGCGTGGCGGCAAGGCAATGATGATGATGACGCGCGTTGGAGGACGATGACGATGACGATGTAATCAGGTATATTGTCTGTGCCTATAGTGGGGAGGATTTATTCGCTCTCTGCTGTGTTTTCGTTCCAGAAATCATGGCTCAACCTAGTTCCCGATTCCTTGGCGAACGGAGGAATCTTCCATCAACACCCATAAAGTGGTACTAAATGGAAATGGTGTCTATGGGTGGTAGTGGCAGCGGGGCTTTTGGTGACACTCTTTTGGGCCGCCGAGCTACCTGGCTGCCTACCTTTGGCAATTTAGCGATTTGATATATGGATTCGAGGCTGCAAAGGGTCCTTTTTTTTTTTTGCTTTGCTTTGCTTTCTGTGTAGTTTCGCTCTCTCCCTCTGTCTCCCTTGGTTGTTGGTAGTGAACGCGATACAGGGGACTGCTGCTGTGAATCTCTTAATAATTCATTTGCAAATGGCCTTTTTCACATGGTTTAGGATTCTGCTTTCGTTTCGTGACAGAGAAGGTGGTGGCTGGATGCCACCTCTATTTCACGTTAGTGGTGGGCTGGCTGACGGCCTGGCTGGCTGGCAAATGAATGCGCGCTGTCGTAAATGCCTTATGCCCCGAAATGGTAAACCTCTTTTGGGATTTTTGGAGGCAAGCGTGTTCGTTCGTTTCGTTTGCCTAAAAGCTTAAGCAAACAACAATAACAACGATGAAGAAAAATCTCCACAACACCTGGATGACAAATAGGATGGAAACCGATAGTGAAATGCATGCAAATCATCGGAAATGGGTTTCTGTTGAGTGGGCGGCAATCGGGTTGGGATTAGAATGAAATTGCATAAATAGTCTGCCAAACAAGAAAGGTAATACCTATGTACATCTACCCACAGCCTGGATGAGTTGAATTGAAAGGGTATTATGTTCTCTTTAATGGAACAATTTTTACTTAAAATTTTTTTAATTAAGTCCTTACAAGAAGCACAGGGTAGAATATTTCAAGATTACGCACAAGTCTGAGGACCAGAGTAGGTTCCTTGTAAAAAAAAGGACATCGAAACCTAAAATACAAACTTCATAAAAGTCGGCCTCAAGTTACAACTATAAAAGTGTCTGTTTAAACCTTACATTAAAGTGCAGGGCGTGAGGACTTCTACAAGACATGTTCTACTAAAAGGAGCTGCTGTCTCAAAATATGGATCTATAAAGCCCGAAACAAACGTTGTATGAAAAAGCGAAAGTTTGAAAGTGGGTCAACCATTCATGGACCACCTTGCATTAGACACAGATAAAATCAGCACCTCAGTATAGAGCCTAAATTCATTTAGGCTTCCGGATACTGCTAGTGCCGTACAGGAGAAAGCTTTTGCTGCTTACGAAGCCTGCAGCAGCATCACATCACACAAACAAATGTAGCCGCAAGCTACAATCAGGGCATTGACCCGATTACCATATCCTCTAAACTAAGTAGTAAAACAATGCCGGAGTACACAACGTTTATGCAAACGGTCTCGCCCTCCAGTGCTCACTTACAAAATCAGTCCACATTTCGCAGTCAAGATAAAATGTTGTCCAACTACAAACCAACATTCAATGGAAAAACTGTGACAGTACGCCTAATCCGGTACTAGCTAAGTCAAGACAACAACCATTAGGCAAACCGGTTTCCAGCTCACTTAAGGAGATCTTAGGAAAAAACTTTAGCTCACATTATGATAGTCGTAGGGGGCAGGTGATATGGAAAATAAGGCCAATTTTTTGTGTACTTAAGTCCCGTATACTCATATTCCTACGGCTCCCAACTTAGCTTTACTAATCATACACCAGATAATATTAAGGACGGTTTCGTATAGAATAAAATAACTTTCTATAGCTAGAGTTTAAATGTTATTTGATTGGCATATGTTGGACGGTGGTAGCAGTTACACAATAGAACGGTGTGAGGAGCCTTTTAAATGCCATGTGAGGTACCACAAAGTTGTGTACTCTGGCCAATGTTGATCTTAATGATGAATAATGGACTTAGACAATCTTACACAAAGCCAGTATCTCCTTATGGGCCACCAGAAGTCTAACCTACATCTAGAACAATTGTCACATATGCACGACAGGTATGGAAGCAACCGGACATTGTGGTAGTATCAAGGAAATATTAACTATAGGCATAATATCCAGAAAAGGATTATCATCGACATTCAGTTCATGATACTAAACCCTTCTGGCTCACCATTATAGGACGAACACTGAAAGTAACAGGCAAGCCACAATTTTCATGGTTCGCATAGAAGAACGAAACAACAAGAAGTTATATATTGACTGGGCTACTGGGCACTGCCAAGTCAAAAGCCACTCATGACCATGGGAGTAACCCAAAATTCTTAGTCAAACATGTAATAATCTGGTAAAAGAGTAAGTGACCCTGAGCGGATGTGGTTCTTTTTAGACGAGAAAGAAACGAGGTCTGCGAACTAGAGTTGGGGTAACCGTCCCAACCAATGCCCTACGAAAAATTAAAGATTTTAAATCAAGTCAAGGCAGCTTTGATAGGTGCAGGTATATAATTTCCTACTTTCAACACAGTGTTAAAAATTTCAATTATATTAATTTGCATAGTTTAAAAATCACCCTAGCGTGTGTCCACTCGAAAAGCTGCCTCAATAAAATACCCTAATATCCTTAATTTCAATTTTGTCCCAGCACCTCGCATGCCAGGGCTCATAATGACAAAACAAAATTGTCGTCTCCAAATCGCGATAGTGGACTCCCGAACCATTGTTACACTAAAATGCACAAATTGCATACAAATTCCTGGTACTAAACGTGCATTAAAATGCAACATAACAATTGACACGCAACGCTGGCTGTGTTGACCACCAAAACACTTGTCACATGTTAGTTTGGGGGGCGGGTTTGTTAGTGGAGAGCCAACATCCTCCAAATTTATTTTACACATTTTGCAGTTTTAATCTCCACACGCCATCTAAATGGACTGTAAATGTCCCACGGAGTGCAAAACTTTTATTTTCCTTCGAACCGAAAAACTTCAAGCGCCAAACGGTACACAAATTATTTTTTAATTGGCACGATATCACACAGAAAACTTTTTGTGTTGTCATCATCATCGCGCAAAGTTTCCCCCAAAAACCGGATATAAGCTTCGCCTTGTTCCGTACTCGACTACTCAAGACACCGAGACCAGCCCGAGTAGTACCTACTAGTAGTAGTAGTAGTAGTAGTAGTAGTAAGAGCAAGAGGCTTGAGGAAAAGTCTATCCATCGGATTTCCATGCTTTTCCGCCGAAAGAAAAATGTGTACGAGTATACTTATCCTATCCCTATACATACGTATACGAGTACTTTGGGGAAAAAGTTTTAAATTTTTTAACATGCAAAGTTTTTGTCACATCCTCCAGAAGCGACGCGCCGGGCGGTAGCGGCGTCGTTTCTTTTTTTTTTTCCTAGTTCGTTCCTTAATTTTGTCAGGAAAAAGGAAACAGGACTTCACCCAGAGTGAGAGAGTGAGTGGGTGCGGAGAGAACAGCAAATGCACTTTTAAGACCCCGAAACGACATCGTCGTTGCGGTAAGACCTAACTTTATAATAATGTCTTAATGACAAGGACTCGTACAGAATTTCAAAATCAATAGGAATACGAGAAAAATAGTACCACGTTTCAACACTGTGGCGGTGCGGCAGCGAGGGTGTACTCCTCTGTACTCTGTTCAAATAGACCGAAGAGAAGGGCAAAAAAAAAACTCGAGAAAAAAGACTCATCCACACTCGATTCCTTGTGTAGGCAAAACCGTCACGGCCGGCGGAATGCCCCAGACCAAAACTCTCCAACAACTTCGACTACGTGTTCTGAATCATTTAATGCGAATGGTATACCTACAACCTGGAAACCCACTTGCAATGGCTGGCACCGAGACACCGACCGGCAAAGCACAAGTCAGCGCGCAGTCAATGTATCGCCCAACGCCATCGCCGCCATCGAGTGGGTAGGATGCATCCTTTTATATCGACAAAGCAACAAATAAAGGATTCCACTTGGTGCTGGTGCTGTTCCAACTCACTGAAGATAGAAAGGACCGCTTTTCACTCATGCACGTCATCGTCGTCCAGGTGAAACCGAAACACACAACATCGAGGCTAAGTATCCTAGTGCATCCCAAAATATCGAACCCAAAGAGGATGGGGCCATCTCCAGAGAACTTGTTGAAAATTTTTCTACACCAGGATACGAGTACCTGTTTCTTTTTTAAGCTTCTGCCATTGTAATTTGAAACACGTTTAACGCTTGAAATAATATTAAGGAATAGCAAAAGGTGTGGAATAGAGAATGGCCAAGACGGTGCGCTGTGCTGCGCTGATGATGATGATGAACCGGAAGAAAATACATAAACGAACGGATGCTGGGAGAGGAGAAATGTACGTGAATTAAGAGATAAAACAAAAAAAAAGGTGCAAAACTTTATAGGACTTCCATTAACTTTTAATTGCGGTAAGGTAAGAAAATGACAACAGACGGGTGTGGGTGTGGGCTTGGATGTGGCTGGCAGAGCCGAAAACTTAAGCAGCACATGAGGTGAAAAGAAAAGTAAATTATCAGCTTAGCTGTTTCGGGAAAATGAAAATTAATGTGGTGCCTCTGCCTGGCATATCGGTGGAGTAATGGGGGGTTTCAGTTAAAACAATCAACGCTTGGAGTTAACCGAGTTAATTAATGGCTGATAGAGGGAATAAGAAATTGCTGCAACTTTTCTCATATGTCAGACGGTTTCTTTCCCTATAGAGACTACACGCTCAGCTAAAGTAGGACATACAATAGGTGAGATGCGCTTTAATTTTGAACCGCTTAGTGGAGTACTGGAGCTAAAATGAGTTTCGACACAACACAAACAACACAAACCGCGAAACTTGAGAGACTTAAAAGAAAGTAGCACATTCCCTGCAGTGCCTGCGTGTAAAGCGTGTCGAAAGACTAGTGGCACGTACTACTGTTTGTAGATTTCGGTGCCCTCCTTCTGACCTTAATGTAGATAGTTTCCAGACCGATATATCAGAAAAACTTAATATGCTGCCCAGCAGAACAGGGAAAACAGATATTGCTACTAAACTGGGAAGGGGACTCCAACCAACTTAATATTTGAAACTGGGGCCAGATGGCTAACGATAGAACTGACTTATACGTTGAGCTTGAGACCTAGCTCCACTCCTCACAGTGATGCCTCCTATATTGTAAGTGCCCAAGGAAAAACTCTTAAAAGCGAGACGCTTCCAATTTTGGAAGGAACATTTCATAAAGATATGACCTTTGTGGGCTCTATTAGGAGTTCGGTAGTGTGAGCACAGGGTTATGGGTAACCTTGAAGAAGTCTGCATAACAATAAGTTCTATAGAAATTCAGAATATTGAACCAGAAAATCAGAACATCTATGAAAAGTATGCAAAGGGAAGTTCAGCTTAATAGAAGAACTGCCAGGTAAAAACCTACCACGTCCCAAGAAATTGTAAAAGAAGTCTTTCTTCCCGAGGCTTACGGGTTCAAGTGCAGATGACAAAAAATATTTCAAAAGACCAGCGAACCAGGAATTCCACCCCAAGATACACCATTACGACTGTGAATGATGGAGTGAAAAGATAATGGTATGGGCCTCGATTTCGTGGTATGGTGTTGTACTCTGGAACAACATAAATTTAAGACCATATACTAAGGAATCTATACCCATCTTTATGCACGATAATAACTTCAAGAATTCTTCGTCTTGCAAAAAAAAATGGCTTTCGAAGCAATGAATATCGGTCCTTGATTTACCAGCCCAAGTTCCCGTCCTAAATCCAATTCTAAACCATTAAAACCATGTAAACTTCATAGTGCAAGACTCAAACCCAAAACTTCGAATTTTAGATAATTACATATCTCTTCGGATAGACATACATACATATGTATGTAAGTGCTTATTCTAACAAATCGTTGCCAGAATTGTATAAGGAGTAAACGATATCCTACAAAAATTTTTTTTTGCCTTCTCGTTAAACGTCTAGAAGTACTAGCTTCTACAACAACTCCTAACTGAAATATAAAAAACCGTTACTTCCGTCGCTGTTCATATGAACTCTGGAAAGAGAGAAATAGAGCAACTACAAAATATTCTCTCACAAATTCAGCTAAACAGAAATTTCCCCAAGAGGGTAAGCAAAATACGCATACTACTACAGAACCTATCCAGTGTACATACACACATACTGCTGAATAGCATTCCTCTCTCAGCTACAATGGATAACGGGTCGTATTCTGTTGCTCATTTTCCGGACAGAAAAACAAGGCAATGCAAATGAAATGAATTATGCACAAGCATCCATCCATCCACAACTGTTCAGCCAAAAAAATTGAGATTGGCATTGTACCTACACACAGGCATTTAGCATTTTCCAGGCACACCTGCGTGGTCGAAGAAAATGAAGAAATAACGAAAATATGAAAAGCAAAAATCCTCTCCTATAAAATCCACAGGAATGACATGGTAAGCCAGAAGTAAGGATCCCTGGCCCTGTTTTAAGGTGGCAAAGACTATGGAACAGACACAGTATCAAGAGAAGATATGTATGTACCGAGAATGGAAACATGGACTCACCATTGCATTTTCTTGAAAACGCGTTATTTTCTCCCAACCCCTTGAACCCTTCCCGAACACAATGACAGCACTACACACACTCAAACACATCTTCCTTTCCAGAGAGAAAAATCGAACCAAGATGGCTGGCATTTGCAAGCCAATACCACAAATAACTTTTTAACATATTAAAAGGGACTTTTACTACATTCTTTATAACAAATTAGCAGACATTTTTGAACCAACAAATAGACACTTTCTTTCAGGACAGCGACATAAATTCCAAAGATGGCTGCCATTTTGCAAGCCAATTCCACATTTCACAAATAGCTTTTAAGGACATTAAAGGGGACTTAATTTCTTTTATATGAAATAAGGGGATTTTTTTCATTAAATAAAATAAGGGAGGTGCACAATTGAAACCATTAAAACCACTCAGGAATAACCAATTTCCCATTGCTTCGAAGAACTAGGATGGCTGCCATTTTGCATGCCTCTATTCCATTTCACACATCACTTTTAGACACATTTTAAAAAAGGCCTTTTATTATACCTATGTATTTCTTTCAGGTATAAAAAATTAACACATTTTTTCAAATAAGAAAAATAAACACTTGGAACCAGAAGGTAATAGGAAAAATTTGCACTGAAATCGGACGATACACGAACGGACTGGACCGTAACTCGACCGATTAAATTGAACCCCGCACTAGAACTGAAAATGAGACTGCGCGTCCCACTCAGAAGTTTGCAGACATTTCTCCAAGTCAAATCCAAGGAGCCATTCCCGTAAGACATAGGGTAGGGATAATCTCTCCCTTATGTTCTCTTCCCATTGGGTCTGCGTCTGCACCTGTTGAACTTTTAAGGTGACATTTTTTGTTTGTTTACTATTTCGATACAAGTGTCAGAACGAGAAGGGAATATGAAAAGAAAGTACTCGTATACATAGGGAATTGGCTGAATAAATTGCTGAATGTGGAGAGTAAAGTTACAGAAAACTAACTGGACTCATGGCAGTGAGATAAGCGGAGAATATCGAGTAAATTCCCGATAACGGTTAGTGGATGTGGTAGGGTGAATATTATAAAAATTGGAAGAACAGGAAATGAAGTGGAAAAACGCAATATTTGTGGATTAATTTTGAATAAGAGTCAGAAATTGTTCTTACCTCTTCATACCTACCTATTTGGCCCTTTTTGTGTCATTTAATGGGAGTTTAAATTGGATTGACAATTTCATAATTCCGAAATTGATATTTTGAATAAGACAAGGTTCCAGAAACGGAGGGGTAACATTCTTCAATAATGAGGTAGAAAATTGTAGAGGGTCCTTCTGACCCTGGACCTACCTTCTTCCAATCATTTCTGGTGTTGTATACCTACTTTCCACACGAATGCAAGGGTAGGCTCTTGTGCTTAATACCTTAATACATGCTTGATAGGGAGAAGAATTTTAAGTGTTAGGGCTTAATATGTACTGACAGGCACGACTTGTTAAAAACAGTTTAGTCCTTTAGCCGTCATACATATCCAGAACCATGATGTTCTACTCTAAGCTTAAAGGCTTAATGCACTTTCAGGAAAAGGTGCTGACTTGTCTATATTCAGAAGACTGCCAGATCCATAAATACCGTCAAGTCTACAAATGTGTTGGCAATTGCTGAAATAAGCTGACAATGAGCATTCAATGAGCAACCTTAAATTGCCAGTTTACACGGTTATTAGATTTTACTTCAATTCCTTACAAACTGGCTGGCGTCAGATGGAGTGGCAATTGTCTAACAATGTTGTGCCAAATATTGTCACGTCAATTGTTAGTTGTTTCGGTTGGTAAATAATTTGTTCACGAAAAACTTACAGGTTCATTTTCAGACGTTTTCAGATTCAAAGCATTTCACAGTACTTTTCGCGGGATTTTCAATAAATGTCGGAAAAAGGTAGCAACAAAGATGAAGATGAATCGTCAAAGAAATTAACAAATGAATAGTCCTTTAGCTTTGCGTGTGTCAATCCAGCAATGTGCATCGCATAAGAGTAAAACAATTTAAGAAGAAAATCCTTTGTCTGTGGACCTAAAAATGTAATTTCCAATTCAAACTTGGCTTCGACTTCAGCTTGTTCAGACATCTCCGTTCTGATTGTTATGAAAAAAATTAGATCTGATACTAGTTTGGATAGTTTTTTTTCTTAATTTCAGTCTTGACCCTCGGATTCTGTAATCTTCTACCCTGGAATGGGCGAACTAACATTTTAATCTCATCCAAGTGACAATATGAATTTTTTGAGAAGTTATTTTCATTTAATTTCCGCACTATCCACTGAACATAAGCACCCACTACCAGTACTATATACCAAGAAAAAAACTAATAAAGGATTCAGAGGACCCACCTACTAACAAATTCGATCACCCTCTCATAATAATTACTACAGCTCCGCCTGCATTAGTGTCAGTAAAACCCTGCATAATTTAACTTATATCTCATTGTTAAACATTTCAATAACATTTTATTTGAAGTGTTAGTGTGAAAAAAAACTATAATGTACACTGCACTCGTATGTATTATTTAATAGAAACACAAATATTAAAGTTAAATATTAAAACGCACCTGCATTATGCATGCTGATGCACAAAAACAAAAAATAACGAGTGCAATTAATTTTTCTTTTAAAATTGGCTCACCACATATTAATCAGCTTCACAAACAAAAAACCAATTAACGTGTTTTTTTTTAGCCATCAATTCAATATGTGGTGTTTTTTTTTTTTTGGTTTTTGTATTTTTTGCAACCATGTCCACAGGTGACATAATTATCAATTATATTACTACCACACATATTTTCATAATTTTTAATTTCTTTTTTTTTTTTTAATTATAATTACGAATATGAAGGGCTAGAAGAGTGGCAGAATTCAAAAAAAAAAATTGTTTTAATAATCTCATAACACATAAAATCACTGGACAATAAAATTTATGAAATTCGCTTGGCTTATTTGTGGATTATATTGCACCAAACATCTGTGTGTTAAAAAATAAATATGACTGATGGCGGGACGAGAGAAATAAAAAAAAACATAATAAGGAAGAAAAAAAAACACAAAAACGAAAATTTAATATGACAAATAATAATTAAATAACTAACGATGAGCTGACAACATCAGCCAAAAACAATTAACATCCATCAGAGTGTGTGAAACCGGGGTGCAAGTGCATAAAGCATGCGAGTGGAATCCTCTTAGAAAGGACATGTGTTATCCAATTTCAATTAAATTTGTATTTTTTTTTTCTTTTTTTTTTATTATTATTTTGTTTTACTCTCATTCATTTATTTGAGTGTTTATTCAGTTTTTATTCAGAAAATCAAATGAACACAAAAAACTGACAGACAGAAAATAAAAAGATGGATTTTCTGTTGTTGTTTTCTTTCGGAAAGTTCGATGTTTTGGAGGGGGAATTTATGAGTACGTTTTTGTATATAAATTAAAATAATTTATTGTGTGTTGCAAATTAGAGGGCAGCCAATGAAGCCTTGAAATCAAATTAAAAATTATATGAGAATTTTACATTGTCTCATTCGACATACCGACATATTTGTGGATCGGTTTTGAAAGGGACCTCAAGCTAAGGAAAATGTAGATTTCAAGTGTAAGCCATAGATGACCCAACATCACGGATTAACTCAGTTGATTGTCATAAAAATTAAGTCTAACGATCCACCTTTCAGTCCGGTATGAATGGAGCTAAAGTACAAAAGTCCAGATAAAGCCATCGACGATTTTTAATAAAAAAAATAATAAAATGCCCTATAAGAAGGACGAACAATTTTGTAAGATATCAAGGCGGATTCTGAATGACTAAGCCCAACCATTACTCGGAATGGATATGGCTCAGCGTGATGGAACTAGAATGGAACACAACCAAGGTGAGTTTGAAGAACAATGTATTTTTCGTCTTGCTTTAAGTTACTCAGTTCTCGTAACAAGAAAGACTTGACCTAATATTTGAACTGATAGACTACCTTAAGTATAGTGCAACCCCTATACAAAAATTAAGAAAGATATGTATATTTTTATTTCAATATATCGTAAGTCAGGATCATACATATGTATCCATCATCATCCTTGAGTTATGTCCATGCGAGAGGTCCAATGGAGTATATACAGCAAAACAATTACTCGTATTTTATTGATGTAGGTGAAGCCAGTCTAAATCCGCAAAGTATTAGCCCTGACAAAGATCTAACATAAAAGTATTTGGAAGGACTCTGAGGTAATACTTGGTACTAAACGGAACCCAACTCAAACCAATTATTAAAAGATTGCTCTTAAAGTCGATTTTTGTAGGGCATACCGTAATTTTATACCAAGAATTCTATCGCCATGAAGGTAAAGAACAAGGTTGCAATAAAACAAATATAAATATGTATGTATGTATATCTGTCAACACAGATCTAGACAGGACCCAGCACCTAGAAAATGGAGAAAAATGAATTACTAGACCTCTCCCCACTAGTCTGTAGTTCTCTTGTATAAAGTTGTTAAATTTTTTTTCCGACAAATAAACATCTCAAAAAAAATGGCAAGGGACTAAAACAATTTCGCATGTCAGACTAGAAGCCGTGGTGTCGAAAGGATTCTTTATGACAAATATAAAGAGGTTATCTACTCATCATCAGCGATATTCTACACAGATCTGCCACACGATACACAGAGAGAAAGGTCTGCAGGTGGATATAGTGGGAATAGTTAAGGTTTTGAAAATCAAAAATGACTTTGATTGAAGAAATATCCTAAAGTCGATCAGCATTACAAGAATGTCATACTATGTGCAGTATATCCTGAATAATATGTTCAGACTGAATAATATGTTCAGACGGATTCCTTTTTGGCATGTCTCGAGGCTCTCCACTAAGTCTGCTACACTCTCTAGGCCCGTGACACTCTTCTGATTCCAATTAAGGACGAGTATCGAGTATTTAATATACAGGACATTTATTGGAGTGATGCCGAATGATTTTATTCAAATAGAAGCATAAGAGAAGTCCTACTCAACAAGTAGTATAGTACAACTAATGTCATCACTAAGAGACACCCACAATAAAGGAATCACTTTAACAAGGAAGATGGAAGGATAGTATTATGCGTCATTATATACGATTGTTGGGTCTATCTTTATATACTTGGTTATGACAACAGACCCCAATGTGTGTACGAGTATAACCTGAACGCAAAACATACAAGAATGTGGGATATATAAAGTTGAATTGTCATCAGTATGAAGCTGAAAAGCATCTGTTGGAGGAAAACCTGGGAGTAGACCTAACTACAAACAACAGGCCGATACTAATAAAAATGTTAGATTATTCCCACATTTGATGAAAGAGTTATACCAGGAGTTCGATGGAAATAAAGACCAAAAGCCTTGAATTGTTGACAGTGGCCTCGAAAAAATGGGTCTTAAAGTGTAGAACATGTAAGCAGTCGGCGAAATTCATAGTGTGATATATAGACCGATCCATTACTGTCTTTAAAAATGTCGCCAATTAAACCGAAAATAGAAAAATTAAATGCGTTCTGACATTGATATATGCCTTCTTTGAACCCTCATCTATTATTTTAGAAATGTGACATTTGAAGATGAAGAATAAAGAAGAGAGCTGGAAACTGAGATAAGTTAAACGATCAAAAATAGTATTCCTACATCAGTATTGTTAACTGACTAAATCAAACCTTTGAAGTCCGCAATGGCATAAGTCAGAAACGTATCTAAAGAAGTGAGTCTCAATGATTTACCAAATAAACTATTACCTGGATGCCTCAACGATAGAATCGAGGCTTACCCCATTTTGGACAAAGTACTGGCAGAAAGTCTGACATTATATGTGAAAGAGGCCTAGAGTTGTAAGCTCTTTCCCAAGGATTAAGCCTTCTTATGACTACTGTGCTCCCATTAGCTTTAGCAGCCCAAATCTTTTTGGGTCATTCCCTGATTATTCTCCACCATATATGTATGTATGTGGTGTACGTCTAATTTGTGAAGTTGTGTATAGGTATAACTCTAATTTGAACAAAATATTAATTTTCTCAAAAAGAACAGTCAAACATAAAGAATAACAACAAAAAAATTAAAAAAACAAATAGCATGTGAAATTTGAAAACTTCAAGGAAAACAATACTCTGAACTTTCCGAGATCAAACCCAAAAGCATAATTTTTTTTGTATTTTTAGTTTTAATATTTCTTTTTGTTTTTTTTTTTTAAATAAAATAAACAACGTCTAACGTACCGACTCGTTTCGTTAGCAGGGGTAGTAATGTTTTGTACTATAATAATGCTGCACCCTTCTATGGAGTTTGATTGAAAAGTTTTGGGGTGAAATCTGCAATGAGAATTTATTTTGGGAAAATTCAATGAAAAAAAAACTGCAAAATAGTTGATTCAGATTTCATTCTAGAAATACGATATTTTACGAATATTACAACACACAGCGAGAACACAGAGAGTAACACATAATACATTTATATATATATAAACGAATAGAGAACAATTTGCAGTCAGTTTTATATGTATATTATATAGTTTTTTTTTTTTTTCTTTAACTGAAGTATTAATATACACACACATCTGGTAATGTTCAGTCTACGAGCACAAAACAAAAACTTTTAATTCAACACAATACAGCAAAAACAAAGTAAATTAAGTAAACATATATTTTTTTTGATATTTGTTTAACCATTTGTGTTAAACATTCACGGAAAATAAAAATGTATTCAAAACACAGGTGAAAACTAAATGGAAAATAAGAACAGAATCAGAATCAAAGAAAAAAAACTGTATAATTCCAAACAAACACTTAACATTGAAATAGAACAGTAGATACACAACAATGTATATATAGTATATAAATAAAATAGAACTACTTATACACAACATCGAGTGTAAAATGAAATAGTGTTTGTTTATAAAAAGATAAATTGCAATTTTATCTGCGAAAACCCACCCAACAAATATAGTGTTTCTTTAAATCCCACACACAAGAATAAATTAGGAAATTCAATTTAAGGACATTAGTCAAAAAATAATCCCCAAATAGAATAGAAGTTCAAAGCCATTCCGTTCCCATCTGTTGTATTTGCATTTCCCAGATTGAATATAAATATGTACGGTCTGTCTGTAGGTATTTTCATGTTTCTATTGCGGTTAAGCTGTCGATTTTTGAGCTCAATCGCTGGTCAAATATTTGAAAAAGCATGGAAACACCAACACACTAAACCACACACACTCTCTCTCTCCCGTCGCGCTTCGTATCACTGCATCACACTTTGCATAAACCGCCCCGATTTGATTGAATTTATTCGGTTTGTGACCATTTGAGTTCATTTGCGATGCAGGATTTCATATTGCAGACTTAAAATAAAATAAAATTAAAAAAAAAAAAAATAACTCTATACACACACTATATGCATATTTATGCATGAAAAGCTGTGACGCCCACAAAATTGAGGTTAGATAGGTAGAAATGTTTTATTGATTCAATATTGTCAGGGATAAAGAGTCCATGCGACTTGTTCTATACATTTATACCATTAAAAACCACAATTTAACATTCCCCAATAAAAGGGTTGATGTTTTTTTTTTTTTTGTCTCATTTTTTGTGTTTTGTATGTCCTCCCCATATTCAATTGACCTACCTTTGTCTATCGGGGTGGGATTTAAGGAGGAACGAGATTGGATACAAAGGAAAATCTGCTGAATTATATATTCGAATACGCTTCGATGGTATTTCTGGTCAATTTCATTCGAATTTAGTCACTGACTAGTGTGGCGGGGCTGGCACCGCCATCATGTGTGTATTATTTCGCGGATTTCACTATAGACGTGTTTTTATTTGTAGCCCATAAACGGGATGCAATATATGTATATATTCTTTTCTTTTTTAATAACCGAATATATTTGACAAAATTTATGGGAAAGGATTAAGTGAGGAAATGCTTTTGGTGGTGTTGTGCTTAGAGGCAGATTGTTCTTAAAATGCAATTTTATATCAATTTAATTTCCGTATCCCCTTTTCGAGAAGGATTTTGAACAACGCTTTAAGAGAGATGACGCTTTAAAAATTCAATAATTGACTTTAAAACACTTCCTCTTGAGGTACAACCGGACAAAATGAAAACGCTTTAACTGGTAGAAACGAAAGGTTAACTTGACCTCATATCAGTTCACTAAGTCAAGTAAAGGCGGACGCCCATCTGTTGGTTTCTTTTTGAATCATATGTTATTTTGAGCTGGGATTTGACACGTCTAGACTTTTTTTACTGATGGCATTAAGGATCGATGCCGAACAATCCAGAGACGATTCAGACACTCAAAAACAATATTGACCAAGCTACATGCAAAATAGGGGCCTAAACCAGTGATCATGTATTGCAAGATACATAGATACTTACACGGCATCCATCCGGTGTAGTCATTTGAATACAATAATATTCCGTAGTTAATCATTGAGCGAGGTTCTTGTATCTTTTAAAAAAAAAAGAACACATGGTCCACCCTTTACCTCCAGCTTTCTTGTCAAAATCTTGAGAAGAATCGAGAAAACATAATTTTTCCTCTTTTACAACAGCTGGGAGTTTAAACAGAATCTACGAAGAAAATAAATCTGGGACATCTTGTCCAACTGATTCCAATCATGAACTGAAGTAATGCAAAGTTGCTGTGTTCTATCTTCAATTTTTTAAATCAGATGATCACGAATCTGCCTAACTATTAAAATAAAAAAAAAGGTCTTTGTATAAGCTGATGACTTTGTCAAAGTTGTAGAGTTAACTACGACTAAACATTAGCAAATCCAAAGTTCTGATATCTCTCGAAATGGAACGCAACGATATGCAAGGGAAGAATAATTTGCTTAGTATGACGAGAAGCTTAAGAACGTAAAAAAAAGTAAATATCTCCGAGTTAACACCCCAGATATCCTCACAAAAGAAAACAAACACACTAGGAAAGCTATTGGCTATTGAAAGCTAAGTAATTGGAATGATATATTGAAAAAAGTACGAAATGCAAGATTTTTAAATCCATCTTGAGGTCAATCCTTGGTACGCATGACAAATTTGTGGTATTTTCCAGTACGATGAGGTGCAAAAGATACTAAGATACACCTCGATTCGGTTACTTGTCTACTATCGCTCTATATTTTAAAAAAATGTAAAAAAAAATATAAAAAAATCCCAATTGGAAAATAAAACAATATGCAGTTTTGGATTCAGACTACCTACATATATTTTTAATTAAAAAATTGTATTCATCATTTCTCATACCATACTATACAAAAGAATGATTTTTTTTTAAAAAATTATTCCCTACATATTGTAAAGATATTGGGACTAAAAATATCATATTTCCAAAATTCGTCTGAAGGTAGAAATCATCGAAAGTATAAGAAAGAAGGTTCGGGAATGGTTCAGGAATGCCGTTCCCAACATTGACTAACGACTTTCAAGTCCTGTTTTCATATTCTTCGAGATATCCCACACATTGGGGAGCACAATAGATCCGTTGAGATCCAAGTGAGACTGCTCCCACCTCATGGTTTCTTGAGGTTCTAAAAAAAAAAATTTGCTGTAAGATTCCTTTAAATATTATAGTTTTCTGATAACTATAACAACTCTCCCCAGTACGATTTAAGAACTGAAAACATTGATAATAGCTAAGGTTTCAAACCATATGTCCAAACATGTATAACAAATGATCTTTAGAAGGAAAGAAGTGTTTTGTGAAACATAGTACGTAACCACTTTATGGCTTAGTCAGGCAGCTCTGAGGGGTCTAAGATTAGAGCCCACCAATCCAAAGAATACGTCCATAGATTGGGAACATTTTTAAGCATTGTTTAATGCTTTAGAGTTCTTCTGTGGAATTCACAAAATAGTGGTACATGAATTCAAAGTTGAATGATGGAACTTATTTCATATCAGCCATTACTCCAAGTACACAAGCCTCCATCTCAGCCAAAATAAAAAAAAAACAGCTCGTAGAAAGTCTGGATTTTAAAGAACTCGATCTAAGCTTTTTTGTCCTGAACTGGTCTCAGGAGATATGTTTGTATTAGATGCAGACATTTGTACACTTGTCTAGTAGCAACTAGTGAGATGGTCTGAGCTACGAAACTGGGGATTCTTGAGAGTAGATACGGTCTGAATAAGGGCGTAAGAGATTTTCATAAAATACGATTCGATTTCAATCGTGAAGCTGGCCTATACCCTTAAGGATAATGTTTCGACATTATATGATATTTCCAGGGCAAATTCCATTCCATCGCCTTGTGTACAAGTCATATCCTAAAGGAAAAAAGCTGCTGCTTCCGATTTTCTCCATGAAACAAAATCTTATTTGAATCTTAAAAGAAGAAATTATGTATAGGTCAAGGTCGCCTTGACCCCGTCGAATTTAAATCGAAAAAAAAAATCCAAATAGAGACACTCGTTACCTCCCCCCCAAAAAAAATAAATGTCATCAATTTATTTGCCCTCTTCAATGTTGTGCTTTAGGATAAGCATTTCATGACACCCATCTGTTATTTAATTTTCTTAAAAGCGCCACTCTCACCAGCAACAGCAGTTTCTACTCTAAAGGACGAGGACGAGGACGACACAAACGAACGAACGAACAAACGCAACATGTATCCATCCATCCCTCGTCCGTACGTACGTAAATCTTCATAAGAAATAAATGAGTTTGCCGTTGAAATATTTATTCCAAAATGAGAAATGGCAATGAGTTAAGCGTACTTTTTTACAACTGCAAAAGGATAGCCATCAGCATGAGCACAGAGCAGCAGAAAGGACTTTTAAGTCGCCCTTTGTTTCAATTTCATCACGGATACCGAGTGTTCGTGTATCTAAGAGTGTGTAGGTCGTTTGATATTCTTAAATATTTAACTTGCAACCTTTTTGGAGCGGCAAAACCCAATTCGAAACAGATGGGGGGTGGGGGCGGAACGTCTAAGAGTCTAAGAGCGGTAAAGCTCAGACTTTACACAGGATTAATAAACAAACAAATTGCGCACAAAGCGCAAGGAGTTAAAAATGAAAATGAAAACATTTCTAAGCCTTGCAAATAATAATAATAATAATCAACAAAGCTACAAACTATACAAAATTGTAACATTTCCCTGTGCAAGGATACACCACCTGGTTGTCGACAGTGCCCTGCCGCACTCATTTCTCGCGCGCAAATCAAATGTCAGGTGGGAAACAGAGGAGTCCTCATGCACCTCGTTTGCTGTTCATTCGACTGTTGCTCCTCTTTTGTCGTTTGGTTAAATGGTACACCATTATAATTACAATTCTCTGTGTGTATGTAGTTGACTCTGTGCTTTTATCTTTGGTTGCTGCAAACAGAAATCTGGTGAAAGTAAGTTTTTTTTTCGCTTTTTGTATCTGTGCACAAACTATCCTGGCGCAACAACCTGACACTCAATGTAAACCTCGTCCTGGGACCCGTTCGTGCCTTTTACGTTTGCACTCTCATTCGCCCTGTATCTGGATGCCGCAACAATTTCATTGCAACCACGAACTACAAACGTTCAGTCCGATACATTTGCCAAGCGCATCTATTCGTTGTGTGGCACTAGCTGTGGCACTAGCGATAACACTAGCACTAGCACTAGCTCTAGCAGTGCCACCTCGACCACCACTACCATCTATATCCATAAATCCGTGAGGTTTTTAATTACAGCGCAAAAATCCCTCAGTAAATATAAACATGTTAAATTCCAGGACGAACGAACGAGATCCTTTCGTTGTTTTTACGGATTTCTTTGCTGCAGTTGTATTTGTTGCTGTGTATGGGTGTGTGTGTGTTGTTCGGAATGGTGGTTTCGCAGGACTATTTGTAATATGAAAAGGAATTCCTTGTTATTTTTTTTTTTATCCTATTTTGCATTTTTTTTTTGTATTCTCGTTGTAATTGGAGGTACCTACCTACATTCTATGTGTGCAAGGTGCATAGGCATCCTTTTCAATATTGAGTCATAGCTCTCCGGTACGAGTATATACATACATAGCTGGCGTCATCGTCGCCCATGTGGTATTCTACAGGAGGTTAGAGTTAAGGATAATTGAGCTGTAGATACGTTTAATGTTTCAGTGGTAGCTTTCATTAATTTGTAAGGATAGAGAGAAGGATTCAGTATGAGTATTCCGTATGTTATGGAAAACATATTTTGTATCCCATTGTGGTGAATTGAAGTAATTACAAGGATTTGGAGGGTTTTTAATTATGAAGTACAATACGAAGGAAAAATGATACTTTTCCGGGAATGGAGAAATGTGGTTATTAGAAAAGATATCCGTTGTTATGGTTTGCAATGGTTGCAAGCTATGGAAATGTATTTCTTTTCGAGGACTTTTTATTTTTCACATATATTCAAGTGGCTTTACGAGGGTCTTTGCTTGAAGATGTTTGTGTATATACGAGTATGCGTCAAGCATTTGGTATGTACTATCAAATATAAAAGAACTGACTATTAACAGAAATGTATCCTTCTACCCATTGGAACCAGGAAGTCTTTTTATCTTAACCAACGTCACATGACAATTGTA
This sequence comes from Xylota segnis, assembly GCA_963583995.1. Classification (NCBI taxonomy): domain Eukaryota; kingdom Metazoa; phylum Arthropoda; class Insecta; order Diptera; family Syrphidae; genus Xylota; species Xylota segnis. The sequence continues at coordinate 7,962,982 of OY757238.1, forward strand.
CTTTAAAATGTTTGTCAGACGTTCTCAAAAGATTGAATCTTAAACACATACTTTGGTGCTTTCAAGGAGCTGGACAGAGAGGATCAACCACATTGCTTTGCCTTTTGCAAAGAGAATTTAACCTTAGCAGAACTAGTGGGCAGAAGAAATGAAGCCAGGAGACCGTGCTCATGCCGTACTTTCGCTGATTGGATATTGGATTGCGTGACAAATTTTCTGAAGGTATGATTTCTCAAAGTGGAGACTTCTATTGGCCGCCGATATCGTTCGATTTACCAATATTAAACTTGTTCCTTTGGAGCTATGTCAAGGGGAAAGTCTACTCCAAGGCTCCATCAGTGATTCATGCATTAAAAGGAAATATCAGAGACGTTATTGGCAAAATGCGAAAAAATGATGAAAAATGTTCATTAAAAGTAGTACCATTTGTAGGAAAAGCCTGCACTACTACCACCTTCTAGTATCTGTATTGATCCAAAGATTTGTCATAAATGAGACCAGCAGTCGTCCTATAAACTTTTCTTTATGTTTTATGCCTAAAAAAATATTCTTTCAGATATAGAGAACCTGTAGAGAGAAGTCTGGTCCTTAGATATCACATGAGACTGCAAATCAGGACAATTAGGCAATAGGGAAGCTTCCAATCTTGTCTGTCATTTAAATACATTTCATTAAGCTAGCTTCCTCTAGTTTAAGGCAGACGGCTTTCACCAAAGGCTATTGCTTATGTATCACTGGTTCTCCTTCATAATTCATTGCAGTACACAAATACTTTCACTTTTGCAATGTTAGGTCCCTTCAGGATGTTGCTCAGGCTGCATTTCGTGACCGAGAAAAACCCAACTCCTTTAAAGAATTTTCAACAAAATTAAGTTACTGAATGCAGATTTGTAGAGACTTTGACGCTACCTTTCCTAGAGAAATTCCCAGAAAGAGAAACCGTCTTCTTGTCAGAACGATTGACTGCAAAGCCAATCTTTGAATTGATCATTGAAATCCCACTGCATAGCAATGATCCCATATAAGCCTATAAGCCACAACACTTAACTAAATCGCAGCCAATTGGCAGTCAGCTAAACTATAATCGCCTAACCCAAATAATACACCTCAAGGGGTCTTTTAAACCCCCATCCTCCCTAAGACCCGTCTAAAATGGAATTGGGTAACAAAAAAGCGAAGAAAAAAACATCAACAGTGTTGCATGCCTATATCAACCACATTCCGCTTTGAATATGCAATTAGGATTTGTGCAAAATATAAAAACAGCAATAGCCAAACAAAGGTCCTCGGTGCAAAAACAATACACAAAAAACCTGAAATCCAGATTGTGAGCAAAAATAGTAAATTGCATGTAAAGCCCGAAAGATACAGAAGGGGCCTCCGAAAATCCCACAAAATCTGCTTTCTATTTCCTTTGTTTTCTTTTCGTTGTTCGCCGTTTTTTGAGTTTTTTTTTTTTTTTTTTCTGTTTCCATCCATTTCAGTTGGCGTTTTGCAAATTTTCAAGTAAATTTCTAAGCGAATCTATTAACTCCATTTGAAATTCAATTAAAACGGAAACCCAGAATGCATACATAGCCTTCGTTCATGGGTCTAACTGCTTCCGCTGTACTAGCCCACAACAAGATGGAGAATTGGAAAAGCAAAAAAAAAAACAAATTAAAATAAACCGCAAACTCTCTATTTATGCCATAATCAACAAAATAAAAAAAAGAAAAAAAAAAGAATTTATATCTCGGTTCACCCTAAACTTGCTGTCCACCCACTTTAACTTCTTCTCTTTATGTGCACACGATGACTTTTCCGAGGCGAACAACACACAAATGTAGTGGGGAAGGAGAAAAACACGAAAAAAGAAATTGGATTCACTTCCGTAGAGGGTGGGCAGACGGGTATCCATCGTACACTCGTACATGGAAATGAAAACGAGATTCAAAAACTGCCCAAGATTATCTGCTTTCCTCCCCTAGACCACCACCAGAGTCTGGCTGGCTGGCTGGTTGGTGCTGCTGAGTAGGCAACAGCACCACCAGCTACTTGTTCAATACGCCTTCAACTCTCTATGCTTTGAAGAGGAACACTCCTCTTCGGGTATAATACGTAGTATCTTGAAGTTTTTTTTTTTTTTCTTTTTTTCCTCCCCGCGCTGAGATGGAAGCCGCTAGTGTGGTAGCGGCCCTGTGGCGGAGGCAGTGGTATCTGTAGCAGCAATGGTACTTGATTAATTGCATGCCTGACTAAATGTTCTTTCTACTGATTTCGATCATCATCAGTCTTTTTGAGCGAAAAAAACTCGAAGGAATAGGCAAATGAAAAAAAAAATCAAGTCCTTATGTGAATGTGGTGTGGCTATCTAAGGAGATAGTTAAATGATAAAGGGACCATCATTAATCAGACCGACAATTTTTGGTTTTCGGTTGCCGCAATCACAGTAGGTATGTATTTGTGTGGAAGAGGGCGGATGCACTAGGCGGACAAGATAGTTTATTTTTTTTTTTTTTCGTTTTAAGGTTACGTTGGTATATGGGGAAGATAAACGGACTTTATTTTCAGTGGACTGGTTTCTATTCTGACGGCACCGAGGGTACATACTGTGAGGGAACATTTTTTTTTTTTTCACTGAGAATAGTCATATTTTTCTAGACGAACTGGTGGTGTTCTTTTGTGTGGGCCGCATAGTAACATGCCCAGGCTGAGTAATACATAATTCACTCACCAGACGGGAAGGTTAAGGGCGTCAGTATTTTTTGTTCCCACTTTTGTTCCAAACTGTTTAAAGGTTGCACTAGAAAAGGGCAAGCCGTTAAAGACCACTGCAAAGGAAAGGCCTAGCCCATCTCCTTATAGAATACCTACTTTCGGATCCAGCGAAAAAAAACAATAATTAAATTAGAACCGATTAGTCGTGCTTTTTCATTATAAATTGGAAAAATTATAGGACCGTGTGTTCTCTTCTTATGAAGCCTATAACCAAAGAGCTCCTCATCGACTTGAAAATGTTAGATATACCACCTACATACTTTGAGATAATTCCTCTAAGATGGCCTACAAGATGGGCTATTTGTAAATACAAAATCCGTTCCAAAGACTCTTCTAATATAAACGTCTTCCGTCACGTTTTTACAGAGAATTTCAAGTGCAGCACTTTGAACCTCTTAAAAAGGCTTTAGACTGATTCTGAGTATAGTACTATATGTGACCTAAACATGCTATGGAACGTTAAAAGATCTGCTGGCAAATAATAGCTCACGGAACCATTAGCAGTATCAACAACAATACATCATCCTGTTATCTAAGGTACTTCTGAAAGCTACTACAACTATATACAGTTTCAGTCCTTTAATCAACCAAGAATAACAGCCAATTGGTTTGGAAAATAACGTCCTTTGCTTAGAGGTTCAAAACAGATGAATCTGATACCAGATACCACAGCTACATATGTCTTTCACCTCAAGCCTGGTTCAAGTATATTTCACTGGCAGTTAATCCTCAAAAATCGCTTTAAATTTCCACAGAGACATACCGGTAAAATGCAAGCAAAGTTGACGAAAATGCAAGGCATGGTTCAAATTTCCATATCTCCAGGTCGATTTGTCCTAACTTAAATAAAAAAGATTTTGTAATGAGATGTTTCAATACATCCTTAAGTCTGACTGAGAAGCTTACACCGTAAAAAAGTAAAAATTTTAACTTTTATCGTTCCTACGTTCTTCGCCCGGTCAAAAAGAAAATTGCCACTAATCTTGTCCCTTTTCTGACATCAGATTCATTGTCTTCACTTCATATTCTATTGATCGACTTACAAAAAAAGAATATGTTGAACAGTGTTAAAGGACTTGCCTTGTGCAAGATCCAAAGTGGAGTAATACAAGGCTGCATACTTACACCAATATTTTTTTTTTTAAATAATGATAATATAATGAGTGGCTCACAAAATGATAACTTGTGCGGTTGGTAAGAAAACTTTAAGCCTTAGACCGAGCTTATAAGCTCAAGTACGTATTGCTTACCTTTCATTAGAAAATCTAACAAATATGTCAAAACAATGCAAGGTTATTATAAATCATCCTGAGAATTATTAGGGACAACCGAATCTGTCAGTCAAACAGGACAGAAAAATAAGAGTTATAAGAGGAACAAAAACCTTTTTAAAGGACATGTGTGACGTTTCAGTTTTTACCAAAAACTACAGGAAATTCCGTAAGTAGATTCATAACCAAACAAACCTACTATAAGCTTGAAGTACCCTTTACTTAGACGGAACTCCAATTAACTCATATAAGTACTCTACTAGTTCCACGCAGTTCCATATTAGTTTTACTTTCAAGGCAGAGTGTGCACAGGCATATCTTTCATTTCCCATTAAATTTGTATCATCATCGCCGCAAAATAAAATGATTTTTCTATAATGCAACCCATCACCTAAAGGTTACTCCAACTCTTTTATTCAACAAGAGTCTGCAAAAAAAAATTAAAAAAAATTCTACTCGTAAAAACCTTCCCACAAGTTGTTGGTGCCTAGTGGTTGAAAAGCGGTGCCAGTGTGATGGTTTTTAGTCTTTCACTGATAGCCGCTGTGATGATGATGACAAGGATCAAATCAACTCTTGACGGGGGTAGATGAATATGAAACTGTAGCACTGTGAGTGATGGAAGCATAGACAACAATTGCGGGCTAAAAACTTTCTCCCTAAAATATTATACTGAGTTTTCCTACCCACCTCTTCGGTTTTCGCTTTATTTAGATTCTCGTTTTTCTCTTCTTTTTTTTTTGCACTCTATCTGTATCTAGTTGTTGAAGCGAGTGCACTACTCCATTTAGTCCTTTTGAGAACTTTGAATTATTCTCTAACTTTGCATGAGAATATTTATTTTTCTGTTTTTGTTGAAGAATTTTTGAAAGCAACTAGAAGTGATGTGTTATTAATTCAACGTGTGCGGTAATGAAAATGAACAGTACAATAATTAATTGCTATAAGAAGAAAATAAAGGATTTTATTGGATGGTAAGTGGGCACAGATGTGTGCGAAGGCTTCGCATTGTAAGCATGCATTCAGAGAGAATCATTTCATACAGCAAGTAACATGCACATACTTCAGTACTCTAAGGAATGTGTGCAAAATTTTCTTTCAAAAAAAAAAAAGAAAAAAATCTATAATTTGTGGAAGAATTTTTCAAAGCAAAGCTCCTTCTATACTTGCAGTCTGTTCTAAAGTGCTCTAGGACTCCGAAGTATTCTGTAAAACTACTTTGGACAAAGTCTGGTTTAGATACCAAAGATTGAGTTTTTAGTCTTACTTTACTTAATCCTTCTTTCTGACGAAACAAAAAGGAAATCTCCATAGCAGAACCACAGTGAAAATAGAAAAAGTGATGTTAGACATGTTGCCAATAAAGTCAGGGATATAGTATTAAACTGTCCTAAGCCTATAATTATCTTAAAGTCGAAAGTCGAACAAGGGTTATGAATTCACCATAAAATACAAAGCATCACTAGTGGGTCCATCGGGATCCAAAGGTCCAAGTCGTCCATTAACTTTTTTTTCTTTACAGGATATGAATATGACATCAATATGGTTCAAAGGATCGACCTCATGTTAAAAGCTATATTCCTACCCGAGAAAAGGCTTGACATTCACAGCATAGATGAATAATATCTTGTGCCATATGTAGGTTGTACCAATATCTACAAGTATCCGCTTTCAATAACTCCAACCTCATAGGGTACTCTATGCCTAAGTTATATAGTGACATCGACCTAGTCAGAAGGGTTCATATACAACAACGAAGATGACTGGGTCATAAAGAGTGGATAAACAACAATTCTCCGGCCCTTAGAGATTTCAAAGCTCCGAGGCACGACGCAGTAGAGGAAGAACTCGCCTAATGTGGGGTCTCAAGTGGAAAGGGACTTCAACCAACGTGGTATTCGAATCTGCAAAAGATCAAGGTAAGGAAAAATAGGTAAGGAAAAGAAAGGCGTACAACTCACTTACGGACTTTTTTAAATTTTATAATTTTTGGAATTTTTGACTACTCCCAAGGATGTACAGGGAATGCAATCGAAAGGGATTTACTCCGCATGAAAGCTTTCTTTTAGACGAGGGGCGTGGCATTGCTTTGAGATGACTTTTGCCATCACAATTGACTCACTATGGTATTTAATATCTTACGATAAACACATGACCCTACCCCTACAATCTAAGCTTACCTAACCTCGAAAAGGTAAGTGTATCACTAGTATAACGATTTCTTTTTTTTACTTGAGCTGAAGTTCAGTCCCGTGGAATTATTTCCCTGCATCGTTCCCGTAAAGGTGACGAAAATTAAATTCCCTATTCCAGATGACACCGAAAGGACACAGTGACCAGAATAAGGGAATAGGCTGAGATCGCAAATGAAGTAAATCTGAAAAAGTACAGGATCATTTTTTGTCAAGTCAAGTATCATTTCAAGAGCAAATGAAGTACTAGATTGAAAATAACCGTTCATGGACAGCTTTGAGCTTTTCGATGACTGTTTCGAGGGTCTCTTGATAAAGACAATATATGAAAGAAAACTCATCTCCAGCAGGACTATTTGACCGAAAAAGTGTAATTTTATATCATAAGTGTTGAACTCTTAATAAATCTTATGAAGCAGCTTTTATTATAATCTTTTCTAATCACTTGAATCATGAGAAGATTGGGCCTTTCTAATCAAGTGACGCAAAGTGTATCTAGATATCTGTTTTCCTCATCTGTGTGAATCTCAAAAAGTTAAAGAGTCAATTTTTATAGAAAGTCACCGTTGAATACCTTCCAATTTGGAGTTCCTTGGATAGTTTATAATAACACTTCCATGAGTGTCTCAGAAATCACGTTCGCAAACCCCTAAGACTATAAACAAACTACATACGCCAATGAGACATTCGTCCAAGTTTCCAACAAAGGTAAAAAAAAAAACTTTCTTTTTCAAATTCTAACGTGTTTTGAAAAATATGTTACGTATACGCCCACGCTATAAGGAAAACCCATATAGCATTCTTTTTTTTTCCATATTCACGTCCACTTATACAATCATTTTGCTTATTTCACTTTACGTGAAAACCTTTGCGCTAAAAGCAAACTTCCCTCACCTCAAACGTTTGCTTGCTACAAACGGAGAAACACAGAACTTAAAAGCAAAATTAATTGCATTTATATGAAATTCTTGTACCGAAAAAACAAAAATGCAAAAAAAAAAACAAACTCACTCTTCAATTATAGAAAAATAAGGCAAAAAAAAAATCAAAATAAAAGTAAAACCACTTCAGAACGCTGCGACGAATTCAGCCACACACTGAGGCAAAACTTTATGCAAATTTAAATTAACTTCCTTCATAAGTACTTAAGTATAAGCTAGTTAATATGAATGTATGACGGAAATAGGGGGGCGTGGTGGGGCGTGTGTCGTACCAAATGTGAGTATGCATGCATACTCTTCGTATAATATTTCGATGGCTAAAGTTTTTGCATTCAGAGCGAGAGAACTTCTACAAGGATGCAGTGAAATAACCTAAAAAAAAAAAAAAACTCACACACATACACCCATACTTAACCGAGAGGTGGAAGGACGAGACATCGTTTCGAAATATAAATTTTATGACGACACGCTGGGGTGGGGGGGTTCCCCCATTTCGTTTTCTAAGTATTTTGAGTGAAAATACTAAAAAAAAAAATAATAGAGGCAGATTTACTGGCAAGCGCGCGCGAACTTGCATGTGCAATTTTACGACGGATGAGTGGGTAACTAGCGACCCAATCGCTGTTTTTTCGGTTAAGTGAATTGTAAAGCGGAAAAATGGCAGGAATTTTATGGTGGCGGAAATTAGTAGGTATTATTCATAATATTTAGAGTGGAATTAAGGTTGTAATTAGGTTTTCAACAAGTCATGAAAGCGAGTTACTGCTCGCGCAAAGGTCCTAATCTTTACACCAGCGAGGGTCGACGACGATGACGACGACCTGGCGGCTAAAGCGATGTTTTTTGTGGTCACGAATGTGTGCCTAAGGCTATGGAGCACTGAATTCAAAGGCGATGCAAACGCCGCCATTATTGCGCTAAGATGGCGCTAATTGCGGATGAGGTAATGTAGCGTGAATCAAAGGGTTTTGTGCTGCTTGAAGTGGGTTGTATGACTGTAGTCTGTTCAAGGGACTTAGTCTTGAAGTTTCGAGAAAAATTCATACTTTGTAATTCAAATAAATCCCAATGTTCCTTCGAAATTTCAGAATTCATATGTAGCTGTAGACTTCATATACTAAGGAGGATACAAAGCAAATCCTTAGCATATTCTGTATGTGTAAACTATGAAGCTGCCTCTTCCGAAGCAGTTTAAACGAAGGTATATATGTCTCAGGATAAAGAAAAGAATAGTAGGGTCAACCTAAGTTCTATTTCGTCTAATCTGTAAGGACTATGGAAGAAACTATAAAATTGAGCTTGATTTTTTTATTTCCTCAGAAGAGTGCAAATACGAGGACTAAGATGATTCTTATACATATGTAGAACTTCCTTTCTTTCTTCCACTTTGGGTGGATCCGATACTCAAGGTGACTGAAAACTGACGAATCATAACAATGTCAAGACAATAAGTAGAGAGTTGATCACAACGCGACGAAACTATGTTGCCATACTCAAAAGTAGTCTAACCAGGATGGTCTATAGGGCTTTTCTAAGTGAACTCTATCAAAACAAATAGCTGCTTTATGTCTGATTATTCTGATACCATAGATTTAAATTAAAAAGTGTGGTTTCCAATATTAGCCATGGATTGTCTCAGTCCCTTTGAGAAAGTACTACAATTCAGTCTTATCCTAAAACTTAGGGATTCTAAGATGGGAACTATTATCAACGTAAATCCTTAGATTCAATCCATTAATGACAAACTTGACATTATTAGTAGCCAGTCCAAAGATTGCAGGCCATAGGTGGGTCCCTTGCGGCACGCCAAATCTTTGGCTAATATTGAGTCAATTCAGCCGATCCTTTGCGAAGGACTGGCATAATATTCTGATTGACATGCAATCAACTATAGGTAATACTAGCTTTAGGTATATTTGGTTAAATCAACACGATATGACGTCTTTCTCACAGGGAGTTACATACACTTATGGAGTTCAGAAAGTCCTCTACTAAGAAAGCTGGTAGGTTGCCTGAGCTGACGTGCTCTTAAGTGGCAATAAAGATGAATAAGTCGTCATTCATGAAATAGTGCAGTTTTTTCTCAAACATATGTGGTAGGTTTTAAGCATATTTAGGAATTGAATTCTGTGATCCAACTCCCTTTTCAGCGGCTACCCTAAAAAGTCCCCTGATTTTTTTCAAAAACAAGTTAGTTAGTACTATACCTGATTAGTATCTAACTTGTGAGCACGTTCTACGCATGACATTGTCGATTCAAAGTAAGATAACTTCTGAGCTGAATTATTCAACTATACCCAAAAATGTGAATGGCAGCAGGACTAGGACTTTACCACAAGTTCAAAAAGTCTTTTAAAATTCCCAGAGAAACTCAAACATTGATTAGAAAAAGTAGAAACAGATTATTGTTCCCCAAATTCCACTGAAACCCCTTCCAGCACCAGCACGTCTGACAATTTGATGAAATGGTATTTTTTTTTATTTTTTTTTTTGTGTTATCGCAGTTACTATAATGAAAACGGCCTTCACATCCTGTCCCACATCCTTTACATAAACGACTGCATCCTCAACACATTCCCCATTGCATGACCAGCAGCAATCATGTGATCCCCACCAGTAGTAGACAAAATCCATAAGTATTCAAGATATTTCGCCGCACAAAAGGACAAAGCCAAAGGACACACAATCTGAAATAAAAGAAAAGGCCAAATGGATTTGAGGAATAAAGCGAATGAAATTTTCTCCAGACATATATTTGGATACCACCAACCGGAATGATATGAAAGTAGACAGCGATGCCATTCCAACGAAGATGATGTTGCACAAGAGTACCCAGTGTATGTGTGTATGTTTGTAGTTCCAGGACGAGTGATACGAACTCTGGATGAACATGAACTTGGTTGACCGTATGCATACATATCCGCAGCAGCAGGATACTTTTATTTTTTTCTTAAAAAGAAACAAAAAAAACCCAGAACCAAGAAATAATGGTCTTTCTTCTTATTCCATGCGGCACAAAGGATATCTCATAAACACTCCTATGCTTATCACATAAACTTCCAACACACACACACACTCATACATGCACTTATGTCCTTTGAAATAAAGAATGAAAACATAAATTTATAGCGCTGTGTCGGACTTGGGAGATTGTGCAACAGAAACAGCCGCAGCAAGCATCCGAGAAACAAGCTGCTATCACACACCATCCTTCGAAGGAAGGACGACACACAAAAACTCAAGATGTGCTGTGCTGTGCTGGGCTTATGGGAGTTCAATCTCTTTTTCCCTATCCCAACACATACAAACAAACGCACACACACATTTGCTGACATAAATAACCCTCTCACACTTGTCAAAATTGCGGTTACGATTCGTTTAAATGCAAATTGAAAATTGTATTTTCCAGTATCGGTTTGTTGTGCGAGGAAAACTTTATTTTTGAATTTTCCTCTTGGGACTTTTGCATTCTTCTTCACCACTGCCACTGGTACTGGTAGTGGTCGGGTTCGGATTCGAAGGATTCGGATGTTGGCCTTATTCTTCTTGTGCTCAACCTTCTAAACTGCCAAAGTTTGTTTACTTCAGTTTCCCAGTGCCACCACATACGCTTAGAGGGTTAAATCTAAGAAATAAGTAGTTGGACGTGTATGCTGTTATTGTTGTTGTTGCTGGATTGCACACAAATGTGCGCCGCTCCTCAGGATACATAACTGCAATTCTTGTTTTCCTCCTTTTGATTAAATTCAAATTCAATTTCGGAAAAAGATGCAGAGACAGAGGGCAGAAGGAGCCTGTTTTGGAGGAGAATAAAAACTCGAAACACTTTGCAAAGCTATGAATCTTTGATTTTGTGTGTCAGTTTCGATCTGATGCTGAGATATGATATTGGCACTGACGTTTGCTAGGTGAAAGGCACCAGTAAAAGGAGCAGTACCAGCTCACATTGGCACACAGTACTATACAGTATGAGATGTGAAAAGAACAAAAAAAACGTCCTTTCGTCCTGCATATATGTACATACATACATATATCTTATGGGGTTTGGTTCGCTAAATTAAATTCTATTCTATGCAAAATTGGTATGTATGAACATTGACATTTGCGTTATGAATTCTGTAGGAATCATAATTTGAAATGACAGTGTCGGCCTCATTCAACAAAGCTCCTAAATTAACCGAATACTTAAGGGGCTTCTCATCTTTCTCCAAATTATCAAAGACTGTGATACTGAAATGAATCGTGTATCGTTTTCTTCCCTCGACATCATACTGAACCGTTTAAAGTCGCAACATATGTACATTGAGTTAACACTCTGGCACAATCGTATTCAAAACATATTCCGAAAATAGATCTGTATCAATGAGCTGATCAATAAACAAATAGAATATTCGACGCCTCTCTAAGGTCAATCAAGTGTACCAGCTGGGGAAGGGTATTTTTAGAAAATTTCTATATTCGCATTGTTTATAAATTTATGGGAATTATAGTGATGCTATATGCATGGACACTAAAACATGAAAAGATCAAACAATGAATAGTATATTTCCACAAAAAGTATTTTCATTTCTTGGAACATCAACAAAAGTACCTTCAAATGAGGTCTTCGTAGAATCTTTTCTGGAGATAGAAGTCGGATTTGGTTCATAATGATCGAGGGACTCTTTGTATTATCTAATCGTGGAATATATTTCGAAGAGATTTGAAATCAGAAAACAAAATCGAGACAACATTGCCGAATTGAAACATGAAAGAACTAACTAGGGTTCAGTTGAACAATAGCTTAGCAAAAGAATTCAGTCACAAAAAAAGATGATCACTTAAAAGAGGCATGGTTCGTACTAGGACCACAGCCGTGGAACGTTATGTATTGTTAAAAATTCAGATGTTATAAGATTCTCAAATGGTATTTCCATTATAGTGATGGTCTAACTGCTAGAAAAGCCGATAGCTAACCTTGCCTGCTAGCGGATCATGAAATGGAGACCCTACTCGTAGCCTGTAGAAATTATGGAGTAATAACTACCTTTATCGAAGCGAAAAACTTTTCAAACCAACACTAAGGTTACCAAAGGAACTACCTACCATGGCCAGTAGATTTTTTTCAGAAAAAAGTCAAAGAGGAATAGAATAGTAAAAGAAAGCAGATCGACTTACATACTCGCAGTTCTTGAAATCGATTTTGTCACTCATACTTGCTCACAATTGAATTGTAAAAAAAAACACGCCAAAGGTAAGGATTGAACAAAAAACCCGGTAAAGCTCAGGCCACAAGACATCATGGTCATAGAGACCATAATACACAAAATACTCGTAAAGCTATTTTGTTTAGAAAGAGTCCCACTTTCCAGCAGTTGGTGGAGAAACGAAATACCGACGGACCCTGTGGTTAAAATTGGGAATATTTTGGAGACTCTATCACAAACTAAGAGGAAGCTCAGATGGAAGTGAAAGTTGTACGCCTATTGACGGTATAATAGCTTTACCATGCTAACAATTGAGCCTTTTCGTCATGCTAAGAGCAGAAGACACCTGAAAGAACTAACATCCTTAACAACATTCAGCATCTTTCTATGACTTGCCTCAGTCTTAAAATCTTAATAATATTAGAAAAATAGGATAAATATGATCACTTAAGCAGAGAAGGACTACGCAATCATTTTCATTGCTATACTTCCGTAAAACGGCAATAATCCCCGGAAGAATGAATGCACTCGAAAAAACGCAAAATCTACGAAACAGATTGAAACTTGTCTCATGACTAGCTCGGCCCCTCATTTCGTTATTCCTTTTATGATTGCTTGTGCCAAATTCTACGTGTTTCAGGCCATACGAAGAGAAAAACACCAAAACCCCAATGGGTAATCCAGAAAACAAAAGAAAAAAGAAAAAAGAAAACGTTAAGTTGCAGCTGCATTCTGCACCATCTGCACATTACTCGTACTTGGTCAAAAGAGAATCGGAAAAGTCAGTTGGTTCCGTTTCAGACTCGACGAAGTAACAGTTCATACTCGACGAAGTACGATTTAAGCAAAAATAAAACAAGAACAAAGCAAAATCACCTGATTATCAACACAGCCAAAGAAAACGACAGAAAAGGAAATACAAAGAAACGAAAACATCTCTCCATCCAGTGCAATACAGATGTGTGTGAGTGAGTAGCTTAAACGGATTGCGCTGAATGAGAAATCGAGAGTAGGAGAGAATTCGAAATTTAATTCGAACATGAAAAACTTAGTGCATGAACAAATAAATTCTTACAACTAAGGGTTTAAGGGGATATATGACAAAAATGTAATAAGAATTTTTTTTTAATAATAATCTCTCCGCTCACCCCTTTATTTTATTTATACAACCGTTGCTCTTGTCAAACTCTGCAACCACACATACAGCATTCAAATCTGGAACCACACACACTAACACACACTGAAAGCACTCCCGATCGCGACCGCGACCCGACGAAACAGTTCCATACTCATACATGCTCATGAGCACATCACGGCAGCTTCGAAAAGCAAAAAAGTTTACTGGATAAAGAAACACACACACACACGCGTACACACTTTTCGCCATACTTGACAAAATTACATTTTACAACAAAAATCAAAATTTTAGCAGTTCGACGCACGGTTCGAAATTTTTGTCGTACTTTTCAATATCTATTTCGGACGATTCGATTTTATTGTCTCTTGATATCGCACAGCAACGAACTCTAGAAATTTCGGCTTAAGGCGAACACGGCCTCCCCCGGAGATCGTGGAGACTTTACTGATCAGATTTAGATCTAGGCGAAGGCGAAGACGAATAGTGTAAAAGCTTGAGAGCAAAGCCTAGATGAGTGAGATTATTTTTCTTTAGAAAGTCGAGACTCGAAGAAATTCACCACCAACTCTGAGCTCTACGTATGTAGGCGTCTAGGCGAAGGAGATTTATTTTCTCCTCTTAAAGCCTTTTTCTGATGAGAGAAATTTAGGTCTCCACTGAAGCGAGCAGACAGTACTTTCTAGAATTGAGTGAGATGAGCTTAGACTGGATGTAGAAGGTATGCATGTATGTGCACAAGTCTCCAAACAGATTCGACAAGTCTATGCAAGCTCAAGCTGCCGAAAATTCTAGATGGTATGAAAGTAGGTAAACCTCGAGGGAATGTTTTAAATATTACAAATGTTAAACACATTAGGACCGACAAAGCTGTTTTTTTTTTGTTTTTTTTGAATAAAATTAGACAAGCTGCGAATTTTTCAACGAAATATCCATTCAATGACATGCTGCTGAGATCTAAGAACTGAGAGTTACCGAAACTGCCTTTAAAAGAATTCGTATGAAGACAAACTGCATGATCGTGCTATGACATGAGCTTTCACCCAGTATGAGATTAAAATGTTTTGTAATAAATGCCATTTTGGTTTGCTACTGTGCTGAGTTGGATCAACACTTGTAGACTTGCTGAATATCTGTCTTTCATGGGTCATTGGATAAATCTGGCGATTTCTGATAGAAAATACTTATCTGCTCAACATTGCCCGTTTAGCTTTCCAGAACCCACTTGTTGAACTGTAATTTCTGTGTCCATGAAACAGGTTCATGTTCTCTCAGGATACCAATTAACAATTATCACAGAGTCCCGTCGAACTTTCCTAGCTTGGGTGCAACCCTGACAGCGAGAGTATTGCCTCCTACAAACCAAATGGACATACATAAGTTACTCAATTAAGCTTCTTTCTTTAAGGGTATCTTCTTGTTTTTAAGAAACTTAGAATGGTGGGCATTGAAACAGCCTCAAGAAGAACTCCAACCTCATAGAGATTTTTTGTACTTTCCCCTGAAAGATGTTGCATGGTTCGTAAATGAAGCTTGGGATTGCTTGAGCTAAGGTGGAGTTGACATTAGAAGGCGAGTAAACTCTCTATGGAAATGCCTGTGGCTTACATAAAATATGCTCGGAAGTTTCAGTGACTTCAACGCATAGTCGGCACATGTCCAATTGACGGCTTTTACGAGTTTTGCTGAGATGGTATCAAATAGAGTAATGACCTACTTATTCATTACTAAAATCTCTTTTGTTGTTTTTTTTTTGGGGAGAAATCGCTGAATATTTTGTCATGTCTTAACCCAGTTTCTGTTTTGTTCTCAGTGATTAGTTCTATCTTTATCAGGTAGATCAGGCCCATCAAATTAAGACTTGGAGTGTGATCTGGCTAGTTCGAGATGCCAGGGATGTGAACAAACAATAGCAACAAAAATATTTGAAGACAATTCGAAATCATCATAGCCTCAAAATCAAAAGACATGAGACCCTGGGAGCTGCGTGGGTATTTGCTTAATAAAGTCGGCACTATTTTTAAACTGACCATTATTTACTTTATAATTTGTTTGGTCTTTCTTGACCATGTTGTGTGTATTAGATAGGTATTTACCTCAACTTACAAGAACTATTACAATGTATATGAGCTAAGAGTCAAATGGCTTGTTCACATTACTTAAACCAATAAGGAATCACTCTTTTGTGTTTCCCGTCAAAAATTTAAAGTCAAACAGGATTTCAGCTAATTCAGACGGTAGTCAGATCTACAAATGTTGTCTGGTCTACAAATGAAAAATTTGTCAGAAATATCTAACAAACCCATGAGCTACCTATTTTTGTCTGACAGTATTATTAAAAATAAATATTGACAGGCAATTGACAGACCAGCCATCTGACAATAAATTGTCAGAAATAGGTGCAAGATCTAAAGACTATGCAGAGTGACAATTTGACGTTAGTTGTCAGCTCATTTGCAGCAATCGCCAGCACATTTGTAGATCTGACAATAGTCTGAACGTAGTTTCCTTTTTAAAACATTTAAATTTTTTGTCGAAATTTAAACACTTGAATACTTGCTATTTTTTTTTTAAATTTTTTACTTAAATCAATAACGAGAATCACTTAGAAATTTGAAGTAGAGTTCCTTAAATTTTATATCGTTACCACACACCAAATTGAAAAATCATCTTTCAGGCAGCACAACCTATTAGGCATCGAAACAAACTTTAAATAAAACATATGTATACGGAAAAGGATCAAAGGACATCAGCTTAAAGGTAAAATACAAAAGTAGAAAAAAATCATTACTTAACTACTCACTACATTTACTGAAACAAAAAAAATAATTAAATTTTTTTTTTAAATAAAAAATTATACATTTACCCATAAATAATCATAATAATTCGAGTACTCTGGCATCAGCAACATATCACAAGGGCTATCCATAATTCCAATTTTTGTTTTCCACCTACAGGCTACAAAAAGCGTTACCAAGCAATTCTACCACGAAAACCTACAAAAATTTACTGGATTTTACTTCAAATTTAAGAAATTCAACAGGGATGTTCAGAAAAAACTTGACTTTTTCTACTTAAAACTCACTCACACACTTAAGAGAATGTCAAATGAACCACCTGTATGACACTTATCTATTCGTTTCGGTGTTTTTTGTTTTTCGTTTTCGTCACCCTAAGTAACTAGAAGCACGTAGAACCGGAAAAGGAAGCCGTCATGAGTATAAAATAAGACACAAATACATTCACTATATCTAGGTACGTATGTATATGAATAAAGGACCTTCACAGCGGAACAAGAAAAGCAAAACACATCGAACGTCGAACTCGTGCTTGTCGCCGAACTGCACCACGTTCACAAATGATACCTACCCGGTTCTAGATGCGATTTAGTATCTGCACAAAGAAGCAGAAAAAAAACCAACTAAAATCAACTACTACCCGCACCGGAGCGATTTTTAGCTTTGTGCGATTTGCACAGCTCTCCTCCTGTCTACGTGAAGTGCTTAGCTGCGGAAAGTAAATACAAAAAAAAAAAAAAAACGACACTAGCTCTAGGGTGGGGTTAGAAGGTCGGAGATACTAAATGCACATTAAAGGAACTTTGCAGTACACCTGGGGTGTATCAGGTGCTTCGATTAATCCCGTAATTACTACTTCTATTTGAAACTAATTACACGATATGCGTTCGGATCGAGAGAGAGATAGAAACCCCGGTAGTGGGTGGCTTAAATTGGTCTCTACGGGTACGAGAAAGAAGTCCGAGATACACGCCGGATAGACGTATTGAAAGGTTTCAATTGGTTGTGCAAAACGCGCGCTAATTCCAATGGGGCAAAGTTAAAGAGAATACTGACTAAATTATTTCGAAATATCTGGATTTTCTTTTTGGAAATACGCGGTGAATGCTCCACATGTGGCATATAGAACGAGGAACAGTGTGTAATGTGTACACATCTCCCATTCTCACCCACTCTCTTGCAGTTGCTTTGGCTCTTGAATTTTATTGAACCTCGCGCTTGCTTAGACGTGGTTGGGGCGATGTGTGTTCCTCTTGATTTGCTAGCTTTTCGATTTATATTTCGAACATTTTCCAGCACGGTGCTGGGGGCTGGTGGCGGGGGGGTGGCATATAGTTTGTAAACATTTAGTTTCTAGTACTGGGCTTATGAGACTACATGTTCATGCACTGATTTAATGATGTATACAAACACACCTTCACGGCTGATATACGAAGTGGTGAGATGTGTCCAGATATTTTTGCAGCTGGAACGCAACGTGAGCGGAATTTTATTTTCACAGGCGAATTACTCTTATAAGGGCGCTTTATTTTTATTTTATTAATGTGATGCTCCCGTGCGTGCTATAGTGGATAAATTCGAGTCAGTGAGACAACACCCCGGTCGAAATATCGAAGTACCGAACCAAAACTATTGATTTCACGCCTTTCGCGAAAATTGGGAATCTCTCAGTCCACGGACTTTGCTATCATGGCCTGCTGGATGGCTATATTAGGCAGTTGGCATCGCTGATATTTGGTTCCAACAAAATGCTGCCATATACCACATACCTGGTATAAATTTGGTATTCTTAGAGTAGTGGAAAATCGACTCCAACGAATCAATCTCCCACGGTGGTCATATGAGTGAGATCGAATTTTAAAAATTACTATGTGTACGATGCCCGACATAAATATCAGCCTGATGTTTCAATTATTCTGTATTTTATTTAAGTACCAAATTGTTATGTCCTTATTGAAAAAGCTTTCAAAAATTACAAAAGAGGCACAAAGCAAAGGTAGCATTCAGATATTAATCACTATTGACACCTAGTCGTGACTTTAGAAAGACACTTTATGAGATATAACATACAATCTTCTCCCATTGAGGCTTGAAGAACCCTTATTCGACTTCAACTCGCTTGCAGCAGGGACGTTTATTCATAAGAAATAAGACTCTCTTCCCATAGAAGCAACAGTATGCCCGACGTATTTGGGTTTGCATATCTGATCTTCTCAAAATTCAGCCTTAATGTCAAAAACGGTATCATTTGGACCTGGAGTAATGTGCACTATCACCGAGAGGCACCGCAATGTTGCTATCTTCTAGAAGGTGTCTGTTTCATTTAAGTGAAAATCCATTGCCTCATATACAGATGAGGCTGCGAGGAGAATTAATTTGCCTCTAGAAAATCCTCTGTCAAATGCCTATGCTTCCACTGACCAACTTGCTCTCCAGAACCACCCCTGCACTCGTATTCCATTTTGCACAGCCTAGGCGAAGAATTTTTTTTTTAAAGTCAGTCCCCGCTGTTCGACTATATACCAAATACTTTTTCATTTTGTATAATTTTCTAATTTTAGAACATTTGAAAATTTCACAATATAACATGTAAGTACCGAAAAATTCATTAATTCTCCGCACCCGGGACACCGTCGGCCGCCCGATCCACAGAAGAACGGTGAAGGGTATTCTGTCGATTTGTTCGCAACACATTCAACACTGAAGAGCATCTCGAGTGGGTATAGTGTGGGGCTAGCAATCGCTAGATATCTCTGGGACCCAAAAAGAGCACCATCGCAGCACGCAACGCTGGTGATGATGATAATTTTGCTGCTGGTTCAGCTCGATTGTTGGTGCAATCCAACAGTCTGTCCATGATGCCACTCCTGGCTGCTGGCTGCACATTTCGGACTGCGACGACGGGTGGACTGGCAAACGTTGCACTCCTTAATGAAAAATGTTTACATTACGAATTTTTCTCATTCGGGTTATTATTGTTCTTTCAGTTATTTTTTTTTTACCCCTTTTGTTTTGTTAATTTGTTTTGTTTTCCTTTCATTTTTTTTTTACGAAAACGTATACTATGCAAATAGAAGGAAGCATTCAGTCCGGCTGTGTCTGGCGAAATACATTTCAATATAAATTGACGAGAGGAATACATTATGATATCTGACGGAAAAAAACAAAAAGAAAAGAGAAACAATCCGTAGGTATGTGTATCCATGATGTTGTACGAGTATCTGAGAGATTATTGCCGAATATAATGGCAATAATGCCGAAGGAATAAAAGTGCAATCCGACGGAGAGAAAAAGGAAACACAAATATTAATACAACAACGAAAAAAAATAAGGAAATAAGAAAACACAATGAAAAATGGAAGGGATGTTGCGAGCGGCAATTTTCCGAAATTTATAATAATGAACATTGCGAAAACTCTCATATGCAGAGAGAGAAGTATTTTATTTATAAATGATGTGTAAACACGAACGGATAAAGGAGGACGGGGTGAAAAAGTTTCACTTTATCATTATACACAAAAAAAAAAAGAAGAAAAATTGAGAAAAGAAAAAAACTTAATTGGATATTAAGCAATTCAGAGAAATGTCGTAGTTAAAGGAAAAAGGTGTAATTAGGGATTTTTTTAATTGTTATTATTGCAATTAAGGAGAGCTTTTATTGCCTTTGTGTTTCGTGCTCTGATCCACAGGGGGTCGATTTAAGTTTTTCCATTTTATTTTTTCCAAAAACCTCAAGGCAATAGTGTACACACATATGTATGTGCCTCTTTTCAAAAGAATATTGCATCAGCGTTGTATTTAACTACACAACACAAGGAATATTAGAACATAGAACATGAGCCACTAAAAACCACACCTAGCTTTGGCAGGCTACTTATCTGATCCCGATGCCCTGTCTAGTTTCTCTCTAGAATGAAGAAGTAGGTTGGTAGAAGGGGTGACTAAATATGCAGCCAGCACTCGGATCACCAATAGATCCATTGTGAACAAAGGAAACAAAAGTTGGTTTATAGCATTAGGATCCCTAACACGTGATTCTTAACACCCAGATATTCTAAGTGGCATTTCCACCATAGTTCTGCACAGACTTGGGCATTTCCAAAAAATGAGGTGCACTGTCTGCGTTGAGGTCACTGGACCCTCAGTGAAAGTCATCAGTATCTAGCCGCATTCTACTAGATTCGGATTATGGCCAGGAGGTTTTGGCCTAAAATACTTAGTTCTCAAGAAAAGCATTAAGTTTGGTCTATTGAGCACTAAATCTGCAGTGCCATGTTTTGTCCAGATTTTTCTGGAAGTACAACAAAATGACAGTGAGCTCCATCTCTCATTATTTAGTCTCGCAAAGAATGATTCTATATTGAATTTACTAAAAAGCAGTAGAATTGAGCTAGCGACTATGTCAGATCCTGTTTATACCCCTTTCTTGATACATTGTCCACCAGTTCATTTCCTTGGGTACCTCTGTGCCTTGGAACCCAAAGAAGTGTCGCATCGTGACCTGGTGTCACGGGATCCTTTTGCGCATTTAGACTTGATGACTGTGGATGAAATGTGGATGGACTTCATGGCGACTTGACTTTCGATGTATGTATGTAGACCTACTGGATTGCAATTTTATAGAAAGTTCTTGTCCTTCTCCTGCAATCGTTAAGACTTCCATATCTCTTACTTATCGATCCAATATCCATAGCAGAGGGACTACCCCTTGCAGGAAACCTCTACAGCCGCTTGCACGTACGGGTATTTTCTTGATAGTCTTCCAGGTCTGAGTTGATGTGTCTCATCTTGAACATAAATTCAATTCAGTCTGGGATTACTAGGTTTTTGTTTTGATACCGTTTTTGACGCACTTAAGATGAAGCCCGTTTTGAAAAAAAAAACATTATTAGCGACAAGCAGAAGTTTGGAGGAAAAATATGCGCTATGTGAGTATATATGAGAGGATCCAATCTCCTATGTGGTCTGTGGAAGGTTATAAGTCTGTACTACGTCGAGAATGCTGTATAAGAAGAAAGGCTGCAGACTGTGCTCATACTCGTAGTATATGAGTAATTGCTAAAAGTAGCAAATATCCAAAGCGACATTCATTTGCATTGTCTATAAATTTCGAGTCCGCTCCCTCAGTATGGTAAAAATAGATAAAATAAACCCACCTTCAACAAACATACCTCAAAACATAGGCTCCCGCTTAATTGCTTTTAAGGCACTTCATAAATATCGACACGATTCCGTATGCGTGTAATCTTTATTACTTCCGACAATGAATACAAAAAAAGAAAAAAAAAAACAATCGAAATTCCACGCCGCATCCATTACAAAAATAATTTTTCAACTGAGCAATAAAATACCGCTGCCAACTAAAACACCATCAAACAATTCAACAATTCGGAAACAACCATTAATAATGTTCATAAATTTTCTTATATCCCTAATCGACTGCGAAATAGTTGTTGCAATCCACGCAACTGTTCCCCGTTGCAAGCCCCCACTAGTGGTATAACACAATAAACCATATACACAACAACAACAATAACAACAGCTTAAGCGCACTGTGTGTTTATTACATTTTATTGTTATTATTACTATTTGAAGCAGGCTAGACTACCAGTACTGGTGAAGTGAGTGTATAATATGTGATACAACCAACGTAACACGCAGGATAACAACAACAACACCAATAGCAGCAGCAAAAAAAACACAACATATTACGAATCCAGTTGCATATTACAACACTTAACTTAAACTATAAATCACCTCACAAACATTCGCACGCAGCAACATACACACACACACACACACAATCATATTGTGAACTTGTTGAGTTTTTAATGTTCAAAGTTTCTGTGTTGAGTTTCCTTCTTCTCGTTCTCGGTTAGGGTAACGTTGTTCATTCCTTTGAACTGCACAAAGTACTATTTAATGAATAGCTAAACTTTCGAACCGAACTGAATGCAACCATCCACCCACTACATAGCACGGGGTGGCGGCATTCAAACCATTTGAATAGTATTTATGAGTAATTGTTAGAGTAGTGTAGTTCAGTTGAATAGTTTTGGATAGAAAACTATTCCACTTAACGAGTTACATTTTACGAGTATAGTAATAAAAAAAAAAAAATAAACAAAATTTTTTCCACAACACATACATATACAGACACATATATATAATTAAATACATAAAATACAGACACGTAAATTAAAAGAAAATAGAAATCTTTTAGTTTAGCAAATTCCTCAAGTGCAAACTTTTTCAAAAACAATAAAAAAATTATAAAAAAAAAAATAGAGCCAGAACGACAACGAACGACAGACAGACAGACAGATATAGATATATAGATAGAAAAAAGAGGAGAAATATACAACAAATTTTTTTTATATATTTTGTTTGTTAGAATGCAACATGAAAAGTGAGATATTACGACGACGAAAATTAAGGACTGGTTAGGGGCTGTAATGGCCTCTAAAGTACTTACCCCGGGTAATGCCTGTTTGTCATGTGATGCCGTTTGAGCTGTACTTTCCGGACTGAAGTACGTCAAGAAAGCGCAACCTGGAATGGAAAATTGATGGTTGTTGAGTAAGTCATTATTAGGTGGTGGTTAATGTATATCTGGAGGGCTGTTATGCCGATTATGGTTGTGTTGGGAATATTAGGAGTTTTTTTTTTTTTTTTTATTTCCTTTCTTTAAGTAAATAACACAAGCACTTAATTTAAGTATACGTTCCTTATAAGGTACCCTTAATTGAGTTACTGCTTGGATGGAATATACAGCCTTCGCCTGAAATTAGTATAAATGTGAGAGAATGGTAATGGAATGGCTAATTTGCTTGCTTGGAACAGGATATTTGATATTACTTACTTTAAGGATACTATTTTTGAAGCCTACATGAACTGGTTTAGGTTCTTTTTAGAAACCTGTCTATTGGAATGCTACAGAACTGTCTTGTCTATGAAAAATCCTGCTCAAGAGAAACTATGGTACTTAGCCTAAATTGGTCGCATGATATTTGACACGACTCCACAATCTAGCCATTTTAGAAACAAGGACAGTTTTGCCAACGACGTCTAGTTAACATAAGCAAGCAGCCAATCATAAGGTTGGAAAGTTAGAGGAATCTTTTATTTCGAGCCTAAAACGGATCTCCTATTTTTTTCTATAGAGCTAGCGACTTTATCCCAAGAAACTACCAGATAAAAAAAGGGATTTTTTAAACATACATACAACCAGTATCAGAGGCTATACCCTGCTAAGTCTAGCTCGGTCGATCATGTCAGGCATACTAAATGGACGTTTTAGTCTGTCGAGCTATACATTTTCACTTTAAAGTAAGATCTGCAAAAGGCTGAGTTAAGAACGAATCAAGTCCTTTTAGAAATTTTAAGATCGTGTGAGACTTTGGTTCCTTTACACTTCTTCTGTCGGGCTAGCCAACAGGTTTATTGTACTATCAGGAAGCAGGACCCATCATAACCCATTTTACTGGAATTTCTTTGACTTTCAGAGAAAGCCGAGAATGCACTTCAGTGATAAGGAGCTTATAGGATCAGCACTCACCACATCATCACCGATGATCTGGCACTTGATTTGAGTAAACTTTGTCGCACTTAGTAGTGTCTACTAAGCCCAACACACTAAGAAGCTTGCGAAAAGGAAAGTACTTTCAAAGAACGCCCATAATTAGAGCCATGTCATATTATATTCGTAGAAAAGTCAATCGACATCCTCTAAGACTTGCTTAGAAATCATATCGGTAATCAGATTTACCACATTCGCAGTAGGACCTGGGACCCAGACATGAGTCTAAAAGTTCAGCCCTACGACCAATTTGAAAGAGATCGTGGGTTTCTTCAACTTTTTGAAAGAGGTTACAAGGAAAATCAAGGTCTTAAGTGCTATCTGACTGTCCCTACAGATTACCTATTATTAACAATATTGAGTACAGCAGCAATTAGAATGACAAAGATCTCCGCTTAAAGACAGAGGCAGGCGCACCATAGTAAACTCGAGTGTTATGGTGTCTAAAAAAAAGCAACCCCGTCCAAGACTGAACACTCCTCTGATGGTACTGTCCCTGATAAAAGTATCAAGAGAAGGTAAATCAATCAGAGCATCTAGAATAGACTCAGATGTACTCGGGAAAGCTCTTGCTCACCCAAGGCAAACCATTCTTTGGAGTCAGAGAGTAGTCACATACTAACTTCGATTGATACTTAAGTTAGTAAAGTATCTAGATGACCTTTTTTGGTTATAAGTCTTGCCAAAAGTACCCTTGCACTGCCAGATAGTTAAGAACTTCGATTTGACATACTTTGCCCAAAAAACCTTCTGACCCAGGATCGCTCCCATGGTTCATGTTTATTACTTCAAGGAGACTATGGACCTGGTTACATACCTACTAGACAGGGAACTTTCATCCTCTCCCAATTTACATCTGTTTAGAAGCTTATCTTATATATGTATGAATATCCAGGTCATTCTCAATAAATTCAAAGTCAGCATTGCCCACGTGTACGTATGGAAATGGTTCAAAACCCTCCTCCTTTTCTGTTCAGCTGTGCACTTCAGTTTACATATTTTCTTTCGCTTTATAAGAGTATTTCCAATTTGTTTATGTCCCAAAAGTAATTATTCCATAAATCAACATAAATATTTCAAAAATCCTCAAAAAAAAAAAAAAGAATAACACATCTCCAAAAAGGGAATCTTCCTGGTCTACCCAGCAAAACTACTCTCCTTCGCTTAGTCCTTGTAATTTGACAGAGAGAATAACTTGAACTGAAAAAGTAGGCACAACTGCTCTCGTACTATTTTCACTTTAGAGAAAGGGAAGCAAATTTAAATGACAAACAGTCCAATCTAGAAAGTCGGCGCTCGATACACCCAAAACGTAAGGACTTGCGGGTGAAGTTTTAGTCGGGAGAAGGACTATAGTTGTTTTTAATTAGCATTGGCCCATGTTTTATGCATTTGTGTAGAGCGGGAGAGTAGCTAGTGTAGAGAGAAATAAAAAAAAATTCCTACTTTTTTTTTCTTATTCTTTTATTTTGTTTACTTTTTGTAACCGGAAAATGCAAAAAGGAAATTTAATTCATTTAGATGTTTTTTTTTTTTTTTTTTTAAATTCCACTTTGAGGTACCCCACTTCCAAGCGATTGAGAAGGAATGGTGACGACTGTGGCAAAAGGGAAATTTGGTTTCTTGTTTCCTGTTTTTCTGGTTTCGGTTTTGGTCTCATTTGGCATCCGGTTAGGAAAAAAAAAAATAAATAAAATTACTATGAAGAGGCATGATTAAAAGTTTTTCTCTTTTTTTTTCTTTTTTTTTTGGTTTCCGTAATGCCTTTTATGCCGTACCCTCGTGTAAGTTAAAAGTAAAAACCCTACAGCAGGGAAAAATTGACATAGATCCATACCTACCTACGACTACAACTTGAGTTGTATGTGTTGACCTCAATTACCCTCTAGAAAAGTTACAAAACAAAAACGTATAAAACCGTCAGATGCAAAAGGAACCAGGAACCTTCAATCAAAGTGCAAATACCTACTTGAGTACTTTGTGTGAAGATACTTTCTTATGCAACAAACAGAGGCGGTTGAAGTGCGCCTCAGAAATTCCCACTACCCCATTCAGTGTCTATTCTTTCAATTTTCTATCCTCAAAATGATTAAGGCACTCGAAGGAGAACGAGAAAAACCCAGTTGCTAACCATCTCCCTACCCATCGTACACGATATGAATTATTACTGATTCGACCATAATAGCTCTGTTAAAGGTTTCCACTTGCCAGGAGGAGATCAGTGTACTTAAACTCAGCTGGATAAGTGTTCTGCAAGTCCTTCATGCACATAGATTTACAGTAGCGCCAACAAGAAAGGGTTGCGTGTTTTAGCACAAAAAAATTAACATCATCACAAACTCTCTTTCAATTGGCTATGAAATAATTTCATCCACAAAATTTCAGAAAGTGCATCGCGATGACATCTGTTGGGAGAAAAAGTGTGTCATACACAAAAACTCTACCAAATGGAGTAGAACTAGCCATATCTCCCTACGAAGGAAGTAGAAAAAACTCTAATGTATCAGAATTCCACTACTAGAGGAGCATTTTGGAGTCAAATGTACTGAAAATGTTACCATAGTTGCATAGATCTGATACGTTCTGCATAAAGAAGAGACAAAAGAGAGAATGAAACACACACTTGCTTACAGGCATGGTTGTGTGAGACAATTGAAGCTGTTTGTCGTGATAAGCAAAAAAAAAAATAGAAAGATTGAAAGACTTGGCAGAGAAGCCTGTCGAACAAAATTTCTTTAAAATTTGGAATTTCTGCTCTGAATCTTATCCTGTTTAATAGTTTTGCTGTCAAATGATCTTATTCTCGTCGAATTTTCCAAAATTATGAGGAATTCGTTGATGAATTGTGAATTTGGACAGGAGAGAAAGAGAGGCTTGAGCAAAGAAGATTGGAGTGCAGAAACAAAGTAAAACAAAACCGGTTCGGCAGACACACGTACCCCAGTGTGCGTTGCATTGTCAGAGTATTGAATATTATTTTGACTTGGATAAAGAACTGTGTAAACAAGTAAACAATTTTTTTTTTTGAAAGACAGAATTGCTCTTTCTTTTTATGAGAGCCTGGTTGCTAGAGAAGTTTTTGATTCAGAATTGTGATCGAATTTGTTTTGAATCTTTTACTACATATGTTAGCCAGTAGAATGGCTTAAAAGTTAAGTCTTGGTTTACGTATTTACATGTGGTTTACAAACTGGGTAAGTAATCGAATGTAAGCCTTCTTGTCGGCTTTAACTAAAAAACAGAGGAAAGCCTTGATAAGGTTTATTTATCCTATTTTTGGATTTCTAGGCTTTCTTGCTATTGGCACTGCGATCCTAATAGCATGAAGCATGTGAATTCTTTAAAATCACTTAAATTGTTTATGGAAATTACTGAAAATAGAAGGATACACAAACTAGCTCCATAAAATAGGTTCTGAGTTGATCATACTAAGATTTACATATTTTAAGACTCTTCAAAGTACTTTGGGACTGTTTTTTTGTTCCAGATTTAGGTAAGGTTGAATAGACGATGGACACAGTACACCCCCTTCACGGATACAATGCCTGAAGTATTAAGATGTCCTGGTAACAAAAGTGACCAGTTAGCATATTAGAAGAGTCTTAACTCAAAAAAATAAAATACAGAGTGCTAGACAGAGTTCGTATAAGAACTTCAAACACGAATCGGGTTTAATACTTAAGCTTGGCTTGGAGTTATATTTAGTTTTAAAGAATTTTGAGCTATTTTCTGAACCCCAGTGAATATTTTCAAATCTGTGAGTTATGTTGTGTTAAAATGACGACAGACGTCAGTTACATTCTAATCTCATAGACCTAAGTATGTACCCACCATATCATAGCCCCTCATTGGCAGAATAAATTTTTCCATTGTCGAAATTTCAGAAACTGCATCGCAACGCCATCTGCCGGGAGTTCAATTGTTGTAGACACATACACTCATCCGACTGGAGGAGATTTAGTAACATCTTCCTCCAAAGGAAGCAGAAAAAACTCTAAAGTGCTAGAGTTCCACTACAAAAGTAGCATTTTAGAGTTAAATGTATTAGAAATGTTACGATCGTAGCATAGATAAGATACCCTCCGGCTATAGAGACGAGAAAATAGGCAAAAAGAAGGAGTGCAAAACTGTAGTTCCAATACAAAGAAATGACCTATAAGTCGGTGTTGTATATGGAGCTATACACACAGCTGCCCGCAGGCATGTGTGCATTCAAAACTGGTTTTTTGGTAAACAAGAAATGAAAGAAAGGAGAATGAGAGGAAAACTTGGTAGAGATAGAAGAAGCTGACTACGTTAAATAAAATTGACAAAGTAGACTCGAATCCGCAGAAAAATGGTTTTGAGTCACAGCAGTGCCTTTACAGCCCTAAGATATAAAATTTACTTTTTTAAAAAAAATCTCTGTTGATATAGAAAGTGAAATATGGTGACTAAAGTCAGAGCCACTTGGTGTAAGAAGAAACGGAGAGGGAGAAACTTGGCACTAATACGCAACTCGTTTACTAAACACAGACTTCGATTCGACCTGTAAAACCGGTTTTCGCACCCACACACACACCCGCTCTATTAAGATTTTCTCTGCTCTGTTGGAATAGTTCGAAGTTCGATCTTCGAATTCCTTTAGTTCTGCGAATGAAGTGCATACGGACAAAGAGTGAGAGGGACTTTAAGGAGAAGCTTCGCATTGGTATTGTATGAAAGACTATATAGCTCATCGAAACCCGAGTGCGAAATATTCATATGATTTGAAAGAGATGTCAAGTTTTGCTGGCACACAAGTGATGGGCTTTTACAATATGTCTACCTACCTTGAAAACCCTTACATGCCTTTGATCTTTGGCGAAAAAAGGTTTGCTTAGTTTAGACCTACATACTTCTTTAATTCCTGAACTGCTCTCATGCACACAACCTATGAATAATTCAAAACGAGCCTAGATTATCCCAACTTGAGTATCAGAAGATGCTAGGCTTCTTGGAGTGGATTACGATGGATTACGTTTATCACCCTATTCTATCCTTTCTTTCAGTCGATAATGCCCTCCCAGATTCAATTCATGACAAAATCTATTTAAGAATGAGTTTTCATTTTCATTTCTTACGACCCTGCGCAAGTTGTGATAGAAATAAGCACAGAGGGGAGGCTTTTTATTTCGCCATAGGTTAGGGCTTGGGGATATTTACTGTATCACGCAACCTTTACTGGAACCGTGAGACTTAATTCTTTTTCGCATCTGGTTATGGAGAATTTAAGTCGGTTATGTCGAACTTCATAGACTCTTACCCCAGACAGGATACAGGTGGAAGTATGAGTCCTAAAATAGATAAGACCTTAAGACACGATGAAAAGTATGTGCATTTAGGAAGTTATTGCTGTACCCCTGGAAACTGGACAAAAATGATCTGTCCCGGAGTTTGTGGTCATATTCCACTGAATTTCAAGAGAGTAAGAGGCCTTAAATTTCATTACCAGAAGGCAGATCAACCGAGACCAACGGTTCAAGGAGTGGTCAGTCAACTTGTGATGTAACCCTTCTCGACCTGAATACCAACTCTCTCTCGACCAACTTACAACTTGTCCATCACACTGTTCCATAATTGCCAGTCATTCTTCTGAAGCATTGAGTAAGGAAAAAAAAACGAAAAAACTTTCACCAACCAACGGTATAATCGTGTGGCTCAATTGTTTTCTGTTCGACCCTCCAGCCCCCAGATTCCAAGCCCCCAGGAGGCATTGTTGCACCTATACGTTCCTATATAACTTCAAAGAAATTTTCGAGAAAATCCGCCACCCAAATATTCAAATCTGCACAAACGACTCTTGGCAGCAGCGGTAGTCAAATGAAATATTCAATTGAAACATTTAGACTTTGAAAGAACTTGCGGATTGCATGTGCCCACTCTCCTGCCCACCTCCTCCGAGGGAAATTCCAAGAATGGTAATTTACGACAATTGGCCTGGTGGTAAAATCTTTTAAAGACACACACCACATGCTGGATGGTGTTTGGCGGAGGGGGGTCGAAAAACTATCTCCTTGTAAAAGTTACATTAAACATGCAGATGCAACATGCAGATAGAAGTTCTTCTCCCTCTCCTTTCACACAGTCCCGGACACACTGATTCGTTTTTGTGTAATTAAATGCAAAGTATTTTAACCCGAATAGGGCTTTGCAGACCCTAAGCTCAAGTATGTGACTGATTTTTCGAAGGGCAACAGTGTTAAAAGGACAAAAGTTGTAATTTGTGAGTTATAGATGTGTATACTTGTACAGTGACCATTGCCGAACCCCTCATCATTCACATTTAGAACAAACATTAATAAAAGAACAATTGCTGTGCTGCCCCGAGGTGGTATTCTAAATGGCACCCTAAGGGCCGAAGTTTAAGCCAAACCCAATGAATAGTGTTGCAAGTTCTCGTGGATCTATGGACGAGGACAAAGTTTCGAGACCCGATTATACCTCTTTTTTTTGTTGGTTTCTGTTGGTGTGTTGGACAAATGCAAATAGCCAAAGTTCGAAGGGGTTATTTGCGGCTAGCATATGGATACGTTTTGGGGTCAAGACATATTATGGTTATTAGAGGGCGAAATGAATGGTTACCAAAGTTCGAGGTTGGATTGTTTAGAAATTAAAATTAGTTGCAGTAATGTGGTGGAGTTTAAGTGGAGTATTGGGGGTGCCATGGCAGCAGTTCATTTGAATTTGATGAAGGGTGGATGGATTGTCCTGTGAATTGGTGTCTTGTGGTTAGGTGTTGCATAAAGTTTGGAAATGGCATATCAAAATAGCGCAAATGAAGAGGTTTGGGACTTGTAGTACTTGATACCCTAGTGGAGATTCGGCTAAGTCATACCCTAGGAAACCCCCCTGCTACTTCGGTTTGGCTAAGCAAATGGGTTCAAAACTCCTAACTCGGAAGACGTAATGCATGCTCTACAAAACATTTTTTCTGCCAGTTCTGCTGAACGACAAGCAGAGCAGATTTTAGGAACTTTCGACTGAAATTCTTCGGGCGAATGGAAGAGAAGGCCAAAACACATCGACTACATTGGCTCGGTCACATCAAGCGAATGGACAATAATCCTTCACCAAAGAGGATCTTCGAATCAATGCCCCTAGGTTCGACACGATAAGGAATACCAAACCTACGTTTAAAGGTTCAAGGTATCGCGGATGCCAAAGCGCCTTTTTTGAACAACTGGAAGCAGCGAGCCTGAGATCGAAGGAAATGAAAGGGGCCGTTTCTCAGACAGAGACTTTATGGGTCGTCAGGAGCCCGTTAAGTAAATAAGTAGTACTTGGTGGCTTTAAATCATCTGGAAATCCGGACTTTTTGTCAATCAAAGTGCATTCTTGGTACGAGTGAAGTTCCTAGCTCAGAAGAATGTAGAAACTACTACGTAGCGAATTACCACAGGGTTGGTTCGACCTTAAAGTGAAGCTTCGCAAAGCTGTCTGCATGATCTCCCAGAAGAGTGAGATGCCCTTAGCAAATATCCAGTTGAACCCCTGAAAGTAAATTCAGGTCCTAGAGTACTTTGTCTGCTCCCAAATATTGGTCAGACTCGTTTCCTTTTCCGTTCCAACTGCGGCAGTGCGAGACTGACCATTAGAATGAAATTCAGGGAGATTAGGGAGATGTCCTTTATAAACCAAAAAAAGCAAAACAAAAGCTTTAAACAGGCGCACTAGTTTGCCTTTTCCAGCCTTAACAGCTTAACTGACAAGATTCATAGCAAACAATTAACATAGTTTATGTGCACAACACATAAGCACCATTATTCACCATCGGTTTATTGCCCAACCACGCAGGACATTAACATTCATAACTAAACAATCCACAATGGATTCTAATTGATATGGTAATTACCACACAGAACACATCACATAATTTGTTATTAATTAAAGAAACACCTAATAGCGCACACTTAATGTCATGCATGAATGAGCTGTGTAAGCGGATTTCAAAATGTACCATACCATGCCAACCCCTTGCGTCAAAATAAAAAGCTTCCTCATGTTTAGAAAGTCCTTCATGTGTGCTGCCGCATTACCTATGCCTATATTAACCACTTTGTACTTTCATTTTTTTTTTTTATTTTTTTTATTTTTTCTTCTTCCCTCGAACCGATGTCATATTGTTCTGTTCTCCTGTTCTTATCCTGAAATGGCAGAAAAGCTGCTAATGACTTTTAAAGTACTTGCAGCGCAGCCCTAATTGGTCTCTTTACAGTTTTTTGTGAATTTTTTACGAAATTACTTTGTCACGTGTATGGAGGGACATCTGCGGTACGATACATGAGTTGTATCAAAGGACTCTGGTAAAAAAAAAAAAAAGAAACTACAAAACGTTACGGTAATTTATTTTTTTATCCTTCTTTGTCATTCTATTCCTGCTTTCGTGTATTCCGGCACCTTTTTTCCTGAACACAACAACAAAAAAAATGCAAAGTGGAAAAGTGGCATTTGTCCTATTAAAGTCGCATGAGATGGAAGCTTGAGTACCTTTTTTTTTTGGTGCATGCATGTCTTTTTTATTTTGTCGTAATTACAAACGAAACTTGATCGCATATCCTGCAACAGGATTGCTTGATGATGGTTAAGGGTAATGGGAAAGAAGATGAGGTTGTTGGGCTGAGGTCGTTTTAGCTTTTCGACTTTTAACAAAATGGTTAACAAAAGGAGGAAATTTTTGGAGAAGAGTCGAGCTTCAGATATACTTGTGCATACATTGTGTTTCAAATTGAAGGAAGGCACTTAATGGTTGTAAGCACTAAAGAGTCGTATGCCCTAGAAGTTAATTTGAAGTTACTTTTCCTTTCATTTTGGTATGGTTTGGGAAACTAAAGCAAGATTATCCAGTTCTAATGCCATAGCTTGAAGCCTAATTTGTGTTATTATTAAAGGATATTCTAATATACGCCTCACCGAACCTGCACGAAGGAACATTACAATCTTCTCTACTTTACTGCGAAACAATTTCATACAAATATCATTCGCAAAACTTTCAGAAAGTGCATTGTGGCGACATCTATTGAGAGAAAGAGTGTGTCGTACATAAACACTGTGCCAAATGGAGTAGAACCAGCAACATCTCCCTACGAAGGAAGTAGAAAAACTCTAATGTATCAGAATTCTACTACTAGAGGAGCATTTTGGAGTCAAATGTACTGAAAATGTTACCATAGTTCCATAGATCTGATACGTTTTGGAGAAGGTAGAGATAGAAAAGAGAACGAAACACACACTTGATCACACGCATGGTTGTGATAGACAATTGAAACAGTTTTTTCCTGATAAACAAAAAAATGGAAAGATTGGGCGATTTGGTCGAAAAGCTTGGCTTACTTGAGTTAAATTTCTTCCGAATTTGGAAATGATATCAAATTTTGGACCTGACTGCTAAATAAGAATAAGTTCTTGTCGAAATCCCCGAAATTGCGAGAGACTGCTTGATGAATCGTGCATTTGAAGAGGAGAGAAATAAAGAGGGGCTTGAAAATGTATTACACTTACTGCATACATACACATACTGTACATACTAAGTGAGATAGAAAGCAAAACAAAAAAAATAAATAG
This sequence comes from Xylota segnis, assembly GCA_963583995.1. Classification (NCBI taxonomy): domain Eukaryota; kingdom Metazoa; phylum Arthropoda; class Insecta; order Diptera; family Syrphidae; genus Xylota; species Xylota segnis. The sequence continues at coordinate 7,996,426 of OY757238.1, forward strand.
AAATGGTGCAGCGAGACACTTGCCCGGTGTGTTTGGTTTTGCATTGTCAGAGTTTTGAATATACATACATACATAAGTTGGACTTGAGCAAAGAGAGACTAGCGGAATACAAGCAAACACATTTTTTTCTCTAAGTCAAGCTGTTTCTGCAGAGGTACTACTTGGTTTTCATGAAAGCCTGGTAATGAATTTTTGTTTTTGTGGGTAAATATCGTTTAAATCGAAGTAAATGCCACACTAATGTACCAGAATTCTCCTACTAGTGTAGCCTTTTGGAGCAGAAAGGAGTGGCAAAATTGCAATAGTAACAGAAATGTAGTCCAGTGCGAGCGAACGGATCAAGAGAAACTACGAAAAGTGAAAGAGAAAGATAATACTCATACTCTCAAAGGCCGTGATGTAAAAGAGTTGATTGATGGGTAAAAGACTCTAAAGGATAGGCTTGCTAACATAATCAATAAAGGACTTAGTTTCTATAAAGGAAATTTTCTAAAGAAGTTTTTCATCTTTGTCTACTCCACGGACTAAGGTGACTGGAAATGAAGGATGCCATTTTAAAAATTATGTAATTCCTTAAATGCATATGTATAACCCTATCGCAAGTTATCAGCCCGAGGAAACTCAAGTTGAGGATGTTAAAATGCAGGAACGAACCCATCTTACAAATTCCCTCAGAAAATATTGATCATCAATCCCTAAAATGTACATCGACGCTCCATCTGTTGGGAGATAATTCGTTATCCACCCATACACACTTAATTTGAACAAAGTGGAGACAGAAAGATTCATTTTACTACTGCACTGCCCGCCCGTCGCTCACACCGTTTTACACCCTGACATTGCATCCTGAGAAATTTACGAAAGAGAGAGAAACAAGTAAACTCACTAACCAAACCGATTTTCGCAGTCTGACTGCCTGTGTTCTCATTGGCATGCTGGTTGCACTGTGTAAGTAGAGGATCAAAATGAGGCCCCAAGTTCAGTTGAGTAAAACCAAGTTTATTTCCTTGACAGGCCCTGCATGCGCTTGAAACAATATGTTGATACTCTGTTGGTCATCTCAAGATACTCTCAAGTCATCGGTATCTGGAGAAGCTTCTTGAACTTGAATTGAAGTACAGTACAAATCATCCTTCAACTAATGAAGTGAATTAATCTTCTCGTCTACTCTAAGGGTTCTGGTCAAATCCAAGAAGCTCATAACTCATTGACCAGCATAAAAGTGGTAACGACACAAATTGCAAGTAGTAGTGAAGGACGAAATGAAAATGGAAGGACGGAAGGCTGTCAGACTATTGCATTAGAAGAAAAATGTCACAATGCTCCGTCGATCGATTTTTAAATTCAGGTAAGTCTAGAGGGTAGTAGACCAAATATTTAAAAGTCTAAACTTGGTCCACCTTGAGCAGCTAGAATTCATCTTGCTAACTCGGTAGGAACTGTCTTTATCAAATTTGTCCTGCAGGGTCCTCGAGTAGGCAGTTTTTCCTTTGATTATTAGTGCTGAGTACCACCAAATTGGTTCGATATCAATTTTGTAACTTTTTGTCCACATCACGCCAAGCTGAAATATAAAATTTCTTGGAAGCAAATCTCAAAAACTGCATCGATGCGCCATCTGTTGGGAGTACACATGTCGTCTAACAGACACATGTCAATAATTCAAGTCGGCGTAAAACTAATCCATTCAAGCACAGGCACGCATACACCATAGTGACTTGTTCGGACAGAGAACTGCCACCTGTTTTGTTGGGTTTGTATTGGAAGTCGAAGTAAGTGACGTGAAGAAATCGGGAGAGAGAGAACCAGTGCACTTAATACTGGTTTTACTGGATAAAAGAAAAAATGCAAAGAGAGGCTTGAATAAACCAGTAAAACCAGTTTTTCACTTTTTCCTTAAACTGTTCTTTCCTTCTGAGTGTCAGCAGGCAGTCAGACGGGCTTGAAAGATAAACTAGAAGAAGGGCCTTCTTTTAGTACAGAGGTAACCACTTTTAGGCAGATTTAGTGGGAGAAGGGCCATACATATTAATTTTAGGGCTGCACGGATCTTTTAGATCTTTAAGTAAACTCTTATTGTCAAAGTCCAGGTAAATATGACCTTCTTCCTACGGGAAGGAGGTTCAATAACTGTGTCATTCGTACCTTAGTTTCACCTAAGCATTGACTTAACAATTCAAGAAAGTTGCAAGCCCTTCTTCGAGTCACTTCCCTCATTACCTGCAGGTCTTGCAAGCAAATTATAGGCAACGAAGGGATTAGGCAGATGTACATAGTGCATGCAAATGTGTCCAAGGTCAACAAGGTCAACCAGGCCAAACTGCAAGACTATCCTTGAAAACCCATCCCAAATAACCACAAATATCCCAAGAAATATAGCCTCCACCTGTATATTGATTTTTCTTAATTTCCAAACTAGCCTTTGGCTCTTTAATGTTTATAACCCCAAGACGTAATAAATAATTTATGCCAAAACGTAGAATTACTAACACCATGGGCCCGCAGCCAGAAAACACTTCTCCCTGAGGAGACCTTCGAACTTTCTAATTGCTTTGTGAATAACCAAACATGGACAAACCGGAACACACTCTTCGTTTGTCCTCCTCACAACAATTAAAAATTAACGCAATTCCCAGCAAATGTCCTACGCATGTTATATACTCTATCTTTTGTTGGCCGCCAGGCCTAAACACAACAAAGCCTACAGCGTCACATTAGTAAATACACACACACACACACAATCCTCCTACCCAACCCAACACAATTCTCTACCATTGTCGCACAAGTCGTGAGCTCACTCTTTGTACAAATTAAGGATACCAATTGCATCAACAATACCCTAAATGACTATCCTTGTTCCTATTACTGACTGTGCGTGTGTGGCTGTGTGCGGCTGTATGTACGCCGCCTCCTGTCGTACAGCCAAATTGTAATTAACTTTTCGTGTGAATACCATTCTCTCACATAAATCCTTTAAAATTAACATATTAAGAAGAGATTACATACAAATGCGCAAATAATTTAAGGACAACGAAACGAACGAATTCAAACATACAACGAGCGAGCATAGCTGGGGTTTCTCCCCCTCAACCGCAGAAGCTTCACAGTATGTTCACACATATGCATGTACAATTGTGTCGAGGATGTCTACACAAAATTTTATACACTTTCTGGTTTCCCAACCAAAGAGGTCCTACGAAGGGTGTACGAATCAGAAAAAAATAAAATAAAATTCGTATCCGAAAAACAGGAAATTGACTTGCTCTCTCTCTCTATCTCTCTCGGCGTATGTAACTCAGCATAAGGCTGGCGTACATATACTATATGGATGCCTCTGTTAAACATTAATTACATTTTAATGCAAATGAATGGAAATTACCAAATGATGCAGAAAGGAGAGGCCTAGGAGACACCCTGGTGTTGGGGATAATTTAAGTCCTTTTGTTGCATTGCAACAGACTGACAGTAGGAGCTTGTGCAGTAAATTTGTCACAGTTTTGGATTGATTTAGGTACACTACACATGTAGTAGATGCTAGGACTCTGGGATCTGATGTGTTGCCAAAAGTGATGTGTTTATGTTATTTGAATGTTAGTGCAGTTGGAATGAGATCAATGAGTTAATATTCCCATTACATCCAGTTAAATGAGTATACCAACGTGGATAGTGATTTTATCCACACCACACCACCATTGGTCAAGTCTAGTAAAGTAATCCCATGTGCGGCGCACACCACTGCTATTACTGACCTATCATAAAATTGTCATCATCCCTTAGCCCTCTTGGGGAGGCCACCTTTAAACCACTCCTTCAAGCCAAAAGCACTTACCCTAATTTTCAACCAAAAAAATACAAAAAAAAACCGAAAAACTAATCACTTAACGTTCCACCTCAACACAACCTCGTACACATCTTCGTATGATTATTACAAGTATTTGTATAAAATTCCCATAGAAGGATACTTACTTGCTATGTGCTCGTTGTGAAACGCCAACATTTGGGATGCTGTTGAATTTTTATACGTATCCGTAGCGAAAGAAATTTTTGAGAAACCAGCACTAGAAAAGTGCTTCTCCACCACACCACTACCAACTACCACCACCTTGCTTCAGCAAGGACGACGACGACAACGAACGACTTACACCTGATTCACCTGAAAAGAAAATGGAAAAAGAAAAAAGTTGTTATTATAAATTTCATTTCAGTGTCCTTCGAAAAGGATACAAAACAAAAACAAAAAAAAAAAAAGAATATAGATCAGAAGTGACTGCAAGAAATTCTAAAGCGTAAATAAATGATTTTAATTTATGTCCCTGTGACATCAGAGGCAACAGTTTATCCTTACCAGGGACGAACTATAAAACAAATCGAAAACCAAAGTGTAGGCGAAAAGGCAAATCTGACTTGTAAGCAAATAAAGGTGATTTTGGATTTGTTTCTTTCCGTTTTTTTTTTTGTTCGTCCTTTCCAATTGCGATTTTACAAAGTGGTATTAGATCAGTGAAAAGCACCGCTTTGGGGATGATGGCCCATACTGTTCGGAACACATTTCAACATAAATTGTAGCTCCCACGCTTGACCACCTTTTGTGGGATCCATTTGCCAAGGACTACCCTGACTTTTGGGTCAGGATTTTTCGTCTTTTCTGTAGGAGAAGTTATTGCAATTGAGATAATGACGCTGGTGAGTGGTTAGTGTGGGGGTGTTGGGATTTTTCTAAGATTCAGCGCATGTGTCCTGATAGTACCTAGATGGTCAAGGAAGAGGGCAAGATAAATCAACAAATCCACATCCACAGGGGCGGATATTTAAGTACTATCCAATACCTTGAGGGAGAGGAAACAGAACTAACTTTGGGGCCAATGACACCTCCAGTTCGTCGAGGACATCAAAAACCCCTCATGTATCTCTTAGGGATCACTTCAAAGCTAGAATGTCTATCTAAATTCTCAATGTAAAGCGAATCTACATTCCTTTGTAACCTAATTCTATAAAAGAATTAAAATTCATGTCCTTCGGCATTATACACTCATGTGTGTGTCCTTTTTATGTCTTTGTCCCCATAGTGAGTTGTTTTTTTTTTTTTTTTGTCTTTGTGAGGAAAAGATAAAAACAAATGAACATCCCCTTTTTGATCATCAAGTTTAAATTTATTCACATCCTTAATTAAATTTCCTCGAAATAAAATTACCATTAGTCTCTGTGAGAGTGGAGTGTATGTTTTTGGGAGGTAAATATGAACGGTTGTCCTCCTTTTATCCCTCTGGACTACACACACATATTCTGGTGGTGCTTTATCAAGCTAACTGTGCACAAAAATTCAACTATCCAGCTGGTATAAGTCACATCGCTATGAAGGAGCATACGACCCCCGAAAAGATGTATACAGATGAACAGATGAATAAAAAATAAAATAAAAGGGGGAGCGCAGCGCACCCATCTCTGCAGTAGTAGTTCCCATCTCAACTGAAAAACCGAACGAAAATAATGTGAATAAGGATGTTCTTCTGCGAATCGCAAATACATTCGTTACCAGAGTCATTTTTCATGCCAAAGTTCATTTGAGTCAGAGGAACTAAAACAATGGAACCGCTGAGCTTTGCTTTTGTACGCAGCAATGAATAGAAGGACACGAAGGATGTGCTGAAAGTGGCAGGCAGGCAGGCAGTCAGTGTTGTTGGCATTGGTAGTGCAGTAGAACAGTAGAAATGTGGCCGCAATACGATTAAGAATGCTGGAGTATGCGAATATTTTAACGCGCGACAGGGTTTCGAGGTAAAAGGCTATGGAATGGGCTTTTGTCACGTTTTAACTTTGATTGGCCATTTTCAAAACATGATCCTTCCACACGAACTCACAACACAATTATAAGATTAAACATTTATTTTATGCACTCAATGCACACTGAGTTCTCCGTTGAAAACACGTTTCACCTCAAAAAAGGACATGCACCTTTCCGGTGGATTTCCATCATCCATCCATCTATCCATTTACAACTGGCTTTTATGTACTTTCACAATGGCCAAAACTTAGAAGTTATTCAATCCCCCCCTCCATTCGTCCAAATGTCTGAGGCGAAAGATACAGATTTACTTAAGGGCTGGAGAGAACAGGATAATTCCAGGGAGTATGAGTCGTGAAAGTCGTAAACGGTAAACGACAACGTCAAAGACTTCAAATGATTTTCATGCTTTGAATTATTTAGTTCAGGAAATTATTGCGTACTTTCGTTTACGGTCAGGACTAGTTTATGTCCTTGCACAAGAAACTCTCTGTCTGCAGACAGAGTACCTACCTACAGATGGTGCTCATTCGTTGGCCGTTTCTTAGGGATATTCCTCTTGGAAGTGTTTATTGTATATTGGAACGTAAATTTACTTTTAGTGCAACGAATAATGCTTATAAATAACATAAAGATGTGAGGGATATTATGGGGATAATCGATTTAACTAAACATCAGGTGGTGTATCGCATGTGCTGTGAGTGCTATTTAAATGGAAGGACCCATTTGGGTAGGAATTCATAATAAAGGTGAGTACCTATTTTAAAGATCCTTTTTAGGCTTTATTTTAAAAATGTTTGATTCACATGTGAAAGTCTGGTCTCCACGAACCAGGAAATTCTAGTCTCATTTGATGTCTCTTCATAGCACTACCCTGCAGACTAGAACTGCGACAAACTTTACCGGACTTGTTTTTCTTAGTTACAAGCCTCCAGGTGTAAAGAGAGCTCAGGTAAGTAAGTGAAAACCAGCCAATCAATTTTCGATATTGACTTCTTATTTCAAACGTACATATATGTATCGGGCTCCTACAGAACGAAGCGAATTCCTTTTTTCTGAATTTCCTCCCTTTATTTTCGTATGTATCTACATCTAGGTACCTACATATATGGATATACTCCTGCCAGTAAAATGCGCAATCGACTTTACCCAGCCATAATCCTTTACGTAGTCCGCACATGTCCCCTAAAAAATGCATAAATTGAAAATAAAGAGAGGGTATAGACACTAGCTTTTAAAAGTCCCCGGTCAGGTACAACTGTTAGCTTATATAGCCGAAATTCGAAGTTGTCTAGGGAAATCTTTCCAGTTGCACATTTTCTTATCTTCTTATAGTTCTAGTAGTAAATTTTTTCCGTAAACACTGTCAGCATCGTATTATTTTTAACAAGGACAGCATTTCTCAAAAACGAGTCAATAAAAAAAAAATACTAATTATCGCTCGATATTGACAGCTTCAAAACAAAGCGCTAATGGAAGCAACGACTAAAGCAGAATATCGAGCTCAAGGCAATAGGGGCAGGAACATCTAGTACATTCAGCATTGGTTACAAAATCGAAAGAAGAGACAAATGCAGGTCTGAACATGCTAATTTTTCAATCTTTGGATTAGTCAAGGATGACCCAAATGCAAGTACCTACAATATTTTGGAGCAAATCGTTGAGTTCCGTCATGATTTGGGCACTGTTCTCTTTGAAAAGAGTCAAGAACAACGTTAAAATTAGATTATTTTTAAAAAAAGGTAAGCCGGACCTTAACTACCACAGAACTGCCCTGTTCAAATTCAAGCATACATCTTTACAGACGTCTGGGGGAGCAGGAATTGCAGTTCTCAAAAATAAAGTAAGACAATATTTATTGCAGCTCTTATTTTTTGGTTAAGTTTAAAAAAATCGTGTTTAATTATGTTTCAAAAAAAATTAACGAATATTCCACAAAAGACAATGTGAGAGGTCAGAGAAAATGCGCATCTGACGCTATACTTTTCAGCGGAAGTGTTACTTATACTTACCTTTGACTGATTGGTTTGTCTTTTTAGGGGGAAATTGCAAAAAAATGGAACTTCCTATCCTCCTGTCTTCTTTCCTTATCCTTTGTTCATATGCAGTGAGAGTGGGATGTAGCAATTTTTCTTCCAAATACGATCTTGTTAAAGTACTAAACTTTCATAGAAGAACGCTATTGCTAAACGTACTAACGTAGGCCTTAGTCATTGAGCGTCATTCGAAGTTAAATGGATTACACGTTGAAAGGGGAGTCCTTCCCCTAAATTTGCTATAAAGACGCGCCTTAAGACGACTCGAATCATGACTATGAAGAAGCAACAATAACTTATTCAAACACCTAGTTCTACCACGCTCTGTGAAAGATGTCAGCCTCTAGTTCAAGAATGAAATACCAGTCAGAGAAACGGACTTAAGAGTGACTTAGTCAGCGGTTTACCAGTGGAGATGAACTTATATATTCAATCCTTCAACTCTTGAAGTCACCTCTTACAGTCACCTCCCACTCAACATGAGTGCTGCAAGAAATTCAATATTTGGTAGCAACATAGTACCAAGTTTTGTTTGCTTCAGGAATGTAAAAAGAGGATAGCCTTCGGCAAAATCAGCATTTAGCCCTTTTACGTCGGCTTTTTGGACTCCAAATACTCTTTGCATATTAAGAGAATGATTTAGGATACTTTTGGAAAAAATTTTGGACAATATTGTTCCCAAAAACGTTCACAAAACGAGGAATCTTCCAATTATTAATGAAAATAGCCTGTCGTCATAATTTAATTAATTTCTGCAATTTTAAGGCAAAATAAGCATACAATGCAATCGATTCATTCATTAAAAACATAAAACTAAAGGTCCTCATGATTTTCCATCATTATTTCCAAAGAATTATGCGTTTTTCAAAAAATCCGCAAAACAACTCGTTCCGAGCCAAAAAGTGCAGAAAAATAAATAAGAATTTCACTGCACTTTTTCGTAGATTTCGTGTCACGCTAAGAAAATCATCAATTTCGTTAGTTTTTCTTAGTTTTTTGCGATAATTTTGGGAATTAATTTTGATTTATTTCGATAGGTGTGACTTTGGCAAGTTGGAATGTGAAGGAAATTTTAATGAAACGAGGGTTGTGTGGCGTCAGGATCCTTCAGAATGAGGATAAGGCTGTTTTAAGAGGTTTTGCCTAATATCTCGAAAACGGTTAGAGATACGAGAAAAATGCTTATAAGCAAAATTGTGGGAAAGTTGAAAGCATGTAAGATGGTGATCATGCGAATCCTTTATTGTCCTTCGTTTGAGAGATATGAAAAAAAAATATATTTTCATGGCCTAAATCTTGAGGCAGGAGATTCAAATAATCAATATAGACTTCTAGTAAGGTAATGCAAAGATCTGAAAATCCGCCCATAATTAGGCCCATGATTTAAAAAAATTTAGTTTTCTGAATATTTTTCCTCCAAAGTCAAAAAATTTTTATTAAGCAAATGTGTAGACGTTTACTTTTGCTTTAAATCTTCCATACATTATATTATCATAAGACTAAGTTTTGAGGACGTTTTCTTAAAAAAATTGAATTTTCCTTTCTCGAAGCTACTGACAATAGACACCCTGTACTAAATAAGTCTATATTCATATTTATGTAACCACTGCCAAAAGCCAAGCAGATTTTCCTTTCAAAAATGTAAGCTTACTTGACAATGCTTATTACAATATAGTAGATACGTCCAATCGTTTGTACATACTTCCTCTCCACCCACGATTCTGAATATAACATCTACTCCCTAGCAGGGGTATTGAGTGCTATATGCCATCATCTCCTTCAGTTTCCTTGCTCATGAAAGTCACCTTAACTCATTTCCTTCATAAAAGTTGGTGAATGCATTCCTCTTATCCTGTCAGACCGTCTTGTGACGCCATTTGTTCACAGGACTTCGGCTTTCTTCTTATTTTCTTCACAATAATTACCTTTATAGGTGGAATCATATGCCGACAAGGAAGTCAATGTGTTTGAATCTGTAGATGACTTCACCTGCTCCATCATCATATCCAACTCTACATTGTCCATTACCAAACCTCCATCTATAGGCTCTCAAAGAACAGACTGCTTTGCTCTATACATATATGAATCTTAAACAGACTCCCCTCAAGAAGGATATCAAAAGCTCCCAACTAATCCAGAAATCAAACTTTTCCAAAGATTATTGCAACCAACTGTCTCATCACAATAGATAGCCTAAACGCACTATCGCAGGCCTAACCTTTTTTTTTCTTACTTAGAATCTAAGGCATCTCTCATTTGCATTCTGCGGCGGCTGCAGGTCCTGCTTCTGGTGTAGCTTTCTAGTACCCGCCTTACCACAAGCTTTACCCTGTTTTTGCCAATGTCATATGTTCTACTGTAGCTTCCTCCAAGTAATTCTCCCCTCCTGCCCTCAATTACTAGTAGGGTTCCAGGCCTTTGCTTGCAGACCAACTGTCTTCGATTTTCTTTATATCTATTGCTTGCCTCTACCATCTACCTAGTCCCCGAAGACTCTCTGCCTTTCTCTATTAAGTCACAGAACTGTTTCCTTCACCTGATTATATAGTATCATCTTTTAGCATTTCTCAGCACATTCGTGTGAGTTCGTCTTAAGTCCCAACTATCCATTTAAACGAATCCCAACCCTACAACCAACAATGACCTTGCTATGGTAACTAAGAAAACTTTGGACATCTGGATTTATTTTCCCAGATACCACCGCATTCGTATTCAATCCACAGCGTCCTTGCCCCAAAAGAGAAGAAACCCAAGGAAGGAAAAAAAAACACATTACCGAATCAAATCCAATTAATTAAGAATCAATCTCAATCTCCGCACAAACTGTAATTATTTCTTCATAATCTCATTAACACCACCGGAACGCGCACGCCGCTGAGCAATACAACCAAAAGGGGGGCAAAAAAAAAAAAAATTAATCGAAATAAAAGCCTAATGACTTAGGGCCACCCAAAAACTCTGGCTAAATAAAACTTTTCCATTCCGTACATGACTAACTGCTTTGGCAATAAATTCGACTCTCACGTAATGCTCACACCCTCTGGGGAATACCCCTGCCGCCCCCGGTAAAGAGGGAAGAAAAAAAAAACACATCCTCTCTTAAGTTCTCTTCTAGCGCTACTGCCACCGCCACCGCCGGTTATGTAATCCAGCCAGCAGCACAAATTACATTCTACGTCCTCTCACTCGCCGCCCGTCACTTTCGGTGGCCCATATGAAAAATTAATTTCATAATGGCTCGGCTGCCAAAATAGGGCTTAAGAAACGGAACCTTTGCACAACATGAAATAGGCCTGTCAATTTCGTTCGAGGAATATGAACGCGAGAAAGTTTGCTTGCTATAAGTACCGCCACCATCGTCGGTAGTCGAACACCCAGCACCCATCTGACAAGCAGTCCTACTTGGTCACGGCTTGCACGCTGCCATCGAGTTGTACACAAGGATAACATGAAATTTTCGAAATTGCGTCCTGTTTTCGCAGAGTGGGAAGGTGGCCTAGACGCACTCCATTCCACCAGTCACCCACAGCAACAGCAGCAGGAGCACCAGTCCATACTCCTCCATAGGTTGTGTGTCAGTCTGGTGTTTCCTGCTTTTAATGAAGACTGGAGTTGCAACTAAACGAGAGAGCAAGAGAGAGAGAGAGGGTAGAAGTTTTCTATTTAGTAGCGTTGTTCCATTTTATAAAATTATATTTTCTAGTTTCGCATGTACACTTCAAGTTTATGCATCGACAGGACTCTTCGCCATATAGTACAGTGGTGTTCCGACGCTAGCCGGCGTATATCTTCCTCCGTTCTGTGTGAAGTTGATGGTCCTAATATGCTATTTGTACTGAAGGAGATGCTTGAGCCTGCTTGGTTGCTCATTTCGGTGTGGAGGTGTACACTAAAGAGTTGTACACTTACGGATGAATGGGTACTCCTTGCCAGCTTGTTTCCTTCGGTAGTCCTGATGGCATGCTTCCTCCTTTCTTTTTCGGTCAGAACTGGGAGTATTTGTGCTCGCACACATTTTATTTAAATGCGCCGGTGTGAGTGGGGAGAGTGTGTTTTTTTAATCCTCTTATATAAAATTAAAATTTTCCCTTTATGTCGTCCTGTGCTGTGCGTTTTTCTTCGGATGGTGTTCGTGGTGATTGCATGGCAAAAAGTTTAAGTGGCTGCCAAGCGGCTTGGTTATGGTGGAGAGGTTTTCTTGCACACTTTTGTTCATTTCGAATATTGAACTGTTTTGTTGTGTGTGTGTGTGTGTGTGTGTCGGTGTGCAGAAGGGTGCAATGCAATTAGCTTGAATGCTCGCGAAAAGTATCCTTGTTTTGGATTGGGGCATGGCCAATTTGAAGGAATTAGTTTGAAAGGGACCTGCAGCCACTGCAAGTGGGTATTAGTTGGAATATTCAAGTTATCGCTATTCTTTGAAGGTACGTACATACATACATATGTACTACTTTGTATTTTGAATGCCGTGCTCTTCCAAACATCCTTTTGAGTGGAGTTTTCTGTCTTTCTTAGGGAGCAGATATTTAGGGTATATCTTCTTATAATGAGGAAAGGTCTTAAGAAATGTAATCAGTAGCAGTTGGTTCTATAGTGAAAGGCGAACATATTTTGAGCCTAATTGCCTTCAAGCAATTGTCCTTCTCACCTATAACAACCAGATGACATATGGAGTGGAGAGAGGTCATCAACATAAGTGATCATGTATCTTGGGATGTCACTGATCCTGGATAGAGACTGTCCAGCAGTAGCATATGGGACAGTGGCTTGATGGAGACCCCTTTCGCTATAACTACCTATTACTTGATGTTGCACTTAACTTCAAAGAGTCCATATCATGGGACATGGCGCGTCGCTTCCAATGACATTGAGAGTTTATCATTGCTGTTTGAGATGTATTGCAAGGATTACTTCGAAACATAGAAAAGTTGTGATACGAAGGTTGTGATTGTTGTAGATGCTGGGAAGATGGCTGCCTTTCAAGAATACAAAGTCACTCAGGTCGCAATAGATTCCTTGTGTTCTTCGATGTAGGATAGCTGAAAACAGGTTATGTCAGGAACGGCCCTCGTGATTGTACGTTAGGATTGTGTTATGTGACGTATTTGCTAGTTCGCTGAGGTCGTTAAGGATTTGAGGATTGACTTTCTATTTCTATTGAGGCTTGGGCATTGGAAAAGGAAATGTGTTGACTTGTGTGTCGATGTCTCGAAAGGTCTGTGTTGCTGATTGTCATTCTTCTATGATTGGGTGCCGGTGAGTTGTTGCTTGTAAGGACAACTATGAGGATAGTCATTTGTGGTCTCTGGTTCACTTATTGTTGGAATTGGCGAACAGTTCGTTTTTGAAACGTGGCATGATGTGAAAGTTTGCCATCATTCGTTGGGCAGGTTGTGAAAGTCTGATGTAATTTTGGACATGAGGAGACTGGTGGAAGTGAGGACCAAGTGGTGTACTTATAGTTCGTGTAATTCTGAGCCTGTTCTACCTACGGCGTTGGCAATTTCATAACAGTGGACAATTATACGTCCTAGGATCTAACAGATCGCCATGCTGTGTTTCGCGTATGAAAATTTTGAGTTCGTCTTTGCATCTCTTGACCAGTTTCTTACAATTGGTACCAGCAGGGCTCATTGATTCTATATATTTCCGGTTGGTTGCTAGGTTTCATAGACCGGGAGATCGATGGTTCCACTAGGAATAGTCCTGCGCCATTCTTGACTCCTGCTGAAGATTGATATGGATGCGGATGCGGAGTTTAAGATTTCATGCGCAGTCGAGCTGTCTCTAGAATGAATCTTGAAATCGAGGTTGAGACTGAGGTCTGTGTGGGTCGTAAGCCAACCTGAAGGCTCGATACGTTTATCTAGCTCCGATGGTGTAGCGTCCGATTGAATAAGTTTGTCGCAATGAGTTTTGATGGTGACGTAGAGCATTTTCGCTGCTACTTCTTTAGCGAAGAGGTCAAGTAGGAACAGCTCAAGCCTGACTTCAAGGACAACGGTCGGTGTCGTTCTAATGGTGCTGGTCGTACACGTTAATTCCATGTGATGGTGTATAGCTTTTAAGGCAGCTGGATACTAGACCAGATAGCCGTAAATGAGGATGGTCATCTTGCCAGATGTTTGGAGTTGGGTTTCATTTAGCCAAGAGGGCTCTGTTGGTGATGTTCCTCGTATTTGCAAAGTGAACTAGATCGGTTTTTCGGTTTTTCAGCAGGAGTTACTTTTAGGTTCTGTCTATCTCATTGTACATATGGCCGTAGCTTTCAGTAATTCAGGACTTTTCCATCAAAGTTTCAATGCAAAGTACAGCCATTGTCATTCATAGCTTCAACGTTTTTTGAAGAAAACCTTCCTCAAATGTGGGCGTAGCCTTATATAATGTATAGACAAATGATATGGAAGGCTAAGATCTATATTTTATGTTAAGTAAATTTTTTTCAGTTTCCAGTAAAAAAGTTGGAAAAATGAAATTTTTTTAAACAATGGGCGTGTCGGTGGGCGGATTTTAAAAATATTTACACATATATTGCAGTGGTGTCTAGGGAATACAAATACCAAATTTCGACCTTCTAGCTTGATATTTAGGGTACGAAAATACATTTTTTGTTCATATCCTTGAAATCAAGGACATTAACGAATTTTCATTTGCATAGTCGTATGGTCCTTTCAGTTTCTTATAGTTCTCTCCTTTACAGTTTTCTTCTACCTCCCACCGTTTCTGAGAAAACACGAATTGCACTTTTTCAAGGACCTTCCTTCCTTAAAATGTGGAAAACCTCGTGAATGCACGATTTTTCTCAATTTTTTTTCAATTACCCTGTACTCCACATCTCAAGGAACAGTAATAACTAAGAAACTCCTAGCAAATATCAAAATAAAGGACAGAAACAAAGAAAAACTACGAAATTCATAATTTTCTCAGCGTGACACAAATTCCACGAAAAAGTCTTCTCAGTTTCTTATGCATTTGACTGCATTTTTTGGCGATGCACGCGTCATTTTGGGATTTTTTTGAAAAACACATATTTCGGGGAAAATAATAATGCAAATTGCTTAAGATGATTAGTTTTAGGTGTCTGATTAACAAATCCGTTGAGTTCCAATCATATTTCGCCCTAAAATTGCGGAAAACTCGGCAAAGTGATTGGAATGAGGTCCTGACCAGCAATCCCATCTTTGGGACAATAAAACAGTAATTTAAGAAAAACGAATATTGGGAATCGATCAAAAATTCCTCAGAGAACTCTCTGAATCATTTATTTTGTGGATAGCTGGTCTACATGGCTTGACTTTGGTGTCCAATTCAAGCGAAACTGAAGTTTTTCATATGAAACCATTATAGGATGGGTTCTCACATCACTGGAACGGATTGGAAACGGGGATGAACCCGAGATCGTAGACCAAAATATGTATTCCAGATCGAAGGTTGACAAAGTCGAATACTTATGGATTTCTAACCCCTTGGGAGCATACAGGACTCCGGTCATTGAGTCAGAACCATCGCAAGTTTCTTATAGAAACAGAACTGACAACGATGCCGGCTCTGCTATAGTCCTTCCCAGCTTAGCTTGATACAACGTCTTCGGCAAGTCACAGAATACTATGTAGTTGCCAGAGTTCAGGGTTTTTACATAGCATCTTCGACTCTATGTGATCCTTAGCATTGAGTACTTTCAGCATAACGAATCCACGATGACTAGAACTCTATTCTCTCAGGTCCACTAACCGATCTAGGACAACCTATGAAGTCTTCTACTCGGCGTAGTAAGGAACACACAATTATTTCTATAGAATCTCTAGAATGTAGGCTGCTATATGACTCCGAAGTGTCATTCGGTCGTTGGTTAAGCTTCTTCAAAGTGAGCTTATTCAAAGGCCTACTCAATATCCATGAAGACGATGACAGTATGTACATACATACCCTTAAGGCCAGAACCAACTAGGTGGGAACCAACCTTCTCAGGAGAATACTAAAGGATCACATATCAACCCTATCTGAAGCTTAGCTTGAATGACTAGGCATCTTTCTCTGTTGGGTTCCATGATACACTCTGAATAAATGAGTGGCTTAGACCTTGGCTTGGGTCATATAGGCAAATAGCTATCGATATCGTCTTGATGGAACTCTATGCTTGAAAATCATGTCATCGACATCCTAGGTACAACCTGCTACGCCGATCGTTCCATCTGAGTCTGAAATACCAATAGTCCTACGTATTGACTTATTTGCTTTGAGTCATATATTGTCTCGTTTTTGGAGGCATATAAGGCTGTTTTTCATGTTGTAAGACAAGTCCTTCAATCTTTAATTGAGCAGGAGCAAGTAAGCCCTGTGCTTTGTACTATTCTTATGGCACAACATTACCTTAGTCACTTTCAATCCGAGCCTCATTGCAGCCTATCTTTGAAACTCTCTTTTTGTCTTTCAAGGAAGCATTCTCCCCTAAGCTGTTTGGAATGCATTTTCCTCCACTAAACCCGTCTTGCCTTAAACTTTCAACAATAACTCATCGTTTAGTGCCCTAATGTCACTTAAACACCCTAATAGATCCATCATTGCTTCCCAACACACCATGCATTATGTATACCCTTGTTATCCTTTCTACGAAATTTATATCTTTGTTTGCTGTCTTTCGTCTGGCCAAATATAAAATTGATGCAATAATTGATGGCCAAAAGAAAAAAAAAAAAAAAAAAACACCAACAAACCTTCTCCATCATCACACACAGACATTGTTCCAGAGGCTCGCCTGTCCACCATCAGGCCATGCAAGCCTTCGTACAAAAATAAACTCTCAAACAATTAAGATTGACTGAATATAATATCATCGACAAAATATCCCTGTATCGCTGCGCTTACTTTCGGCCAAGCAGGATTTTCCTCCTGACAGGACCACCCACTCATGTAGCCACCATACAGTAGTATCTCTACTTTGTACACTTTAGAGTGACAAGCAAAGTGGCGGTCGCTTGGCCGACGGCGAGGGCGGCGAGGGCGGCGGGCGGCATTGAAGACAAACGAAAATTCTATTGATTTTGCCTTTAAAAACAAAATCAGTCTTCGTCCTCTCATTGACTCCCCTGCACGTTCAACATTGCGGGTGTTTGTCTCCTCACCCGAGACGAACTTTTGGGTCAGACACACGAGAAAGAGATAATGGTGTTTGCATTATGGGGCTTGGTTTCTGTGGGGGCGACTCAGGTCTAGGACCTCTTGCATGCTAAGGTTTAGGAGTATTAGAATATTGTGCCGGGAAAAGACGACGAAGGACGTGTATGGTATGTCTTTGGGTTATTTGGGAATATTTTGTTATTTTATCGAGAGAGTATTCAATTTCCTGTGCCAATTTCGTTTCGTGCGTCTGCTTGGATGCTTTTGTGGGGGGTTTTGGGGGGGAAATTGTCAGCGCATTCGACACCAGTAGATGCAGGGAAATGGAAGCTGTCTGAACTCATATGAGTCATATCATAGTTCTTGAAGGAAATTGGAAATACGCTGGAAAGTAGTTTTGCACAAGCAAACATTGAAGGAAGCGTGGTCGCTTCTATCGACAGACATACTTCGAACGTCAACTAACTGGCATATTCATTGTCACATGCTCTGAGGAGCTCAAGTCAGACTGACTGTTATTGTTTAATCCAACACATAGAATGGTTTAAGGTCATTAGACGTCTGTAGTCAGTTATCACAACAAGGAAGTCATCTTACGGCTCAGAAGGGGGTACATCAATCCTCAGACACATACTGACTAAACTCTGGTTATCCCTTTATGTTTCATCAAGAGCTCCTTATTACTTTGGAGGCTTGTTTGTCTCCTATCTATTCAAGGGTTCTTCCTCTGATAGTGGTTGAAGCTCCAACGTTTACCATGTTCTTTCTGAGTAACGTTGTGATCTTCGCGGCTCGATGCTCCCTTAATCTTTTGCCAGGAAGTAAGTTTAGAGACTTATTCCCACGCATTCCACTGCATCCTTACTTGTTTTGTCCCACATGAAACGTAAATTGTGATGGAACTCGCTTCCTCTAGGTAAGCATTCGTCTCATTACTTTGTTGAATGTCCTCTACACTTCTTACAGTGATCACCACACCGTTGTCGTCTGCGTACCCTGGGGGATCTCCATGCGAAAGATTTCATGATATGAAACGGTTCCCAAGTCCTATCCCAAATATGAACCTTGCGCTGCTCCTGATTTGGTTTCCTTTCTGGGAGATCCATCTTCGATATCACACATCCGATGAGGTAAACTGAGGTAGTTCCTTACTGTCGTTGGAAGTATTGTGGGATTCTAAAGGAGTTTTGGAATGACAATGAAGGCATTGAAGGCACTCTTCAATTATAAAGCTGTCAGCTCTACAATCTTCAACGAGTTGTGATGGGCTTGTTCATATGTCACTTCCTCGATTTTTCCCATAGTGAATTGGCTTATCCTGAATCTGTGCTATCTTTGGATTCCTGATATGAGGGGTGCCTTTACCATCTTCGAACAGTGGTCTGTAGGTTGATGTGGATTCCTGGTCTTTGTTTTCTTTGCTGATCAACACTTCGCGTTAAGTTTTTCAGTTCTTGTGGAAAATCCCATCTTTTAGGCAGCTGTTGACACTGTTTAGCAGCAGCTGAGGACATATTGAACCAAATTTTCATGAATGCAGGGGCTATACCATCTGGTCCGGGTTTGACACCAGCATCAGTTTCACTTCGGTAAACAAAGGGACATCTTGCCGTTGGGCGGAGTATGTTCTGCGAGGCCCAAAAGGATATGTCGAGAACAGTGTGTCCATTATGTGCCTCATCGCTTCTTCGTTCATTACTCGACTTATTGCCTGTGTGCCTAGCTTGTTATAGCATGCCCGCACTTGTCAAGACTACCTATATTAGATATGTATGAGAAGGGAACGTGTTGGACTATCACAACACAGATTTGCCCATGAAGACGACAGAAGGTACTATTACGGATCTCTCCCGATCTGTACCTGAAAATGGAGTCAAGGTCAATGAAGATAAATCCACTGAAGACCGATTTAAGACTATAATGCTGATCAGTTCCTGTTTACGTTCGAAGGATTCAATGACAAATCAGTTTCTATTTCGCTTGACACCACTCTGCCATTTTCCAGCACTACTCGTACTACACACAAACAAATTACATCCTTAATGCCCTCAAAATAAATGTATCATAGAGTCTATCCTTCGAATACCAATTCCTTCGTATATTGATAAGAACCTCACGTTAAACGAAATCATGTCTAGTCATGTTATCCAATTTACTACCGACAGTAGTCACGTATAGATCCTAATGTCAATCCATACTGTAAATTACATTTTTCTTCTCTCTACTCAGTGATGTCCTTTCGCCTTCTACTTCTACTTCCACTACTACGACAACTACTGCTGCTCCTGCTCCTGTTTCATTTTTATCTGTGACAATACATTTCATTCCCATCCACCCAACACCGTACCCCCATCGTATTAACAGAAAGAGGGAAAGTATCTTCTCGGTGAGTAAATGCTGGAAAGATAGATTGAAGTACTTACACACACAGGTACCTATTGATTTTCTTCTCCCCTCCTTAGAGAAAAAAAATCAACGACATAGAAGTCCTGAATTTAAATTGTAATTTAAGTCACTGAAGACAGTGCTTAACCTTTTGCCGTTTCTGTTAATTTTTTACCATCAGTCATATGTGTGTAAGGACTCTCTTCTGCTTTCAAGGAAAATAATCAATAGACGAGGAGACGCATGCATGCCAGGATCAAGAAAATGAAAAACTGAAACAAGAACATGCTAGCATGGATACAAATGTTCCAAATCATTCCAAAAGCAAAAGAATGAACAAAAAAAAAACTGTAGAACCATCGTTCATTCTTCATCCTACATCATCGCCTGTGCAACGGAACAAAGAAATCCTGTGGGTGGGGGCATGTGGGGGAGGTGTGAAAAAGTCAATACAAGTTAATGGAAACTTGGTTAGGATCCTACGATCTAAGGTATGGCATGCTATACTATATGAATTCAGAGGCACACAGGGTGAAAGATGACGGCTGGGAAAGAGATTCCTTTTTTTCTCTGGATGTTGTAGTTTTTCGTAGAAGGATGGCATTCCATGTTGGAGCCTGTCGACAGAACACCGGATGTTCTTTACATTTTTTTTTTGTTGCAATAGTTGACTCTAACGAGTTTAATTGAACAACTAAACGAGATTTGTTTTAGATATATGTATGAGTATGCATGGAAAAGTTCAGAGGACATTTTTTTTTTTGGTTTTTTGTTTTAGTTCGGAGGACGTTTTCTTCTCTCATTTAGTGATTTCCTTTTGACAAATTAATTAGATTTGTAAATTTCGACATTGAATTGGGGGTTTCGTATTTATTTTAACCATGTTGAGTTCGCTTTGGTAATTAGCTTGGTATTTAATTTAAGTTAAAGGCAATCGAGGTTTGGTGAGCAAGGGTGATGGATGGTTATCGAAGGTTGAAGTTGAAGAAGTACCCGTTTTGCTGGAATTTCTTCGACTTTTGAAGAAAGCTGAGAGTGCACTTCTGCGTTGAGAAGGTTAAACTATCAACGTTCGCGACATCAGCCACCTGAATTCAGAAAAAGCAGGACAATAGGAAAGGAAATCATCCGGAGAATGGTTGCCTTCTCTACTAACATCGCAGAGTCTTTCTTAAAATGCTCACCGGAAGGAAAGTAACCTCTAAGAACGCCAATAAGTTGTTTGGAGTGTTTTCTGCTGAGGGATAGAATGAATGCCAGAGCATACATGCAGTCTGCCTGGATACTGGGAATGCCATGTTCTGGACCTGAGAATTTCTTAGCAATCTTATCGGAGATCTCATTTCCCGCAATTTCAGTGTGATTTAAGTCCCACACAAGAGTCAAGGAGATCAGGCTTGTTATCGTATTTGAAGAGTTCTTGCATTTTCCTACTATTTTGGAATGGATTACAGGTCTTTAAGTGCTGCCTCAGTGCTATTAGAGACCCAGATAGTCCAATGCTCGTTTCCGCTTGAAAAGAAAGAGCCATTCATGTGGGCGCCGTGGCTCAGTGGTTAGTGCGTTGGACTATGGAGCAAGGGGTTCGAAGTTCGAATCCCAGTCGGAGAACACGGAAAAAGTTTTTCACGGCCCCACCTCTCGCGAGCGTCTGACAAACATCCGAGTGTACAACTGTCCTGAGAAAGCTTCTCATATAACATTATACGGCATTATACGGCATTAAACAGTAGGCCCCTTCAATTCGTGTAAAGAATACATATAACACGCACAACACGAATGGTTGTGAGAAGCTAGGCTATGGGTCCCATCGACCTGTAGCGCCAAGTATTCTTGCCAAACGAGTAATGAAATCTAGCATTGTCGGGCCTCAAGAAGACAGCAGTAGAGGACACATGACTAGTATTGAGGTATAGTATTAAACCCAGCCCAAACCAAGTCAAGACTCTGAGCGAAGTCAGTCCTAAATTCTAGGAAAACCGACTTCAAATTTGCACATCAGCAGAAGTAGCGGTCTTCATGGAAACAGGGTCGAAGGATGAGTGTTCGGCATGATATTTGATTTCATCTCGTCCAAGGCGGGTAGATTGCTTTCATACTTTCGTACTTGGTAATGGTCCCTGTGCAGTCGATGCAGGCCGTTCCTTGGAGATTTGTGGAGAAGGCACTCACATACTTTGGCGAAAGCCTCCTCCACCACACAACCGACGCAAAAGGTAGAAAGGGTCTTACAGTAGCCTTTTAGATTTAAAAAACTATTTTCGGTGCAATGGCTTGCCAAAACCACCCTTACATTGCCAGAAGACTGGGACTTGACATGCTTTCCTCCAAGGAGTTCCTTATCTAGGATCACTCCCAGCTATTTTGCCTCATATGGAAAGGGACTCCTTTAGGATTGGTTGAGCCAGGCCGGTTAAGATCTGTAAAGAATTCAGAGAAACCCACTCCTAGCGATGAAGGTAGTCACTTCTACATGAAAAAAAATCTCAGGGGGTTTCACTCTTTAGGACAGTGTCCGACAGGTGAATGGGGGTGAAGGGTGTTTGCCTTCTATCCTAAGAGACGTTCTCTTTTTGTCGAACTCGTCATTTTGTAGTCCAGTTCACGTCTTCAGGGACCTGATTATCGCTTTACTGCCAGTGGAAAGGCTAATATCTCTAGCAGAGGCAGTATACTCCATAATTTCAGCCTGAAAAGCGCTACACTGACCTGGATGGTGGAAAACTGTGGATAGTCTGTGCTCGATTTTTCTCGGTTCGGTCTTGGAGCCACTATAGTAGGTGTCAGTACAGGCAGTATTCCCCGAGCAGTTTACTTAATGATGATTGGACCATTCGCCCCAAAATAGTTAAAGTAAATAAAATATTATTTCGTTTAACACGGCAAAACCTCGAAATTCGAGCCTCGACTCATTAAACTCATAAAGTTACCCCAACAACGCCCCAAAACTTTGACTCCACACCGCCCCACACTATGTAGGCGCGTTGGCGGCAACAATTCTTACCTTCAACTTCCATCATAATCGCTAAAGTTGTTCAACTATTATATGCTCTCACCATAAGCACGGATTATATTCTCAGCACACACACCCACACATACGATTTGCTTTACAAAAAAAAAAAAAAATCTTAAAATCCTCCAAAACGATCCGAATCTGCATCTTTTACCCACCATCACCACCAGCCAGGAGGAGCATCCTCCGCCATCGTGGATCATAATCCTCAAAAGCATAATTAAGTTTCCGCATGCACAAAAGTTTCTTAATTTCAATTTAAGGAATTTAATAACTTTACGATTTATTGCGAATTCGGCGGATTCCGGGTTTTTCGATTCGATGAATTAAAATCTACGCCCCCTTCCATCCAAACACACATATGCGATGCATGATGCTCTAGCAGCAGCCGGGGCAGTTTCGGGGGCGGATCGGGTAATCTGCACATCACATGCAATACTGTATTTAAATACCCACATGGTATGGAGCACCTTATGTGCGGAGCAACCCCATTCCCCCGCCAAACCCCCAGCGCAGATTTAATCATGTGAATTCGTACATAAAAGAGGCGTAATTAATACTCTTCATCCTTTGGCTGGCGTTGGGATTTTTTTTTCTCCTCCGCGTATGATGTCCTTTTTCACCAGTTTCTCACACTTGTGTGTGTTTGGTTTTATTTGTTTTTTTTTTTTGGGCCAACGAAGTAGGAATATTTTCCTTTTTGGCCATTCAACTATGCGAGGAGAAAAAGGAACCAGGAGTGATATATTTTTTCGGTCGTTCGGACCGTATACAAGTTTATGGGCCGTGACAAAAAATGGTTCCTATATCGTTTCTCAGCGTGCAACGTACGTCGTAGGAAAAGTGTTTGAAAAAAAAAAGTTGTTTAAATGCACATATATACATAGTATATGTAGAAAGCGGCTGCAGAAAATTGACGACCCTAAAACCGTTGCGGGGGAGGTTTTCCTCAACGTTTTTCTATTTACTTGGTCAGGATGGAAAAAAAAAAAAAATAAAGAAAAAACTTTTCACTTTTCCTGTAAAGAGGAAAATCGGTTACGAGCCTTAATAGTCCTGCATAGAGAAACAGAGCTGTAAATAAACAGTGTGACTGGAAAATAATTGAATTTTTAGTTTCGCTTCTTGAGGATGAACACTCCACCCAGTGGGTGGTGGACCAAATGAGTTTTCGTTGCATTTACCTTTCCCACTAGAGGTACCTAGCAACGAAGTTTATGTTGCTTATCTGTCGGACGTATCATCGTTATTTTAAAATGGAATTTCGGAAGGGATTAATCCTGTGTTCATTTATTCTTTTCAACGTTTTTAGAGAGAGACCTATTACTGGTCTAAGTGTGCTTGGGAAGGGTGGCAGCCAGGGTCAGAACAAGTGGCGAACAAGTGGCGATTAGGCTCTTGGGACCGTTTTTTCTTGAATTTTTATAGAAAATAGGATGTTAGAGAATGCCCCAGAACAGGAAAAACAGAAAGATGGTGATACAGTGCGGTGATTTGAGAATAATTATTTCACTTCCTAGAAGGAAATACCAGGTGGCGGATGCGTAAGAATACAGCGATCTACTGGATGGGAGCTCATTCGAATCTACTTGTATGAAGTACCATAGGGAAGGACGTATCTTCTCTATTTTAAAAGACTTTTTTGGGCAAGTTTGGACTATTACCAAAAAGAGAGTGGGCGTGACTATCGCCAGTTATTAGAAATGCTTTGATACTTTCGGATTTAATACAGGGTGTAACATAAATGCCTTAGAAAAGGTAAAAAATTGTTTTTGGTTAAAAACACCCTCAGAGAGTGGGTGTGGCTCAATATGATGTATGAGCAAAATATTACAAAAAACATTGTCTACGTTTTTTCTAAAGAAACATTTTTCGACCTTCTAGTAAAAGTTTTGGAAAAATTATATTTTTTTGATTTGTGGCCGTGTTTGTGGAGGGATTTCAAAATTTTTTTTAAGTAAATACTGAATTGAGTCCTAAAATAACATATATAACATTTTATTTTTCTATCTTACCGCTTTCGGCACAAAAATACCATTTTTCTTTAGATCTTCAAAACGACGTATATTGATGGATTTGTATTATCACATTCTTATATATTTTAAACTTTCCCACATTTTTGCTCATAAGCATTTTTTTCCTATCTCCAACCGTTTTCGAGATATTGAACAAAACTTCTAAAAACAGACTTATCGTCGTTCTGAAGGATTCTGACGCCACAGAACCCTCTTTTTATCTAAAATTCTTTCACAACCCAACTTGCCAAAGTCACACCTATCGAAATAAATCAAAATATCTCCTTAATTCCCACAATTAACGCAAAAAACTAGGAAAAACGGACGAAATTGATGATTTTTTTAGCGTGACACGGAATCCACGAAAAAGTGCAGTGAAATTCTTATCTATTTTTCTGCACTTTTTGGCTCGGAACGAGTTGTTTTGCGGATTTTTTGAAAAACGCATAATTCTTTCGAAATAATAATGGAAGATTATTGGGAAATATAGTTTTAGGTATTTAATATACGAATCTATTGATATTTTGCCATAAAAAATGGTTTAATTCATGAAAAAGGTCTCGTAGTCCTGGATGGTCGCTAATGATGAGTGGACATTACAAGATCCTCCTCATTTTGTTGACGGATTGGTGAGTGATGTCTCAAAATCTGACAAAAAATTCACTTATGTACTACAGTTGTCAATTTAAACAACCTCTGACATCTCGATGTAAAGAATGAGTGCGAATTTCGGTTCCAAAAGGACGAATCTCCTGCTGAAATCTCTTTGTGAAAGTTTGGTTGAATGACCCCTAGAACATAAAATCGAACTGGTTTTCTGGGTTACGAATTGTGTCATCAGGGTATTCTATAGCTAATCTGCATCAGAACCTTGGATGAAGAAGCTTCGAGTCTTCTGCGTTCCCTTAGATTCCAAAGGAAGGAAGGGCTAGCCAGAAACTATAAAGAAAAGCTGAGAAAGAAACTCTTCTCTGTGAATTCGTCCTACAATAAACCCAACACAAAGTGGACCCAGTATTGGAGCACAATGAAAGAAATAGTCGAATCCTTGCAACTCGCCTTATTCCAACTCGTATTAGCGCATTTAGTGCGTAGCGAAAAGGCGAAAAGAATTGGTCTATGAATCAAAAGTACCAAACAAGTCCGCCACATAGGACACCTTTCTGGTAATTAAGGAATCGATGTGCCTTCATCTACCTAACAGCAGGAATGAAAACCTAGTGGAGAACACTGTTGCTTTGGTTTAGAAAGACCAATGGCGAATGTAATGAACCCTAATCCTGCCAATCCTGCTGCAGGCAGTCTAGTGCTGGACGAGTGTATTTCGAATGAAAAATTCTTCGTCGACTATTTGGTTCTACGACGAACTATTGCGAACTCTATGAGCTGGAACAAGATGTGGATGTATTCCAAACAGCCACGACAGCATTGGCATGGACATTTAGGGCCAATGTGGAGGAATACTCGAGAAGACAACTAAGACTGAAACTCCAGCTCAAAGACCAACAGATTTCGGTTGCGAGTGCATTTGCTGTAGAAATTTAGAAGAAAGGTGAACAGGATCGATGAGTGTGGAAGGCTACCTTCTAATAACCAGAAAGATAGTGAATCCAAGTATACGCTGTATATGCATGGAATAGATGCTAGATTGTCAGCCATGGAGCGAGCTGACTATCTTCCAAACGAAAAAAATGGGACCAGCACCACTATTAGATCTAAAACAAGATAGCCCACCAGTACAGTAACTGGAAGCTGTAAGCTGGTACTCCCTATCTTCTTGGCGTTCAGACCACTTATTCCTTTTTCTGGAACTGCAAGCCTTCGATTTCTATTTCAACGTATTAACCATTAAACTCAGGTTACTGCCTTTTCTTGTAAGATCCGCGTTTTCATGGCCAATTTCCTTCTACAGTTTAACTAGCCACATTTTACGACGTCGTCTTTGTTGATCAATATCCCATAATTAGGAGCGAGACAACTGTCTGTATACCTCCAACCACCGAGCAGTATTTTATGAGATTATTTTAGAGTCATACTGTACCTACCCACAGGCGCATCCTGTCTTAAGGGCCATTTCAGACAGCACTTACCATGGTTAGTTCCTTAACATCAAACTTCAAAATCTCATCTTTATCGTCTCGCAACTATCAAAATCATCAATAAAACTTTCCTTCAGGTGTGGTAAAAACTTTTCCAAAGTCCTCTTAAGTCTCAAGTCTGATCTTTGACGAGGCATTTCGGTTTACGAGAGATAATCGTAACCGTGTGGTACTCATAGTCGTAGGTATAACTTAAAATGCCATACTCAGATGTTAGGAGAGAAAAAGAGAAAAATAGGGAAATAAAGGACTTTACTGTGTCACATTCAAATATGACAAATCCATGTTACGTGAAGTAACGCTCTTTTAAGTTTTATTTTTTTAGAAAACCTGTGCATGATGTCCTTAAATAGAGTGATACTGAAAGCATTCCTCCTTTGTGCTGTATTGTTGACTACGTTTAGATATTTTAAACTACACACATTCAAGGACAATTTAGGTCGTAGCTGGTTGTATACACATATCATGTTTACATGAGCGGAAAACGACAAACGTAGCTTATACAGACAAGTTTGTTTTTTTTTCTTTTGCTTATTTTTTTTTTGTAGCTTTTTTCAGCGAGCGAGAAAAGAGTGAAAAATTGGGTATGAATGTGAAAAGATGAAGAAGACATCCTTGTAAACATTAAAGGAGATGTGATGTGAGTAAACGAAATGATGAAAGACTCGAGAAAGGAATGGGATGTTGTTTTTTTTCGCTTTTTTTTTGTGTATGATAAATGTGTGCTTGAATGATATTTGAAAGTATGTACATATATATGTTTTTTTTTTGAGATATAACAAGGATGCCGAAAGGCGACTTTAAAGGACGATAACTTAACTTGAGGAAGGAGTATTGAGACGAGTGAATTTTTTGGGAAATAAAGGACTCTTGGTAAACATAGAAATTGCTACAGCAGCCCAAAAGTCGTTTCTCAAGAATTGTAGAAAAGAGATTAGAGATTAAATGGAATGAAGATGGCATGAACATATTTAATTCAAAATTGAGTTCTAAGTCTCAAAAAGTGCATCGACCCGCCATCTGTTGGGAGAAAAATCCTAGCCGACCACATCGAAAGGCGATTGATAACTTGATTGCAAACCCTGATCACCCACACATTCAGTATCTTGACTGTGTGCGTGGAAAAACAGGTTTTTGTCTGTGCCAGATGCGAAAGAGAGGACGGCCACTCCCAAGCCAAGCGTACTTACCTAGGTTGCCAGTGAAACTTGCTCTGTTTGAGTGAGAATTGAAAACTGGTTTTACTGGGTAAGAAGGAGACTTGAAAGATAGATCCAAAAGATAAGATCGGCTTACATACTGAGCTGGGTTCCTAAGTGAAACCATTTTTGTCGAAATCAGTGGCTCAGGGCCTGTCGAACCATGAGGTTGTGTGATTGGTGAAGCAAAAATGTTATGGAATTGCTTAGGATGATAAGTACAAACATATGAAGTTCACTAAGCTGAACTCTTAGCCAAACACTAAAGAACGACTATCTTACATTGGAGATCGGGTCACAGGACAAAGGTGGATAATTTGTGAATCCACCTTGGCGTACTAGTAATTCTTTATTTCTTCGTGGATTGCACTATCCCACACACATCAAATATCAAGTCCCTGTCACTGAATGGCAAAATACCCAAGCTTCTCATTGAATTTTTTCCAATTAGTTCAAAAAATTAAAGAGTCTTCTAGGCCTGAATGGCATTTGCCTAAAAGGCATTTTCTGCATTACATGCTTTTCGTTGAAAGTATATTTTCCCTACAATGGTAGCAGAAATCATACAAATGTACGAGAATTTCACTACTAGAGTTGCACTTTGGAGCAGAAAGTAATAGAAATGCTACAAAATTGCTATGAATTTGATTCAATGTGAGTGAAGAAATCCAGAGAAAGTAAACTTGCAACCGAATCCCCTTGTTTCTGGCTTCCGTCTACATCCATCAGCATTGTAGGTTATTTCTCAAAAAGTGCATCGACCTGCCATCTGTTGGGAGAAAAATCGTAGCCGAGCAATACATACATAATTCCAACAATATCATGGAAAGTCGGTACAAAAATTCATTCTGACTCCTTTCCCTCTACGATGCCTACAGCGCACACAGGCTAAGGGGAAACAAGAGTACGTTTACTCAGTGAGAAACAGAGCGACAGAGAGTGAGAATGCGAACCAAGTTTCCTTCCCACATTTGAGATTGGCTTACATCTGCATTAGTGAGGAAGAAGAAAAAGACTCAAGTGACAAACTGAATAGAGAGGCTTAATCGGTTACGAAGGGAAGTGTGAGTACCTAGTTCCCTACTATGGGAGCATAAACCACACTAAAGTGTAAGATTTCCACTACTAGAGTTGCGTTTAGGAGCAGAAGGTAATAGAAATGTTACAATGGTACCAGAAAAATGATCCAATGTGAGTGCACAGATAAAGCGATACGTGTGTGGAAGAGAGAAGGAAGACTATGGCTGCCTAAAGGTACGACAAGAGGGGATGCTGATATTCATTGGTAACAGCTCCTAGTCTGTAGTAGTCTGTTATGCCAGAGTGAATGTGATGAGCCATATGTTGTAGGATGTAAGAAAAATCAAGTACCAATAATGGGTTGGTCGTTTAATAATGAAAAGAATCTATAACTTGATAGCCTGAGAAGGCCTAAAGGAGCAATTTGATGGACTCTATGTTATCAAATGTTGTGCCCAAAGTTTTTCCCAACTTTGAGGTATGTATAGTCCTATGTCTGGTATTTAAGACCATATCTCCAGCAATTGCCATCTCAAATGCGCATTGCCTGTCTGTATTACCAATTTTGGTTTCGGATGAGTCTCAGTAAAACATTTGAAATTAAATATCAAATCTCAAAAAGTGCATCGACCTGCCATCTATTGGAAAAAGAATCCCACAAAACGAATACAATCAAGATTCTAACAGACCACTCTCAAAGATCCAGATGAGTTCATTGGGACCTAATAGTAAGCTACCCACGCACTCGCTCTCAGTATCTTGACGGTGTGCGTAAGTACAAAACAGGTTTTCTCCTGCGACGGCCAAATACACTCAAACAAGTGGAAGTAGATCAAATCAGAAACCAGTTTTAGATGGCAGACTTTTTTTTATTTTCAAAGAGAGTGGAATACTGGTTTTTCTAGAGAAAAAGAAGAAAGTCTGAGCTAAAAACTTGGCATACTTCACGTGGAGCCATACCGAATAGCTTCCAGTAGCTGTGTGTACTGATCTCGAATTAGTGTGCAAGCTGTGGCTTAGGAGGTCTGTGTTACATTGGAGTGTTTTTGTCCTCAAATCTTGACATGAGTCCAAAATGATTCAGCTGTGTGTTCTCTATCCTTTTATACAAGCCAATCTTCCTTCTCTAAAATTGTTAGACTACAGAGATGCCCAATTTTGACTAATACTTACCTACAAGGAGCCTTAAAAACTTGTAGTTTTAGTCTTTAACTGCTATGACTTCTTACTAGAAAGCGACACCGGCTGAAGAAGTTTAAGTCATTGATGTATGAACCCAACATAATTTGCAGGTTCACCTCACCATAAGCTATTCTTTTGAATGCAATAGGTAGGCCGTCATAGATAATAAAATCTTCTTTAGAACCTACTCATGCTGTAAAGATAGGATTGCTGTGGAATAGGATTGAAACATGTCAAATGGAGAATTATTTTTAAGACTTTATTGCAAATTAGAATCTCTACAAAAATCACAGTTTCACACATTCCTAATTTTTTTCTAAAAATCTCAAATAGTGCATCGACCCACCATCTGTTGGGAGTCAAATCGTAATCCACAAATACAAACAAGATTAAAACGTGGCACATTGAAAGTAAGAAAAACAATTCATTCAGAACTAGTCTAGTCTTACAATACTCACATGTATGCACACTAGCTCTCTGTGACTGGGGTGTATGAGTGCAGAAATATGTTTGTGTATCCCAAATGAGTTTGAGAAAGAGAGAGGAAGTAAGATAACAAACTCAGCTCATCAAGCCGAAACCAAGTTTTGTTACACTGGTGTGGTGTAATTGAAAACTGGTTTGACCGGTTAAGAAGGAGACTCGAAAGATAGATGGAATAGATAAGCTCGCCTTACTAAACCAAGTTCCTAAGTGAAACTACTTTTCGTCAGAATCAGTAGCTCAGCGCCTGCCGAACAACGCAGTGAGCTGCTGAAACAATAATGTATGAAACTCGTTGTTTGCTTTGACCTCAGATCTTTTTAATATGTGATCTGGCTTTCTTTATAGACCTCACTATAGGGCGATAGTAAACAAATCCTTAATCCATCCTGGAGTTGTTGTAGTTCTTTATTCTTTGAAGGGTATCGTGGCCCACGCATATTAGCAGGTGTCCTTTCAAAACCAGCGATATGCGAATTCACTGTCACTCATAAGCATACTCCCCATCCATGTGGTACTTCCAAGATTCTCATTCAATTTGTTTCATTTTTGGTTCTAAAAATTAAACATTTATCGAGGCCAACGTGTTATTTGCCTCTGAAAACATCTGACCCTGATTTCGCAGACTTAAGGCACTTTCTTGTGTATTAGGATGCTCATATGGAAACCCGTCATCTGACCTTCTGATGAAAGCACACTTTCCTACAATGGAAGCAGAAATCATACAAATGTACCAGAATTCCACTACTAGAGTTGCATTTAGGAGCAGAAAGTAATAGAAATGTTACATCTTTGCTACCAATCTGATCCAATGTGAGCAGGCACATCTAAATAAAAGAGATCTGATCAGTGTATGAGTGCGTAAGCTAATATATATGTGGCCTTTCCCTGGTCTGTTTATACAACTGGAGTCCCTTGCTTCTGCCTTCCGCATATATCCACGAACATCGTCAGTGAATTTTCAAAAAGTGCATCGACCTGCCATCTTTTGGGAGAAAAATCGAAATCGACAAATGCCAACAAGATTCTAACATACCACATCCAAAGATATAGATGAGTTCATTGGGATCTACTGTGAGCTACCCACATACTTCCTCTCAGTAGCTTGGCTTTGTGCGTAAGTACGAAACAGGTTTTCTCCGGCGACGGCCAAATACACTCAAACAAGTGGAAGAAAGTGAAATAGAAAACCAGTTTACGTTCTTAGATTTTTTTTTTATTTTCAAAGAAAGTTTAATACTGGTTTTTCTAGAGAAGAAGAAGAAAACTTGAGCTAAAAACTTGGCATACTCCACGTGGAGCCATGTCAAATGACGTTCAGTAGCTGTAAGATCTTTTCCTAATTTAGTGTGCCAGCTGCAGCTTAAGAGGCCACAAGCTGTGTTGCATCTTTTTGTCCTTAAATTTAGTCTTGAATCCGTTTCAGTTGTATGTATGATGTACATCAGTCCGCTTGGAGTACTTAAGCTACTCCTTTTGAATACAGTAGGTAAGACCTCATAAATAATCGTATGCCTTATGATTCGCTGCTAGTACTGGACTCCAGTATCCAAATTTGATATAGACTGTACCATATTACTGTACTAAGATCTTACGCATACCTACTGTAATAGACCATGTATTGTGAATTAATTTTCAGATTTCATTGCAAAATAGAATCCCTTGGACTCCTGACAATATTCACAGATTCACACAATACTTAAACAGCTCTCCAAAAATTTACAGAAAATCTCAAAAAGTGCATCGATCCGCCATCTGTTGGGAGTCAAATCGTTAACCACAAACACAAACAAGATTAAAACGTAACACATTCAGAACTACTCTGCTCTTACAATTGTCACACACGTAAAGCATTTGATGTATGCGTGTAAGAACAGATGTTTGTTTATCCCAGCCGAGTTTGCGAAAGAGCGAGTGAGACCAGTAGGCTAAGCTCTTCTAGTCAAAACCAAGTTTCGTTACACTGATTCTCCTCTGTTTGGCATACATTGAGTGAGAATTGAAAACTGGTTTTACTGGGTAAGAAGAAGATCGAAAAGATAAGCTTGGCTTACTTTAATGAAGTGACTAAGTGAAACTAGAATCAGTAGCCTAGCGTTAGTCGACGTAGTTAGATCTGGGAGCTGAATCTAGTGAAGCAAGAATGTCATGGGATTCGATTTCATTGTAAGTAATTGGTCGTTAAATCGAGCCTATAGTCTGAAATTTCACAGCCTTTCGGAACAATACAAAGGCTCTGTGTAAGTATTTGTCCCAAATATTCAACTTACCTGCTTGCATTGATTTTCTTTGATGCTCTTTCTTTAGATAACAAGTCCTATACTTTGTTTTATTTGTTTCAGGAAATTGTTTATATGGTACTCAAGATAAATGAAGACATCACAGTTGTTAGAGATCAAGATTTAAGCAAAGCAGCATTGTGCTTGACACAACGTAAGGCTTTTAAAACCAGTTAATGGAGCAGAAATGTCAAATTCATAAAAACCCAACAACCCAACTATCAAGTGAATTTAAAACAAACACTCGCAACAGTTCCATTTTCAACAAATACCCCATTAAATGGACATTTTCCAACCAACCAAAATGGCTACCAACAAGTTGCATACAAGCATCTAGCAGACACAAGCCATCTCTAACAAATTACAACAAAACTACTTAAAAGCTTAACTTTAACATTAACTATCCTTAATTTCCTATTTCAAACCAACATGTACTCAAATTCAGTACCAATAAATATTGTTTTAAATCAAATTACATGCGTCTCCTTAAAATTCAATGCAAAACCATCAAAACTGCAAAAAAAAATTCATTTCATGCGATCGCGCATCTCTAATTTGCAACAATTACACATCTCTAGCAACCAGCTGAAAACAAAAAATTTCAGCTGGGATACCTACTTGCTGAGCATGGTCGCCTGGTATTTTTCAAAAATTTTTGAATTTTTCGTGAAAAAAATTTTTTTTTTAAGTTTTTTTTTTGGATTTCATGATTTTATGATTTTTATGGTTTTTGGTGGAATTTTTCTATTTTTGGAACATGAAGGTTCTTGGGAAGGTTTTACGGTGTAGGTGGGTTTTTAGGGAGCGGTTGAAGGAAAATTTTACCAAAAATAAAAAGAAAAGACTGAAGTGTTAGATTTGATTGTTTTTTATTGAGACAACTTTAGGCTTTTGTACAAACATTAGGGACTTAACTTTAAGGCTTCTGATGCTTTGAAGGTTATGTGGAAATGCCGGATGGTCAAGGTTGTGGGATGTGGTATTTTGCAGGAAAGAAGTCTTGGTTAAACTATCGAACCCGGAGTGTAGGGTACAGCTTCCGGTGACCAGCAGTGATATCCTTTGTAAAGCTGCGAATCAATGTGGATTTACTTTTAAGATTGGTAGGAAGCTGGTGAAAATAAAAGAAGCCCTAGCTGAGGTTGAATTTTTGGGTTCTCGTGTAGATCGATCGCTTCTAAGTGTTTCTTAATCTCGTAAAAATAGTTCGTCCAGTTGAACCTGAAAGACAGTATTGAAATAAGACCGATTTCAGACCATAGGTTCGATTTAACGACTAATTACTTACAATGAAATCGAATCTCATGACATTCTTGCTTCACATTCCTCAGACTACAGACCTCCCTAGGTCAACTAACGTTGAGTTACTGATTCTAGTTTCACTTGGTCACTCCATTTAGTAAGCCAAGCTTACCTTTTCAGTCTCCTTCTTACCCAGTAAAACCAGTTTTCAATTCCCACTCAATGTATGCCAAACAGAGGAGAATCAGTGTAGCGAAGCTTGGTTTTGACTAGAAGAGCTTAGCCTACTGGTCTCACTCGCTCTTTCGCAAACTCGGCTGGGATAAACAAACATCTGTTCTTACACGCATACATCAAATGCTTTACGTGTGTGACAATTGTAAGAGCAGAGTAGTTCTGAATGTGTTACGTTTTAATCTTGTTTGTATTTGTGGATAACGATTTGACTCCCAACAGATGGCGGGTCGATGCACTATTTCAGATTTTCGGTAAATTTTTGGAGAGGTATTTCAGTAATCTGTGAATCT
The DNA here is from genome assembly GCA_963583995.1 of Xylota segnis. NCBI lineage: Eukaryota > Metazoa > Arthropoda > Insecta > Diptera > Syrphidae > Xylota > Xylota segnis. The sequence goes on from OY757238.1 coordinate 8,030,805, forward strand.
GTGAATATTGTCAGGAGTCAAAGGGATTCTAAATTGCAATGAAATCTGAAAATTAATTCACAATACGTGGTCTATTACAGTAGTTATGCTTAAGATCTTAGTACAGTAATATTGTATAGTCTTTATCAAATTTGGATACTAGAGACCAGTGCTAGCAGCGAATCATAAGGCGACTTAGGTATGTACCTACTGTATTCAAAAGGAGTAGCTTAAGTACTCCAAGCGGACTGATGTACATCATACATACAACTGAAACGCAATCAAGACTAAATTTAAGGACAAAAAGATGCAACGCAGCTTGTGGCCTCTTAAGCTGCGCTGGCACACTAAATTAGGAAAAGATCTTACAGCTACTGAACGTCATTTGACATGGCTCCACGTGGAGTATGCCAAGTTTGTAGCTCAAGTTTTCTTCTTCTTCTCTAGAAAAACCAGTATTCCACTCTCTTTGAAAATAAAAAAAAAAGTCTGACAGCGAAAACTGGTTTCTTATTTCACTTTCTTCCACTTGTTTGAGTGTATTCGGCTGTCACTGGAGAAAACCTGTTTTGTACTTACGCATACAGCCAAGCTACTGAGAGGAAATGTGTCCCAATGAACTCATCTGGATCTTCGGATGTGGTATGTTAGAATCTTGTTGGTATTTGTCGATATCGATTTTATTTCCAATAGATGGCAGGTCGATGCACTTTTTGAAAACTCAATTTTAGAAGAAGTGAGGATCTGCAAATGGCTTCGAATGGATAAATTTTAGGTTTTTGATGTTAACTTCATCAGAGAGTAGGCCTAGGTCTAAATGATGTATGAAAGAAATATAGAAAAGGATAATGTCTATATTTTTTCTTAAGCAATTTTTTTCGACTTCCTAGTAAAAATATTGCAAAAATCATATTTTTTTAATTAATCTGTCTGCTCGTGGACCGATTTCAAAAATGTCTGCATCAGACACTCCACAGAGTCCTAAGAAGACTACCACACCGAATTTTATTTTTCCACCTCATCGCTTTCAGCACGAAAACGCAATTTTTCCTATCTCTAACCGTTTCCGAGATATTCAACAAAACCTCTTAAAACAGACTTATCCTCGTTCTGAAGGATCCTGCTGCCACACAACCCTCGTTTCATCAAAATTTCTTTTACATCCCAACTTACCAAAGTCACACCTATCGAAATAAACCAAAATAACCTCTTAGTTCTCAAAATTAACGCAAAAAACTAGGAAAAACTGACGAAATTGATGATTTTCTTAGCCTTACACGAAATCCAGGAAATAGTGCAGTGAAATTCTTATTTATTTTTCTGCACTTTTTGGCTCGGAACGAGTTGTTTTGCGGATTTTTTGAAAAACGAAAATTCCTTGAAAGTAATGATGGAAAATGATTAGGACACTTTGCTTTAGCTATTTATTGAATGAGTCCATTGCATTTTGAGCTTATTTTGCCCTAAAACTGCACAAATCATCCAAAATCATGAGAACAGATTAGCTTTGATGAATGGAACGTACCCCATTTTATGGACTGTTTTGTGAACAAAATTATCTAAAAATATTGAAAATTGTAAAGTAAATAACGGCAAAGACCTAATTCAGGGGTTATTTAACGCGATTTTGGTAACGATTTTGCCGTCGGCTTATTAGCCATTTAGTCCTCAAATTCATCAAACTTGGAGTTTAAAAGCTATTGTAATCACGAAGATGGCTAAGTATTTCACTAAGTATTACTAAATTCATTAGAAAATGCAGCAATTGTCCACATTCGTTTAGAAAGGATGTGGAAATGTTGGTACACAGGGTACAGGGACCTATCTCGTTGTCGTCTAGTGCTATACCATATCTGACTATAGACTCCGTGAAGCCGTGATAGTGTTTTGAAAATTCGCAGATCCACTAGTTCCATCAGGTTAAGAGAATGAAAAGTGAAGTAAATCTGTTTCCTGTGGGTAAAGTCGTGACTCGACTCAGTGATTAGTGCGTTGGACACCATGATTGCGATTCGAGGTAGCTTCCCACGATACGAGAGCATGATCGTAATCGGGTTTCTGTTTAAAAATTCAATTCAGATATTAAACATTTGGGTGAAGAATATAACAGAAATTATTGTTAAAAGCTAAGAGCTAGGCAAAGGTCCAGTTCTTAAAAAGAGCTCTTTATGCATGTTGCACCATAAGAATCGAGTTGCGATTCTCCACTAACCCTATTTCTATGTGGAATGTGGTTGTCCCAAATCCGTTCTTGATTCCCCCTGCAGATGGAAGCCTTGTTTATCCCTCAAGGGGGCCGCATATGACAAATATGATAAGCTGATGCAATTCAGCGTAAAGCATTATTTGAAATGTTCCAAGCCAATCTGGTGAATAGTTCAATGTTTGTAATTCACACCGAATTCTCGTTACTAGTTTGCCTTCTGCCCATGCGGCGTCATTAGCAATACAACGCGGTAGCCACATGCCCTAATTGAGGTTACAAACAGCAAATACTAGATAAGATATTATACTACCCCACCACAGAGCCCATCGTGGCCCACAAAATCACTCCCACTCAATGCCTATTGACAATAAATTTCCACTAAAATCTTGATTACAGCTTATGTATCTTCCTGCCACGTAAACAGTTTATCATCATTATCGATCTGTTTAGACCCAGATTCTTGACTTCCATTCCCATTTCTATGTTAAAATATTAAACATTTCTGTCATCTTTTTTCTTTGTCGCCGTCGTTACTTCTCAAAATGGTTAAGGAGACGCCACCCACTCAAAAAAAAAATATCGATTTTTGTAACTCCAACCCAACCTAACCCAAGCAGACAAACAATAACAACAACCACCCACAACGATGACGACAAAAATTAAGGAGACTTCTCGTTCCGTTTTCACTAATAATAAATTCTACTCATAAACCGAGAAATTCACATGGATGCTTTGACTGCTTCATCCCTCCCACCCATCTCGGTTAAACAAGAATACTAACGCTGACTGGCGGCGGCGGCGGCGGACAGTCTTCAGGCCGACGGGGATGGAAATACCTAACTGACTGACTGCCTGCAGACGTGAATGGTTTGTCCCATTAAAACCTCTTTACATCCATCAATAAACTATTCAAAAGTTGCCCAAATGCCAGAGAGAGATGGAAAAAGAGAAAAAAAAAATCTCATCCCGTCTAGAGGACGATGAGGATGACTGGATGGTGGGAGCATATGTATGGCCAGCCAGCATCTGAACGAAATAACGATGTTAAATTTTTCCATTTATGTTCCTGGCTCCTAAAGTATCCCACTGAACTTGAGATACACTTATTCGCATTCGTACCTTTTCACAATTACCTTACCGATGCCGGATGAATGTTTACCATCCGGTCAGGATGATGGCTACTGCCTACCAGAGAGCCGAAAAAAAAAAAAATGAAAATCACCACAGAGATGATGTTTCGGTATCCTTCGGCCCCTCTGGGGGCTTTCTATTCTTTCTCTGACTTCTGGTGGACCAACAACGGCCGCCATTTGCCAGTTTATTCAAAAAGGGTTCGTTCGTCTTTTTTTTTTGTTTAACCTACCTTGGGAGTTTTATGTGCGCGCCAAGATGGACGATGACGATGGTAGTTTTCGGGGTGCTGAGGGTTTCATATGGACATTTACCTCATAAAGTTACGTGCATATAAAATTGTGAAAATTCGTCCTTAGAAAGCCACGGAGAAACAACAAAAAAAAAAAAAAAAGGAAGAAACTGCGCCTGTAAGCGAAGGATTCTTTATTATTCTTTCGGTGGCTGGTGTTTGGGTTTACTTCGTCCGCTTTGTCCTACCGATCTTTCTCTCTGTCTCTCTCTCTCTCTCTCTCTCTCTCTCTCTCTAATCCTGTGGTGGTTGTAGTTATTTTAGGAGGGGACAAATGGTTTTATTTTTGTGCCTTGCCATGTGTCGTCTGTTTATGATATATGTTCAACGGTATGTCGCTGCTTAATAGGGTTGCCAAATTACGTTATAAATTATTTTAGGGCTATGTGAATTGTTAGGCGAACCGATGTGGGGCCGAGTGCTTTGCAATCGGTTTTTAGTTTCTTTTTGGTTTTATTGCAGTGAAAATTGCTGCGATTAAATGTAAAGAGAGGGACAAATTTAATGCCACGTGGAGGGACTTTTTGCGAGGACTTCTAATGGACAGAGAAGAATCATTGCTTGGGTAGGACTCATAGAGTTGCAATGTACACCAATCAACTCAGTCATGGGAACTTCATCTAGTCTTCAACTTTGATCACATTCTCTGCCAAATGACTTCATAAGCAGGTCGAAGAGTGGGCGCCGGGAAGAAGGAGGTGCAGCAAGTGACAATGACGACCATCAAGTTCACAGCATTTATTCAAAGCAAACGATGATCAATGTTGCAGTCACGAAGTCATTCCGCACAAACTTACGAACGAATATTCACTTTGTCTTAATGGTCTGATAGTCAAGGACCTAGCATTTCTCATCCTTTCAGGTTCTACGCGCTCTTAAGAGCTCTTTATGATGAATATACTTCCGGATGTTTGTCAGAGGTTCTGATGAGGTGGTGAAGTAAAGAAGAAAAATCAAGCTTTGAGGTTCTTTGGATTTTGAATCTCAAACTTTCGCTCAGTAACCCGGGGAATAAACTAATGATCCAAGGCATTCACAGTCACAAGAGCTTTGACTTTTCCAAGAGGGTGCCACTATTGTCTGTCCCTTTTATAAGCACTCGTCTATAAGGAATATTGTAGTACCCTGAAAACCAGGCAAATTTTCTTCATCGTTCATTACTTCGATTGCTGTTTGGCTTCCAAAAATCCTTGATGAATTCAAGCCTTATCCGCAGTTGGTACTCATCTCACTTAATGACTGATAAGTGAGAACGAAAAGTGTTGACAAATCTAATTTTAGTTATATGCTTCGAATCATACTCTGAAACGTATTCGTGTTAAAAATGTCTGAGAAAAGTGAACCTACTTACGAACTTAATGGGCCCTAGATCTCTAGCGACTCTCTTCAATTCTGAGCACGGTGCTACCAGTTGCCTAGATCCAGTACTCTATGAAGGTCAACTAGGACCGACCAACCATGTCAATGTCATTCACGTATCGCAGCAGTTACACAGATTTGTTGAATATGGAAAACTTCGTGTTAGGACCTGTCCCGAGGATTTGTTTCCGAACTGCACGATGGGTCAGTTCTGCCAGTATCTCTAACTCGGCTATCGTATGGTAGAGCTCAAGACAATGAATCCTGTGGAGCGTTGAGGTCAATGAAGATGGTAAGTCTTGGCTTGAAATTGGTTCATCTTGTTCAGGACTTGCCTTAGTATGAAAATTTGGTTGATCTTCCAAGTCGGAAGCCACACTGGTACATGTCGATAAGTGTGTTGGGCATAGAGGGTTCCGTCGTACAGTACATTGTACAGAATCTTCGGCACTAAGTGGGGATATCCCTTAAAAGTTTCTTCAAGACATAGAGTTAGGCATAGTAGAGCTGGTAGTCAAGTCATGGGGCATGGCTTCCGGTCATACTTGGTGATGATTTGGTACATGAACCTTACCTAAACATTATTTCCCTGTTTGACGTGATGTTCTTCTGAGCTAACCTCTTCAAAACCGGAAGAAGGGAGGATTTTTTTTTTGACTGGATGGGAGTTGTTTCTGCTAGTCACTGACTAGGTTTCCTTCAATGGTTCGAAGAGCGCGGAATCCGGTAGGTATCAATTCCTTGGGTTCCCTAGAAAACATCTGGATGTTGTTTCAGTCTTGAGGCTCTTCGATATCCATCCGTTTCGGATACATCTTTCCGCTGCTTGAAGCTAATCACAGTTCAAGGAGCGTAAGCATCCTTTTCTTTTAAATAGAATCGTTCCATCAAACCTCCAACAAATGCAATTTCCTTCAGATAACCTTAAAGGACTCAAATGAACAGCAACAAAAAAAAAGAAATGCAATTATGGCTTCGGCGGCAGAAGGGAACACTTTCTCAATGCTATTAATCATACTTCAAAATTCCAGTTGAATATGTGTTGTTGAAACCTTCCTCAACTTGGAATAAATTTCACCAACTGCACCACCAGTCTCCGCTCTCCATCAAAGAAAAGAAAAAAAAAAAGCCTGCAGCAGCACAAGCCAGACGATAGAAAAACACAAGCAGAGAAATTAATCATTTTAAAATGACAAGCGCACTCTTAACCACTGTCGATTCCAGGATACCCTATGTAAGTGTTGCTGTGAATGATGAAAAAAAAAAAAGAAGTCCTTCCTCCTGGTGAAACAAATAAAGCTTATAAAGTTGTGTTGCTTCTCCTTTCTCTCTCTCTCTCTCTTATACATCTTTCATCAGCAGACTTTGACGCAACTGACATCCTCATCCTTGATCACCGCCATCATTCGCATACCACTTGGCAGTCCCAATGCAAGCCACCACCACCGCCGCCGCCGCTGTCGCCGCCGCCTGGTGTTGGCAATTTCGAATTCCAACTTAAGTGGGTTTCATAATGTCATTACACCACATAACCTAAATACGCTCCTCAGCCAAACTTAATGAATTCGAAATTGAAACGAAATCAACTTCTGAGGTTTTTGCCATTTTCTGGAAAATATACAGATACACACTCGTATCTAGATGCTTTTTTCCTTTCTCTTCTGTTTTTTTTTTTTTTTTGGGGGTAGAGAGTTGGGAACTGTTGGATAGGATGGAACTGAGTGAGAGCATCCTTTCCCCCATTCTGCTGTACTGTGACGAATGAGGTTATGGTTCCTAATGGTGGTCGTGACGTGACGGCGGCGGCAGTGGCGGTGGTGGTGGCAAAGTCATTCCGTACGCTAATGGTTATGAAATAGGCTTTGAGAGAGCAGCGTGCTAAGTTGCTTCTGATGTGTTTGTGCTAAGTAAATTGAAAATTTGCTCTTTTGAGGTTTAACTTTTCGTGTGTTTATGAATGGAGCTGATGTTGTGCATGGAGCGGAAGTAGCACCAAACATACTTATGTGTGTATACCTACATTACATCGGAATGTGTGTTTTGCAGTCATCATCATCATACTCCTTCTCATCATCATCATCATCATCATCATCATCATCATCATCATCATCATCATCCTCCTCATCATCATCATCAGTGGAGGTAGAAGCAGTATAGTAGCGACAGCAGCGTGTATTTGTTGACGCAAAAGTTTAATTCGAACGGAATTTTTGTGACCTTTGCGCAATGTTTGTTGAAGGAATCTTTTGCTAACCTTTGCGCAACTTGTGTGGGGTTTTCAGGGCTGTAAGGTTGAAGGGGTTAAATTAGCGCAATGGAGAGGAAATTAATTTTGCGATGTGTGGTTTTTAGAAGTCTGTTTACTAGGTCTCCGCCGAATGACTTAATTAGAAATGGAATTAGTTTACGGCGCTGTGTACGAATTTCAAAGAAATTGTCATAGATTTGCTTACTAAGTTGAGTCGAGTTTTTTTTTACTTTTGGATATGTAGCCCGGTGAGAGGTATTCAAACAAAACCATAGACGAGGTAGGTAAGCAGGTAATCAAGCCACAAGAGGGAGTGTTTTGAGTGAACACTAAGTTCTGAAACATAGCCAGAGTCCTCTTCTTCTCCAATTTGATCTAAGGGTAGTCATTGGAGACCCGAAAAGCAGCGGTGTATCGAAAGTGAGCCTTAGGAGAAGGTAGGGCCCTACGTAAATGGATGAAGGCCAATATTTTTTCAATAAGTCGTGCTTACATAACTTCAGACAAGGCGACCTGTGTCATTAAAAAAATTCTTCCGATCGATAAAAGTTGGACGGCGTTCTGGAAGACGGAACAGAGGGTTAAGATCACACGCCTACGAGAGAGAACGGAAAAGAAAGGAAGGGATACTTGAGCCATTAATGAAAAGGCAGGGGGACCTATTATCCGTTTCCAAGCAGGGCTTCTCTAGCAACTTGCTAGTGGAAATTGTTTGTACAGTTGGTAACTACGAGTACCTGCATATGTCTCTACCGATTGAAGCACGTTGTCTGGCCGTCTATTATACATGAAGGACTCAATGAAAAACTGCTTCCAAGATGACGTGTCTGACGTGAGTTAAAGGGACTGAAACGAGACAGGAAAAGGAGGAAGATGGTGATATGAATTGGGGAAGAAAATATCTGGCTAATTTCTTTCGCGGGCAGATGTACTAAATAGTGAGAGGTAGACAGTACGGACCATTCAAATATTTATCGGAGGACTTGAGCTTGGATTTTTGTTTCCAGTCTTTCTAATAGGAAGACAAGCAGTGGTAGGGCTATGAATACCTAAGAAACTACAATTTGTTAAGGTTGCTTGTAGGTAAGTATTAATGCAACTTGAGCACACTTATAGTCTTGAAGTTTAAGAGTTTTCTACTCGAGTTTTCTACTCGAGTTTTCGAGTCTATAGCTCCCAAAAGAAACAGTTGAATCATTTCGGATTCATGACTAGATTTGAGGACAAAGAAAGTCCAATGCTACACAGACACTAAATCGAGATAAGTACGCACAGCTACTGAAAGTCATTTCACATGGCTCCACGTGAAGTATGCCAAGTTTTTAGCTCAGACCTTCTTCTTCTTCTCTAGAAAAACCAGTATTCCACTCTCTTTGAAAATAAAAAAAAAGTCTGCCATCCAAAACTGGTTTCTGATTTGATCTACTTCCACTTGTTTGAGTGTATTTGGCCGTCGCCGGAGAAAACCTGTTTTGTATACATACGAACACAGCCAAGCTACTGAGAAGTGTGTGGGTAGCTAGCTTACAGTAGGTCCCAATGAACTCATCTGGATCTTTGAATGTGGTCTGTTAGAATCTTGATTGTATTCGTTTTGTGGGATTATTTTTCCAATAGATGGCAGGTCGATGCACTTTTTGAGATTTGATATTCAATTTCAAAGGTTTTACTGAGACTTATCCGAAACCAAAATTGGTATATGCAGACAGGCAATGCGCATTTGATAAAATTGTCTGATATATGGTCTTAAATGGCAAAATGGAGAAAAACATGGGGCCCAACATTTGATAACGTAGAGCACATCAAATAGTTTCTCTACACCTTCTCAGGCTATCAAGTTACAGATTCTTTTCATATTAAATGACGAACCCAATATTGGTACTTGATTGACGCCTGAAGCTTTTTCTTACATCCTCCAACATATGGCTCTTTACATTCACCCTGGCATAAAAGACTACTACAGACTTGGAGCTGTTGCCAATGAATATCAGCAGACGCCTCTTGTCGTACCCATAGGCAGCCATAGTCTTCCTTCTCTCTTCCACACACGTATCGCCTTATCTGTGCACTCACATTGTATCATTTTTCTGGTACCATTGTAACATTTCTATTACCTTCTGCTCCTAAACGCAACTCTAGTAGTGGAAATCTGACACTTAAGTGTGGTTTATGCTCCCATCGTAGGAAACTAGGTACTTACACTTCCTTTTGTAATCGAGTAAGCCTCTCCATTCTGTTTATCACTTGAGTCTTCTTCTTCCTCACTAATACAAATGTAATCCAATCTTAGCAGAGCAAGTCTGAGCACGGAACTTGGCTCGCGTTCTCACTCTCTACCTCTCTGTTTCTCACTGAGTAAATGTGCTCTCGCTTTCAAACAGCCAGTGTGTGGTGTAGGCAAAGGAGTCAGAATGAATTTTTCTACTAACTTTCAATGTGATTGTAAGTATGATGAATGTATTGGGTTTTCTCCCAATAGATGGCAGGTCGATGCACTTTTTGAAAAATCACTGACGAAGCAAGGGACTCCCGTTGTCCCTAACACATCTAGGCCTGCGAGAATGTGTGTTTTCTTCTATTTTTCCAGTTAAATCGTAAGAACCTTTAACATCTAAATAGTACCAACATTTATGAAGATGTCTACTGGTGCAGACAACTTGAACCAAAGTGCATCCACGCACAATACTTCCCATGCCATCTCGACTGCAGTAAATACGCTGCTCGTATCCCTGTCGTATCCTAACATAACCACCATCCTAGGTTACATAACACCCTCCCTGCTCAACACTCCCCCCAGTAACTAAGCAATTCACTTTTTATCTAATTAACAAGGTGTCACAATATCCAATCAAGAGGCAACTTCCAAGGAAACACGCTGATGAGCATTTTCATGCAAAGCGCGGATAAGGCTGCCAGCCCTTAGTCCTTCACCTACAGTCTGAGCATCACTCGCTCATAATTTTCAATGGATATTTAGCACACCAGAAACTACTTAACCTCATAAATTAACCTAAATCCTACGTAGCATCGTGTAGAAGTTTAAAAAAAAAAAAAAATACAGGAAAACCAGTAAAATCCTAACCCACTCCTCCTGGAACCACGACCATGAACAAGCCACCTTAAGTTTAGAGAAGAAATATTCCCGTTAAAAATGTTACTTTTTCTCAGGTGAATTCGACGGGCGGCCAGCAGGTTGGGTCCCTTTATACGACGAGGTGGCCATCCCCTCCAGCGCACACACACAATTTCGGGCATCCCTTACGGTCGGGTATGGTGGTGCTTTGGGAGATGAAATTTATTTCTACCCCCTCAACCCCATAAAACGATCCAGCAACAGAGAGGGACAGGCAGAAAGGGGAGAAGAAAAAAAAGGTAAACTTCCAGAGAAACACAACTTATCGAGAAATCAGAAGATGTAAACTGCTCAGGTAAGAGGCTGGGGGTGGCATGACTCCTCTATGTGGTACTTGCTCTTACTGCCGGCGTGTCGGCGTGGTCGTCGTTTAGCCAAGGAATATGTATAAACACCCACAGAAAATAGACGTATGTAGCTGTACGTTGAAGAAGGAAAAGTTTAAAAGGCCGAGGCAGAACTTACAGCCTACCTGCTATCCCGGTGCTGATAGCAGGTACTGTGTTCAAGAGACAGAAGGTAACATAAGAAAAAAGAAAAACTTTTGCCAGACAACTTTAACATACATTTGCGGAAAGGGTTGCCAAAAAAATGTTCGCAGTCTTTTGGACAGGTTTTCCTGTTTCACCTTCTTTTTTTGTCTTGTTTTTTTGAAAGGGGAAGCTGGTGGTGGTGGCTTTCTTTTTATTTGTGCTCCCTAGAGAGGCATAAATGGTAGAAGGACTCCCTCTCTGTATGTGTGTGTGTGTTTTATAAATATATGACTTTGGAGTCAGGGTACACTTTTTAAGGGCACCCAAAAGCCAATGTTCTCTCAAGTGATGTCTAAATTTCTGAGGAGGAGAGTACCGCTCTTTTATATATATTATTCCATTTATATTTGGGCAGACATTTTATGACTTTTGAGAATGGGCTTGCTTGGGTTTTGAAATGTCTTGCTGTTAAAGGCCGGAGAGATCAAGGAAATGATTTAAGCGCTACGATACTGGTCTTAGAGGCTGTGAAGGGATGGAGTTTTATAGCTGGATGTGGGGAGTTTTCTTTTTATTGTTTTTTTTTTTTTTTTGTGAAGTCATTCTGTGGCTTGAATTGGATTGTGTTAGGTTCAAAATATTCACAGTTGAGCGGTGAGTGTTTGATTGGATTTACATGAAGTGGTTATGGCGTAATTTTAGCACCAATGTCTGTAAAAGAATAATCCTTGGGTAAGATTACTGCCATCACAGTGATAGTAAAAAACAGAGGTTTGAATGACTTTAATATTTCCCACAAAGAAGTTGAACGCGCCATCTAGCGAAGAGGAATTTTATGATATCCTGTGCCTTGTCAGCTTTGAATATGACGGCAAGTTTGTACTCGGTGACACATTGGCTACAATGCTACTGAGATAGCAACTGGTAGTCTATACAAAGCCCATGGTATGGTGGCCTCTGGATAGAAGAAGAAAAAGTAATGGTAGTAACTGTAAGCTGTAATGAACAACATGGGCAGAAAAGTTGAATACCAAGTTAGTAGATTGTACAAAAATAAAAGTTAAACGTTTTATCCGGGAGACTGAAAGAAAGCGACTGGTTGGGCATCGTCAAACTCAAAATTTAGGTCAAATTTAGTCACCGATTTGCAGGGAACGTTATAGGTACATATGTTGGAAGAACCTACGTAGAATGTCAAGCAAATCATCAAATCTTAAGCCGAGTAGGGCATGAATAGTCAGGATGTAGTGCCAATTTCAAAGGTAAGGAAGCCACTGTGATTACTCAGTACGACAACTGAAAGAGCAGCTTTGGAAGTCTTATCTAGAACGCAGATAAATATCGTGAAGGAGACACTCAGTTTTGGGAATGTTTCACTTTCCTGGGGGTGCTGTTAAGAAGAACTACATTTCTAGATTTCAAAACGCTTGAAGGGTAGAATTAAAGTCATGCTCCACTGCCAGTCTAAAAGGATACAATCAGATCGATTACTGTCATTCAAGCAGAATTGCTGGGAATAGGGACATAAAGATACCCATAAGCAACAGTCAGTGATAAACAGCTGACTAGCAAGGCTCTAGGTGTAGCTATATCATCGTCCAAGCCATATTGATATGTTGCCTAGGTCAGTATTCTCAGGGTGCTAAGCAGGACCTACTTTTAAGTGAGATGATAAACGTTGAAATACTCCATCCTATTGAGAGCAATTAATGGACATATTTTCTCTGAAGACCAACGACTGGTGGTATAAATAGCAAGTCAGTGTCATGTGCCAGGAAATATGGCTAAACTAGAGTACAAGAAAGGAGTCAAGTAGATATTGCAAGAATCTAAGCGATTAGCACTCACGGTTGACATGCAGCATAGGCCATCTCCCATCTCTAAGCACATATTGACTTATAAAGAATCCAGAAGAACTGAGACCTACCCTTTGTAGAAGGGAGTTAGAGTAATAATAGCCTTGTTAAATGCAACTGAATGGATCGAAGTAGATCTGGTTACCTATGTACTTCCTTAGGTGGGGCGACAGTGCAGTCCAGGAGCAGACTTAAGTCTTCACTAAGAAGTCTTTTCGGGCAGTCCTGTCCTTAGCTAACTGGAGGACTCCAAGTCAAATGAGATTCGCTTTTACATTTGCACGTCAGTTAGGGAAGCATTTTCCTTTAGTCAGAGAGTCATCTGAAGAGCATTTACATGCATCTCATCTACACGTCTTAGCCATTTTAGCCGACTGATCGACAAGTTTTTGTTTATACATATAGAGTTCATCATCCCTTAAAGCCAGTCTAAATAGAGGGGATCGAGAATTGTATGAAGAATCTTTTCATCAACGCTGTGTCCAATTCGTCGGCATTGTGTGTCCCTTCTCGATGACAGTACATACTTGGTTTTGCCTTCATCTACGCTTAAACCCATTCTGATCTGAATACGCGCCAATGACAGTCTGATCTGTTCTGGCAATAAAGGCAATATTGTGGGCATACGCTAGTACTTGCACAGGACTTTGAAAGATAGTGCCTCCAGTGTTGACTTATGAATATCGCAACGTCCTTTCAAGTATGATGTTGAAATCGTCACATGAGATCGTGTCACCTCGTCTAGATCCTTTTATGGCATCAAACGTCTCGCTGAGGTTGTTACTGACCTTAGTAGAGCAGTGAGCGTTCTTCATTGTCATTCGCACAGTTCGATGAACTTGGCATGGATACCTGAACTAGACGTACAGCTCTCTGTACAAGTCGTTCTTGTAATGCTCTTATATGTGGTTTTTAAATCAGTAAAAGATTATGGATATCAGTTTGAATTTCTTGGCCATTTTTAAGTATCTCTTGCGTAATGATTGCAATAAGGGCCACATGTGTTCAGGTACTAAAAGAGGGCTTCGACCTTAGTATAGTAATGCTTGGCGGTCCTGATAAACGTAACAAAAGACACAATTTAAGGGAGAAATTGATTCTGAGCTTTAAGTATGTAAAAACCGAATGGCATAAGTCCACCCTTAACTGCTGTCAAAATTCTTATATTTGTTTTTAAAGAATGAGTGCTGTACCATCATATTTTTGTTTTTTTTCTTTTAATTTATTTTTTTTTTCATTCGGTGGCGTATACGTAACATTTTCACCGAAATGTTTGAAAGAAAAGTTCAAGGTACTAACTCAACAACAAACAGCTGTAGATATCACAAATTAAAAAGGATGTCTCTCCCTCCTAGACATCAACTCCCCCTCCAATTTGTTTGTCTGTCTTCAAAAGATACTTCAAAAATCCAACCTACCAACACAACAAGGCGCTTCGTTATGCAAAATTTAGCTAAAAAATGTCCTCAAATAACAAATAACCCGCTGAAGTGGCATTCAATGAACTCGTAAGGACGAAACGCGAACGGGAAATGTTCGCTACAATTTCAATACCTCATCGAAACAACTTGACATTTTTTTTTTATTTTCCATTTCGTTACAGGTTTTTATTGAGAAAATTTCGTTCAATAAAGAAAACTGTTTAAAAAAAAGAAAAAAACACATTTGAGACGCGAAAGGAACCGAAGCATAAAAATGTGAAAAACGAGCAAAGCTGGAGTGTGAGGCTGAGGTATGTATATTTCTTCTTGAGAAGGTATTCATCAAATCGATAAGGAGGTACATAATATTATTTTTTTTTCCTTTTTTTTGAAGGCAGACAACTACGTGTTATTGATGAATATTTGTGTTGCCATTAATTTTTAACTGGCGTGGCGGATGAAGCAAATTTTAGAGAGTAGCGACGTTTGGATGTCCTTGGACGGTTACGGTCTCGTACTCCTTTTTCTTTGAAAGTGGGTGTCATTTGAGAGAATTTTTTTTTTTCAGGAAAACGGTCAAAAAATCTAAATTCATGACTTACTTATAAGCTTTGGGATCAAAAAATGGATGTGCTGGCTTATTTATCTTTAATTTCTTGCCCTAATGAGATATTGGAACCTGGCAATCGATACAATCATTGGTAATAAGGTGTCAAAATTCCCAAAGGCCCTAATCCAAGTTTCAATCATAACCACTTGATACCAATTCCAGTGCTTGAAGCTGAAGTATGTACCCAAATTCGATTCGTATCCTTACTTCCCAGTGAATTGTTGAATTAATGAAACGCCTACCATCATCATCGACGTCATCACATTCTCCGTACAAACTCGCACACAAAATACATCATTATCCTTGTACAAGCACATTCCATCCTTCCATGATGCCTCAGTCTATCCATATGTGTGTGGGTATGTACATCTCAATGGAATAATCGAAATGATGACACCGCGCGACGCACCCATAGGCGCTGGTATCTAATTGGCAGCAAATGAATACCTGAGTAGAGAGGAGAAGACATCCCGTACACATCCCTGTGTAGAATTGCAAGGATTATCGTATTTCTAAATAACCGAATGAGGGTTTGCTGGTAAGACATCCTTTCAGCATCCAATTTCATTTAATATAGTCGTGAAGATAAGTGCATATTATAGGGACAATTGGTCAGGACCAATTTGAATATTGGATACAATTTCTCCGACTAATGACTGTCATTTGGTTTTCGTTCATTTCAAGTGGACCACTTGCCAGGAAACCAGCAGCACCAGTGGTAGGTAGTACGTACACGTAAGTAGATACGTCTTTGGCATATTAATTAATTTAATCGCATATCGGCAGATAATTTGATATTCAATTAATCGCTTGTGCAGCCAACAAGGATAATACTAATTTGTGTTGTGCAGCTAATGAACCGTGAAATTATTAGTAGAAAATCTAATTTAGCTAATGGCCGCTAGTTGTAGGCTCTTATATATTAATTTTGAACTAACTACCACATTTGAAACCGGATGAATGTGGGCCGAGTTTGATCTCCGTTTTGAGCGGAATTGGTTTGTTGAAGTTGTTGACCTTTCTTGATTGATTTGGAGTTCAGGACTTGATGGGGAATTTCGTTTGTTTGTTAATGAGGGTACACAGTGAAGTGTTCATCAAAAAGATACATTTCCCTTCGACATTGCTTAACGAAATCAATCTCCATTAAATGTATCTTTTGCATCTACATTCCGCCTGCTCGAGGTTGCTCCTCCGGCAAACAGGAGCAAAAACAAAAATCGTTTATCTAAATGCATCCACTGGGTGTTTGTTTTTTTTTTTTTTTGTTTTGGTTTGCTACGAGTAGCATCCCATCAGACATTTGATATTTGATGGATTGCCTTTCGAGAATCATTAATAATACAATACAAGTGTGCTTCACTTACAGATTCTTGATATTTGATTATTTGTCATTTGCACAACAAAAGCTGGCAGCTACGATACGATGCGGGAGACTAGGTTCAGTGTTTTTTTGTTTATGGACGAAGGTCGTTAGGGAAGATTTTTAGTAGTCTACGAGACGAGATGGCCTTAAAGAATTTAAGTGGAGAAGATGAGAGAGGCTCCACTTACTGTGATTGTAAAACATCCTGTGGGTATATAAGCGTCGGTCTTATTCCTTATGGCAGGAATTCTGTGGTATTACCATTTGCTGGTATAATACTGTGGAAGAGATATTCATTGAGTTCGATCCTGTGGGTCAAGAGATGGAAACTATCCTGAGAGGTCCTAGAATGTTTCAAAGCCGTCTTACTGATGGCTGCTGAATACAAGTTACTTGAAAGTAATGATTGATTCCACAGTTTTCTTGGAAGAAGCTCTTAGAATCTCTAACCACACAAAAAGGATCTGATTTGTTAAGTTTATGAACTGGTAGGAGATGTAGGTTGAATCTAAAGCTATAATCGTTAAGTACTCCATGCGTCAGTAGACAGAATTAAAGCATTTGAGATAAAATAAATCGCCTGTATCAAGTTGAAGTCAGGAAAACATTGCCAAAGCTCCGCAACGCAAGATCTTGTCTACCACATTGTCCTAAGGCTCATAGAACTGATGGACATCTTTTAATGGGGTTTTAGGCCAGGAAAATACAGAATTAACTAGATTTTCACACTTGGACTTGGGTAAATGGTGAGAAGACATTGAAGCACAACCAACCAAAATGGGTTTATCGGAGTCAAACCCCAGAACTCGGTATCAAAAAGGACGCCTACAATCAACGCTTGGAATAGAACATCACAATGCATTTTACAGGGACAATAAATTATCTGAAATAAACGCTGAATGGCTTGAACGCCCTGAATAACTAACGAAGTTGGTCTCAATGAACCAAGTTCTCCTTAGAAAGAACTACAAGCTGACCACTCGATTCTAGCGCCGAATACTCTTCTTATGTCCAACAGTACTTCAATAGCACGCCCTCACCTCATACAATACAAGAAAACAAGGACTAAAAACTTTGATCGCTAAACAGACCACAACTGACTCTCCTCATGGGTATCCTTAAAGGCCACAACTCAATGGTGCCCCTCTTAGCAGAATAAGAATCAGCACAGCTGCGCTACCCAGAGGGTCAGCATAGAGTTGTAGGAAGACAATCCTTGGACAAGTGTTTTTCAATGACTCCAGCGAACTAGAAACCACGAAAACCGGTTAGAGAAAGGAAGGCTGATTTTGCCATAGACTGATTGCAGGAGAATCTGTTCTCTTCTTTGTATCAGGTATCCCTACACTCTTGTGAATTCAATCACTCTTTCAGCCTGCCTATTTAATCGAACTATTTATTCGGTTGGGTTCACACAGAGAATGACTCCTCAATCCTGTGAAAACCAGTTCCTTTTAGGTATTCCCTACGATATTCGATGGATACACATAGAGGAGTCTCCTATTCTAACGGTGGTAAAAAGTTGCATAACCCAGAATACCCCAACGTTATCATTAGAATAGCTAAGTGGGCTTGGAGAAGAGGAGACAAACCCATTTTTACAACACTTAGGTCTACGCAGACTATTGACACCTATTTCTTTATTTTGAATCAGCTTCTTCTGAATTTAGGGCCAATTCAGTCCCAGGGAGTCCTTTATCGTCTCCCAGCTAAACCGTACCACATGGTGTGTACCAAGAATGTTGATCTTTTTCATCTATCCTGTAGAATCCTGTATTACGCATATTAACTTGGTCTTGGTAGTCCCTTGAAGCCTTCGTACCATTGGAAGTACCTGATGGATTTCCTTCAAATAGATATCAACTATCAGGATACAGTTTCCACTTACTGGTTAGAGGATTCATTGTACAAGACCCGAGCTATCTTGATAAGAAAATCGTAGGTTCTGTGATTGAAACCCTAATCTAGACATGTAAGGATAATAGATTCATGAACTTCATCAACAAGATGGTATTGTTTCAAATTTAGTTGGGAGTGCATTGGTATGAAACCTGGGTTATGTCCAACTGTGTTTCCAAGAGAAAGATTCAGATGAGCTCTCATCCAAATGTTAAAACTCATCATTTCCGACTTGATGGCATTGAACTTCTCCTCTTAAAATCATGATTAAGACCTAAACTTTAAAAAAAAACAAACTACCATCAAGCGAATTCCAACTTTTGGACCATTGTCTTGAGTCCTTATGGCATATGTGGTCCCTTCCGCCTAACACAAGGTGTTAGTTCCCTTGTAGAACACACCTAATAAATGTTTTCCCATTTGCTCAGGGAGAACAAAGGATGCTTGGACAAAAAGAGTCTAACCGCGCTTCACACACAACTCTCATTTCTTTCCGTTTCCAGCTTCGTATCCTGTGAACACACACACATACACATATAGTACACCAACATTGCGAGCCTATCTCGAGTAACATGCTGTTAAGATATTTGTAAGCTCTCGCCATGTTCCCTTGCAAATCCATTGTAAATCTGCGACCAAGTGGAAGGTGGAAGTAAAAAAAAAAAATACAAGGACCAACGTCATTGAATCCTTTCCGCAAATCGTCCTATTCTTCGTCGCCTTATCCAGATGCACATTCTCCGATAGGCGACCGACGACGTCTGACCAGTATGGCAAAACTGCCCAAGTTACCTTTAGTGTGGTCCGTAGCCACCACACTTTCATACAAAGGACCTGCCGGCCGACTCCCGAAATGAGTTATGCATGGACTCACACCCTCGCCTCGTGCATTTTCACCTTTGTTCGTTCGGAGGATAATTCCACATTATTGGATAGCTTATAGCCCCCCATGCAATATAAATTGCTCAAAATAAACTAAGTGCTTACAGATAATGGTGTGCGGTTACTGGTGGGGATTGGGGCACCTGGCAAGGACCAGTTGTACTTGCTATACACACCCGCTGGTGTAAATAAATTAAGAAACTCTCTCTCCCATCGCCTCTCTTTGTGTGTTGGGTAAATATTTTGGGGGGCTCAGCGATTCGTACATTGTCATCTTGGAGATGTGAATCATCACAGGATGTGGCTCTGGACCGAGAAGACACTAGCATACAGGGGAGCGGCTAACATTTGTGGTTGGTCTATATTAATTGGACTGACCATGGTTTAATTATTGTAATAGTATTTGCGCCCACCGACTGAGCCTCATAAAAGAGTGCCCTCACTCACACTCGCATGTCCGCAAACAATGTGCGTATGGAGGAAATGTCAGTTGTATAAGCTGGTTTTGTATGATGAGGATTATTGATTGAAGGACATTCCATGGGCTGGCTGGTGTGGTGTACAACTACTGAACGGGGAGAGGTGGGCTTTTGGTTTAAGTGACATCATTTATGCATTAGATTAATGACTGAACGATTAGGCAACCCGATAAGTTTACATTTTAATTAAAGTGATACGGGGAGGGTACGACGACTACGACGACTACGACGACGACAACGGCCGGGAAGGGACATAATCTCGGGCAATCACCAAACACTGTCACCACCACTTGATCCATGAAGTTTGTGTAAATGTCAATAGTTAACCACTGACAGATGGGCTTTACCGGAGGGGGCCTGTTGTGACTGTGTGTAGGTGGATGAACTTTGGCATTGTCTTGTCGTCCTGGCAAAGTGGTTGTTGTGTGATTCTTATGGCAGGGTGTGAAGAGGTGTGAGACTGACTTTGGGGGAAGGTTAAGTGAGGGTTGCGGTAGTTTCTCAATCAATGTCAGGCTGAATGATTTGCCTTCGAAGGTCGATTGGGAAAATTCTTATGTGGTAAGGACAGTGGTAGACTGATCATCATTCGATTGACCATCACTCTGCGTTTGCAGTGGTGGGGCTCTTTGTTTTCATATAGCGGTATTCAGAGCCCTGGTACAAGTCAAAGTAGATCTAAATTTTTAATGAAAGGAAAAGAATTTGGCCAATTTGTCGAACCTTGACGAGGAGATTGCGAGCTGGTCATGAAGAATAAGAGAACTCAGGGAATAACAAAAGAATATAATACTGTATTCACAAGTTGTTGGCCTCAGCGTCTACATTTTTATGTGTTTCGGGCAACACCTAACCCAGACCTATCGTTTGAAACCATCGAAATTGTTAGAAAAAGGCTGGTGACGTCCAAGGAATTGTCATCCATCCTTCAACCAAAAGTTGTTAGAGAAAAAGCCTATCCGGTTCGTGAACTTCCCAAAGAATGTAAAGACAGCCCCGACGGTATGCAAATTAACAGATACACGCCTGTATACAGAACCACAGGTGATGGTCATAGGGAATATTACACAGAAATCTCCGATTTCTACTTCGCTGCAGATCACAGAACTTTTGCGTCAGTAATTGATTTGCTAAAAATCGACAGAACGCTGTTGAAGCCTGTCTGTTGGAGCTACATCGTAAAACACAGGTTAAATAGACTTGGTACGAGTTCTAACCCGTGTGGTAGACCAATGTATCCTTCCAATTAAAGTGCCCTTGAGAAAGAAAGAAGACTCTACTTCCATACGGCTTATGCCATACAATAACGCATTCCTCAGTTTTCGGCGTGTTTTGTCAAAGTCAGAACTCAGAACAACGTGGTACTCTCTGAAACTCACTTTGGTTGATGGGGATGTGCTGATTTTTTGATCTGATCTCCAGATGGTAGGCAGGGGTCCAACATGTCCCATAGTATAGTTGTGTCCACATCTTTTGATTTAGGATAAGTATGCATTCAAATTTCTTGTGAATATCCCTGGAATATAGCCCCTTCTTCAGGATCTGAACAAAGTGCTGGCCCCCTTGGGAGGCATCTATAGCTAGAATATGTAGAAATTCATGGAATGGAACAAGCATCTGTACGTTTATAACCTCTACCCTAACCTTAATATATTGGATCCGCGTTTAACCCTGAACGCAGAAGGAAACCGTCGCCTGTTCCATGTCATACAAAGGAGTTCCATGATTCAGTAATCCACTGAATTTCCTATAAAATTCCCTGAATCATTGCCAAGGCACTAAATTTTGCACCGAACTCAACCTGGTTATAAGGTTATATAACAAACCCTAACAATCTTTTAAAAAAAGAAACAAAAACACTACCTTACCTCCACCAACTTATCGACCATTGCAAGCTGTCATTGTCATTTACAATTGACACTTCAGTGCAATTCGTTCCATCCGTGAGGATTCAATGTTTTGGAAAAGAATTTGCTTGAAAAAGTATAAATAAATTGAATAAATGTTGTGAAAATAATGTATTTTTGTGGTTCGAATGTTTGCTTGGCGTGTTTTCAAAGTTTGGTCCTTGAAAAACCACAAAAAGAATCGCTGCGCTTGTGTAATTTGCTTTCAAGGTTCGCTCGGACTTAAGCTCATGCGCGAGTGGGTCCAGAATTTAATTTAATTCCTCGTTCCATGACTTGTTTG
The DNA here is from genome assembly GCA_963583995.1 of Xylota segnis. Taxonomy (NCBI): domain Eukaryota; kingdom Metazoa; phylum Arthropoda; class Insecta; order Diptera; family Syrphidae; genus Xylota; species Xylota segnis. The sequence continues at coordinate 8,052,329 of OY757238.1, forward strand.
TATCGAATGAAACTGAAATATCGTGAAATTAGTCAATTCAACGTGTGGTATTCCAGCTGCGTGAGTGGTTCCAATCAGTCTTAAGCGTGTCTCAGTGCAATTGTGGCATTGGTGTCTCAAGGAATCCTGATGTCCCTCGTTTTCATATTTTGTATTTCGCTGATCTGTCACCTCCATGCCAGTGGTGTTCCCGTTTCAAAAAAATATATGTCCCCGTGTCCCTCATATTCCTCACAACCAGTGGTGATCTCAAATAGTTTCCACAAGAAACAGTGCATTATTGTGTGAAGTGTTGTTCCAGTGCTCAGTTCAAGTCGTTAAATCGATCCGTTTGAGTGATTCCTGTGTCCTGACAATATGCTGATACCATCCAACAAAAGGCATCCAGAGAGCAGTCATCACGAAACAAGAATGTTCTACTCCTGGTGAGTGATTTTGTACCTTCCTTCATTTCATTTACATAACTTTAGGATTCCTTTTTGTTTATTCGATCTCGACAAGTCTAAATTGCAGGAGCTATAAAGATTTAGTCTCTTCTTAGCCACTTTCTGTCCCCGATGTGTTTTTCCTTTCCGGAATCTTTCCATTACCATTTCGAAATATTTAGAGTTCCACGGAATTGGGTTTGGAATTTTTAGGGAAACCGTCTTTGGGATAATTATCCTTTCTTTGAATGGAGTGCAGAGGGAATTATATTTGGCACAGTGTGGAGGTTTTACTTCAGTGTTCATGATCGCATTAGGAAGCCAGAAGGCTTAAGAGTTTCAGACGTGGAAATGGCTATTCAGGCTCTGACTCAGATTTCCTCTTCCAATGTCCTGAATCTACAAGAGTATGGTTCACGGTTGTTTACATTTATGTCAGTCTTCGCATATGTTTTATCCTTTACAACTCCATAAGACTTTCTATTCCTACTCCGCACTGACGTCTAAGCATATCACTTCGGCCACACACAGAGGTTCTGTTCTGTCTTCTGTGTCCAAAATTTTTTATGGAAGTGATGTCTAAGTCGAGCGAGTGTTGTTCTTAGAACCTTCTTACTTAGCATGGTCTTGGGGATACTCTGTATGAGTTTCATGGACTGCCTCGCTTGGGCTCTTTATATTGGCCCAATGTTCTTGGAGACCGTCAACCGTCAATTATGTTATTTAGAAGTGGTCAGTGCTGAGTGGTATTGCAAAGCAAGACTTAGCACCTGATGTGTTTCTTCTCGTTAGCCTGGTCCTTGCTTTCGTACCCTTTATGTTTTTGAATCCAGGGAACAGGAGTCTTGGTAAAATCTTATAAGAGATTTAGACAAGCTTCCAATCTTAGGGAAGCTTAAAGCCTGCCATGCATGACTTAAGACCCATTATTTGTGTTTGACCAATACGAAGGATCGTAGATGACTTTCTGAGGCTGTTGCACTTTGGAAACTGACACCTTTTACTTCAGGTTCAACGCTGTTTCCTGTTTGTCAGATTTGGGAATTTGTTTTAAGTCATGTCTGCAACTCCCTGCACATGTACAGTACTAAAGTATTAAGCTGCAAAGACTCAGTTAGTACCCAAATTGATTTGCATGCGAAGATCCTTTGTCACCTCGGTATGACAGCAATCTAGAGTTAAACTGAATCTTAAGATTTGTATGACGCAGGGGATTACCTTTAAAAAAGGGAACACATTGTCATACGACCTGGTGATTTGAATGACCTGAAGAATGATGGGACATTCTTCCATGTAGACTACAATTCCCAGTAGACAGATGGAGAGTCTGGTTTCTAAGGGACTCCGGGGTGACAGCGCTGTTGGACTAAGGCCTTTTGAAGTTCAAAATTCTAATAACTATACTTTTAGTCCTATAACGGTCGAGATTGTTATTTCGGTCACAATTCTGTGGCCACTCAAGAGAAAGCCCATAAAGCGACTACCTTCGTCCTTCTGCTCAAAAGTATGTTTTCAATTATAAGCCAATTGACTTTCGAAAATCATATGCCTCACCTTAGGATGTGGTGTTCTTCCTTGGAGTTACTCTGCTGTCAGAGTCGACTTCGCTCTGCTATCGATATTAAGAGACTGTTCATTTGGTTGGTAATAAAGTACATATCTTGATCATCTCCAGCAATCTAGTCCAATCGTTTAAGTAGTTCAGCTACTACAGCATTCATGTGAAGATGGTCTGATACTAGATATCCTAACTAATACCAATGAATTCTCTACAACCTATCAAGGATCAAATCGTACTGCTAGTAGGGATTCCACCTAGAAAAGTAGATGTAACGAAGTTTGGTAGCAGCTTGAAGCTGCTGTACAATGGGAAGTTACTGAGGGAATTCCTTCAGTTAGGTGTCAACAAATAGGGCATTCCTTCCACCAAGTAATACGGGTAGTCAAGTAGTGCACAAGGTAGCAAGACGTCCAAATAGTTGAAGAAACGTTTGTGAACTACGAAAAGACACTATAATTGCATGCGTTGTCTGATTTCGTTGCAATAAATAGGATTCCTTTGCTAAGTAAACATTTTTTCTTGAAAAAATGTCGATATTTTATCAGAATTTCGGGTGTTGGTGGTGCAAGTCCTTTAACAAAGTTTAGTTCGAAATCAGATTAACATCGTGTTACATTGACAGAATCGTTCAAGTTGAAACTTAAAGGAAAGAAAGGACTAAGAAACTTAGGGAAACAGTAAAGAGTTTGACAGAGTGTCCAGTAAGTGTTGGGAAATCCTGTAACCCGGGAGCCATAAGCCGAGTTTGAGTGTAGACTACTAACTTGGTTGCGGCTTCAGGATTAAGTATAAGAGACATTCCTCAAGAAATATCTCCTCGACTAGTATCAGATGAAATTTGGAAAAAAAAAGTTACGTATACGCCACCGAAGTGTAATTTTTCATAGACTGCCTGCGTTACTAAGGAATCAAACTCCCACTCCTTGTCAACGACTGGGCGACGCTTTAACGCACGTCTGCCGGGTAATCACTGAAATTGCCAGCAAATTACCAGGGCCAGCGCTAGCGCCTAAGTGTACTCAATTTATTTACAACACACCTGCACTGTGGCCAGCACATCATGTACGAGCGAGTGTAACACATGGCTGTTGTTCCACCACTCGACTGGCACTGCTACCAGTTGGTGTGTCCATTTGTCAAAACATTAAATTTTCATTTGGCCGTGTCGCCCATGCGGTCGTCCACAAGTGCCATGGATTCCATGATTATTTTCCATTTTCTTCCTCTTTTCCTCTTTTTTTTTTTTTTTTGTTGAACTCATTTGATTTGTACAAAACCCTTTCTGTTCCTTTTTGTTATGAAATTCCCTAAAAAAAAAAAAAACTCCTGCCTGTAATATCCTCGCCAGGATACAAATACAAATTGTTTGAGATTTGGTGTCGGCCAGTGCACAACGTGTGTGCCCAGACTGGAGCAATATGTAACATAACCCTTCTCTGTGCATGAAATCATCATCAATTATAATAACTACAGTTTATGATTTTTTTCGTTTCTGTTACAATTCCGTTTCTCTATTAATTAATTCAAAGCGGGGCTACAGTACGGCGGGCGAGATCTAAAATTGAATTCCATAAATTCATTTGGCATGTATGTCGGTGTTGGTGTCGGTGGGGGGGAGTGTGTGGCGCTGGGCGCCCAGATAAATTGCCTTCGATTGCGCGTTTATATTATTAAAGGGAAATCGATTTTTTTTTTTTTAGAAAAAAAAGGATACATACATATGTATGTACATACAACATCATCAGCAAGGCAGAACAATGAAAACCGCACAATCTTGCTCTCTGTTACATTGTACATTCATGTTGGAATCGATTTTGATGTTTTTTCTGGTTCTCTTGTAATTTCTTGTTCGTATATTCCATTTGCTTGTTATTACAATGTAACTCTGGGGTTAAAGCCGCCCGCAAACAAAAGGGAGAATAAAAACTGGGTATGTGCCGTTTTTGTTTTTTTTTTGGTCGTTTGTGCCTAGTTTGTACATAGGGGCTGTGACTGTAGAGGGATAGACTGAGTTGGAGGACATCTAGTCAGTCAGTTGGTTGAATGGATTTCGGGTTCCGATAGGATGTTGGTTGCTAGTTTTTTGCAGGCCTCGGTCCTCGGTAACGAGTTGCTGTTCATTTTATTTTGCAGTTCAACATTAATTGAAAGTTTTGGAAATTTTAACGTTTGCACATCTAATTTCACTCGATGGACATCATCCTGACCTAGGGAGAGTCGAACAAGTACTTAGACAGACTAAAACTCTGAGAGTGGAGTATGTGTGACAAGAAAGGACACAGTTCAGAGATGTGAGTTCTCGTCGTGACCCCCGGAATCTACTCGTCTTAATCCGGAATTGCACGCTCACTAAGCCCGGCAACCTAAGACATTGTGTTCTAAGCAAAAGCATTACCAATCCCTGGAGCTGTACCTATAAGAATTAATCAAGAAACTACGCACTAAACCGTGTTTTATATCTGCATTGACGCGATAGTTGTACATTCTGGTAGGTTTCAGGACCAGGTACCAGAAAGGGATCCTTTGACTTTGTTATACTTTGAACAATTGACTTTTTGACACTTACCAGTGAGAGATGAAGCGATCTCTCATCTTGTCATGAATGTAGAAAACTCTAGATAAAGCACGGCCAAAACCAAGCAAAGCCTTGTGCTTAACATAAAGCACTCTTAGACACAATCTCTGAGTGAGCAATCTGAAAAGAATACGACTAAGTGCAGATGACCTCTGCAGAGTCTGAGAATAGGCGGGCTTAGAGGAAAGCACAACTCTTTCATATGCGAATGAATGAGGCAAGTGAAGAAAGTGGTCCTCGACAAATACCTGGGCCTTAGGCCTGTTAGGAATAAAACTATTGGCTATCACGAAATTTGTAACAATCTCAGGTGGTTAAGGGAGGCCGCGCAGTCAAGTCAAAGCCATTTAGCTCCTCCATCCAATGGACTCATTGGAGATTTGAGTGTTAGGTACGCATGAAGTGTCAGATCAGACAAGTGTCATCTGGTGAATTGAAGCTGATTGCTGCTTGGTCCAAACTTTCATCATGAGCTGTTTAGTAAGGTTACGTTAAGAATATGGGTAGACGAGTAAAAGAAATCCATAATCTGATACCTATTCGTGAGAGATGTCCTTTTCCCATTAATCCCATTCCTGGGAGCCAGCAAACCATTCAGCTGACTGCTGTTCAAGAAGTCCTTGAGTAGTCTGCTTTTTACCTCGTCTAGGTCATAAAAGAAGGTTGTTACTTAGTTTACTTGTTTCCTGTATCCTGCCATTTGTTCTAGGCTGACCACAGCCAGTATGCTCCATCGTGTGCATTTTCTGGCTATGTGGCTCATCTCTCTTTAGGTTTTTCTCGCCATCATGGGTTAGTAGGTTCTATTGCATCGGGGGGTTAGTTCTGGACTAGTCACCTTATCGAAAAATGCAAGGGCATAGCATAATTCAAGGTCCTAAGCGGTGTCTAGGCCTCATGACCCTACCATGAACAGTTAATGAGGCCAGATAACCAACACCTTACTATAAAATGAAAGCACATTTTATAGTAAGCACAGCTTTTCCATAAAAATCGGTCTGCCTTGACGGCATATTGGTGGAGAAAGCCACCTCCTTTAGGCGAGTTTGTATGACTTGCAGAGTTATCCAGTACTCAACCTTGCAGAATGGACTGAGAACGATACATTCTAAGTTGGTGCCATCGCTTGAAGATCAGTATCATTTTAGTGTCGGGTCACCGAAACTTTACATGGGGAATGACCCTTGAAGTGTGTTAGAGGAATGATTGCACTCCGTGTATCAGAGGCTAACTTGTGCATCCCTGATATCGTATCCTTCCCTTTCAAACAGACTGTGTATCATCAGCATTCACCTCATCAAGATGATGATCATCAGTAGAAGTTGGAGTCCTTCTGTTGGATTCTCATGGCTCTCCCATCGAAATGAAAATCTACAGCATATGTTTACTAACTAGACATTATTCCATTAGATTGTCCTCTGCCATCCTGCCTTCGTTTCTCTACCTATTTCGCTGGCAAAAACCGAAAGAAAAAAAAAAAACAGCCCTCACATCCACATTCGTTTTTAATCCTGGACACATAGAATGATGTGCGAGACATCCACCAGTAATGATTCCTGCATACGGACGACCGGTGAAGTGAGGTGTTCCGACGAGAGGAGCTGCTTGTGATGATGCAAAACAGGAACCAACTAACATTCGTATGAGAGACACGAGAAAATCACCAAACAAACTGTACACAGTATACAGTTGTCAGGATAATAATAGAATAGCAGAACCTAGTGGAGCATCTGAAAACAAACAGAAACAAAAAAAAAAAAACTCAATCTCTCTCCCCAGTAGGCTGAAACTGAAATCCTCCTCCCTCCCCCAGTCCCCCACACAGATCCGCTCTGCCTATGTGAAAGGATTGCGAGGTTAGTGGAATGTGAAAGGATACGCTACCCTTCCCTAAGCAAAGGAGGAAAGGAAATAAAAAAACAAAAACTGGGCGCGTCTAGGCGTGAGTCAGTTTTCAACTTCGGTGTTTGCTCTCTTCTTTAAGCGAAATTATTTGAATGCAAATAGCACATTTGCAAAATTTATAAACACACAGACATTCCATTCATTCGTTATGCGGGGGCAGGCAGGCAGCACAGAAATGACGACACAAAATATGTATAAAAGGAGCGACAGCGCGCGGGAAGATGAGGGTCCGTATCTGGGACGGGAGGGTGGAATTATTGGCTAATTGGGAGGAAAATTGACAGACCCGTCGAGCAAAGTGTTGGCGCCCTATTTATTGGAAATTTTAAATTAGTTTTTGGGGATCCTTTTCTTTTTCCTTGTGATTCCTGACTGTTTTTTTTTTTCACTGAGTAATCTATGTTTTTGGGTTAAGGAGGAGTTTTTTTAGAAGGGGCGCCCGGGATTAAGGCAAAGGGCTTATTAAATTCCAGGATGGCTTTAAGTAAAGAATGTGGGGAAAGGGTTATCTGGGTTCTGTTAAGTATTAGCTGTAAGCAAAGGCAGAGATGTGTAAGAGTTCAGTCGACAATATATGTAATTTGGACATATCAACTTGTATAGTGCGGTACAAGTCCGAAGTCTCAGCCTTATGGTCCGAAAGTTAAGGAAGACCAAATGTTAGTGGAGTACCGAACTAGAGGTCGGTAGGAAGTAGGGATCAACGCCGATGGAAGGTTTTTGTATCTCAAGTAAAGTATCTACGAGAGTTAAGGGGCCCATTAAGTGTGTTAGTAAGGGTGATAGGTCCCAAGGCGCCAAACTTTCAATCTTAGAGTCTAAAGCCGACAGAGCTTGGTACGTAGAATGGAGGTGAGGGATAGTTTCAATCTTCTTCTTCGACTATACATGTTGTAAAGATGTCCTTTGTAAGTAGGCCTTGCATAATGGTTTGCCTGTCTATTATGTTCGCCATACCAGTGAGACAGTTCGAAGCTGATTGATGTAACTCGACCTAGATTTGTCTGTCGATGATACACATAATGTCGTCTGTTTGGCTCTGTCTGATGGTGATGCTGTCTTTATGTTTAAACATATCAAGAGGGTTACCAAGATTGGGCAGAGTCGATAGGGTAGATCTATGGTTGCATACCTCCTGGGGTTGTGATGGGAACTTAGTACAATTTTTGGGTTAAAGGTGACCAGGAAGCCAGGAAATATCGGTTTGCTGCTGATATGGTTATACATGCTTAATTTATCGCGATGAAGAAGATGAATATGTTTAGACCATAGAAAAGGAGAGTCGTATCGCCTTTCGACTCTGTTGGATTGCTTCTGCAGCCGAATATCTGGTCCTGCCGATCTGTGTAAAAAAAAATCGCTTTCAGTCTTAAATGAACTGAACTACATGCCAGTGATTTAGCAGGGTTTTCTTCAGTAATCCGATTCCCAATCAAGGGACTCAGCACTGGAGGTGCTGAACAATTGCTGAAGTGACCGAGGGAAGAAAAGTAGACACTGGTTAGGCGATCGGTGTTTCATGGATTTCATACATGGATTTCCCCCTGGATTTGGTACTATTGGGCTTGATTCACAAGTTAAGAGCTCTTCACGGTCCGCTCATTGTAAACAATGCAAAAACATTTGACTAGAGCCGAAAGTGAGCCATGAACAGCTCCATATTGTGAATTAAGCCCTAATTGCTAAAATAAAGATCAATGGTCCAAGATAGCTGCCTTGGGGGACCCCTGGTATTTTAGTAATAGGATTGCAAACAAGTATGGGTTATGGACCTTGTATTGACTTACAGGATAAGTTGGAATTGGCTTAAGGAATTGAGTTGTTGAATCAGCGGGTCACACAGCTCGGTAAAGGAAGGAATACTCGAGAGGGGAATTGACATTTCTAGTGACGGGCATCTTGCAAAGTCAATTGGCGATGCTATGTCCTTTCCTGGGCGTGTTTTTTGTCTTACTATCATTTGAGTGATGCTAGACAAAAAATGTGACGAGTTACAGTCGACCACAAATCTTCCAAAATTAGCTAATTCCTTGCGAGGACCTAGTACATTTTTCTTTCTGGTTTTCTATAGTAAAAGTTCCTGGAATTCTGCGCTCCATGAAATCAAAAAAAAAATGTCCACCACTCCATATGGCACTGCTGACCACACATCCCTCCAACATTACTCCATTTCCATTGCATTCCCTCGCAACCCACTTGACATTTTAACTGTCAAATCCCGAGGTTCATCTACGATGACACATTTCCCATTGCGAGGCCAAAACCCCAACGTTCTCCGTCTTGGCAGCTACCAGCCAAACCATCATCACCATCATTTGAATAAAATTTAATTGAATTCTTCTCCTGCGCGCGTACTTTCGAATGAATTTTTGAAATCCTTCCAAGAATTTGTCACAATTAAACATCATGTGCAACATGGTGGGCCAGATTGGGATACTTTGTACCCCACTCGGTACTCGGTGAATGTCATTAAAAATGACTCTCATCCTGATTCACATGTCCTTTCACGAGGAGAACATCTCTGCTGCCAGCACATAACTATCTCAGCTTAATTAATTAAATTTGGAATTACCTATTCCGGTTCCAGTGCATGTGTATGTATGTGTGTGTATTCTGAAATAAGGAAATTTACTTTTGTAGGTCGATGCGATGCGATGCGGTGATGGTGATGACACAGATGGAGGCGTTGGCTGTGCCCTACTCCTGGCAGAGATTTTTATCGAATAACACTTTCATTAAAATTACTCTGTGCCGCCCCCTCATCTCTGGATTCCTTGGGATAACTCCTCACGGAGTTAAGAATCTTCATCCATCCTGCACACAGACACACAGACACACATTTCTCTATATAATTTTCTATAATTGGATTCTATATCCTTTCTGATGGCGCGATGGCAAAGGGAAATTATCTATTTGGTGTGTGTCGCCTCGGTTCGGTTCGGTTCGGTTCAGAACGGAGAGCAGGCAATTGAGGCCATTACATTTGGTATGGAAATGAAAACGAAACGATGAACAGTATTTCTTTCGCCATCGTTGTCCTTAGAGGACAGGACACAAATTCGCTTACTAACCCACTCACTCAGTCTTCTCCTCGCGTTGGAGTGCTGGATGTGTACATCCTCGAGCCAACCTCAGCTGCAGCTGATGGTCTCGCGCGAAAAGTACTCGTACTACCTATGTCAATGGTTTGATGGTGTAAATGTGCAGCCAGGATACGAATCTGACACCGCTGGGACGCTGGAACGGTGGAACGGTGGGAAATGGTTTGAAATTACCCCTGAAGCCAAAAAATGAGATTCTTGGCACTATTTCAACAGTAAATTGATTTCGAATAATAGACCGGCTCCCTCCTCACTTTGTGCGGGGCATCCATCTATCTATCGTTCTATCCTGTGGTGGCTATTGGCGTCATGTAGAATACGATTACAATAATGTCCTTTTTTCCGTGCTCTCCTTGTATGCATAGTCTGTATGCCGGGGGTTCACAAATTTCGGTGGCTTGATGATGGCTTGATTTCGTTTTTATCTATGAGTGTGTGTGTGTGGGGAGGGGTCCATAAATAGCAAAGGATATACGGTTTACTTGCCGTCAATTGAGTGGAGCTGAAATCGAATTTTAATTTATGTTAAGAGCTGGTACGGGCTGTGGGCGAGAAGCCTGGCATTATTGCTATTAGCCACGTTTTTCAAGGATGCTTTGGCTTTTCGAATTAATGTCAAAAATAAGATGAATCGAAAGGTTAGCAAATGACTGTGTAAACGGTGGTTTCGAGTCACCCGAGATGAATGATGTGCAGGCTTGTAGAGAGCTGTTGGCGCTGCTGTGGTGTGGTTTAACTGTATGCGTCTCTCGGGCTGTTGTTGGACAAGGTTTCAAGTAATTGGTTGCAGTGGTTCAGATGTGTCTGGTGGTCCCTAGGCCAGATTAGAATAGAATGGATCTGACGATAGCTGCGAACATCCAGTGAATGACGCCGAGCTTAATCTCCCATTTTCACCAAAAGTTTGGCTACTATGAAGGCTATGAATGCTATCTTTATCCTTTCTGATGTATTTTCTTGGAGACGTGTTCCGTTGGGGCCCAATGGTCCAATTTGTTGGAATATTCTCTTGTTATTGCGAGGATCATCTCTGTAGTTTTCGAGTAGTATTCACAGTAGAGAGGTTAGGACCTCACCTTCCGTGGTGTCTTTAGAAACCAGTACATATACTGAGCAGTCATCCAGTTCTGATTTGATATGCCTCGTGTCTTGGACATGGATTTAACCCATTCTGAGACTACCAGGTCAACGTTAAAGGCTCCTTCTATATGTAAGAATGTCGACACGGTTCAAGGCATCTCACATTTTAACAAACCACACTGAAATTGACCTCGAGGGGAAACCACTGACTTCGGGTCTCTCTTAGAAGCCCAACCCTGTATGATGGTCATGTGCTTCCTGAGTCCACTACAAGAAAAGCAAAACAACGCCCCACGGAGGAAGTTCTGCAGTGAAATAAAGTCCATACAACACCCAGTTGGACACCGGATTATCCTTTCAAAGGTACCTACAGTTTGGGGCTTATTGAAAAAATCAAATGGATCCACGACACAGTCATGCTCTGACATCCAAGCACTTCTCCTTATGCGCATTGTTCGGTGTATGAAATCCTAAAATCTCCTTCACAACCAACACAAACCATTTTCTGAGGAATCAGACTGTAGGCCATTGACTCCCAACGTCTATATCATTCCGCAGCAACTTATTGATCCTCGAGCCTGGAGAGAACTCAAAATCACTTTTACACGCAAACCGGGTAAACCCCCACAAAAGACTTTAAGCCAATCAACCTCACAAGATATTTGAAAGATTAATAGGCGTATGCATTCGCTTCAAACTAAGTTCTGAAGAATGTCAGCAGCCCAACTCGCTGTTGAGATAGTCCGACATGAGGGGGTAACAAGAATCGAAAGTGTAACGAAAATCGGTAGTAGCTTCAAGCCTTCATACGATAACCAATTGCTGATGGATTTTATTCATTTAGGTGTCAACGTGTAGGTCATATCTCTTACTTCACGATTATGCACTGCCGGGTGAGATAGACTTGCTGCCCACCGTTAGAGGGCGTGCGAATAATTGGATTTTTTTTTGTCGTTTCACAATCTTCTTTAAGGAGTCACTCTAAGTGCACTGGTTGTCCCATTTAGATGCAATAAATGTGTTTCCTTTTCAAAAAAGATTTACTTTTTCAAATAAAGTGCACGACTGGGTCGTACGTACTTGCACTGTAATGCTATAAGTGTATAATTTTATTAGGATTAAAGTCCAAGTCTTGCTCTTCCCAGTAAAGTAGGCGTGGCATTCCGCGTTTCGATGGAATAATAGTCATAACATTGTAGGAGTTTACTCAATGTTTTGTTTTTATCAAAATGTCCATAAAAAGTGGGCGTGGCCAGATAGGGTGTTTGAGTGAATTATAGAGAATTTTAAGGCCTATTACTTTGCTTAAATAATTTTTTCTCAATTTCTAGTAAAAATTTTGAAAAAAATAAGTTTTATAAAAGTGGGCGTGGCATTCCAAAATTTGGTATGCCATTATTTTGCACTTGTCTTATAACGTACAAATAATAATTTTTAGCCCAATCACCGCACAAATACCCGAGAAACAGCTGATTTTCAATATTACCGTTATTCGAATTTTTCGTGAAAAACGTGGTATGCCACCTCATAGCATATACCCAAACTAACCCACACATCAAATTTTATCGAAATCGTTAGAGCCGTTTTTGACAAAATCCATTTTAACTGAAATCGGCCTTAAGTAAACTACCCTTAATTTTGAGGTTAGAATGAAAATTCAAATTTCGCCTCTAGGGAATATCCCACAGACCCTATATATGAAGTTTGAAGTAAATCCGTTCAGCCGTTTAGGCTGTAGTCGAATATACAGACAGACAGACAGACAGACAGACTGACAGACAGACAGACTGACAGACAGACAGACAGACAGACAGACAGACAGACAGACGGAATTGCCGGACCTACTTTTTTGGACTTCTCCATCATAGTAATGTCAAGTTTGATTAAAATCTCGAGTTCGATTTTTTTCACGATTGCAATACTTGCCCTATAGGTATAGGTGCAAGTAAAAACTGCAATATTTATTTCAGAAGTTTCAGTGTCGTTGTTCGGAGCATGTGAAAGACAGTAAATGAGTCTAAATTGACGTGATATTGAGCGATTCATCCAAGTGGGCATTAATTACTAAGAAATGTATGAAAATCTGGCTACAACAGGCCGAGGGTTGAAGAATTTAAAAATACCAGGACATGCCAGAAAGTAAAGTGCCCGGAGGGTATTCACCAGGCAATGGCTATATCTTCAAATTGGATTATCATCAGAGCAGACCATAGTTGGTTACTTCTCTGATGATGGCATAGTCTTGGAGGCATAGATGAAAGTCATTTGTTGTCAGAGAAATTCTATAAAGACTTACATCTCGTCATTCTCCGAGGCCTTCACCTCTATCAGCAATATTTCCATTCCTTCACTGCTTTATCCTTATTTCAACAAGAACTTCAGTTCTAGCAGTTCCATCTGTCGTACTTTGACATCAAGCCAATCACTGGTCAGTCATTTAACATTTATGCACAGTGTTCTATCTAACTTGAAGTAAATACGTTTAAAGCTCACCTTGTGCAGCAAATTGCTTCATTTAAAGGCTTAAGCACAGGAAACTTATGAAACGTAATCTTCTACATCCATTGACCACATCAAAGTTGAACCCAACTAAACCGTCCGATATCCACATGCACATAAAAGCTCCATTAACTCTTTAACATGACTCCAAGGATCGTCCTTAAAACAAACAACCGACCCCATTCAATGTGGCACTCATTAACTTGCCTCCTGCTTGAATCCTTTAACATCGAGTGGCTTTAATGCGACGACAACGCAAAATATCACAAAGGAAATTGTCAAACAAAACTGCACTAACACCAGTCCTACACACACACCCATGCATACCTACGCGCTCACGTAACGCTTAATGACTTAAGTCAACGACATATCCTTAGAATATTCCTTTTGATCGTTTCCCCATACAACTAGGTGCACTAACTACAAAATTTATAACGAGTATGCTAAAAGGATAATAAGAGAATATCTAATTAGAAAATATATATCAAAGTATTTTATCTATCCCAACCCCCCAACCCCTTCCTTGGATTCATCTTACACTCTTTCTCATTTACTCAACCTCTTCCCGAGTTGCTTTTGATTATTATTATTAAGTACTCGCAACTCCTTAAAGGTTGTATGCACTACCACCAGTGCACCGAGTACGATAGAGATATCCACTTGACAACGACCGGCAACTGCAACAACCAGGAATGAAGATGAATTTTAAAGTGTGTGCTAGTGGTGGACACAAGGAGAGGCGGGGGAGGCTAAGAGGAGCAGACGAACTCTGGGACAGTACAGTGCAGTTTTCTATATAAAACGCCAAACCCAGGGATTGATGAACAATGGAATATCCTTAATTGAATTTTAAGAATATTTTACAAAAGCCCTTACGTACTACGGGGAAGGTTGTGGTGTCGTTGTCGTCATAATGTGCACGTATAAGCACATTTCACCAACGAAGGTCCTTCTTTGTGTATGTATGTGTGTGTGTGTGTAATAGCGGATGGGGGTGGATCTTATCGCATAATTCATGCAAAGTCCTTCTTTCGGATAGTATCCTTATGGCCATTGTTCGTCGTTGTTCGGATTATGTGAGTTCTCTTTTCTTATCTGTGCATCTCTCTCTCTCTCTCTTTCTCTCTAGCTGGTACTGTGTGTATATGTGTGTGTAAAGGATTAAGTATTACTACGTAATAAATTATGGAAAATTAAAATCCTCATGCAATTAGTTGCATACTCATGTTTGCCATGCAAAGTCATTAATTCGCAACGCTTGCAACCTTTTAAACTGGCTGCACAGCCTTAATGGCGTGGGTGGGCTCTGTTGAATCGATCGCGATGCCGTTTACTCGTACACATGGTGTTTAATTTTTAAATGCAGTCCAAACAGAAATCTGGAATTCCCTTTATGCAACACTTTGGCGGGGAATTCTTCTTGTTTTTTTCTGTGGAATATTCATTTCATTGCCCACTTGCCCACTTGCCCGCTTGAATTGAAGCCAATATAGGAAGGGAGGGGGTGGTATCTCTGTTTCGAATGGTGTGCTCGTGGTAAGGAGAAGTGATTTAGAGAGGAAAAGTCATTTAGTTATGCAAATCTGAAAGGATATCCCTGACTGTGACACTGGTTTGGGTGGGAGGGACATGGCATCTTAATTAAATGGCACGAGTTTGTTACTTAGAAAGCTTGACACACTTTTGGGGTGTCAGCTCAAGTTACACTGATACAAATGGCTCTTACGCACTAGTTGTGAACAGAGAAGGAATCTGCAGGAATCTCCGGATGAGAAGATTACTCGTATCTCATTCACTTCTAACACCTATCATGGAGATTCTAGAAAACCTAAAATCGTTGAACTTCCTATTACCGATATAAGTTAGGGGAAAACTTTTGGGATACTAAGTGCTCATGCAAAATCTATAAACAGGCACAGACCTGGTCAAGGTGGAGATATTCATCGCTGACGGGCTCTAGAATAAGCCAAGTCAATCAGGCTTTTAAACCACAGAAGTTGTTTCCTTTGTCTAGGGAGGAAGGCACTTGGAAATATGTTGCTTATCATCTAGGACTGTTCGAAATCATTTCATGATGTATTCACATAGAAGGATATGTTCCCCACATTTTGATGCCTAAATGAGCCAAATCCAAAGAGTACGTCCAACAGTATGAAGGCTTCAAGTTGCTACCTATTTTCGTTACATCAAGTGTTTCTTAGGCTACAGACATAATGGGGGACTCAATTTAAAGGCAATGCCATGTCAAAAAGGATAAGGAAGCGCTGTTTATGAGATCCACATTACTTATAGCTTCTCATTTCATTGAAAGAACAGACCTAAAGGTCTAAAAATCGGCATGAGAGCTCTACAAGATATTTTCTTGGCCAAAATATAGATAAACGTGTTTTGAATTTTTAGAAAAACCGAGTAGAACTTTTGGTGCAGGCTTCTGACTCAAATACTAGCACTGTGCGAAAATTGTCGCATCAAGTGCCGAGGCATATTCCTGCTGCCTTTTGTGTCAAGATTTTGGGATGACAAGGTTTTAACCCTGATGTAGGCCTTGGAGAATAACCAGCGACTTTTAAGTCGAGATCGAGTCAAGTCTTAGTTAACTTCCAAGTACTTTCTGATAATGTTCATGGTTCACCTAGGGGTTCTAAGAAGGGTGATGAGAACGGTTGTCCCATAACCTCTACTTGGAATACACTCCAAAAGTCTGGTAGTCTTAAAAACATGCTTACAGCACGCGAGACTGGCAACAGTACACCTCTTACTCCTTTGTCATTGTGTTCTCTGCCCAATTCTGTTATCTGGAAATACGTGCATGGTATTGAATACTGAAGTCCAGGAACCGAGTAAAGTAGTCCATGGTTTCTAGTTTTATGAACGCAGTGTGGAGTATTCTGGCATGCCCTTGGTCACTAGGAGACCATAGCGAAGACTCCTTTCAGTTCCGAGTGCATTGCAAACTTTTCCCATAAATATCCGGAGGACAGATAAGCAGCGAAATCATCGTTTCTAGCACTTATACGGAGGGCCTGGAGACGGAAATTCTCCAGCCTAAAAGAGAGAAATTGCTAGGGTTTTTCAATGCTGCCCACCAGATTAAGAGTCCATACATGATGTATTGATCTACCGCCGTTTCTGGGCTAGCTCAAAAACATAGTTGGGAGCGGATCAGTTTGACCTCGAACCTCTTCTTATTCCCTTCTCTACTTGGCATTGATCTGGAACATACCAAACTTATCATCTCCTAGTAAGAAACTCGTTAATATTTCACCGAATTGGTTTGAGTACTTGCTAAACCGTCCGTTGGTTCATTACATTCAAAACCAACTTGACCTAGGTATGACTTTGGCATTTCCCTGTCAGGTTCCTGGTTAAATTTGAAAGTGCTCTTCACTTCTGACAGCAGAGTCGAGTCTTAGCTTATTAACTTTCAATGATCTGCTTAAGCACACTTTTCTTAAAGCCTGATGGCAATATTACAGGACTCGTTGCTATTAAATTCTTACTCTTCTGTGTATTTCAAAAACCTGTCAAAGAATTCTGAGACAATGGAGGAGCCTATCTGCTTTGAATTGCATTTTTTATGTCCAATGACAGATGTACTGTTTATGAAGGGCTCAACATTTTCCTGTCAAAAAGTACAACCCCTCCGTTTCCCGATAATTTTCATCAATCATCGAACCGTCAACGAATCTATCAAAAAGCTAAAACGTCAATACACCAATTCGATGTGCATCCGGTCATCGGCACTGGACTTGATGTGCAAATCAATTTTTAATAATTAATCAGCACGAAACACCGTTTTCGAAGGGGGGGCGGCAGCAGTAGGTTTGACATTTCTCCAAATTAGTGTACGTCACAAACACACACTCGTGTACTCGTATCTCCCCGATGCACAATTATGAAATTAATGCTGCGAACATTGACAAAGTCAAATCTCCCATGATTATCGCCAAAATTTCTATTGTCAGACGCCGTGCGTCGTGTGCACAATCATTTGCGCCTGTTGAACATACCCAGACAGCATACATTGTTGTTGTTATTGCATTCGAGGATATCCGGTAAATCTAATACTCTGGAAATTTTGACAACTTAACAATATGTTGTTTGGCTAAATTTCTATTGCTGCTGTTGTTAGGGTATAGCCGATGTTATATTGGTGTTTGGTCGGTACGACGAGAAGGCCAACAGGGGAATATGTCAACATAAATTTTGTAAAACCTTCCTGCCAGCTCTCCCGTTCTGGTATTGTTCGAAGCACACAGGTATTTACTGTTTATAGTAATGTTTGTTTGGCTTAGAGTAATGAGTGAGCCAAGGACCAGAGGCGTACGCTTGTGAAGTAATTTCGCTGTGTGTGCTCGGGATTTGTAAATGAGAATCGGTGATTAAGGTAATTGGGAATGAATTTGGGAAAGGCGAAAGAAAGAATGGTTTAATTGTTTAAATGGAGTACTTGCTGGCTATTAGTATATAGTCGCTCTATTGTGTGCTTAAAATTGGGAGATTATTTGGCTATCAAGTGTATTCAACGTCCTTGGGTCATTTCCTAGACTTTTAAACACTTTTAGTTGTCCATACGAAAATCTCGGATACTTGGTTCGAAGGGCACAGAATGGCATCATCGGATATACGAGTTTCCGATTTTCGGACCAATTTGACTTCACGTCTCACGGCAGCTTCATCCCAAAACAAAGTGACAAGCTAGGAAGTCGGTGTCATTCGTTTCATTCGATGAAAAGCGACATTAGATTATGACCAAAGTTAGGTTGCGAATATGGGTATCTTAGCTGTCTATCGAGAGGGACAAGCATCTCAGTTAAACTAGAGAGAATCCATTGTGGCCAACGAGATCATCAGGAGTTTGTTTGGTTCAATATTTCGGAGTTCATCCATCTTTGAAAATAAGTGAAAGCCAAGAGTTCCAGCGCTGGATAGGCCCATAACAAGTGGAAAATCGACACTATCAGTCCACATGTCATGGGTAAACCTAGTGGGGTTGCATGCTTACGCATTGCTTTGTGACCGGTCAGGTAGCCGACCGTAGTATGGACGTCCTTGTTGATCGTTTTCAGTAGATTCACGAACCTCTTCTTATTGCAGACTGGTCACAACGATGTGGCTATAGTGCATGTGTCTAATGGGTACCAGGGTTTGTTAGATTTTTCGACAGATACCATGTCTTTGTAATTCGTCCACTAATAGACTAAGTGGTATGTTGATCTCAAATAGACCCTGTGAATGGTGCATATTCGGTCCTTTCTTGTATAGTTGTGCAGCTATCCTTTAGTCTGTATTACGAAACTCACAGTAGATGCTCCTGTACCACTGTCCACTTTGGTTCTGCCAGTCCAGATACCGTGTTCATTTCACTCCACTCTGCTGGGACATCTAATACTGAATCGGGTTGAGGGAGTGGTATAATGTAATTCAGGATGGTAACATCATCCTCATTCCTTAGATTCCTACATTCTAGCAATTCGATTCAAAAATCGTAACAATCTTCTTGACTTCCAGGAGTCATATGAGTGATAGGACTCTACCTTCGGAATTCCGACA
The DNA here is from genome assembly GCA_963583995.1 of Xylota segnis. Taxonomy (NCBI): domain Eukaryota; kingdom Metazoa; phylum Arthropoda; class Insecta; order Diptera; family Syrphidae; genus Xylota; species Xylota segnis. The sequence continues at coordinate 8,071,028 of OY757238.1, forward strand.
GTTGACTTTCATTCTGACCTATGCACATATCCAGCTCTGTCTCCGAAAAGACTACCTTATCTAGAACCTCCCTTCTTTGATGACATCACAATCGTCCTTTTTTGGCCTTAGTCAGTAAGCCACTCTAGCCTAAGCATGGTATATCTTTTCCAGTCGTTAATATTGCTGCGAGTCGGTCGTTAATGCTGTTATTTTTGTGTTCTTCGTCTGTAGTGAATAATGTATGAAGTATTGGCCTTAAAACACTACCTTGAGGTACTCCTGAACCAATTTTGTTTTATTGGAGTTCTTTTAAGTGGAGAAGACTGAAGATGATTGAAATATTTGGCAAAACTGTCCATGTGTACCTTATATAAGAAACTCTTTTATCATATTTTATCGAAGGCTTTCGGGTGAAAGACTGACCATATTACATGACTATGCTCATGTCTAGTGCAAGTCCAATAAATGTTGAATCACGTGGAAACAAAAAGAGATATGTCTTCTCTAAAAGTGGGAGGATTTATGCTGAACCATACTCTTTATACTGTCTTCCGAGTCCATGCTACTAGGACTCTTTTGGAAATATGGCTAAGAAAAGTGTACTTTGCCATATATCTGACCAACTATGTCAAATCATAAAAGCTATGGTTTCTTAAAAATAGCAAAAGTGCTAAGCAACAAGATCTCTCCCTTCACTTCAGAACCTCCCACTTGTAGCGAAGGATAACAAATAAGGATGTCCAAGGGAAACCTAAGCTTCTGTAAACATGTTTTCAAGTAATTCAATACTAGCCAATTCCATCGTTGGTGCTTACTATGATTTCTGACTGCTTATATCCGAAAAGATTTAGTATTTGCTTGTCCTAAAATCGGTACTACGAATCCCGAATTTCTGTGGCAAATTTAGACAGCCTTGGCTCCTCTAAGGAGGTTGACTCACTTCTTTAAGTCTCCAATGTACAGTCTCAAGTTCAAAAATCTTCTTGTTGTTCATTTGATCGATATCTTGCCTTCTCTCGTCATAGCTTGGTATAGTACACCTTAGTACCCTTCTTCTCTGCTTTCTACCGATTATCTGACGTTCTTATAGGGCTCAAAACTTTGTTTTTCTCATACTGCTCTTTCAGCCCACTACTCGCAACACATTTTACAAGCAAATTGTGTGTCACTCATACGAGTATAGTCGATGTAACGATTAGAACAGCCGATGTAACGAAAATAGGTAGTAACTTAAATTTGCCATGCTATGAAAAGTTTTTGATGGATTTCCTTCAATTAGGTATCAAAATGCGAGGAATGTCCTCCTCTATGCGACTAAATATACCCCGAGTGGGTGAAGTCGTAAATTGTCCTGCCAAAGCTTAAGCTTATTAATTTTAGTAAACAAAATTATCCCCACCATAGTTTAGAGCCATTCCACATTGGCAATTCACGAACGATTCGATAATACATCAACGAATCAGTATGCATGGGATAAGGGGATACGGGAATTTGGAAAATTTTCAAATTATCATCTCATCCATTCGGTGTGTGTGTGTAAATGAAATTCAATTAAATCGCATTTAAACGCATTAAAATCACTTTTGTTCTCCTCGCAACAATTAAACTCATTACACATTCATTGTCATCGCTGTTAGCAAATATTTTTTTGTATCCAACTGATCTGTATCTATGTACATATCCAAACAGATAAATAAATTCGAATATTTATTGCCGAGCATAAACAATCCATAATATTACGTATACGCCTCCGAGCTGTATTTGTCTTTAATAAAACTTTCTGGTCTGTGTCGGTGTCGATGTACCAAGATCATAGAGAAGGCCATCCGTTCACAGGTCGCTTTGATCCTTAAATTATATGCAAGCGAATGACAGTTATGAGACACAAATTCACCTTTGTCACAAAATCTAATAATGTGTTTGCGTAGCTGCAAAATGCCAGGAACGTGTTGCTTATACTAAATAAATACGTAATGTGCCAAGTCTGATTACGTCTTACGAATTCAAAATAGTTTTCATTCCTCTGCTGCTCTGGATGTATGTGTGACAGGTTCCATCCTTTTAAGCACTTCCAAGGATACAGCACAGCATTCTATTGATTTTTATTTTCTGATCCGATTGGGTTCACTTGAGTATTAAATTGAATAAATTTTCCTCTGTGTTTCCATGCATGCTCCATGCTTGTGTTTGTCTGATTTAGGACACAAATTTAATGAGTCCTTTCAAAAAAAAAAACAGCAAAAAAAAAACGTTAATGCCACAATTTTCATGTCCATAATAATTTTGATGTGCGTACCTACTTACACAGGATTTTTCGATTTTTTTTTCTGTTTCGTCCTCTGTGTCGGTTAAGGATAAGATTAAAGTTTATGGGAACTGGAACTGCTAAAGATGAAACAAGGACAGTGTGTAATAAAATTTTATGAATATGTCCATTTGGGTGTGCGTTTGTTTTTTTTTTTTTTGTGATTTTCTGTTCAGTCGTCACTTGGATCCTTCTCGTTGGGTTGCCTATGTCGTGTGTCTGGGTCTGAGTCTGTGCGAAAACCGGGTTAATTGGAGAATTGAAAATAATAAAGAAAATATAAGGATTCAGCAGATTTTCCAGTCCCAATTGAATGCGATATCTTAATCCGTTTTATTATTCCTATAAAAGTGTCATACGAATTTCGTTTTACTACTGGCGGCGAGTGGGGGACTATTCGTTTTATTTTTGAAAAACTTTTCGAAAATGAGAAATTTCTATACGTACTAGAATGGTTTGATGGGAAATTTCAATCGGAGTTAAGTTTGGGGTAGTCTTGGCAGTTGTAAGACGAGGAGGACACATTTGCGATGGATACGGGATCGGAGCTACCAATACAGATTTCCATAACAGGGATACAGATGCACTTAGTTCGATTGCTCCACTACGTTTTATACTCGAACCATTGATAGGGTAGTGTGTGAATTGAATTATTGTCTTATGCTTGTGGGGTCGGAACGTTCTTAATACTTTCGAAGGAATTATGCTACTTTTTGTACTATACTCACATCTTCGCACAGATCATAGAGTTTGTTGTTGAATTTAAACCTCTAATCCATATCATACATGCGAGAATAGCTGTAGAATACTGCAGTAACCAAGCAGCAAGATACTGGAGTGTTAGTTTCCCAAGTAGACATGCGACGTTTCAGCACTTATTTCAGGTGAGTAACCGAGTAACTGCTGCATTACCATCGGGCTGGACAAGAAGAATCCCTTTAACATGGTCAACTAGGAATCATTAGGTGTTCAGCAAATATTCACAATAAGAAGTGAGTATTGTATTGCCAAAGCGAAACAAATCACAGAATCGATCAATAAAACACCACTGACAGAGTACTCCAAGGTTGAGTACTAAGTCCCATATTGTTGAGTGTAATGTATGTCAATGTTCTACTAATGTTGGCGATATCAGGAAGTTCCTTTTTATTTACTTTTATGGTGACATAAAAAAAAATGTTTGGAAAATTAGAATAGAACACCAAAGAAGCTCCAAATTGAAAGTTAAGCCAGGGTTGACGGGCTAAAATATGAAGGACTATAGGTACTAACAATAGTGACAACCAAACGAATAGGCAGTGGAAACTGCAGAAGACAAATAGAGGTGATTTGTGGATGTCAGCCATTAAGCGAACACATCATTAACTGATACCTACCAGGAAGCAACAGAGACCATCCCTATTGAATAGCAGGGAGCTAAGAGTCTCTTCGCACACAATACACATCAAATGGAGACAAAACTGGGGTAGCCATTCTTCAGTCTTTTGCATTTTGATCACGCTGAGCTTATGGTTGGAACTAAAGTATAACCAACAAGTGAAGTAGGTTCAATAGGTGGAAAAACTGTGACTCTGTGGCATATTTTACTTATGGAGACCTCCTTGAAGTCTAGAGCTGTAGACCTGTAGAGTCTCTACAATCGAGCTGTAGAGCTTCAAAGACCCAGTCCAGACCCAGACATCTATGTTCATACCTATTTCTGGATACGCGGCTTTCGCTATTTTTTGTCAGATTTTCTACAAAACAAAGCAAAATATATTTTGAAAATGGCAGACCAAAGAATGTGTGCTGGAGAGATGTGAGCTCCAAAAATAGGACTTTCTTACGACCAAGCCTCGTGCTCGCACTACTAGTCTGATTGGGCACTAGATATCCTCCTGAGATCACAGTTTTTCCTATTTTCTTAGAATCGAAACGATGCTTCCAAAGAAAATGGTGTCTGGTCGTTTAGAAACTGAAGGGAATTTCTAGCTCAAGCAAGAAGTAAAGGTACCGGTGCATGGTAATGTGTACTAAGTGAAAGGATCTTTGTCTCTTCTCCAACTAAATTTTCTTGTCTACTGGTTTTTTGATCTTTATGTTCAAGCCTTGAACAATATGTAGAGTTTATTCTATTTTTAACTCTGCGAGGCTGCAATATATTCTCCTTTATCGGTGACCTCGTATCTTTAGATGTTTCCTTGCAATGATAAGTTCTGATGTTGATGAGTTTCTAAAGAAAAGACGTAACTTAGACAACTAAGTCTTCGTGTCTTCACTAGTTTGTCTAAAAATGTTCATCTCGAATAAAGCAAGACATAGCATGAGTCGTTTTTCTTCATTTTCGGGATACAAGGTCTTCATAAATCTATTCGCGGGGCAAATATCGTAAAGCATTGCCTCGTTTCTCCTTCAGTCAATGTTTAGAGTCTACTCCTTTACGGATGACAGTGTTTTTAATTTCAGTTATTCTTAAGCAAGTCAAAGGTTGGACTAACTCCAAGTGGTGTATTACCGACGGCGAACGTGTACCGAACTCAACTTCGATATTGATTCAATCATCGATTGGGATGCCAAACCATGTAGAGTTTATTTCGTCCTGCTTTTGACATGCAAGGTACCCCAGACCTCCTCCGAAATTTCAGAATTTCTTCACACGCGATCAATAGTGTAGGTGCAGCGGTAGTAGTAGCAGGTAAAAGCTGTCCGTAAAATATACCAAGCACAATGTGTAGCTATGGCTGAAACCTAAAAAGTAGTTGAACTACAAGTTGGGCCTACTTTCAGTTCTGAACATGCTGCCCTACATTTGACACCATAGCATTACGATTATTTTGTAGTTTTGACAGAAAGTCAGTTAACTTCACTACGTCACTATCGACGTGCGCTGCTGCTTCCATAAGCTACTTTGCGAAGAAAGATTGTGCGAAAGCGACAATGTTCGAGCAGTAAACCACCGGAACACAATACTGTGGCTGTAGCCGTAGTAGCAGCTGTAGTAAGACCTGTCAAAAGTATAAACTCATCAAAATGTCAATACGTACTGTGGAAACGTCTCGCCTTACTGTGACTTTAGCACGAGTTAGTTAGTATGACAGTAGATATCAAAGAAGAAACAAAGCTACAAGAGAAATATTTTTAAAATTATGAAGCAACAAGAAAATCTAGAATTTGAGTTTTGAGAAGCATGAACGTGAAATATTAAGGTTTAATACAGAAAATCGTATATCAAAAATTAGTTGTCACCGTATTTCTATTATGTAGCGCTACACAACCTGACAGTTCGTACCACTGATTCTACTGCACAGCTACTTTGCATTGCGTTTCCACCCAACAGATGCAATTGTTTACTATGCTGTGTGTGTTAGGAGGAGGAATTTGCAAAATTATTTGACTCTATGCATGTAGAAGGACCATTCTGTTACTGATATTCCTGTAATAAACCCAAGTGCCTACCAAATTGCCAAAAAAATCAAGCAATCAAATATATTTCCTCTGAAAGCAAAAAGAGAAAAGAAAACTAAAATAAAACACTTTAAAATGGAATGCAATTGCGTTTGCTTAAAACACACACAATTTGTTTACATAAAGGCAATTTATACTTCAAAGCGAACCGCGACGAGGAGGTCCTTTAGAAAAACTCAACCGACCAACTTGACTTTGCAAACCGTGTCTGCACTTTATGCTAACTTCCAACCGCGCAAAATGAAAGTAAAATTTCCTCTCCCGCAAAGTATAAAAGTAAATAGAAAAAAATATATATATTTCAAGGATTCAAAATGGTCATATAAATTAAAAGCCGGGTCAGAGAAAAAACTGAGCAAAAAAAAAAGTCCTTAATGAGTGCAAACGTAAGTGCAGCATGTGAATACAAAAAACAGAAATTTATCAAAACAAAAATAAATAAAAAAGAAAAAGAAAAATCCTTACAAGGGCCTATCCTCGTGGGAGTGTTAGCGTTGCAGTATACGAAATATGAAGTAAACCAGTAGTCTCCCCAGCGATATGCACTACACATGTGTGTCTGTCATATGGCAAAGCGCGCTCAGCATAATATTATTTATACATACACACACATGCATATAAAAGGAGGTGGGGCGCCACCGCCGCCGGTCCTATCCAAAGTTGTACGTGGGTTCTTCCTTTTTTTTTGTTTTTTTTTTTTTTTTGGGGAAAAAAGGAATAACGTACCAGATATAGAGTACGTTTGGCTTTTTATGGCCAACAAGTTTCGAGTGATGAAAATTAATTAATGCCCTGGCCTATGAGTGTGTGCACACACACACCCTACACTCATAGCTGGTAGTGTTGTTGTAATTTGGTGAGCTGGTGTTAGCTGTTATTGGCGCTGTTTTATGGTCCTTTTAGAATAAATACATTCGAAATGAGTTTGAACACAGAATGGCGTTGGGTCATCATATTACACTGGGGCGCGCGCGGCACCAATTCGTTTGGGCCAAGTTGTTTTCATTTAGTTGCCAAATTGCAATCGAGTTTGTTTGGCTTTATTCGAAGTGAAGCCAGTCTGCAATCTTAATGACATGCAATTCATTTATTATACTCGTATGTGTGATGGGGATGCGTGTAGTTTTTTTTTTTTGACAAATATTTGCGTTTTGATAGAGTTTTTGTTTTTGAGTTGATGATGGTGATTTGAAATTGCGTTCAGGTGGTGCTGCGACTTGCTATTGACGAAAGGGTGCGCCACGGAGTTGACATAATTAATGCAAGTTCGCTTATTGATATTTTTCGAGGGCGCCGGGTGGTGGAAGGAATTTTGTTGTAATTATACGCTTTGTGGTCGTTGAGTACCATCGAATGATGTACTGCATTTCGGGTTACCAAATTTATTTTAATGACTGTGGGTGTTTGAATAGGGGAATTCGTATGAGTAGACACAGAGTTTGTTTAGACTGCATGCTTAGTAGGTAATTAATTCGGTTTGTAAGTTATAAACTATTATTTAATGGTAGTGGGATTATTTACTGGCATCCAGTACAACAAGGTAAACAGACAAAGATCTTTGCTTAATCGGTGGGGTATTTTCTAATGACTTGTCTGATACTGGTTAGCTATGTATTTGAAAAAAAAGGACTAAGCTGGTAGAATTTGGTCAAAATTTGCAGATTCGAGATCCCTCAGCTCAATATTATCCACGTTTTCTACATCAGCGAACAAGTAACTGCCGAGAATTCTCATTCTTTTAGCAGAGAGGACCGGACAGTCACACAATAAATAGGTCTCGGATAGATTCAATATCTTCTTCGTCTCTGTAACTTCTGCAATACTCATTGGGCAGTACACTGAGGTGCTAACCAGTGGCATAGTGCTCAATAAGTGCTCATGGATATCCAGTATTACGACTAAGCTTCACCATAGCTACAGTAATCCTTTGGTCAATGCCGTCCATAGTGCCCTGGCCGTTGCACACGTATCGAGATGAGTCTATTCCGATTGACTCCACAATTTTTTTCTTTAAGGGGCATAGGAGGCAAAGCTTGCGTTATAGTCCTCTCATTTCCTACGAGATCTATATCTATGGTACCCAACAATGGGTCATCTATTTAGCTCTGTTTATATTGTTCAGGAGGGACAAGTTTTGTGACTTATTGACAAGTTAAAGTCGTAGTTTAACAATATAGAAGCTGAGACAAAATCTAACATAGTCGCGGGCTTTAAGGCACGGATGTGCATTCGTAGTGTCTACTCCCTTTTCATGCTACCGCCGCCGTAATGGTTCAAATTGAACAGAGTCAAAACAAAGTTAGTTGTGTATTCGACAAGTATTTCAAAAACTCATAAGTGGACAGGTATGTACATATATATATTAAAGTACATTTTGGGTCGAATGACTAAGTCGGAGATTCGAGGTTCAAATGGAAGAGTCTCGCTTTTGTTTTACAAATTTCCGACAATGGTATATCTGGTAAAAAACTCTTAAAAACCGAAATTTGAATACGAAAAATCGACGACCATCCATTTGTCTGACAAGGTTAAACTCTAAATGGTTTCATACATATTTAGCATACTAGCCTGCCTCTTCTTCTCTACTTCAAAACCAGCGCTGATGTCCTTCGTTTAGCATGTGAATTCTTGCTTTAAGTTTAGTTAAATTTTCCCTTCTTTAAGTTATGTTTGGAAGGTTTCCAGATCTGCAAATATTATCAGGTTTTTAAAGGTTTTAATTGCGACAAATTAATTTGTTGTTAGATTTCATCCCACTCTCTGCAAATTTAATATCAGATGGCTAGTCTGACAATTGTCTGACAACTGTTGTACTACAAAATTGTTAGACAAAAATTGGAATTTCACACGAACGTTAGGTATTCGAAACAAATTTTTCATTGCAAACCTGACAATATTTGCAGAACTGGAAATCCTTTGAATTTGTCACCATATCAGTTAAAGGACCATTTAAAAGCAAAAGGCCTTGAGTTCCTGGTGGGTCTGTTTTTTCTGTCATACTGAATGAAAATGGCATAGTTGTGCCATTTTGGTACCACGATCTGGATTTTGGTTTGTGTTGGAGGTTCCCAAGGTCTCAACAAGTGAGTAGAGGAACGGTTCGCCTAATGCTTATTGCCAATCTCTAGTTATTGCTAAAGAAATGCACATATAGTATCGACAGCGACACTTACTTCAGTGTTCTCCTATCGGACAGTATTTCGTGTCTATCTCGTGCTGTAGTTCTGAGAATACCTTTGCTTCTTTTGTTTAAATAGAGCGATTGTTTGTTTCACATAAGTAGGTTGTCAACTAAGGCTGCCCTTTCTAAGAAAGATTGAGGGAGACATTCGAAACTAGTTCCGCATGTATATAAGCCGTAGGGGGCTGAGTTGGCTAGTAGTTCGTCAGCGTGTTTCTTCCGAACAACGTCTCTGCCAAAGCAGAACTTCCTCGCTCTCTCTCAGCTTAAGAAGTTCTGCTTTGGCAGAGACGAAAGAAAACAAAAAAAAAACATAAACAGGAGACTACAAGAAAAAACCGAACGAAGACCTGGAAATCTAGGACGAGCTTAGATAACGAAGAGACCAAGGAGGGCAGTGACTGTGGCGGAGAGAATCCACCCTTCCCCAACCAGGAGCTTAGGAGGCAGTTTTCCTGACCCCAAGTACAAGGATAAGAAAGATAAGTAGAGTGTTTTTTTTATAGTGAGTTTTTTATAGTGAGTGAGTTTTTTTCTTAGGCTCAGCCCCCATAGTATCGAACTGTAGGTGAAGATTGGAAGTAAGACAGCTGTATGCCTCCACAGAGTGAATTTTGGTTGAAGTTTGCTGTTAAAATAAAAGACAATGAAGTATGAGATCTAGGATGACACGTATGTACATACTTAGCATTGACAATATAGAGAATAGCTGACCGTTAAGTCAAAGACAGTTTTTTGGTTTCGAGAGTAAAAAGTATCAGTTCAGTTGCATTAGGATCATTTCTGCACTTTTTGGATTAGCCTTTGACTTTAACAGTACCCTTTGATTCTTTCTCTGTCAGGATTCTATTTATGACTGTAAACCCTAGTAAAAGCTTTGGTTTCTCCCACTAATGTCAAATTTAGTTAGGTTGTTGTAACCAGATCTAGGTCTGCCTGAATAATTCATATGCCAAGCATAAACATTGTCCAGGATGAGGAACTCTGTGTACGTTGGTTAATCCATCTTTTATGTGTTGAAAGGTAGCAAAAGTGTATTCCTTATAATGTATGCATTTTTTGTTTATATTTTTCGCACTTTTACATAAGGAGATATCTCTGCAGATTTACCTTTGAAGAATGCGTGCTGGGACTTAGGACTAAAATATGAGACCAATTTGTTTGAAATTCTCGTTTTAAAAGTCGCGACTACTCACCTTCCAGACGAATCTCACTCGTCTCCATGAGTGGCTATTTAAATACATACATGCAGTTCTTACAGGTGTCTGCAATGCAAGTCAGTTCCAAATTCTATTCTATAAAAACAATTCATGAAAAGTTCATAGTGCTCGGCTCGAAGGACCTATCAGACTTAATGCACATCTTAAGCTTTTAAGCTAATGTCTACCAAAATACATCGATATGTGGGAACTATCATGTAAAGTTGGTCACCTAGAAGGTAAGACACTTTCTAATGCCTTTTCTCTCATGAGATATCGTACTTTGTAAGAAATAATGTCAGCCACTAGTCTGAACGAATACAAGGGAAACAGAATGTAAAATACATTTCACTGAAGGTATCTCCATATTTATGTAAATGATTGAAAGACAACAATGATTCACAATATTCATTTTCGAAAGATAATCGAAAACACAAAACAGCTAAAGAAACAAATAAAATAAGGTTAAAACTCAAGGTCAACACAATGAACCGCCATAACCAGCGCAGACATCATAATGTTCCACGTATTAACAATAATAACCCACCAGCAGCAGCGCCACCAGCACACAACCAACATCATCATCATCATCATCATCATGGATGTGTAACAAGGACTAAATACATATATAAAAAAAAAATTGTACATTATCACCTTCCACAAAGCCAAGATAATGGTTTCGTATACATTTCCAGAGGTGGATGAACCGAGTACCGTAAAGGACTTTCCACCGCTAGGTCTTAAATGTGAAAAAAAAAATTTTCACTAAATAGTTCATTAGGTTCGTTTTTTTCATTCTTGTATTCAAGCTTAAATTTTGAATTTACCTGTAGATACTTTAATTTGTAGAAAATCAACTCCAAACGGAGGGGCGAGGGGTGGCTTTGCACAAATACATCGAAAGAGAGAATCAACAAGTTATCCATTTTCCTTCTGTATCACTCTCGCTCATTCTTTCTCTCTCTCTTGCATTTTCTTTAGTTTTTTTTTTTTTTTTTTGAAATTAACCATCCCCCCACACACACATTCTATTGTATAAAGTGAGAGAGCACGATTGGGCTGCCTATATAAATGTATGTGTGAGGGGGTGACTGAGTATTTGTATTCTGTGCACAAACTTGCATTTTCGCGCGGCGCGTCTATATTTTTTTTTATTATTATTATTTGTTAGGGGATGCCTATTAGGATATGCCTGAAAGTAGTACTAGGAGAAAGGAAAGGAAAGACAAAAAGACGAAAAAAAAAAATCCCTAAAACGATGTCTGTGCAAATGTGGCACGCAATTCCTTGAGGAGGGACACCCTCTCAGTCTAAGGATATTATTATTATCATAATCATCATCTCTTGGCTTACAAAAGCTCGTAAATGTGGCTCATTTGTAACGAGAGGGAAAAGATGTAAAAAATTTTTTTTTCAAAAATCTTATACATAGGTATACACTGTATCCGTGTGGATAAAAGCTAAAAGATACAAAGAAACGAGAAGAAGAACATGTGGAAGGACTTACATAAATTGTTTTCGAAATGAAAATGATGTTTTTTTTTTTTTGTGGTTAAACGATATCCTTCTGTGGGTTATTGTGACACTGAAATGGCACTTGGGATTATTTTAATTTTCACTTTCACTTATACAATTTATTTATATATTTATTTATTTACTTATTTACAGACCATGGAGATTATTTTATTTATTTTTCACTACACTTTGCATTTTTTACTTTTTTTTTTAACTATAGAAACTTGATTAAAAAAATAAACAAACGAAAAAAAGAACCAATTTTTGAAGCATTCAAAGAGGCACTTCAAAATCCTGAATGATATACTATTTTAAATTTTTTTTTTTTATTTATAAATATTTATTTATTTTTTAACTATAAATATTAATTTTTTTTTTATTAAATTTAGAACATTATTTACTTCATCGAGGGCACAGCAAACGAAACGAAACGAAAGGAGACGATTTATCGCGCACTTTATATATTTAACCGGCAAACAAAACACGAGTCCTTGAACCAAAGCCCCCCACTAACATAAAACAGCTGGTTGGTCGGATATAATATATATATGCATGTATGTATGTATATTTTTTTATTTTTTTTAAGTACATCCAGGGATGTTCATCACACAATATAGGGGGGCAGTAATTTATCTCCCTTGGATGGGTGTATATGTATAAAAGTATTTTCTATGTAAATAGATTCATGTAAGGACTAAAAACCGAAACACAGCGCACAGACAATGGGAGAATTATTAAATTTTTGTGTCAATTTTTCAAATAGGCAGCAAAATTTCATATGTCAACCGAGGAAGATCCTTACTTTTTGCAGCACGTTAACCTTCGTAGCTTCGTGGATGACAGGAGAGTTCGTTCTTTTTTTTTTTTTTTGCTTTCCCCCACACACACAATAAACACACGTGATGGGGAGGGGGGTGTGCTTATTTTGTTACGTCCTTTGGAATCAGGTCTTGAATTTAGTGAAATTTCTTGTAGGAGTATCTTTAAGAGTTTTTTTTTCTGTTTCGCGTGAGTAAAGGATATGATTTTTTTTTGTGACACTCGTAGATACTGCAGGGTCCTTTGTGTATATGTATGTATTATTTTGTTGGTTAAGACTTTATTTTTTATTTACACCGGGGTATTATATTTTGTCATGTGCGTTTCGAATTTAAATATGTGTCATGCATGTACGGAAGAAGGATACTAAGTATTTTATACTGAGTGTGGTTTGTTGCCGTTTGTGCTACGTCAGCGTCAAATCGATGATAACAACAGGTTAAATATATGTATGTATATAATTATTCTATAAGGTCGTTATTTAATTTATATATATTAGTGGTATATATGTATATATTTAAATCGCAACTAAATAGTACACCTAAATTGTGAACTAAAAACGGTTTATCGTTCTCGCGGTTGTCTACATTTATTTTTTACATTTATATGAGGGGGCGGGGTGGAAGGGCTGTAATCCCTTTGTATCCTTAGCACATTTAAATCGAAAAAAAAAATTAAATTACACACCGAACAGGACACTAGAACAAATTAAACATATACGCACGCAACATTTATTGTACTTTATACAACAACTATATACAAAAGAGGGAATTTTTAATTTTTTTTTGAAAGAAAGGAAACGTTCACCGCTGATTCGAAGTATGGAAACAATTTTGGGGACCTTTCCGTTTTGCTTTTACTTTTTTTTTAAATACTTCGCGTAAATTTCCTTTTTTTTGCTGAGAAACTTAAGGAAAACAAAAAAATTTCGAAAAACTAATTCGGTTGTGGTTGGTTGGTTTTTTTTTTTTTTTTGAAAGAGAAATTCTCACGACGAAAATTCACAAAAAATAGTTTACAGAATAACAAACACGGAAAACTTGATTCAGCGGCTTTTGCCACAATACTGAACCCGAAGTGGCTTCGTATGGTTTATGTGTGACTCAACTCGGAGTAGTATTTTTTTTTTTTTTTTTGTCGTGTTATTCAGATGCCGAGTAAGGATAACCGTAGAAAGGAGAATATCAAATGGTGACGTCATAAATGGTGAGCTTTTATTTTGGCGTATTTTATCCTCTCTCTTTCTCTCCGGCTCTGTGGCTGTGTAGGTGTGTCTCTCTGAAAGGACGAACTGTCATTTCTCTGCATGGGTGTGTGTAACCGGAAAGGGAAATCATAGTGTCCACGTGCGAGCCCGTAGCTCTCTCGCGGAGGGAAAAAATTTAAACAAAAAAAGCTCCTACCGCACCACCTACTGCATGGATAGGGTTTTTTTTGGGCAGGCCGTTGGCAATGTGAAAAGAAGTGAGAGCGCTTGCGTTGATGGGGAGAAAGCGCATAGGCTTTTGCTTTGGTTTTGTTTTGTATCCTTTTTTCCTAGTTGCCTATACGGTTATCTATGAATGGGTCAATATGGAATGTGTTGCACTTCCTACTTTTTTGTGTGTATTTCTTTGACTTTTTGTAAATTTTTTGTATGTCTTTGAATGAAAGTGCAGGAAACTGCACGAAAAGAGCTTTGGTGTGTGAGTCCACCTCCTATTTGTGTGGATTACACGAAGCGCAAGGATATGGGAAAAAGTTGTTAATAAAAATAATACTAAACCAGACGAAGGTGAAAATTCGCAACGAAAAGATACTTTTTTTTCTATTTATTTGGCAGATACTTGTACTTTAAATAAATTTAAGAGTTGTGTGATAGTTTTTTCCTTCGATTTTGGATTGGATACACTTTGTTATTGTTTGACGTTTCGTTCAATGTGAGGCAAAGGATTCCTTTGCTGAAATGTGGGATAGTAGTTGCACGCGATTATTATGTCTGGGGTTGTATCGACGAAAAAAAAGAAAGAAAAGGAAGGAAAAATATTTGCCCCGGTTTTGATGGTGTTTTGTTGTTGGTTTTTTTTTATGTTTTTATTTGTGGTCCTGAATACACAAAGTGTCAGTTAAACATCACTTGGAATTAAGGATATTTGACGTTTTGTTTGGTTTTGGGTTTTTTTTTTTGCTCTGCTCCTCCGGTTAATCACTTTATTTGTGGGGCTTATGGCGTTGACGGGGTGCTTACTTTCACTTTCGAGTGATGATGTGTTTTTAAATTGATTTTTATCACATAAAGGAATTTGCATACTGAAAGGGATAAATGTATCAATTTCGTAGTGGATATGTGAAGTGGTCGGACTACCAGGACTACCAGGTCGTGGTATCGGGTTCTTTAAGTCGTTCGAGATGGTGTCCCTTGACAATGCCTACATTAACGGAGTTTTTCAGGGAAGAAATTAGGTATTTTCCAACTGATATAACTCTGCTTCGACCTTACCTATTCGGAATCTTTTTAGGTTTCTAGGGCGTGTGCCACTTTCGATTTTTACTTACCCAAGTTACATATATGTACTTAGGACTTCATGTCAACTGGGTTGGAATATTGTTCTCACGTTTTAGATTGGGGTATACAAAATCATTCAAAAATTAATCTCTTAACACTGTCCTTGCAAGGACGAGTATCAGATGCCTCTGTATAACCGTTTTTTGTCAATTTTCTGAAGGAATGGTCAAAGAAGGAATGATTTTCGATTTCATACCAAGCGGTTCAATTTTAGTCACAACTCGGCTGCATCAACCTCTCGCGAGCGTTTGACAAACAGCTGAGAGAACAACTGTCACGAAAAAATCTTTCCCGCCGAATATTTATTTTAATTTTTTTATCAACTTTTGCTATAGGTACTTCCGAAATACCAGACTGAAAGTGTGTTTGAATCTTGACGCTTGTGTAAATTAATGGTTCGTTAGAGAATTCCCCTTGAACTTTATCAACAAATTCAAAGTGATTGCGACGAGCTAGCCGCTTGACTAACAAATCCAGTCTAATGCTACTTGAAGGCCTCTGTTTCCGCTAGAAATAGATTATACTCGCCAAGGCACGGATGAATGCAAAACCAGCCAAAGTCCTACTTATGGTAGTGTCTTCATAATATGTCTTTTAAGTGGAGACCTGTAGTATCTTACTTGGGCTGAAAAGGGGATTTAACGTCCTTCTCAGTCACTCTCAAAATAATTCATGAATTCAAGGACTCTCTGAGTTCGCTTGTTACACTGAATTCTTTGACTATGTTTACATTTCAGATCGCACTTGGCTCATGATGGCATAAGATTAGATTGTTCGAAGCGAATTAGTGCGATTTCTTAAGCTAAAGCTGCCTTCGAACTTTCTTCGTTCTCGAAAAGTCGGAGAGGTCTTATAGTAAAGATTGTCTTTCATATAAAGATAATATTGTATGATTTGATGGATCCTCTCGGACCTCTTTCAAAAGTCACAGTCATTCTTGATGTCTTTTAGTAGAAACAACTATAGGCAATCTAATGACGTCCTAACTGAGACCCTTGGAAATCCTTGTAGAGAGTGATTCGCCGTGGTTAATCCATTTATCCCAAACATATCTTCACAAATCGAGTATTCAGCTTTCCACGAGAGTAAACAAATTTCAGTAGAATAGGCTGGGTTCAGCTTCCTGGTTCTATTAGTTCCTCAGTATATTCTTTCCCAGTTCACCAGAAAAGTAGATTGTAAACAGCGTAGCTTCTAATAAATTGCTTCTAATAGCCCTTGGGGATATGGCTACCAAGAGAGAGACTCTGGAATGCATTGTAGAGGTTCAATTTTCAACAACTTTTTGCCATTCGAGTCCGTATCTCACAAATGGTGAGGTTGATATTGGCTTCCAGAGCAGCGATAATAGGTCCATTTCGGGAGATAATATTGTCGTCGAAAAGTTCCTTTAATAACTCGAAGGTTCTGCCGGCAGCAGTGGATGTAGTATCATACTGTTGAAACCAATTGTCCTGGAGATTATGTTCACGGACTTTTAAAAACAAAAAAATCTTTCATCATAATTTGTTGATCTTTTTCTGATTATTTTCGGTTTTGAAGAAGTACGGATCGCTGATACCGCCAGCCCATATATCACATCAATGCTTTTTTTCGGACTTAAACACCCTCTTCACTCCTCTCTTTAAATTCGGCAATTTTTTTTTACTAACAAACACACAGAGTCAGATTTGAGTCTCACTATTGAACAAGATTTCACATATTTCTTTATTGGCAGGCCAAGGGTCTACACTGGATATACATATGTGCCTTCCTATGGGCGCTCTGCACTCTGGTTCCTCTTGTACATATTTTTAAGGTCACATCCGACACACTTGTGGTAAAATTTGTTTGGCTGTTTGAATCAAATGGACCTGAGCACTAAACCTTAATCATGAAACATTGAAGCTTTCACTACTACTTACCTATATATGTACCTATCTCCTGAGATAAGGACCCAGAATTGTAAGTTAACCTCATCCGGATGACAGTACGAGTGCATATTCTGTTCACGCCGCTGATAGAAAAGTAGACGACAGGCTTTGGAAAAAATATTCGAACAGCTGACAGTATTATAATAAAACTCGCTGATCTAAGTCTTTAACAGGGCATTGAAAGATGTACTGGCACAACTACTACTAACCGGAGAAGGTTCCGGTGGATTCGGTTACTAATGTACAAAATGCCAAATGACGGATTCCGCCTTGCACAAATAATATTCGATTACACTGTTTGGCATAATCTCATCAATTTGTTGATGCCAGTCAATGTCAAATATAGACGTGCCATTCTCCTTAGTCTTGACAGACATTTTGCCATATAATCTAACCCTTACTTTGCTTTTAGCTTCCTTGGCCTAATAGAAAAGGTTCTAGTGTAGACTCTTGTGGGACCCCATAGGAAATGAGTTGCTCACATCAAAATCTTTAGGTCATGAATTCTAGAAGTATAGTACCTATCTCAGGTGGAAAATTTAGAACTTTAGTTCCATTTCAGATTCCCACACACATTTCACCATGAAGTCTAGTCCCAGCGGTCCACCAGCACACAACAAGCATTATCCTCGACCTGTAGCGACAGTGCCACTTTGCGAGGGTCCACCGTGTGTGTTCAAATATATCATAGCGATAATTATTTATGGGTGCGCATTTCCGACAGCGGATATTATTTGTTTGTCACTTACCCGACGTGTCCTGATGAATTGCAATTGTAGAGAAACATAATCGCTGCGATTAATTTCACTATAATGAATAATTTAATTCGCGCGACCGTTGCGACGAAGGAAGTCCACGGGTATCTTTGAATTCAAACGATTTTATTTGAAATTGAATTTTAGAATGCGAATGCAGTTATTATCCTGATGAGGTGGGGAGGGAAGGGGTGGCAGATGTCATAGTCGCATGCATGTGCACAATTAATCATCGTGCCATTGTAATCCAATCATAGATTTGTGGTTTCTATTCGAGATTATCCGAGAGGAAGAGAACACACAGACGAGATGCATCAATCAAATGCAATTGAAAGGACCCCCGGTATAAATTGCCAGTGTATTGATTGATTTGGGGGTGAAATTTTGATTTGTAACAGTTATTAAGGAGGGAGTTATGCATCGCTATGCAAATTAGGTCGTGATTAGAATTTACGGCTCTCTATGGCCTATAGAGGTGGATCTCAAGGTGGATTGGTCTTGCCATAACTATTCCTTGATCGCTCTGGAAACTATTCACCTAAACTTAGCAGGCAGCTTTCCTATAGGAAAAGCCTTTACTCCTTATGAAACCTTACGTACCAAAGTTGGTACAAAATCGAGGATTTAGCTTGTGAATGGATGGGTCTAGAAGTTTGTTGAAAAGACTAAGCGTAGCCACAATTCTAAACCTTCTCCGGTTAGTAAGAGAATAGGTCAAAACAAACTAGTTGGGGAAACCTTCAAGCACAAGGACTTTTCTATTTGCAAATATACCATGAGTGCATGGCAGTGACAAGGATGTTGTGTCCATCATTTGGGATGAAAGTGATACTAGACGTTGATGGAGCTACTAGAGTTAATGATTTAGCCCTATCCTTGTGTGTAGCTTCAAGCTTTGTGAGGTATGGTGCTGCGACACCAGCATGTATAAGTTTTTTCGGGAGCATGACCTACCCTACTTCGAAACTGACTACTTGTATCGGGGCCCAACTAAGGGTTACCTTGTTGGCTGTTGATATCGCGTTAGGTTAATCTTAGTTGTTAAGCTTAGATCGTACTTCATACCACTCCTTTCTGATTGAAATTCTGATATTGATTATCCCAAAGAGAGGAGTACGAAATGTTACGTATACGCCCCGATGTCTTACCCATTTAGAATGGAAGTGTGAACATATGAATTCGCCACCTAGACACCAGGGACCTTTAGGTTAAGTTAGGTACGTGGGTAGATGAGGTTGAACGCCCACTACAGGATCACCAACTTCTTTGAACACGTCATCAAGGAATTGTTACGAAAACAGGGGGAGAGCTAAGTTCTTCTGGGGACTAAGAAAAGAGTTCAATACTTAAATCCATTTAGTAAATTTCGAACACCTATTTACAGGTACAAATTCAGACCTTATAAGCTCCTCAGCTTTGAAAACCAAAGGATGTACATGAACTCTGTGATAAAATAGAAAAAATACGGACTACACACCAAGGAATTGTGGGTTCTGATCACCCATAGAACGAATTGTTTAGGACTACATGACATGAGATTTCTGAACGAATCTGTTATGTTTCCTAGCACTATCAGATCTATGTCGAGGAGCCCCTAATACAAGGAGCTACCGAGAGCACAGATTTGCCCAAGCATATGAAATGCTTTCAAAGGCTAATCACTTAGTGCTGGTGTTAGCAGTGATTTAAGAAAAAAGCTGATTGTGAAGCTGGCGAACGATATCTGTTCGAATCGAATCGAATCGGGCCAAAAGGTATCTATAGGCGAAAGTGTTAGCTGAACTGTAATTTACAGATCAAGGATCAAATTTCGAATGAACGTATAGTACACGGTAGGATCGAAGCTGGGTAAGAGCTGCGGATGGTTCGTCTAGACAAACGAAGACTATGTGCTTGATTCGATAACAACTCTTTGCCGTACCACAGAATCGTACCAAAAGCAAATGAAAAAGTAAAGGACTGTACAACCAAAACACTTCTTTCAGGACCTCGAAGAAATATCCAATAAACCATTGAATGACTCCTAGAACTGGGTACAGCAAATCAAATGTGTAGTTTATTACAGTGGCCATGGCCTTTGGACATCTTTTCTTTATTGGGATGCGTTGCCTTACCTAGCTTAACCAAGTGCTGGCCCACACTCTTAGATTTTAATACTCGTGCCCTATGACCAATCGATTGAAATCAAACTTTTCACCAAGTACAACCGAATAGCTCAGTTATGTTCTTGTTGGCTTTAAAAACCGATGCCACCGGCATTGAGAAAGTGCGATAAAAGGCACATCACAGATCCATCACAAAAGCGAATTCTTCAACTCCTCACACGTTTCGGAAAGTGTATTCAAATCAAGGTTTTTAGACCTTTCAGCACTTCTCAAGGGTTAGGACTGGTCTTAGAAAACCTTCAGTGTATGGTGGTATGGTTACCACTCGTTCACGGATTTCGAGAACCCTTTCGACAGCTTGACTCGAAATGCTATTTGGTTGGCCTTTCGTAGGACAGGGATTTGGAAGCTATTATCAAGGCTACATATGAGAGCTACGAATGTTAAGACTTTGACGTCCAAAGCGGAGTACATCAGGGGTGCATATTATCCTTATCCAAATCTGGAGAAGGAATGGTATCAGCGCTAAACTGCAACTATTAAGATCGAACGAAAAACCAGTGATGAAGTTCTTGGAAGGAGGACGCAATTACCACATGAAAGTTGCAAGCCTTCGTCAAAAGAAGTCCAAGAAACATCTTGAAGAGTTTTTGTTCCAATCGCATCACCAACCTATGGACATTACTAAATGAAAGAGAAAATGGCAGCGGAATCGTGCAAAATAGAGGAACGCCTCAGGCAAATTTTGCGCTGAAAAGTTGAGGTGGAATCTGGAAATGAGTTGAAGACAGCTCTGAAGAAGATGACGTGCAGACGACTTATGACCTGACTCGCTACCAATGGATTCAATGACTAAGTCAGCACTGACCACTCGATAAGCTTATTGTTGATGACGCTTTCAAGATGTAAATACACGAGCTACTTTAAGGATCCTTATACACTGTAGTGCTTCCGACATTCAATAGTTAGTAAGGTACAAAGAATTTAAACCCCAATCCCTTGTCAGTTATGTAGGTATACTTCTGCCTCAAGAGGACATCCATCCAACCGTCTCTCCTTCAAGGAATTTTCAATTTTATTTCCAAGGAATAACAAAAAAACGAACACAAGCTCTTCCCCAAAAAAAAAAAAAAAGAAGAAGAAAATTCTAGTCGTCCTCATATCTGGGACAAAGTAATAACACTTTTCTTGCGATAAAAAATTTCTTACCAAAGAACCGTTATATCGATATTAAAACCATTCAATTGTAAAAAAATAAAAATTCACGCCACTAAAACCCATGAACTCGAATTACATTCTCATATGAGTGGTTGGTACTTGTACTTATAACGAAAAAAAAAAAATTCGAAAGAAATCCTTTGGCACCACAAGGATGCCATCCTGCTCCCACTCCTCCTCCTCCTCCATCCATCTGCAAGTGAGTGTAAATTTGCACAAACACATGTTGCATATGCAATTCTATAGCTACTTAGCTCAGTCGTCTTCAGGAATGTATGTACATACGTGTAGGTGTAATGTGTGGTAAGTGTAAAATCGATAAAGGATATAAAACACAGACAAATCTGAATACGGGACAGAGGAGCGCACAAAAAAAAATAAATAAAATAGACACCAGAAATCCAAAACAGTTAAGTGCAAATACAACACGCCTGCAAAGCGTTATCCTTATATTTTTGTTATTTTCGTCCTTTTTCTGTTGTTGTTTTGTTTATGTGCATAGAGAAGAGATGCGGCAGGCATCCTTATTCGTTTAGTTGCATCCCTTTCTGGTCTAGGACATATCATACATACGTACATATGTATTGCCAAAGGACGAATGTATTGGAATTATGGTTATGCATCTGGTGAGTTGTTATGAGGTTGAAAACATACACCCGCGTTGCTGCTGCTGATGCTGCTGCTGCCCAAAGCAGATAGACGGATGCATATGAGTGTCCTGGAAATGAAAAAGCAAAACAATTGCACTTTTGCTACAGGAACGCTTTAGAAATTATTGTTGTAAGCGCATTCAAAGTAGGCTACATAGGCAGCACTGACATTGTGGTGCGGTTGAGAGTATAGTATACACATGCGGAGTCAGTTCTGATGAAGGGAATCCTTGCAGGCAAAACTGGTCGTCAGTTGCAATACACGCCCGAGTGCATATATCATAAATATCCAGTTTTGTTGTTAAAGTATTGTGTTTGTATGAATTACAGTTTACAATCTATTCAGAACATTCGTGCAGTACAGTGAATAACTTAAACTGTTGGCTGGTAGGGGTGTAAGGACACACCATCGGTGGTATTGGTTGAAAGTTAGCATTGTGGCGCGGTGGCAGTGATTCTGACAAGTGTTGCAAATGTAAACGAAGGGCTTGGTCTGATTTGGCTAGTCGTGATAAAATTTTTTGGTTCTTTGAAGGGCTGTGAGGGAGTTGTCCCATTTACATTGTGGTTGAACAGAGAGATCGAGGGTAGATAGACAATGGATACACAACTTTGGTCGGGTAGATAGATTTCACTTTAAAATTGGAAAAGAAAAGCGCATCCTGGTGGAGAGCTTTAGTACAAATTTCACTTTTTGCCAAGTGCAAACAGGGACTTGGAAACTCAACCCTTCTTGCATATTCAGTAGGAAACTAGTTCTGATGGTATATGACAGAGTTAGGTTAGAAAAAGTAGGGCTATTAGGTTATCGTACGACACTAGATACCAGAGTGAACCCATCGCCATCCTTTTATGGTCCAATTCTCCAATGCCTTTGACATCAAATGGCTCAAAGACCCAACTTCCTCTTGGTTAGATTATGAAGGAGTTTGTGGTGGAAATGCTTTTAAAAATCAAAATAAACAAAATGGAGGCATCTTAGAATACAAAATCTCAAAAATTCCCAAACTGCTTCGAACATTGCAGACCAGATTTGCAGATCCAGAAAGTTTAGCCCCGATGACCTCTTAATCCAAACATCATTCCGCGGTGGTCTCCTAACCAAATTGCTTTTTCGTTGCTAACCTTTCGATATTCAGAAAGTGTCTGGGTTTTGTTTCTGCTTTCATTGCAAATTTTAGTCCCACAAGTAGTTAGTTAGTTTCCAGAAACACCCTTGTTATTCAGATAAAGTGATTCGCGACTTAGCTATTTTTACATCGCCCTCAGGCTGGTAGGTTCTGGGCACGGTTTGGTTGACATCATTAATCCAGTCCTTGGTTTATAAAAGAAGAGTTTTCCAAGGTTTACTAATCTACTTCGGACACAGAGTATATGTGTAGGTCATTTAATTATGATAAGCCTAAGCTCATAGCATGCTTTCTCAAAATGATCAGATTGTTTCCCATTTAACACTGCTCACAACACTTTAGATACCCTACGGCCTTCTAACCATAGGAACCATAGGTTAGCTTTTTTAATTTTATTAGGATGACATTGATTGATTCGCATTCTTGGCAAGAAGTGAAAAGGTAAAGACTGGTACTCTGCTAGACCCCAGTCTAAAAGGTTTCACTCAATATGATTACCAAGAACTATGATGGTTTAGCTTCACTTCTCTCAGGTGGCCCAAGGCCTGCATTAATTTGTTCATTCTAGGATGTCAGTCCTTATCTGTTCTATATTCTTGGCACTGACTATGATGCTGACTGTTGGAGTCCTGGTTGGTCATTTTCGATCTTTTTAAAATGTACTTTCATTCCTTTATAAAGAAAACTGATTACTAATTATTTTCTTTTCTCTCTTTTCAGGTAATTGGTGTCACAAATTGAGCTTTAATTGTATGTAAGTAGAAATAACATGATATGTAGACCCGCCCCTATAAATGCCTTGAATTTAATTGTGAGAAGTTGATATTTTCTTTAAGGTACATTTGTAGATCGAACCGCAGATCATTCATAGAAATCCGATTCCATGGTGGACCTTGAAGGTCCTTTACTATATATTTTTTTTATGTTCAGGGAAAAGCTACTTCATAAGCCCGGAAGAGACTACCTTTTACTGTCAGTCTATCCTTTCAAGGTACATTACTTCGTATGATGTATAGAATCAAAGATATCAAACATTTCATTACTGGTTCCTTAAGAATAGGGAGAGAGAGAGATACTACCAAAGATACATGGAAACTTCTAGGTATCGAACACTTGCATTAGTGCCGTAGGAGCTTTCCAATGATCGTCCAAGCTTATCATCTGGCTAATACTATTTTCTGTCGTTCATGCCAATCTGCTCAGCACAGGCGCCAATAGTCAGCACTTTCAATTCCAGGGAAGCACCTAAGTCCACTAAGAATTTGCATCAGATAGACGTTTCTACATATATTTTCTATTGATTCACATTTCGATGTTGGTATATCATTTTATGGTCCTTTTTCAGGCGCCAAAGTCGCATCTTTGTTGGGATTTCCTTAAAGATTCCAGTTTTGTTGGAGTTTTGCTGGCGATTGGCGTTGTCGTTAATGCGATGGTCTTCTAGCGATGTACTTCTTTAGAGCCTCACATTCTAGTGCCTCTCATTAGCGCCAAGGTAAACAAAAAAAATAAACACTTGGCGCTACAGGTCGATGGGACCCAGGGCCTAGCTTCTCATAACTATTCGTGTTGTGCGTGTTATACTCTTTACACGAATGGGAGGGGTCTACTGTTTAATGCCGTGTCCGAATAGCAATTTGTTATTAGAGAAGCTTTCTCAGGACAGTTGTACTCTCGCATGTTTGTCAGACGCTCGCGAGAGGTGGGGTCGTGAAAAACTTTTTAGGTGTTCCTCGACTGGGATTCGATCTCGATCCCCTTGCTCCATAGTCCAACGCACTAACCACTGAGCCACGGCGCCCACACTATGCTAAGGTACTATGCCAAGGTGCTTCAGTACCTGTTCCTGTATGGGAGTAGTCAACCGAGATCTTTTGAAGGTATTTTGGCACTATAATACGATATTCTTCCAGTTCCTAGTCTAGTGGCATGATGATGTTCCCATAGTGGTCCTTGGAAGGACATACTCGCTGTACTGATGGTTTTATTAATAGCGTTGATTGTGGAGCTCGCGTTTTGAAAACCGTTTTGGTAGTCTGCGTGTCCTCCTACTAGATAGGGTGCAAGATGTCCCTCGGCAAGATTCTTGAGCACGAAGGACCTGTGATTGCACGCGGTGCTCTATAAAGATACGATAAAAACTTCCAATGATCATGAATTGGGTTACCAATATAAGGTTACATCCTAGAGCACCTATACAGCACATCCTCCTTTTCCAATAGGAAGGCCCAATTTTGATTACAGAACAAGACCTCCTCTTGTTAAAGTAAATAGTTTGATAGCGCCTCGCCTTCGTCTCCTTTCAGTGAAGGATTTTCTAGTTTTTCCATCCTCCTCGATACGTCTGTAATCCTCTCTAATTCCATCGAAATCCAAGTCATTATAACCACAGCTCCGAGTCAATCTGTTCATATTTGCTTAACCTCGTCGTGTAATTACGCGAAATCCGTTTGAATTTCGAACTAAACCATCGTTTACAGCATTCTCAGTGTAAAGCCGACGAAAACTTGCAAAGTCCTTTGCACCTCCAGTCCAACTTTATGACTTTATTAACTGCGGCTACGGCGGCTATGGCGGCGACGGCAAGAAGGTCAACAATAATCCGGATCTCGGTTAAAGTTTCCTTCAGTGTCTGTCCCTAGGCCTATAACGTCTGTACATTCCACTCGGTGCAGGTAGGGTAGGCAAACAGATCCTTTCAAGCGTGTCGTCCTTAAAATATTTCATACCCAAGCATCGAAGTAAATATTCAACCCCGAAAGCCAACCTTCCTCAAGTAAATTGCACTCCGTAATCCCAGGAACGAATCAAATATTTGAAATATTAAGAATCTGTGTCTCTCATTCCTGTCCGCGCTATGTATCTATACATACACACGCTCAGGACATAGGTATGAATGGAGCACTAGTGGCACTTGAAGAGACAAAAGAGGGCCGAAAGTTTTACCACACACCGGTATAAACATTAGACGGCTATTGGTGTGAATATAGAAGCCCTTTACACACACACACAACGAAAAAAAAAAAATACAAAATGAGATGACTATGATGTTGGTGAAGGAGGAATACCACGTAACTTGTGCCATATATCAAGGATTTTACGAACGTAACATCGGTTTGAAATAGGCTGAGAATAATAATATTTGATCCCCCGAAACAGTTTCTGGCCAAGTGCCAAGATTTCGTCCTCCTACTGGTGGTGCTGCTGCTGAGCGAGGCAAAAACGACCAAAATCCCCAGCACCACCTAGCTCCCTCCCTCGGTCCCTGCGAAAAAAAGGAGTAGAAATCGAAACGAAAAATGCCACATAGTACCGAATATTCCGATGGCCTATCCAACGAGAATATGCGAAATGAAAAGCGAAGTCTCCCCCTCCGCCTCGTGCATTGTATTGCACCACAGAGCGTCCTCGTATATCCTTAGTATATCCTCACCGACTAGGCACAGGCCAGGCCACTTTTAGCCTATGGCCGAGAATTATTGGAGGGTTTGGTTTGGTTCGGTTTTGTGTGGACATACATTTGGGTGTAGAGATCCATTGGTTAGGTTTTCGGGGATTGGCCCGTGCCGGGGAGGCGGTTGTAGGCCTACCTTTTCAAAAGCGAAAAACGATTTATCCATTTGCCTTTCTGCTGCTGGGAATGTGTGCATTTTGTATAGCGTCGAGTGACGTCCCGTCCTGGTCCTAGTCGTCCTAGCGACTGCATCAGATGTAGTGGAACGTTTTCTTGCTGTCCGTCATCTGTTTGTGTGTGTGTGTGTTTTTTTTTTTTCTTTGTGCCTACTTCAGTAGAATCCTTTTAATTTTCTAACACAACTTCGGAAAAGGAAAAGAAATTGTTTTAGTTCCTTCTCCTCCTGTTACTGTGTTTTGCAATTTGTGCAGAAGACGGACTCTGGAATGTTCGGACGGATGTGGCACGTAAACGTTACCGAAGGTTAGAGAAAGAAAGATTTTTTTTTTGCCTGTTTTTCTTGTAAGTAAATAATTTAATTTTTGAGACTAATTAAATAAGAAAATGTCGACGGGCAGTCAAGGATGAAATGCGAACTGTCGGTGGAGATTTTTAGCTTCTCAGTGGCAATGGCAATTCTTTTCCGACTTTTGGGAGAAAGGACGCTGTTTTCTTCTTGCTTTGTACATGTCCTTGAGGAGAATGAATCATGAAATGCCATTGATTACTCTTAACTACGGATGAGTAAGTTGGCAACTTGATCACGCAAAGCCTGGGTAATCAGCAGGAGGAACTCTAACATAGATCATGAAGGGGTTCCACTTGACACAGAGATAATATTTTCTGTGAAAATATAGAAAAAACTAGTGACTCGACTTGTATTATTGACATCTTATCCAAAGCTTCGAACATTCCTAGCTGCATTAAGGGACCAGTTGGACTCTAAACTATGTCTAGTAAGGACACGTTAGGGTTTCCTATGAATACACATTTTCCTGGTAGTAAATGGAAAGTAGAGCATTCTGTAGAAAACCATAGGATAGTCCAAATTAAACTGCCAGAGGAGGCTACACCCCAAGTTCCTGGAGAAGGAGTCTTTATAATCAAAGCTGATAAAACCTTCCTTTAAAACTTCCATCCGATCAGGTTATTCTTCACTTCGTTAATATTCTAAAGACTTTGGAAAAACTGATCAATGTGCCCCTATGAACGAATTTGGGGACGAATCTGGGAACGACTTCTCAGGAGAACAGTGCTTGTTGTAGTTCTTGACTTTGAGGTCGACAACTGGCTATCCATGTTGAGCTGGGGTGCTATCTTACCGGCAGGTTGGTCTCGACTCCAAATAAACTCGTAAACTCGAACTAAAAGTATTGGTCTCGGATTTACTGTGTTCAAGACTAGACTCGGAGGGGTATTCTTGGTGGAATCCAAATATCCATGATCGGGGTCAATTGCCCTTTATTCATGCAGAGAGGCTAATGGTTCAAACTGGGATCTCTACCCACGGAGTGTCCACTGAATAGACTCCAGTGTATGTACGAACTTCTGGTAGACGACACTAGGCAGAAACACATACTTGAGATGGTTGAAAGGCTACCCTGCGTCCGTGTAACAGGCGCCCTTAGAATCACTCCTACAGCTTCACTAGAAATTTGGTTCCACCTTTTTTTCGTCTCTGGAAAACCGATGACGGCAAAGATCTTGTATCTAGATATTAACGTCAACTATTATTCGTACTAGGAATACTAGAAACTAGGAGATATCTTGAACGAATCTGTGACAGAGATCTCAACTACTACTGAATGTCTAATTTTAGAGCTCCAAATAGTATTGATCAGATTAGGTACATCTATCAGCCTCTATTCTATAACAATTTGCGTCACGGCAACAGAGACTATCTTCCTCAGAATATATGTATTTTAGAAAAGTAATCTCTACCCGCACTACAATGACTTCCAAAAAATTCTAACTTAACATGTGGTTAGGTAGGTCAGTAGGTAGAAAGGGTGGTTCCAGCACTCGGATCCAGCACTGAATCCATCGTGAACTCCTATGGTGGAGTAACCTAAAAAAAGACATAATTTGGGAAACTCAGGAGACCTCCCCAGGTCTCCGGAATGGTATTTTGCGTGGGGCGTTTTCCTACTTCTCCACATACTGGGACATCGTATAGAGAGTGAAATATCTACTTATATCCAGTATCCCTTTGTGAGTACTAGGACCTTTACAATGTCTACGCGCCATCGTGTACGATTTCTGGGAATGTCCCTCAGCTCTCTCCAACTCTTTCTCAGTTGGCGTGCTTCCTTCTCCACTGTTCTACTTATATCGCAGTCGCCACATTCTCGAAAAAGGATGTCAGTGTCCAGTCGTATTCTTCGTCGGTGGGCCGCCAGGATATTGTGGCCAATTGTGGCTTTCTTCCTACTAAGGATAATCAGTGATACTGAATCTATGCTTCTCTGAAAAATGTAAGAGAAACCACGAAATCCTGAGGAATACCCGCATTTTCCACCACGAAGGGCTGTCTTTTAAGGCAGTATTTTACTTATACTCCGCGATATGGATATTGCTTCACCAAAAGAGACTTTCTTAGGCTTGCACCACAATCCAAGTCCAACATTGGAAGGCGTATCTTCTGGGTTCTCCATAGAGTACCTTGTCTTCAGTGGGAGAAGGCCTTAAACTCAATCTCTCCTTTAATTCCTAAATACACACTACACCTCCACAAACTGACAATACCCACCGATCCTTTAATACACCTTCCAACTGAGACAGTTCAAAAAAAAGAAAGGAGAAAGTCCTTTTCCCATTAAACAGAGGCCTTAAAATGTTGATACACTTTATATCGAGCCTCCGGGCAACACACAACGAAAAAATAAGCAAAACGAAAAAAAATCAGGACACAAATTGTCCCGATTCAGGAGAGAAAAGAGAAAGAAAAGTTCAATAAATGACAACCGTAGACCGAAACTTTTTACCACTACGTATGGCACAGTGAGCTAGCGCTGGTGTCCTCGCTCTCAACTCTCTGGTCGGTGAGGTAAAGGAAGAATACAAAACACCATATAAAGCATTGAGGCAAATGACATGACAGTTTGGAAATCCTTTTGTATCCTCAGTATCCCCTTCGTGATCCTGTATCTAACTGCTTTGTCTGGCTGGCTCTCTATCTATCTCCCTTGCGCTCTATATGCCTGCATAATAATGCGGTGCATCTCAAAGAAAATAAACTACTGAAATGGAAATTGCCTCAAAAGCATAACCGGATGCGCTAAAAGGAAATATGGAGATACGCCGCCCGTGGTCCTCTATTTCTTGCACTGTCTTCCTTGTATAGTGAAAGATACGAGTGGTGGTAGTGTGTGGTGAAACTTGAGCAAAAAAAAAAAGCGAATATTTTCTGTTCAAAACCAGCCAATGCCGCTTACAATTTCTTCACAGGATGTGGGAGAAATTATACGATGTCGCCTCGGTGCTTTCGTTTTCCTTCCATCTCTCATCCAACCAGGGCCAGGCGCTACATACACTCTGCCATGCAGATGCACGTTTTGGGAACTTTCCCATCTTTAACATCTTTACGTGAAATATGATGTTGCATAGTTTGTAAAATGTCCTCGATTGCAAAGTTTACGAGTACGTACATAAATATGTATAGTTCCGGGTCCTTTTTTTTTTTGGAAGTCAAGCAGATGGGCTAGAAGTTGAAGGACGACAGTTTATTTGGTTTACATCGGTGGGGGGGGGAAGGGGGGGGGGTATTTGAATTGCAGATGGACATCGAGATGAGGTCGCCTTGTTGGCGTTAACCTATGTAAGTTGAAGTTTTTTTTTTTTAAAGTATGTGGGTACCGTTCCTGTCCCTAACAATGGAGCTTGATTATGCCATGCCATGGTGGGTGTATGTCAAATTTTGACAAAACGTTCCCAAAGCGATTCTCGCTAAAATTCCCAAAAACCATTGCCACTGTGCCGTGTGTATCTTTCACAATCCAAACGAACGGCTGACAACGATCAAAACTTAATAAAACCTGTCCGCGTTTGTCAGAGGCATTCGTGTGTCATACCACACCCCCACACACACACCCAGATGGTGGAAGTTTTTCCATCGACTGACAGCAAAAATATTTGTGTATGTGTCTAATGTGCCGAAATAAATTGTTTGTTGAAAATTTGATTAAACCGCAGACACGATTCAAAATTTAATGTCAAACATCAAAAATGCAAACATCATCCAACGCGCCAGCGAAAGGAGTCCTTTCGACGTCCTCGTTCCTGTCGCTGTCGCTATCGTTGCAGTTCAATTATTGGGATTTTCGGTTTAGAGGCATTCAATTCATTTCGAGTGCATTTGTTGGTGTTTTATGGATGTAGCTGTGTGCGGTGTTAGTGTCACGTAGTGGGGGTTTTTGGAAAATATTTTGTTTCCGCATAACTGACTGTTGGCATTTTGGCTTAGAATTATTATTTCCAGTATGGACAGTGTCGGCTATAATTTAGGTTATCAAGTCACATAGGTTTGAGAATAATAACTTGTTGTCCTCGTAAGTATCCTATTGACAGTTTCCTTCGAGATGTTTCTTCGTTGTCCTCCAAAAGATACAGAACTCCTTGGTATTGTCTAGGAATCGAGCCTCGAATCTAACGGAAGTAGTCCGATTCTGACCCACGATGACCACAAAAGAGAGGATAAGTTAAGTTTTCATTAAAAGAAGGTTTGATAGAACTTCACTCCTTTAGTGATGGTTTTGTAGTGAAAGGCACTGAAAATGCTACCATCGTAATGTGACTCAACAAATCTGTATAAAACAGGAAGATACGTAGAGTGAGTATAGGTTACTCCTTGTAATTGAAGAACCGAATTCAGTACTATGTTGGTTTGGTTTGACAACATTTCAAAAACGCCATCTATTGATGATTCGAAATCCAAGTCGCGGCAGGTTCATAGAACAGCTCTCAATCTTTGAAACAGTCTTCGCCCTGACTTATATTTCACTTGATCTCACTCAAACCTGTGAGTTCTATTCAAGTTTCGGACGAATATACACTTTGAAGATCGAAGCGTAGATTCTTTGAGAAATTCGAGGCGTCTAGAGTCACTTTTCCCAGCTTCGGAAATCTGATGATGCCAGAGAAGGTTTGGAGAAACTTGCATGCCAGGTATTACCAACCAATTCCATTCATTTGATGGGATTGGCCATGGGAATCCAATTACTCTATCAGCGGCTTAAGTACCGATTTGTTTATCGAACTCCTTTGAAGTCGAGTGGAATGAAGACAGTGCAAGCATACTATATTGTATTGTAAGTCCCAATCTCCTCGGATGCTTTAAGAAAAACCATATACGGACAATACATATGAAGAAATGGGTTGTGCAAACGCCACCGGTCCAGATACTGACATCTTGAATTTACCATCCTATGACTTAGTACAAGCTTAGTTCTGTGTCTGTGCATCGTAAGCACGAACGAGCTGAAGTCCAAGCTCGCTGAGTCTGAGAAAAATAGAAAATGTTTGCACCGAAAAATGTATGAAGAAATGGGTTACGTATACGCCACAGATCCAGATACTGACGTTTCGAATGTACCCTTCCGTGACTTAATTCAAGCCTTCCTTTCTTCGGTGGAGTAGAAATAAACATCAGATCCGTCTAGGGAAAAGTGACCCTATGCTTCTTCTCCTTGATGTCCTTTCAACATCACTGACTTTGAAAATATTCACGGATATACTCACTTTTATATGATGGCTTTGCAGTTCAGAGTGAACTGAACCCGGCTGCCGCAAGAAATTAAACGTACTGGATCAGATCACCCTCTACGTGGGCATGCCCTCCGATGGTTTTCCTCTTCTTGTAGTCGCTAAGAGGTGGCGTGGAAGATTCTTAGAGCTGGAACAGTAAGTGTATATTTGGGTCTTGTGTGGCGTCTCCTTGGATCTTTTCCCACATAGTTTTCTTTAATTGACGGTGCTTCGCCTAATATAACCTTTCTAATGATTTAGACGTTGGCGGAGCAGGAATCATTCCTTATCGTCATCTTACACAAGCGAATGAGTTTCGCAGGAATAACAAATCAAAACGTTGTCATATGCGGTCTTAAATTTATAAATAGATGCTGCTTATCGATCTGGAACTCTTGAGTCAAGATTTGGTGTAGAGCTAAGATTTGGTCAACTGTGATTTTTCAGGCTTAAAACCGAACTGACAATGCCTCAATAGTACATCGACGTATGGTATTAGGGGCTTCACCAGTACACCAGATAGAGTTTTGCATGCGATGTTCTTATATATCTTTGTAAAGGGTGATACAGATCGGGCTTATGATGCTTAGGTTCCAAACGTTGGGCATGGCTTCGTTCGATCACATTTTACAGACGAATTGGTGCAATCTACCTACAAAGTCATTGCTTGCAGCAGCGTTGTAAGGATTGGCTGTCCTCCTACTTCCTTAGCACCAAATAGTCCTTTGCTATGGTATTGCAGTCGGGACCTGTATCCTGCGTTAACATCTCCGCCATAATCTCACGTTTCTCATGTTTCTTATTTCTCCATCTAAATACGTACTTCTCGTCTGCCTGTTTTGCTCTTAAGGCTAGCTATCGGGTATGGTCCTTTTTGCAGTGCTGCTTCTTAGCCATCGTTCGTTTGGACGCATTCCGCATTAAATCAGAGGTATCTTGTTGGTGGAGGGGTGTAACCTACCATATGGGTTGGGGCATTCCTGATAATTTGCTTCGTGAGATCTCTAGTGGTATTCAATCGGCAAAGCCTCTTCCGTCAGTTGGACAGGCAGTGTTTCAAAGTTGAAATGGACATTCGCATCCGTACCTTTGGTGCTACGCGGTAGTCATAATCGGACTCTATGTTTGCCCCTCGGAACATTTGAACATCCAATACACTGTGGGAGTAGTTTAATCAAGTGCCTTCCAAGTAACTTTGTGGGACATTGCCGTCTTCAGCCATCCAGTATGTTAATCATTAGGAGAAGGGCGTCGAGTCCTCTAAGAATGATGGAATAAAGGACCTTATTGGTCATCGAAAAGCTATGATCTTAGTTGTTGCAGATGGTTTACAAATCATTGGAAACCGCTCACACTGAGTCCGAGACAACAAATTAATAATCCACCTTAACACTCTAAGTCGAATCGATTCGCAAAACATCCTCGAACCATCCCACAGGTGTACCACGCGCCCGTGGTCACTGTAGAATTATCTCATAATCGGGTATACAATTAAATAAAATTACCCAAAATATCCTGCTGACTCGGTGGTATCTAATGACTGCACACACAGAGTAGCACACACACACTCGACATGTTGAATTTCTATGGTCGGCTGAGTCCTTTTTATCCGACATTTTTTAATTCCTTTATTATATCTCGCATTTGCACCGGTTGCACAACAAAATACGAGTAACACCTGGATAACACATGGACCACATTATCCCAATGCACGATGCAGGATACGAGATAATTTTGTTTGCCAGAATATAGGTGCCCGAGCGTTGTTTTTCTGTCTGCAGGACATGACTATTTGCTGGAATTAAATATGATTTCAATTTGACTGGACGCTGCCGCAAAGGACACGCCATTATCAGGGCAATCTTTCAATTTGGGTCATTCGCTACGCTTCAATTAATCGTCGCGTGAAATCTATTATTTTCATTAAATTTTCCACACTCTCCGGCAAGGATATAACTTTTTCTCTTTGTAACCAACCAATGGTTTCACCTTTCCCATTTTCATTTGAGTTTTTCTTTATTTTTTTTTTTGAATCTGTGTGCCCCTTGTGGACTTGGTCGGGAATAAGAAAGGAAAGTTTCCTTTGAACAAATAAAGTTTTTAACGGAAAACTTTCCACGTGATAGGCACACCACAATGTTGCCGTTTCTAGGTCTCCTTGTCTCTTTGTCTCGTCCTATGGCCTCTTGCCTCTCGGCTCTCGTGTGTATCATCTCGAGCGTCACGAATTATTTTCCAGCAAAGAAAGCAAGGAAAATTTCCATATCCTTTCTATGCAATTGCATCGTAAAGTCACCCGAAAATTTTCTATGAATAGGCAGCGAGCGGCAAGGATACACGTTCACCACATAGATACAAAAATTTATTAAAAATTTCATTATAGAGAAAAATTCATCCCCGAACAATAACAAAGATGAACACAACTTAGAATGGAACGGATATAGTAGTCGGAGAAGGAAAGGTCCTATCTATCCCTTAATGTTTTTCGGTTTTTTTTTTTTCTAAAAATTTGTTGGCTTAAAATGAGAGAGGAAAGTTTTTCTCTTCTATGGAAGGTACATGCATATATTTTAGACTCCTTTCTCCTTTGTGCTTGTGACTATGCTGCCCTCCCTCCTGTAAACAAATTGAAAAAAAAAAATGGAAAACCTTTGTCCTTTTTCGGGTTGCGTTGTGAAAAGAAAAACTTTTATAATTTTATTCAAAGTAACGCGAACACTTCCTTTTTCGGTTTTATTTCTTGGACTCTTTTTTTTTTTTTTTTTGTGGTAATGGAACTAAGGTCGGTCTCAGGACGAATAGTTGAGCATTGTTATTAGAATGTAATAATTTATCCTTGTGGCAGGAGTTTGAGTTTGGTAGCATTTTTTCTTTTGGGGGACAGAGTGTTTTTGTTTTTTTTTGTGTGTTTGTGGCTTTTAGAGAAGGCTCGTCCTTCGTGTAGTAAAACTATTCCCACAAGAGAGGGTAATTATTTCCGAAGGTTTTCCATTTTCCTGGGAAATACTCGCACTAAGCGAACTAATGACATTTGTGGTTACGCGAAGTGGTTGGGGGGAATTTAATGCTGCATTGCGATGACCCAAAGCGTTGTTAGTGGTTAAATTGAATTGAAGTCGAAAGTTTCTTACCGAAAAGGGACGAACGTTTTCAAACAGGCAAAGGGTTCGAAGTTTTACTTTGTGTTCGAGATATGAATCGTTGTTTTTTTCACTAATTAGGGTGCAGTTGTACTCGTGGAAGTAATGTCTTCTGATTTCACAAAGAATCCTTACGGACTAATGAGATGGCCATAAAATTGTCGACATATAAAGTTCGCTTGTCATATAGCGATATGGTTACTAAAGTAAGAGGTTTCCTGAAACTCTTACATAACTCTCCATGAAGCAACGATCTTAGGCTCTGATGGTATGGTTATTGGTATCATAGCCTTTTTAAGTGGTCCCCTGGCGCACCACTGTGCAGTAAGTGTTCTATTCAGATAAAAGGAGGAAATAATCCTTGAAATCAGTACACATAGGTAGGTACACATTTCATAGACGACATCCAGTTGGAGATTTGAAGCACTTTAGTACACTGTCAGTGGGGAGCGAAACTCTAAACTCGTTTCCTGGTAGAACGTGGCCTTACTTCGAAGATTCACTCACTAGGAGGCCAGTGTTTTAGACTCGACAGAAGATTTACCCTGCTGGGCGTATTTCTCTTTTACATTATCGGTTTCTTCACTGCAAATGTCCTAAGAAGCGACAGGATATGTTCTCAACACAAGGGCCGCAGCTTTATGAACTCTAAGTTGGGTGTGACGTTTACGAGAAGAAATATCAGGAGAGGCACTCTGCAATGATGTATTCTATTTCCTCCTCTTTGGCGTTTGCTGGTCAACAAACTATAGATAGTTTTGGTGGGCGAGATATCCATGATCGCTTATGTATGTTGATGATGTTAGCTTAGCTGTCTCGGGAAAAGACGCGAATACTCTAAACGAACTTTTACAACTTTATTTGGCTGTAAACTCCACAAAACTGAACTAGTAATCCCTCCTCTCTCTCTCTCAATAGTATCAACTGAACTTTCGCTGTCAAAGCAAAATATTTGAGTCCTGTCCTGGATAGGAAACTGACCTTGACACCTTGTATTTAAGGAAGAGTGAAGAAAAGAAAGGTACTATACCACTTTCCTTTTTGAAAAGCTATGACCTCGAATAATTCACTTTAGACCGAGATTTTGCGGCGGACAGCCTTAGAAAATAATTTGCGATTGCCCTAGCAAGGTTCAGTATACAGTTTGTCTGTGCATAAGCCGAGCAGTATTTGCAATTCCATCTGCGGCATAGGACATCATGTCCAAGCCAATGGGAACGCGCAAAGCCGATCGCCTGGACAAAACAAGAATTTGCTCAAACTGCCCAAGTTAGAATCTACCGCACTCCAAGATCTGAAATGTAGTTCCATTTCTATTCGACGTACATATGTAATGTCGATTCACTCCTGCAGAGCGAGAGCCTCCAGGTAGCTTAAAAATCAAGCTTAGACTTTCTCTGACAGGCTTAATTGTAAGCTCTCATTTCGTCTACCAAATCATTGTAAGATGTTTCAGGCGGAAGTAGTTCCAGGCGATGCAAGAAGTATTTTTATGGCTTTATGTGATATTCATTAGAGACATGCCGATCTTTTTAGGCATCCAAGCAGCTATCATATCCCTGAAATCCACCTCTATAAATTCTTTAGCATGTCTTGATTCATTGATGGACCAGGCCAATGAACTCGCCAGAATAGCAACAACTTTACAAAGCCACTCTAGCGATACGAATCACTCCTGCTACTTCCAAACTTCAAGCTGGATGCTACATGAGTATACATCTAAGATGGACAAGTGGAGCAAAGTGTCTAGCGACAAAACGAATTTGGCCAAAAGCTGGACTTGAGTTGGGTTCTATTAATAGATTTTATGTCGGCACTATAAGAGGTATTATCACTGGTCATTGTCTCATAGGGAAGCATGCTACAAGGCTGGGCTTTTTTTTTCGAAAGATCCAAGTAAACATCTTATCGCCATTCAAGATTTTCTAGATAAAAATAAGAGATAAGCTATGTGGCTGACATGGCCTTCTTTCCGCGATAATGTCAATTAGCAACATAGCTTTCGTGGTCTTGAACGTAAACGCATTCACCGTAAAGCTCGTGCTCGTGCTCGTGGTGGGAAATATGATCCGTCCGTTCGTGATGGTAAAAACGAAGTCTTTATGCCAATCACTGAGTTCGAGAAGGCTGGGGCCTCATCACGTAATTTTTAAGATGATCGTCGTCTAAACGAGCAACGAACACTGCCACGAACACACGAGCAACGAACACAGTTTGTTCTATCGTAAGTGTTTGAGAGATGGAGGACCCCGATCAAAGCATCTGTCACTATAGTTCCGCAGACCTGTTTTCTTAGCACAACTGGCGCTAGTAACACTTCGTCATGACTACTGGGTCGATAAACCCTGTACTATGTCATGATTTTAGCAGTGATCAGTACATTTCCATTTCAGGGCGACTGATTCAAGCACCTGGGCTCAAGCACCTGGGCTCTGAAACTCTGGATAACTTCGCAAAGGTTACCTATGCTGTCATTGCCGACATATACGCATATATTACTACATTTCTCAGTACTGGCAGTACTGGCCCAGCAGTGGCGCTTGAAATTCGTCTTGAAATCCTCTCGCCATTTGGCTTACCTGAACGGTAGACAGGTATTCTATTGCCATAAACACGATTTTGGTAACATTAACATGCTATTAAACTATGACCCTTCTCGTACGTCTAGTGTGTCCAAAAGCACCACAACAGGTGTTAACCTCAAAACAATTTCGTGTGAACCAGCAATGGCTTCCTCTTACAAAATAGCAAACATAATAAGCCAAAGAAAAAAAAAAGGAATTTCATACAAACAAACTTATGAGTAACGGGCTCGCCATTCGAAGGAGCACGGATGTGAATTACATGCGATTAGCCCGCCGCATATCACGAGACCCATAAGTGCCGAATAATTAAATCCGGAATAGTGTTTGCCTGGCCATAGGCTTACATTTGTTGCTCTAGCGATGGACTTGAGCCAAGGCACTCGACGGCTATTGCCGAAAACTAAAAAAAAAAACACACACACACACTCATAGCCATACAAATAAAATTTACACCCGACAAACACCAATAAGTAGCGCATGCATGTTGAATGAGAATGGCGTGCAGCAAGCAAACTTTTTGCGTTTAGTCCTATGGCACTCGGCTGATGCTTCTTGTCTAGTGTGCTCCTACCCCGGCTCTGCTGGGTTTTGTTCTGTTGCCAACCATTTGGCTAACCGAAAATGGTTTATTCCTCCTAACACACAGCAGCAGTCGTGTGTGTTTGTGGGCAAATATTGAAATAAATTGAAGGAAACATTATCTGGCTATTTACGGTCTGTTTAAATCTATTCATGACAAGGACTCGTTTTTTTTTTTTTTGTTGATGAAGTGGGAAGGATTTTAGGGCTATGCTGTACTCTTGTGTGATGTTTCATGTTTTCCATATTTGTTGGCCAAGGCATATACAATCGTTGTTCTCCATTGGATGGTAGCCAGAGGTTCAGTTGGCCATGAATCCTGCACTGAAAGATATTTGTTCACAAAATGTTAAGTTAGCGTTTGCTGTATAATAATGATCCGAGATGTTAGGCTGTTGGTTGAGGCAGTGCCAAGTAGAATCGGTTGTTTATGGCTTTTAAATTGGGCAACGCTTAAAGTTGGCATCTGGTTCGTTGAATGGTAATGTTTTATGTTTATGTCATGGTGAGTGGAAAATGAGTTCTAGACAAATGGTTCAGGTGTGACTAGGCTGATACTAGTGTGAGTTCTGACTGTTTAGACTTGGGCTTTTCTGGATACAGTCGGGTTGGCTGTCGTGATTTGGTGCCCCTATCTTCAAAGAACTTTTTTGGTCCTACCCTTTCGAAAACGCATGGTAATCTTCCGAGACTACAATTGAAAACCTCCTCAAACTAGAATTGCTCTTTGGATAAGTCTGGTTCTCATACGGATCTGTTGCGTAGGAGCCTAGCAGGCGAATTCTGGGGATATAGTCTGATCATCCTCAGGTGAGGGAATTTTGCTATTGTGATACCAATGAACCCATATGGCCAAAAGAACCAATCTAGTCACTTGTGAAGGAGACACTGGACAAGGGACAGAATTGGACAAGAGTTACTTCTTGCTCCGCATCAGCTTCACTCAGCTTCTGCAGAAGTCATGCTGGCCTATCAGACAGTGTCCAGTGGGTACACGATAACGTTGCTGTTCTGTGATTGCTACAATAGAACAAAGTCTTGAGTAAATCTGGCATACTAAAAGCGTCCAAATTTAGCAAGAATTTGCTTGTAGCGAGGGGCATATCCAGGCTCGTCTACTCTGGGAGTCTTCTTCAGCCTTGCTAGTTTCTGCAATGTCTCTGTGGCGTGGACACCCCAGCATATGCAATTGAATGTTGAACTGGTCAGATATATCCAGTAGAGACAACCGGCAGTTTTAAGGGGCATTTTCTGTGAGTGAATACGATGTCCGGGATTTGATTACCGAATATTCCTGACAGACATTGAATGACATTTCAGCCAGGACAAGACTTCTTGGTTTACCAAGATTTCCGCCTAAAAAATGCTACAATATTCTAGGTGGCGGAAGGAGAAGCTCACATGGACCTTGTGGGAGAAAGCACTGGTCAGATCTGTCCCCAGGAGAGGTACCAGTGATCTATTCGTTACAGTCAGTGATCCTTGTGGGTATACTACTCAGGAACTCTACCACGGGATGAACAATCATCACCATAAACGTGGCTTATCCATTGAAACGTTTCGGTACCATGTAAAAGTAAGTATCGACTTTCTCATGTTTATACCGAAGACTCAAGCATCCTGCCACCCAATAACTCAACTGCTATTCATGCAAATGTTACACAGTGACAGTAGAATTTTGACAGCTTTGACGGAACATCAGTGAAATGCCAATAGAAGGCATTTTGACAGTTTTGATAGTACATCAGTGAAATGCCAATAGATGGCCTCATTAGAAATACCTAAAAGGTCCGTTTTCTTTGGTCTTACTTTCTACGTAAATTCATACAACGTTGGTTCGTCCTTTTGCTGTTGAAACTTTCATGACTTTGCAGTACAAATATTCGTTTGTATTCCTTTGATTTAAATTTCAAGAGATATTCATCAGCAGGACGATTATTGCACCAATCGGTACATATACATATGTATGACAAGCTCATTGTTTTAATTCCCATTTCTCCTATACTCGTAGCTTGGATGATAATAATAAATCAAACTCAGCGGGATTGCTGATATATGATTCAATTTCAATGGTTTGAACAGGAAATCGTACATGTATGAGCTACACTGTTTCGAGGTGACTACAAACGAGCACCTACAGGATAATTATTGCTGTTGAATAAGTTTTGTGTAAATTAAGTGTACCCGTAATCAACGTTTAATGCAAAAAAAAGAGAAATATTTAATTTGCTTGCGGCTCCGAACAAAGCAGGCAAAATAACATTAAATTACGAACAACAATAACTGGGGGATATTTCTGTCAGAAAATGAAAACCGATTGGCATGTTGATTTCAATATTCCATTAGGGTATTAAGTATGTACCTATATAATCAGATATAGTGGAGTTTTTAAAAGGACTCCGCTGTTATTCCATCGACTGCTTTTTTTGCACGTTTTGGCAATGTTTGGCTATAAATCCCAAGATTACAATTGACACTTGGCTAGGAGTCCATAAGTGCGGTAAGTTCATCTGAGTGATCAGGTTGCTTTCCCTTAGTATGAGTACATGGCGTATATTTGCTAAGATATCCTGTCCAGCACCAAAGGTGGTTTCAGACTGTAACAAGTGTCGTTGCAATAAATTTTGCGACATTCTGAGACAGAATGATTGCCCTATACTACAGGGTGTATGTTTCATCCACTGAATCATCCACTATTGCCCGGAAGGAACAGTACTCGACAAGGGTAACTGCTAACACTTGTAGGGATTGTAAGTGTGACTTCACTTCTATCGGAAAATGTTCCTACTTATCTGCTATCAAGAGAAATTGTAATGTGCTTATGTTTTTGGTAAGTTTTTTGTATTCTGTTACTTTTATTTATTTGTGGAGTTAAAAGATAAAAAAGCCTAGTGGTTCCTGTACCTTGGTTTGCAAGGCCACTTCCTGAGACGATTACCAACAGAATGAATTTGATGTCATGGTAACTGGTTGAAAATAACCCTGCAGCATCCATTTCTGTCGAATGGTTGTTCAACATAATGCTGGCATGGAAAGATTCCAGGTTCCAGGTGAGTGGTAGGATCCTATCCAGTAGAGCCATTGTTTGACCTTGTCAACTGTCTTTGAGAAGTTCAGCTTTGGCGATTAGTGCTCCTCTGATAAATTGTTTATCCAAAGGACATAGACGATGTTATCGATTCCTGCTCTCGCAGAATGTCCGATTTCTATCCTACGGGGTTGCTGGGATAACCCATCCAATCTCTCAATCCATTAAGTGATTTTCAGATTTTTGAAACGAAAAAACTAACGTATCTCTGCGTGTTTCATTCTTAGGTAAAATCCTTGTCCGCATAGGTATTTACTTGTGGAAATGTTTTACACTCGGAAGATCCCACCTGGTTTTGACAGGGTTGTTGCTGTAATTACCTCCTGTTTATTTGGCTTGAACTCTCACTAAGTTCTTGGAAATGGTCCACTGCTGATTTCTTCAGCAACGTCCCCTCCACTTACTCAAACCAACAAGTATTGAGACCCTCTGACAACTTTTTTCTTTTTTAGGTTTATACGACGATACGATAGATTATTGCAAAAAACTAAGACTACCGTCTAATGGCGATAGGTCGACCTGCGTTAAATCTCTTCCTGCTCGGTACAATGAGCCCTTGGTTCACTTCCAACCTACTTTAACCAAGAAGCCGCTTCAGGTGTTAATCTATGGCCTTGAAGTCATCATGAAGTCATCATCATGAAAAATATTTAAGAATCCATTGGCTGGAAATTACGGAGATGAAGAAAAGGGAATTGAAAGTCATGCTGCCCGAGTCTCATGTTGAGGTGACCAGCTCCAGACCAGGTATGAAATTCTCAGTAAGTACTACTTGTATCCATTTTATGTGAGAAATATTGTCATAATTCGTTCATTTGCAGATAAATATACGTGTACATGCAGGGATCAGAACGAGTATCTGAATGAAAGTGACGATGAACCTAGTTTTTATACATACAATTCGCACCCTGTATCACCCTGTATTTAATTAAACAATATTTGATTAATAAAGTACATCCTATAATCTACATAATGGTCTTTGTTTCATTTCGTTCGCCGGTCTTGAACCAGAGATTTCTATTTTACAAAAAAAATCATCACAGCAGGCCTCCACCAAAAAATTGAAAATTTCTCGTAAATCACCAGGCGCCCAGTAATTTTCAAAAACCAGCAAGCAATCCGCAGTTTGGGAGGTATCAAAAAATTCGTGCCTGTACTTTCAAAAGTGTGCTACGCTGGGGTTTTTGTACGTGGTGGACTCCTAGAAGTATGCACCTAGGTAAGTAGTCAAGGTCAATTAAAATTAAAGCATACTCCTGCGCGTACAAACTGATCTACTCTACAGCACAGTTTTGAAAGCACATGCTATTGGGACTTCCAAAACTGTCGAAGAAGCCTGCTGCTTTTTGAAAATTTCTGGGCGCCTGGTGATTTACGAGAAATTTTCAATTTTTTTGATCGAAGTTCCTTTGAC
This sequence comes from Xylota segnis, assembly GCA_963583995.1. Classification (NCBI taxonomy): domain Eukaryota; kingdom Metazoa; phylum Arthropoda; class Insecta; order Diptera; family Syrphidae; genus Xylota; species Xylota segnis. Next base: position 8,113,791 of record OY757238.1, read on the forward strand.
AATTTTTTGGGTTTCAGGCGGGCTAACGAAATAAAACAAAGACCAGTATGTAGGTGGTAGGTGCTCTTTATTTATAAATATTTTTGGAAATCATATTTGGAGAACGCTTATGAAATAAAAGACAAACATGTTCAAGATGCCAATTTATGTTTTGATAGCCTTTATTGTAACCAAAATAAAAAGTACAAAAATATATTCAACAAAGCAATAGAGAAGGAATTTGATTGAAGAATTGAGTTAATGTCTTCGAGATGACTTCAAGGGATAATTGATTCTGCTGGACATTGAAGGTTTCCAGCAAATGTTTTACCAAGTTGACTCGTTTTGTAACAACACTTTGATAAGAACGTTGTATTCTCTAGCAGACGGATGCCAAAAAGACTGTCTTTTATAGCCTGTTTGAACTGGTTCCTTAGTTTCTTCCATACTTTGTCCAAGTTCACTGCTACAGTGTATGTTGAAGAAGACGCCTTTTAGAAGCTGCTTATGTCAAATTACAAAATATTTTTCATAAATATAGGTATATCGATAAATTATTCCAAAATCTATTCATGCGCAGAGCTCGTAGATCGTGATGGCCCAAAGGCGCAAAGGCCCAAAGCCACAAGGAAATGCGATGAAGCTACACTGGCGAGTAGTTCTCCTTAAAGTTGAACGAATGGAAATTTGAAGGAGTGCCTTGGAAAATCACAGAGATGAACCTATATGGAATGCGATGCGGCCAGGCTTAACTAAGAAACCTAGGAGTGGAATCCTCACACTTTTGATATTCAAAGTTGGAAGTGACACCTACATATGTAAATAACTGCCATACAAAAACAATCGGAAACATGTGATGATCCCCTTAAAGAGCGCAAAGGAGGTGATTGTGATCGTCAACAATGAACTATCCTAGACGATTCCACTCCAGGATACGAGTCGGCATTGGTTACATTAATCGATCTGTTTGATTACCAGGGATATCATCACGAATTTAACAAGAAAAATGTGCGATGTTTCTGTTTCGTGTGAGCTCCTACAAATGAGAAGCAAAGCTATAAAAGAGGAGAAAAGAAACCTAGGACACACAGTTAGCCAAATTCAGAGAAGAAAGGAGGATGAACAACAAGTACAGAGGAAGATCTCGCAGGTGACGCGCTTGAGACGAAAGTGACCTTAACCAACTTGGTGTGCGAAACTAGAAGCAGCTGACTGAAGATCGAGCTGGCTGGAGATGGTTGTTGGTTGAAGTCCAGGTCTACCCCGAACAGTAGCGTTACCTTAACTAGAAGTAAGTAGGGTGGGAGCTAAGCGTACGTTTATGTAATCTCTGGAGAGCTGCAAGGTTGTCCGAAAATACCTTTAGCCAGGTTGATGGCTAGCCTATTTCACATAATCCAATTACACATACCTATGCTAAGGGATACTTCTAAAACACATTAGAATTAGATGTGTTACCTCTCATATCGATCGACGTACACACCAACAAACAAGAACCAAAATGTTTTCCCACCAGAAACACCTCTAACAAATTATCGTATCAATTTTCATCGCCACTCCTCGTAATCCATACCCCCTGCATGCAATTAAGACATTCCGGATAAATCTTCCATCCATCCGTAGATAGCCTTTCAAATTATTTCATCCAGGCCGCTAGGTTATGATGTAAATCCATACGGATACCATAAGGTCCAACGACACGGCCAGGCAATATTCTAAATGGCCATGGACATCCCTTCCTCGTTATGACTAGCAACAATTTGACCACATTTTCCAACTTTCCAACGTTAAGTAAACCCACATCCGGGATAACCCCTTTTCCGTCCACACACACCCGCACACCCAGTCAAAAATCGGCCAACATTATCATAATCAAAATGAAATTTTCCCAAGGATTTTATGCCCTCCTCCGGTAGCCGTGTGGAACACGTGAGAGTGTTTATGAAAACTGACAGTTTAGGAGCATCGAAAGGATGGCATAAGCACGCTGTAATCGCCTCCTTCCACCTTATTTTGGTTGCTTGGCAGCAATAAAGACATTTATTTAAGCGGCTACTGTAATAAATAATTCAAAATAATGAGAGGCAATTTTATAAGCACACTTTTCGTTCAGGCCTGACAGTTTGTCACTGCGAATCCTTGTTGTCTGACTTAGGCCTACCGGGAGGCTGGTGATGGTCTTCATTATACAGCTGTGTCTGTGTGTGTGTCGAGTAGGATGAACATCATTGCAACCGACACTTTCGCCACAATCCTCTTGCTGGTGTAGTGCTGCTGTGTGCTACTGTGCTACTGTTAGTGGCAAAAGACTGACGTGCGATGTGCTTTTAGTTTAACTTGATTTTTGTCCTTTTTTGGGTTTTTTTTTATCTAGGCTCTATCGTTTCGTTAGTTGTTTTGGGGTAGTATTTGGTTTTTTTCTCCCCCGAGTTCGTCTCACTCGAAGACTGTGGCTCATCTCATAGTCCTTGTCGTCGTCGACGTCATTCTCTCAAAACTAGTAGCAGTGGTTGGTGTTGGTTTTTGGCAAGGACCCAAAAAGATTCCTTAAATTCAAAACAGCTTGCGTTACTACAATATGTACATGTATACTAGGTCTGATGATCCTTGGGTATCTCTCCCCCCCCTTTTCCCGAATTAGTGTGGTGTGTGTCTCTGGGAAAAATATTCACCCGCTCCTTTGAAGAATCCTTCCTCATCTTGGAGCATAATGCCTACTATATGGTCCCTTGCTCGTGCAACACTATGCCATGAGGATATATGATATACAATTTTGATTCTGGCGGCTCGTCTTTATTTAGTAAAAGGATGCTAAAGGGAAAGACCGACCAGTGTGTGTGTGGTAGGTATGGTTCGTGTCCGGGGGAAGGATAAGAAGTGTGTGGATACCCTAATACAATAATATTTTTTTTCGTTTTGCTTTTGCCTATGGTTATGTGTGTGTGTATGTGTGTAGATATAATCCCTGTGAAAAGTTGTTATAAAGGATTTTCGCTGTTTGTTCACTTTTTGCGGTTGTTATAGGCTTCGAAAAGTTTTTAGTTCTCTTTTCCCTTTTTCCCAAGGATTTTGTTTGGGTCCTCTTAGTTTTTTTTTTGGTTTTCTGAGTAAAATCCTTTTATTTGTTTTTGAGTTGTGGCAAAACAGGGTTTAACCTGATATTTATGGTTGGAACAATTTTTATAAATGGCATAAGGACTTTGAACAAATTGGAAGTTAGGAAGAGCATTGGGTGATGGGCGGCAATGTCTATGTGTGGGGGGCATATTTTGGGAATTTTTATATGTTTCGAATACTTTTAAAGGGGTTTTTAGTTAAGGCAGTGATGTATGATACATGGAAGGGGGTATTGTATGAAGGAGGCAGTTGTAATTGTGGGTATATCGTGTGCTAGCTGTGGGTATGTCGTTTCCAAACAACCTATTAGTTGTACCCTGATTTTAATGGCATGGATTGTTCAAGATCTTTTGGTAGGGAGAAGTCCTTGGGGCATATTTTGGGTTGAACTCATTGCAGATAGCGTCTCATGGAAGTTCTACCTAGATAGCGTCTTTTAGGGTCACCTAGATAGGACGTCCTACATGCTTGATTGCTTCTTTCCTAAATATCCTTGTTTGCTTATCTAATGATGTACTTTGGGCCAGATGCGGCACTGTGGATTATTTCGTCTGATAGCTGCAGATGTAAGATCTAGAAACCTCCTTGTGAATCCTTGGCTCAAACGCGATGATGCCCTCAAATCTCAACACTTTAATTTACAGCCCATAAATTGGTTATGACTTTAATAAACAAATTTTCAACGTTGTCATTAGAATCTATAACTCTCTACCTACTCCTCGACAGGATGTGAAAGGCTGACAATCCAAAAAAAAGGAAAAAAAAACCAATAAATCCCGCCAAACATAAAATGTGTCTAAGTCACACACATGAATTCATTGATTTGTATTGAATTGTTCACGGCATGAGCAAGGACATTCATAAAAAAAAAAAGAAGGAAGGAGAACACATCACACAGACAAAGGACTGGCAGCACATCACTTGCCGAGCAGTCGTAAATCTACAAGCTCAACTCTGGATGGCCTTTCTAAAAGTACTCTGTCGCCTGAACACAGAGATACATAAAGTACTAGACACACACACACACGGGTACACATGGCAAGGATTCTTTTGAATTCGCAAAACATAATTCTTCCTTCCATCGAAATTCAATCAATTTATATGTCTAGATGCGGGCGGCGGGTGCGAGTCGTCCTTTAGCATCCAACTCAACACATGGATGTGTAATTTGAATAATTTTTTTTTTTTGGTTTTTTGTTTCCCCCTTTCCCGTGTTATGTTGGGTAATTTTCTGTGAAACCAGTCTCTCACTGTCTTGGGCTTAGAAACCCCCTCCTCCTGTGTGTTGGTAAACAAAGGACGAGGAGGAGGGCTGCAAGGCTCAATTTATTCACTGGATGTCACCTACTAAAGAATTCTGAGAGTGCACATAAATTGTTGAATGCATGATGCTGTGGTGTAGAAATGCATTCATGAATCCTGAACACACGAACTTGAACACAGGGATACATCATTCAAGGAGTGCCAGAGCGAACATGTAGCATTCGGATGAGTTTGGCGCCTGATGTTGAGTGTATATTCGAAATTTTGGGTACACCATGGATTATACAAGTGGTAGTCTGGTTATTTCTTTTTTTGTTTTGTTGTTTGAAAATTCTTGGGGGTAACTAGTTGTTTCTGTTATTTATGAAAGTTTACGAGAAATGCACATCGAAGGATGTGCTCTTGGCTTGATGTGACTGTGTCTCCTGTGTTGTGAATCATTTCGACCGATTATGGGGGGAGACATTTCTATGTTTCAGTTAGGATCTGTAATCGATTGAAGTTTAGATCGAAAAGGTGTCTCAGGGTGGCAATGACTAACAAAAAATAATTTCCAACAGGCCATTGGCAAAAGAAGGGGTCCAGCAGGGTTGTATGTTCTCACCCTTACTGTTCTTCGTGTAATGGGCTTACAAAAAAGTACTGAGCATTGCAGCTTGAGAGAAATGACTCAATGTTAAAGGAAGCAGGTTATCCGTGCATGTAACTTGGCCCACTCAACATGCATAATAGCTGGAAAATGCTTGCCCAAAACTTGAGCTAGATTTGAAGACAAACATCTGTGCTTGTGAGCTCGTAAAGGGCGTTTTCGACAATACGATTTTCAATTGTATATCTGACTGCTGGATCAATGCTATAGACGAACCAATAGTACTGTGAACCATACTAATGAATAACATTTAGATTACCCACAAGGTGGTGTCATGTTGCCATACACTGTGCTAGTTCACATATGGAGATGCCACTGGTTGTGATTGCTTCACTAGGAATAAACTTTTGATAAACACTCGGCATTCTAACTAAGCCTTTGGTAAAGAGTGCCACTGTACAGACCTAAAAGTCGGCCGAATATCATTCTATTAAGGCTGAACTGGCTGTCCTTTCCTATGAATTGTGCTTATGACCAACAAGGGAAGACCTATCCCATCCTACACTATGCCTGTTTAAGCCTTGTTTAAGCCTCTCTCAACTGGATCGCGTGATTGGGTTCAATAAAAGCTGAAAGGCTGGTCACTCAGTACTTGAACTTGCATTTGGCTTTTGTGGACACAAATGTACATACATACATTGAAGGACTTTCCAGGATTGAAGACAACTCACTGAATACTTCCGAATATCAAGCAGTCTATGACTTTTGCCCTCACTTTTGTGATTGCCCTGCTCTTCAGTATAACCTTCAATCAAGCTAAAAAGTGATTTTCTTGACAAAATCAAGACAGTCTCAGACCGAAAGGTAACCTTACACATCACATGTTTAGCTGGACAATAACAAAAGTATTTCTGTAAACTTTTCGGGAAGTATTTTGCAAAAATATCTTTCTCCAAGGTCCTTTATAACAGCACACTCCCTATTACAACAGAGTAAAACCATCATTCATAATGCTAGGCACATGCATCCTAAAAGTGATTGAGTCATAATCAAAAAAAAAAAAAAGAAAAGAAAAGAGAATCCTTTCCGTACACTCCCACCCACAGATATTATGAATCGCAAAAAGTCATTCCCATCGATATGCGACTCAGGCAACGTGAGTGAGTTTCAATGCTTTTTCTATTGGTTTCCATAATATCCAAGCATAGGTATCCTTGAATAGCATAGAAGCATCTTCACTTCCATGCCATCGATTAGCACCTGAACCGATTTATTGGGTAGAACACGTTGAATATGAATTACGTTCTTACCATCTACCATACGAAGTGATGCACACAGTCTGGGACTTGATGGACCCATGTAGGGAGTTCCAAATTCTTGCAATAATCCGCTCCAAGATAGACCTGGAAGAGGGGGCGAGGAAGATGAAATGATGAAAATATTGCCACAGTTGAGTATGTGTCTTGGGGATTAGAGATGGAAGGTGTGATAGAGGCACAATTTGTGTTCGATGGAGCACACAATGAAAGGGATTGGGATTTCCTAGTTTTTTTTTTGTGAAGAAGATGAAAAAGGATATGAAATGGTAGTTTTCAAACTGTTAACTATACAAGTAGTGAGATGAAATGATGGATGATGCTGGCGTGATAGCTCATTGGTTAGGTTAGCAGGACTCTGTTAGGCCCACATAAACAACCTTAAGTATGCAACATGAAAGTATTTGAATATTATATTTGAATGTGTAAAAAACATCTTAGAAATAGTGAAAATGCAATAAAATTGGCCAGCGGAAAAGTACGAACTTCATCCAACACGTACTGACAACAAGGATTCAGGTTCTGAACAATTCTTACAACCGCACTCAGACGGGACATCGATCTGAAAAGTATTGAAACCGATTAGTTCTAGGACTTCCCCCTTTTAGGCCACCCTTACATCTCTACCGAACTTATAACCATCTCTACACCTTAAAAGAATGGACACAGTTTTAACACCTGTAACCGAGCAACAGGCGCAATCCTTTTCTTCGACAGAAGACTCTGTAAAAAAAACACACACAACATGCTTCCACTGTTTGTCAATACAAATAACAACTCTACGAACTAACCTGGATTAAGCCTTGATCCTGACTCGCAGAAACCCTTACACACTGTGTATTCGCGAATAGGTTCTTCATTAACACAGGTTCCATGGTTCATAGTGGGGATCTGAATTATTTTTTTTGTTTTCTCTTCTACAAGGGACACTGGTAGGCAATTCTCTGCGAAAGAAGGACATCATCACTTATTGTACGAAGCTGAATTGAATTGAAGTTCTTACTTAGACTTTCTGGTTCGACTTTGCAAATCTTACAGCAACCTCGAGTTTCCAGATGTTCCGGTCGACAATTCGATGTATCTGGACAGATTTCAACTCCCTTGTTGATTAGGAGAAAACCATCTACATCCGTGCAAGAGTATGTAGTACATTTGTCGGGACTCGACCACTTCTCTCCTGGCAGATAGAAATTATTGTTGAAGACACACTTGGTTTGGACACAGATGCCACAACATTTGGTTTTGTCTAAATGTTTGTACTCGAATCCCTTGGGACAGTCCGTCTTGCAGATCTCTATGACTCTGTTGATCTGCGGTTTATTTTTGTATCCCAAAGTGCAGTGGTTTTGGACGCAGGTGTTTGTGGGATCAACCCATTTATCTTCCAGATTCTTGAGAGTTAGAATTCCCTTTACTTCGACAATGCAGGCAGTTGCTGGTGGACCTGGAATGGATCATGAGAGTTATGAGATTCTAAGAGAGGTACCCTTACTTACTGCACTCAACAGTCGGACAACAGTCTCCGGGGTGATGGATGACTTGGGATTTAAAGAATTTTTCACACTTTGTCGCTTCACGCTTAGGGCAGGTTCTTGGGTCACAGACAACTTTCTGAACTGGACAGCAACCAGAGTCATCGAGTACGACTTGTTCACCATCCTTAAGGCGAATTAGTTTCAATGGGCCGCATTCTGACGCCGGCTTACATTCTGTAAAGAGAGGTTTGTTTTACTAAAGTAAAGGCCACAGTTGGCTTGCATACCACAAATGAATCGCGGACAGCCATCGGATCCAATTTTTTGCTTTGTGAACTGACCAGGACCGCACTGGGGAACTGGGGCTTTGGGACATGTGCTTGGTTTCAGATCCCTTGGCTCAGGAACTAAAAAAAATACATAAATAGAGTTCTGGTCACCAGAGAATCAAAAAATTTTACATACCGCAATTATATTTAGGACAGCAGTCTTCTGGCGAACTTATTGTCGTCGGTGTGAAGCCCTCCGGACAAATACTCTCTATCACTGGACATTGCTTCTCAATACACTCAGTTTTGGCATCCTTGTTGCAATTGCATTCAGTACATTTGTTCTTTTTCCAGGTCTCACCAACGGAATGAACTCCATCGTGGCATCTCGTACACTGTTCTTCTACCACGCACCTATCGTTGTCCAGAACCTTATCATCTGGGCAGAAGCAGCCTTCTGTCTTACCACCATTGCCTCTATTGTCAACCTTGATCGTTTCACAGGTCTTTGGACTTGCGCATGGTTTATACGTCAAATGTGCCGGGCACTCATATGGGCAGAAGTCCTCACTTCGCCAATCCAGACAGATTCCGTGTCTCGAACACTCGTTTGCATAGCGTGTCAACAGCTGACAGACTCCCTTCTGACTGGCTTTGCACAAATTTTGCTGGCATATCGATATGTACATAGCAGGATCTATAGTCTTGTGACATTTTCCAAAAAGGTCCTCATCCAAGAGCTTAAGACATGGATCGTTGTCCGTTGACAACGTGACACAGTTCTCCGTAAGCACTTCCTCGTTTAAGCACTTTGCTGTTGGTTCCTTAGGGAGATCGGTAGGGCAGTCACAAGAGGCCATTTCATTCCGGAATCCCCTTTTGATTCCTCCAGATACATGTATCTGCAAGTATGTAAAATGAAGACAATATCTCACACATGAAGCCACGACTACTTACCGAGAATTTCATCTCCTCAAAGGAACTGGTTACCTCAACATGAGACTCTGGCAACTTGAATTTCAATTTCTTTTCATTGATATTCGTGATTTCCAGCCAAGTGTCTTTCAATGTTAACCTATTGACTTCAACGCCATCGACAAGAGCCTGAAGCGGCTTATTGGGAAGAGTGCGTTGGAAGTGAACCATGTGATCTTTGTACAGAACACGAAGGGATTTGACACAGATCGACCTGTCACCATTGGATGGGAGTCTTAGATTTTTACAATAGTCCATTGTAGCATGTACCTGAGAGAGAAAAAGATGTGATAGAGGTTTGGTTTAAATCAGTGGAAGTTGCTGAAGCAAAGGCATAGACGATTCTAAGTTTAGGAACTAATCTAGAAGATTTAAGCCAGGCTATTTCATCTTGGAACTCTCCAAGTAAATAAAACTAGAAAAAGATGACCAAACTTACCATAAACTTATCCACATTGGGCAAAACAATGTTTCTTGATAGCAGATATGTGCATTTGCCGTCGGAAGTGAATTTCTTTCGGTCATATTCAATATGCGTTGACGTGTCACACTTACAATCCTTGCACTTGGTGGCTGGTATACACGTTGTCCCTTGCATCACTGTTCCTTCCGGACAATAGCATCCACTGAAACATACATCCGATAGCATAGTGCAATCGTCTTGCTTCAGGAAGTCGCACAATGTATTGCAACGGCGCTTGTTACAATCTGAAAGCACCTTTGGGGCTGGACAGGATATCTCTGCAAATACACACCATATACTCATACTAAGGAAAAACAACATGAACACCCAGGTGTACTTACCGCAGTTATGGACTGCTCGCCAAGTGTCCATTTTAATTTTGGGATTTATAGCCAAACACTCCGAAACGAATTTCTGCAATACAGTGCATTTGCCAAAACGTCTGTCATTCTTGTTGGCTAGCAGGAATGCAGAAGTGGTTTCGATACATTTGGCCATGAATTCATTTGGGTTAACAGCTTTGCGACACTCCTGGAATGAAGGGTGTCTACAAGAAAAGATTGTTCTTTAGAGTCAAGTATTAGTTCCTCACACTATACTCACCCAATTTCATTGCACAACCTGAAGGCTGAGTTTTGAATTCTTCCCGAATAGACTTGGGAGTGGCATTTATTTTGGGGGATCTTCTGATCATACCAACTGTCACCGAACTTATCTGTACTACTGGCTGTTGTACCATCGGGATGTCGTTTATCATCGGCTGGGTTGCCATTGAAGTATCCACACATTCCATCGACATTTTTCATGTTCTTCTCAGAGACACCAATCTTGATGCGTTGCATTTTGTCGTATAACACCCAGAAGCCATTCGAAGGAGACACCACCAAGATGCTATCACCCGGCGATGTTATGATGAAACCAGACATGGCCAAGGGCTCCAGTTGCAACGCTGAGACAGAGCGGATGGGGTTCACTTCATTAAATTGTACCTTCAACTTTGGCCTAATAGTGATAATGGAATCCGAAAACATATCCTTGATTATCAGTTCCTTGTGACAGACATCGGAGTCCTTTTCGCAAATCGATTGAACTACATGCAGTGATACAGTGAATAATATTATCCGATGTACATATATATCCATTACAGCGTTACTTACCAGCTATGTACCACGACAAATCGTTTAGACTTCTGGCCAGGATTTGACTACAGACGTCATACTTGAACTTAGTACCATCGAAAGTTGTAAAGAAACTTCCACTTAGCTCGCAAATGCGATCCTCATAGGGACGTAGAAGGCAAGCAAATTCAATTGGTTTCATTGTGGGCGTTGTATGCAGAATATATTCATCAGGACATGTAGGAATGGTACCGCCTGCCGTAGGTGTGCAAAGGTATTCAGGATAATGCTCAGGTTCATTGTTACCGAGCTCGAGTTTTGGCAAAGGTAGGGCAAGGTTTTCCACGCGATTTACACGCTCCGGGATATTGCTTTTGAGGTAATTTGTAACGCTGCAATTAAAATGATAAATTAGACAGATAGGGATGCTTAGTGGTTGAGGTTAACTAACCTAAAGATTTCAGCCATCTTCCTTGTTGCTAGAGGATCAGTGATAGTAGTTATCATTCCATTTGGACACTCGGACTTAAGGTCGTTCCTCTCGGTGGCTGAAAAGAAATAGACATTCATGTGATCTTAAGATCATAAATTTCGAGTAGAGCTAAGTGTATGAATATGAAATGGGTCCTTATAGCATCAAATGTTTATACGCTACTGTTTGCTACTCTACACGTCAAAATCAAGAGTTAATAAATCCAGTAATACTTACTCGTAAACGACTCCGTAGTTGTCACTTCAATGGTGGTTTCTTCGACTACTTCTGAGATCGGTTTGCATCCTGGAGGCTCATCATCTTCGCAATTTTGAACCCCATCGCACCATAGGGCATTGGGTATACAATCTCCACTAGATGGACACAGTTTATGTAATTTCGGGCATTCCTCACATTTACACATGCAAGTTGACGTGTAAACGTTTCGTAGTCCTGGTTTACACCTTGGACATTGCTTTGGCTGACAGTGCTTGACACCGCCTAACAGGCATGAACACTCTTGACAGTCGTTGTTGGTTTCGAATTTCGCTCCAACTGGATACATATGGGATGATTCAAATGCTGTAAACCTATACATATTCATTTCGAATGTATCATACCTTATAAGCTTTTCGACGCAAGGACATTGATGTTGGTTGACACACCTGGTACCATCCCAGAGTAGAGGATTCTTGCATTTGCATTCCTTGTCGTTTGGATTGGTTATGATGTTATCACAGACTGGACAGGAAATTGGTTTCGTTTCGATGACTTTAATTTTCCTGTTAACTTTGGCTAAAAGGTAAATAAATTTAGGATTAGAATCATCTATATGTGGGACATGTTTAGTTCGCTTCACATCACTGTTCCATTCCCGGTGACTTTGGAAAGTAAAGAGGATGTAACAGTGGAGCAGTTTGTCTGTCATGTGTAAGAAATGATAAAACTTACGTCGTGGAACAGGTTTTCCTAGGAGTTCCATGCGCATGTTGATGTTCTTATGCCAATCAGTAGGAATAACCTTTATCATGCGAGTTCGAATAGGCGCTTTGAAGTAGTTCGTGCGTGGAGTGTCTCGATCATTATTTGCCCTAAAGATCCTTGAATTCTCACAATTGTTCCAAATGAAACCATTATTCGAGTACACCACTCTGTAGTTGGTAACCCAACCCTCTCTACCACCCTTGGTGATGACACCAGTGAAGATTGTTGGCGTAAGGTAGTCAATCTAAAACGAAAGGTAGTAACACAAAAACTAATCCAAAATCTAATTTAGTTTTACCTGAACATATGTATTTTTTGAGTTCAAAACTGGTTTCCAACCTATAATCGACGACAGTTTGAGTATTTCCAACAAAGTCGATTGCTTCTCTCCAGATGGCCGTGGACAAATGCTGCTCGCTGTTACTTGGGTAGGATCTATCGCTCCGCTGTCCAAACCTATTGGATCTACATATTCAGGTTTAACTCCCGGGCTGGGAGCGGCAGTTGTTGTGATGATCTCTGGAACTTCTGGCGTAACCTAGCCCAATTGATATGAAAAAATTAACAAACAAGCCAAAGAATCAATATTGCTTACAAGATCAGCGGGATCCATGTCGCATCCAACTATTTCCACACGAAGGGCGATCCCTTTGTGCCATTCCAATGGATAAATAATGACCGAGTTTCCCACTACAGGAGGTTGGAATATGGTTTCTGTGGGAGTTTCCTCATCAGTCGATCCACTGATTTTGAAGATATCTTTCACATTGTTCAGTGTATTCAGATCTTTGATGGGAACGGCATTCGCATCCGATGAGTATTCCACCTGATTAAAGATAGTTATAGACATACCTTTGACACTATGTATGTACAGTGGAAGTCGCTTATAACGACCCACTTTCCCTTCATTTGGTTGGGTCATTATATTTTTGGCTAATCTTCTGCCAGATATAACTCTTTGGGATACGACGACCGCCGGTTATAATGACCTTCACTTCGCCGTCGTTATAAGCGACTTCCACTGTAGTTAGAATGTCTGACATACTCTGTATCGGGTGACGAATCGGTCTGATTTTGGATCGCCCTGCACGATGATTCCGGTTATGATCTTTGGTTCCTTGAAATTGATTTTCAGGTATTGCAGTTGTTCGTCTACCTTCGGTGACCAACAACCATCCGAATGCAAACGAGCGAAATGCGGTAAATGTGAGTCGCTCAGGGTGCTGCTAGCACTGAATGCTTCATCGGGCAATGGTTCATCTCCATCGGTCAAGTTAACAGCACTGAAAGCAAAATACCAAAGTAGTACCAATGAATTGGGAATAATGGATGACCACTTACTCATCTGGATCGCATTTGTATTGGCGATTCTTATTTACTTTTGGCTTAAGCTCTGGAAAGGTTTCATTGTTAGCAGAAGGAAAGCAACGAAGCTGTAGTCATATTTACCTGGAGTTGGTGTGGTAACTTCTTGGACCTTCTCTGCATAGTCCTCGCAGAGCAACACATTTTCGATACATTGACACGTTTGTGAATCGTCTTGTCTGAATGTTGAGTAGGGCTGGATGAAGGATTAAGCCATAAATTCATATTTGTTTATATGTTGTATAGTTACCTTGACATATTGGTCGTCATTGCTCATGCAAGGACATTCATTGATTCCTACGCATGTGTTCCTATCCCGCCAGACTTTATTGGCTGCTAAGCAATTGGGTTCTGTTTCATCAACGCATCCTGGCTTGCATACGTCACCGATGTTGCATAGACCACGTTTTATGAGACTCTAAGGAAAGAAAGATAGGTTTAATGGGATTCTTATTGGTAAGACTTTTGGATAAATGCAGAAGATAGCAACAAAGTCAAACTTCGTTCAAGATCTCTCTGCCCAAACTGATCTATATGGATATAGGCACAACGGTTCTATCCAAATTCCTGAAATGAACATACCAAAAGGACAGACATACAGTTTTAAGCCGAAGGACTTACCTGTTCATAAAAGTGACAAGTTTGTCCACAATGGTTGGCGCAGTTAGACCACACCTTACCGGATGGACATATTAACTTCACTGGCGAGGTCCCTTTGCACGTGGGTTTCAATAACTCAACTGCAGCACCATCATCGCAGGCAAGCCTCTTCGGGTTGAACATCAACGATGAGCCGCACGTCCTCTCCACATAAGACCAGATCCCATCTGTTTTCATTTGGCAATGCAGGAACTTATAGCAATCTCCTGCATACTCCTTGTATTCCTCAGTAGCAGGATCGCATGTTTTTGCTAACTCAATTGGTGGTGCATTCAATACACTTTCAGTTTCCTCGGATTCACACCCACAGAACACTCTCGTCTCATAGTTATCGCAATTACCCCTGCAGATCACTCCTCCTTCAAGTTTACACGTAATCGCTGATTCCTTGGGGTTATTCACCTGACGACATTCGATTCTTTTCATAAATTTCTTCTCGCAACTACCATAGGTGCTCTCATACCTATCGAACGTGGGCAATTTGTCTTGGGCGCTCAGAAGCTTCAGACTTAACCATTTTGTCCAACCGGGTGTACATTTATTTTGTAATTGTCTAGGTTCAGGCTTGGTAGTGTCGGCAAGCTGATTGAAACACGGTTTTCCAATGCAACTTTCTTTCTTATTCGTACACCAACATGTCTGACACTCAGTAGCCAGTGTCATGTCACTTTCGTAGAACGTTTTGCCATCTTTTTGCATACAGAGCGGCTTGCAATCCGACTTTGGGACACATTCGGTGAAGGATTCATTCAGAAAGATCATACCCTCTTCGCATGGTTTGATCTGGCAACCCTCGATGCAGTTCTCCCTCAAGCACATCCGGTCAGGTTTTTCTTGGTCCAGGAAATTGTCGCATGTCTCAATTCCACAGATTGGGGTGCACGCCTTGTACTGCGCCCATTGATGGCCACATTGCATAGCTGAGGGTAAGTATGAGGTAAGTGGTATTCACAAAGGTAACAACCCTGGTTATACTTACGACACAAGTGTGGTGTACGCCATGGAATTGCGATGCCTTTCATTGAACACGCGTAAGCATAGGCAGCTATGGCCGTGCACAGGCATTCGCAATCGCCACCCTGGTCACAGGCACACGTATCGAAGATGCAACGTTTTAGATACTTTTCGAATGGAACCTTCGAGTGACACGCCTAGTTTTGACAGATGAAAGAAATGTTTGTTAACAAATAGTGGTAATACGTCAAACGTACCTTAAATAGCGATGACTTTATGATGCTACATTTGGATTTCGCCCAGGTTTCTCTGGTGGGATTCGCTTTACACGAATCCTCCAATTGAGTTGGTGGCGGGCAGAATTCATGGGTTTTCCACGAGTGGCCGAAATGCATGGGATTCATTTGGCGATCACCTGCCGGTGTTCTCATGTCATCGTTCGAATTATGATTGTAATTGCCGCACAAGCCTTTAACCTTACCCACCCAGTCAATGCCCAGTCGCACGTAAATACGAGTGCCTTCGTCCCACTTAATTTGAATTTGTAGTGGAATTACCTCGAGAACGACAAAGACACCAGCTCGATATATGTTATACGAATGTCCATTTCCGCTGACTTGTTTCTGGAGTTCTATTAAAAAAAAATGAGTATATGCATCTATCAGGTAAGTCAAAGGATAATAGATTTCCACCCAAAAGGATGCTATTTGACATTGAGAAGGACGATATGATTGAGATGGATCGTTGGTTTAGTGTTAGAGGATGATATCCCAGGACAAAAGACTTTCAACTTAATAGGAGTTGATGGACTACAAAACAAAAACAACTTACTTTCAACTATCGACGTATTGTCAAATTCATCGAACAGCTCCATATTCTCTCCCAAGTTGATCGTATCCGTAACACTTCCTTCCAACGCAATCCGCATTGATTTCGAGCAAGTAACTCCTAAGCTGCCACACAGAACATTCTGAATTGTTATAGAGAACGAGTCACCATTGGCCGCCACCCCCTTGGACAGAATGTAATCACAGGCTCCTTGGAAATCAAAGTCATGATCGTCAAAAGTCGTATAATGAGAATCACCCCATACACTGCACGTTGCTTCGCATTTATTTGCGGTGCACTTCCATTTACCAGAATTGCATAAACTAAAAATCGAAACCAAAATAAAAACAGTTTTTTTTGTCAAATCCTTGAAAAGCAGAAGTCCTACCAAATATTACAATCCTCGATCATTCGACCACCTTTAGTGAAACTCCTGCCACCGTGGTGGCATGAGCAGTCTTCTGGTTGGACACACTCCTTGGTCGAACTATCGTACACGTAGCCCTTCTGGCACATACAGCCAGGTTCACAATCTTCCAGATTCTCTACATAATCATCCATGTTCGTACAAGTCATTGGGTGGTTGGGTACACATAAGGAGAACTCGGCAAATGGTGTGCTGGCACATTTCTTGCTAACTTCAGCAAAAGCCGGGTAGTTACTGTTGTCTTCAGGGGCCGCTTTTACACATTTCCAAATGCCTCCTTCACAGGTGCTAGTAGAGAGTACAGAATTAGAAGAGTTCAATAAATATTAATGTTCGAATATTTTTGTAAGGAAATAACCAGGATAAATAGGATGCATAGGGAAACCTTTTCTTTGGGGCTTTGTCAAGGGTAATAGCCTTTGAAGATACTTTATGCAATGGCGATACCTTAGTAATACTGGCTTCGTACAGACTCAGGTTCTAAAACAAAACCCATGTGAGGATCTAAGGAAACCGAAATCTTCATATAAAGATCAAGTTCCGTACTCAAATTGCATGGAACTAGGATTAATCCAAATATAGTTCAGATTCACAGGTTCCTTCAAGAAAAAACGTTCAACAATTAGGAGTCGTAGCTCCCTACATATCAAAATTCCGTCTAGAGCCCATAGGTCTTGAGTGGCTTCAGATACGCAAGGAAACGTAGAAGAGCTAATGACCTTAAAACTAACGAGTTAAGGTTCTGAATAATCTGAAGTCGGTCTCAACATAAAGAAATAAGTAGCGATAGAGGATGAAAGTAATTTTAGTCGGAATCACTTCATATAGAACATACCATAGATCCGGTCCAGATGTACCACTTCGAACTTCTTTATAGCCAGAACTGGAAACGATACCCTTATATGTGCATCCACATTCATTTAGCGGTACACATTCATCCTTATGGTTTAAGTACTCTCCTTCTGGACAGCGACATCCTGCAATGCAAGGCCACTCGCACACACCATTGAATGTTCCGATATCATAGCATGTCCGGGTGCAAACGTCACCACATTCCTCATATACCTGTCCCACCGGGCATTCAATTGCTGGAGAAAGTAAAAATTTAATCAGGTCCTTACTTTCCTTAGTCTGTTCTAAGTAAGCCAACTTACCACATTCCTTTATATGGTTCCTCCATGCAACTGGCATACCTTGCCTACTGCATTCATCAGCATAAACCGATATCATAGAACAGAAGTACTCGGCAGCATGGTCTCCACTGGCACAAATATCAAACAAACAATTTTCATAGTACACATCGACATCCACACTGTTTTGACAATCCAAAAACAAGTCATCCTTCAACCAGTAGCACAACTCCTCGGCAGTTTCTCTCATATGTGGACTCTCATCACAAGGATGTCTTTGAGCGGGCACATCCACATCAGGAGCTTGATCCGACAAATAGTCCATTGTGTCGTTTCCTGTCGATCCGGGATCATCTGATAGATACTCATCCGTATCTCTGACTTTCCATTTTTCGCAGAAGGCATTCTCAGATTGTTCTACATTACCTTCGGGTGTCGTGTAGTCGTCCTGTGTGTTATCGTTGATTGTACCACAGAGACCTGAGGTCTTTCCGTAGAACTCCGGAGATGCATCTATGTATGCTGTATCACCGCCATCGTATAGGACACGCAATCCGTTGCTTAAAGTCGCCGTCAAAAACTTTCCTTCTTTTTTAATAATGATTTGACTAAACTCGACATGTTTCGGTAGGTTTTTGACATCCTGCCCATTGAGACGAACAAGGTTATTCCGCCCTAGAACGACAGTCGTCAAGCGTCCAAAAAGGTTCGTTCTTATAGTCATAGATGCCGTGCAAGAAACCGTGTTAGAGTAGCAAAAAACATTATCTCCAATAACTGTCAGGCCTTCTGCCTTGAGGAGATAGTATTGGCCTTTACCCATGAAATTATAAGCCCTTCCGTCAAATGTCGTGTAATGGGGATCACCGGTTGCGGTGCATCGTCGACTACAGTCTTTAGTTGTACAAACCCAAAATCCATTAGTACAAGTGCTAAGAATGATATTATTTTTTTTGAGTTCGAAATTTATACCAAAATTGTCCAAAAGAGCTTACCATGTATTGCAGAGTTGTTTCCTTTGTTCACCGGGCTTATATTCTGTTGAACCGTGCTG
The DNA here is from genome assembly GCA_963583995.1 of Xylota segnis. Classification (NCBI taxonomy): domain Eukaryota; kingdom Metazoa; phylum Arthropoda; class Insecta; order Diptera; family Syrphidae; genus Xylota; species Xylota segnis. The sequence continues at coordinate 8,132,229 of OY757238.1, forward strand.
ACATGGACACGCTGCTACAGCAATACAATTGTCCTTGTATCGGATGGTGTCCTCTGGGCAAAAACAATTTTCGACTTTTTCGTCAGGTTTAAAGGGAACGACTACCGAGCCGCAAGTTGGTGGCTCAGGAGGACCCCAAGTCCAAATCAGAGGGGCAGGACATTCGTAATCTGAGTGAATTAAATGACGTTTTGAGTTATTTTATGAAAGTGCGTAGGTTATGTCTGAATTTTAAGAAACCCTATCCCTGGACCTGACGATCATACCAGTATTCTGCCATTAAATTAAAATAGAGTACGGCTCGACAGGGAGCTCTTGTCATAACCCCTTCATTTAGCTGACTATATCGACTACTATTTGAAAGGTTAAGTTACACAGAGGAAAAGCAAGCTGTTACACTGGAAAGGATTATGTTTAACATTGAAGGACGAAGGAAAACTGTTTTTCAGTTTACAGATAATAGAGCCAGACTACAGAGCCAGAATGAGAGCCAGAATGCAGGATCAAAGCGAAGTGAAGGATCTCATCAGCTATGATGGGCTGATGGACACACATATCTCAACGCAATACTCATCATAATCGAAGACGTTGATCATGTCAATGTTTACCAAAGACAAGAGGTATGAGCCGGCTAACAAAGCCTCATTAAATTATAATACATCTGGGGCTTAGCAGTATGACAGGGTAACTCCAAAAATTATTAAGTTACATATGGAATTGTGGACTTGTTACGGCTCGAAGTATAACAGCTTGGGTTCTAAACATCCTTTTTTTTTAAGTTCAGGCTTATTAGCATTCAAGCTTGACAAAATTAAAAACTATTTTTTTTTATCGAACATTTTTGAGTTTAAAAAGAATCTGGACTGTGCTACGTCAAATACTGTATGATTTACTATTCTACTTTGGTTTTGGTTTGGAATTATGTATGGCATGGTTGATTTTGGAGAAAAATAGTACCGAAGTTTAAACAAAAAGAGCGCCTTAGTTGTCTATAATGTCCTTTCGTTGGTCAAGCAAATTAAATTAAAAGAATTCGCGTAATATTGAATTTTGATCAAAATATTTAGGATTCTGACTAATCCGAACTACCTTTCTAGAACAAGCTTGTACCTGTTTCTGGTGTTTTGCAATTATTTTGGATATAAATATTCCTTCTTATTAAAAATGGCTTAGGTATATGTCCAGAGGTATGTACATGTAAAGAGTTTTTCAATAGGGACACAATTTTGTGTTTTAATACAAACGCATTAAACTTTTTCGTATGATCTATCAATGTCAAGATGTCAGTCTAGGTTAACGTTTTTGTTACGAACGAGCAGTGATAGAACTTTCAGAGCACTTAGTCCAATTTTCGGTCATAATAATCGTCCCACCAGAAATTGACTGCGTGGTATTATACTATTGAATGTTCCTCTGGCAGTGGGACAACGTACCGGTCGAAGGACCAAATATATTGCAGCTGTAAGAAATTTAGTTCAAAATGAGCCAAAATCAGCCGATAGCACACCGTTCGTAGGGTTAGGAATCTTGCGTAAAGATCTTGGCTTACACCCTTACTAACTATCCAATTAACTTAGCAATTGAAGCATCTCCGTTTAGGCTCTCCGAAAGTTTGAAGAAAATTCTGAAACTTCCTTCACGAAATTTGACGCCACAAGAAAAATTGCCTGAAATGTCTTCCACACGTTGGGAAAATTGACCCCAGAACGTATTCGCGGTTGTCATATCAACAAGATCTTGGAAATGCTTTCTATTTTGATTTGAGTTCAAACCGGCCAAGCACAGAGATGGAAAGAATTTCGAGAGCCACAATTCTGAGATTCATATGTCAAATTTGATGAAAACCCGGTGTTTAAGAAACCTGGCAAAACCTAACCCTTGAAGACTTCTACTACTCAAAATCAATCATGCCCAAGATAATTACAAAAACCTCTTAGTTCGCAATTTTTTCTTTAATAGCGGACAGTCCAGAGTAGTCAGAATTCTAAAAAGTTTTCTTGGAAGACAAGTACCTATACACTTGCAACTCCTTTGAAAAAAAAAATAGTTCCAAATTTGATCATAGAGAATATGTAAAGAATGTCTAATAAGCTTGAACTACTTACCATAGTCGAGATCTTGACTATCCACTTGAGGTACATCTTCTGGTACATATAAATCGTTCATGTAGTCCATTTGCATTTCAGTACTATCATTGGTAAGCGTTGGGTAGTCGTTTTCTAACACGGAACTCGTATTGTCAGCCATATCTTGAAAATTTGAAAATTTCAACAAATTTTGATGATGAATGGCGTTAAAGACTTTTTAAAAAGAGAAAGCAAATTAATTAAATTATGAACTCATCGAAACCTGTTGGGGTTTATGCATTCTGAACAGCATTACACTTCCATTATATTACAAGTAGAACTCAACTACCTAACCTCGAGGGATAGCATAACACTCTGCTGAGCTTCCACGGGAATGAAATGGCCGATGAACTCGGTCCTAAACCCATCAGACTTTTCACATCCAAAAAAAGGACTAAATGGAGCTTAGCTGACTCTTCTCACAGGTCCCCTACAGGCGATGTAAGAAGAATGAGATTCAGCAGCACAGTTCTATGCGGAGGCACGAATGCCCAAGTTTTAACAGGACGAGCAAACGCTCTTCTTAAAACAGCTCTAAAGTTGATCTTGTAAATGGGTTGGGTCAAGAGGGCTGTTCTCGTCTTTAACTGATTGTCACTGTTGACTGTAACACATTTGCCAAAATAAAACGGAGACTACCCCTGTCGAACGCTGTTCTTTTGGCTGAAAAATGAATTGAATTGTTAGAGCATATCCTGCAGAATAGGGAACACTGTATCAATCCTGCTGTATGACGCAAAACTTATGAACGTAACAGACTTGGGAGGTAATAAATATAAAAGCCAAAATCTTCGAGGATATAAAGTTCATAACATAAACTTACGACAAATTTTAGACGAGCGTTGCACTTTCAAGCCACGGAACATACATTCCTTAACCAATGTATCGATGGTTTGACAATTACACGTTTCCGGTTCAGCTTTGTTCTGACAGTTGCAATAATCTCTGATGCAGTCAGCCATCAGATTCTCCTTGTTGAATGGCTGGAAGGAGGGCACAAATCAATGAATAAGAAATAAAGTCCCAAAATATGCCTTACCTCAAGGCACTCCTTCATATTCGGGTTCGAGAATAGAGACTTACAAATCTCTTCAGCCTTTTCCTTATCTGGACAGTCGGAGAATAACTTCTCCTCACATGTGTAGTCATTCAGACAGCCCGCCAAGTTGTCTTTCACTTTCCAAGAATCAAGAAATTCTTTGGGCTTTTCCAGCACTAAACCCTTACTACCAGTGAAATCGTTCTCAGGCCTGTCATCGAAATAGCCACATATTCCCTCTACACGCTTGTGATTGATATCTTTCTCAGCCGTAACCGAAACGTACTGATGCCGATCCCATACTATCGATAGTCCCAAGTTGGTAGTGATTACAACATCCTGTTGGACCTGTGCAAATTTCAGTCCTTTTATTCGCATTGAGATTGGTTGCTCCTTGTATTTATCGAACAGCCTTGCATGACCATCTGTAAGGCGCAATCAAGTAAATTTCGTCATTCAAACTGTCAAAGCCGATACTAACCTATGTTTTTCAATGTGAGCAAATAGGTGTTCCAGGACACTTTGATTTCATACGAACAATCTGCTCTGGTTTGGTAAGGGCATGTCTTTAGGACGACTCCGAAATTTCGGTCTCGATCTTGGACTAACATATAGGAACAGGACATTGGAGCTCTGAAATAGAAGTAAGGATATGATCTCGATGAGGATTCAATGCTATTCCCACCTGAAGACCTTTCCGTCGAAAGTTTTCACATTGTTCGCTGACCAGACGGAGCACGTTGCTGATCTAGATACTGGGGGACTTTTGTACAGTTGGTAGCCGTTGGGTGTGTCGATAGTTCGTCCTTTCTCCATGGATGATTCCTTCGGTTTAGGCTTTTCTATTCTCTTTAAAATGCTGGCTGTGAGGGTTGAAAAAAGTAAGCTTTGTTTCTACGTACTGAACTTCAGATTAAATCACTTACGATAAGTACAGGTTCCTATCTTGGGAAGAAATCGTCCAGTTTTGTAATCGCATGAAGATTTGCTGGGTCCCTCTAGTTTTCCACGTTTCAAACAACTGAACGTACACTCCGCTGAGTGTTTATAGTTCAAACAATTAAAGTTTCCAACTTCATGAAATCCCGTCTGTCTGATGTTGCATGTTTGTGGATCTAAATGGAGTTTGTCAGTTGGAGTGCATTGCTGCAGTCAATATCCTTACCGTATTCACATCGAGGTCCTTTGAAACCGTTTATACATTTACAGGTGTCAGTACCTATACATTCACCGCCATTGACGCATGTAGGGTTACAATGTGCTGCCAAATATAATATAAAATATATTGAACTACCTGACAGGTACTAAGCTAAAACCAAAAAAAATTGTAGTCCTGCGAAAGATACAATGCCAGCCCTGAGTCTTAATAAATAGCAAATTCTTTTTCACAACCTTTCTCAACGAGCTTGGACTATAGTGTAAGCTCAAGATTTAGAACTATTCTCGAGTAGTAGACTGGCATTGTTGCATACTGGACGTACACATGGGTTACTAGATTCATTACCTATACAATGGTCAGGTGGTGGTCCTACATTCAATATCTTGAAAGGATAACGTTTATCTCCGATTCTATTTTTGTTCACTTGTTCCCTGTAAAAGGGATTGTTACAGACTACAAAACCAAACTTAAATGCTATGGGTAGACTTTTTACTTACGTTTTTCCATCTGTATTAGTGGGGTAGTCCTCTCTGCAGCGAAATAAATTGAAAAAAAAAAAAAAAAAAAAAAAAAATTTACATTAATAACACAAATACAAACATTTGGGCCGACAGGTCCTTGCGACCCAGTGCCTAGCTTCTCACCACCTTGCGCTTGAATATACATACATATAATCACGAAAGGAAAGGGCAAACTGTTTGGAGGGTTTTATCATGAAATGATGGCCCGCAGGTACTCCGTACCTAGACTTTAAGAGACTCTACACAAGATCGTTCCAGAGTAGAGAAGAATGGAAAGCGTTCAGCCTATCAGTAGGCGTACCATCTCTGTCTTCACAGATGTGTCAGAGATGTAGGCGTAAGCTCAGGCATATTTTCTAAACCGCTGTTTTCCAAGGGAAGGTTCTAGCAGTGATAATAGCTGATCGTAAGACTCTTTCTTCTCAGGCAATACTACAGGAACGTATCACCGTTTTCATCGACAGTCAGGTGGCAATAAAAGCGATTATTGCTATAGAAATCAAATCCAAGTTTGTGAAGTGCTGTCGTGAAGAGCTCAAGGTTCTTGGAATACAAGAAAAGGTTGCCCTGTGGTGGTTCCCTGGACACGAAGGAATACCAGTAAAAAAGAAGGCAGACGAATTGGCAAGAAGTTTTTCAGAATCAATATCACAACAAGTAGACACTTAGGTCTTCATTCCGCTTTGCGCACTGAAGCTGGAGGCAGGGATTAAAGCTCGTAGAGGAGCCAACAGTTAGTGGTCCTCCCATGACATCTGTGCGATTACAAGAAGCTAAGGGCCATGTTTTGACAAGAGTAGTAGTGATAGGAGTAGTCACGGGACATAACACTTTTCGGTACCACATGAGAAAACTAAGACTAACGAAAGAAGACCTAATCGCTCATTTACTTGAAGGTTGTCACAGCTCAGAAAACAACATACTTAGGTACAACAAGAGTATATGTCCTTTACTAATGGTTTCAGGAAAGTCGGTGTGCCCGCATCTGGTAGAAAAGAATGACACCTGGCCACATTCAGGCGCCGAAAACGACTCACAAGAAACATACACTTACATTTTCAAAATAACAAAACCTGAATCGTTAGAGACATTCGGTAGAAGGGTGTTCTAAAAATGTTCATGTTATGAATAGTAAATTGACAAACAGTGACACCAATATACATATATATATAAATATAGACCCTTTGAAAAAGCCAAGATTGAAAATGTAATAAATCGTTCCGCTGCCACTCAAAATCATGATGATCTGACAAGACTTGACATGGTGACATGGAAAAAAGGAAATCAGACTCATTTTCTTCTAAGTTACTATATTCATCCAAACTCGTCGTGAATTACAAAAAAAAAATCGAGAATGTGATCATTCTTAGTTGAATATACGTGTTTCCGAGAAAAATATTTTTTCTAAAAAGAACTTGGAACTCAGAATGTTTCGCATTGGATGCAAGGATCGATTTTTTTCAAAAACGGCAAAATCGGTGCAAAATGAGGGAATTTCAAAAATTAAAATTTTTTTTAAAGTTCTAAAATATTTCCTTAATAATTATTAATGAATTAATAAGTTTTTTTTTATTTAAATTTTATTCAACTTTTTAAAAAAATTTATTCGTTTTTTCTCAACAATTTAAAAAAAAAAACATGAGTTGAAACAATGGTGGATTTGTCTTCACATTTGTTCCAAAAAACTGCAAAACTGAACTTAACTATTTTATAGTCCAAATAGTTAAATATTTCCCAATATTCCTTTTAGGTCCTAGAGCCTTGGGAAAAACGAATATATTTTCACACAATCCTTTCATTTTATTGTCAACAGATGGACTTATGCATAATTTGATGGTTTTTATTGAATAAAAATTGGAAAAGCGTTGACAATATATCCACTTTCTCAGTCAAAATTGGTGTTGAGTTGTCTCGATCGTTAAAGATCGTCCAAATGAAGACCTTTGCGTCAACCTTGCAGCGATCTTGCAGTGAAAAGTTCTTTCCGACACCCCGAACCTATTCAGTAGCGACTTGGATCATTATTAAATGCAAATTCAAAAGATCGTGTATCTATAACAATTTGTTTGAAGTAAAACATATCATAGCCACTTAAGTATAGAACTATGAACTTCACTAAATTTTTCAAAGGAATGCCACCACTTACAGCATGTAATCATCGGATGTGAAATTTCCCAGCACTGTTTGAAAGGACAACGCCAACACTAACACTTCCCGAATGTCGATTTTTCGTTTCATATTTTTTGAAATTACTATAACTGCAGTATAATTAATTGCGAAAGTTGATAAGAACCACACGCACGGATACCAAGAGCGTAACTAATTTTTGCCAACAATTTAAATATGCTTTTATAGTTAGATGTAGCCTGTGCTAGTGGCCAGTGAATACCGCTATTGTTCTTTTTATAACCTTCTTATCGACATGAAATTGTATAAATTTATCATCACATAGCAGTGGGTATTTCAACGGAAATGCTAATTATACGAGTACATGTATGTTGTGTTTATAAAAAGCGATGAGATGGGTCCTGCTACCGTAGTCATGCATACTTTCTTCTAAAACTTTTCGCCTTCAACTTATCTTCGGACCTTGGTCATAACACTGGAGAGCAATGATTTCGTTACATAAGTACAGCCTGATGAGTCTGTGGTAAACCCTATTACTGTCGCCTATTTTTGGAAGTCTAAGCCTCGCCTAAAATGTCTAAAAACGTAATTTCTACGGAAAGCTCTGAATTGGTTACATGTCACACTGTGATCCGTGATTCACGGTGTTTCATTAGAAAATTACGTTGTAGTTGCGTCAGATATCTAGATAACATCTGTTAAGTGTGTGATTAAGTTCATTTCAAGGTCCGATGAAGAAAAGCGGCACGATTAGCAAGTAGAAGCTGTAAACTATACTTTGGGTCCAGAACATGAGATCAGGGTAAGTCTTGGTACTTTTGTATAACAAAAGTCTTAAATAAGTCTAGAAACTCTGCACATTACACGAACATCTTGTAACCAATCCGATCAGATGCAGTACCAGCACCAGTACCAGATTGAAACAATCATTTGGAATTAGTGCAATAGGTCCTTATATAGCCCAGGTTATAGTTTCTCAGCCTTATTCGTGCCTAATGCGATTCTAAAGCTTTGTATAACAGTCATTTTTTGCTCCCGCATGCCAGGAGGGAGAATGGAGGAGAAGATTTAACCGCCAACTCTATGAGTTGTACCAACAAATATGTGGTTGTAGTCGAAAAATTAAAAACACTTCGACTACAGTGGCTTGGCCACATCAAGCTAACGGGCTCCAGCAAAGAGGATCTCCGAATCGCAGGCCTTAGGTTTGAGGTGACAAGGAAGACCGGACCTTCATTATAAGGATCAAGCTATCGCCAGAGCACTTGGTCTGGACAACTGGAAGCAGAGTGCTTGGGATTGAAGAGAGTGGATGGTTACCGTGCCTCACATAGAGACTCTTTATGGATCGGGAGACCATCAAATAAGTAAGTAAGTAAGTATAACACTTGGATATTAAAAATCCTTGTGGGACCATGAAAGCATGCTTTGAAGAACAAGATTTATCGCAGAGTCTTCGAATTTAGGCCCCGAAATGAAGAAGGTGCAATAAGAAGTACTATAGGCTTTTCAGCAGGAAGGAAAGTCCCTAAACTTGTGCCAGTTACTGAGGAATCCATTTCCTCAACGTCGCGTAAGAAATGTCTATAATCCTTCGTCAACAACTTGATTGGCTCCTATCATCTGGCTCTAGCGATCGGCTCTTAACATCTGCACAGGATAGACCCAGAAAACGAAGAAATTGGCAAAATGTTCTTTGATCTGAGAATCCAAAATAGGTTTGGTAAGATCGGCAATAGATGTGGAATTGGCAAAAGATGGGTCAGGCAACCAGAAACAAGGGTCTTACAGCCTCACTACACCAGCAAAATAGCATCAAACATGGAGCTAAAAACATCATGGATTGGGAACGCTTTTAGTGATGTATGACAGGTTCAGTATTTTGGATAACTAACCAGACCAGGATTTGTACACCGAAATATAAAATACTTTCGAATACAGAGTGGTAGATGTCACGATGCCCACATCATACGGAGAGCAAAGTGGAAATGGAGCCTGGAAGAGCATAGTATCGATCTCACTTGGTTGCCTTCTAAATGTTCCCACAAAAATATCAAAAAACTCAAAAACATAGACAAGCTGTGAAGCAGAGGCTGCTTGGTATGCCTATGCCAGTGCACTTGGAGCTTTCCTGTCGAATCTGGGTCAAGAAGCTTCGATCCAGTGACAGCGAATGAAGGATACTCCACGAAGTTCTGAGTTTGTACATATTTTTGTTTTTCATAAACAATTTAATTTTCCTTAATTTAATTACGAATACCATTTGAAGATGGTTTCATGCAAATAAAACTTAAATAGAGGAAAAAGTTTTTCAATACATGTTTTTTCTGTAACAGTGCCTAGACGGATAGTGAGGAGTATGACTCATATCCAAATTTGTTTACCCCCACTTGTCAACGATAGACTCAATTTCAGGACATCATTACTGCCTGAACAATGCCCCAGTCTTCATGAGATATAAAGTACCTCAATTCTCCGTCTCTATATAGAGAGACACATATCTCTCATGACAAAACCTGTAGACTCCTTGCCAGCAATGTACTTCATGTGTATTTAAATAGGCAATTTAGATTTATGCTGATATTCCAATTTAGTCCACAATCGAGTAAATATCCTTCCAATTTAACTAAAAGCAGTCTAACGACTCCATAAGTACCTGCACACTGTTCCCCCTTCAATATGGATTCAAATCAAACATTGCCAAGTTCCTATACTCACTTCTATACTCTGGCAATAACCATTCAAATTGGCCCAGGACGATGGGTCAATCCAAGCAGTCAAGAATGTAAAAAAAAAATAAAATAAAACCTACCTGCCTACACGCTAGCATACATTTTCCATTTCAATTACACAATTTCCAATAAGAACGGATCGAGTTGAGGAAAAATGGAAAAAAAGGACAAATATCCTCAAATGCACACATGCAGCAGGGCATTGCATATATGAATAGATAACGGCAATCTAATGCATCAGCAGCTGTAGAGAAAACAGCCGAATTTCATTCACTCACTCTTTGCGATGGATATATCCTGTTTTCGTAGTAAGTGCACATAAAGGATATCTGTTTCGGCTCCACTCCCTTGGAAGTGATATCGAAAATAAGCCCTCTACACCGTGCAACCATTGATCCAGAGAAAAACACATCAAGAGAAGGACTGAGAGAAAAATAATAATAAAATAAAACGCACACCGAGAAAAAGGACACACATCAGGGGGCGAGAGCCTCTCCCCCGAAAATCGAAAAGATAAAGTCAACAAACAGAGATCCGTTTTCTTTTTTTTTTTTCGGCTTATTGGGTATTTGGCTCCGAAGCACATAAGTACACATGTACAATTTAAATTGAAACGTGAATGCAATACGAAAAACGTCGATGCCTGCAGAAAAAGGACTGAGCCTGGGGGCGCTCGGGCACGGATTGAACTGATATGAAAGAAGCTCAGTCAAATGCAGTTTGGACGATTGAACGGAGTTACTGGCACGGAAAATCGACACAGATATCAGTTGGCTATATATATAAGTATATATATGTAGTTTTGTTTTTTGTGCAACTGTAGATAGTCTTATGGTACTTAATATCCTTAGAAGTTGGACAAAGTTGGTGTTGAGAAGTATGTGGCCAGGAGCGCCCACATGCTATGCAAATAATGTACTGTGACTTCTGCTATGCAAATCCTGTCTTTTCTGGGTGAACGTCTCATGTTGACTCAAATTCTTAGGCTGAGACAATTTCTAGAAAATACAGCATAAAACTTCGAGATAAAGGGTGCACCTATATGCGAAAGAACTGGTTTCAATATTCCTAACAAACATACCCAACATGATGCTCTACAGACTACTGATCCTGCTAAGACGATATGAATACACGTTGAAAAACGAAAACACATCGAGTCCTAGCCTTCAGATTTGAGACGACGTCTTGTTTTCGTCTAACAAGGTACCAGCAGCCTGCTGAGAATAGCATGGAATAGAAAGTCACACTGCATCAATCAGAGACTATTTCCTTTTTCTAGCTCGATATTCATACCTGCTTTTAGGTTCTCATTATGATATATTCCATGGCACGAACGTCTATCTGCTTCCATAGGGAGAGGAACCGCATCTTGAACATCTGAACATTGCGATTCGACTTAGATGTACAAAGATGCAAAACTCCGTTTCGAAAAGTCTTCAAATTGAATTCAGATGGAAAACGCAGTAGTAGAAGGAGACCCTCCTTAGGTGGCGCATACAAGTGGAAAAGGATCTCAACCAAATTGGAGTATGCAATTGGAGGGAGTAAGTGAAAACCCTTGCTAACTGGAGAGGGTTGGTGATTGAGGCCCAGGGTCAGACCGAACTACGACACCATTGTTTTAGAATGAGAATTGCCGCACCTCCTCTAGTTCTACAGCTTTGTTGAGTTGGACTATCTGAACAGGATCTAGTAGGGTCTTAGAAAGAAAATAGGTTCCTAGATGGTATCAGGTTCTGTGAATTATTTCTCACGTTCTACAAGAAGATGTACACCAACACATCTGTACGAGGTCCATGTGGAATCTGCTAACCATATTCTTCTTAAATCAGTTCATTAGATGCAGTAGGTTCCCAAAACTTCGGTTTTCCTGTCTCGGTTGAGGAATATCATCACAATCGCTCTTTTCCTCTTTTCCTCTGTGGATGTGTATTATGAGATATTTTTGGCTAGTTTTTCAGCAAGCTGACTTCCGTTTACTCTTCCTTGTCCTAGTACTCATTGATTTTGCTTGCCTGCTAACCTTAGTTAGCAATTAACATGCATGACTGGATCTATGATGCAGCTTGAAGCCCTTCTTGGAAGATGCTGGGTGGATATAAATCTGTCTATACTTGCTGAGAATGTTTAGTATCCATCTTCCCTGTCCTTATCCTTCTGCTAATTAGCTTTAGTCCTTTGGATTCAGTTGAGTTTTTGTGTGATGCGAGTATACAGTGCCATCTTTGGCTGTTTACTACTAATAGGTTTAATACTGACAATTCCTGTGCACAGTGTCACATTTCCATTGAAATTCTTGGACGCTAGCATAATGCCTGGTAGTATTATCTGAACTTTTTTCTGGCCTTGTACTTGTTTCTAGCAATCAAGCACCACAGAGGATTTGATACAAAACATGCATTGGTCTTGCAAATAGCCACTGTCGGCATTATACAGTGCTTGGTCAGAATTGGAGTTTAGAGCAGCCTTATTGATATTCGGGTTCGTTTACCTTTTCCAGGTTCTACGACGCATATTACCCCTGAAGAGTTCAATTTTTGCTCTTCAGGTTGCAGCCCCATATGTACCAGTCACTTGAGTAGTGCTCTACGTTCCACAGCAATGGACTAAGCCTTGGGTTACACGGATTGTGATATTAAGTCTCCATCATAGACTCAAATACTTCTGACACTCTCTGACTATGAATGCTGGGACTTCCCTTCACGTTGCAGCTATAATTTTCTTCTATATAGTGCCTTCTATAGTATGTCTCGCAACCTAGTCATCTCAGAGCATTGTCCCTAATAACAAACTCTATAGGATTTTTTTTTCGTTCACATAGTTTCCACATGTCCGGCAGGTAATCGTCCTTAAACACCTCATCACGATAAGAATCACAAAGCATTTGATAATTTCATTAAATTTCAATTTTCCACTGTACACACACACACATACCTACTGCCAGGACACGAAAGTTGAAATGCAAATCCAGGACATGAAGAACGTTCGCAAAAAAGCTTCTATCTATTCGACATCACACTAGACAGAATAGGAAATATGTATGCACATACAATGTATGTGAATCCTTTCGGCATTTCCCATTCACACCACCAGTAGCTATAGCTAGCACCATCCTTAAGCAAACACCAAATTATTTATACTTCTTTACCGTGGTAAAATCATCAGCCATAAGGATGATACCTCCACACAGGTTAATCTCTACACAAAAAGGCAGTCGTCCTTCCTCCATACTCGTATATCGTGACTAAGAGTGCACATGAGACTGAGCAAAAAATACAACAAAAAAAAAAAATCCTTGCAAAATTGTCCACACACTTAACCACAGATATGCAGGATATAATAGCGGCAGCAATAGGACAACGCTATCCCGGAGAAGAAAGGCGCACATCAAATGACAGGAAATTCGCAACAGGTGCACTAAGTGTAAACATTTATTCCCAACGATATGAACAAAAAAAGGGGATAGCGTCAGGCGAACGGGATGGGGATAAGAGTTGAATTTATTCACACTTCTCCTGTGCGGCGGCATGGAGAGGTGATCCTGTCCTCCATGACTTCATCTAAAATTTGCTTTATTAAAGATTAGGGCGCTTGAGGATAATCATTTCGAATGGAACTTCAAATTGAAATAAGTTGGACATACATATGCATACTTGTTGCATGACACAAAGATTTAATGCCAGACATGGTGGAACGTATGAAAAGGACCTCGGTTGGGTACTTTTCGAAATAAGTTATGAAAGGGTATATCTTAACTATACTGGGTCTGGCGGTAAATAAAGTAATTTAGTTGATTTTAATCAAGCTATCGAACCTGAGGGGTCTATTTAACTTAAAAAAATGCACTGTACAGAGCACGTGTTAAAATTTTGAAGGCTTTGCGTCCAAAACGTCAAAAAGCTTCAGCCACGTGATGCAAGGGTTTCGTAGAAAACGATCTCAATTTTCCAACTTGACGGAGGAAGATGGTCTAAACTGTGTCAACTAAAGACTAAGGACTAGTCCTATAAGTCCAAGCCGTAAACTGAAAAACCAACAAAAGAACATAAGAAATGAAGGGCGAACTCTTAATGGATTCAAAACTTGGCTCCTTTTAACAATTTTCAAAGGAAACTGTGTGCAAGAACGAAGAACAATAAGCTTCCGTGTAGTCCTTCTGAAATCGAATTGAATTTGTTATTCCAGACAAGTTTTGGCATAGAACTTTCATGCAGATCTCGTGAAACTAAATCGCAGGTATACCCCGAAGAGGGATTCCGAGGTGGTTATAAGGGATCGAATGGAGAGAATTCAAAAAGGCGATAACCTTCCTCTTCACAAAAGCTGGTTTTAAAGAAACTATTTTCGGTGATAAGCCTAAGTTGGCCTTTCAAATATTTTGGACTTGACATTACTATACATTTCGCTTCAGTGCGATAGTGAATTCTTTTTCCACTGACTGCATCGGTCAAAATCCTATTAACAAGCTTAGTTTACAGAAGATCCATCGAAAATGTACTCCTAGTACACAATTCATTACCACGTCAAAGCCGAAAAGGCAAGCGTTGTGCCAGGCTTCAAATGTAGAAAGTGTGTGCGCAAAAATACGGGCCGTTCTACTGGGGGCTTCTCTTCTAAAAACTCTGGCACCACTGGACAGAGATTGTCTGAAGCAGAGAAAGCAGGTGGCAGACAGGCTTCTAGTGTCGGTAGCAGATGATTGAATTCAAGTGGTGGGCTATGAGTTGAAGTACAAAATTCTCTTGGTGAAATGCGCCTCGTAACAAACCACGTCGTGGAAACTCAAGGAGGCTACTTCCTTATTGGTCTTTGTGCCTCCAAGAAGGACAGGTGCTTTCTGCTGGATTCTAATGAATCTGAGGAAAACAGTTTCGGCGCGTCTTATCACGCAGAATCCTGGTTTCGCCGAGAGTAGATGGGCAGTCTATTCCCACAAAAAAAGTAAGAATATGACTATTGTGGTGGGAATGGACAAAAACTATGTCAATGTCATGAAATTTGTTTACGACATGCGTCCTTCTCTGCACCTTGGAAAGATTAATTGCAGCCTTATTGCCAAATGAGTCTAGAAAACGGACGAACACCTCGAATGTTGGGCAATTCTGTGGTCAGGATTTGTTGGGGTACGAAATGAACGCAGGAATACAGAAGACACGCATTAGGTCGACCTGACACACTTCATGCCTCAAAACTACTAGTTCCACGGTCACGGTCACAGTCAATTGAAATTGTTTTTATTTGTAATTTTCTGAACAATCCACTCTAAGAAAAAAAAGAATAAGGCAATCGACGGCTTGTAAGGGACTATCCCGTGATCCTCTTTCGTTACTTAGTTTACCATCCAAACGGTTATCATTCATAGAATTACAAATCACCTACAAAGCGTCGACTTATTTATGCCCAACATATCGCCCACACGCAAACCAGAGATTTCCCCAAACTCCAGCAACCAGCAACAGGTGCGAATGTCCTTCCGAACTATAACAATTGTGCACTTTGTTAGCACATGCACATGTGCATGTCTCAAAGGAATTGCACTGAGAGTCTGTTTTCTTTTCTTTTTCTTCTTCTTCTGTCTACCTTGTCCCGTACTTGCACTTGTCTTTCCATTTTTATTGTGAAAGTTGAGACTGTTAAGCTAAAGCTATTAAGCAGCTACCTCAACCTAACCGTAGAATACACCTGAGCTCAACTCGTATTTTCATACTTCAACTACAAATGCTCCTGCCACCAACAACGAGAAAGAAAACAGGGAGAGATCTGACGAATACACCCACACGTCCATAGCAATGCACACAGGACATGACTGTGCATCGTAATTCAGATTGAAAATTTCCCTTATCCTTTGTTTCACCCCAAAAAGGAACTCCTCCAAGCCAAGGGATGTAGAAAAAAATAAGAAAAAAAAAAGTTATTAAAGAATTAAAGGTTCACCGGCCCTGACGGCGGGGCAAACGGATAGAGCTCCCGCTTTGCAATCTAAATAAACTGGTTTCGTGCCGAATAACCATAACATGGTCATCGTATCAAGGACTTATTTAGGCTCCTTGAACGAAGGGTTAAACAGTGATACCAGTACGAGTCTGCGGAGTCCGGAGGTGAGTTTGTAAATTTACTCACATATGTCTTGTTGAGGCGTTCGGTTAAGGAAATGCTAAAGTTATTTTATATCCTTGTTACATGCAAGATTTCAGTTGCACTCTGAGCGCAAGTTTTAAGTTGTGCACGAGTGTCAAGAAATTCAAATCCAATTTGTTAGATTCGAAATGGCGGAACGCGAACGAGAGAGTACAGTACACAGGACTGTTGCTGGCCTGGATTATGTGTTATTAAACAGTATTTAAATTGAACCATAATCCTGGGTAGGTATTCAAGGAGCAACATGGGGTAAAGAGTGTTTTCAGTCATAAAGGTTCAAAAGTTGTTCTGTGACTGCGTAATGGGCTTCCTGTTGACATATTTGGGATGTCCTTTTTCTGGACTTTGACGTCAAGTAGAATTACTAGAATTAGTTCAAGGAGTCTGGGTATGGTGACACAGAAACTGGTTACCCCTTCTGTTGTTATGACCTAATTTTTGATCTAAGTGCGGTTCAGGATACCTATGTAGGTATTGATGATACAAACCGACTTAATGTTCGAATATTGACCACTACTTCCAATGAGAATGAAAATCCTGCCACAATCAGGACAAGACCCGGGGAGTTTTGACGAGTAAGTCAAGATATTCACTAACATCCACAAGAGCCTGTCGATATGAAGAACACAACCTCGTAGCCTGGCTCGGTTTGGGTTGACGGGCTTTGGAAGACAAGCTGCTGTACAGTAACATCGATTTAGTCGAAAAACTGCGTACCCATCACCTAAGTAGACGGAGAGGATACAAATGCTTGAGAAACTTGAATCTAACCCGAAGGGTTTACGCAGTAGAGGAAGACCTCGCCCTAGATGGCGCGCACAAGTAGAAGAGGTACAGTCTCTAGTCTCTAAAGACTAGAATAAGAGAGAGATCCCCAAGCTCAGATGCCGAACAAACAGGCTTCCATTCTGAGGCTTCCTTGAAGTATTTTTGACGGTGACGACACAGCACTACCGAACGCGATATCAAAAACCGAGAGAGGCGTCAAAAATAAAAAAATTTTAAATTTGTGAGTCAACACAATTTCGATAAAAAAACGAAATAAAAAACCAAAACTTTGCAGCTTCCAGCACGAGAACACCACGAACACCAACTCAATTAGTCAGATAGACACTCACGCATTCAACGAACGATAGTGCGCTTATCAGCTCGAGTTCTAAGCCCGGCTGTACTAGAAACCTAGAAATAGAAACACACTGTGCCGGCTGCTCAGCTGTTCGTAGTGATGTAGGTCAAGAATCGTGAAATGCTTTCACCACACTGTGGAGTATTCGCCTTTCTATCTTCTCTGTGTTGCGTACGGATAGGCACGAACACGATCACTTGTTGTGCAGAAGTGGTGAGTTGAGAATAGTACTCTCTTTGCAGCGCGAGTATTCGAGGTGGATTGTGTAATCAAGTCTCTGCAGGTATGGTGAATAACAAAGAAAAGTGAGTCTCTCGATGGTGAGCTTGATATACTTTATGTAAAATAGACTGCAAGTTCGAGTTCGACGATAAAGAAAAAATGTCGGCAAGGTCTTATTATTTTTAAATTTTTATCATTTCTGTTCACAGTCACGTGGAGGTCAGAAATAAATGACGTTATGTAGTCGAAAACATAAAATTTATCACGAATGGGACTTTGATCCCCCCTACCAGAGGCTTGTGTTTGTAAAATTCGATAAGAAACGTGTTTGCATATTCTTTTCCTCCAATCTCTTATAAAAAAAAGGAAAGTTTTGCAAGGGGTTTCAGATAACAAACTTGAACTTAATCATCGACTTGCTTGTAACGAGTTAAGGACCGTTTCAGGGACATTTTTTTTTGACATAAGCTGCATACCAGATTAGGTGTCTATGATATATCTTTAGGATTTTCTGGCCAAACCGTATCTCTAACGAACAACTTTATCAGAGACCGGGACATGAACCTATAGGCACAACCATACGACGACGTAAGTGGCAGTGGATTGGACATACTCTCCGAAAGGGTGACAGGTCCATAGCCAACCACGCGATGCAATGGAACCCGCTTACTCAGGATGGCAGGATACGCGGTGGTCCTAGGAGTACTTGGCTCAAAACAGTTGAGAATGAAGCACGGCAACTGGGAAAGAGTTGGGAAGAGCTGAGGCACATTTCCAGAAATCGCACACGATGGCTCGTAGGCATTGTCTAGGCACTAGACCCTATCTATTCTATTTTTGCATCGAGGAGGATAAGAGTGACAAGACTTGGTCAAACAGAAAGGCTACAACGTAGTGACAGTGATCTATTCTACCAAGGATCATCATGTTTTCGTCAATACTCAGTGGTAAGACAAGTTCTATAGGGAGGACACAAAGGCTGATGAAGGACACCAAAACAACTGTGTCTTTTGGAGGTGACTGACGGGTATTACTGCCACGCCGCAGATTGCAGGTTATTGCAAGACCAACGAGCTCACCAGAAAGGGTACGACTCAAAGAGTCTGGGTATGGTCCCTCGAGATTTTTAAAATCCTTATAAATATACATAAACGCTTTTAGTAAAGTTATCTATCTGTATAGCGGCAACGTCTCTCTACTTGTCACATTTTGAGGCAGATCTTAAATGTATCACGATTTGGCTTTCTTAAAGCCTTATATTGGTGTTCTGTCTTACTGGATACTATCTAGCGGGTAAACATGCCAATGTGCTGGGCATATTTGCAAATGTCTTTTAAAGAAGATGTAGGATTCTTATGCACGTGTCCACCTTGGTTCCCAAAGAAAGTTTTTTCAAAGGTATGCGACTTGCTGACTTAATGAGAAGTCCTTGAATGTTGGTCACAGTGATTTGTCTAAAATAATTTTTTGAATTACTTATGGAATCAGTTATGCCCATAGAGCGTTGGTAGTCAACGCACCAGGCCGGCATGTCAGTATGTCTTCCATCAGAATAGAATTGATCATCAATACCACATCATACTATGTTCTTATCCTCCAACTAAATATTTCATACCGTACCTCCTAATCGTCACGACAAAAGCAGTGGCAACAGTCTTTCCCAGATCAGGAGCTCCTAACTACCCCACACGAGTACGTACAATCCTGCATTATGTCCACGTGTGCACTCGACGGAAAGCATAGGTAAGCCATAACCGTCCTTTTAACGCAAAGAGGAAATGCTATTACTAAACAATTTCCCAATGGGGGTCAATGACTCGTGCCCAACAACAACAAAGGGGTTAAGTGCGAATCGTAAACCAAAAGCATTATGCAGTTCGTCCATTTCTTGTTCTTTCTTCCCGTCATTTTGTGCGACTACTACCACAACCTCCTCCCACACACAGAGATTATCAAGGAGGTGCTCGCAGTAAAGCGTACATACACAGTAGTGTGAGGAACGCAAAAAGGAATAATAGACGACGAACGCCCGCGCGCTATCCCGCGTACTATCTGAGTGCATTAATTCATATTTTATTATAATTTATGAATGTGTGTTATCTTTGCAGCTAGTAGCACTGTTTCCTTCCACCCAGCACATCCACCCGGCCATGTGTACACTGTTTATGCATAGAATCCTTCAAGGCTCCCTCGCCCGTTCCACTAAAACTTTTCGATGGGAAGAGCTCTGGCATTCTCACGTTGTTGCTGCGGCTGTTGGCTGTTGGCTGTTAGCCGGTTTTCTGTTTTTGTTGACTGGCTTTATGGCAGATTTTATATATGAAGTCGGCGCGGCGTACAATTTCACAGAATAAATTAAATTATAGTAAGAAAGTCGAGCGAAATGCTATGCATAAATTAATTAGCATGCATATGCAAATGAGTGTGTGTCCTTTTTGGTTTTTTTTTGTTGCTTTTCTTTTTCGTTTTGTTTTGTTTTTATTTGCTATAGGTGGGCTGTGGGCGGCGGGATGTAGGAGTGCGATTTGTAATGCGTTGGTAAAACGCAGATAAAATTCTATGGGATTGGGGGGGTGTGTGAGTGCAGGAGACTCCTGTTTATGAAAGGATAAAGGTTGGCTTGTAGTTTGATTGAAATGAATTGCACATTAACTAAGAGGGTAAGTTTATAAAAGCAAAGGCAGCAATGTGCAGTGCAATAAATTTTCCTCAAGGAGAACGTATTCAGAGTTGGAGGCAAGATATGGGTCAGGTTACCTGGTGACAGTACGAGTAAATCATAGTGCAACGTGAAAGGAAAGCCTGAAATGAATCAGAGCGCCCTTTGTGTGGTCTTCATTCGAGCAGAAAGGTTAAATTTAAAATACTAAAGTGCCACCTCTGTGTGAAACTATTAGACTGCTGCTTATCACGAGTACAGTAATAACAAATTCTTTAGTTGAGCTTTTTTTTTTTGTAAAAAAATGATACTCGTATCGAATACTGCCTTATCGACACTTAATTTTTTTTTATTCATATAAAATCCGTATTCATTAATGGATACAGGGTGGACTAGATATGTTCCTACTTGGTAGACAGATTGAAAGGACTTGTGAACAGAAGCAGATAGTACTGCCAGGCGATGAATCGGCTAAAAGAAGAATGAAAACAAGTGATGTCTATTACATCGATATCTACAGACGACAGACAGATTAATAGAGATAAACCTCGTCGTGAGTGAAGTATAATGCGTTATCGATTTGGAAGATCAACAACTACATACATGGGCAATCAAATTTTTGGAATCTTTCATATTAACCTTAAGTCCTGCTCTACATTGTCATCTGTCTCTTAACGAGATGACGGAATAATTTAGTATTCACCTCATATGGGTCTCGGAGCACTCTAATATTCCTGGGAATTGCGCGACCGACGAATTCGTCGGGGCGTGTAGAACCTACAGGTAATCTGCTGCGTAGTTAGGCAGACAGCACTAAGTGCCATATATTCTAAGAGAACTGACCCAAACTGCAATAGAGACGCTCCAACTGTTTGATTAGACAGAAGACGACGTTCATAGCAATCATAGTACATAGTGCCCATAGTGTCAGTAAGGAGGACACTGCATTATGGGTAAGCATTCTAGACTGAGCCTCCTCGCTAATGATTTCTGTAGAAGCTGCATAGACGAAGAAGATGAAGAATACATATATTCTCCACTTTCTTTGTACGTGTCAAGCCCTCTGTTCGAAGGAAATTTCATTCACAAATGACTTTTCTTCTCTTTGATGACTTGGGGTAACTGGATTACGCCAACATCAATAGCCTGCAGCGCTTTATGTATACTAAGCTCTAGTTGGGTAGTTTCAATAGGATTCAAGATCTATAGAATTCCGTTCTACAATGGAGCTCAACTGCCTACCCAAATGGTATAGAACTCATGATTCACGTTTTGGAATTCAAGAATGGAAGTATTCCACAAGCAGGCATGGATACAATTCTTTACTATCTTTTCTTGAACTTGCTTCTGAAAGAATCTGCATAAGGTGCACGGAATAAGCTGAGCTGTTTAAAACAACATCAGATGACCATACTAACTATTTCGTAATTTTAAAGAAGTGAAATTCTGCACAGTAAACTGGTAAGCTTTTTAGGACCAATACCTTGTTGTAACAAAAAGTTTGACGTCGGACAGCTACAAGAGAATGCAGAAGACCTTACTGATTATGATATTATCTTGAAGTACTGAATACCGAAGGTCTATCAGGGATGCCCCCTTTGAAGTGCTGAAGTTCTCTCGTTTACCAAAAAAGGGACTAGTTGGTTTGACGAAGAATAGCGGGAAGCATAAGTCGATGAATAGAAGGACCTCGACTTCGACAAAATCAACTCTAAAGCCCTCACTGGTATAGAAATGTCTTTATAACTCACTAGTATCACTTAGATGTATCCATCCACATGCTGTTGCTGTCAGAGGTGGGGTTTCACTTTAGTTCTATTGGAACGCGGTGTAGGTGGTCTTGTGGTGTAGGTGTGTCTATTGAATCAAGTGACAATAAATCCCTCCAAACTTATTCAATTTTTTACGAGTATATAATGAATCCAGATGATCTCATTAAATATTTCCAAGCCAAATCTCAACCCAGGAAGGAAGAATGGCTTTCCTTTGGTAAAGTACTTTCCAAGTCCCTTTGAATGCACATTCCCATTGAAAAATGCTTCCTCCAGGGAGTGTTTTTTTTACAAGTTATATCAAATTGTAAACAAACTTTTCTATGAATCATTTTAGAAACTATTACGAACCTAGCTAGACCAACATTCCTTAGACAAGTTCAAATCTATCAGGGGCTGCTGATAAATATAAACTCTGTACTTCCACCAACGTAATATTTACAAACTTCTGAGCTTATCGGGTGCCATTCGATGTGGTGTAACAGACTTTGGCTGCCCCATAGCTCTGTATGGATGATAAGGCTATAATCGGTTATATAATTACCTCCGAAGTGCTGGTTGTGTAAATTCTTGAGAACATTCCGTAGTGGGATTTTTTTCCATTCAAAATGGGTCCAGAGCTTGACTTTATGTAATTCTCTGTTTCTGCTCCTTTAATCTTCATTAGATACCTAAAGCCACTGTGGATATAACCAGCTATTTCCTGTTAGCGACACACCCCTAAAGTAAAAAAAATTTGGAACCCACGCTTGAGCGATAAATGCAAAAATGTTAAATTTCTTTTCTCAAAATGTTATTCCTTAGCCAAGATAACCCAGCACACATGTTCCACTTTCGTAGTGTTATCAAGGCAGTTCGTAAAAAAAGAGAACTTTGGCTTCAAGACTTTGATGATAAAAATAGCCAAAAACAGCCTTCATCTCCATAAATCCCTGTGCACAAGCAATGTCATGGTGTGTAGTGGCCTTTCGTGTGTAGTTTATCAATCTTAATGCAAAATACTGGACTGTGTGGCATGGCACCTAGCCCTAACATTTGCAATTTGGTCTTGACACAGATTAAGTGTTCTCCGAACAAAATTGTATCGCATCTCGCATTTATAAAAAAAAAAAAACAAAAAGATTGGTTAGACTTCACAGGAAGTACGGCTATAACTGATTAGTAGAAGCTGATGTTTGCGGTTACTATTTTCGAAGATTGTACAGTGAATGTGAAAAGTCTTGAAGCCCTTTTGTATTGTTACTGCAGATTGGATTATATATTGGAATTAGATGTTCCGAGTAATTCAGTCCATCTATTTGGAAAATTTGACTGACTAACTTGCTGATAGAAGAGAAGGTAGGAAGTCTAGTCTAGCTAGCTATACGTCAGATAGTTCTAGCAAAAGTCAGAGGAATTAAAGTACATCCGAGCGAAGGACTACATACTCAATAGCATTTTGTCATTTCTTCTCAAGACCTTAGAGGGGCTTCTGAATTAGAGGTCAATGTCGTACCGATAGCTTATAACAATTCTAAAATACCATTATACGAGGTTTCAGGAAAAATTGAAACTAGCCTTCACTGTTATTTCCTTACACATAGGAGGAGCGTTCCATAGGATAAAAGGGAAGGCCATCACACTCCGCTGAAAGGCTTCAACATAGAGCATAGCGTTACTAACTGACATGTTCATCTCAAGAAACATAAACTTTTAACAGTTTTGGAAAATGGGCTAGATTCTGTCCACTTTACGTCAACCCGACCAAGACAGATCTGTTACACTTCTGCAGACAGTGCACACAAGGTACTACTTTTCAAAATGCTGAAACTAGATGAGCTGGACTTAGGCCTTTTAGATCGCCTAATATGTCTTTGCACTATATTAAATAAGAAACTAGTCCGCAAGCCTTTCTTCATTTGCAAAAGAATTACCAATGGTGTACCCTCTACCTGACATCCTTTGATACACATGAAGTAATACATCCGGAAAGAGAGAATTGTCAGAGGAAAGTGATCTCTCTACGAAGTACACAGATGGTTCCACAACGTACCCTGCTCACTTCAGGGACATAAACCTTCAACTGGAGAATTATGATAGTTGAGATGGGACCAATTTCTGACAAGAATTTCGCTAACTACATTGAAAGCCAGCCTGAGCTAAAGGCATCACACTCGGTTCAGTGCAGTCCTATATCCACATACCTATTTTTTAATGAAAGCCGTCAGCCTAGAGAATCCATCTTCAAGGACCGGTTGAGTGTAGAAAGACCTTGTCTAAGAAGACACGTTTAGGTGAAAAGAGATCTCAACCAACTTGGTATGCGAAACTAGGTAACAATCTACCTGACAAACGATTATTGGTAGAGTCCCAGGTTCACGTCTGTAGCTATAGCGACCTAAGAAAGTGTGTATAGAATCCAGGGTCTGGCAAGCATTTGTATTGTCGGGACCTACGGTTTAATGTCAGTTCCAAAGGCAGTTTATTTGTTTATGGTTATACTGTCGGTTCCTTGCAGGGCGTTCATAAAGAGCATCACCTGCTATACTAAACATAAGCCCGTCCGAATAACTACAACCGCAACTGTTTGTGTTTGATAAAAATTGCAATTCCTAGCGCCCTGCCTAATTATGTTTTTTAAAACGTAGGTGGACTTTGCTGATAAAACTGAAAAAAAAAGAAAAAAAGAACTTAAATCCGAGTCACAGCCAGCGATATCAGCTCGCTCAGGGTCAATGGTTTCGCTAGTGACTTTGCCTATAAAAGGAAAATGAACTGTGTTGGGAAATCTAGTTACAAGTTCGAGATCTCGAACATATGCTGTTTTCTTTTACGTGTATCGCGGAGTGTAAAAAAGTGGAAAAGTGAAAAATTTTAAATTGAAATTCTGTGTTATTTGAATAAAATTTAAAAAAAACATGATCCTTCGTGAGTTTATAGTGCTAGCATTGTCCTTGCCACTAGTGCTAGGAGGCGGTGAAATATTTTCAAGCAAAGAAGATGAATTGTAAGTGATTGTGAAATTTGAAATTTAGTTTTTGAGTGTTTTTCACCATGAAGGACCTATAGTTTTATTGAAATTTCTTTTTCGAAAAGAAAGTGAAAAATTATGAAATTAAATTTTCGTAAACTGAGTGTATTTTTAAAGAGGTTTTTAATAAAACAACAAAAAATCAAATATGGAATTCAGACCATATCCGGTGTATTCTCCAACGCTCTGACGGTGAAAATTATGACAAAAATTAGTAAATATTTTAAGTTGTATTAATTATTGTCAAATCCATCCAATGGAATACAATCCAGCTGCATACAGCTCTGGACTTTGAAGGATTGACCTAAAAATTGTACAATTTTATCTTGACAAATTTTTGTCGAAAATCTGGGCGTAAAATTTATAAAAAATTGAAAAAAGAAAATTGTGGACTATTTTTAGACAATTTCAATCAAAGGATTATATGCAAATTATTAAAGAAGGGAATCATTTTGACAGATTGATGTGAGCACTTAAAGGCTTCTAGGAAGCTTCCGGTTGGAAAAAGTAAAAGAAGAGCTTGTTTGAAAAGGGACATTTTTTTGAAAAAATTAATTAACGGGAAAAATCAATAATAAAATCAACGAATCTACATACAATATTGTTCAAATTTAGAAAAATCAGAAAAATGTGTTTTTCGGGGAAAAAGTTCGTCTGATTTTTTGTGATTTTCAAATTTAGGCATCTGGTTTTTAGTATTTGGCTAAAAATAAATAAGAACATTGAATATTGGAGAAAACTGCACTTAATTTAGCAAAATTTTGAAGAAAAAAGATTTGAAAAAAAAATAGTTTTTTTCGATAATTTTAATTTTGAAATTTAATTTCTCAAAAGTTATTCACAGATAAAACTTGAGCCATACATTAAATTTAAGAATGGATTTTAGGCTTTTATAAAAGTTTTTGCACAGTATTGTGTGTGATTTCGTTGATTTTTAATAATTTTTTTCCCATTTTAAGTCAATTTTTTAGAAAATTGCCCCTCTCGCTTAAATGGTGGAAGTTTATTAGATCACTCTTGGAAGAAGAATTTTTGTAAAAAAAGAAAACAGGTAGAGGAGTGAGTAACCGCATATTAATATCAGCCTATCCACATATCAGCTGTAACCAACAATGTATCAAAATTCGTAGGTTATATTGGTAATAACTGAATACTGAGCGAGGATGAGGGTACTCGTATTTTATCAACGGATTTCTACTAAAAGTGTTTCGATACATCGGAGGCATTAGTTTCAAGAGATTAAATGGGCCCAGTAAGTAAGATGGGTAAAAGTACTGACTATTGTCGGATGCAGGACGATAAGTATGTACATAGATAAGTAGAGCAGATATTGAAGCCTTTTAGGAGTAAATCTTTTTTTCAAATACTACTTAATCGCAGAGATTAGAAAAATAAATCAGTTCCACATTTATTAGGGATTTTTCAGTTTAAAGATTTTGAAAAGTTTGAAACAGGGATTTAAGTCTGCCCAGTCCTACATATTAGCGTTGTGCCTATGCAATGAAATTACGTTGAACAAGGTTTTTATCCATCGATATTGTTTTACGAGTATAAGGACATATGTAGTTACGTGTGGTTTAAGCCAACAGGATGCACACAGTCTAAACTAGTGCGGAGTGGGTTTTGAATACAATTCTCAACTTTTGCTAACTTTTTTCAATGTGACAGGATTAAAGAACAGTACAGTCTGCAACGGATGCGGTATCGATACTTAGAAAATCTCTTTCCTGATTGTCTTGTTTTTCCATCACAATCAGTTAGAGAGCATCTTACTTGCTAGTAGTACATACGTCCTTTAAAAAAATTGCATCTGCAGTACTTTAGAAAATGTTCTGTAATTAGTAATTCTTGTAGTTGTGTGCTGCATAGATAAAGAAGATGACAGGACATGCACGTAGTACTTGGTTCTTTAGAGTCAGTGCTACCAAAATTATTTGCCAATCAGTAACTTGACAACTTTATGTCGAAGAGAATTAAAAACAGGAATACAGAACTAAAGAAGGAGAACCATAAGGTGCAGTTTTAGGTCCAGTACTTTTCGTTTCGATATTCGAATGTATTCTCTGAGTGCAGATTACTTTCGCAAGACATTGACTGGAAGTGGGATAATGGATAAAGAGAAGTAGATGCAAGTTTGTCGTTCGAAGACAATTTAAGATACTCAAGGTGCTGCATTGGCGTAAATAAAACTGTGCTGATGGTACCCAGGACTGTTTGTCTGTCTTTAAGAATATGGAAATGTTGTCATGATAGTCCAATAGGCTCTTGATCAAGTTTGAGTTGATGTTACAAAAGTCGGTGAGATCTTAAGGCATCCCTGTGTAAAAATAAGTTCGTCAAGGTTTAGACGGACTCTCTATTGTAAGGATGCCTGAATAGTAAAAGAGTTCATTGGGTAATAAGGGGCTCACCCAAGAAAATAACTAATGTAAGGCACATATCAGAAACAAACCGAGCCTACTTGATGCGGGGTGTTGGCTGGTATTCTGAATTCTAATACTATAAACTAAGCACCATTCCACCTCATATGTTGTACCGATAGGCTTAAGGCTCTTATATCAAAGATGTTGATTTTCACTTTCAAAACTCTTCTTCCTTTCCCTAGAAATGATGAACCAAATACTGGTGCTCTAGAAGACGGTGATAGAATTCCCAGGCACGTCGATGGATTGTAAGTGCACAATTGAGTAATTCAAAACTCCTTCCGTAACTTGTATCGCTTAACTTTAAGCTTCGGTTTTGGCACCAAAAGCAAGCCACCACAAGGGCCAGGACAAGGTCATGCTTTCGGTCATGAAATAGGATTTGGTCATGAAACTGGACTCGGACATGGCCATGGACGTGGCCATGGATATGGACATGGACACGGACATGGACCACCTAACCAACCAATCACACAATTCGAGCCGCTGTAAGTCAAAAAATACACCACCAACCTTAATCCCTTCGAATGCATTAAATTTTTCTCTAGAAAACAAGTGAAAAACTTTTTTGGTTTCGGTAAGAAAACCATCAGTCCTTCCAGCCAGATTGATGCCACCAGTAGCTTCATCATGGATGCAAGACAACAGCTACCAGCGGTTGGATCATGTCGCCAACCACTGAAGCTACCGCAAAATATTGTCTACGAATGTCGTGACTCCAGTTGCAAGCTCTCGTGCAGAAAGAGCTATTTCTTTCCGGGTGGACTTAGCCAACTCAATGTGATATGTATCTCCGGCAAGTGGATAATTCGTGATTCCCAATTCGGTGATGTCATACCTCCTTGTGAACGTAAGATCATGTCACTTTCTTTGAAGCACTATGCAAAACTACATTATCCTGTTTGTACCAGCGTCTTGTGTGCCACCATGTCAGAACAATGGAATCTGCATCGAGCCCGGCGTCTGTAAGTGCCCGATGAACTTCTATGGACCGTATTGCCAGAATCGCTTTTTAAAGTGCGCAGCGAAGCCGGGGCTTCCAAAGAATTCTAAGGTATCCTGTCGGATGAAGTGAGTATCATGGTCGCATTAGGATTTCAGATCTAAGTCTAACCTATGTAATTCTACAGCAACTGTAATGTGGAGTGCATGAAGGGGTATCAGTTCCCTGACGGCACGGGTATCACCAACATCGAATGCTTGAATGGTGAATGGATACATCCAAAGAGTGGAGCAAACAGACCACCAGACTGTCAACGTAAGTCGGACTTTGGTCCTTAGAAGGAAAAACAGGAAAATGAATTTGTTATTTTGTTTATTTGACAGCATACTGTGACCCCGAGTGCGCTAATGGAGGAACCTGTATATCGTTTAATATGTGTCAATGCCAAAAGGAGTTCAAAGGACCACGATGTCAATATGGTACGGATTTGCTGCAATAGTTGTGGTCTAACTAAAGGTCTAACCAAATCTATTTTAGATCAACAAGTGTGTAATGTGACAAACACTGGATTCAATGGAAACTATCGATGTTCATTTGACGTTACGGAGGCAACGTGTTCCCTAAGTTGTCCCAATGGAATCAAGCTAAGTGGACCTGTAACATCGGCGTATAAATGCAAATACAGTACTGGACAGTTTTCACCACCGATACCGAGCTGTATTTATCGTAAGTAACTATGTAGGCTTAGGCTAAGTCCCCTCTGCTGTAGAAGATTCAGAAAGATCCTCTTAAAACTTTGATGAGTAACCCGAGAAGGATTTATTAAAGGTTTTTCCATCATTCTTTCTGAATCTGCGATATTTTTAAAATAATCAACTAATGTTTGGTCAGTTCGCAAAATTCTCGAGGATAAGAGGCATTAGATGCAGTAATCGTCTTGGAACCATCAACTGCTAGAGAAGCCGTTAGACGAGGTTCAATCTAGATCCGTTTAACCTATGTGGCACTATCGATTTAGTCTACTCTTAGGATATGGTACTGTAAATATCCTATCCTATTGGGAAATCTGAACGTGTATCCAAATTTCCCTGGTGGAGTCAGGTGATTGGAGCCCTCCCGAGTCACTGTAGACCCACCTTCAACCAATCGACTCTCAATTTGGACTCTACGCAAAGAGCCTTTTAGAATTTACAAAACCATTCAACAAAACAAGGGCCAACGTAATAAGAAGACTCTTTTATCAAAACATAGAAAAGACTTTTGAGGCATCAAGACTGAGAAAGGTAGCTTAGACTGCTTCCTTTAGCCCTTAATTGTCTGAAAAGAATGGATGCTTCCTCCTGAACGTTAAATGTTAGCAGGAACTGTAGCTTGAATCAGAAGGTACATAGCAGCAGTCTAGGTAAAATCAGGGGATAACTGGGTCCGCCTTCATTCTCTCTTCGCAAATTGTCTGACTGTTCACAAATCTAAGCTTGCCCCATAAAATCGTTGCATCCCTTCTTAGGACTAACCATCAAGATAGAGAACGATCGTTAATTTCCTCATTTTTCATTCATGATACCATATTCTAATCCCCCTCTCACAGCAAAAGGATTCAAAGTTGTCTCCAGTAAATCGTCGAGCAGCTTGCAGATGGTGCCAGGAAGTGGATACTTTAGTTATAGTGGCGGACGCCCTGCGAACACCGAAATAGACAACAGCCTCGAATTTGTCACAAAATGGAAACTACGCACTAAAAACAACGTAAGTCCAATGCCTTTCCCATCAGCTTTCATTTTAATAAATCCCCACTCATTTCAGGAACTGTGGTCATCCTCCGAGGAGTACATCGAAGCGCCCAGTATCTATTCCTTGTATTTCGAGGAGTACGTTGATGTCACAATCGATAGATCACCTAAGCCAGCACTGTGTGCCACCTGGTCAGGGATTAATCTGAAAACCTTTGATGGAACCATTTTCAAGTGAGACCAGAGCGCATTGCATCCTTATGCGTTTTTAATCCATGCCCCGTTTTATTTTGTAGAGCACCATTATCGTGTTCGCACACGTTGGTATCGGATAAAATCGATGGCACCTTCGATGTCATCCTGAAAGCATGTCCCTTCGGCTCTGGATACAACTGCCCGCATTCGCTTAAAATCTTTTGGCAATCAATTGTGTACACCTTTGAAAATACTAGTGAGTATCCTTTTGTGCAATCTCGCCCAGGAGTGAGAGATTAAAATGAACTGGTTTACCCAACAGATGGCACTGTAAAGCTGTCCACTTCCCAAAAGACCCTACCGATTCCGGTGCAAGTAAAGGGAATGAAAGTCCTACCTGTGGCACAACATCTTCGAATCGATTTGGATTCGGTGGGGTTGTCCTTGCTGTGGGATAAGCATCAGTATGTTGCTATTCAAGCTGGTGCAGGTCTATGGAATCGAACAGGTGGAATGTGCGGCTCATTGGATGGGGATTATCATAATGATTTCGTCTCGAAGGATGGTGTCACACTGAAGACGGGAAAGGCATTTGTGGATTCGTGGAAAGTACCCGATGAGTCGTCGCTATGTTTCATGGATAACAGCGGACAAGTGGACTTCTCCAAGCAGTGTGAGCCAAAACAGCAGTTGAAGGCTATTGAGATTTGCGAACAATTGCTGACAAATGCCAAGTTGGCGGAGTGTGTCAAGGTAAGTGTCAGGATATCTGAAGAAAATTAAATATCGTTTCCGATGTCCATGTAGCCATTCAATATGCACGCACTGATGAGTGCCTGTGTCAACGACTACTGTAACTGTGCGAACAAGGATCAACCGGAACTGTGTAATTGTGACGCAATCGCTATGCTGGCCAAGGAGTGCGAGTTCCGTGGCATGAAGCTCGAGCATGGATGGAGGAATTTGCAGATTTGTCGTAAGTTTCATCATCCATCAATGTCTATCCTCTAACAACCCTGCTAACTGATTCATAGCGATCCAGTGCAACTATGGTCGAGTATACCTGCCCTGCGGTCCGAATCTCGAGCCGACTTGTGGATCAGCAGTCGAGCCAAACAAAGACAAATGCAACGAGGGATGTTTCTGCCCCGAGGGCACGGTCCAATACAAGGACTCTTGCATTTCTCCCGAGCTCTGCCCATGTACCATGCGCAATAAGGAGTTCAAGGCTGGCAGTTCCATCAAGAAGGACTGCAACACATGGTAAGTGCATGGTAAGAGTTTCTCCATAACATAGCTAAGGGCAAAACTTTTCTAGTTCCTGCACCAATGGTATATGGAAGTGTACAGACGAGAACTGCGGATCCCGATGTGCGGCGATTGGTGATCCCCATTACACCACGTTCGATGGTAAGAAGTTCGACTTTATGGGCAAATGCTCCTACTATCTCCTCAAGACCGACAACATGACCGTGGAAGCCGAGAACGTACCGTGTTCCGGTGCAATCTCTGAATCCATGGACTACGCTCCGGCAAATACAATCGAGACTCCATCCTGCACAAAATCGGTGACACTCACTGCGGTGATCAACGGAGCAGAGACAACCATCAAACTTGGACAAAACCTGGTTACCCATGTGAACGACAAGGAAGTCCTGAAGTATCCGAAAATCCTAGGAAACGGTCAGATACTCATTAGACAGGCTAGTTCGACATTTTTGACTATAGACCTGGCCGATGGCATTCGCATCTGGTGGGATGGACAGACAAGAGTGTACATTGATGCTCCACCGACTTATCGCGAAAAGACCACTGGGCTATGTGGTACATTCAATTCGAAAACCCAGGACGACTTCCTGACACCAGAAGGTGACGTGGAAACGGCTGTGGAACCGTTTGCGAACAAATGGCGAACAAAGGACACATGTATGGACTTAACTGACACCGAGCCGGGACCACATCCTTGCACAGCGAATCCCCAAATGCGCGAGGTCGCTGAAAAGCACTGTGCATGGCTGACGGATGATATTTTCCTTGACTGCCAGTGGTCTGTCGAATCGGAGACCTACTTCGAGAATTGCATGTACGATGTCTGTGCCTGTAAGGAGGACCCAGCGAAGTGTTTTTGCCCGATTTTGGCTGCCTACGGTGCCGAATGTACCAGGCAGGGAATCAAGACTGGCTGGAGGTACACTGTCAAGGAGTGTGGTAAGTTTTTTTTTCTCTATTTTTGCACATGCTCTGGAGGTCATCCATTAACTTTTGCAGGAATTCAGTGCCCGGTGGGACAAACCTATGAGGAATGTGGCGACAGTTGTACCCGGACATGCGAAGATGTCGCAACGAAGAATATCTGTGAGCGCCATTGCGTGGAGGGCTGTCGCTGTCCCAAGGGCGAGTATTTGAACGACAAGAATGAGTGTGTACCGGCAAAGGAGTGTCCGTGCACCTTTGACGGAATGACCTTCAACACTGGCTATAAGGAGGTCCGGCCGGGTAGGCAGTTCCTGGAACTCTGCATCTGCGAAGGAGGAGTTTGGAACTGTGACATGGCCGAACCCGGAGACAAGGAGAAGTACCCACCATCGTCCGAACTGCGAAGTCAATGCGCGAATAAGCCCTTCGCTGAGTTCTCGAAATGTGT
The DNA here is from genome assembly GCA_963583995.1 of Xylota segnis. NCBI lineage: Eukaryota > Metazoa > Arthropoda > Insecta > Diptera > Syrphidae > Xylota > Xylota segnis. The sequence goes on from OY757238.1 coordinate 8,164,795, forward strand.
GCCCGTTGAGCCAAAAACCTGCAAAAATATGCACAGCTACGTTGAGAATCTGGAAGACTGTACACCCGGCTGTTCCTGTAAGGAAGGGCATGTCTACGACACCACCGCCAAGGAGTGCGTCAAGCCAGATGACTGTTCATGTCATCACGGCGGCAAGAGCTACTCTGATGGTGATCAAATCACCGAGGACTGCAATGTTTGGTAGGATATCTTCTCAGAGCGCCCAATCCCCAACTAACACTTCTCATTACAGCCTCTGCAAGTCGGGCAACTGGAAGTGTACGACAAACGAGTGCGAAGCAACCTGCAGTGTTTGGGGAGACTCACATTTCACCACCTTCGACAATCACGACTTTGACTTCCAAGGAGCCTGTGATTACATCCTGTCCAAGGGTGTTGCGGCCAATGGCGATTCATTCTCCATAACAATTCAGAATGTCCTGTGCGGCACTCTGGGGGTTACATGCTCCAAATCACTACAAATAGCTCTAAGTGGCACTCTAAAGGATACGATAACCTTGTCAGCTGATTCCTCGTACTTGGATGATCAAAGCAAGTCACCCATCAACAGTAAGTTTCTTTTGACATATTCGCCATTGTCACACATGCATCATAAATTCGTCCTTTCCAGAGCTACGTGAAGAACTCGCCAGCAAAGGACACGCGTACAACATCTATAAAGCCGGTCTCTTTACGGTAATCGAAATAATTCCTCTAAAACTTCAAATCAAATGGGACGAGGGAACCCGTGTCTATGTGAAACTTGGCAAGGACTGGAAGGGTAAAGTTAACGGCCTGTGCGGCAATTACAATGACAATGCAAACGATGACATGAAAACACCATCGCAAGGACTCGAAACGAGTCCCTTCCTCTTCGGCCATTCATGGAAATTACAGGATTTCTGTGCGGCACCAACTCAACAAATCGATGCCTGCAAGGAGCATCCCGAGAGAGAGACCTGGGCCCAACTCAAGTGTGGTATCCTTAAGTCATCGCTGTTCAAGGTACGGTAGCTGTGCGGTGCCCCACCTCTTTAGAATTCGATTAAATATTCCTCTGTTCTCCTTCCCCAAAACTAGGAGTGCCACTCAGAAGTGCCTGTCGAAAAGTATCTGAAACGTTGCATCTTCGATACGTGCGCCTGTGACCAGGGTGGCGATTGTGAGTGCCTGTGTACGGCAATCGCTGCATATGCCCACTCGTGTTCGGTAAAGGGAATCAACGTTCGATGGCGTACACCACATTTGTGTCGTAAGTACTTCTCGCAATAGATAGATTCATCCAAAATGCAATTTGTCCTCCAACAGCTATGCAATGCGACCCGCAATGCTCGGAGTACAAGTCATGCACTCCGGTCTGTGCCATTGAGACTTGTGACAACTTCCTCGACCAAGGAATCACCGACCGCATGTGCTTGAATGAGAATTGCATCGAAGGCTGCCAGATAAAGCCATGCGGCGAAGGTATGATCTACTTGAACGACTCATTCACTCAGTGTGTGCCGAAGACCGAATGCAAGCCACTATGCATGCAGAAGGATGGCAAGCCATTCTATGAAGGTGACGTAACCTTCGCCGACGAATGCCAAACGTGTCGGTGTACAAAGAAAAAGGAGGTCTGCAGTGGCGTGCCATGTGTCAAGCAGTTGACCACCACCACAGTGTCATCAGTCGAAGCCAGTTCCACAGTCCAGCCACAACAAACTGAGAAACAGAAGAAGTGTGTCTCCGGTTGGACCAGGTGGTTCAATCAAGATCAGGACTCAACCGAAAGGGATCAGAAGCTCAAGTTGAACGACGAAGAGAAGCTGCCCAAGTTCGATCGGTTCGAGAGCATCTACGGCACTTGTACCAAGGAGTTCATGAGGAAGATCGACTGTCGTGTGGTGGACAGCCACGAGAAGGCAGATCTGATGGACGAGAATGTTTTCTGTAATCTTGAGGAAGGTCTGGCGTGCAGGGGCAACTGCCATGACTACGAGATCCGGGTGTTCTGTCAGTGTGGCTCCGAAGAGATCGAGGATGACATAACTGAACCGCCAGCGAAACTTATCGATGCTGGAAAGGCTTGCGATGGTACCATGGAAGAGTACAAAGAGTACCCAGATGATTGCTACAAATTCTTGCACTGTCAACCGCAAACCGATGGAACATGGGCTTACGTGGAGAAGACCTGTGGTCCAACTATGATGTTCAACCCGATGCTGTATGTCTGCGACCATGTGGCCAGTGTACAGGCATTGAAGCCCATGTGCGGTGGAGAATTCGAACCAACTGAGCCCACTAAGTTGCCGCTGTGTCCACCCGGCAAGGTGTGGTCGGACTGTGCCAATCATTGCGAGCACACTTGCCACTACTTCGGGCAGGTTAGTAACCCTCGAAGTCTGAAAAACGCGTTCCTCTTTCTAACGAAACCATTCTTAGTCTCTCACAAAGCGTGGTCTCTGCAACATCGGCGACCTGTGCAAAGGAGGCTGTGTTGGTGAAACCGAGCCAGATTGTCCAGCTCGCAACTTGGTCTGGCGGGACGAGAACACTTGCGTCGAAATCGACGAATGTCCATGCATGAGCATCGACGAGGATTACATCAAGGTAAGTGCTCCTTGGTGGATTTTTTCCCATACTCAACTAATACTCCTCTTAGCCGCACTCGATCCACAAACAAGTGGTATTCGGTGATCAACAGACCTGTCAATGCATTGACAACACCTTGCTCTGCAAGGGCTACACCGAACCAAAGGAAGTCACAACCCCAGTTCCAGGTAATTTCAGTCATAAATTCCATTCCAGTCCCCCCTTCACAACACAAATCCTTGCAGAGTACACTGTCATTTTCTTGGGAACATCAACCGAGAAGCCATTCATTGTACCCGAAACCACGACACCGCCACTCAGATGTGATCCCAAACAGTAAGTGTACATCACCGTCACGACTGGAATTTGTCTTAAACACCATTTTTGCAGCCTTGTCCCGATGGTTAACGGCGCCATACCCCTACCCGATACAGTATTCGATGCCAGTAGCATCCTGAGCGACTCATATCTCCCGCATTTCGGTCGATTGCATTCGAAACCGATTGGTGAATCGAAAGGCAGTTGGTCACCACTCATCAATGACCAAATGCAATACTTGCAAATTGCATTCAACGAGCCACAGCCCCTATTCGGTGTCGTCATGCAGGGCAGTCCAATATCAGATCAATATGTGACTCTGTTCAAGGTATACGCATGCATCCTTCTGGTAAACAGTGTATTTAACCATGCATTCCAATCAGATACTCCACAGCAGTGATGGCGTGGGATTCCACTACCTGGTCGATGAGACAGATAAACCGCAATTGTTCAATGGACCGATTGATCCGCGAACACCCGTAGAGTCGCTCTTTAAAATACCCATTGAAGCGAAAGTGGTTCGTATTTATCCACTCAAATGGCACGGATCGATAGCAATGCGTGCCGAGTTGCTGGGATGCAGTAAGGAGCCATTGGAACCCGTCACAGAGAAACCGTCGGAGAAACTAGTGGTAAGGATGGGTGTGCTATCTCTAGCTTCTTTATGACTCTGTGTCTTCCAAAGGTCACGACAGAAGTACCAGTGGTTCTGACAACGACTCAGAGTGCCTGGGAAGCCACACCGGAGTGCACCGATCCAATGGGTGTTGAGAGTGGCACCATGCATCCGACCCAAGTGAAGGCCAGTAGCGTATGGCCGCGACCCATTAAGGCGAAGAAAGTACATTTGCTGGACATGCTCAAGCTGTCGTCCAGCATGAGCTGGAGGCCTGCCTTGAATTCACCCAGTGAATATGTTGAGGTAGGTTTTGCCATTCAGATTCCTTTCGTGCATTCGTTCTTATGTCTCCTTTTCGCAGTTTGACTTCCTGGAGCCGAGGAACATCACTGGTATCACCACCAAGGGTGGCCCAGATGGTTGGGTCACTGGCTACAAGGCGATGTACTCCACTAACGCCTTCGTGTGGAATAACATTCTTGGACCCGATGGTAATCCAAAGCTGTTCATAGCCAACAACGACCAGGATACGCCCCAGACGAACTACTTCAAGTTCCCGATTCAGACGCAAATGCTTAAGGTTGTTCCGGTCAAATGGGAGAAGGACATCAACATGCGGATTGAACCTCTTGGATGCTTCCATCCCTATCGTAAGCTATCCGACTCACATATGTAGGTACAGTCTAACTGACTGACTAACCATTCCAGCCGAAGTCAAGGAGAAGATTGAAATTGTCGACACAAAACCAGTCCACTGTCCCGTGTGTGACAACATTGTTGTCAATCCCGATGACAAGGAATGCAAGTGCAAGGAGCCTCTACTGTGGGATGGGTCTGAGTGCGTCGACCGAAATGTCTGTCCATGCGTTGAAAATTACATAAGGTAGGCTTGGACCCTCTGCTCCACTTATTCACACGGTTCGACACTAATTTCCCCTTCCAGCTATCCAATTGGATCGAAATTCGAGAACAAGGACTGCCAGGAATGCGTTTGCGTTTTGGGCGGTGTCAAGCAATGTAAGCCAAAGAAATGCCCAACTTGTGATGTTGGACTGCGAGTTGTCCAAACGTCAACTTGCCTCTGTAAATGCGAACCATGCCCGGAGATGCAGAAATTGTGTCCATCAAGTGGAGATTGTATTCCCGAATCGTTGTGGTGCAATGGAGTCAAGGACTGTGAGGATGATGAACCGCCAGAGTGCACAAAGATCATAGAAGAAGAAGGCAAACCGACAACCGAAACAAATACAAGTAAGTACGACTATATCTAGTTCGTATCTACGCCTTCTTTGTGAAAGCGTTTAGGAAAATACTTTATGGTCAGGGTTAGTTGTGACTATGCCTACTTTTGGTGTTTTTATGTTTTGAAAACACTTTAAAGGTTTAAGCCGTAGCTGCAGGATACCAAAGTATACAATCATCAATATCTTTACGTACGACCACGCCTACTTTTCGGGATGTTTGGCGTTAAAAGTCAAAGATTTTACCTGCTAAGAGCTTAGAAACGTGCTACGTACTTCGTTCTAATAAATCTCTCCCCTCTTTCAGCAACTATCAAAACATGTCCAGAGCCTGAGTGTCCACCAGGAATGAAGATGAAAATCATCGAGCACTCTGCAGAGAGGAAGATGTCGAAGATCTTCAAGTCCACGTAAGTGAATGTTGCAAGCCCTTCAATTCCCGCTTATTCCTCGAGTCCATTACAGGGTCACCAAACAATACACCACGTTGAACGATGGCCATAAGATTACCCGCATCAAGTCAATAAACCGCATCGAGGAGTACCTCCCAACGCCAGAACTCGAGACAGGCTACAATGAGATCGAACAGTGTGCTGAGTTCGTTTGCACGCCAGAGGCACCCAGCACATCCGTCAAAAATGTGTCCTTCTCCTGCACCTTGCCCAAGTGTCCGGATGACTACGAAGTCGAGATTGATAACTCCAGGATGAAGCCAGGCGAATGCCTAAAATACACATGCATTCTACGTCCGCAAAAGGATCATGTCTGTGAGTTGAGTGGCAAGTCTTTCACAACCTTTGACGGCACCGAGTTCAAGTACGACACTTGCAGTCATATTCTCGCGAGGAATCTGGTCAACTCGACCTGGTACATTTCAGGTAAGCCACTACTACATCTCTTAAGTCCGTAACTCAATATTCCTCCTTGTGTAGTCCAATTGAACTGCACAGAGAATCGTAAGATCTGCCGCAAGATGCTGACCATCAAGGACATTGCCTCCGATGCTGTGCTCACCATCATGCCGAGTTTGAAACTCAAGTTCAATGGCTTCATCTACACGCCTCAGCAGTTGGAGAAGTCCCCTCTAGCCAAGTCGGTCTTCATCATCTCCCAGCCTGGTAACACCATCTTGGTGGTGTCCCGCCTGCACGGCTTCTGGGCGTCATACGACGAGATTGGTGGCATTAAGATCGGTGTCTCTGAGAAGTTCATCAAAACCGTCGACGGCCTGTGTGGATACTTCAATGGCAATCCAACAGATGACAAGCGCCTTCCCGACGGTACCACAGCCAGTAGCACGAATAAATTCGGTGACAGTTGGTTCGATAAGGAAATCCCCAAGGACGAATGCTACCCGCAAGTGTGCCCCAGAGATGTTCAAATGAAAGCACTTGCCTTGTGTAATTCAATTAAGTGAGTCCTTAAATATTAAAAAAAAAAATAATATGTATATGTAATAGCATTCCTTGCGTGTAGACATCCTTCATTCCTGAAGTGCGGTAAAGCTGTTAATTACAAACAATTCGTCTCGAAATGCATTGAAACCACTTGTGAGTGCCTGAAGGCCAATAAGGGTGACACACAGTCCTGCAAGTGTTCGATATTGCAAGGATTCGTTAAGCAATGTTTGGCTGTAAATCCCCACATTCAATTGGATACATGGCGAGCGGTGCATCAATGTGGTATGTGTTCCCTCGGGTAGTCGGGTGTCCTGTTTTTTTCTGTTTTTTGTTTTTATTTTCGTTTATTTATCTTTGTGCAGAGATATCATGTCCAGCACCGTTGGTACACTCTGATTGCTACAAGCGACGTTGCGAACCATCATGCGATAATCTGAATGGAGATGATTGTCCTGTGCTACCGGATGCCTGTTTCAGTGGATGCTATTGTCCGGAAGGTACATTGCGCAAGGGTGATACGTGCATACCAATTAACGAGTGCAAGGATTGTATTTGCGATGCGTTTGGCGCATCCAAATATCTTACATACGATAGAAAGAATTTCACTTTTAACGGCAATTGTACGTATTTGCTGTCCAGGGATATTGTCCTGCCCGGTGTTCATACGTTCCAGGTAAGGTTTTTTTGTTTTTGTTTTTTGGTTGTGCTTTTACTCAGGGTTATGTTAGTTTTCGTGGAAACGAATCTGGGGAAATGAATGCTAAAGGAGTTACAAGGATGCCACGAGTCCATATGCCAGTTGTTAAAGTTTAGGCGATTGCACCTACTTTAGGTTCAATTCACAGGCTTGTTCAGGTTGAGCTTAGAATCTGCATTGGCTACAGAGTCAAATTTTGTATCCAAATGGAAAAATATCCTGTAGGCTCCTTGAAACCATTCAAACCGCTCGGAAGTGATGATCTGTTTCCAGCGCCTCTACAGAAGGTAATAGATCTCATCCTGCCAAGTTTGGTTCACTTGAAGTGCTAGCTACAATGAGGATTAAATCCCGATCACAAGAAGACAGATCTGTATCCATAAACCAGGAAATAAGCCTAGTGAGCTGTAGAGACTTATTGACGTTCGTAATAGAGGCTGGTTAGATCTGCCTAGTCCTTTGCACTTAAGTCAGTTTGCACGCAGAAATAGTGAATATGTGGGCCAGTAGATGTCTTTATAGTAATAGTGAGGCACATTTGGGGGTAACTAATCTTCAGAAGCTTTAAAGGACTCCCTGCCTCTTTATCACAAATGCCATGGGCTTTCGCCCCTACAAGGTATAAAGTAGGTGACACTGTAGTAGGTGAAACTGTTATAGTGTCAGTCAGTGGTCATGTCAAATAAAAAGAAAAGTATAAAGAGTAGTGGAGCTAGTTGGCTACCCTGTGGCACCATGTAATAGCGAAGGATGCTTAGTCTATCATTTCGTTTTTAGAATAAGTTTGAGTTACAGAGAGATGCCTAGGGATGCATTGTTCACTATCAGTTCCTAACGTATCTCTTTCAATTCAAAGATCACCTAATTGTTTCCACTCTTCCATCACCAGGTTTATGCTACAATGGATGACTGCAAGAAATTGGGACGCACCTCCTTGGGTTCGGACTCCAGCTGTACCAAATCCCTTCACATACTCCACGGCGAACATGTAATTCACCTCCAACGCCCAGTGTATAAGCAACCTGTTCAGATTATTATCGATGGAATGGAAGTCAAGAAGCTCCCATACAAAGACACTTGGCTGGGTATATCGGAGACCAGTAGCAATGAATTGAAACTCTCCTTGCCCGAATCACATGTCGAGGTGACAGCCTCCTTTGACGACATGGCGTTCTCGGTAAGTAATCCATGTGTATCCAGGAGTACACAGCTAATGATCCACTCTCCCTTTAGATTCGAGTGCCAAGCATCAAGTATGGCAGTAAAATGGAAGGTCTCTGTGGCGATTGCAACAGAGATCCAGACAATGACTTGCAGATAAATCCAAGCAAGAAGAAGAAGGGGTGGAAGCCATCGCCCTCGAAGCAAGTCGATATCATGGATATCGTGGAGAGTTGGCAGGCAGATGAGTCCAAACTGGGATTGGACCAGGACGAGTGTTTGAGCGAAGAAGTAGCCGTTGAGAGTTGCATCCCACTGCCACCAGAGAAGGATCCATGCTTCAAGTTCTTCGACGAGGAGCTCTTTGGAAAGTGTAACATGATAGTGAGTCCTTTGATTTATTTGTCGGCGTGTCAGCAGGATATCTGCAAACCTGGCAATGACCAGAAAGGAGCATGTAACTCCCTGGCAGCGTACGCAAGAGAATGTGCCAGGAATGGAGTCTGTCTAAAGTGGAGAAGTGCAGATTTGTGTCCCTATGACTGCCCGGCCTATTTGCAGTATGAACCGTGTGGATGCACTAAGACCTGCGAATCGGTTAAGGCCAATGATATGTTTGAGGTGATAAGCGTAAGGACCAACGCTGTGATTAATTCAAAGAAGGATTTGGAGTGCGGTGATGGCGGTAAGACCGAAGGCTGTTTCTGTCCACCAGGCAAGGTATTGGACAACGAGAAGTGTGTGCTCGAGGAACAGTGCACGAAGTGCGACGATGGAGATCACTCTGTGGGAGATGTCTGGAAGAAGGATAAGTGTACAGAATGCAAGTGCAACAAGGATGGTAAGACTGAATGTATTGAGCAGCAGTGCCCAGTGCAAGAGAGCATCTGTTCGGAGGGCTTCATGCCTTCGAAAATTACTTCATCGGACGAGTGCTGTGCGAAGTACATCTGCAGTAAGTTGTCCTTATTCGATACAGTTGCCCTATGATTCTATGGTTGTGTAAATTTCAGTTCCTGAACCGAAGGTTCCCACACCTGTCACGTGCCCCGATGCCCCACTTCCTCAATGCGGTCCTGGTCAATTTAAGAAGCAAAAAACTGGAGCCGACGGATGTCCGCAGTTCATTTGTGGTAGGTGAATAGCTTCCTTACAGTAACCCCGACTACAGCGTCCTCTTTCTAGAATGCAAGCCTGTATCTGAGTGCGAGCCACTGCCAGAGTCGATCCCACTTATGCCCGGCGAAAAAGTTGTACAGGACAACTCTGGTTGCTGTCCAACTCAGAAGGTGGTCTGCGACACAAAGACCTGTCCAGAACTGCCATCAACTTGTTTGAACAAATTCTACGACTTCAAGGTTGTTACACATCTCAAAGAGTGCTGCCCCACAGTTGTGTGTAGTAAGTCATGGCGGTCTCTTAACCCTAGCTAGAGACTTATAGCACCTTTTTTCACCTTTCAGCTCCACCGAGAGACGCGTGTATCGTGGAGATGGATGAAATTGAAGTTCTTAGGGCCCTGGGTGACAAGTGGAAGATTCCTGGAAATCCCTGCATTCAAAACCTCTGTGCCTATGGTCCGAACGATACGACTCAGATCACTGAAGTCATCGAGAAGTGCGACAAGAACTGTCCGAAAGGCTTTGAGTATCAAAATCTGGATGAGACCAAGTGCTGCGGAAGCTGCGTCCAAACCAAATGTGTCTTCGAGGAAAACCTCTATGTGGCAGGAGACGAATGGCATAGTCCCGACAACTGTACCACGTACTCTTGCATTGATGCAGATGGTCACCTCCTAGTTAGCTCATCGAAGGAAGTCTGTTTGGATGTGAGTAGCTGTCCAGAGGAGTTGTTAGAGGATCAAGGTTGCTGTAAGATCTGTAAACCCATTCCCGAGAGTCAAAGTAAGGGTGTCACATGTATGTTCTCAATCTCGTCCTTCAATGGTTTTCATCTTTTACAGAGAACTGCCTGCCAACGTCCCTTTCGGAGGGCGAAACCACCAACCTTGTCAGAGTTGTTAAACCAAAACATGGTATCTGTGTCAACAAGGAGCCTATTCTTGGATTCACCGAGTGTCATGGTTCCTGTGAGTCTGGATCTAAGTACAATGCTGGTTAGTATAGGATTTTCAGATTGTCACTCCCATTTGGCTACAATTCTTTTTACTTTTCAGAATCCTTTGGACAAGACAAGGTGTGTTTCTGTTGTTCCATTGAAGGATACACAACTATTTCCGTTCCATTGATTTGTGAAGATGGCCTTAAGATTACCAAAGAAGTAAGTTTCCTAATACCCTAGCCTTGTTGAACACTCATCTATCTCTCCTTGCAGATTGAAATTCCTTCCGCATGCGGTTGCAGTGCGTGTTCAGATTCTAATAAACCTAGCTACGTTCCACTGCTGGATGTTCGTAGAGCGGGTTCTGCACCGATTAAACGCTTAATCTAAGATGAAATGACTGTAAAGTCCTTAACCCTTTTGCATTTGTAGAATTTAATAAAGATGTTTTTGTAAATGAATGCAAGGATACAAATTATTCAAATAGACTCATATGATCAGTCTACAAATTAGAAGGCCTGTATGTGGAGGTGATTCAGGTCCTTTTTTATCCTGCCAAATGACGATTGTTCGGTAAAAATCGTTATTTTATTTGGTTTGAAGTAAATAAGCGTCATCTACCTATCAAGGATTCCCTACTAGAAACCACAGCTGAGACTTTTACCTTAACTTTCCCAAAAAAACCGAAGCTTTTTACATGTCACAAGGTTAATGCCATGATACCATTTGAAATGCACTGTATTACCGTCATTAAAACGCTTGATGCATAGCCAAGACGAGGTATTTTTCTTGTAAAAGCTACAAACGGGTTGATTCGTTGCTAAGAAAGAGCTTTTAAAGGACATTTTCCAACTGAAAGCTTTCCTAGCTAGTAGAGACAAGTATGGGGTTAGTAAGTAAGGTAGCCTTCATTGTGGAACTCTGAGATAAGTTATCTTTGACGCGAGGAAACTTAGTATAGACCCTGTTGTCTGGGTTCTAAGGTTAGGTCCAAATCGCATCTCGTCTGTGAAACCATGGAAAAAGTAATGATTTGTCTAGGATTTGGAAAGAGACTTTTAGAAACATAATGAAAACTATACCAAGTCCAGAAAGAACACCTTAGGACCTTTTCTGGAGATAGTACACTCAGTAGAAATCCATAGGAAAGTCGAATTTATAGTACTAGAGGACGTTGCCCCCAAGGAAATATGGTGGAAAGTGCTAAACTTCATTCGACTGGTTTCGATGATATGCTATAAAGCTTGGTTGATCCTAGGGGAGATCTAAATTGATCTGACATAACCACCTAACCTATGTCTACATTAGAACTTATTTAGATAGGAATTTGCTATGGATGCCCCAAAATGTTAAATCGGTCCAGACGCAGGGCCCACTCTTTGGTAGGAATTATAAAGAAATCTTTTGAGAACAACGATATCTACTATGGTGTCCTTTTTTGGAATTGAAGGAGATTCACTATTTCTTACAGTTCCTGACTTAAAGCCTGACAAGTGTCTTCGGTATTGGATCGAGCAAATGCTTAAAAGCAGGCTTCTATATACTGATCTGGAATATTGCCTAACAGGGCGGTGGACAAGGGTGGGTAGGGGGTAGTAATGAGATACTCGTGATGCTGGATAAAGAGGAGTTCAGTGTTACAGCCTACGGGGATGACATTGTCATAGAGAAATCAGGGAAGTTCGGTCTTGTAGTTAGTGGCTTCGGATTAAACTAAACTCGTTGTGAGCAAGAGAAGTATTCAATGCTATTGAATTGCCATTTAAGGATTGAGTCAGATATTTGGGGGTATTCATGAAAAATGGGAAGAAATTCAATATGCAATAATATCCGAGAGTTTCCTTCAGTATACTCGATATTTGTATCATCTCACGACTGCCAGACTATAGTAGTAGCTACCTTGCAAACAATAGTCACAGCAGTTCGAGAAACTGCAGATTGGCTTTGTTTTAACGACTGGTTTCAGGTCACAGAGATATTGTGTTGTAGTTCAATTGTAAAACATAGAAGGAATACAGATGGTCCTGAAAATGGGGGGATCCTGCAGTCTCTATTAAATCGATATACATAATTCCAATTAGATACAAGAGTCATTCACAGAAGGTGTAGCAAAGTATTTAAAATAAATCTGCCCAGAGGTGAATTAAAGGAACATCAGTAAACTTATCTACGAGGGACTCCGCGGACATGCCAGAAGGATTGGTGCTCCCTTTAAAGATTTCTGTTGGAGGAAAATCATAGGCGAGTACTTCTTTGAAACGATGGAACGATCTACCTTAACTTCAGTTAAGGGTTCGTTTCCGCGTCAAACTTCTTCTGCTAGGGTTCACACCGAAACTGGTTGCCATTCTATCTATCTCCTTATAGCTCCACGAAGCTCTATGGTCGTACCAATGATGATTAGTGAAAGGTTCTACCATGTAAAATTAGTTGAAAAGGAGCTAATGGTACCTACAGAGTTGTGGTTTTTATAGGACGACAACTACCTGCATTTTATGAGCGTTTTCATCATCGATATTGAGCTACCAACAGTGCATTCTACCCATTTGGTTCATGATCATGCTGTCAGAAACTTCGGAAAGGGACACGAATTTATGGTTACCCTACTGTAGTAGGACAGTCCATACTTAAAAAAAACATAAAACTGGTTATTACAAACTATTTACCGAATTTCCTTTGGCTACCTCAACACCTCTGGTAACTTTCTGCTTACACGTGTACCAACAACTATTTCCTGTGAAATTGTTGGCAAATTTTTCAATGCATTGCTATTTAACATAAATTTCCATTTTTCAAACCAAAAATCTTAAAACGATCAGTCTTCCTTTCACCAAACAGCTTCAAATGACAACTGCACTCCAACCACTGACTCCCAGCAGGACACACAGACAAAAACCCCAAAACCAAAAGAAACCAAACTCATTTCTAAATACAAAACAATTATCATCGCGTCAGAAACTTTCCATTAACGTGTGCAAAAACGAGTCCAACAGAAACTGCAAAAACTTGATGTAAATTAAAAGAAACAGCAAAGGGGTTGCACAAACTTGAGTTATGTGCATTTCCTTCCCTCCAGGAAAAAAGGACAAAACCAACACAAAAAAAAAGAAAAAAAACATCAAACATTTAATGTCTTCACAGGTATTCACAGAGTTTACTAGTAATTGGTTTTTATCCTATGGACCATGGACGGACAACGGACAGTAGAGGAAGTTTCAGCTAGTAAACAATTTACACAGGAAAAAGGATGCAGTAAAGTTTTACCTAAAAAAAAAAAGAATAGAAAACAAAAGTCATCGCATTTACGGATTCATGCAGTCGGGTATGGGTATGTTCTTTCTGCATGGTTTATATGTATGAAAACAAAAAAATGTAATGTATAATTTTTGGAAACAATTTTGAGGTTAAAATGGAATCCTTTTGTTTCAACACAGAGACAGGGAAGTTAGAATTTAAAATATGACAAATGGTTATAATGGTTATAATGTTTGAGTTCTGATAGAAATAATTGTTGTTTTATTTAATAAAAATGTTGTTTCTGTACCTTGTATGTGCGGTTGCCTTAATCAGGACCTGCAAATAGATAAAAAAAAAGCAATTAATAAGTATAACTCGTTCAGGAAATAGTTTCAAAAAAAATGTAAAGAATTCAGCGAAATGTATGTAAGATTTAAATTTTGTGCCATTTTTGCGTTCAGGGTTGTTATAAATGAAAAACTACACAATAGAGCAACGGATTTTCATTCTTGAGTAATATCTTAATAAAAATCAAGCTTTACAGCTGCAACTCGAAATTTTCGAATACGTTTAGGTTAGCTATTCGGGCAGGAGGTCCACAAAGGGGTCCACAAAGTTACACACAGCCACACAGCATGAAGCGGCACGAGAAATATTCACGGAACTGCACTCTAGAAAGATGATCGTCAAATCAAAACTGGTGGAACGATGCCGTGAAGAAACTCACAGCACTCACCGCACACCATGACGCCGTACTCTGTTGGGTTGCAGGAGACAGCCCTAGCCAACTGGCTAAGAAAAGCCAAAACTATTCAGAAATAAAAAAACGGTTCTCGGTAAATACCAATTTAAAGATCTGAGTGACGTGTCAGAAAAGCCACCATTGACCATCCTGATAGTTAAAACAAACTCAAGGTGGTTTAGGAAGGCCGCAGGGATATTCTAGAGCTAAATTCTTTCTTTTTATATAAGCCCACGAGAGGAGTTAACAATTGATCCACTAGTGATCCGAGTGTTGGCTGCACATTTGGCCACCCTACCTATCTTAAGGTGGATATGACCTGGACAATAACAGGCAAAGTAAGTAGTATTCTCGTTGAACTCTTTAGCTCCGCATCCATGACATAAGTCTTTTCCCTTTTTTCTTAACTTTTTATATGGTACTAGAAAGTATTATACCCAAGATGACTCCTATCTGTTTAGAAAGAGATTTCTTGTCAAGAAAGATACACAAGTATCCAGGGAGAACTATCTGATGTTTGTCTCCCCTTGGACCAAGCTGCAGGTTGCAATGCCGAATTCCTGGCCAATTCATGCGCCTTCCTATTTGCTGGAATACCTTCGAGTCCAGTGACCCAGGAAATTACCACATTGTGCTGTGTTGACAGAACGTTAAGTTCTTTATAAGCTTGGATTTTATTAATTGATACCTTCTTGTGGTATTGCCTTCAATGCAGTCTTACGAGCGGCTACTGTTCCTGAATTTATGATCAAACTGTAGACAAATGGATATCTTTATGTTTTTGTGCAGAATCGACTCAATACAGCCAGGAATAGCAAAAATGTGACTTATTCGGTGGCGTATACGTAATTTTTTTTTTTTTTAAATTTCCATATTTTTCGTTTTTGCTATACCATGCGAGCCAGGATTATAGAGAATCTGTGCTCAAATTGTAGACCAACGGATATCCTGACTTTTATGTGCTGTATCGACCCAATACCAACCCGGCCCAAGGTTGCGTACCTTGTACCTCAATACCATGGTGGCGTATACGTAATATTTTTTTTAAAAACTTTCAATATTTTTAATTTTTGCTGTACCATGCGTGCCAGGATTTCGATGGCGTGCAGCTAACCTTTACTAAGAAAACATTGCGTTGGTTTAGCGGAGCGGAATTGACTTGGATGTACCCAGCGGTTTTAAAAAGATGCCTGAGCCTGCATCAATCTTAGATCCATCTCTGTGAACAGAAATGGATCGAAACTTGACGATTTAACAACTTTTCGATTCTTTTCTGCTGGAGAAAGAGTTCGTCAAAATCAGTCACGTAATTCGTAGTAGGAGCATATATCCAGGTTAAACCCGTAGTCTTTTGTTTCCAACTATCTGACTGACTTATTTTTACTGTACTATACTGCTGAGGTTTGACCGAGAAAATGTTCGTGCTAAATGGGCTCGAAATATGGATTAAACTTCATCAACTGTAATGCGATTGTGGGCGCCGTGGCTCAGTGGTTAGTGCGTTGGACTATGGAGCAAGGGGATCGAGGTTCGAATCCCAGTCGGGGAACACCTACATGGCCCCACCTCTCGCGAGCGTCTGACAAACATCCGAGAGTACAACTGTCCTGAGAAAGCTTCTCAAATAACAAATTGTCCTTCGGACACGGCATTAACCAGTAGGCCCCCTTCCATTCGTGGAAAGAATATAACACGCACAACACGAATGGTTGCGAGAAGCTAGGTCTTGGATCTCATCGACCTGTTGCGCCAAGTATTTATTTAACTGTAATGCAACTGAGTTCAAGGAGGCATCCTTGAACAAGTGATTCAACAAAAAACATCGCAGCAGATCCTAAGAGTGTTGCTGATAGTCTTTAAAGATCTATTCATGATCGTGGTCAAAAAGTGGATATGTCGAGAAGCTCCCTAGAGAAAAATGCTTACTGACCACATGCAGCGAAGCCAGTTCATGACAATTCACGTGTAGATGTGGACGGAATGTCACATTATTTCCCGGTTTGGTGATCGGAATTGGCTGCCCAGATTATGCGATTTAGCTGTTTTTTTTCTTTTAGGTCTTTTCAAGGTATTGTAGCAAAACGCCCACAAGCGTTCTATCAACAAAATGAAGACAACTTTATGGAAAACTGCCAAGGAGCTCTGAAACATGTTACCGGTTTGATTCGGTTAAACAGAGCTCTCCAAATAGTCATGAGACATCATTTCCCATAGTATATCCAAATCGCTGGTACATTCCCATCAGTTTGCTTGACAACTTTGAAATTGAAAAAAGAGTACCAACCTACCTAGTTGCATGTCTTGGACTACAACATCTGCATTAGACAGATTCAACAAATTATTCCTCGAAAACCCTCCCATTATCATATTGCCAAGAACCACACGTGTGCGGTTTGTGGGCAACAATCTCCGAAAGAAAACTTGCATTCACGTGCATGCAGTGAGTTTTCAAAATCAAAAACCCAATTTCAAAAGCCATCAGTCCAAATGACCATTACTCGCGCCCATCAACCAGCACACAGGTGATGAAAGGAATATAATCCTTGTAAAGTCAACCTCCCTCCGAGGTCGACAAAAGCGAAAGTGCCTTCTTGGCCATTAAAAACTCGTAAAAAAAAAATAATAAAAACCCCTGCCGTCCTCTCACCAACAAGGGAGGATAACCAAATAGTATCCCTAGGCACCATTGTATGTGTGTGTCACGACGTTGTGTCTGTGCTGCGGTTACCCATCCAACAAACATGAACAAATTTTCCAGGAAACTACCCCCAAAGTCACAAGTCACGTATTTATCGTCTATGGTGTAATAATTTCCCGAATTCTGTAATTAAAGTATTTTATGGTTTAGGTCGGGACAACAATAGGAAGAGGGAGGACGAAAAAAAAAAACTCTCTCCTAATCTCCGATCAAGGGAGGAGGTATTCGAATTTATAGGAGAATCACATGAACCCCCCAATATCCTTGTAAATGTCTATAGATACGTTTTTATCGGACATTTTCTGGGTGGAAAATGATTGACGAACCTTGGGTCGGGTGTCAGATGTGGTTGGAGGTGGTCGCTTTTGAGTGATGGTTAATGTCCTTCTAATTAGTTTATGGCTTGCAAGCGACGCAGAGTCTGTAACCATCAAATGATTGATGTAGGGAGGGGTGGTCTTGTAAAATTAGGCAGTCGGCGGGACTGTTGAAGGTGTTCGCTTTCCGTTTACATATGTTCGCTTCAAGAGTCAATATCGTGTTCGAGATAGGCTGAAGTTTTCTGTTTAAAAGATGACTGGATGCTGTAAAATTATGGTAGGCATTGATAGGCTTCCACATGGCGATGCCCACTGTTCTACACAAGACTCTATATAGGGGGAGTTTTATGACCTCTTGGTAGAGCCCTACGTAATCTGATGTTCAAACCATACTTCGGAGACCTGATTTGTAGAACTAGATTTCCAAGATCCACACACCAACCAGGCGTTCTCTAGATGGTCGAACCACAACCAGATCCAACAATCTGAATGTCGAATTTCATCAACTTCTTGTTTTAGCCTAATCCAAAACTTTAGTATCCAACAAAAAGAAGTTGTGATCCGCATTGGAAGTCTTAGCATGACAGGTGTAGCTAAAGCCTACAGATTGACCCCAACAAACTGTGAAACCAGTATCGAGCAACATCATAAAAAAGGTAGCCGAAACCTTCATAGCCTACCAAGCATCATATATGAAAAGGTTGGATCAGCTTTTAAAAACTGAAGAGCTATCGGTTCTGATGATCTCCAGCGGTTTTAGATAAATCGTCAACTAAGTGGATGAAGCTATACCCGATGACGCGACTATCAGCTCTTTATGTCCGATTTTAAAAATAGGTGATCCTAGTCTGGTAAGAACTATCGAGGCATATAAATACCTGTTTAATGTTGCGTAGAACATCATATCCAATGTACTGCGTGAACGGTTTTTGCAACACAATATGGGTTCCGGCCCGGCAGATCGAGAATCCATCAAATTTTCAGACTTGACCAACGAATTTCAAGTTGAGAGAGAGAGATGATACCATTCACCGTCTTGTGCTCTAAAAGGCTAGAGCCGATTTTGTGATCCCGGAAAAACTGGCAAATTCACAGAATCACAGCCTCCAGGTTCGAGACAAGGACCCGTTTTAAAAATTAATCTATCATGGATGCCAGAGCGCTTAGTCTAGATCTCTGGAAACAGGATGCCCAGAATCGAAGAGAATAAAATTGCTGTACTTGGTAAGAAAGCTCTTTTGGATGTTCACCTTCTGGTGAAAGGCCAAGAGTGGTTGTGTTTTCAGTAGTGAATCGTATCACAAGGTTCAAAGGAGTCAGTTACAATAGAACATCCATGACTGCAATTGGGCAAGTTCTTACGGTCTCTGGAATACAGAGGAAAGTAAGTTCTTGCACCTCATTCCGTGTTTCTCTAGTGCTGGACTAATTGATTCTTTTTGACCCAGCAATCATTCCATATGTGGTATCCATCCAAGGATGGACCAGATGGAGGTTTGCACAGTTAATTCACACTGCTATTTCATATCGCCACTTCTGACTGTTATTTCACATTGCTATTTCGCTAAATAGCTTTGTCATTACAGTGGAAATTGGAGTGAAAAATTGCGCCCTTCAAATTCAATAGCAGATACTCCACAAATGCTATACCTTTTTCAAGGCCTTGAGTTCATCTCTCTCTATTGAGTGATTCCAATCACTCTTATGCATAGTTCATAATATTTAATGAAATAAAATAAACAGCGATATGTAATGGATTGTTCAAGAGGTTTCACAGTTGATGAGTGAAAAACTAGATTAAGTAGATACTCAACGAATGGAAAGCGATTCCCGGTTGAATAAATCGGAACACCATTGACCTTCCATATCAATTTCTCTCTTCAAATTCAAAAAGGATGTTCACACTGATGCGATGCAAGTACGAGATTTGTAAATTATGATGACTTGCATGACACACGTACATTATGGGTCTTCCAAACAAGCTTACATGTCAGAAAATTTTGTCACAAAAAAAAACATGGCATATCACCATCTATAAAACAAGGCACTGTGCGTGCCAAAATGCATCATCAGCACGAACATGTCATTACACGCAGGTGACAGCGATAAGGTGCAATAATTATTAACACAATTATATACCTACAAACTATACGTACGGGATGTGTATGTATTGTTATGGTCGAGGTCCTTTGAGGAGGCATGAACTGATGGCGACATTGTTGTGATTTGCTCATTGACAAGTAGAGGTTGGTCACGAGAAATTGAAGTAATTTCTTTACTAATGGTTGTGTCATGTGATAGTGGTCATGGTTTGCAGGTGTACCAACTGTTGTGATAGTCATACTGAATCGGAGGTAAAAACTACTGGCTTGCACTCATGATACCTATTCCAAGACATGGAATGAAACACGAATAGTTGTGCACAGGTCCTGTATGGAATTGTCGCGACAAATATTAACATTTTTTGTTAAAGGAATGAAAGGATAGCAAATAGTCTGAGGACGGTTTTCAAATCCCACCTTGAAGTTTAAGTCATATAAGCCTTGACCCCTCATAGAGTCATGATTCTGAGTATAACCTCTCTGAATTTATGCTCCAAACTCAACATGTACTATGTATGCCTTCGACACACTATCGTCCAAGTTAGAACATTCTTCCACAAGTCAGAAAACCAAGTCCCATAAACCATCCCACATCGTTATTTTGACACGATAAATAGGAAAAGAACTTTTGCATACAACGATTTAGTTACATCATTTCACTAATTTCCCCGTTTGAACTAGGAAAAAGGTTTAACTGAAATTTTACGGAACCACAAGGCTTAAGGATACTTTGTCACGCATTTTGTTGTTATAGACCAGGCGGGTAAGGTGAAATGTTTGCATGGAAACACTAACTCAACAGTTTTGTATCCCCACAAGAGCTACTGGTTGTGCTTGTGTATCTGTGTCGTGTCAAATCGATTTGTGGCGAATCCTTATGTAGTTGACAGGACTACTACATAAAGTTCGTTTCATATTGCTCGAAGGGAAGTTTATCGATTCGAAACTTGAGGGTTAAGATTGAATTCTTTCAACAAGTTTTATTTTGCCTGCTGTCAGAGTTGAAATATACTTCTGCAACAATGCTTCTGGTGTTCTGGTGAATCCTGTGAGAGGTCATCGTAGTTCACAAATCAGAATTGAGGACATTTCATTTGATGACAACAAAGATGCAAGGAACGCATTTGATGTACTATTTGTGCACATTTCAAAGGGGCAACAGGAGTAACTGGATTCATCATAGGAAAAATGTAACAGCCATGTGACAGTCTGTAGTTAAGGCCTATGCTGAGTCTTTGGAAACAAGTTCCGAAAAACAAGAAAACCAAGCGGATTATGCCACAAAGTTTCAGTCCTTCTTCTTCTGTTTCTTTCTGTAGAAGAGACTGGAAAGGCTGATGGACATCTGCATTGTTATAGTAAAGGTAAATCAGTTGAAGCTGAACTACGAGGATGGTAGTCTTCCTTGACACAGCAGGAGGATGTAATAACATTAAGACAACTATTGTGAATGGTCTCCAGAAATGGAGGACTACTATCGGATCTTATGGGCCTCGAAAGGCTCACCAAATAGACAGATAGTTGCAACCTAAGCACCAACTTGACGACAAAGGAGTTTGTTTTCTAATCTTGCATTTCTGTCACCAGCGCTCTTTGCTCTTGGCTTCATGTACCGATAGCTCCTGAGTAGTTTAAAGGTAGTTTTCATGCCTAGGGAGATCGAAGATCCTTGCGTTAGGAATAACTCCTAGCACTTTTGTAGAAAACCACAGAAGCTGGTAACTGGTCTCAAGGCAAAATTGACTCAAGGATTACATTGAAAGAACTTCTGGAGTAAATAAGCAACAAATCCTCTCGTATAGGTGCGTCCATTGCACGGATTATACCGAACAAATGAGGCCTATCTTACAGCTGTCACATCGCTAGACTGGGCTGAAGCTATGTAAGTCACTCCCACCTTTGGTTTTACAAAACAAAAACCCAAAAGATACATTCTACACGCATTCCAACTAATGCTGGTGTCAATAATGCCAACAAGCTAAAGACTTAAGCAAGCTCCTCAATTAATGAATCAACAAATTGGCTTTATTAAGTCATGTGACTGCAATTGAGTACTACAATCTATCAACTGTGCTCTATACATTGAAATATTGCACACGATAATCGTTTACCACTGCATTACAGGATCGACCACACAATGGTATGACCCTAAGGTTTGGTGTCAACATTCATGGCGCCATTCAATCCACAAATATATAGAGCCATACACCACACTAAGGTATTTCATGCCAAAGGACATTGCACACGCAAGGAACATACATTCATGTGTATAGGTGCAACATTGCAATTTAAATCAATTTACAATCCACCCTTACCGAATAATTTGAGTTAGTATGATAAATGACCGGTGCACTTCAACGGTAGTTAAACGTTAGCCAGCATCGGCTCAGGTAGTATCATTATACCTACATATGCATGTATAGGTAGAGGGATTGCATTAGTTGGACGTATTAGGAAAAGTTTATGAACCGTAATGGAGGGTATTTTGTGGCATGTTTGTTATACTATTTGAGTAGAAAATTTCAATTAACACGTAGGTTTATTATGGGAACAGGGCCTAGGGCCTAGGGCCGTTAACCATATTTTGTGGCATGGAAAATTATTTTACAATCAGGCAAGCTAACATAACATGATTTGGGTTGGCTAATGATGATTCTTGTTAGAGGGATTTACGCTTATTTGATTTCCAGAAAGATGGGGTATTCGACGGGTTAGCCGGTATTACACAAGATGCCGGCTGAGGCAAATTGAAATAGCCAATAACTTTCGAGCGACCACGGAAGATGAACTTAACGAACATCTATATCCTGTCATCTTATAGAGGGTGACTTCATAGGTCATTTGAGAATACTTAAATGCATTCATCTCAACCATGTTTCTAAGATTGTCATCCTCAATCTTTGATTTTCCAATGATTGGCTTGTGCAATTGGTCTCAATTTCTAATGCAAAGTAGTGCTTGAAGTCAGCCCAAGTTATTAAACCCTGTGCAGAAGACTATAAAGACTCTATTGGTCTTAGGTCTATGCATCTCAAAGACGTACTCATAATTCCCCTAAACATCTTGAATTTGGACGCAAGCTTAACTTCGTGGACTTGATGATACGCTTCCAGTAGGTTTCGAGGATATCAAACGTATTGATTCAAGGGAACGAGCTTGGGGACGACTTTGTAAGAAAAGCGTCCGAAAAGGATCTAGTAATGGTCGTTACCTAAGTTCTATCCCTCCATCTATGGCTCAATCCAAGAGCAAGCCTTCACGAGCCTAGTTAACGAAAGATGGTGAATACCACCTCAAAGATATAGTCGATCTGTTAGGAAAGTCACCATTAGGCATCTTGCTCGAGGCCTTTTAGCCATCCCAAATCTGAAGAATTTGTCTTCGTCTTCGTTTCAGGTTTTTCCAAAACTAGGGTTCACAAAAATGAGGGATCATTGTATCTAACCATATACATATGAACGGCCTGCCTGACGAGGAGAGGTGCTCGTTGTGAACCCCTTAATCCTGAGCCCTATTTTATGATACAAAATATGCGAACTAACAGTGCTCACTTCAAGAAATTTAAAGGAACCCCAGCTAAGAACTTAAAGAGCCACTGTCCACTTTTATGTAAACAATTTGCAGAAGTAAAATTGACAGATATGTGCCCTCTCTCTGGATAGCAAAACGGAATGGAAGAACATCATAAAGCTGTACTTTATCGAGAGCCTTAATACATTTTGACCACAGCAAACATAATTGACGATACCCTAAGCTCTTAATCAGTCATTCAAACCAATTCCAAGTGTCTAATCTTATAAAAACAAAAACCTTTCATATCGAAGGACTCTCCTGGTGTAGTAACCACTTAGAGCAAAGTGCAAAAAACTATTGCAAATGCACTATCATCAATTAAAGGACAAAATGGACACATTAAGCCTATTCAGTAGTGGGTTGTGTAAATATTTAATTTTCGAATTTATCGCATTACAACAATGTATTTCCATTGATTTAAGTTGTTCATCCATTAACAACAGTTCGGACTGATGTTTCCGTCGAAAGATACTGCATTCGACACTCGATTCTGTGTGAAAACATCATGTGACAACAGATTTAGTCAGTTAAATCGAAATCTGATATCAATTGTGTGCATTTATTAAATGCAGCTTATTTGCAAACATTAAAGATTTATTATTGTCAATTGTGATTGATGGCCTGCTGGTAATGGTACTGATTGCAGAGAGAAGGGGTTTAATCTGGTTTTGATTTTTTGCTGTAACTCATTCACCTATAAGTGGATTACTGCAAACTAATGTAAAGGTAGATACATGATGCATAAAACCCATTATATCACTCAAGATAATTTAATCATTCATGTCCTTAGACTAAACATGGTTAGCCTTAAGTTTAGATTTGTCTAAATCATGGGTTTTAAGTTTTAACCTAGAAGATTGAAAGAAAAAACCATCAGCTAATGGTAGATATGGGTGGCCACTTTTAAGCCATTTAGCAACAGCAAAGAACAATTACTATGAAGAGATCCGTCGTCAAAAAGCTGCATTCTCAAGGCACGGCTAGAATTTTAGTCTAACGCATACTTCAATGAAAGCCATAGCTCAAAAGTCAGTCACGAAACTGAGGTTCGAGGTTCGAATCGCAGATAGCGCAAAAAAGTTTTACACAGTTTTACCTCTTGCGAGGATCTAACAGCCATCCGAGAGGATAACAGTCATGAAAAGGATTTCAAATCAAACATTTTCTTTTGGAGATGGCAGTAGTATGTTTCTTCCTGGGTTTCATGGACCCAGATAGGCTTCTCCAAAAAGAGTACAAAAACCTAGTCTAGGACCTTTGTCTGGAAGTAGAAATCAAACAAATCTTATAGCAGAGCCACACTGAGGTATCAGAGCGACTTTTGGGTTTTAATGCAGAACATCATGTAGAAAACTATAACTCTATCGGACTAGTACCTTGGAGTTACTGGAACGACATTTCTAGTGCTTCAGGACATTATGACGATCGAAAGAACCTCACATCAGTAATACAACCTCATAAGCGAGGTTGATACCGAGAGCCTGCGTCGTGGCCTGCATATGCAATGATTCAGAGGTCATTTCTTTGACAGAAGAGGAAGAATAGATGTCTAGTCTATCTGCAACATCCTTACGATTATTGAAGTTGGGACAGTTTATTTGGGAACTGAGACTATGACTACATTCAAAGGGAACCAAAGATTTTCTACGTAGTTGGGTCACTTCTGACTCGAACTATGCAAATTCAATCCAAGACAGGGCATGGAAACCAGGATCACTCAGACATTGAGATATATAGATTGTGGGCTATCAGAGTAAGACTTAGCAAAATTTTGGTCAGAATTTGATGTTCAAGAAGAGATTCACTTGTGTAAGACAATGAAAACACAATTAACTCGCTGAGGTCATATATATGTAATCAGATCCAAGCTGGTATCGAGAGGTCTCACCAAAACCAAGAAACTGGGCCATACTAATAGAGCAACCATTGTTTGCGTACCTGGACACCTAAGAGTAGAGCGAAATAATGTAACTAACGCGCTACCAAGGAAAGGTGCACGGAGAACATGAGTGAGGACCGCACAGATCTGAAAAAATTTAAAAAAGAAGGCAAGCGCATAAAGCCCGTACTTTGGGATGATAGTTTTCAACTGAGATAAGCCAAAGTTCTGAGTAGATGCAGATCGAATAGAAACAACCCTGCTTAAACTGGAGCAAAAGTCGAAAAGGCTTGTAGATTTAAGCATGGATGCTCCAAATTCTCCATAGAAATCGAAGAAACACAAAAGAATTTCCCTTCAATAAAGCTGTTGAGCTAGAGGTGCAGTCATACTTCGAGTTTCCCTAAGAAGAATGGTACAATTGTCATGGTTGTACAGCTCTTGCGCCTTGTTACCATCAAGATCATCATATGGGTTGTAAGAACTGGTTCGTCTTTCTGAAATTCGGTCTTAGTTTTAACCTGATTTGAAGTAAAACAATAGTGCCTACATCCCATTTAGCGGTTCTTGAACCACACCACAACTTTCACGATATACATACATAACTTAAGACAAAAGAAAAGAAAACTGTAATTATTTCTACGTCATGCGGCAATGAATCCTTCGCTTTCCATCTCTCCTGCACAACACAATTAGTCTCCATTATTATCCGCTGAAAGTTTTCAAATCCTGCACCACAGCACATATTCCCACACACTACAGAGTATCTGTAGAAAGATCCAAAATGAAACTTCAGATTAATTATCGCTAATAATTTATGCAGCAAGAGGTTGCGATAGAAGTAACGATGATTATAAATTTTGGTTAAATTTTGAAGTCATTACGTGTGCATGTGTCTCATGTGTCGAAAGGTAACTGAGGACTACGTCTGATGAATGTTCCTGCCGGCTCTCCTTAAACGCCATGAATTTAGGAAGCAATTAGGGTTGCCATAAATCAGCCCGTGGTATGGGCTTTTTTCCATAAAAGAATATGAATATAAATTGGCTTGAAGGAATTAATAAAAGCTCTCCGAGTCACTGTGCCGTATACGTATCTAAAAATCAACGATTACACTCATCTGTTACCTTTCGCTTCATTAAAATGCCGTCTCCCTCGGATAAAGTACAGATCTACCTCCTCCATCCAGCAGACGGGTTAACGTCCACTTTATGACATCACCAATCGACCAGGTTCAGTGAACGATGATGCAACGTAGAAATTCATAAAATCAAACCTTCATAAATTGGCGTTTGTAACTTTCTATGCACAGTCTGCACCTAAACGAGTACAGCCACCCACCCAAAAAAAAAAAAAACCTAAAGCTATACGAGTAGAGCCGCATATTCATTGCAGTTAAAACAATGAACGAACGACTCTTTCTGCAGTCAGATCGTAAATACCCTCGTACGTTCGAGTGTATTAAACTGAAGTTACGATTTTTTGTTTTTTTTTTTTTTTTTTTATTGAGAAACTCAGACGATGTAGCATACCCCGGAGGAAAGTTATTTCTAACAATAGGTGACTGTGTAGACATGGGAAATGCATATGTCTATGGAATTGTTTTCCAATTTACCACAACAAAGAAGGACGAGAGCCAAAACCTAGTGGAAAACAAGAAGGATACTTTTTTTGGGGGGGTCGACGGCGAATGCATTTTCCAGAATAAGGGTGACTCGTCCCAGTCAGAGACAAGCAACATGTTACCACCGAGCATGGGAAAAGCTGTGGAATAACAAACTGGAGAAGTGCGAGTATCTGCGCAGCGAAGGATGTCCACCGTGGCGCATATTCCAGGCAGAAGCTCAATTCGCCGGAAAATAGGAACTGAGCGAAATTTAAAGAATGTCTATATGCAATGGGATCTGTAGAAGTTCTAAAGGAGAATTTGGGTTTCTAATCTTTGATGATGAGAGTTCAAAATCTAAAATCCTTTTCAAAAAAACTGAACTGATAACAGAAATGTTTACCGCCTACACTTGCGTTGTATCTATACCTACATGTTATCAAGTTTTTGATTTGAATTTGATTTGTGAAGAGATTCATGGTAAGGCCTTTGCAAATAGCCAGGCTGTATCCCAGGGGTAATGCAAAAGATCCAGTGGATGTAATGACTGACTGCTTCTATTGCTATTATGCGGTGGCGACTAGAGTCACGAAAACGATCCATTTTCTCCGTCTCATCAGACTGAATAAAATATGAGAAGTAAAGCAGAATTCAAGAAAACAGTGAATGCTAAGGATGCTAAGCGTTCCTCGTAAAGAGGTGCATCAAAAACCTGGCCACATATCAGAGGGCACTTCGTGGGTTACCGGTTCAAAGGGATATTCCAGGTAAGGGTGACTTGAGTAGGGTCATATTTTTGGTCTTATCTGGTCCTTTCCTAGCATGTTGAACAGAAAAAGACACTGAATCCGTTGAGGAGGCTAACAGGCGATGTAATCGAATACATGTATATGCTGCAGCCCAATCGTTAAGGATAGTTCATCACGAGAAGAAACCTGCAGATGTCATGAAATTCGCACTATGCCATAATGATGTCTTTAGGAACTCATTCATGTTCGCTGTCCATATGTAGTTCCCACTAGAATTTCCCCCTCCTTAAGTAAAGGATGTCAGTAAGCAGTCAGTCTGTGGGATAGTAGATACACACCAGTGAAACTGTGTCCTCGTTATCATCGAACTACAATTCCCTAAAAAAGGAGAGCAAAAACGATACTGCCAACCATAAACAAGCCATGGCCATAGTATACAAACTTGTGGGACATCGATTTTTGCGCCTTTGGGATCATAATGAGAAAAATTCGGTCATAAACGTAGACATTGCTTTGGAGGAATACCACAAGGATTAGTGCTGGAACCCGTGTTTGTTATGAAACAAAATGTACGGTTGTATTTTGAATTGACTTTGAATTTCCAAAATTCTTGAATATCTTTCAATAAAACCATTCAAACTATCGTGTGGTAGACCTAGTGCTTGCAAGGCAAACGTGATTCTGGCCAGAAATAGAATTTCAAAGGACTCCTGAAATATTTTAGTGTTATGATAGATATCAGACGCTTGTTGGTGAAACAATGTTTAAAATCACAAACAAATTAAAGGTGAAACATGCCTCAGTGCTGTGCTTAGACAGGGAAACATCAAGAGACACAATCGTAAAGTAAAAGAGTCCCACAAGTCTGCCACTAATAGTTTTTACGAGTAAAAATGCTTTTAACACCGAAAGTGTCCATTCAACGATAGCAACTCTTGGACAAATCGATTCAGAAGAGGCATAATACAGATTTCGGTTGGGATCAGACTATGATGGCCAATGCTGCTCTCCTTTCGCTTTAAGGAAACCAACTGAGGTATACACGTATCGTGTCAGTTCTGTGAAGAGGGTCCTAGCTGGTGGAATTTTTTTTGTATCATGATGGCGAAAATGATATTCATTGATATCCTGGCTGATGATCATGACTCCAACGAAGGAATACCCAGGACACCTCTGTAAAACAGATTGGATTGTCGTTCGTGAAGAAACTAGCCAGTGAAACGTTCAATTTTTAACCATATCGCCGCATATTATCTGATTTCGAAAAGGAGTTACTGTGGTATCTATGTAACTTTTTCGTCTGATGATGATCCACTGAGTACTAAGGTTTTGGGGTGCATCCTCTGTCATTTTCAAAATGTTTGCGAGGTCCGACAGTCCTTCATTAATTATAGTAGATCCAGTAGAAAGAATTTACACATTTGGCCAAGAAAGAGTACAAAAAAGAGTCATACACGACAGTCTTTTTGTTTAGAACTCTTTTGCATAGCCTTCAACTTGGAATGCATCCTATTGTCTACTTTCTATGTTTAAGTTGCACAACTATTCAAAATTTAATCTTACTTCTGGGAAATTCTAATCAGATTTACATCGCTAAGCACATCCTTGTAAAAAATGCACAGTTTCTCAATGAGCATCATTAGACCCATCAATTATGTAATTGTCGATTGCATCCAAATATGTCCCAATTGGCCTACTCTCTCTCTCTCTGCAGGAGGCTATTATATTAAAAGTCCAAAACCATAAACCTACGGATACGATATCCACCTATCCAGAGCTGTTTATTATAGAAATTACCAAACAATAATACCTCTCGGGTTAGGCCGGTTCTACTTGGGGGGCAAATGTTAAGTTATTTATTGAAGTAATTGCATACCAATGAACGACGGATTTGTACATGGGCATACCCGTACACTTAGAAAGGTCGATGATTACCTCTAATTTGTTAATATTCTGTGACATGTCGTCCTTAGATTCAACATAGATCTATCAAACCCATCGAACACAAACTCAATTACAACGCGTTCAGTCACAAACTCACGGTAGTAGTTGAGATACATGTGTACATGAATTCTGATTCTAAAATAAGGACTAAGCGGACAGGTAGCTACATATTTTGAACTCAGCGGCGTATTTTGAGGTTCAAACAGTTTTTATGAAATTGGGTCAAAGCCCTGTGACATGCAACAGAAGCTAGTGTGTATGTGTTGATCACATATAAAACAGAATTTTCTAAAAACAAATATTATGGCTTATTGATTGGTAAACCAATTTGTAATCAGTTGATTGATATGTATTCATTACGGTCTAATGAATCGAGTGTGCATTAATGGCATTTGTTATCCCAACATTGTCATGCCAATTAATTAATTTGTTGTCTGTACAAATCATACACTTTCGGAGGGAAGGAGTACGAGATGAGATTTTTAACATCATTTCCATGCGCTGGGTCTAGATCCTGAAATCGATAGATGGAAGCTTCTCATTCGACGTTTATGTATAAAGTTTGTGATTAGGGTCAGGCAGGACTTGACCGAATTAGAAACTGCAGAGTATCCAGTACATCAGGTATCACAATATTGTGTACAACTTGTACCACGAAAGGTCCAATAAAAAAACCAGGTCTCCAGAGATCCTACACAGCCAACTGCAGCATATTGACATTAGTAAATCTTTAGGCCACCTTTTTGAGTTGGAAAATGTGTTCGAGCGTAATATAGCGACAAAACGAGACCACAACAATGTGTTTTCAGAATTTAAATGCCAGCTGCACTGAGGACGAGGACCATCATACTCTGATTCTAAAAGAAAGCCTATAATACAGGGATCTCGAAATAGAGTAAATGGGCTTGTAGACAGGGCGCCTCTGAGAGAGATTATCATTACGTTTGGTTTGGTTACTAAAAGTAGTCATGTTTGAGAGTGCATACCGAGCCAGTTAAGATAACCCAAAGTCAAATAGACATCCATAGGCTGGTGATAACTAATTTAAGGCAAAAGAAGATCCATGAAAACTTCTGTATTGAAGCTTCGTACTTTCGTACACATTGAATGGACATGTTCTTCACAAAGAGCTATTCAACGACTTAAAGAGGTCTTGAGGTCCTCGAACTGGGCTCAATATAAGTAAACCGCGCCAAAACTATCCCAAGCTAGTATACTATGTACATCTACAAAATGGCTAGTATTGGTCATATGGGAGGTTAGGGGAGCATCTTGAGATGTAGAGCGATTGGGTGGAAAATGAGAAATAGACTCAATAAGTTATAAAGACTATCATAGGTCTGTATACATGGACCTGAATGGGCTTGCTTTCGATTTGAAATAAAACAAAAGAAAGAGTCGAAAGGATCAAGAAGATAGGAAAAAACCTATACAGGAGTAGTAGCACCAAGAATGAAACAATGGACTGGAAGTTGCGTCTCATCAATCAATCTTGACACAAAATTTTATGTACTAAATAGTGCCAGATAACCAGACAGCCAGCAGGAGTCTCAGGGCCCATGTTAGAACGATCTTGGCAAAAATAACAAAGTGATCTCCAGGTCATGTGGGAATAGACTGATAGAGATCCTTTTGTGAGTGACACCAGAAAGCCCAGTAGGATATAAATTATCCCATAGAGTAGGGGAAAGTGGCAAAAAGTATTCAGATGTTGGAAAGGTAAAACAGATTCAAATCATGGATCTACCTAGAGAAAAGGAAGCTAAATAAAAAGTTAACATACTGTGCAAACCTTTTGTATAGTTTGTGATGATTTTAGTCCTCATAAAGCCCCTTAGCGTATAGCGATAGCGAATTTAGAAGATAAATTCAAATATCTCAGACAAGGCTGCAGTTTGTGTTCGTCCGGCAAGATCAGCTGAAAATATCGCCACTCTCTCTGAGAATGTGTGTAAGTTAAATGATTTTTATAAAAATATATAATAATTTATTAAGTGAAATTTTATATTATTAGATTTTTTTTAAAGAGAATATTTGAAGCTATAAAATTTTAATAAAAAACTAGGATTAGATACCCTATTATTTAAAATATAATATTGTTTATTTGAGTAGTATTAGTTATATTCTTGAAACTTAAAAAATTTGGCGGTATTTTAGTCTATTCAGAGGAACTTGTTTTATAATCGATAATCCGCGTTGTACCTTACTTAAAATTGTTTTTCAATTTATATATCGTTGTTATTAGAATATTTTATAAGAATAATAATTTTCTATAATTTATAATAAAATTAATATCAAATCAAGGTGTAGTTTATTTTCAAGTAAAAATGAGTTACAATAAAATTTATTTATGTGGATTTAAATATGAAAAATTTAATGAAATTGGATTTGATAGTAAATTTATAAAGATTAATAATTTGATTTTAGCTCTAAAATATGTACATATCGCCCGTCGCTCTTGTTATTAAAATAAGATAAGTCGTAACATAGTAGATGTACTGGAAAGTGTATCTAGAATCAATTTAAAGCTTATTAAGTAAAGTATTTCATTTACATTGAAAAGATTTTTATGCAAATCAATATAAATTGATTAATAATTATTTATTATTGTTGTTATTATAAATTATAAATTATTAAAAATAATTATAAGGTTTAATGTTTAAGTATTTTATAAAGAAAAAATAATTTTAATAATAGTTTATTAGTATTGTGAAATAATATTGAAATAATTTGAAAAATGATTATTTTAAAAGAAAATTTAATTTATTGTATCTTGTGTATCAGAGTTTATTAAATAAATAATATTTATAAATATTTTTTTCGATTTTAAAAGATTTAATAAATTATAAAATTTAATGTGATAAATTTATTTTAAATAATTTATTAGAAATGAAATGTTATTCGTTTTTAATGGTATCTAGTTTTTTAAGAAATAAATTTAATTTAGTTTTTTAAAATTTATTTATTTATTTATTTAAATTAAATAATGTTTAAAAAGTAATATTTTATGGGATAAGCTATAAAATAAATTTTTATAAATAATAAGTATTTAATTAAATATTATATGTTTAGAAGTATCAATTTTTATTAAATTTGTTATAAATTAATTTTTTTTTTAGATTATTTATTATATTTTAAATTTTTATTAAAATATTTACTTTAATATTAAAAGTAAATTAATAATGATAGAATTAGTATATTATATTTGTATAATTATATTTATGAATGATAAGTTTAAATAAAGAATTCGGCAAAAATAATATTCGCCTGTTTAACAAAAACATGTCTTTTAGAAATTAATTTAAAGTCTAACCTGCCCACTGATTTTTTTTAAATGGCCGCAGTATTTTGACTGTGCAAAGGTAGCATAATCATTAGTCTTTTAATTGAAGGCTGGAATGAATGGTTGGACGAAATATTAACTGTTTCATTTAAATTTATAATAAAATTTTATTTTTTAGCCAAAAAGCTAAAATTTTTTTAAAAGACGAGAAGACCCTATAAATCTTTATATATATATTATTTTAATTTTTTAGATAAATTTAATTATTATGAAAATTATATATTTTATTGGGGTGATATTAAAATTTAATAAACTTTTAAAATATAAATCATTAATTTATGAATAATTGATCCATTTATAATGATTAAAAAATTAAGTTACTTTAGGGATAACAGCGTAATTTTTTTGGAGAGTTCATATTGATAAAAAAGATTGCGACCTCGATGTTGGATTAAGATATAATTTTAGGTGCAGCCGTTTAAATTTAAAGTCTGTTCGACTTTTAAAATCTTACATGATCTGAGTTCAAACCGGTGTAAGCCAGGTTGGTTTCTATCTTTAATTAATTTATATATTTTAGTACGAAAGGATTTTATATATAAATAATTTATTTTATAAATAAGAATATAATTAATTGTTTATATAAACTATTTTGGCAGATTAATGTAATAAATTTAGAATTTATAAATGTAATTTATATTACAAATAGTACTTGTTTTATATAGAAATTATTTTATTTTTAATTATGAGTTTAATATTAATTATTTGTGTTTTAGTGAGAGTTGCTTTTTTAACATTATTAGAACGAAAGGTTTTAGGTTATATTCAAATTCGTAAAGGTCCTAATAAAGTTGGTTTAATAGGAATTCCTCAGCCTTTTTGTGATGCAATTAAATTATTTACTAAGGAACAAACTTATCCTTTATTATCTAATTATATTTCTTATTATTTTTCACCAATTTTTTCTTTATTTTTATCTTTATTATTATGAATGTGTATACCTTTTTTTATTAAATTATTTTCTTTTAATTTAGGATTATTATTTTTTATATGTTGTACAAGATTAGGAGTATATACAGTAATAGTTGCTGGTTGATCTTCTAATTCAAATTATGCTTTATTAGGGGGTTTACGATCAGTAGCTCAAACAATTTCTTATGAAGTAAGATTGGCTTTAATTTTATTATCTTTTGTTTTTTTAATTAATAATTATAATATATTAAATTTTTATTATTATTAAGTTTATTTATGATTTTTTTTTTTATTACATCCTTTAGTATTTGTTTGATTTATTATTTCTTTGGCTGAAACTAATCGAACTCCATTTGATTTTGCTGAAGGAGAATCTGAATCATTTATATATTTAACATCACACCTCAATCCTAATAGGAGAACTTTATACTCAAGGCGTTCCTGACGAAACTATTTGAGATGTCCTGTCTGTGTGAGACTCTGTTTTCACCATAGGAAATTGTTACCTGAGATATTCGATATTCGTGCATTCCAGGACGAGCAGAAACGCTGTAGAACTACGGATAGAAACGATTTCCACGCCTGACTGATTTGTACACTTTCCAATCATACAAAGTACATCCCACACCATATTAATTTGTTACCACACACAGTCCTAATTGTTATAGCTGAACGCACCCCATCCCATTCAGCCCCTCAGTACTTAGATCTCCCACTAAAAAAGGGTTACACAGCCCCTTAAATATCCGTCTGCCAAACTTCCTCATCCTGACAAAATATAAATTACGATTGTCGGATAATTTGCATACATACCACACAGACACCACACGACGAGTTTTCACGACTTTTTAACCATTCAAGTCCTCGTGAGGACGATGGAAACCTTCAAATTGTCTGCTCCACCATGTGGAACACTGCGAAGGTGAGTATGTGTTATCAGCGGAGTGGCATCAACTTTCACATTCGCATGCAAATCAATATGTTTAAACTGAAAATGCAATTAAAAAGCCAATTTGTATGCAAATAGGATCATCAGCCAGGCTTAAGCGAAAAGCGCTTGTTACACGCTCTTGTCCAAATCGGTCTGCTGCCCTTAGAGTGGGGTTCTTTCATTTTTGTTTCAATGAGAACATTGAAACAAAAAAAGGATAATTATTTCTCATACAGAAAAGTAAGTGCAAATGCATGCTTGTGGTGGTCATAGTGTCCTTCTTCGTCAGTGGAAATGGTTGGCCACTTACAAGACCCAACCACTTACTCATGGAATCAATAAAAAGGACAATTCTCTGCCACCAACGCACAGGCACACTAGCATTGTCCTCGAAAAGGGGTTTTAATAAATCGCTATTAAAACAATGACAGATAAGAAACGAATCGTTCAATCATCTGGTGCGCATAATTCGTCATCATTTACTTAAGTGGCTGAGAACAAGTGGCGATGATATGCTTTATTAAATGAAGGATGAATAATGATAGTGTCATCGATGCCTTCCTCTATACGTGGGGGTTACAATGGAAGGTATGGTTTGAATAATGAGATGTATTCGATGTCTGACAACGGATGTCTACGCAAAAAGAAAAAAAAAAGAAGAAAATCCTTTTAGGGCGGTCTTAGGGTGGAAAAAAGGTACTGCCTACACACTAATTGATTGTGAAGGACTTACATCTTTAAAGGATGCTCAACTGTGTCCTCATAAACTGGATAAACCACCAGATCATGAGTTTAATGTTAAAACATGGAAATGATATTCCTTGAAGTCAAAACTATGATATCCTTAAAATGAAACGAATAATTAAGAATTACAGCCATTGGGAAAGGTACTTATAGTGACGGGAGGTGTGGTTAACCCTCCCCCCCCCCCCCAAAAAAAAAAAGATAGTGCTCATTACAAAGAAGAGTACAATGCCACAGATTGGGTCTATGAGACTCAATGCTTACTTACTTACTTAACGGGCTCCTGACCCGTGAAGAGTCCCTGCCTGAGATACGGTAGCCTTTCATTCTCTTCGATCTCGGGCACGCTGCTTACAGTTGTCCAGACCAAGCGCTCTGGCATCTGCGATAGCTTGGTCTTTAAAACGGAGGTTGGGTCTTCCTTGTCGTCTTGAACCTGGGGGCTGTGAGTCGAAGATCCTTTTTGCTGGAGCATTATTGTCCATTAGCTCGATGTGGCCTCGCCAGTGTACATCTTGGTACAGCTCATAGAGTTCGCGGTTATATCTTCTCCTCCATTCGCCCTCCTCGCATATGGGACCGAAAATTCGACGAAGAATTTTTCTTTCTTTCCTGCTTATCGTCCAGCACTCGGCTCCATATAGCAGAACAACTCAACAGACTCAATGCTATACCCTCTTAAATCCTTCCTAAGGAATCCTTCTAAGTAATTATGTACCACTCATCTATTCTGTTCTCTGGGTGCGTAGTCTGGTGACCCTAAGTAAATAAGATCATGTATCTCAGGGCATTGACCAAGATGCAAAGATAAGCATGTATATGGACTACTAGTGGCATCAGAACCGCGTTTCCTGGAGGTATTCAAACCAAGTCTCAGTTGGGTTCACATTAGAACATTGTGTAAAGAAAACAGATGATACGACGCAACTTTTGAAAACAGAGCAACATGGGCCACTGCATATAATATCAGCCTAAGGCTTGATCTTCCGCAGGATTTCCAATAATATCTCGACCTCAATGGACGGGTCGAGAACTGAGGAATGAGCAGGTGGGGTCTGGTATATATCCATCTGAACTCGAAATTGCTCGCTTTCTTGGACTTACAAACCATGGCAGTGAGTTCGTCGATAGCCAAGCCGTCAGAGCTCAATAGTCTCAGAATGAATCGCAATAAGTTTGGGTTCCACGACACAGTAGTATTCTAAAGAACAAACTGTAATCTGTGAATACGCATCCTTGTTGGCTATCTTAAGCAAACCCTTTCTCAGGGTAGATAAGTCTCTTTCGTCTTCTGACACGAATAACTTGAAGGACTTGGGTAGAGAAAACTCGACGCTGTAAGCGATATAACAGTCCCCAACAAACCTCTGATGGTAAAGCAGATAATTTCTAATTTCTAATTAACCAATCCACCACATAATCGTAATTTTCGATTTTATCCACATGTGGCAGTTGGCATTTGGCATGTGGCAGATAATTCAAAATGACCAGAAAACCATTGCCACCGCCATGTAAAATTTTCCCATCGAAAATGTCATCCAGCATACCATCGCTCGAACCAACTCACTCTCAATCACTGGACCAGAAAAATTAATGTTAGCCAATCGATGAATCGGCCACCAAATCTATTGTGTTTGCGTAGCTGGAACACACCTTTCCAGCAGCGCCGTCCCATGCATTTGTGATTTGCATAGATGCGCGCTATTTATTAAACACGGACTGCTAATAATGGGTTCAAATTAATTGCGAAACGTGATTAAAATTCTCAATTAAAATGCGCATAATAACTTTGTGGTCGCCGCATCGCTTCAAAGAGTGGTCGAGAACCTGTGATTTGAGTGGAGGTCAGAATGGAATTAAGATTTTGATAGTTGGCGGTGGCTTCTGGTGACCAACGTTAAGGTGGGTGGTTTTCGGGAATTTATAAATATAAACCAATCTAATTTCGGAGGACGATGGTGGGGGCAGATTCACAAATTGATTGTTTAGTGATTTATTAATGAAGTGCGATCGATTGGCTTTTAGGAAGTTAGGTGGAGTACAGAAGGAGTATCCTTTTTTTAATGAGAAAATCAAAATATATATTTAATTAGTTGAACAAATGCGATTTGATTTTAAAATTTTGTGATTTTAATTATTTAGTAGAGGTACGCACTGGCGAGTACATGCATATTCTAATTAGATTCGTGATATTGGATTTTATAATTAATTTAAACAGCAAATTTATTTGACTGCGTATGATGTAGTGGGAACCAGGTAATTCGATTACTGAGCACTGTACCTCGATCCCCAATAAATTAAGTTAGTGCTGAAGCCGGTATTTTGGAATTAAAATTTCGACCGAAATTCCTAGAAGTCCTGGGAACATACAGCAACTTCAGAAATCATGTACTGTTCAGAGGGCCATCCTATACCTGATTTGAAAGGACCCCAGGTGAAGATTACCGCATAATGCATCAGAGCTGCTGTTATGTGTGGTATATGTGAAGGAACTTTTCTCATATGCTAGTGTATAAAGCAGATGTATACATATCAAGGATTAAGCCGAAATAGAACGATAGAATGGAGGTAAATAAATCTGTGCGCCACCTAAACCAACGCCGTTGCCGCAGCCATAATTCTTGACTCAATCCCACAAAGAGACATGCTCTGCACTGTCCCCGACGTTATGGTCAGGGAATACTGTTTCGGTAGGTTATTTAAGGGTTAATATATTAGACCGTGCAGACTGGTCTAATGGTGTTCCAACACTGGACCCTAGAGGTCTGATATGGTTCACAGACGAATCAAAGATGGACTCTGGAATGGGTGCTGGTGTCTTTGGACCCAATACCAAAGTCTCAATACCTATGGGAAAGTGTCCCACGGTCTTCCAGGCTGAACTCCATGCCATTGAGATCTGCGCCAGATTAAACCTTAGTAAGAGAATCAAGGGCGTTAAATTTATAGTCAGGCAGCTCTCAGAGCTCTGTCGTCCAACTTAATGGACTCCTTAGCAGTTAAATGCTGTTACGATGTACTACAATCTCTTGCTAGACATAATAGTGTGGTACTCGGATGGGTTCCAGGCCATCAGGGGATTGCAGGCAACGAATCTGCAGATGAACTAGCCAGGGCTGGCTCGGGATCTGAGTTCATTTGACCTGATACTTTATGGTGGCGTCAACTGGGCTAATGCCACAGCGCTTATCAACGCATGGGAGCATAAGCTTCGTCTAACCCACTGGGAAAATGTCCCGGGGTTACGACAATCCAAGAGCTTAATCAAGCCATATTCCTACTAGTAAATTCTAAGTCTAGACGAGGAAAACATTAGGAAGCTGGTGAGTTTTCTAACAGGTCACTGTGGCCTGAGGTATCACCTCAACAAACTCAATCTATGCCCAGACATTGAATGCAAGTTCTGCTCAGAAGATGACGAATCATCTGAGCACATTCCCTGTGAATGTCTAGCTCTGCGTTGGCTGAGGTGGCGCATCTTCCGCAAGGTAACATGCTCGCCGGCAGATATTAGAACCTCTGCAACTAAGGACGTACTTTCCTTCATTAGGGAGGTGGTACGTCTCTTAGAGTTAAAACAAAATGCACCCTAAGATGCAATAGATCTTTTAGGCTGATACTGCAGCAATATGGGCTAGGGTCCAGAAAAAAAAAAAATGGAGGTAAATAATTGTACAAACATCTCCTGCACATGGGCATCTAGACTTCATTTGGTAGAAAGGAAAGAAATCCAAATGAATTCCCGCATAGTCGCTCAACAAATTTCAAAGAGGCATATAAGGATGAGCAACCTGAATGTCAAAATCTAATCGCTTTTCCACTTGAACCTTAAAAAATCATTCCTCCTCCCCTTACATTTGCTACCGACGATATCCTTCGGAAGCGTTTCAAACCCAATGAAGGTCACCAAGTGGTAGTTGGTAGTCAAAGGACTCCTGATTAACTCCGATTAATATGCATGCAAACTACCTCTGAAGTCGTTTCTCCCAATTCCATTCAATATTCTACACCCCGCGAAAATATTGTCCCTGATCATATTTAGCTACCAACTGTAATTAAATTAAGGACTCAAGGGCTTAGCCAGAGTTCACTTCTAGCACTAAACGTTTGCTCTACAATCTCTGCCAAATTCAATCTTCTCCATCATCCAATACCCCAAATGAATTGAATCAACATCAATTCAACGCGGTACCTCTACAACCCTGGCTAATTCCATTACAAGGATGAAAGTTCTTCCCATTTCCATTATTCGTCCTTCAATTACACAGTTGTTCTTTAGAACTCAGTGGATTAGGTGTCAATGTTTCGATTTTTGTCACCACTTACGATGTTGTGCCGTTTTACGCCTGGGATCAATAAAAATTCCAAAAACGTCCTCAAAACCCGATGCCGCTGGAAGCACTAGGTCTGTGCTTATTAAGAATTCCCCTGGGCATTTGAAAACAGACTGACTAGAGTGTGGTAAATTTATTCCGAATGTAAATATTGATAAGAAGTGAACTGACACTGCCACTTTAAGGACGAGAATGGATTGCATAACAGAAAACGTTTTAAAGGATAAAGTTTTCCATAGAGCCTTCAAGAGAGAGAGACAGAGAACAAAAAAAAAAAGAATGAATTCCTCTCCTGCCTGTGAGAAAAGTGAGAAAAACAACTTTTTGGTGGACATTTTGCATGGACGGGTTCTCCGGCGTTTTTTTTTTTTGGTATCCTTCGGTTGGATTTCTCTCTTTTTGTAGGGAAAAGTTGTTTCGTGAACGGTTTTATGAAGTTCTTTAACTTCCTGACTAGTCGCGCATAAATTGCCTTCAAATTCAGCAAAGTGCCTTGAAATTATTCGGATATTTCTTATAGTAGTCTGGAGATGGTTTGGTCTTTTTTTTTTTTTGTTTGGAGCGTTTCCCTGAATGGTAATGTAGTTCTTTTTTTGCCTTCTTATCGGTTGAAAGTTTGGTCCTGATGAAAGGTGGGAATCAAAAGGGTCACATGGTATGTAGTATGTGTAGGAACACCCAAGCCCCAAGCGAAAGTGGTCGACAAACATGGGGCAACACTGTTTGGTACTACCAGTAAAATAATTGGGGAATAGGCTTCGAAATCAATGTGAAGAAGTCACAAAACTTGTTTCCTACTCGAGTTAGGCTAGATCATTGAGATCTTTAAAGAAGTGTTTCGTGGGATATCCTCTGTCAGTGATGGTATGACGAGAGATCTGCACAGAACGTAGGTCTTGTACTTAACATTAAAGTTCATATTTATAAGGGGCAATAACTTCAGGATATAATCATACAAGTATTAGAATTAACCAGTTCCGAGGAATCAAATAGACTAGCTATCTCAAAATATTTCTATGAAGTGTTTTCAATCCCAAGACGTGTACAGGACTCTAGCATACAGGAACAAAAACTCTGGATAGTAACAGAGCTTAGCAAATTATGGCCCATGTAATCATATATCTATCAGGTTACTTAGAAGTCAGCAAGATTTGCGTTCTTTAAAAAAACTCAGACTATCGCTCCTTATGCGCATCAGCACATCCGAAATAACTTCAAACTTTCATAACATGGCCAACGCTAGGTGGATTGCACCCTCCACGTACCGTGTTGCGAGGCTACACTGCTGTACCTTCTCATTGGTATCCTTACAGGCCATAGCCTAATGGAGGCCCACTTCAGAAGAATGGGAACTAGTAGCACAGACCTATGCAGAGACTTTAGCAATACAGAGTTAGATGAAGATCTGATGCAGTTCCTCTGCGTAATGCTAACCCCCAAACAAACTAGATACTGAACCATCGGAACCTTCACTCAAAACGAACTAGATCCTTCTAACAGAAGAAGCACGAGAAAGCTCGAACAAATTTACAATCAAAACAAGAACTAATTGCTGATAGACTTCTCCCTGTCCACTAGAAATAACTTCCATCATTTTTCAATATGGCTTTCTTAGTTCTAAATTTTTCTAGAATTTTGAGGTTTCTAGAGACTGGATTCCTTGATTTTCTACCAAAGACCAAATAATATTTCTGCAAACATTGGTGCGTCAACTTAAACTGGATAGCATCGAGGGCATGTTATTCTATAGTCTTAGTTCGCTGGTAATAGTGACCAAATGTGCCAAATCTAGACTTAAACATGTCCTAGCGACTAATGTGATGAACTTAAGGCGGCTTTTCCAAGGAATAGATGTTGTGATGAAGACGTGAAAGTGTAGAATATTTTCCGAAATCCCTTGAAATCAACACCAAGAACGTCCTGCCATTTCTATTATAATATATTCCAAGGACCAATGTATACTAGAAACAGAAACCAGAAAAAGCTAAAGAGCCCAACCCTGAGAATTCAGTACAAAACCGATGTACCAGGGGAAACTTTCGTTCGGCTTCAGGCCATCATCAAGCAGATTCTCCTACAGCAATAGTGAATTAAGTCACTAAATTTAAACACCTCGAACAGGTAAGTAATGTTAAGACTCCAACTGGTGTTCGTAGGTGAAACTTTGACCGAAAGCACAGGTCTGTCCATTTCGAGACGATTACAGGAATTGAACCTGTCCGCAACCACTTTAGATAAAGATCTTGGCCTGTATGTTTAAAATGCCCAGTTGCCACAAGAAATGAAGTCAATAGACGACGCACAATAAGTGACATATTAGTGCGATTGGAGTGTAAAAGGTTACCGAAATGTACCGAAAAGTAAAGAAAAATTCATCAAAAGTACGAACTATTCTATTCCATTTCTAACCTCAGAGCTTGTACTTTAAATTAAAGTAAAAATGTGAGTACTTTTTATAAAAATGTTGAATTTTTCTATTAACTGAAAATAACACCTCTTGTGGGAGGACCCTATATTTGACAGCGACTGTGCGGCAACGATTGTAGATACTAATTCAAACTATCATTGCTTTGGGATGTCAGTAATTTGTGCCATTGTCATTAAATCTGTTGGATAGCTTGAGCCATCAACACTGAGGAACAGCCTGATGGACAGTAATCTGAAAGCAGTCTTAACAGTGTCA
Organism: Xylota segnis; assembly: GCA_963583995.1. Taxonomy (NCBI): domain Eukaryota; kingdom Metazoa; phylum Arthropoda; class Insecta; order Diptera; family Syrphidae; genus Xylota; species Xylota segnis. The sequence goes on from OY757238.1 coordinate 8,206,663, forward strand.
CAGGATCAATACATAACGCACCGTTGATTCAAATGTGTACACAAGCCTGAAAAGTAATTTCAATTGCCGTACATCCAATCACGTATTTCCAAAAAGTCAGCTAAGTTTACTTTTGGCATATCCTCCCGCTTAAAGGGATACAATTTTTTCAAACCAAATAAATCCAATACCCAATCGATTTCCATGAGATTTCCCATCAGCCGCATTGTTGTTGGCCCTAGCCCTGGCCCCCACCCGATTGAATTACCACAAATGTATGACACAATTGTGTACAATAATATTTTGACATGGCATTCGGGGAGAGGCGCCCCTTTCCAATTAAAATTGTTAACAGAATTGCTCTACAACATGCATGCCATGCAAAATCAAAAGCCAATTACTGACTGTGAAACAAAAAAAAAAAAAAACAAAAAACCAAAAATAATAAAAAAAAAAAAAATAATAATAAAATAAAATTACCATTGATTTGCATAATTTTTATTTGGCTGTTCAATGCACGGACTGGTAATTGACAATAAATAAAAAAAAAAAAAGGATTCGTGAGCAATATTGGTTGGTATGGTATGATATTATGGCGGACTGACATTATTGGTTGACGTGTCATTTATTTGATGACGTCCTGATTGAGACGTCGCTGTCGATGTCGAGAATTGTGAAATCGTCCTAGGAAGGGCAATTCATGTGCCATGTTGCAGGGTATGACAGTGTAATTGGAATTATTATAATGTTGACCTCAATACAAAGTAATGAATAGGCTTGTTGAGGGGAATTGCAATCAATAAAAGTTAAGTTGTTAGGTTGATGGGACATGGGATACACATGGGATGAACATGGCATTCAAGAATTGACAGCATGGTGGACCAATATGTCAGCGATAGTAGAAGGAAGGGACGACACATGTTTGGAAACAAGTGGATAAAGAGAGATGACCTAGAAGGTTGAATGTCTTTAAAGGTCCAAGACAATATACTGTCTAATGATATCACATTAAAACTTACAGCTAAGGTGGATACTTCGTTAAACAAGGCAAGGTAGACTATTAGAATGTATCATAGACACAATCTAGTCCTAACCGCAGGAATGAGAGTCTTTTCAAGAGTTTTTTTCTCAGCTTCACGTAAAATTAAAGAAGTATGTTGTGTATCTGAGGTCCTGAACCTTAAGGACGCCTGAAAATTCTACCACCAAGCTCCCACCAAGCTCCAAGCGTTCAATTCGATAAGCTGCATAGTCAATACGTTAAACAACCTGCAGATTCCGAAGCCTTAAGAAACATACCGTGGAGAAGCCTAATATATACAAACTAACTCGAGGAGTTCTGTAATGCTAGGATAAATTTTGTTCAATGTAGTGCATGAGCGGATTTGAAAAACACAAGAACAAGTGTCCAAAATTTGCAAGACATGGAAAGCTAGGGCTGTAACTATAAAGCCTGGAACAAGACGAAATCATTAAACAAATTCTTGTCAATGTCGCTAGACAGCAGGCTTATGGTACGAGATATACGAGTATGTAGACCATGTTATCCTGACTAATGGCAAACATTGAGTGACTGAGGCAGACAGACAGAAAGCAGGAGTTTTACGAAACGGGACAGTTAAGAATCAGAGAGACGGTATGCCACTCTTATCTTGCCAAATCTAGAAAGTGAGTTGGCTTACCATCTAAATCTTCATAGCCTGAGTGGGTCATAACTCCAGGATAAACGATTTAACTCCGTATGACCATAAAGATTCCAAAAATGATATCCTGATGATGTGTAGAAAATACAGAACAAATGGGAAAGCGTGGTTTGAGCTGTTTTCCCCGATGAGGTTATACTCGATGGGAAGCCGCTGAAGATTTCTAAGATCGGTTTGAAACTTAGTCTGATTTAAATTGTTTAAGAATTAGAGTTTGGACTTCCTATCACTCCCTAAAGGAGTAGTAAAGTAGAAGGTACCAATACTTCATGCGGAATAACCATCTTCTAATGAAACGCATCTCCTGTAAGCGAAAGTTGCAACTCGATTACATACACGTTACCCTGAATGAAAATGGTACTCATGGGTGAAATCCTTTTCAACCACGAAACGTTTTGTTGTTCAATTTGCTGAATTCTATTCAACTTAACACAATTGCATGGCTATGGCTACACTCTAGTGGTTTAAAGGATTGCTTGTGGCCGGATAAAGTTTCAGTGTAAACAGTTGCAGATACATTATTTGAACATTAAGCTTCTTTGTCGAAAGCTGATATGTGAAAAATATTTGTAATTTAACGAACTGTTTTGGTTGGAATTAAAGGAAGGATTGAAAACGTTTGCCAAGATATCCTGAGTGGTACTTTGAAAGCAAAGAAATGTACGATTACCCGCTCTAAGGTAGTAAAACTTACATCCCATATTCGAAATACTACTTCAAAACCATCCAAATAGCACAAAAGATACCTTTACCCAAAATAGGATCATCATCCAGCAATAAACAGACTTCAGCTACAGTGTAATCTATTCAGTTGGTTCGAAGGCAATAAATTCATTGCCAGTGATAAAAGAAACGAACGACTGTTTTACACTCAATCGTAAATACAATCCTTGGAATGACTTCGATTTTTATCACCATCCACCCCCTCCCCATTGCAGCCATTTTGCCACAGGACGCAAGAAGACTTCATACACTCATGACCAAATGAAGGAGTGAGGGCAATTATTTCCCAATTTCAAACCTCCTCCTCGGAGGACAGGACTACACTCTCTCAGACAAAACAAAAATGAAAAGAAAAAGTCTGACTTTTCCATTTGAAAACGTGTGGACTGCATTCACAAGAAGTTACAGTTCCGAGGAGAGAATAAATCAAAAGTAAAGCACGTCCAATGTACCACAGTGGGTATCATAAAAAGAAGGATAACTCTACTGGCTGCTGCTGGAATGGTGCCTCCGCAAAGTGCGATTAATATGCGGGAATGAGCTTTTAGATTGCAAGACGAGTCAAATACCTCTCTTATTATTCCCAAAACAATCCCTGCAACGGTCAAAGGATTAGGAGTACACTCGTACATAGCGAGAAAGAAGGAAGAACACTAATACTGTGAGGGGACCATAACAGGTAGCTTCATTTAGCAATAACAGTGGGGAAGGCACCTTTACACACGAACTACTCACGCCACATTGTCAGATTGTCACGAAAAGTCAACTTTTTTCAGAAGAAAACAAATCCTTCACATCCTGGCGCATATTTTGTGGGACACCCTTACATAGACAGTATTGAAAACCTGATGGAAAAGGTATGGTAGTTAGACCTTGTGTCTATTGCTGTACTTTAAGTGTATCGACGGTGGAAGGACAATCAGACAATTTCATAAAACATTTCAAGTAGCCTTATAAACAAGAGGTTGTGATCCTTTTTTACAAAAATTCCAGCAGTATGATCTTTGTATGACCCAGTACTCAGTTTTGAGCCACTGTTACAACCCTTAACGGCTCCTTAGCTGTTATCTATTTAGATGATCGTTAAAATCTGAACTATGACTCTGACTTCGGTGGAGCTCATCCTCTAGAGCCTGGTGAAGTTTGAAGTGTGGTTTGGCTGTTTCACTGGCTTAACTTAACCTATCGATTGGGCTTGAATGTACATATAGAGACTTCGTATGTTTCTTAAATTATGGAAACAATATAGACAGGCTTAAGTCAAGTTATTGTTACTATGAGCAGCAGGGATTGATCATTCTCTTCGACTTTGAGAAATCGTATCTCAAGACCTAGTAGCAGTGGGTACATATTTAAATTTTAATAAAAACTTTCAAAATCTTGTCTGTGGTAAGGAGTTTCAAAATTCGCAAGGCATTAAGAGACATTTTTAAGGAAAGAATACCATTTCAAAGCGGCAGGGTTCTCGTATTCTAAATGAGGATAGAAGTGTACACGGATGGATCACACATCGATGATTGGAGTATACTGCCAGAAGCCGCTGGAACAATTCGTGATGAAGGAATGTAAGCGAATACCTGGTGAACCTCCTCCCAGATCAACCGGATTTGGGTACTTGGTCACTGCAACATATCAGGGAACGAAACTCTCTTTAGTTAAAGCCTTAGGATCAGCTCATGAGCAAAACACCACGAAAAGTGCTGCTAATCCAAGACTTATTGGTGTGCCTCAGGCTATTGAGATTTTACTTCTCTGGCTTGTGTAAGATTGATTGCCTGTCAAGCTGTTGAGTCCAGTCGTATAGCACTTTGCTTGAATTCCTCCAAGTCCTATTGTTTTATAAGTTTTTAAACCATACCTCATCATCATCAGAGAAGCTTAACTTGATTGGTTTAGTATCTCATTAGCTGTGGGTATCTGAGACCTTTCAGTTTCAAACGCTAGTAACATCAGGACATAGCATAACAGGACAATTTGTAAAGTCTGTCTTAATTTGGAGCTAAAAGGTGATACCTAAGCTCGATTTTATATTTCAAGTTCGTCCACCTCCTTTGCCGTCACATATAATTCACTCAGGACATAGTTTCTTCAAAAATCCCCTTGCTAGAGCAACTGACCAGCCTTGTCGACGTTGGCCGATATAAAATATTTTATTTCCATTTCAGTATTTCCACTCAAGATATCGTTGTTCACTTATTTCGATTGTCAGACTTCATCTACCACAAGTTAAAACTCATGTCAATCGGAGCGTATCTGCATACATATTTATACTCAAGCCCGATATTGATTAAATCTCAATTCAATAACTCAATCAGCATTCGCTTCTGATTGAAACCCGACTCTCATTAAAGCCATTTTCGTGTAGTTGTTTCCGAAGGACTTATTATTTCATCACACTCAGCAGCGGGATGCACAGAAAGGATATGCAAGTGCTTATCCAACCGTTTCGATGATTGAATTACATTTCCATATCACGCGAAATCCCCCGCTTGATTATCATTTCCTTTTCGATTTACATGCCCATGCACATGCACATGCACATGCAGATGGATATGGATATGGATGACGAGCGGCCACTCCATTGAAGTTCCTCTGATCCTGTGAACTACATTTTAATCGTTGACTACTTATGGTGCTTGTAGGCTTATTTCGGTTTCAGCATGAGCTCTCTCGCTGTAGGTGCTCTTGTACAAAAATGGAATTCCATAAGAATTGCACTACCAAGGGTGAGGAGTCCTTTGTCGGAGGGATGCCATATTGGACAGTGTGGAAACCCCCTGCCAGAAAGTTAACGCTCTAAGTCTACCACTTAAGTCAAACACCAACCTAACTAAGAAACTGATTTCTGTTAAGTACTTCCGAATCCTTTAACCAATATTTACCACACCAACAAAGCCACAATGCAAACCGATGAAGCAATAAGCTTACCTGAGTAAGGCGGTAAATATTGACGGATGGCTAAGAGTTTCTTCTCTCTCATATTAAATTACAATAAAATAAGTGAATGGAAACTAGTTTAAAAGGAAAAACTTTTCTGTTCACAAAACTCTCGCAGAATGGAGTATTTTTTTTCTTTTTTTGAATTTCAAGGAAAAAATGAGAAAAATAAAAGAAAATCCTTCATAACCTCGATTGGCTCGTGTTTTGTCACGTTCAGGAAAAACTTCTCCTTTTCCGTTGAAGAATTTCCATAAATCTCATGCTGAAGGAAACGCAAATTATTTACGATATTGTTTTTTTTTTTGTGTCCATTTAGTCCTGGAAATATTAAAGAGCAATATTGAAATTTTAAAATGGCTGTGTTTTGTCGACAAATTTACAGCATTTACTAGGTGGGTGTGTTCTCAGTGCAGTGCACTGGTGATTCAGTTCGCCTTAGATCAAAGGTAAGTATTGTACACACAAAAACGATTCTGGAGAAAATATCCTCATCCTTAACCATATTCCAGGCTTGATAAAAAACGAAGGAACAATAATACACGCTTTTCTGAACAACGAAGTAGCTTATCGCCTCGCCCTATTCAAAGCATCCGACTCTGACGGTATGTCCTTCATGGCTACAAAGCAAGAAGGAGCGCGGCTTTGTGGCTCTTATTTTCAAAGCAGTTAAACCTGCACATACTAGCCCGAAAGTCATTGAATCAGCAAAATATAAGCCCAGTGATCTCACACCGAGTTGGGTATCCATCCTTAAGAGGAAATACACCAATTGAGAGCTGAGAGGATGCCAAGGACATGCACTAACCTCTAGAGGCATTCTGCACCATGGAGTCCTTTCCTTTTACTATGGATACTGGTCTCGACTAAAATGTTAACTAAATTTCTGAACTCACAGTTCACTTCTTTGGGTTCCAGGGCACACTAGAATACGAGGATATGAACTGGTGGATGAATTATCAAGAAGAAGTATTTGTTAAAGCAAGCCATCCTGTGATTAGCCAGTGGAGTACACACTGGATATAAATACAACTATGCGAAGCCAAGTAAATTTTAGTGCTTTACTGATTGAACTAAGCTCTATTCAGGGAAATTTAGCGCTGACACTACACTGCGGAAGAATGCAGGCACGGTCGGAGGAAAGAGCACATCTCACTTCTGATGCGGATGGCCAACTCTGTGCAGAACTAAGAGACCAGCCCTCAGCTTACCGATCTCGATCCGGAGACTTGTGCGGTTTGTCAGAAAAGGCTCTATTAATCGTCCTGAAATTTACATAATTCTAAATAATCTAGGGTTGGTTCAGGAAAGCCGCTTAGCTAAACCAAAGACAGAAACAAGTCTTTGTCTTCTTCTGAGTTTAATACACAACAGGGGCTTACAGTTGTATCACTTCTACATAGATTATGTCCCACGAACCTATCAGAAGAAGACTCGAAAAGATTGAGTAAATCTCACTCCTCATGAGTAAATCAGAACTCCTCGGAGAGAAAAGGCACAGAAAACCGCCACAATAACTATAGCTAGAGGCTGGAGCCTAGAACCAGACCAGGGAATGGGAGAAGAAGTACATCACAAAGGGACTTCTCTTGTGGACTGATGCAGAGATGAAATGGTCAAGAAATATTGATTTGAATTCTCAGCAATGAAAGCAAAGCAATGAATTTCGAAAACAGAATCAAGTGGCTAATCTGTACATTCCTAGCATCACTAGTTTTTTCAAGACGATGTTCTGTGAAATCCCTTTACCATACTAGATCCTAAGATCCTCAGACTAGAGCATTCAGTAGCATATGAAAATGAACCGTATAACGAACTATCAAGAAACGACATGAATTCATGATTGGAACTGGAAACTAAGAAAGGATAGTGACATTAGTCATACACAAGTCACTACATAGAACGTAAGGCACTTAGAGACTCTTCCTTATGTACGATCAATGGGACCATCTCAGATAGAAATAAGAGGAAGGATAGTGCCTTTGGTCGTACATAAGGAAGAGTCCCTAAGTGCCTGGTATTTTATATATACCATGGGTGCTTAACTACCCAATCTCTGCAAGCCTACTTTGTCTGCTCTACGGTAATGCATTAACCACCCAAAGAGCTTTAGGGAACTCGTTGCATCTTAAGTTTCATCGTATCGTACATGAGTTCTTGGTCAACTGATGTTACGTCATAAGGAAAGGACGGGGTGGACTTGGCATTGCCTGTTACTTCAAGTCGATCACAAGATTTCGGCAAAATTCAGCGAATCCTTGCGAAGTCCTTGCTGAAACATAGACATATCGTCTTCAGTATCGGATGGCAAATCAAACAGAATGTGTTTTCGGAAAGAAAATTTGAGGATACTCCCAAAAATTTGAGTAAAATTCTAAACAGATGTCTTTCCTTGCGGGAAGCTCCTTCAGTTTGCCAGTTCTCGATCGAAATCCCAAGGAAGGAACCATGCGATTTGAAGACAATCAAATTGGGTTTTTAGGCCAATATTTCCTGGATATATATATATAAAGGTACAGTCCACAGGCTATTTATGTATCGATTGGACATTTCTGATGAAATCAGACTTATTCTGAGTACGCCTGGCACTACTCCCGATGTTATAATGCAAGAAATAATTGGAAGGGTCAGAGCACTTGTGTCTGTCCCGATAACCAAGCTTGATTTACGACTTGGCTCTTTTATTCAAGTTCAATATTCGTGTCCCAGACCACCCTGGGATCACTGGGAATGAGACCAGATGGTTCTAAGTCCTACAACCTGAACTTGGGTCCTGACTCAGGTATTCCTTTGTAAATGCTGGATGAAAGGACCAACTCAAATGCGATAAAATAGAAGCAATCTGTCAACTCCACTGTCTAGGCAATTAAAGCATTCCCTAAAAATCCTGCAGACAAGTTAATTGTTATAGCCAAATTCAAGGACATCGCATCAACAAAGTGTTGTGCAGGTAGATACACTCACTTTATGCCACTGTAAGCAATTCACCAGGAGTCTACGATCCGGGTCATTATCATAATCTTCTAAATAATGACACCCAGGACGAATCCTTGTGATGCATTCCACTACTTTGTTGTCGCGACTACCTTCGCGTGACGCTTTAAATGCTTATCTCATAAATTTAGTCTGCTTATCTCGTGCCACCTTTAAGGCTTTAATGGCTAGAACTTCTATTAATTAAAACTAATTCCATTTGCTGATCTCCAGACCAATTTGCATTTTCCGTATAAACACATGAAGGATATTCAAAGTGAAATACACTCGAGCACTTCAGACGCTGGAATATGAATAAAAAGGTCATATATCCAGGATGATGGCATCAGGAAGAGAAAAAAAAAAAACCGAAAAAGTAATATCTCTTTCAACTGGCAGACTTGAAGTACGCTGTAATGGATGTATCCGAATTTACATCTTCGCAAGTACGTACGTATCTCTTGATGGAATAATTTTTGTAAATGTCTGTAGGTACGTCATCACATACGATATCTGGAGATACTCGCAGAAACAAGATGAAAAAGGTCTCGTTGTTTTGAGAAATAGTTGAAAGGTGTTTGTGTGACATTGAGCAGGGTGTTGGGATTTTCTGAAGAAGTTCCCATTTCGAAGGTATTGATGGGCGTTAATGGTACTCACTTACTAGGAATATCGATATAGTCTGGTGTGGTCCAAAGCAAGAAATATTGATTGTATCATAAGTTGGTTCTAACCACTTTCTCTTCCTGCTGTGGTGTACATATGACAGTGAGAACTTTGCTCTTTATATGGACCACGCTATGAAAACGATTTAAGTGGATTCCAAGTGATTATAGTTTCAGCTTCTACATAGTACTCTCTCTAGCTAGACTGGCATTAGCATATGCCTACTGACTCTGACTGGACACGAAAAGGTTCAATAAGTACATATGTGACAGCCGAGACATCTCTCTTCGACTTGATTGGGAGTAACATCCTACTCAGCTGTCCAGCCAGTAGGCTAGGAGGACACCTAGCAGGGGAAATCCTGAGATGAAATCAATGATGATTATTGGACTTCCTTTGACATATTTGGAGCTCAGGCTATGAATGAGTTCTTAAAACTAAAATAGGGTCTTAGTTGAGATAGGTTATGACGAATGGTGCTTTGGAATAGTCGCGTGAAGCACAACGACGTTATAGAGATCTTTTTTTTTTGCCTTATCCCTTTTGCAGATGCTATGTGGTCTTCTAGCTGAAATCAAGTTCATGAATGAAGCTTAGAATTCTATGAACTGAAGAGGAAGCGATTTCAGTAGCTGAGGTCGAGCCAAATGGCCGGAGTTTCACATAAAATACAGATGTTCGTCACTTTTGCTGTCCTCAAAGCATATTTCGTTCGATTGGCTAGTACCAGTTTAGTTGGGGTGTTATTTCAGACAACCAGATGGGAAGTCTGTTGAGAAATTTCGAAAAAACACATGAAATGAATGAAAACTGATTCAGTTCTAAGTTTGCTTAGGTGTCAGGTGGACCACAGAAGAGTGCAGGGCCAAGACATAGAGAATAAGCACAGATTGTGATTTCTTTTCCTTGGAAGGGTACAGTGTCCCAACGACGCAGACAATGTGTAGTTGGATTCGAAAATTCCGATTCCTACTCCAGTTGTTATTTTGAATCTTCCATCAGTGTTCTCTTAGATTGAAGTAGTTCTGAGGGATTTGAGAATGGCAAAGTTGGAGATGGCAAGGTTGATGGTAATCGGGATTGAGGGTTGTCCCAAATATTTTAGAACTATTTTGGTCACTTTAAATGCTGGGATAGGAAAAGGGACATCTCTGCTGGTTCGGATTGTAAGAGTCTCTATAGCAAGTACAAAGTTTCGTTTGAACGAACTTTGTGAGGACTGAACATAGACAACGTACACCTTCCGACATCCCACTACTACAACAGCGAAGAATATCATTCAAACTCTTCCTAAGATCCATCGTGGACTCATATGCTGTCTGGATCAATGTCAATGCTCCCAACATACTGTCAAAGATGCCCCAACTTATGTGACCGAAATCTTGTACTGGAAGTCAGAGAATGTGGACAAGCAAAACGAAGTAAAGTAGTATCCTATTCAGAGCTACTCAAAGTAGCTAGGGATGACTTAGGAGAGATCATACTAAGGTTTGTTCAAAGTCTGTTCGAGGAATGGAATCTAGGCTTCATACGCACATAATTCTACAGTCTCCTTAAAACTCACAATTTCTGAGAAAACCTTTAGTGTACTAGGATCTCAGATTTTTTACTCCACCTATGCCACGACTCCCTCAGGGCTTACTCGCAGAAATGAAGATGGACTTACAGCCCTAAAGTTTCTTCTAGGAAGGGCCCTGGTTTAGGGACTACAATCACTTTACATCTCGTCTACGCTAGAGCTACACATCTCCGTGGTCTTAGTAAACAAAATAAGTTTTGAACTGCTCTTCTTCTATAGGACGTGCATCTCGACCACTGGGCGAGTATATGAACAGCAAATCGATAGAAGGACTGACAGTGAGTCCATCTATTTCTTCTCTTTAATGGATAACACGTACTGTATCCTTAGCTTCCTCCAGCATTCTCAAAACAAAACCCAGCTGTCGTTAATTTTTAGTAACCAATCCCTTTATACATTTCCCCTTGTAACACTATCCACCACATTTACAAAAAAATAAAATAAAAGAAGAAAACTTCCAACCAACTAATATCCTTGGAATAACAAACTTTCCAACTGTCTCCCTCCTTAACATTCCAAAAGAAGTGATAAGTGAAAAGAAATGGATATAATAAACACCTTTCGCTTTGCTTGAAACCGAAAGCTGATCCTTTTCCATTGTGCCATACCCTTCTCCTCGGCAAAGGATAATATTTCGATTATAATTCAAATGACATAACAAACAATTTGCATGGACATCACGAATAAAGATAACAATCTCTATGTTAAATGGCTTCGAAGTGAGAGGTGTGTCTCGTTTATAAATTGGCCTCATTGTTACCTTTGTCGTATCAACACAACAGCCCACTTTGGATACTATACAGACAATATGAAAAGGAAAAGAAAAGAAAACTGTATCCACTCCGCTTGATGGGAATAAAAAAGGATTATTTCCGCTTTCGTTTTTCTTTTTTTTTTGCCTCTGATTAGGAGAATCCTTTGAATTTGAAATAACGACACATGGAACGAAATGATTGAAAATTAACGAATGAGAGACAATATTGCCACAAGGACATGGATAAAAATGGACATATTTCCAATTAGTTTTCAATATCCTGTTTGACAGTCAGTCCGTAATCGAAAGCTTATACTCCCACATCGATTAGCGCTCATTACTGCAAGTACTCGTATGTATGCGTAGATATTTATATTTTCATAAGGATCTTATGCAAAATGCAATTCCACTTGCATAACTCCCACACATAGATGTCATCCGATTAATTACCGAGATCGTAATCAGCAATTCCCTTAATCAGCTTATAAATACAATTTGACTCCCATGTAGTCGACTCGGTACGAGTACACAGGATACACGACATTGAGCAATACGTGTCCGAGGTTAGTTGAGTTGTGCGTTCGGCTATTTGGGTTAATTGGACATACGACCGTAATAACAATAACCAACTCTGGTCTGATGGAATTGTATTGAACGGTATTGTACAACAAATGTGGAAGAATACGTAACGTGGTTACGTACATATAATTCCCTTATCTTGGCCTTTTGAGATTAATAACAATACTTATAGCTGAGCACTTCTTCGCACCGTATTTGGGCCAATTATGCATATGATGTGCTTGTAATGGAACACAATGTGCAGAGTAGCTCAGTCTGTGAAGGGTGTTCGACAAGGCATTGGCTTATGACGCTGTAATGAGGCAAAAGATACGAATTGAAGGAGATGTATCTTTAAGTTGTTTTGCCTTGGGAAGGTCTTCCATTAGATGAGTTTCCCTCACCGAATGCTTTTGGAATTGGTTATTAAATTGTAGACATTCTAGATAACACTAGATAACACACATTTTGGTGATGAGTATTGCCGCAGTTGTAGTAAAACATTAGTCCTTGGAGGTATCAGTTGCTGTACCCATGATGGATGAAGCACTACACTTGTCACCACAATTCCTTTTCATCTTCTCTTTGAGAATAGAGTTCGAGAATGTCTGTCCAGTCAGAGGGGAGTCTAGGTCGAAGCATGATAGAGTAGAGGAAACGATTAAGGCGGTCTTACAGAGTAAAGGAGAGCTCAAGTACATAGTCAGGGAATACAGAAGAAAACATGGATTTCCGGATGTGCGATCGGAGATATTAGTGAAAGTTCCACACTCTGCAAGATGCTGGCAGTTAATAGCTTCATCAAGAAAAGTGTTGGTTCATGGGTGGAAATAGTAGAAACGCTAGTCGGGTCCCATTTTTCAGGCAGTAGTACAGCAGTGGGTTCAGTACTAGTTTGTTGATAAAAGAGGAGGTAATGAATCTCCATCATGTCCATTCACCAGAGTCTGACGGCGCTCTGTCAGCCATGGTTCAGAAAGTGCCGGCAAAAGTTAGATACAGGCTTAAATTAGCCTTTAAGCAAAGTTGAGGGTTCGGCTATATGCTAGTAACGTGGATCGAAGGAAGGTCTATCTTCTTAATTAAACCTTAGTCAAGGCACATCCAAGCAAAGGACTGCAGCTCCATTAGTCTATTGTCATACCCTCTACAGACACTAGAAAGGCTTCTGGATATGGACACTCGAAGCAATAGTGGCATTGGAGGTTTATACGAAGCTCAATTTGGATATCTGAAAGGTAAATAAATGAAAACTGCATTACACGACGTGGCTGGGAAAATTGAAGTGCAAGGACTTTGCACTATCTGCTTACTAAGATATAGAAGGTGCCTTCAAATGTACTCTGTAAGGGTTAAATGCCGTCAGGAATGCTATTACCTCAGCAAGATGCTTGTCTCAAGCAAGATTCACTCCACACGAGGATATAGTTTAATTAGGACAACCATCAGTAGAGGAATCCCTCAGGGAGGAGTTATATCAACTCTCCTCTTAATTCTAGCATACTTAAGGAACTAACCAACATAGGAGTAGGTGTCACTGCATGTGCGAATGAAAATTTCTAGACACATTAAGGGAGCTAATCGAACAGTCTTAGGAAACGGGCTTGAGATTGTGATCTGGTACTCTTCAGCAGAAAACACAACAGAACCTATGTTGAAACTAGATGCGATTGTGTTGTGACTTACAAATGGTTCAAGATATCTCATGAGATATCTGGATGAGAAACTAGACTGAAATTTTAGGACTCAGCAAAGAACCCGCAAGGCTTAGAACTCTCTCTTCATTAGCAAGAAAGTCGGACACGGTACCAGGAATCAGGCATTGGCTATATGTACATTATGACAGATGGACTCATCCTCTGGCATGCCACGATGGAAAATATTACTTATGATACGTTGCCCAGAGTACCAAGAAACATTTTTGATTGTCCTTACCGGTGTTCTACGCACTACACCCTTCTGTATAGCTTACCACTAGAGCTCCAAACAAAACAACAGGCTTACAACACTTTGATCACCAACGTAGAGCTCTTTAGAACAATGTGGAGCGTAGCTTCATGCTAAGGAAATCCCTGATGAATCAAATGAGTTCCTTGCTACCCCCACATATGACCCCACACTACCTACCTACCTTGGGAATAAAACTTCACCTATAACTACACCTTCATCACCTTTCTTCTCAACATGCACACCATCCACCATGTAAAGTCCTTCGTGCCATCGACATTACATGCATGTGTCATAAATACCGCTGGTTGTACTGCAATTTAAATCAATTTTACTACTCCTGACTGAACACTCGAAATTGCTATGATAAATGGCCTAAGCGAGCTGGCTGACGTTCGTGGCCAGGAAATTCCTTGAGATCAATTATCCACCTCCAGCTAAAGGTTGCATTTGGCTGGCTTATTAGCAACACCATTTTTGTAGGAACCTACATGAGTACCTATACCTACTATCCCGCCGTCTAACACTTCGTGCATCAGGACTCAACTACCGGTTGAAAATTCCAATTAACTCTGCGGTACGATTCGATAGACTGCAAGGAGGCCCACATAAGCCTCCAGTTTCGACGCCAGTCAATGTAACCTACAGCCGTGTGTCTAAGGTGTCGCATGCCGTACGGATTGAATTTGCATGAAGTTTGTGGAATGCAGACGGGTACCCTTCTGTTAAGGATTACAAATTACCATGACGAATGGTCAAGGATTAAAATGTGGTAAGGAAAATTAAAATTTTGTAAAGAAAATAATCTCCTTTCACCGTCTAAGGAGTTTTTTTTCGTTTTGCTTTTCCGAATTTAAGGATAAAGTCTCGAGACTTGTTTCCACCGCAAAGGTGGATTTTTTGTTGTGGAATTCCTTCAAGTCATAAATTCCCTTTCTTGCTAGTCTTTGGGGAGAGATAAATTAATTCTTTGGGCATTTTTACTTAGCCGGATGAGTTTGGATTTCGCTAAGGGATGAGGCTTAATTTATTTCGGTATCAGGTGTGAATTGTTGTGAAGTCTCATCAAATGGTCGTCATCAGGTTTAAAGATATTTTTTTCTTGTTTTATCTAAAAATTTGTGAATTAATGACAATGGAAGGATGAGTCGTAAAACAAATGGCGGATTTCTATGGTAATAATTTACGTTTTAAGACTGTAGCCCTTCTGTGTTATCTTAGCCACAAAAGAGGGGTATACGCGAAGTACCAAAGCCATCCGAGAAATGGTAGAAAATTTACGCTTAATTTGAGTAATAGACAGGTTTCTGGGGACAAAGATTTTTACATGGCCAACACTATCCTGATAACACAGATGCCACCAACCATGCCATGGACTCCTGCAACGACAGCCGTTTTTTTGTAGCAGGCACCATGTTTCAGTACAAGACTTGAAAATGTCAGTTTGATACCCCCAGACTCTTGTGGATGTTCAAAAGAGACAAGAAGACTTAAAAATACTAGGTACTGATCCATTTTTGCAAGGACATTCAATAGTCTCAATTGGGTATCTATTTGGGATGTCTTGCACAGAGGACGTACATTTATCAGGTTAGCTAATAGAAATTGTCAAGGCTTCAAGCGATTTTGTATGTCTATATGTCAAGTATTCCATAGAAGAAGGTTGTATGAGGAATTCAAAGTTCAAAGAGGTATTCGGCGAAGCTGTATCCCTTTCTTCAATCAGTATTGTGGAAACGAAGGAAATCGATAGACGCTTATATCCATAGTGACAGCATACAACGTGGGAGTTGGCTGTGGATTGGACAGATTTTCCAAAAAAAATGTCCATAGTTTATCACGCGTTAACTAATGATAACAGAATACTAAAGGAATTCTATAAGGATATGAACAGTAGAACAGTAGAGAAGGAAGGCAGGAAAGCGATCCTGGAACCACATGAACAGTAGAACAGTACACAAGGTAGCACTGGAACTGAGAAAGCATTAGGGACAGTTGATAGGCATTTTTGAGCCTCTACGACCCACAAGGGGCTGCAGGACATTAGTAAAAATGACGTTTCAACTAATATGTAACTAAGTCAAAATGAGCGGCTCAAATTAACATATTCTACCTCCTCAACAAAGATGACATCTTAGCCTTGATTTAAGCACATGGAAACAAAAAGTCGGTAAGACTTGATGGGATTTTATTCGCAATTGCGCCAGCACCATACAGCAGGACATTATAGAGTGAAATTCAATACTTTGTAGCAAGTATTACACTGTAGGTCTATTTAATCCATGAAAAGCTTATCTATAGCTTATATAGGGAACTTCCTTATGTCAAGGATTCCCATTACTTTGGTATGAATGTTAGATTTTGTAAAGAAAAGTCAAGACAATGTAGCTACATATATCGACCTCCTTGAGATCAACAAAGATATTTTAATGTAAAATAAGTTCATAATAAGAGCTTCAGACTTAGAAAATCTTAAATTTCTAATTTCACTTGTAAAAATATATGTAAATTTTATAGGTACCTGGATATACAGAATTATAATTTCATTTCCAAAAAGTAAATTGTAATGTTCAGTGCTTACCTGAAAAGAGAGAAAACAAAATATAAATTAATTCTTTGTATTACGAATATTACATATTTGTATAAGGATTCTATGGAAGGAATCATGTCCTTCAACATTTCTCTTGATTGAATTATACTCTCATAATAATTTCCTTCTTGGAATGTTTTGTTGCGAGACTTTATGAATTTAACTTTCTCTAAGAAAACGCCTCTACAAAGTGCGTGTAGTCATTTGCAATTTCAAAAATGTTTTTTCATTTTCAGAATATTGTAATGAATTTGTGTCCTTCTACCTTAAATTGTATGACTATGCAGACGGACGAATTAGTGCCTGAATCAACTTGGCTATAGACACTGCTCTTTCCATAAAACCTTCTATTTATTTTCAAATTTCAGAAAAATTACAGATAACATGGTCCACATGCTTTCCACCATTAAAGGAACAGGAATCCTCCTAGCCATTCTTTTAGGATCAAGATGGGGAATATGGATGGAATCGAAAATTTAATAGATAATCAGACTTGAGAGCTTTCTGTAGATCACAAACCCAAATTGTTAGATGGCAATACAAAGTCGATCTGCTAAAAACAAGAAATAACGAAAAGTTTGGTAAGATGTTAGATGCGACAAGAGCTGTCATTTTAAATTTCATAGCATTGTTAAACTGTCAACATTCTACTATCATTGTGATGACTTTTGACAGAAAAACTACGAAATTGTTAAATATTGACTCAAATAGTGAAAATTCACTCCAAAAAGAGTGAAGACTTCGCGACACATGCCAAACACAGCTTCTGAAATAATGACTCTAGTCCGTGACAAATTTCCTGGACGAGTGTTTTCTCACAACGGGGACTTCAATTGGCTGCCAAAATCAAGTGATTTAAAACAACTAGACCTTCTCCTTTTGTGGACGCTGTGGCTCAGTGCGTTAGTGCGTTGGACTATGGAGCAAGGGGTTCGAGATCGAATCCCACTCAAGGAACACCTAAAACTTTGTTCACGACCCCACTTCTCGCGAGCTTCTGACAAGCGTTCGAGAGTACAACTGTCCTGAGAAAGCTTCTCAAATAACAAAATTGCCCTTCGGACACGGCATTAAACAGTAGGCCCCTTCCATTCGTGTAAAGAATATAACACGCACAACACAGATGGTTGTGAGAAGCTAGGCCCTGGGTCCCATCGACCTGTAGCGCCAAGTATTTTTTATTTTAGACCTTCTCCTTTCGGGCTATAATTAAGATAAAGCCAACGTCAATGATCCATCAAAAGAAGCACTAAAAGAAGATGTCAGAGATGTGACGGAAAGTTTTATCAAAAGTATGACTTTTTCTAGGCAGATAAGGTACTTCAATCCTATCCTCAGAGTTTGTACCACTTTTCATAAAAATATAGGGGGTTTCCTATTGATTTGACACCTCTTGTTGGATGACCCTTTGCAAGTACCAAACTCATGCCTTCAATTCAACCCTCAACTCCACGTAGACTAGGCACATGCAGACTAGGGAAAAACACTAGAAATCGATAGTAGTATTTCCTCTAATAACACTTCAAAAAATGCCCCATTTTCGTACTCATGGTGTTCTATATACTTGGAATGCGCATCAGTCTGAAGCACTCAAGTTAAAAGTTGTTCATGCTTTTCTTCTAGGAGGGAAACCCGTGGTTTATGAACTTTTGCTAGACCTTTTCCAAAAGTTCATTTATTCATTTAGTCCCACTTTGAGACCCTTGTATCCGTCAATCTCACTTACACACTATGTCCCAAAAAAAACTTCCCAAAGGATCAATAATTTGAATTTATGTCAGTTGTCTGGTGAAATACTTATTTTCGAAATACACTCTCTGCCAATAACAAGATCATCATCCAGACGAAAACACTTACAGTTATGGATACAAAAAAAAATCGAAAAAAAAGGATTCTCTGCAGTTCATTTATTATTTGAAACGAATCCATTTGGAAGCCCTTTACACCGGCTTACCTACCGTGCGTCGTATCAATCTAAAAATTTTATTCAAAACAAAAGCAAACAGAAAAAAAAAATCGACATTTTGTTTTTCCTTTCGACATTCCATTTTCCTATTTCACACAATCGATGATGGAGAATTTATTGGCCAAACAACCCCATCACTGGCATAGCATTCCGATGAATAGATACAAATTTATCATCGATGATTTGTGACACGGTCTATACGTCTTTTTGTTGTGCCTTCTATCGTTCGGTAAATTGTCGAATATTTTGTGTCATTTCGAAAACAAATACAGTCATTTGTTGGAATTTTTTAGAAATGCTGACGTTTTAACTCTCTAAGGATTCTCATATCCATGAGGAATGTTTTTCTTTTTGTTATGCAATGCTCTTACTGTGTCCTTTATTGTAAGCCAATCGAGTGTTGAGTAGGGGCAATTGTGTTAACGTATTGTATTTGCAGGGCTTGAAGTCAGTCATACAAATAAAATTATTGCAAAAGCGTTCAAGGGAAATAGAGACCACAAAGGTTTTCTTTCGAAACTAGATTTAGGGGGGGTAAATCCATTGCCAAATACAGGTTAATGTGGGCAGTGCGATGGTACCCGATCCTCAAGAAAGAAAACCGTCTGACGTGGGCCAACTGTAGAGGTATAAGTCTCCTTAAAGATCCTATGTGTGGTACTATGTGAACGCTTAAAACCTTTGATCAACAATCTTATCCGCATCAGTGTGGTTTTAGGTCAAGAAAAGTCCACCAACGACGAAATGATCACACTTCAGTAGAGCCTGGAGTCCTAGCAAGGAATCCTAAGCGATACCCACCAGCTTTCTACCAGCAAAGCGTTTTGACATCCCTGGCAAACTTGTCTGATTGTGCAGGATGACAATGGAGGATGGAGGATGGTGCTTCATCAATGTTCGGAAAGTTCTCAATATAGTGATTTGTGAGCATTGAGACAGAAGCGCCTAAGGTTGATGAGGGAAATACGAAGTATATGCTATTAGGAAAAAGGACGAAGAACAAGTATGTATTAACAGAATGTCACGCTCGAGGAATATACATATCTTTTCCATTGTTGAGGACTTCGGCTACCAAGGATCGGCTACAAAATCAGACCTCAAGCACTAAGCATAGAAAGCAATCTAACTCTTGCCAATCGTTGGTTCATTGGGCTTTTCGGTCCAAAGTCATGGACTATCTCAAGAACAGATGAGGCTGGTCTTTGTTTTATGAGAGAAAAATACTTCTGCTGATGTTTGGTCCCATTTCGTGGCAGCTGGATAAAGATCGTGCTGACTGGAGAGGATTATTGGTTGAGAGACAAGTCCACCCCAAACTATAGCCCCACATAAATGGGTTAAGTTTATTACGCCTTTGAAAGCCACATCCTCAGCTAAGGAACTATTCCACAATATTGTCAGTGAGTCAGGATCAGGTTTATCGAACTGAGGAGAGGTAACAAAGTGACCCTCAGTTGTACCAGGTCGTGCTAGAATATAGGATAATGAAAGTACATACAAGTTAGCGAGACATTTGGACCGCCGAATCTCTCATAAGCCCTTAGTCATTGCTGAATAAGGGAGCATCGCCTTAAACGAGAGTTTAGAAGAATAAAAAAAGAAAATAGGGCGACGAACTGGAAAAGTCAACTAGGTCTATGACAAGCTAAGAAACTTTTTGGAATTATAACCATGAAAAAGCCTAAAACCTCAACAATAAGGATAAGCACGCGTATAAGACCCTCAATAATATTTCTTGGATTTTAGGACAAGGAGAACTCAATGAAGGAATTAACCTCACCAAGGTACAGGAGGCAGTACAATAGAGCACCAGGTCACAGTGCGAATTTTGAAAACATTTTTTGGATGAAATGCAGCCTCCTCAGCGCTGGTGAAGGAGAGGGTGAAATCAAGTTGAAAGTGAGCCCACAGAGTATACACTAGACATCTTAGGGCTGAGTGAGATAATAAGGTTCTATGCTAGAAAACACCTTCTGTGCCAAGATCCGAATTAAGTCATAGAACCAGGTATTGACAGATTGGTTTAAGAGCAAAGTAAAAAGAGTTACCATCATATACATACAATGCAATAAGGAAAATTTCTATAGGAATTCAGATCACGTGGTAGGAGGTCGGCTCCTTGAAGACTGGAATGACAGCGGTGAGCAGTTTATGGGCTTCTGCACCTACATAAGTCGCTAAAAGGCAGAAATATCGTCAGACATAGCTATAGGGAGTCACCTGAAGACAAATCGAGTGAAGAGCAATCAAGGCTTGTGTTCTGTGCACAAAGGACCTCATCAGTAGGAAGAACCAAGTTCAATATCGAATGGAGAAAGAATCGCCGCACTTCTCTTAACGATTGATAAACAACCAAGTAGGTGTAATAGAAGGAGTGCCTATAATAGCAATAAAGGCCGTATTGGTGATGGGAACTTCACATACGCTTGGATGGTAAGCTCACTGGAGGAGAGAACTAGTCACCTAGACGATGGTGTATGGCCTTCTAAAGCAACAATTTCCCAGATTTTCCAGAAAGACCGAAACAACAACAGCAATCAGGTCTCTCAAGCTGAAGCAAAGCGCTTGGTATTGATGGTATGGCAAACTATTTCAGAATGATAAAGTCCTCCTTGTCACGGTACTAATCGCCTTAAGGTAACACACATACACATGTACGTTATGTTACAGCTCGAAGAGCTAAAATCCATTTGAAATACCAGACGCCATTGCCAGAAAATAAAATGGATTAAAACCGATGACAGTAAATGAAATTGTCTACTAAATAGAATCCTGGATACGAAAAGCCGTATCTGCCCATCAGCACCCATCTTAGATTGAGACTGGTCTGTGTGTAATCCGTTCGCGTGAAGTGTACACACACAGAGAATTTTACATTTCTAAAAATGGCCAGGCTGCGACAAGAAATCCAAAGTGCGAGTGCGTATAAACCTACACAAAGCAGGATTACACGACTTTCACAATATGGCTAGGTGTCCTCTCTGCAGAGGACACATTTGCAATCCATCATACTTGAAAATTCCCTCTGCTGTATGCTGTATGTTGTAAATGAATTTCCACAGATTAGGTGTGGCAGGTTTTTGGATGGCTGCTATGTGCTTGGTGTGAAGGAAAACCAGTGTTTTGACTAAGCTGACTCGCCCAGGATAGACATTTAGGCACACAAACCTCCACAAAGTGGTGGTAATCTTTTGGAATTCTATTTTTTTTCTCTCTTTCGGTTGCATGCTAACACACTAGTCTGAGTGTCACCCATCAAAGGAAGAGGTGCGATATGGTTTAGTCCTTGCAACACATCGTTAAGTTTTTCTTCTAAAACCATCACCGCGTTGGAAAAAGTGCCTCAATTTGTTGAATTTCTTAAGCAAACAAATAAATGTTTCCCGAAAGCAAACAGCAATAGTCCTCCTCCTGCCGGTTTTCGTCGTGTATTGTCAATTCAATCGAAACGATGGGGAAAATCAATGAACTGAATGAAATGTTGACATGGAAATTGCTTTCGAAAATCGAAATACAATGTCATTTGCGGAATTACGTATCCTGGCACAAGCAATTGAATGCGACAACCAGCGGAACATTTGCTAAATTAAATTGTTTCGCCGTTTCGTTTACAATTAAGCTTTGTTTGATGTTTTGTGTGTGTGTGTGTGGTAGTGGTTGTCTACGTCGTTGGGTAACCATCAGGCTTAGCTATGAAATGCATTCCGCGAAAACTTAAATATTGCCAGGATCATGCCATCAAAGCGAAGGGATATATTGCAAGCAATTAATTTAGAGCTTCGGCGGTAAAGATTCTTTGCTTCTCGGAGGATAATAAACAAATGCTTAGCATTCGTTTTGACAAAAAAATGTTATTATTCGGGATTAGTCCTTTTACTGGAGGAAGGACCGCATGGCTGGATAATGTCGCGCACCTTTGTCGGTGGTTATAGTGGGAAGACAATCCAATTAATTGCAGTTACATCTACTGTGCTAGTGGACTTAAGTCCTTAAGAGGTGTAACCTACTTTCAAATCCTGTGATAAAGTCTTATATTTCTGACGCACGGAGGATTCATAGAAGAAAATTTATTTGAACCCATCATGTATTGTACTAGTATTTACTGATTATTCAAAGAAGGTGTATGTTGCATATGGATCTTTTGGCGTATAGTGTCACTACTAACTTCTTGGAGAGCCATATACCCTCACTAGAGTTCCCCTGGGATTAGGATTTCCTTCCTTGTTTCGAGGATCATGCAATCTTTCTATGCTCTATTGGATTAAATATGACCTAAGGATTAGAGTTGGGACGGTATTTCAGATAAAATTTGGTACCTACTCAAATATTTCAGTCCTCAATTCTAAAGAATAGTTCAGGGCATGTGAAGGATATTTTTTTAAGGATAATAGGGGTGATGAACTTAATAGTAATAGCTGCAAGAGGCACTACGACTTTATAGAGATGAAATAAAGTTCAAGTTGCTTTAGCCGTGGAGGAGGAGACATTCGAAGGCCAGGCAAATCCTTTGTGGAAGTGTTTGAGTCTAGTCTAAGCAAGCATTCATATAAAATATGTTCAAAATAATTCAGTGTCCTTAAGGAATAGTAGGTACGTGTCCAACTCTCTACTACCAATGTTCTTAAGGTAATATTTGAGAGACCAATGACTGGCTGTACCGCTTGTTGTAGGAGGATTTGGAGACAGTCTAAACCTTTAGTCGTATTTTCAGTGGTTCTGTTCAGTTGAGATTTCCAATAAAAGTTTTGGTCTAAAGTTGCTCCGAAATATTCTGTTTCTTTTGAAACATCCAGTAATCCCTGGTTTAAAGTTAGCCTCTGGAGGTGTAAGTTTCTCCTCCTGGTGAATGGTATGATGAGTGTGCTTGTTGGGATAACAATATAGTCATGGACTTTGTTTAGCGGATTTTGCTTCTTTACTTTCGAAGATTACTGATATTGCCTTCTTTCCAAGGGAGCTGGCCATTTCATTGACTTTCTAGAAGTGCTAGTACTTTTGCCCGTGAATTCACAGTAGTTGGTTCCTTCCTCAGTGTTTGACTTATCTGTCTAGCCTTTGTAGCTTGTGGGTTCATTGCTCTATCTTTTTGTTGCTGAGCTTAATAACAATTTTTCTTAGAAATGGAAACTGCTTATATCGCTGCTAGGAAAAGCCAGGAGTGGTAGTTATGTATTTGAGTTATGGATCGGATTGCTTCGATGAAGTGTACGTATGTATCTCTTCTTATTCCTTCTTGGAGCCAATTTCCTTGCATATTTGTCAACCACAAGGTGGAAATGGGTCACTTCCAATGGTACCTCCATGACATGTTGGGCAATTGGACAAGGTCCCTGTAATACAGAGACATTGCCAATTCCTCTTATCCTGGTAGCCAGTTTGATTTTCGCTCAGCCAATCGATTCAAATACCATAGTTGATCTTAAAGCAGTACACGTCCACCTAAAGTAACATATATCCTCAGGATTTATCCTCTATGGTCTGGCGAAGCTTTCCTGAATATCTCCTCTGGGATGTTTCCAGATGAGTTTACTGTCTAGGATTAGCCCAGATACTTGACTACTAGTCGTTAACTTTTTTTATTCTCTGGAAGCAAATACCTTACAGTTGATGTAGTAGTTTGTCAATTCAATTTCCCAGACCTTCTGCTTGTCCACATCTTCTTACTTGAGTCTTCGTTGTTCTCCTGCTTAGAAGTTGGTACTGTGATCGAAGAATCCTTTTCGCTTCCTTCACTTAGAATTGTTTCAGGTAGCTGGAGCAAACAAGTGTATGTCCATCTGCTCGGTCTTGACAAGGAACGATGTAAGACTAGTCAGATGTGCAAATGAGTGACTTTAGGGCTTTTTGTAATAGGGCTGGAGTTATTCATCCACCCTCAGCCACTTAGAGGACTGAAAAGAGCTATTTGCCCTTTCCAAGCACCATCTGGAGAAGATTTCTGTCTATTTTTTCCACCACTCTTTTCGTGATCTTGGTATATTGGTTCTGATCCTATCGTCTATGGTCTAAAGACGGCCACGTACAAGTATTTCAATCCCATCTGCAAGAGTTCAACTCCACCACTCTTTAATGTGACCGAATTACAAAATACCCAATTCAGCTGAATTTATCCAGGCTATCGCTCATTAGTTATCCTTCGAACATATTTCCTTACACCAAACCTATGTCTATGTGCAGTCCTTCATAGGCAGTTGAGTAACAATTCTGCAACTTTTTTTTCGCTCTGACTTTTCAACAAATGAGGATGAACTTGTCTTTGCCGAGTTGCTGCATTCATTCACTCACTCACTTCACATATAGTCCTGTGTTCGGTGGCAAAGTTTTAACATTTTCCACAATTCCAGTTCTACATTTTGAAGGATAAAAGTTTTTCTGCTGCAGTAGCATTGTTAATTGCTTCCCAAAGTTGCTGCTACAATTAAACATTAGAATGGAGCGTATGTTCCTTTTTTTTTCCACTCTCTCACTGTTCACACCAAAAATGTTTGAGAGTTCCACTTCCCAGGAAGTGGTGGGTTTCGAAAAAGGACAAATTTAAAGGCTTAAAGTCGAAACTCATCACAAAATGTCCGATATCAATGGGTATTCCGGCGAGAAACTGATAAAAAATAAGAGTCCAATAAATTTGCATATTACTGCCATTCGCAGGCCAAGTGAATAAAGTACCTTATCAAGTTTCCTTTTTTCGAAGGACTACCTGGATGATTTTCGACTGTTTTGCCTATTGCCATAACTATGTTATCAACTTGGGGGTTAGTATTTACCCTCTTTATGAACCGGACCATTAAACATAAGGATTACTTCTCTTTTTTCGTGACGCCCATGCAAATCACTTGTTATATGGCCTGAGGAGTCGAAATGGCACCCGTGGGATGGAAGAGTGCTGACAAAAAAGGATACTTTGGTCCCCAAAGGGCACTTTAAAGTGTTTATTAATATTTTTGTGTTGTGTGTTGTCTTTCTTTCTGTTTTTTTTTTTTTTTGTGAACTCAAGGGTGAATCTACACAATTTGGTTTGGGGTTTTTGGTAATCAGTTAATTGGTGGTGGTGGGGGTATCTTGTTTATACATGGCCAGAAGGAATCTAATGCGAGAATCATAATTTGAGCACCTTTCCTTTGAACTATAGGTACAGGAATGATTTCTAGCAGTACATAGAGGATTTGAAACTTGTCCAGTAATTATGGTTTCTCAATTGATTTTCTGGATGGCCTTGTTTTTAACGTCAAAATTTTGAGCAGGTATTGTCTTGAACTATCACAAAGAACCAACATTTATTCGACAACACAAACAGTGCGAAGTTTGACGAAGACTAAATAGACCTCAATTCGAAAAAGACAGACAAGATGTTTAATACAAGATACCTAAGATGCAACTTATATCGAACAATGAACTGAAAAGACAAAATAAGTACTTTAAGCCACAAGGACTTTCGGGTAAAAATTTGATTCAAAACCAGAAAACATCCACAAGATCTACTCTGACATCCCAGGAGTCATCCTCACATATGTACGTCTGATTGATTTCGTGGTCTGGTACTGAAAAAGCCAAATATATGAGCACCCTTCCAGCGATGGAACGTCTAATGTGCCACCCTCTCGAAACAGTGGTACAAACTGTGACATTTTAAGTCCGGCTTATACATCCCTCTTCACGGATGGATCAGAAACGGACGAATGTAGTGGCAAAGGAATATAATTAAAGGAACCATTAATTCCCCCGAAGGTATAGCTTCCGAGCCACACAATTGTGCTCCAAGTAGAAATATATGGATTCACCAAGGTCTTGCGAGACCTATCCACTATGTGTTGTAATAAATACAGTCAATCAGCCTCCAAACTCATTACTTCAATCAGGACTAAATCAGTATAGGTCAGGTGATGCCAAGAGGAACTTAAGCTTGAGGCACAGCTGCACAATCTGCTAAATTCCGAAATGAAGTCAGAAAAGGCTCTGAATGAACCTAATGAAAAATTACGTATCTCCAAATAGTTATTGGCCCAGCATAAGAAAAAAAAGGACTAGGAGGACTGCTACTTTACATAGGCATCCTCACAGGCCACAACTCAATGACGGCTCACTTTAGAAAAATCAGATTCGATACGTATGAAGGGGCTGTGCCGACAGAGATGTAGGAATTTATCAAATTTATCAAAAATCTTCGTTGAGGACCTTTTACTGCGTATATCTTGGGAGTGTGTGCATTGGAGGCTAAGAGAGCCTTTCACTGACTCCAGGTTGATTGACAGAAAAATTTACGAAAAAAATGCTTTCAATCTCAATATAGTTCAGAGACGCTGATCTTATTTCGGATAGACAGCTACGGAGGCAATGCAACATTCAAGAAAGAGTCATCACCCCAACAGAAGTACTCTCTTCTTGAAAGAAGTCCATTGGGGAAAGATGGAGACTTAAATCTCAAATAACTCTGTGGATCGAGACTGATACTCACGTACGCAGAGATGGTGGACTCTCATAGAGCAAGCTGCATTTCGTGAAACAAGGTCCAGCCTGTCTTTGTCTACTAAGGCACAACTCACGACCTTCTTGATGTATTTAAAAAGCGATTCCACCGGTCGCCTTGAAGCTACTTTACAGTGACAGAACTTCCTAATCAACAGTCCTTCCCTCGAATAAAGATGTTTTTTTTTAGATGATGAGTCTGACGTCTCAAAAGTCAAGGATGGAGTTGGTGAAGTTGTTTTCTCCGACAGTTTTGATCTTAAGCTCCCCATCAATCAAAAAAAAACCTGATAATCGTCTGAGATATCCCCACCTTTTCAAACAATAAAGCAGCTTCCAAATCCTTGGAATGGACCTCTACAAATTCTTTAGTATTTCTAGAATCTCTAATGAAAATGGCTGATCAGTTCAATGCTGGGTGCCTTGCTGGGTAGAGAGCTGGGTAATTGTGAACTCGTTAAAATAGAACCAACTATACCCATCCTGCTGGACAGACAGACGGACCTTAGGACCTTTAGGACCTTACAAATCTGAGGTGGACATGGGAACTAACATGTTCTATCGACCTAGCACTGACTAATAGGCAAGCATTTTACGAGACTAGTCGTTTTTGCAAACGAAAAAGTTGTATGGATCAAGAAGAGGTAGACACTATTAGAAGCCTTTCATAAGAGCGATATAGGCTATCCGATAAACCCACATATTAAGACCCTCATAAGCTTCATCGGAGTCTTAAAATAGTTTGACGAGATTCTAGAGGGGAAAGGCCTCCCAGAGGACCTTAACCGGCAGCCACTTCAACCAAACCATACCATAGAGCCCGCAATTTTTAATAAATTTTATATTTGCTCATTTCAGGTAGGACGAGTAATTCTGAATCATCCTTAACATAATTGAATTAATATATGTATGTACGCAGAACAATTTATTAACATTCTTATCAGCAATAACACGAAATTGAATAAATCAATGCGTAGCTTGTACCAAAAACCATAATTACAACTTATATCTCGTTTCCTAAAATTTCGAGTTTAAATGGTCAAAAGTGTATCGAACAGATGCATCAGGATATATGTATTCCAACAAAATTTTACAATTAAAATGTAGAACCGAATTGAGATACCCGACTGGCAGGACCCACGACCAGCATGCACCATCATCCAAAAATATAATTTTCCTATCTACCAACAGCATTCGGATGCGAGCCAACCATGCCTGTGTAGTTATTCGGATTTAATTGAGAAGTTTAATCACGTTTTGTAATTAATTCGAAACCAATATTAGCAGCCGAATTTTATGAAATTACCATTCGATTTTGACTGAGAGTATCATTTCCTAACAGCGACTGGTATCACCGATGTCCAGCCGATGGGTGGTTTGTTGGATAATGAATTAGATACAAATAGTTTTAAAATGAAATGTACTCGAAGCAAATATTAAAGTTTAACAGTAACAAATCATTTCACTTCAAGGACTTCTTAACAAATGTAACAACATACAGCCACAGATACAGAATGTTCCTCCCCCGTTTTGTAGACACATTCGATTGTCTGATTTTATTTGTCTGTGCTATTTGCGGAATTTATAAAATTTGTATGAACACACTCATGAAATGTGTTGCCGGCACGAAAGCTTTTAAAGTAATTGATCGTTCAAGCTGTGTATATGGTGTCTTGGTACTGGTAATCGTACAAGGCAAGGCGCGCAAAGGAGGCGCTAAATTCGAGGGCAATAAAGAACATTTTTATGCTTGCACAGGACTCGCAGTATGAGTTTGAAATTTTTTTCTTTTTTTGGTTTTTGTTTTTACAGTCGAATAAAGGTTGCCGTGTTTGGTTCTGGGATTTAAGTGGTTCTTAAAGATTTACAGCCATCAAAGAGCTGGTTTCCTGTTTCGTTTCCTTTGAATTTAATTAAGGTCAACGTGTGATGGTTTTCCTATCAATAGGGGTTTTTTTTGGGTTTATATCTGTGACCATAATCGCCACGTTATCCACACAGTTTACTGGGTGGACAAGTTTCCTTTGATGACTGACAAAGTTTTCGCGAAAGTTTTGTAAAAGGGCGTCGACAACCTTATGGTATCTATTATCTACAGTATCTAAGTGCGTGTTAGCACTAAAATTTTGGCTAAAGAGTTTGTTGACAACTAACGAATATTCGTCGTTAAGGGCTTTTTGTAGTAAGTGACCAACTGTTAACTGGTAGGAAGGTTGTTAAACGATATCGGATAGAAGAAAGGGACAAGTAGGGAGCAGATGAGGTAGGTTTTTGGAAGGCTTTTGATGACCCATACATATACGGATGGTAAAAATCGTTATTAGAATCAGAGAAACGAAGCTTTGTATCAAGGACCTATAGCCTCTGGAGGCTGAAAAATTCCAAAGCAAACGAGTTACGATCTTAAGTCTATGTACTGATGTACTGATCACGTTGGCTTCATGGGCTGCAGGAGGTATGAACATTAATAAGTTCTTTAAACAGGAATACCTTTAATGGATTAAGCGGTTTATGAAGGCAAAGTCAATCCAAACAGGCCAACCATGTTGATGTTTCGGACAGATCATCGAAATAGAGATCTATAGGGCAATCCAACCTAACCTTAACCCTTTGAAGTATGCACATTCACATGGTTAAATGGCAAATAAGGAGATTAATAAGTAGGAATCGATACACGCTCAGACAGGATGCTGAAATAGTTAAAATTCACTACAAAATCGGTGAAAATATCACGGAAACGTTTCATAAAATTTATACTTCTTCTGGTCATCACCAAGCCTTCTCTCACAGCCATCGTAAGTTGAATCGATAAATATGAATCTATTGGATAGCTTGTTGATGTGAAGACTAGAAGATATCACCGCCGTAGCTGAGAGTCGAAGTGAAAAGCCACGTTTGTCCTATCCTATCTTCAACCACTTTAGGCCAGGTATTGTAATCCATTACTAACCTCAGAGTCTGCACCTTAGGCTAAGATCAAAATGTTGCATCTATGAAGGGCAACTTGATCGCAGAGTAGAATAAAGTACAAAAAGACCTGGTCGAGCAATAGAGCCTTGTGGGACCCCAGTTTTTATAACAAAAATGTCTAAAAATACTCAAAGTAGCTGTTGATACAAAAAAGGTCTCAAGTCACTGTAAATTATGCCCAGAGATACTTGCAGATACTCTTCTGTTTCTTTGGGAATTTGGTAGCAATGGATGATTGTTCAACCATTTCTTTCTTTTCTAGGGAATCGATTAAAATGCCAATGTAGTTCCAAAATGACTTGCATGTAGTTCCTGGGGAATGCAATTTTCTGGAAATGCCCCGAATAACACGAGACCGAAACATGCCATTTGAAATCGATGCTGGTACATACTTTGTTTGCAATGGTAGCACCAAACGCCGACATAAATCCATCAATGACAGTAGTTGGCGTTAGCACTTCCAAAAGGCTACACAGACACCAATTTTACGGCGCTTCCAAGGACACGCAATTCACCACCACTTCACTGAGAACTACAC
Source organism: Xylota segnis (assembly GCA_963583995.1). Lineage (NCBI taxonomy): Eukaryota > Metazoa > Arthropoda > Insecta > Diptera > Syrphidae > Xylota > Xylota segnis. The sequence continues at coordinate 8,237,009 of OY757238.1, forward strand.
GCACTGCTGTATGTACTGCCACCGTTCGAGCACGAGAATGTTTTCCCAATGACATTGTCTTTTCGTTTATTGTTTGTTACATCAACATCAGCAAAATGGAAGCATTCCATCCTCCTGGGTGTATTCACTTAAGTTGCAGCCAATTTGGAAAGACACTTAAGCAGCAGCTCAGCATCGTAAGGCACAACGAGAGTGATATTAAACCAAAAGAACTTTATTCAGCGTTCGCATAAAGTCTAAGCTCTAAGGCAATGTCTCAATGAGTTGATGCAGTCATAGCTCATGTCCTTTTACGAGAGTACCTACATATTTATTTAAGTTTGACACTGACATAAAATTATGGCATGTGTTGGTGTGAAAGTATGTGAACTTTGCGAGGAGATTTTCTTGTCTCTAGGGATTCGCGCTCCATATTTGAATTGTAAAAAAAAGCTCCTCTTAGCACCTCATTTTGGATTTCCTTGAATAAATAGCATTGAATTCATTAAGCATTCTTCATCCTTGTCGCGAACACAATCGTAATTCCTCCATTTCAACCCACTTAACACAGACACACTGTGTAGCATCACACGGAATCCTCTCTGCTCCTGCTCGTCCACGGCCAGGAAGGAGTCGACGAATTAATTTTGCATAATTAAATTTTTCAGTGAATGATGCAAAAGGTGTGGTGTCCTCTTGGGAATGAATCTCATTTGTTTGTCAGAGGAACCTCCAACATTAGTGTTTCTGGTAAACATCGGTTGTGTTGGAATTTGAAAAGCAACCGTGTAAGTGGTGCTTTTTTGTATGATACAGGTTGCGCGTGAAATTCTAGTAAAATTAAGGACGAAAAAGAATGAAACATTTTCAAGTGTACTTAGGGTATTCTGTGTTGACAACAAACAGGTGCGACTGGTGTGAATTACAAAGAGTTTTCATTTTCCTGTTAAGGATATGGTTTTTGTGTGAGGTTTTATTTTATTTTTTCTTGTCTCGGTTTAAATGCAGTCTTTCGAGCCAAGAATCGGCTTTGTTTGGATAGTCCTTTGTCATGGAAATTCTTGCTTTAGTGTAGTTCAAGCAGAACACTTGAAGATAGTAAAAGTATAGTAGATAAACGGAGAGGATAGTGGCACTACATCGTATGAACTGAGTGGTATAAGTATTCGAAATGTTATTCGAAAAAGAGGTTAACCGATTCTTTAAATAATTTATAGCTACGACTACCTATGAATGGATACTAGTTCACAGAATGGATACTAGTTGTGGCAAAGTCCATAAGTAGGCATAGTGTAGATTCAGACTCCACTTAGGGCTTTCGAAAAGCTCGAAAAGCCTATAAGAGGTTAGTTGGTCAGATTAAATGTCTGAAGATGTCAGGTTGAGAGATGAAATTTTCATTAAAACCTTTCGGCTAAAATGCAGGCTCGCTGAGTCTGAGAAAAATAGAATATTTCTGGACCGAAAAATGTATGAAGAACGTATACGCCACCGATCCAGACACAGACATCCTGAATGTAGCATCCCGCGGCTCAATTCAAGCCAGAAATTCTGTTTCTGTCCATGAACTCGTCGCTGATGGTGTGTATCATTAACAAAATCCATAGATGCTCAGCAAAGAGTTCTCATTTCAAATTATAAATGAACCTTAGTTCAATAGGATTCATTGAGCTAAATCCTTCACCAGACCATAGAAACTTCTAGTGGTGTTGTAAGGAGAACACAATTTTTATAAAAACTCTGAAACAAGTCGAAAGATATCTCTGACATCCTACCAATGGTCAGGAAGCCCAAATAAAGTCATCACACTTTTTTGTTTGAAATTCAGCACTTGTACAGAGTTCTCTGTCTGGAAATCATGCACATTTGACATGTACATGCTGTATCCTTTCTGTTTGCATTAGATAGCGCACAATCCTTTGATGAAAATAACAAAAAAAAATGCTAGTCCCCATCCATCTGGTGGAAAAAAAGATGACAACCATATCAAACTTAGTTTCACCTTCAATAAGCTTCAAGTCAATTGTATGTGAATGTGTCGCAGAAAATCCTTTAAGCCACAGAGACCGGATTTGAGTGCAAATCCCTTCTCACCATAGAACCGAAATGACGTGGAAAATCTTTGATTTGATTGTTGCTGATGATGAAAATCGATTTCGGAAAAAGCTGCCAACGTGTTAGGCGAACTAACACTGCACGTCCTTGCTGAATGAGCTAAGAAGGAATCCTTAAAACGGAAACTTGTGAATTGGATCATATTTCCTGCCAGGGATATTTAGTTCTCCGGTTGAATACCTTTTTTTTTCCTTGGTTTAGTTTTGCTTCTACAATCTTTTCATGCCTTACCAATCCCTAGATGGTGATGAAACTAAATTTACGGAACAGTGGTTAAGCTTGTAGTTAAGGAAGGAGGAGGACTGGTGGTCCCCCACGTTTAAAACGATTCGATTTTGTAAATAGAAAGTACTTCCGACTGCAACTACTTGGAAAAAGGATATACCACCTACCAACGTATTGATGTTAGTTAAATTACTCTCATCAGTGTACCTGCATTGTGCTGTGCGCTCTAATTGAATGCTCCTGCCAGGCGGTGATTTTTATTTGAAAATGTTCTCCTTTACTTCACCATGTCCTTTGGTGGCATTAGTGCTTAGCCGAAGGGAAGGGACCGCATTTTAACAAGCTGTTGCCAAACACACATACAGAGAGGAGATGGCATTTGTTGATCCGTGATTTCCGTCCATCATCATATGCGCTTTCCTTGTTACCCTGTTCGTGCTGAAGATAAATGATACTTAGCCATCATGAGCTTCGAGAGAGAATACTGTGGAGTACCATTGCACGGGTGAGTCAATGACCAAAGCAAATGGTGGATGGATGGCTTAAAGTATAGACGTCCTTCAATGTCAACTGATTGCAGTGCATTTTGGTGTTCACTTGAGTGAATTAATGGCAACCCAGGATGTGGTTGTATTTGTTTTGATTCGTAATGAAGTTCAAATGAGAAAACCCTGTAATAAGGCAATATGGCTATGATTCAAGGCATCGTTCGTTTGGTCTGGGACGAGATGGGACTCTCACGGAAGACGCACAACGCATTCGATGGACGATTGACAGGATGTTTGTTGGAAATCCGAAAGCAGTGCAACAGTGTAAGGAGTTCACTGATCACGATGTCGGGATGTCATTGAACCAAATCGACTAAAAGCGATGGTTGCATCCGACATTCTGAATGTGCAATCTTTTAGGTGAAAGGGTTTTGAAAAGTGCCACGATAGGAATGACATCCGCAGGATTTTGAGGAAAACAATTGGCAGCTGCCTTCAAAATCGGAACGAAGGCTATTCGAAACAGCAGGAAATAGTGGTAATTAATGGAATCAGATAGAGGCAGTGATCCGGTTAATGAATAAATCCGCTCCTACAAATGAATTTCACTTTATCGACCTTCAAAGCCACATATGCGGCATTCATCATCTTGAGCTCTACATGCCGATGGGTGAGAATTCGGGACTCCAAACATGTACCCAATTTCGGCAAGGGACAGATGCAATTGTTAACATGTGAGGCACTATCTTCAACAAATCTGTCCAGTTGCCGAGATACGAGAATGACGTCGAGATCCTGGGTCACTTGTAGCGCCCCATTTCAGAGGATTGTAACTTAAATCAAGAATCAAGTGAAACGAGTTGGTCTTGAAATAATTGACAGTATTTGGAAGCAGGAACTACTAAGTGGTTAAGAAGTTTAAAACAAGCAAGTAGAGTAGATATTGAGGACTTTCGTCATATGCGAGGAGACTAATGCAGCCGGAGCTCCAACAAGTCAAAACATTCTAATTACACTGACTCGGCCACATCGAACGAAAGCGCCATCATCCTCCAGCAAAGAGAATCTCCGAATCGCAGCTCTCTGGTTCGGGATGACGAGAAAGACATAATCTCGGTTTTAAGAAAAATGTTCGTCTCGTAAAAATGTATAAAAAAATAGGTTACGTATACGCCACCGATCCAGAAATTGAGATCTTGAATGTACCCTCCCGTGGCTCAAGTCGAGCTAGAAATTCTGTTTCTGCACACCGTACGCATCAACGAGTCAAGCTGGAGTCTCGCTGAGACTGAAAAATACGAAAAATTTCTGCACCGAAAAATGTATGACGAAATGGGTTACGTATACGCCACCGATCCAGAAACCGACATCTTGAATGTAACATCCCGTGGTTCAATTCGAGCTAGAAATTCTGTTTCTGCACACCGTAAGCACCAATGAGCCAAGCTGGAGTCTCGCTGAGACTGAAAAATACGGAAAATTTCTGCACCGAAAAATGTATGACGAAATGGGTTACGTATACGCCACCGATCCAGAAACTGAGATCTTGAATGTAACATCCCGTGACTCAATTCGAGCCAGAAAAACTCTGTTTTTGCGCATCGTAAGCACAACTGAGCTAAGCTACAGCCTTGCTGAGTACCCATGTGGTACTACCATAAACTTTTACTGGGCTAAGTGTGGCTTCTCATATGGTCTGTCGCGACGTAGCTACTCACTGTTGTCCATATCCATACCAAGGAAGTCTTATAAGTTTTAAGGATCGAGCTATCGCGGACACAGTTGGCAGTTCTGTTTGATTTAGAGATGTTCTTCAAGGACACCTTCAGCTCGGACCAAACCATTATGGCTGTAATGACATTTTGTAAATGTAGTGGAGATTTCCAAGATCCTGTGATGTCACAGAGGGCCTAGAGAATCAATCGTAGAATGCTTGGTTACAAATCAATCTATTCTATACACTTAACTAATCTTCGAAGTATAAATAGGGTTTCCCATATTTAGAAATAATCCCAACATCTCATGTTATTTTTCAAAGGATTAGATATATACACACTTCTATATCTTCAAGGATTAACGAGCTAAGACACGGTTGACAAAAATAAATATCTTAATCGCAGCTGAGAACTTCTTCCTGTTTTCCACATACGCGTAAGCTTCATAGGAACTCGCTACGTTCTGTCCTCATGTGAGCGCAATTAATTTTCGTAATTATGCGCCGAAAGTTTCCCTCATTTCCCCGCTCCGTCTACCGGGAGCTATGCCAAGGTAGAAGTTAAAATTAATTATTATCAATAACTCACACGTCCTACACCGAATGCTGAGGGCTAAAATATATTGACGGTCATAAGTTTCGTAGGAAATCTGGAAGTCACATAATTGCGCTGAAGCTTTCGAAGTCAAGTGTTGAAAACTCATTAAAGGCAACGGATGCATGCCATTTGTAAAATATTTCGAATGAGGTGTGTTACTTGGGGTACGACTACAACAGTGTGAGCCTATTCTAATCTACAAGCTACCAGAGAAGGATAGTCGTTTGAAAAGGATTCCAATTCTATGGGTATTTATGAGAACCTTTTTCAAAATTTGTTGACGTAGCGACCTAATGTAAATAAAAGTTAATTTTTTTTTTCTGTTTTTTTCAAAAAATCGGATTTACCTTTAACGAACTTGTATTGAGTCTCAAGGTAATGAGATAAATCCTCTTTTCATTATTGTGGATGAAATGGACTTGTCTGGTGTCCTTCTTTGTCCTTTTATGGATTTAACTAAAATCTACAATCTGATTATGAGATACAGTTTTGCTGGTGAGAGATTAAAAGTCATAGTAATGGAGATTTTTTTTTTTTTTTGAGTCCTTCCAGTCAGTGAGGAGGGGAAATAAGTCAATTAAAATGTTGTCCTTTTTCATCTATGTATGTACCTTTGAAAAGATTAAAGTAGGGTGAATGGTCCTTTTGGAGAAAGTGGGCAGCTTTATCGACTTCTTGTCCTTGACATGATATGCATACATTATTCAGCCATGTCTGTCCATCCGTCCATTTGCATTTTACCAGACATGATGGTGTAATGACACTCACTTAGAATGCGACACAAGAAATCAAAAACAAAGTGTTCCAGCGGGCCAGGACTTTAATGTAGAAAAAGATTTGAGATTACCTCTGCCCATTTGACTTAGATATCTTATTTTCAAAATTTGGTATGCCTATTTAAGTAAGGCACATCAAGTAAGGCTTATAGTGCAGGACCCAGACACTGTAGACCGAAGGACTAGGGTATATGTGAAGGAACTACCCAATATGGACAAATCCACATGTTTATCTTACAAATACAAATCTTCCTAATCGCCTACAATGCACAGACACAGAATTGCTGGCTTGAATTGAGCAAAGAGATGGTACATTCAAGATGTGAGGATCGGTGGCGTATGCGCAACCTATTTGTCTATACATTGTGAGGTACAAAAATTCTCTACCTATATCAAATCCATGTGGTGATGAACTTTTTTGAGAGAGGATTTTGTTTTTAATCGACTTAGACAGCTGAATCTCAAGGATCTATACTGAAACCTATAATAATGTCACAAAAACAAAGTGTTTTTCACTAAGGACATAACAATTTCTTATTTTAATACAAACACATTCTTAAGCTTTTCTTATAATTTGTCTACACCAAAACATAAGTCAAGATTAATATTTTTGTTGATGATAAAGTACACGAATGAGCAACAATTGAATATCTTTAAAAAATACTACCAAAATTCTTAATCAGTAGTTGCAACTTTAAAAGCGTGAGTTATATCATTCCATGCCTCTCACAAGGATTCGTAATCTCTCAGCTTACAATGTGGACATACAGATCTTAGCCTACATCCTTACAAAACCAAATGATCTCAAGAACTGAAGCCTCCTGACCATTTGAAGAGCCGCAACTCCTCCGAGTGGGCTTAGCAAAAGTCTGAAGAAAATCCGGAATTTCATCGAGAAATCATTTTCAGCCATGAAGCTAGTTTTTGGCTCAATGGCTTTGTCAATAAGCCGATTATGCGCTATTGGATAGGAACGAAGTCACATGTGGTTCAAGAGACTCCATTGCGTCCACCAAAAGTGACCGTGAGCTGTAAGTATAATGTGGGATGTGTGATTGTTCGTCGATGAAAATGGTCGCCATGTTACGGGCAATGGAGGTCACAATTATGTGAAGACAATATTTGGCCAGAATTACGTGAAAAATTTATAGATCCAAAAGGATGGTGCGACATGACCATTCAACTTGATATCTGAATTATTTTGTGTTTTATTCAAATTTAAAATTGTTATGCCCTTATTGCAAAAAGCTTTTATCTAGCAGATCAGTAATTCAAAAACAAAAGGACCAGAACGTCCTTCAAGTACTAGCTACTAGTGGAAAGCAAACAATTATAAACCAAATCGCATCTAATGATAGATTCAAAACTTACTCAAGGTATGAAACGGTCTTCCTAGAGTTTAACTAAATGTTATTCCAAATGTTGATCTTTAAACTTCATTAGAACTTCCTTATCCTTATCTGAAATTACAGCCTAAGACTGCATAGCAGCAATTTCAATTTAAGCGAAAAAACTTTCTCAAACATCCCAGCAATATACATTTATACACCCCAACACACGAGACCTTAACAAACTAATTCCAGAGTTTCCCACACAAAATAAACAAAATGTACTTTGCATTGGCTTTTGTCCAGGACGTTCCCCGCCATCTTATCGCATACTCCTCATCAAAATGAATGGAAATTAGGAACCATACCTCCACTTAGGTAAACAGAAATAGGTACTCCCAGACATTTCGAATCCAAGGATGCATTGGAATCATAGAAAACAATAATGAGCTGCACTCGATAAGGTCCTGAAAGCAAGTATATTCCGAAAGGTTAATTGGAATGATGATTGTTGTTGAATCTTCGAAAATTTCATTGTTTTTTTGGAATGCTACAAGTATCTGTCTGAAGTGGTGTATCTATTGGATCCTTGGGGGAGAACACTCCACTCCAAGACAGGGAATATCCTCTCTCTTTCTCTCTCTCATTTATGAGTATAAATGATAAAAATTTAATCGTATCGCAGCTATCTAATGGTATCCTTAAATTAAATTTTTCCCTTCGAGCCTTTTGCCTTCCGGGGCATGGAGCACGGCTCGGCAGTAGTGGGAAGGATACGATTTCACTGTCTCCTTATCCAGCGCCGGTGGTGCCTTCCATGATGGGTTCCTTTTATACTTTTGTTTTATTTGCTAATACCGAGTACGGTATCAAATGGCTCCTGTTTTTTTGTCTGTAGTTTCCGCAAGTCTTAACTAATTCGGTCGAGTTGCCTTATTCAATTCCTCAGACTTGGTTCTTTTTTTTCAACGCTTTCCCCATCCCGTCTAAGTCCTTATAATTTGTTCTGTTCTTCTTCTATGAGGCAGTGCCCAAATCGAAACGGAAGTAGAGTGTTAGTTGAATAGAATGGGGCCATAAAAGTCGGCATGGGTAGCCGATGAAAATGAGAATGAAAGGATGAGTTGGGATTTGGTCAGGGCGGTCGGTCGGTCGGACGGGCGGCTGGTTGGTCGGGCAGTAGGCGAGCAAACTGCTATTATATCGTAAGGAGCCGTAGGCTTTTAAGTTCTGTTTGGATTTAATTTGATTTCACTTGCTTTTGGCTTCGGTTCTCTTTGATTTGGAGTTTCTTTTTTTTTCATTCTTCCTTGCGTTACTTTGTTTTTCATTGTATTGTTCGGTCATTCATTACAATACAATAACCTTGTATAACTAAGTTGCTTTTAAGCAATCTAAAGTTTTTTTTTATTTCTTGTTGTGTTCTGAGTATCTGTAGATATGTTTTGAACTTTACTTTTGAAGTTTATAGTGGTTTTGGGGAAGTTGAAAAGTTTTTCATTCACGCAGACACTGAAAAGAAGGGGCGCGGTTCATAAGCGGAGGAGGTATTCCGGTTTTCGGAAAAGGCAGGATATGAGGATGATGTATGGCAACTAATGGAGCGGTCAACCAGAAAACAAAGTCTGAACCACGTAGGCACATTACTTGGGAGTGAAGGACTCGAGTGTGTATCTTCAAATGTTTGAGGTTAAAGAGGGTCTATTTTTAGAACTGTGTCGTTTACTGAAAAATTAAAGTAAGGCAATGGGTATATGTGAATACTGAGTACTGTTCAGAAAATGTTGAAGCAGCAATCTCTTGGACGGAATGTGCTCTAAGTGGTACAAGCAGTGCTATCGCAGAATGGCTGTAGCTAGCTACAGCTAAAAGTATGAAACATAACCTTATAACAGCCAATAAAGGTACTGAACCAGCTTTTGAAACTAGAAATAGGGAGGAAATTTTTAAGATATGACCTTACCCAGGTACTCCAAGAGATTTCTTACGGAAGATTCCTATTCAGACAATTAAATTTCGTTCAGAAGGAGCTGAGATCCACTAAAACTATAGAGCAATCCTAGGGAAACTGATTGGGATATCTTTGACAGGGATATGGTACAGAAGAGCAAGGTTTTGTGGAAGGATCTGCAGACATTGATCGGAGAGCCGGAATGAGAACATCAGATTTTAATGAAAGTTTAACAAAGCCAAGCTATGACTTCCACCGTGGACTGAAGAACTAGCTCACATTAGGAGAAGAATTGGAGAACTTAGGAATGCTGCCAAATCTTTTACAAGGACAGTCATGAGACTCAGAGCAACACTCTTGGCAACACTTCTGTAATGAAATCTGCCAGATTGAGGAAAGTCTTCTTAGGAGAATCAACAATTTTAGGTTCTCGCAGGAATTAGAACCAAAACTGGACTGAGTCTTGCTCAGATTTCTAAGACTGCTGTAGGAATGATAACAGAAGAAACAATTTAGCGGTTGAGATGTCTCCCATCAAAGTATTTAGTATTTCGAGAACTACTTTTCAGTAGTGATGGGGTAGTAGACCCAGTAAGTGAAGCACTTAATCTTTAGTACTATTGATCCTATTTGATGTACCCTTTCTCCCTATGGGCAACATGATGGGTTTACACTGACCTGAGTTCGGCAAGGAGTGGTTTAGTTTATCTCCGTTTAGCCAACCCACTTACCCACGTAACCAGTTATTGTCTATCATTGGGTAGAGTTTGTACTAAGAATTAACGTCCTGTCTATATTGATGGATATGGAGGATAGTACAGAGTCAGGTGCCTACTGTCAGACGCAAAATATTATTCGCATTTTGTTGCAGTTTTTGTATGGAGTTCCCGGAGCTGGATCAAGGATCTTATGCCTTACATACACCAATGAAAGATGAATTGGTTTCTGACTTAGTTGGTTTTGAAGGCCTCCAACCATGTTAATACGTATTATTTCGTTCCTGACCACTAGTCGTATAGTGAAACGAGAACACGAGTAATATACATACACGTATGTATGTATCTCCAGTCAATTTGCAAATTTGGAGTTTCTAGGTAGTTCTCTCTGTGACAGTGGAACTATATCAGACTAGAGGTGGTGACCGATGGTAGAAAGCTGCAGTGAATCAGAGAGAAACACATTCTTACCATATAACGATCCATTTCAAAACGTGTTCTACTTTATTTGATTGAGTCCAGATATTACACTTGCATGATCCTAACCAAGCAAAAAAGACTTGTGCCCTTTCGTACAGCTATACAATCTTCAAAAAGACACATATCTCCACTATTGCATTCGCAAACGTACTTCTACTGGACTCCCACTAAGATCTGATCCTTCCCATTCCCCTTTCGTTTCAGTCTAGAGCGCAAACAACCACACAAGAAAAGAAAAAAAAACCAAATCAGTTTCAAAAGCAAAGTAAAACCATTTTTTTTTTCATCCAATCTGTTTCCAGACGTGAAGTCTCACGCTCTCCAGAGGTTAAACACTATTACTTTACCCTTCTGCACAAATTATCCTTACAATTCCAATTTCTATCTGATTTTTCAAGCTCTATCGTGACAGGTGCCTTGAGAGGATTTTAATGGATACTTCAGTGTTTCAAAAGATACACACAGTATGAATGTAGATACTACAGTTAATGGAGAGCACAAATCTACGATATGTTCTCCATTTATTTTCAAAACGAAACTGCTGGAGTAATTAAACGTCGATTAAAGTGCGGCAGAATGCAATATAGGGAATGCAGTCATAAAATTTTTTGATTGGGTATCTACTGCTCTAATCGCGTTTACATTTATTTCCTTGGCAAGTGGAATGGCATGGGTATAAGGTCTTTTCCCTTCGTTCCCCAGCTACCACCGGGATGAAGAACAATTAGCTTTAGACATTGATACACAAGTCGTACTGTGTCCTATCATTCATTCATAATCCTCATCCAATTACATGTATCTTCCATCGCGCATTTGACAAAATAATTCGTAAAAGCAATTTCTGCATGTGTATGCCGAAATAATTTATTCAATTACCAAGACACAAGACAACAAAAAAAGAAAAAAACTGATCCCATCAGTTATCATTGCAATAGATGTCGCTTGAGACCACTTTTCATGGCAGCGCATAATAAATAATACTGTTCTGGTAATATTCCGCCGAATATATCCCCGCGTCTAACGAAATAAGGACTAATTTGATGTAGAACATGGAATCTTATTTCAATTCGTACACACGCACCATCATACAGATCCATATGTATCTATATTTAGACATAAAAATCTTTTTATCTTATTACTGCTTGATATTATTAGGAGTGGCATATACTCGTGCACCAGCAATAGCAATATTATATTCTATGAATTTTTTATTCAATTCACCTATAGATGGTTCTTTATCTCTAATTGTCTTGTTATAAATATACACACGTAAGTATATGACTATTGGAAGGTATGTACATATTATATTGGTGGCGTGTATGGCAGGGATAATTTATTAATAAGGAACAAAAGTATCTTATGCCAATAACTCTGAAATTATCTTGAAAGGAGATACTCTATTTGTGTGGAATACGAGCATATTTAGGTGTCCTGGATGAACACTCAATCACTATGAACTAACACGATGGGTTAAGGATGAACAAAAGTGTAACGTCCTCGAAATAAACGGACTTTTATTTACCACATATTTCAAGTAATTGCTCTTCCTTGACTTTGACCATACGACGAAAGGATATCCCCATTCACAACGACAAGCAAGATGTAGTCAAAGCAATCTTTGATTGAAAAATAACCTGCAAAATAGTAGGAAGCTCATATTTCGAAGTTTAGGTGACTTAAGGACTTATGGCATTCAAACCAATCATGATACAAATTTTGATCAACTCCAGGCATTGTGTTCACCAGTAAAACTCGTTGTTTGCAAGAAATCTCCTAGCCTGCAGGTAGTTGTACAGATGATCTAAATTCGAGTTTTGGCATTATATCTGTTGCGAGATACAATACCGAAACCTTGAGGTTTGATGGCACATAACCAGCAATGAGTACGCTCGATCTTAGATGGTCAGACTTGGAAGGGTTCAAGTGCCCATAGAGTACGATTAAAAAAAATCATGAAATCATTAAATTTAGGATACAAGTTAAGAATAGGGATAGGGATACTCTCTGACCAGAACCTTCGGATGAAGCAAGGTTAGGATTAGTGAACACGGATACTTAAGGTTAGGTTTTGTTATGATCTACATGTTTCACAGGATATTACTCCCTGAATGTGAAATCATTTCTCGGAGCACACGCTTGACTATATTTCATTGGTAAACTAGAAGAGATTGGTGGCTTCTTGAACCAAATTAATGTCATATTCAAGTTTTGTAGGTAAATACAGTGCTTAGGCGAATTGTTTAAGGTCTGTTGCCATGAAGGTTCCCTAGATTTCACGATGGACCAATCATTGGGCCCAGTATTTTATGATGAACTCATAGCCTCACCTAACCTTTACCTAATGCTGAATATTTCAGAAACACAGGATAGAACGTGTACCTATACCTTCACAGATTCGACAAAAAGCACCTACTATACATAATTTTGCTCACTGAATGACAAATAAACGCATCCACTATGAAATGATACCTAACTTGTAGGTTTAGTAGCAAGCCCAGTTGAAAGCAATTTAAATGTTGACGACACTCTAGAAAGTCGTGGAAAAGGTTTCGAAGCCAAAAATTGATTTAGACAAAGTGACCCGACATCATGTGATTTTTTCAACATCATACTTGAAAGGATGGTACGTAACTCATAGGTCAACAGTGAAAGCACAATCTTCTCAATGCCTGTGTGACTACTGGAATATCCCGACTATATATGTAAATATTTTTGAAAGACAGTGGTCTGTCTCCGGAAGCTCCTAAAATAGGTCTAGCGATAAACCGTCAACCAAGTATAAACTGTCACCAAGAATTGGATAGTTATTATGCGGCTTTGCTATAAATTCTGACAACAAGATCTCAGGAGAAATTAAAAAAAAGTAAAACTCTTGCCAATCACTGTTCCTTTACGTTGAGAAGTTAATTGAGTAGCAAGGGCCTATCCCAAACAACTAAGGAGATTCTGTGTAAAACCTTGAACATCCCAGTCCTGTTTTATAGCACTAAAGCTTGAACTACATCTAAAGCATTTGAGCAACATAATTCGTTATGACATTTAGAGCGGAGGGTAGAGTCTTCGAATCTAACCCGAACGGGCGACCTATACTACATAGGTAGGCTTCGGCTTAGGTGGGTCGCACGAGTAAAATGGTACCTTAACCAAAACCGTACCGTGAACCATACTGGAACCGTTGGTCTGGAATGGTAACTACTGAGGTTATGAAAATTGACAGCAAGTCGATGTTGGACAGGTCTGAGAGAGCTTTATAAAGACTGTTTGAAAAAAAAAGCAAAAATATATAATATCCGTATATATAGTATACCATGTTTTTCTTTACTGGTTTGGGTCTTATAAGCTAATCCAAGTATTCCTCAAGCCAATGCAAACAAAAATTGGCTGCTGCTATCTGTTACCCGAAATTTTATAAGAGATTTTGTTTTTCACTTTCGAGTAAAAAAAAAACACTCATACGCCATACAAATTTAAAATTAATTATTTAAAAATTATTGTATTAGGTTTTCCTTGTTCATAAAGTAGCTAAATTTGTGTTTGATTTGGCAAAGATAGTCAACCCCAGGCAGGAGAAAGGATTTGTTCTTAGAGAATAATAAACCATGGCTTGAAGGAAGGCTTGAAACTCCCAATTATAACTGTCAGATCAGCAAGGTGACCTGAAGAGGAATTTGAAGAATCAATCATCAAATTTTATAAAGGAAAGCATAGGCGTAGCTAAAGTCGAGATTCACTATCAATTCACTTCATAAGATAGTAGTGTATAAGTTCCAACATGGACGGCAAGCACACCTCTCTTAAGTACAGTATATGGCTACCAGAGACAAAAAGCTGAAACAAAGGCTAAATATGAAAAAAAAGAGAACGGGGATCAGATCCTTAAAGTCGTAGAAGATTGAAGCTCTGTCGACACAAAACAAGGGGTACACTTTGAATTAATGTAAGAATTGGTCCCAGAAATTGGCTAAAGCAACATGGCTTCAAGATCTGTCAAGAGTCTCTCTCTGAGGCAATATATATAGATTCATTGCTTGAAGTTATTCAAACCAAGCTTCTTGGTACTGGCGATCATCTTAGTCTGAAATCATTTTATTATCTCAACCATCGAGACATGTCTTGGCTTGAGTGCGATAAGCTGAAGCCGACGACATGTCTTGGGAGTTTGAACTTGAATTCCTTCAACATAACCACCCATCCTGAGCAATTTCACAAGAAGGTTGAACAATTCACTCGATATCCTCTCAGTCAATGGAGGTTCTTGTTTTATAAATTAAACACAAGATCCTGAGATACTGTCATTTGAGCACCAATGTACAGTCTCCTCCATTATAGTTTGACTCCTGCGACCTCCTGTAGAAAAACAGCAGTCCTGACACAATAAAGCCCCTCTCAGGTGCACTGACCTTATCCCCAAAAAAAAGAAGATACATAAATAAAAATCACCATAAATTCCATTTCCTTCCACTTAAGCGTAATGTCCTTACGTTACTCGTTGGAAACTGATTAATCTGCTCTTCCTGTGGATTAATAATAAAATTTCAGGTGGACGATAATCAGTTTTTCGCCTTTCCCCTTCCAGCCTCTAGAAGCTTTTTATCTCCATTCACGAAATTCTTTTCACCATTTGGTTGTCAGTCAAGGATTTTGTTTTTTTTGTACCCTCTGTGTGCGCGTAATGATAATTTGCATTATCCTTTGAAGTTGCACCGAAGCTTAATATCGTTTGCCCAGTAGTAGTAGTAGTAGAGTAGTCATCGTCGTCGTCGTCCTTCATCAAGTGGTCCACCAGACGGTGAACGTAAATGACGGACAAATGAACGCTTATTGCGGTAACAGCTTGTCATAGTGTCTCTACCATAGTATACCGCATCCAGTCTTTGCCACTTCATTTAAATTTCTACTCCGCGGAGTAAGGACGATATGCACTTAATGGTACCACATTCAGGGTATATAAAGCAATAAAATTACGCAAAGTGCAGGTAGAGTATTCGCTGCAGAAAATGAGAAGAAACTATCTCTCGTTCCCTCTCTGTCTCTGAGCTTGCTTGGTTATGGAACTAATGGACGTAATGAGACCTTAAACCTTGAGTTTTGCATCTGTTTTGTGGTTTAGGGCAAAAACTGATACGACCGTCAGCAGTTAATGAAAAACTTTCTTCAACCAGGGATGCATTTTATGGTTATAAACGAAATACCACAAGGTTGTATGCTAATACCAATACTCATCAGCAGTTAATGCGAGTATGTGCCTGCATGAAGGATACGAATAAATGCACATATGTGCAGACATTTTCCGTGGAAAACCAATCGAAGAGTTTCGTGCGTTCAATTCTTTTCAAAGATTTCATGCTCCATCCAGCACACAAAGGAGAAGGAATGTATTGCAAGTGAGCCTTAAAATTAATTATAACCGATAATTTATGCTGCAGGTGAAGAAAGTTGCCAAGTAAATAATGATGGTTATAAATTTTGTGCAAAGTATCTTATTACCTTCCATGGGCTTCACATGTGCCATCGCTGCCTGGATGGGAACACCCCTGTATGCATTGTTGTCGTAGGGATGCTGCTGATGGATCTACAAAGGAAGGAGTTCAATTGACTTCCCTTTTAGTGACACAAATTTAGGAAGCAATTAAGTCGGCTATAAATTTTCGACGAGGATGTAGGCTGAATGAATAATAATACTTGGAATAGATGGGCGCCCCGTGTCGTTACGAAGAGGGGATTTCGCTTTGGTAACCAAAATAGGGGAAGTTCAGCATTTAAAGAAGTCTTGTAATTGGCGGTTGAGCTCGTAGTTGTTGGTAACATTATGGTACCTTTAAGATAGAGATCTCTATCCACCAATATTTGACTCAACATTTGCGCATAATGCATATCCTTTCACCTATGTACGTTCACCTACTTATCAAGAGTCCTGCACTTAACGCTACACACCAACAGAGAGTAAGCAAATTAAGTGTCTGTTATAAAGGACATCTTTAGTCAGTGGACTGTAATTGCATAGGTTGGGGGGAGCGTATGTATATTCAAGGAATTACGTCGAATGCCCAAAGTGCATTTGGACCTTAATTAATATGGATGATGGTGAGGCACTGTTCGAGCCTATAATTGAATCTTCATGAATATATGCAGCTGCGTAGCTGTCATGCATTTAATTATGCAAGGTGTTGCGTGTGCTGAGTGTTGACGACATCAGTATTGTTTTTAGGTGAAGGTAGGCACTATGGTTCTGTATCTAATAATAGTCAAAAATAATTATACATAATTTATAGTGGAATTGATGATAGAGAAAGAATGGTGTTTGTCCAATGAATTATTGTGTTCACTTCTAGGTCTTGTTCAATGGCTAATAGGTGCTTGGATTTAAGGTAAAAATAACTACAGGAGGTCATTATCGTTCTTACGTAATAACGTCCTATAATTCATTCCGGCGATAGGGATGCAGGGGAGAAAAGTTACTAATGGATTTCGTCCAGCTTATGTGTCAGATGACTAGGTAGGGTGACAAGCTGATATTTGCAAACAATGCTCGCATGCTAGATCTAAGGTTGCCAAGATTAGTCCAATGAATGATGTACTTCAAGCCGAGTCATAGAATCTGCTGAGTCCTCCAGGATCTCATAGAAGTTCTCAAAAAAGTCTAAAGATAATCTTGAAACCTCACGAAGACAGATCGAACATCTCTCCCTAGGCGAACCAGGAATTTGGTGCATTTTCTGGGCAACTGCCTTGGTGGTATCGAATGATTTCATGCCTTCGATCCTGCTATTGAAACAGCTTAGCATTTTCTTTTCTGCCAGGATGGACTTGCTCCGTAATTGCTGAACAGATTCCATCACTTCACGTACTCCTGCAGTCGCTGTGATGAGACTCTCTACAAACGTTGAGTACCTAATACGAGCACAATGATCTCTGTTGGCCTTTGACATGGAACACTAAACTCAGTTTTAGCAAATGTGAGAAAATGAAGATAATTCGAGACTTTTTCAAGCGTAAGTTCTGTGAACTAAGAATAGTCGAAAGTATGGTCTCAGAAAACAGCTCTCGGACCAAAAGCCTAGGGTTCAAGCCTTTAAAGGAAACTAAAGGTCTATTCACAGCTCACTGAAATGTCAATGTCAAAATGTCAAAAATGTGAAAATCTGGAAATATTCGCTCACTCGGATTCACAGGTCGCTGAGCTGTGAATGGCCCTTAAATCATCGGTTTAGGAATGTACGAAAGTTATATTTTTCTGCAAGTCAGTTAGCCTGGAATTCAGGTAATCCTTACCAGCTATGGCCCTTTTTCTGGGTGAAAACTGTTAAATTTCATACAGATTTGACCAAATATGTATCTTTGCTATCTGTTCACTCTATACATGAATCTGCGCTTAAAAGATTCATGGTGTGTTTCTAAGTCATGTCGTATATTGAAAATTAAGGCTATATGTCCATATTGTATGTACCCCAACTCTATAGTTTCCTAGTATGGAACTTTTTGAAGACTTCAAATCTACGATATCTACAATCTTGAAATATACTTATCCTGAGTACAGTATGCCATCATCCTCAGATGAATTGGAATGTCTCCCGCTAGGTTTAGAATCTTAGGCAGTCCTGATGGTGCCTCGTATCCTGTCATAGCGCCCAGTAATACCCTCATACTAACAACGATGCGTGGAGGAATAATGTCTTGTTTATGACGCCTTGTTGGGATTTGGTTCACAAGTTATGTGCAAAAGGTACATAAATATGGTCATATTTTACCTTGTGGGTGAACAATCTAATACAATCTGCTTGCCTTAATGAAAAATGGTACAATAAACACAATACCAGGCTAGGTTGAGCATTAAGAGTAATTGAATTGCATGGTGGAGATCACGAACCGAGCACTTGACTCTGAGAAGCTCAGATGTAGTTTCATGCTCCGGAAGATCCCTATGGCTCTTTCACCTCATTTTTCTCCTTGAAAACTCCTACTGACGTGGTTGTAGGAACTTTTCCATTGAAAGGTGTCCTATCCCAGTTTATATACAAATCGAAATTCAATTAGACTAAACGTTTCCAAGAACGTGTGCCAAATCCCGTGAAAGTTTTTAGTTGGAATTGTAAATCCATCTCTGTAATTTTCAATTCACTGATAAAATATGTAAGTAAGACTCCATCTGAAAATGAATTTCAGGAATGTCAACTGATTCTAATGCCACCTTTCTTGTTTGATTCCCAGAACTTCCACTAAACGAGAATTTCATAATGTAATTCCAAGGAAGCAGCAAACTTATTTATTTGCCTCATTTCCGAATAAGGATGTTCATCAAAACTCATCCAATAGATGACTATCTAAAGGCGCACACACACACATGCACAAGTTCTTGTTCCCTATTCCAGGATGAAGCCAGCAAAAACAAAAACCAGAAGCCACCACCTAATGCCAAATGAACCAGAAATGCAACAGCCACGAGTAATGAAACGAAAAGATCCTAGTTTCCGGGTAAAGCCAAAAAAAAAAAATACAAAACGTCGTCGTCTTACGTCCCTAAAGTGAAAGTTCTTCCAAACACACATACATACACAGAACAGTGACTCTCTTAGCCTGAAGGACAAAAGGTCTAACGAGAATAAATCAACTTAATTTGCTCGGGTAATTCGGAAGAAATAAAAGAGGAACTCAGTGATATAATTAAGAGAAATGTAGAACAATGAGAAAGTGAAGGAGTCTATTGAAGTGCGGTGTGGTCCCTGAAGGGGGAATATGTGGAAATGACTCGAGTGTATGACCATCCATTTGGCGTAATAACTAGAAATCACTCCTAATTACCAAGAGGGTGGATGGATGGAAGTGACTCCTCTTTGTGGTTATACCATATATCAAAGGAAGAGAAAGAGAGAGGATGTGCCTTGAACTATAAGAACCTTCAAAGGCTTACACCACAACACAGCGATGATTACTATTGAAGATGATTTCATTTTATTCCTTACCCTGGCATCATCAGTAGGTTGGTTATGTTGATGACAACGATGATGCTGATGATGATGATGATGATGAGAAGCTATGATGGAACCTTGCCAAAAAAAAAAAAAGGACGGAAAAGGAATTCCCTTAGTTTTATTGAAATGCCATCATTGGAGCTGGGGAAGCTCATGAATCCATTATGCAAATTTCATCTACATTTTTGAATATCATGTTCGACTTTATTGCACATTTTCTACACCATACACCAGGCAACAAATTTGGTGAAGGTACTCACTTGTACTGAGGGTTTCTGGTACGCTCAAGCGTTGTTGGAGCTTCCCATGGTCCTTTTCAGGGAAAGAAGTCTGTGGAGTCTACAGAAACTACGTAGAAGCACAGATATGCAGATAACTTGCTTCACTCAAATCTACTTTTCTTGAGAACCATTTATGTGCCATGCTCCGCTAAGTCTAGAATGACTGTAGAGTAGCTTCGCTGCTGATATTCTCCGAAAAGGGGATTCTTAGGTAAAGAATGGACTACAGCTCCACATAACCATTCTATACAACTGGCAGACATTCGAGGAGTTGCTTGTCTCAGTAGGATCAGCATCATGAGTATGTCTTTCATAACGACACCACCTCCCCATTGTTTGCTTGAACCAAAATCATTGATACACGGTATCGCAGTCAGCCTTTGATTTGAGAATCAACCATCAGGGGGCCATCACCTGTTTGTCATAAGGTCTAAGGCAGGGGAAGTCTGCCGCATATGTGCTATTTTCTAGGAAACAGAAAATGGCAAACCTTGAACCTGCAATCATCACCACCACCAGACCCAAATGTCCTTCAGTAAGTAAATATCTCATCCGTACCTATGATATCCTTCAAGCATCAGCCTGACCTTGTTCCATTTTGTGGGCAAGGGACTGAACAATACTAGTTACACTGACTGTACTTGTGCGAAGAACCCCGGGATACCTCGACTATTCTAGAAGTTGTGTTGCTCAAATTTAAGAGGAAAGTGAAGAACATTGAAAAACATGTCTTGTCTGTAAAATTCTTATCCAGTGACTTTCGTTATGAGTTTAGATAGGAATCGGAATAGGCACAAAGGACCCAACAGCTGGTTGAACTGGGAATTGATCAACCTTATAAAGTACCCTGGAACATATCCAACTAAGGGCTGCACAAGGTCTAAATTCAAAAACTAGGTTAAAGGTAAAGAGTTTGGTTCTCTAAAATCAGTAATCAACGAGAGTAGAAAGTGATCATCATCGACGTACCTTATATGTTTGGAGTCTATTTTTCATTTCTATACCGAAAATGCCGCGTCTAAAGCCTTAAAGAATCATTTAAAATAAAATATCTACGAGAAACTCATATAAAATGTTGCACAATCCCCACTTAAACTGACTTCTTTGATATTCACCTGAACAAGTCAAAAAATTCCTGATCAAAGTACAGTCCATGCAATGCCACAGAAAATACCTTTCGAAAATCAAATAATCAAACTATCTTAAGAAGTCTGTTTGGATATAGGTTCCTCTCTACCATAACCCACTTCAGGACACACAGTCAGAAAAAGTGTCATGTCAAAGTCAATTCCAAGTAATGGTGTAAAATACTTTTAAAAATAAACATGCCATCACCTATTTTTAACATCTCAATCCACGTATCCTTGTCAAAAATAACAAAAAAAAAAAAACAAAGATGAAAGGAAAATTTTATACCCTTACTCCTCGGTGGTGAGTGACACTCATGTATGTATGCTTACCTAGTCGGGTTGGCATATCAAAGGAAACTCTGAAAACAAATCCGAGAAAGGAAATATTTTTGTTTGAAGGATGAAAGGGATACCTTACATCCGGAAATCGAATGTGCATAGCCAATTTATATATTGAAATCCTTTTTTTGTGGTGCAAAAAGCCAAGTGCGTTGGTGGAAAAGATTCCTTTAAAGTGAGAAAGTAGACCAATTATCCTTCACTGCTTTGTGTGCTCCTTCCCACCTTATATGTAGTCTCACACTCGAATCGAATAAAAATGCGAAACATCATTATGTAACTGCCTGTCATTGACAAAGACCCCCTCCGCCTCGATGTCGGTACAAGGACATCAATCAATGTGAAATGTTGGTACTTAAACTGTTTAGTGTCCACCTTCCAGTCTAATTACTTGGAAATAAACGTTGTTTCGCCTTTGGACTTTGGTGTTTGCCATCTGCTTTGGTCCTATAATGGCTGCCACGAGGAGGGTTCAATATCTGCACTGATAAATCGGTCAAAACCCCATTAATGACTCAACGATAAGTCCCTCCTTTTCTTCGAGGCTATAAAAGGCTTAATTATTTGATTTATGTAACAGTGTTCGTGGGTCCTTTGATATTTCCTTCTTTTCATGAGGAACTCATAAGAAATCCCAGTCACACTTAAAGTGCATCTTTGGTTAAATAATAGTGTTAGTGTTCCCATGAGTGGGTCGTGTTCATTCAATTACGAGCAAATGGAACAGACATGCAAGTTGGCCAGGAATAGGGACCAACCCCGTGCACAGTGCACACAGGCAGTTCCATTAGTGTATGCTGTTGCTGCTGCTTTAATGCACGATAATCTCCAGTGAATGGTTTTGCTTCACGGGGTCGAATCGTACATAACCTCGCACACTGGGCCGGGTTTTGTATTCTGGCTCCTTCACATTAATCCTAATTTATGCTGTCTGTTTACACAGTATTTGCCGACATACAATAAATATCCTTATGGAATCAATTAAAACGTACATCGTCCTTGGAAATTGCCACCAGTTTGTGGTTGAGTGGCTTGGTATGTAAGCAATAGAAGTGATTTAAATAATTATGCCTTCAATGGGCCTTCAGGATAGGTTAGGTGAGTGGGTTGACGAGAGGGAAATAAATTCTTCGGAATGTCTTATTCAGGTCCAGTAGAGAGGCTCACTTGGATATCTTGTTGACATGGAACGCACTTGGTGCCATTCTGTAGCTAAGATAAGTTTTTTCAAAAATATTTGCTGGTGTTCCTCAGGGTTGCGTCTTGTCACCAATTCTCTTTGTCACATTTGAATTTGTTAGAAGCGCTCTTCAATCGGATATTGGGAAATACTTGTGATGTGTTTCGGTTACGTTCATATCGTTAAGATCTGAGTTAGGTTTAACCTGGGAAAAATCATACAAAGATGGTCCACTATGTGAGAAACTGCTAAAACGTATATGCCAATCATCAACCAAGAAAATGGACAACGGATGATCTTCAGGAACTCACCATAAGGTTAGCGAAATCCCCCATAAGAGACAGAGAAATTCAGGTGGGCTGCTTCCTTGACATAGAAGTAGCATGCAGATATACAGATGTATACAGAAGACAGGAGGAGTTTAACAGTGCAAACATCAATTCTACATTAGGCCTACAGTTTGGCATTGGCCCATCGAACCAAACAGACTATTACGTATGCAGTGCTGGTAGACAAGCTCAATAAACCTCAAAGACTAGCCGGTCCATGTACTACGGGTGCTATGACAACATCTCCTTCTGTGGCATTGTAAGTTAAGGAATTAACTTCATTTTCACTTAAAACGGATGACAATTTCAAGACAGTCCATCTTCGAGCCATTAAGGCCAACGAAAAAGTATCAACTAGTATGGGATTGCTTTTAGCTCCTTAGATCGATAGCAGGAACAGACATAGTTCATCTCATTTAGATCCCCGGACACAGGGGACATTTATACAGTGAAATGGCAGACATGCATGTGTCTGCACGTCATCGCCTTTAGGTAAACTCTATCTCGAGGCAAGGGATTGAACAACTAGCTACTTGGGCTTATCACTAAGTCGATTATCGTGAGCGAACTCTAAATGTAGGAAGGCACAATAGGATCATCTGTTCCACCCTGGAAAGAGGTATCAGGACGCTAGGATACACATCTTCTTAGACAGCTAGAAGGAGCTCAAAGCATCTGCATCAAATTCAGTGGGCTCTGTATCAATCAGATCCCCGCTTGTGAAGATATCGACAATCTCTTGCCAGATGGAACAGAAGGTCTATGTTAAGGAATTGGAATAAAGAGTACAAGGGTGGCAAGGACGATCCAAAAGCATTATATGCATAATATGCCAATAGATATGAGACCTTTTTGTCAAAATCACAAGAGCTCTTACGAGTTGAACTGATTCGCTAAAATACCTGCACACATCCTTAAAACAGTCCAAATCTAGATGCCATGGCTTCATAAATTTAAAAATCTGCTTATGCCGGCAAAAACTCCGAAATCCTTTAAAATTAAAAAGAGCCTGTCTCTCTCCCTGTCTCGGGGTAATAACTCCTAAATGACATTCCATTATTTATCCGTGCGCGACGCCTAATAATGATTAAGTGTATGCAACTGACTCAAGTGTATAAATATCTTGGTCCAAAGTACATTTGGGCGCTCTCTGCCTACCACGTTTACAAAACCATTTCCGCATTATAGCGCCTCTTAAGAGTGGCCCCCTTCGGGCCTAATGAATATTTTATCTGATTTCACTTTTTCTTTCGGCTTCTTCCTATCCATCCACCGCGGCAGGACTCGTCCTCTCTTACCTATTGGTAACTTGCAAAGGAAAAACTTCTCTGGCTAAAGTGAGGTAAAAAAAAAGAAAAAAAAGAAATCCTACCGACGACAGGATTGTATGATATATTTGACTCAGTCGACAATAATTTCTCCTTCGTAATTGAAAATAAAACTCCTTGCAGAGCAATGAAACATAAATTTGAATTATTTCAAACGCACACACACACACACACTCATACACACGCTGAACTGAACTGAACTGAAGTAAAGTGAAATGAAGTCCTTTACTCGCACTCGCTTCCTTTGGGGGATGATTTATTGCTTTTCTTCATGTTTTGTGAAATCTATTTCAAGTTATAGCCATGGTGTTAGTGGTTTTCACTTTTATAGACGAATTTTATCGATTCAAGGGAGGGGAGGATGTCCTTTCATACAAAGCAAAAGCTTTAAGTGGTCATAAGTGAGCCGAGGATGAATATAGTCATTCTGTAGCTTGAAAGGATCTTTTTGTGATTGTTTTGTGAAATTTTATATTTTTATCCGCTCCAGCCAATTAAATACTGACGGGCGGTGGGTGAGAGTCAACATTATGCTGTTCGACTGGTGACGTACATGTACATACTACGCGTTGCATGTTCGAGGAAAGTAATGAGAGAAGTTTATGGCCAATTAACCGCTTAAAGGGTCATGTAAAGTTCGTGTAATGGTATGCAAATTACTGGAAGGAGGAAATCTGGCGAACAGGCAGACAGATTTTTGTAAACGCTTTTTTCGCAGAGGTACGTTCTTCCAGCCATTGTGGAGCTTAAGGTGTCCGGTGAAATGTAGCCACATCTTGCTATAAACTTTTTAAAGTAGTCTTAAACGTGTTTCAGAGTTTGGCAGATGGACTGAAACAACTAGGTGGGAGTAACAACAATGATGTTCTGATGATCTCACTTAGAGAGATCCACTTCGACTGGTCTGAAGAAGCGAGAAAAAATCTACCTAAGACAGATTGCAAGACTGCTTTACGTCTTTTCCGTTGGCCGATGGATCCTTTAAGAGAAAATGAAGCTAAATATTCCACTCTATTAGAAAACAAACTGTGTTGGCTTTCTGAGCCAGCCATAGCGACAAGCCTAGAGTTAGAAGAAATTAGAGTTCAACCCACCTGACCTGGAAACTAGACAACTTCATGTAACACCTAGACCACGTCCCAAAATTCAGAGTGGCCTAAACTAACATTTGTGTATCGATGTAACAAGAGAGAACTATCCAACTAGCACGTGTGTCGGACAATCTACAGGAGGCTATGGAACTAGTCCAAGATAGTGCGTTACGGTCTCTATAATAGAACTGAATGCATGGACAACGTTCTTGTACCAAGAATATTGAAGGCAAGGAGAACCCGGATGATAATGCAGAAATAGGGAAGGAAACGAACGCATCTATACTACAAACCAACTTGTCCTGGATCTTAACGGTGGGCTATGTCACCCGTCGTATGTTAGTCCCGATATTAGACAAAAAGAAAATACTTCCGGCACAAATTCGAACCTCTATCTGCATTTTAATTGAAATAGTCAAAGGAAACATTATGTCATCGGAGTCATGCTCTTTAAAGGGATGGTAGAGCCGAACAATTTATGCAGAAGTCATGAAGGCAATCAAACATCTGCTTCGTCACTGCCGATATCTAGGATTCAGTTTCTTCGCAAGGACCGCAGGTCTAACATGCCCTTCAGATATTGAACTTTGCCAGGCTACATTGGAAGGTTTTAATAAAATGTACTCCTTCCTGGTGGGATAAAACTTGAAAGATCCAATTCCACAGTTAATAGATCCTGAAAAAAAACTGATCAAGTCGAAACCGATACCCACTACATGTCAAGCCCGTAAAAGACCTGTAAAGCCGTTTTTAGTTTTAGACTGTTCATAGCATTGACAAACTGATTGGCCTCATTGGACAAATCCAAGAATAAGTTTGCTATTTGAGGTCTCTGGACAGTTTGGGGATGTAAGGACTCATACTCGAGTTCGTATGGCTGAAAATATCGCCGAGAGTAAGACTGAAAACCCAGATGGGTCCATTTCAAGACAGTAACAAAAATTGGTTCTATCCGCATGTCTACATACTTATAAGATTCCGTTGGCTCAAGAATTGAACCAAGATAACGCCCAACGAGTGACTGTTTGGTCCTGTTTTTGGCTGATGGAGAAAAACGTGACGAAAAACTTGATCAAAAGTATGACTATCTACAAACATACCCAAGGCGAATATATAGTAGGTATTTTGTTCTCAATTAAAAGGAAGAGTTTTTGGTTTAAACGAAAGTACAAATATTACCAAATATTAATTTGAAATAACACCTCTTTATTTTATGCTTCTTCCCAAACTTGATGTATCTGTTAATGCATAAGATGATGGCTCATCAGTGTTTGCATTTGCCTGGATATAATGATCGATTGACTCTAACAAAATAGGGTCATAAGTATAACAAGTCATAAGTTCTAAAGGACATCCACATTAGCCATCGTAAACAGAAGAATGGCTCCTCTACCTGGGCCGGGATATTGGGCTGCCAAAGTCAACTATCCACCCTAACTATCCCCTCTCTGTGAACTACTTAGTTTGAAAAATTGATTTGAATTGATTTTTCCCCGATGAGATACATCGGTTCATGCCCGTTTCGCATTGCATTAATCTGAAAATCAGAATCATTTTTATGCTCGTCACAAGTCACATAAACAAAAACACCAAACGTACCAGGATCATAAATCACGCCAGGGGGATGGAGAAACGAGGTCACACTAATATCATCAAATCATTCATCTTATTCCGGACGTAAATATTTCTACATTTGTTTTAGAACTCAGCCTGTTTTCATTTTCTCTGATTTTTTTGTTGCCTGTTCCATATACAAAAGGCAATCCATCAATTTCAATTTACCGAATCGAAATTTGATGGCCATAAAAAGGCTTTAAATCCATTAATAGAAAATCGAAGACGTCACACGCCTGTGATACCCGCTCCAAACATCGGCACCGCCGCCGCAAAAGGAAAAAAAAAGGTCAACTAAGCGTTCGGTAATATATTGATATATTGCTTTTCATCTGGAAAACCGCTCCTCCTACCACGCCGCAATAATTGTGCCTACGAGTAGTAGTGTGTCCTGTTGCTAAGGGGATGGTCCACCAACGACCAACGAAAACAAAAAAAAAAGGATATTCTTAGCCAAGGTATAATTTATTGCGACACATTTGTTGCCAATTTATCGAGGCTTTTCTCGTTATATTAATGACTGTCGTCGGAGCTATTAGACAATCCTATTGATTTCATGTTGTTAGGGATTTTCCACCAAATAGCCTCAAGGATAACAACAAAACAACAACACAAGACACAAAATGACATTAAAGCGGCGAGTCACTCGATATCACTCGATTTGTGTGTGATATCTTTATCGACATTGAAACTTTTTAAATGAATTGAATTTCAGATACCCGAGCACGAGAGTCACAGATACTTTTCGAACATGAAAACCTAACCAAAGTACCTTGTAAAACGGATTTGCTTGAAACAATCTCATGTTCCTGTAAATAGTACCAGGACGAGTACGAGTACGAGTAGGTGTACGAGTATAGTACAGTTTGACTTAGAAGGAAAAAAAAAAAAAACAAAAGCACTTTCCACCAACCTATAGAAAATGAAGTAGCGAGACGTATCCTAGAGATATTGCATAAAATTTCATCTTGTACTTAAAGTGTCCTTTTTTATCCCGCTCTCTCTCTCTCTTCTATGCGCGAAAACTACACGCTTCTATAATGGCATCTTGTTCCATTGAAATTGCTTTCAGATGCGAGGGTGGTTGTTTGTGCTGTATTGCAAGTTCTTTTTTTTTTTGTTGTACTCTATTTCCACCGTCGTCATCCTTTTTTGGATGACATCCTTTCGCAGTTACTTAGACAATACACCACTCTTTTCTTTTTATTGTTTGCAACACGAATGGTTTTAACTGTGAGGCGCCTAGATGAGTTCCTTTAAAGACTTCGTCGCTCTTCATTCCAAACCAACACGAGGAGATGGGGAAAGGGATCCTATCTATCTATGTGTGCGCACAACTAGAGATCTAAATTTTCATCGGAAACTAGTGGAGATGCGAATTGCCGGAGAACTGTGAAATTAATTTCCTTCCGCATAAATCGAATTTTCCATCACATTTCAATAATTCCAGCCGTTCGCGTCGCGTCGCGTCGTCCTTGTGATAACGTTCAGGGAGGCATATGAATTCGAAATGAGTATCGGAAATGTGCATAGTTTAGTCAAATTTCAGAGGCGGCTCTGCTCTGGCAAAGTGGGCTATGGCATGAGAGGAACTCCTGTGCGGTTATGCGTTTGAAAATTGTTTTGGGAAGCATATAGATACGCATACACAGGTATGGTATTACGATTCGTTTGGGAAACGATTGACTGGATTAGAGTTGAAGTGAATTTATAACGCGACTCCGTTTCCAACATCAATTAATCTCTCCTAAACAAGCACTGATAACACGTTGCTGTTTGACTCGTTCGTATCAGGATACGTACAAGATAGGAGTCTATGTGTGCAGTACTCATTGATGAGTAGTTCAAGGCTTACTCGTTGTGCATTAAGTCTGATTTGGCAAAACTTTGAGCATTTATTTACCCTCACCACTATCGTTAGTAAATTCAGTTTATATGGTGCATTCTTTACGAGTACATATGAGCTCCAATACCGGATAGAGAAAGCTTTATTTGGTTATCCCGGGTATTAGCAAGTAACAATGAATATTTGTCGGCTCTTACGATAAAAAGCAATAATAGGAGCAATGAGAACTATAATGGTAAGAGTCTACAGCCAGGTTGTGATCGACAAGCCGCATTTAGAGAAGTTCCTTTCGAGTCCTCACAACAAATCTCATCTTTTTATGATACACCGGTGTACAGGTGAATGAACTGGAATGTCAATGACAATGGTCGTTATTTCAGTTCTACTATTCCTATTTTTTGTTAAATCCAATATAGGACAACCCTTTGCGAGACTAGCTAAAGAGAGATGGAGCACACTCTTGCCATCAACTCTTTACAAAAGACGACAATCCCAAAAACAAGCTAATTCTAGCCCTTAACAGACCCAGCTAAGTGCTCTTTAAGAGGATTCCAAAACTTATTGCAGAGGCGACACGATGTGAATTTGTGAGTCTGTGCTAAATTAGGAAAGCAGTCATCGGCAAATACCACCTCGAAGACTTGAACAACCCCTCGGGAGATCTATCTTTGACCATTTTGAAATTTAAGTCACTCTTGGAGTGGTTTGGAGAGCCCACTCAACTATACCAAAACTGCAGCCTAACCTGTTTCTTCATTTTAGGTAACTCCACGGCAAGGGTACAAAATGGATCCATGGATGATTCGAGTACTAATTGCATACGCACTGGGGTAACGAAGATGATACCCACTCTACAAATGGCAAATGGATACGAAACATCTAGTCCAGGGTGTTGGCAGTCCATTTCGAACAGGCACGACAAGAATCACTTTTTTTCAGAAAATATTGAAAGGTTGAAGGAAAGCTGGCAGAGGCCTGGAATTAAATGGTAATAGTGTGAGGACCACGACTAAATGAGTTGAGTGAGTGGAAATGCCACAATATGTCGCCTTTTCTGACATGTGGTCGGTGACATGTGTTGACTACGATATAAAGAAGATGCATCTTATTCTGAGCTCAATTTAAAGGTAGACGTGACCTCCTTGGACAAGTCAGTGAACTAATCTACTCCAATCTATACAGCAAAGGTGCTTGATGTTGGCATTTTCCAGTAGGGAATCACAGAAATCTATTAGCGAATAGGAAAGTTAGAATGAGTCCAGGATACATGGCTAATCGAGAATGAGATGTACATTCCTATAGTCTACATCAGAAAAAGTCGGAATTGAACCAGAATCATCCGTTGATACAGTACAAAGCAAATATGCAGCTAATACAGCCTTGTCTGACTGCTTTCATTTTAAAAAAGCAGCGAAAAGTATCCCTTCTGGCATAAGGACTTTATAGCAATGCATTTACCCGCATATACATATATATAGTCTTTATACCAAACGAACATACATATGTACGTATTGCTATTAAAGTCAGAAATATTTCAAATTCACCTTCAACCACAATGGGTACATCTCAAATTGTAACCGACTTATGGTTTGCTACACAAGCCCGTGTACGAGTATCTATAACCATTCGAGACTACCCCATCCCTTTCAAAATTCAAAAAATTCCCCCATCACCCCCGTCCCCGCCACGTCGAGCTCCTCTAAGTACTTTTGTTACACAATAACTTTTCCAATTAAATTTCTTCCAATAGAAGTGTTCTATGGCACCGCAAAATTCGATTGATTAAATCTATGTATCTCACAATTAGATTGAGGTTACCATCAATGATCCGATAAAGTTTCAAAAGATTTGTTCAAAACGTTGATAACTTTTTTTTTTTTTTTTTTGCCTTTTAAAGGCATTTCCTAGAATTTCTCCAAAAATAAATCGATCCTTCTACAGATTGTTGTGGTGGGAGGTGATACCAGAAAAAAAACCAAGGACTTCCTAAATTGCAATACATGAATCCATTTGTCGGATACGACTTTGATTTTTGATTTTGAAATGGTGGCGCTTTACGTGTTTGTATTATTGGAAAACACAGATAAATCCCGAAGTGATTTGTCTTCCCTTTGGTGGAGGTTATGTACAGCAAATACATATGTAGTATAAATTGTCAACATTAATCAAAGAAAATTGAATGCTTGGAGGAGGTTAAGTACTTGGACGTGTTCTTTTATGGCTTTCAACTTCGATGAGTATCTGTGACTCGTGTATCGCTAAATATGTTGCTAAGAAGATTGGAGACATACGTATGTAGTTGGGAATTTCTGGAAAGACGCATAAATTATTCGAATTCCATTAACTTTGAATAGGCTGTGTTTCAAAGCTTTGGACTCCTGTTTGAAAGTTCCACCACTCAGTGTTGCATAGCCTATTTCTTTATGATGGTCATTTTTTTTAAAACCTCGGCAGCTATATGTGCCCTAAGAATAAGTCAGTCAGATAGGTGTAATCATAATGCAACAGGACATTCCATGATCCTGGAGAAATATCTAGGAAAAGTCTATACTACGGATTACCTCACCTCACCTTTTTGATCGACAGCCAGGCGGCAATAAAAGCGATTACTCAAACGAAATAAAATCCAAGCTTGTGAAGTGCTGTCGCGAAGAACTCAGGGTTCTTGGAACACAGCACAAGGTTACACTCTGCTGGGTCCCTGGACACGAAGGTATTCCAGGCAATGAGAAGGCAGACGAACTGGCAAGAAGAGGCTCTGAATCTACATCGCAACAGGTAGACACCTCGGTGTTCATCCCGCCTTGCACATTGAAGCAAAACGCATGGTTGTTAGGGCCAGAAGTGAGGCCAATAGTAGATGGACCTCCCTGGACACCTGTGTGATCACCAGAGCCTATGGCCTTGCTTTGACAAGAGTAGGGCCAACCGAATTATGCTAAAGGATAGGAAGTCTCTTTCTGGCCTTGTAGGAATTATTACGGGGCATAACTCTCTTCGGTACCACATGAGAAAGTCAAGACTCACGGATGAAGATCTATGTCGGGGATGTGGAGACGAGGAAGCTAATGAGGATACAACCCACTTTCTCTGTCACTGCCCTGGGCTTATCCACCTTAGATTCAAATTTCTAGGGCGACACTCTTTAAGTGACCTTGAAGAATTAGCGAACAGACCAAAAAATGAAATTTTTAGGTTCATCAAATCAACAGGATGGTTTGGTGATCCACAAGATACAAATCAGTACTAGGGTTTACCAATGGGCAAGGGACTTTTTCCTCTTTGGGTATCACAATGGGTCTGTTTTGACCTGAGTGTGGGGACGTGTTCTAGTCGCCTACCCACATACCTAACCTAACCTTATGATGGTCCTTCTGAGGAAGAGCCAGGAGATGGGTTTATGTACATATAAGGAAGATCAATCATTTCAAAAGAACCATTATAGAATTAGAGTAGAAGAGTAGAAGAGTAGAAGAGTAGGTAGAATGGTTTTCAATAAAGTAAAATCCTAACTAGATCCAGAGTATCTGAAAAAGTTCGAATTAGAGGTTGGAAAGGACGAGAAAGTAGTGTAAGGCCTCTTCTCTGACAATGTATGGAGCGAAGCGATTTACGAATTTCATTTTAATCCTAGCTTAACCATCAGTTTGTGATTCAAGTCCAATGGAGAAATAATAATAAAGTAAGAATGCAAAGGACTTAGTGCTTGTAGCGGGAGAGAAATTCCTATCCACTATGAGCAACCAAGTTGAAAGCACCTTCTTGTTTTTAAATAAAAGGACATTAGAATGTAAAACCCCATCAATTGAGGGGACTCCAATCGACCAAGTACCTAGGATTTGTCCTCTATATTGAAACATGAAAGTCTGATGGGAAGCAAAACTATCAACCTACCAGCTTTGATTAAAATTCAAGGAATATCCAGCCAGCATCGGCACCACCGGGACAATGACAGCAGCGGATATGAAAGCTATAATCAACCTTGAACCTCTTGACCTACGAGAGTCTGCGGCAAACAGTGCTCTGCAGCATAGACAAACTGGAAGATAGAAGCCCAGTATCACGGGGCATGAGCGGATCTTACGCACATTTACGGAAAATTATGTGTACACAGACTACTTCTAGACTTCATTAGACCCTTGGTTAGTTCCTTTTTCACGAGAGAAGAATGGTACGAGCATCAATTACCAGACTACGAATCCATAGTCTGGTCATCCATTTATACATATCACTCCAAGATGGTCATTGGTGTTCGATCGGGATTCTCCTTTGAACTCATCGGATTATCCTGTTCAATAAAACTTCCTGCCTATAGCAGCGTTTTACAAGCTGACGTCCTAGCAGTGTCAAGACCTTTATCATAAACACCCAATCGGTAGTAAGGGTAATTCTTGCCATTAAAAGAAAAACGAAGGTGGAAAGTCATTTTCACGAAGATGTTCGGATTCTTGGAGCACAGTACAGCCAAAGATTCTGCAGAGAGAAAAAACTGACGAGCTAACAAGAAAAACATGATCACTCGACGTAAATCAGGCAAATATTACTGTAGCGATGTCACCCTGTACTGTTGAACAAATAATAGGAAACAACATACTAGAAGCAGCAAATGGAAGATGGAGAGTGCTTGAGTGTCGGTATTTAAATTTTCTATAATTTATCCATACAGCATATAGTATAACTACGCCTACTTTTTAGGGGCGTTTTCATGAAAAAAAATCAATTCTACTGATATTTTGCAGCTATGGAGCATCGCCACACGTTTGAGGTTATTAATATGTCTGAATCCAAAAATATAGAGCGCCACGCCCACTTGATTAAGGTCGATGTAAAGAAAGAATGTTTTTTACAGGGTTGTACGCATATTTTTATGTGGATAATACAAAAAGATACAAGTGGTAGAGGCAACATCAGAAATTCCAATCGAACACATTTCATCTACTCTCTACTCTACCCTCTACTTGAATCTATCATGTATTTGGACGATGCGGAACCAGTATACAGCAAGGATGATGCAATTTCTGTTCAACGCCAGTTGTTTGACGTTATTCCCCCAAACATCGTTTCTTTGTTTACAAATCTAGAGTCATATCCCTGTTCATGGTCCAACTATACTCCCAGCACCTATTCATCTATCAATTCGGTTTTTTCTATAAAATAGATCCTTTGGTATAAATTTAAAACTCCACTCTTCCATAAATTCGTAAATCTCGCGCACAGAAACACTAAATTTTGTCGAGAGACCAAAAGGATAATAAATGCGTTCGCCATTAACG
Organism: Xylota segnis; assembly: GCA_963583995.1. Classification (NCBI taxonomy): domain Eukaryota; kingdom Metazoa; phylum Arthropoda; class Insecta; order Diptera; family Syrphidae; genus Xylota; species Xylota segnis. Next base: position 8,270,759 of record OY757238.1, read on the forward strand.
CCCCAATAGTTCCGCTTGTGTAACCTAATTAAACAACGCAACATTGACTTTTGTGGGCCAAACCGACCGCCTGATGGGCCCTGATGGGGTTTCGATGGAGTTTGTGTTGTTGATTCGAGATACAAAACCGACAGTTTGGTTCAACGGTTGCACGATTTTTCCCTCTATTCGATTTTTTAACGCTTCAGGGCATTTTTTCCGCACACAGAGAAGGAGAACGTACATATGTATGTCCTTATACAAAGTATTTCGCATTCTCTTCCACAGCGAGAGGTGATTCTGCGGTGAACATGCAGTGGCAGTGGGATTTTTTTCTCCTGTTTTTGACTCACTGGAACCATTTTGTCGAAATAATAACAAATGTTGTTCGCTTGAGAAATTATAAATCGAACCAAGTATCCCATGGCGTATGGCTTTCAGGATATGAACTGTGCGAGCCCATCATATGCTGCAAGTTTTTTTCTTTTACAACAAATAATAAAAAAAAAAAAAAAAAAAACCAACAACCACCTGTCATCCAACAAATAACCAACAACCACTACCCACCGACGGAAACTATTCATAAATAATTTGTTGCAAAATACAAAACAATTAGTAACACGTCGGTAGTTTTTCCCCTGTCTATCTCTCGTTCTGTGTGTGTTTGTGTGTTAAAAGGATATGAAAAAGAAAATAATCCGTAACTTACAGACAAAACAGGAAAAAGGTTGCACAAAGTTGAATTATAAGCACATTTCCTTCCTGGAAAACACACTACCTACCACTGCTGGCAGTGTCTTCACAGGTATTCACAGATTTCATTGTTGTTGAGAGCTGTTATTCCATGGACCATAGACACAACGAGAGGAAGTTCGGAGGCAGTAAACAATTTACACAGGAAGAAGGACGCAGTAAACTTTCATAGTTCAAAGCAAACTCGTAAACATCTGGGCATGATGCTCTAACATGGAACACTGTAGATACACTCGTACATCTATAGATTTTTATTTGATTCTAGTTAGCATTTTCTAAGTACTTGGCAAGTGGCGGAGAGAAGAAAAAAAACGACGAGAGTGAAGGGCTTTCTAGTCCGAAGAACATAATAATTAAAGGGTTGAGTAGTAGAAGTACCTAGTTATTCAGGGAAAAAAAAATCGTTTGCTATGAAGTTGAAAGTAATTCTTTTATGAAATGCCTACTGCGTATCTACTACTTATAGAGAATAAGTTTATGCAACAAAAGTATTAACAGGGACTCGTCGAAAGAGTGAGGGAAACCTAGTTACCGAAGCACAGGGAATAGTAAATGTATTTAAGGAGCATTTCCAGCAGCTAGTTGCTGAGCAACAGGTAGAACGAGTGATGGGCCATTCAATGAAGAAAGAAGTCATTCATCCTCCCAGTTTAACAGAGGCTGACTTAGCTATTAAAAAGCTAAAGAGCCAAGAATGCCTCCGATTCTGATAGCCTACCAGCGAAGTAGTTTAAACATGGTGGTGATCGTTTGGTACGGTGAGTGTATCAAATAATCAACCCAAGGTCTACAAGTCTGGTAAGACGTTCCCTTATAAGACTTAGAATCTAAATACAAGCTGCGAGAGCAATTTGATTAAAGACTCTTCGACATTGTTACCACTGTTTAAGACCAATCGGTTTCTGGTTTCTGGATCTTCCTGGTCTTTCGGAACTTTCTGTGCCGTGGAGCTTAATTCTTTAGCTACGGTGGCAATTTAGTTCGTTTTCCCAAACAGGGCCTAATCGACTGTTCGTGGGAAGAATTTGGCAACAATGGCTGCGATCCGCATATGATAATATACATCGCCTAGAGGTTAAGAAGGCGATGGCCGAATTTGGAAATCCGACAAAACTGTACAATATGGAATTTGGAAACAGATCCTGTAAACTATTCCAAAGGTGTACTGGATTTCGTGAAGTAGATGCACTGTCATGAGTCTTCTTTAATCTCATGCTCGAACAGATAGTACTCAGAGCAGTTGTTAACACGGATATGACTATCTTTGTCAACCCAGTCTAGCTGCTAGCTATACGAATACAACGTCAGCATTATATCGGTCGTCCCTAGCCCGAATTCATAAAGGCTTTTGCAGCAACTGAAGAACATTAAAAAACGGATTGCCTTTGAAGGAAATAAAAACAAATACAAGCTTCTGTCCATCGCGTAAGATAAAACGTCACTTTTGGATACAGTAACATCTGATTGATGGAGGATTTAACCTATATGAAGTTGGATGCTGAACGATAAGCAGGAAAGCATGGCATACACTGAACGAGAGAATGTGAGGAGGACGAATGGTGAAAAAGAGTCTGTGAACTTGTACTAAGAGGTGAATTACATTCGCTCGGACACATACATAGAGTGAATCACAACTCTTGCAGTCGAGACAATAAGGAAGACCGAACCTCGGTTTAAAATTATCGTGGAATGCTTGTCAACGTCCCTGAGCTCGAAGAGAATGGAATTCTGGAGTGTCACACAGAGTTTCTTCAGCTTTTATATCCAGATTCACACTTAAACTCTAGACACAGTACATATTCAGAAAGGCTACAATCCATATGTATATGTAGTATGAGTAATAAAATTACCTTTTTTTCTAAAAGCTACACTAAAATGGGCATGGCACACAGGATTTATTGCTGAATTCCTGCGATAATTCCTGGCTTTCCATGGAAAATATCATGAAAATCGATTTTTTAATGAAAATTCGCCCAAAAAGAGGGCGTGGCTGAAGACAATGTGTGGATGAATAATAAGATAATTTTAAAATCTACATATTTGATCCTAATGATTTTTTTTCGATTTCAAGTAAAATAATGAAGTAGCCGTATTGTATTGGCTTAGTTGTTAGTGCGTTGGACTAAGGCCCAAAGGGTTTGAGGTTCGAGTCCTAGTCGACCAAAGCGACGCTTTCATCGAAATAGATATTTGAATGACTTCATCAAAAGCATGACTTTTGGTGGGCAAAGCCGAGGCACATATTTGCTAAACCTTGTACGCTCATATTAATCTCAGAGTTTGTACTTTTAGTTGAAGTACAACTACCAACAATTTTCATAAAAATGCTCCATTTTTCTTTGAATTTATTTTAAATTCACCTCTTGTTGGATGGGAGTTTGTACTACACATTGGTGTACTCTTACAAAGAGGATAAGTCCGTGAAAGTTGGCCTGATCTGTTTTCAATCACCAGGTCAAAATTGAGTTCCTCAAATATGTATAAGCTTGACTCTCAAAGAGGCTAGCATCGTAAATGGTAGCTTACGTCAATAGACTATTAGGATATTACTGGATAAAATATTCAGTTTAGTCACAAAACCTTTCCCAGGAATATTATTACCAACCAACCTCCAAATACTAACAAATGAAAAGATGTCCTTTATAAATAAATTTGGCATTCGGAAGTCTAACAGACTGGCAACAGCAACACGAAGCTGGCATTGAAGTTTCAAAGAAATGGAAATGTTTAAAGCTTGTTGTTTTTTGTCTCTCTTTGTAGAATTTGGTCCTTAAGCAGACTGCCAAAGTCTATGGCAAAGACAGGACAACATTTGACTTATTTTTCACACCTCAACCAAACTTCGTATTCTTACAGATCCTTGAGAAAACTATTTCTAAGGCAAAGCCTCACAAAAACGCCTCAAAGTCAACCATAGCCAAACCCCGCCGATATGTCTTCATTAGGAGGAAACCAACTTCATTAGGAATTCTATCGATGCGTAATATTAAAACTACTATGTCAATGTGTGTAATCATTTTCGAATATACACAAGCCCATCTCCGGCCAACCAACACAATACCGTATGTACTCATAAAATCACCACAATAACACTTCAATTCAATTAATGAAATGTCTAAACACAACACACACACAGCATTACCTATTCCTATTTCAATTCCTATTCCAGACGAGTCCTTCAACATGAACTCCTATGTCTGAATGTACACGATAGAGCGAGTGTGTCCATATCCGAGGAGGACCCCAGAGTAAAGACACTTTTCCTTTAGTGTCCATCATCACCGATGATGTAATTACGAATTCTAGTGTACGTCCTTAATGGTTGGTTTAGTTCATACCCATTGCCAGGATGATTACAAGGAAATCGACGGAAAACAACTTAATAGTAGATTAAAGCAACAGCAAACCAGACGATGTCTTGTTAATTAAAAGTCATGAGATACATTCTAATGATTGCTATGACTTGTAACGAATAATTAGATGTAGTGTATGTTAATTCACGACAAAGAAGGGAGTGGGAGGAACGGAGGGTCCTGTATTTCAAGGTCAGTGAATGGAAATGTAATTTCCTGTGGAAATTTAATATTTTTCTCATTACGACGACACGAATCATTACACCCAAACTCAAGGTAACCACCACACAGCATACCATTACAGTCGTCAACATCTCGCGGCATCAGATAAAAAATAAAAAATTTCATTAAGTGTTGGGTAAGATAAATTCGAACGAATTATATTTCCACACCGTCTGCAACGGATGCCACAGTTATTTATCCCACAAACCGAAGGACGACAGATGAAAATAAATTAAAAATCCTCCTCCCAAGCCGGCCCGATCCTGCAGGCAGTTATCCTGCTGCAATCGCAACGAAACCCGACTGAGAGCAAGAGATTCAATTAGTTGCAGGTAATGCTGTTATGGACGCACTAAGGATTTAAATATTGTTCTACCTGTTTGTGTCCTTGGTCCTTGGCGATATTATTTTTACAGAGTACACTGACTTGTGCAATTGTTCTGATGTTTATTCGAGAAGGAGTAGGCACGTAGTCGCCCCTCCTTCATATGTCACACTTGACCGAGTTGTACCATCTAATTATGGAGCGTTTGATAATTGGCAAAGCGTTAAGTTTGGTGTCGCATTGAGGGCGTATGAGTGCGCGTTAAATAATGGTATCAATTACAAAAGGTTGTCCTGATTCAGACTGTGTTAATTGGACGCTTGTAAAGTGCCTGCACTGTTCTGGAACGACTGAGAGCCAATCAGGCGATCAAAATGTAATTAGAGAAGGTGTCACTAAAGCTAATTATGGCGTACTAGCCGATTTAAGGATATTTGTAAGCCAATACCAACAGAAGAAGAATGCAGTGTCTATATGGATGGGGATTTGGTTCGACATTTGGGGATGTGCACTAGAGCTTGGTAACATTTTGCCAACATTAGTCTAATATGCGCTCATAACCCCACAGAGGAGGAAGATGACCATATCAAAGACATATTCCACGAGCTCCTGGACAACACGTACAAGCAGACTCCATTTCAGAACAATTTTCAAAACATATCTAGAAATGTAGTGCATAGTTGGTAGTACTGTCGGAAGGCAAAGTTTGCACGATACCAACTCCGACAATGCACTCAGACTTATCGCATTCGGTTCCCCTATCTCAATATTCACAAAGGACCATGGAAACCTTAAGATTGTTTGAATGTTCCGAGGAACGAAAAATCGACTCGCATCACTACCTTATTGTACCCAAAGTAGGACAAGGAACCACTGAAGGTTATAATGCCAAGAGATCGCCAAAGGTATTTCCTATCAAATGTTCTCAAACCTCTCAAGGTGCCATAAGCCGCCAGTATCGAGCTCTGAAAATCAGTAGTTACTCTGCCAAAAACCCATCAGAGATGAAGCCTCTGAAGTAATGAGTCTCTTAAGATGATTAGGAGAGATCCTATTGCAAGAATGACTTTCGAAACTCTTACCAGAAGTTAAACAGACCATGTCTATGCTATAATGCCTACAGGAACTAACATGGACACCTAAGTCGATATGAAAAGATCAGTTCTGGCAACTGCGATTTTTGCAGACGCCACTCACCTGGCTGGCCAGATTTATCCAGATTCTGCTGGATTTGCTGAAGCTCTTGGACGAGTTATTCAATGCAGTGGGGAATGACTTGGTAAGGAGCATGTACCAACTCGATTGTAAAACCTGGTACTGCTGTACTGTGTGAGTGCTTAAGGCCTTTTGTCAGCAATATGATTGGTCGGAATCAGTGCAGTTCTCGGCCAGAAAAGACCACCATTAAAACCAATTCATTTTGTCAATTTTTAGGGAAAGAAACAAGCAACTCAGAGCTATGATAAGTTTTAGAATCCCTGTCGAAGGACTCTGCTTGTTCAGGCGATAGGGAATACACTTTTTGTTTTAAAAATAAATTAAGCCTAGGCAACCCTAGGGAGCTCTTCAACATTGTCCTTGCTCCTCAACATCAGAGGCAGAGATCCATGGAACTCCATGAATGGAGTCCGGTTTCAGCAGTGCTATGGTGAGCAAGTAGAATTGTAGAAAGTGCACACAACACCAACGTATCGGGTAGTTAAGGAGACAGCCAGTGCAGTTCTGGAATCAAACGAAGATAAACTCATGAAACCCACTCCTTCTTTGGGCTAAGAAGGGATTTGTATACCAAGGGTATCTCTTGAACTATTGAAGTAGTCTTGTCCTGGTCATCCCAGTTCTGCTCTATACGAATGGGGCATGTACTACATGAAGAATGGATGAGTCAGCTCTGGGTTTTTATGAGAGAGAGAGAGAGCCTTGGGTTCAATTTGTGAATCATCTAAACTAGGAGAAACGTTTGTACCACATTGCTCGGAGTCATTGTAGCTGAAAAACCGACAAAAATACCGCCGAATTGTTTAGATGTTCAACTTAAATTACAAAATTCGTTTAATAGGGCATACCCTGCACTCCCTGTCACAAATTCGAAAAAGTCTCTAGCAAATATTAAAGAAACCTTTTAAAATGACTAAAACTTGCATCATTTAAAGACCAGGACTTTAAACCCACTTGAACGGGAACATACTTAACCCACTCCGCACACCTAATAATATCTGCAACCATTATTAGTAGAATTTAGTTCTAAACCACAAGACAATTAAGTTGCAGCATATTGAACGAGACTGAGAGGAATCATCTCGTTTGTTGTAGATACAAACAACACCCAAACTAATCCTCATCATGATTGCAATTCCAAGAATGTCTACACCAACCAATCTAATGATTAGAATTAAACTAACAACTCTCCCTCTCTCTCTCTCTCTCTCCAGCTCTCTACACCTAATAATATCCTGTTAAATACCCTTCTCCAGGACTGATGATATCTTAGCATGTCAATTAAGATGACAGAAGCCATACGAGCCGAGCCGAGCCATTCAAGACGGAAATGAGAATGCAAAATGATATTCGTTCACCTGTGCATCCAACAGATTTAATAAATATCCTACTCTTTATTTTCCTAATAGGTTTTTAATCCAAACGGCAAAATGAATTCTCTCTTCAATTTGGTCACGACAAATAAATTGTAAAACTGACATCAGATAAAAAATTCATTAAGCTCGCCCGAGTTTTAGATACACAATTTCTTTTGCCATGCACGTTGTATTATTTCCCGGAAATTGTGTGCGGTTCCGTGGGACAATAATAAATTGAATACGATTTCTTTACTCCCTGGGGGGGATTTATTCAAGCTGCACTCAGCAAAAAGTAGAAAAAAAAGGGGGAACAACTACCAGACCAGTAATTCTGGCGGGATTTAATTTGGTTTATTGCTTAAACGGAGTTTTGTACTGGAAATTTTAAGAACAGTGACACTACTACGAGTATAGTTGGGGCTAAGCTGGGAACATTTACATGGAAAAATGAATTCATAAGACTCTTCATTTGTAAGTGAACTATGAGGAGTAGTGGGTCCTGTAATCAGGGGTCCCTCTTGTACCGATGGCACTATTAAGAAGAATGCACAGGACATATCGGCATTGGTACAAAGAATAGCCTCTGCTGTAATCACCGATGTTTTGGGTACAAAATTGCCCTTCGACTACAAAACCAGCAATATTAGACATAGCTCCATTGATTAGGGATTCTTTTCCAGTATCCCTTAGGAATCAGTACACTATTTGAGGTAATGAACCCTGACAGGGAGGATTGTAGTAGATCTACGGCGTTATGGCCAGCCTTGAATGAGGAAATCAAAGAAGAAGATACTGTCCGATCATTAGTTTCTGATAAGTAGGCTTTATGATTAGAATATCGAAAAGGGATATATGCAGATACTCCAATGACTTACACACCTCAGTACAGATCTACTCTCTGTATTTCAGTGAAAATGGAGTGTATAATGAAACCGAACTTTAAGGACCTCTGACACAGAAAAATTCTGTCTAATAGCCTCTCTCTACTATCTGAGTAATTTAAATCGGTTTTGGTAATGGCATCAAATATGTCTTATATTCGAGATGTGTTGAGATGATAAAAGAATCAGAATCAGAATCATAAATCTTTTTAACCGAAAAGAGTATGAAGAAATGGGTTACGCATACGCCACCGATCCGATCCGTGGCTCTATTAAATCTGTTTCTGTGCACCGTAAGCACAACAGAGTGAACCTGCAGTCCCGCTGAGTCTGAGAAAAATAGAAAATGTTTTCACTGAAAAATATATGGAAACCTGTCTCGTGACGGTCTAATCCCAGCTCGCCTTCCCTTGCATGGGTGAGCAATCCAACGTTTGGTGAATTTTGCTTTACAATGTTAGGAAGAGCCGACCTAGAAGGATCATAAATCTGTGTCGCTGTGAACGCTTGGCTGCCACAACCCAATTATCCAGCCAGTGGCAACTTTTCTGGCTTAATGGGTTCGTCATTAAGGAAAAGTCCCATATTTGGGCTGAAGAGCTACCAATGCATTCAGATAAGACAACAGTTTGGTGTGGTTCATAGATTGGTACAAGGTCGGTCAGAACGTAAGGGTCAATGGCGTCTGTTATCGTACCAAAAGACGGCGCTACTTGCCATACAGCACGTAAAACCATGGCTTTATTGCGGGAATAATACGGTGAACAGTTCATTTCGCATTTCGAACCGGTCTAGATCGTGTGATGTAAAATCCAAAATCCAAATGTAAAATCCAAAGTCTACATGGATAAGCCGGGTACGATTGAGGAACTTAACTCACGTTAGTCCCCAAATACTATTCGAAGTGCTCGAACCCATCATGAGTAATGGGATCTTCAGAATGGACTATGTTAACCCAAATTACGGTCAACAGTTGAAAGTTAAAATATAAATGTCAAGAATGGTTCTTTGGTTTTTTTCTTGCCTTTTTGCTAAAAACTAAAGATGAACATTTCAATGTGGGAGTCCTTCCAAGCTACCTTTCCTCCTCGCAAAACTCAATAATAGCCAGTGTAAACTAATTACAAAAATGTACATATCTCTATCTCTCTGTAGATCAAACAATCTATCGCCCTCTACTCACGGTTCACCAGACAGCAAAGACAGCTAAAAGGGATATAAACAATCGCAGCATATTACACTCAAAGGATGTTCTTCTCCTTCTTTACAGTATATTTCATATAATACCATAAACTGCAACAGAAGCATCTTCCTTGGCTCTCCCTGGATCCGATGGGACGAAAAAAAATAAATATTCAGACACAAAAAAATGAAAAAAAAAAATCTCACATAAAAGGATTTTCCTGATTACATTCCTCCTTCTTTGTGTTTAACAATCCTTCCTAGACTATGAACAGTAAAATGAATAAAAAAGAACGGATTCATCTTTTGTTACTTTGTTCATAGTACCATTTAAAATAATTTCCAACATAAAAACGGAATAAAACTGTATCATTAAATTATTTATTAATATGCATATAACTTGACACTTTGTAGTGCGAAAAAAAAAGGATATGCACAGCACAGATGAATCAATTACCAACCCTTTTAAGCGAAATGTAAAATTAATGTGGTGTCGGTGTGTGCATAAAATTTAAAGGGTCTGCGCGCCGTCGCCCAACTTTTCCACTGTATGGGTGTAGGGGTATGCCGCCCGAGTCCTGCTTTAATAATTCCTGTTGTCATATGCTCTGATTCACATGAGATTTAAAGCCTGATTGATTGATTAATGGATTATCCTTTCAACGAAATAGGGTAATGAAGAGTTCAGTGAAAGTAATACTCTTCGGTATCTCATTTTGATTTGAGTCAGAAGTTTTGAAAAAAAAAAAGAAATCCTTTTTTTCAGAGATCTACATACATAAGGAAGACTTTCATCCTTTTCACGATATCGTACAATGTATCGAGAATATCCTTTCTTGTCTGCCATTACAGTTCGTTTTGTGAATTTTATATTTGAATGTATTTTGCATATAAATGGTTGGGAAATGTGTGTATGTATGTATGTTGAAAAAAAAAGTTTGAATATAAAAATGATTGTGAGTGCACACTGCAAGGATGAAAGTGCAGTCTTTGTGAGGGAGTTCCTTCATTCGATTTTTTTTTTTGTGAAGGATTGGGTCAAAATTGGCGTATACTTCGGGTTATTTGGTTTTCAGTTCATGGATGTCCTTGAAACAGATTGCTCTTCTTATGTATGAGTAATGTAGTCAGAGCTTCTTCTACTAACATTTGTACATTGTAACGTACGTGCAATCCGAAGACTAGTAGGTCACAAGAGGTACCTAGTACATACACATGTGGACAATGAATTGATACAGTAACGCCTCCTATGAATGTCAATTTAAAAATTTTGTTATTGTTTCTTGTTATCCTTAGTATAGCTACCATGCTAATGATTGTTACCATTCCAGGACACTTGTATCTGTTAAGATACCGATCGTGTAATTCACAGAATCCCCTAACATCGCCATGGTAACTACGGAGGGAGAAAAGATCAGAGCTTAACAAGATCCATTGTGTATCGTTCATCCTAAACAAGTCGGATTTTAAGAGTCCTTTGGGATCGTTAGGCACCACAGAAGCTAGTAATGCTTGCATGGATTAGTTCTCTTTGGATTGTTCACTGTGCATGGTATGCAAATCTGACTGACAGGAATTTTCTCTCAGGCATTTATCGTGAGTAAATCCAGACTTAGGCGATTCTATACAAGATCTTGACGACCTCAGTCCTGAAGCATGGACTCTATCGGAAGTAAATACAAGGCAGACTATGGAGGAACAGACAATTCACTTGTATAGTGCGGATCATTCGATGAAGATGGCTAGCACATTTGTAGATGAAATGAACACTAATGCTATCTACAAATGGTGGTATCATAATCCCTGTATATCCATCTTCACGGATGGGTCAAAAACGAATGAAGGCACATGCTAAGGAATCTTCTCAGAGATAGCCCGGCCGATAAAACTCCCCAACTATGCGAGTGTTTTCCTGACAAAAATACTTGGTATCACCTAGGCCTGCAGGAGCTTATATAGTTTGGAAAATAACGAGTATATTGACATTTATATCGACAGTCAAGCAGCCATCAAAGCCACCTCTTCTATTACAACCAACTCAAAACTGGTCAAACAATGTGAAGAGGAACTCGAATCCCTGAGCTCTAGAGAGGCCATTACGCTATATGGATCCTGGGACATATGAGCTTCCAAAGAAACGAAAGTGCCGATGAGCAACAACAGTCTCAGAATCAAGCAACATCCCAACGGATCACTCGGTCCTACCGCCGATTAGCTATCTTTTCTCCAGGATCTCGATATTGACGACCTTCCGCAACATTGCCAACGCTAGGTGGAGTGTACTCTAAGCCTACTTTCGAGGCTACTTAGGGCCCAATGTAAAAAAAAAAGGACTAAAGTTTCTGTCTCTCAATGGACCACAGCTGTCCTCATGGGTGTCCTCACAGACCGTAATCGAATGAGGGTTCACCTCAGTAGAATAGGATTTAGCAGCTCAGACCTATGCAGAGGCTGCGGCGATACTCAGTTGAAAGAATACAACGCGCACTTCCTTTGCGAATGCTCAAGTCTCAGCAGAATCAGACACCAAACCTTCGGGAAAGCATTCTTCGACCAATTCTACAAATTAGCTAACACGCCCCCTAAAACTACTTTAAATAACGTAAACGGGTTTGTTCAGGAAGGCTGCTCCAAAAATGTTTGTTTTATAATTTATTATGTGGGTGAGACTGCACCCTCCTCATGGTTTCCAGTCAGCCCTATATCCTATCTACCTAACACTAGCGCTTAGCTTCACAAAGGCTTACAATGTAATTCAGGAGTCTAAAGCAGTAAGATAACACTTAGCCTTAAGTAACATACAAGTTAAAGCCAGTTCCACCTAGGGATTGTTGTAACCAGAAATTTTTCAGATTACACCTCAATCTACTTAAGAATACCTCAAGGAACTCATTCTGAAACTTGTGGTGGGTGGTGACCCACAAAAGAATGAAAAATACATATAAATCAAGGACCGGCTAATGTAAGCCCTAGTGGTTTAGCTCAGTTTTGTTTTGACAGACAGGTTAGTAACAGAAGAGTTTCGGAGTCAAAAAAAAGGGAACCCAACTCAGAGTATAGTATACAGCAAACTACGGGACACTTAAAGACAGTTTCAACCCAGCTAAGGCTCGGAATTAAAGAATTTAAGAGCTATTAGGGCTGCTTGGCTATCTGATATGAATGTTTATCTTAATTCAGGGAGAACTGGTTCAAGGTGGAGTAAAAAACGAAGATTCTGGAGATTTACAATGCAAGACAAACTCTAATAGCAAGGCTAACGACCGTGCTTGATCAGTTCCTGGAAGAAAAATAAGTAAAAAGGACCCAAGGAACCTCCTAGGCAATCAAATGGAGAAGTTCAAAAAGCCTTTTTTGGTGAATGCCATATGCTTGAATATTTGCCCAATTGACCTTTTCAAATCGCTTCCATGGCAAAACTTCTCGCGCACATGGTAAAACCCAGTAAATCTATTCAGGACCGCAGGTATCGTGGCTTCCATTTTGCCTCACAACGACCTTGTGTGTCCTTGCGGCGAGGCGTTTAACTGCCAGCCCTCCAATGTAACTTAACCCCGATTGCAGCAACCACTTGTAATTGAAAACGAAACGTAGTGGAATTTTCAAAACGTTTACCCACTCATTGGGGCTATTCGCACAGACAAGCTAGCTCCGCTGCGTTTCACTACTCCCAGCCACTGTATCGGAGGACTACTACACCCACAGACAGCATCCTCTGTTCTTTTTGTTGTGTTTTTTTTTTTTTTTCTCGATACTCTTTCGAATGATGTTAGTTTCCTGATTGCATAACAATGGTTATGGTCGTCCTGCAGCAACAGCACTAGAGTGAGAAAGGATTCAATTTCGTTCGGTCAAATGGCAAATAACAGCATAGGTAACTGTTATGGGAATTGAAATGCAAAATTGTTGTCACAGTTGTTTGCTGAAATATCAGCCCCATTGTACTATGGCAACAGTGTCTCTCTTAATTGGCCAATGATTGCCAATCACAGGCGGAATGTCTCTAAAAAGGTTGCCTGGGCTAGCATATGTATACGAGTACATATATGCAGCTCAAGTGGTAATTAAATGAAATTACTCCCTACGGGGGCGAGTAAGTGTATATCGATTACGTACGAGTAACCCTACATATATCCTTGGACACAAACGAAGGTCAACAAAAGATGAACAAAAACTCTGCCAGTCAGGGAATGTCTGCTGTCATTCGTTTGATTTAATTAGAAATTAATTTGTGTTTCAGAATTTCTCAATTAGACTACCCAACATTGTTCTAATTCGCTTTTAATTAAGTTATGGCATGGTGTCATCGTGAATAGTTGGATTTTCAGTGGAAAAAAAAAAAACTTTCTCAGCATCCTTTTGCCAGAGAACATGTTAGCATCCTCTGCTAACATGGTAGTAAACAAATTTAATATAAACCTACCAGGATGGGGTTAAATTAATTAATTTTCCACTACTAGCAGTGGCTGCAACTTTTCAGGTGTAATGTTTGCATAATTCATTAGAGTTTTAGCAAAACTGCGAAAGCGCTAATGATTTATTTGCATGTGCACAGGGATTGCATCAAGGACTACGTAATCTCGTTTCGACTTTGATGGAATCGTACAATTAATTGTTAGAGATTAGATTCGACGACGTAGTGTTGATGTAGTGTCTGACTTTAGTCGCAGAGAAGGGGATGTCTGGAGCCTATCCTATCCTAAATCAGTGCGTATCCCACCTTGGGGCATGACATTCGTCGGATATTCTGTTGTCCTGAAAATTTACTTTGAATTGTTTCAATAGATTGAAATTCAGACGTCTGTGTCCCGAGGTACTGGACACGATTATCGCGATGGCTAGAGGGTTGAATTTTGGGTTTCTCCGTAGGATGCATGTATTGAGATAGTCATTTGATTTATGGTTCTGAAGAGACGCAATTCAAAAGGAGACGGAGTTGTTACAATCAATTCTATGATGTTTTGGAATGAGAAACACTCGTAAGGATCACTGTCCCCACTTCTGTGTTGTAAATCTAAAGGTGGGATCTACCAAAGAGAGAAATCTAAAAGTTAAAGATCAAAGCCAGAGGCTAACAAGGAGCCTTGCAGTAAGGTATCAGCCACAGATGCCGTCGAAAGGAAAGTGACTGAATCAACAGACAAGAGAAGGAAGGATGTTATGAAAAACTGCACTTTCTAAGCTCATGGATATCTTAGAGCCTAGCGACAAAAGACTTTTAAAATTGTACAAAACCCGGAATATAAACTCTTCAGAATAGAGAATGGTACATGTTTTAAAACAAGACCAGGCCCACATCCCAGCATTGACTGAAATTTCAAATTTTTTTTGAAAATCTTACGATATATGACGGTTTTGGTAGTTGCGACTGTATCATCTCTATTGACGATACAGTGGTACATTGATCCAGGATCGAGAGTAAAATAGAAGATCCAGTCAAACTAATGGGCACTTTCCGAGTTCAAAGTCACGTATTAGCTCTCTATCACCTTGTGGGAGTTTCTAGTTCCATGAAGCCTCGTTATGGTAAGGAGAAGGTCTGTTAGGCTACTTCTTCAAGCTTGTACTTTAAGCCAGACTGTGTGTAGAGCTAGCATTAATACAAGGTTGGTTATAGCTGACAAAATAGGCGTGGAAGTTTGCAAGGATATCGAGGAAAAACCAACAAAATGAATAAGGACAAAATCAAATAAACATAAGCAGAAAAAGCAGAGCATATGGTGAGGGCGTTCAAGGAATGCAAGGTTTATCCGATCTCAGAGGAGCAGATCCAACTGTATGATGGTCCTAAAACTGTACTGACCAAACCCCAAAATCGTTTCAATTATATTGGATCAATCAAAAGGATCAAAACGCTCCTAATCATCTCAACCATCAGGTGTTTACAAAGACCAAAGTTTGATACCAAAGATAAATTATTCGAGGCTTAGGGATGCTGTAAGGTGGTTATGTATGTACATCCACTACTTCTTCTTTTTTTTAATTTAAATAGGACAAGTCAAAACACAAGGTATGACTTCGAGTTGGCTAGGAACTTTATTTGCCTTTCAAGCAAGGATATTTCATCAGAGGTCAACCCGAAGTAGTTCATGTCAATCGCTGATTCCTGATCGAACAAGGACATTGGTTTAGGAAAGCCTCATCGTAAAAATCTAGGTAGGCTCGAAGTAAGACCATAATCTTCCCATCCCTACTCTATGGAGCTGCGTTGTACACTCAATTAAAGACGAATGAAGATATCCAAATATCCTTTGAAAAATATTTGATTTCATCTGGATTGTGGGACTTTAAAAAAGAAGATTCAACGTCGAGGTGTATAAGCTATGGCTAAGGCATGTGTACTTATATTTCGCATGACTCAGGGGTTTAGGTAGACACCTAACAGACAGCTGCTAAAAATCGTTCTGGAATAATGCATCCAAGATTTAGAGCGACAGATTCGTCAGGGAATTGGTCAGGGAATGGGGTATCCAAGGTAAAGGTTCAGTTACACTATGAAGTTTGTCAGACCTTCAGTTCCTCAGAAAGATAAAACTCGTGAAAGAACTTTTCAAGTGCAACCCTTCGCTCAGTAGTTCAACTCGCTATTCACAGCTTCCCCGAGGCTCCCAATAAATGAATATGAATATGAAATGAAAAATGTATTTTATTTTTTACTAACATTAAGTCCTTTTTATACTACATAATCTCCATTAAAAAACCATAGTAAAACCTTTCAAAACATGCTCTCATGCCCTACAACCTATTGTTACTTTGGAAACCCTGGGCAGTTATTATACCAACAAATCGAGTGTATATGTGTTGTGGAACAGTTTTTTATTATTTAAGTGGATTCATATAATTTTTTAAAGCTCATTAACTGATTAATTAAATTTTAAATTAAATAACAATCCACTGATGTAGTATCGAAAACAGTTTCGATTCATACACTTTTCCGTTCGCTTAAGTACATAATCGATACAGAGCGAAAATATCGATGGGATTCGGATTTATTATTATTTTTTTTTTTATAAATAATTAAAGGACAATATATTTACAATATTAAAACCACAAACTCATTTTCTCACTTATGTCATTTAATATTCCGCTGTAACGTCAAGTGTGATTAAATGCGTTTACCGGGACTAGTAAGGATTTGCAGAGCGAATTAAAGTAAGAATTCCCTTAAAGGTTGTGGAAACGATTCGAAATATCCGGAAAGGCTGCAAATGTTGCTTTGAAATTTGGACACATTTCAATGGGTGGGCAATATTTGATAATGTTGAGCCTTTTTAGAAACCTTTTCCACAACAAATTCATCGCTTCTAGAACAAAACAAGGCAAATGGAAAGACACTCCAAACCAACAAATCAAGTCATACGTATTCGAAATAGACAATTTTGCAACTCTAAGCTTTGAAAGCTAGTTTCTATGTCTAATAGGTCCAAACACAGCACATGGACTGCTGGCACAACATGCGAATGGAAAGTGTATGGGACTGTGGCAGTGATTAAAGTTTGAAATCACATCAACCATTCGTTGTTTGTGCTTGAAGGATTGAGTGCTGTATGGGGAGTCCTCCACAGTCAGAAACATTCTGTGAAGGAATTCCATGTGGAAAGACTGAGTCCTTGTTCATCTGTTCAAAATCTTAAAATAGAGGCAACGTTTAGCTATCCATTTTAACCTTTATTTTTGAAGTGAAAACCTGATTTTGGCAAACATGGAGCGATTGGTTCCATGCATTTACAACCAGGATGCGCAGCAATAACTAAGTTTGGGGCTATATACCTTCTACCTCTTTTGGTTAGTGTTCCCAGGGAAGTAGTCTGTTAGAGACAATAACGTTTTTAGCAAAGTCTTTTCGTTTATGACCAATTCTGAACTTTAAATTATTATTCGGTTGGGAGAATTGGATGTGTCCTTTCTCAACAAGTACTAAGTTCTAAGTTCAACAAGTTCTAACAGCTGGTACTGTCCAAAGCCAGAAACTGACAACATCCGATGGTGTTTACAACCAGATAAAAATTAAGGATTGTGGCAGCAGCATGAACTAAGAATCTATCCATGCACCAGTAGTGAAAGCACCCATGTGTCGTGTATGAGGCCATAAGCAATCTAGATTTTTGATCTTTACCCAACAATTTGATAAACGAAAACGTTCGTCCGTTGGTCACCAGTTTTTGAGTCTTTAAATGTTGACCCAGAAAGATGGAATTTGAAATCTGGGCTTTTAAGAAGCAGAAACAATACAGTTCACAAATTACATGAAACTGTAAAATTTCAGTAAAACTTTAGATATTAAAATTGGCTACAATCTATCCGTACATCAAATGTATCCACGCCCTCTTTTTGGGGGCGTTTTCTTAAAAAAAAAACTGGATGTTGTGTGTAACATCTTAACAAGTTCAAGGTTATCGTAGTGTATCAATAAAAAATGCAGTGTGCCACGCCCATTTTTATAGGATTGACAGCCTTTTTGTAGGTCTTTTGCATTTTTGGTTAAAAAAAGTATCAAAAGAAAACCAAACACAACCATAACTTTGTTGATGATTCTCGGACACAAAATAAAAATTTCAGGTGAGTTCCGAAATCCATCAGATTGGCGAGACAATTTTGACAAACTCAACGTGCAAGTCACGTGTATCGATAACTTTTTCGATGAAATCATTTGACATTTGTATGCATTTATGAATAGTCCTTCAGAATAGCTGAGGTTTCAATAAATTTCTTATTGTCAATTCATTTCGATAGCTGATGGATATTTTGGTGAATTTTTCCCAACATTTTAGCCACTTATTCAAAATTTCTTTTCATTCAAAATTTGGTATTTTCAATGCATTTGACTGTTCTCTACAAAATATGTTTCGAAATGTCAGACTTGTTTCAGGTTGACTATCTATATTTTGTTTATACACGTATCTGTGTATAAACGTATTTTCAAATCATGTTCCACACTGTTCCAACTATTGATTGGTTTGAGTTAAAAAAAAAAAAAAACAAAATTTATTTTTATTAAATAAAAAAGAGGATAACCCCTCTGCTAAATATCATCGACCCTCTGGTTAAAATATTCCAAAATAACTTTATGCAGCAATAAAAAGTTCATTGTCTGGACAAGAGCTTACGTTAAGGCCAACGCACAGAAATTTACATACAGTCAGTCCAGTCCTCCTACTGACCATTGGCCTCGAAGGATTCCTTGTTTTCTGTTTTTATTTTTTGAAAAGTCCCATTGGATTCAGAGTCCTTTTTCGATTTCTATTGTATTTCGTAATGGTTCCTGTTTTGTGAGCACCGGTAGTGGATATAATGGTAACGATGACGTCGATTTATAAGCGTGCGACTTAGAAACCATTAAACATACAGATTGTTATCAGGTTTCGTGTCGTCCATGCAAATTGTTTGTAATGTCCTTCGACTTATAATCGAAATTGTACCCTTAAAACATAGAGCGAGATAGAGAGAGAGAGAGGACAAGCAAACGAAAGGGATCGATTTACCATTTGCACATTTTAAGGTGTTTATTGTAATTTTTTTATGTACTTTACTACGAGCGAGTGTACGATATAAGAATAATAAGCAGTTAAGGTTGTGGGCGAGCGCACACACATTCTCTTTGCTTGAATGTCCTTATCTGATAAATTTTAATTAAATGTCCCTCCCAATCTAAACATCACTTTCAGTGTAATGGTTTCAATAAAGAAAACGTTTCACCGTGACACTGAAGTTGATTTATAATTTTAAATCCCAATGAGAAATTGTGGTCGTGAGTTGCAGGTGGTTGTGGTTGCGATGGTTTCGATGGTGGTGGTGGTGGTTGATGGTTCTATTCAATGGCCTTTGCGCACGCATTACCCTCAGAGACCCAGACACTAATATCGCAATGAATTAGCTTCAAAGACATCAGTGACGCTGAACATCGACATTATCTTCAGACGTTCATTTTGAATTTATTACACCGACGACTTGGTCGTGTCTCTTGTCTTTCCTTTATGTGTTCGCTACTGGTAATGGTACTGGTACTGGTACTGGTGGTTGTGGTTTACTTTTTAAAGTAAATTCAAAGAATGTCCTTTAAGCTGAACCTGCGATCAAGGTAGAATAAAGGAATTGTGTAGAATGTATGAAAAACGTGGAAAAGAATTTAGTCTACGATGTAGGCGGTGTCCTTTTACAATCCTTGTTGTATGTACGCACATATCCCTGCCAATAAATTAGTACAACCACCAGCGGTATTCTGCAAACGCTCCTTAGACATAAAGGAGCCTACCATCCTACTAGGATTTCCTTTGACATTTTCAAAATTCTTCTAATTGCTTCCTTGGCTGCCCTCTAAAGGTCCTTATTACATCGTTATTTGAATTTCCCACCAAAAGCGAGAGGCAAATTCAAAGATTGTGAATAAAAATTTACATCCTCATATGAACGATGTAAGGGCCTTTCATGAGTACCCAACCAGACATGAATAAATGTGCACCATAGGTACGTATATCCTTACACAGGCGAAAAGAAAAAAAATCCTTTCTATTACTGGCAAAGTGAAGTACCGATGCAATATATTTTTGAAATTTATGTACATCTTTGAAATCATCACTTGACAGTGGAATACTGTATGCATAATATTGTACAATAACGATATGATATATACTGATCTAGAAAGGAAGTATCCTGTGGCGGTGTTGAAGTGCGATTGTGTGTAAATGACAATGCTTTGGACTGGCAGGGGCAATAACAGTACGATTCAATGTGGAATAAATTTAAATTGAAAGGATATTAGAGAATCGCTGACAGTTTTTTTTTGACAGAGTGCTACACATTGAAGCACAGTACCTCAAGTAAGGATGTTTAAGTCAAGTTAAAGGAAAACAATCGCAAGGAAGTAGCTCAAGTAAATCTACCGAACTGATTAGAGTTACACTAAAGGAGCGCTGAGGGGTTTAATATATGAAAACTATCTGGATTGCAGCTTACCATATCCTTTTTATTCTTCATGCCTCATACTCCTTACACTGTTTGGTTGTAATGGAAGTGAATGGTAGGAAATGTATATTGGAAAATGATAAAAAGTGGGCTAGAGACTGTGACACAGAACTGAAAAACAGGTGGGAATGAAATCTGTGGTCTTCTTTGTGCAGGAGCTGTCCACCATTTAATCTTTAATTGAGATTACACTGCCAAACAACTCAGGATGAAATGTACAGCGTGCCTATTGCCTAGATCAGGCAATAATCTTTCAACTTTTTCCTAATTCAGGTGTACATTCAACAGGAAGCCCAGCAAAACTACTGAAAGGATTCTACTATGAAAGACGACAACACCAGCAGTCTATGAAGCAAGGAACATAGGTGTAGCCCCAGGAAATGTAATATTAAGAGCAGCATTCATTCGTCGGCCAAAAATAGTAGATACAACGATTAAACCCCCTTCCCAAAAGTGTCCTCTCACCCAATATAGGATTTTAATGGAAAATTTGAACGACTAACATATAAACCACAGCTTAAAACAAACAGTGATGCCGTAAGACTTAAGTAAACCTAAAGGGCAAAGATTATATTACAAATTCTTTAGGAGACTGCCTCCAACATCAAAATATTAATAACTTATCAGTCAATGATATGTGCGAAGTAACTACCGAAAGTTCTGTCAAGACACAACCAGAGGGTCCAAAACGAACAAAAGGTAAACTCGGTGGTCGAATAACAAAGACTAAATCTTCTTCAAAAACTGGATTGCGGATTGCGGAAAATCAGACTTTGAATTATAGAAAATCGGTAAAACTTAAGCTGCAGGTCTGCATGCAGGGTATCATGTGAGAGACTGCATACAAAAGAGGAAGAGAGCCAAATTTATAAAATTGTGAAGCAATATTTTAGAAACCGGCAAAGTGCTTACGTCCTTGGATGACATATCAGCGAGATGGAAGAGATATCTCATCTAACAAGAAATTTAGCAAAGAACCCAATGGCATTCCAAATCTCACCCAGAAGCCAATAGAGGAAGTAGCACAAGTAGAAGCTATGGCTGACTCAGAATCAAATCTGTGAAAGTAGTATGTCAGGATGACTCTCCCAGTGGTATATGAACATTTTTAGAAAATTCGGTATCAAACTAATAAGGGACGACGAGATATAAAAAAAATAGGAGGTCAAGTATTATTGTGTCCATAAAAAAGCACAAACGCGATATAAAGAACTGCCAAAACTATCGTGAGATCAAATTAATAGCTCACATCCTTAAAATACGGGAAAGACTGACATAAGTGTTAGCACTGAGTAGTTTCAATACAAGAACCAAGATCTTGACATGTTCTTTTTATAGAACTTATATGGATAGCACTTGGGCAGCAAAATCTCCCAGAAGTGAACAGTAAGTTCTTAGATGGCATGAATCTACGAAGCAGTGCAGCAGTAAGTTCTACATATGCAATGGGGTAACACAACACTTTTTCTGCAAAAACTGGAGTTCATCATGGCTCAGGGCTTAGTCCATTCTTTTTCGGTTAGATCCCGATATACAGAAATAACTCAAATGGAACATCTTAAGATGTCATAGTTAGTGATGGCTGATGACAAAACAAAGTTAAAGCGAGTTCTTACTCTATGCCATTCAGTGGCGGATTCGTAGGCGTTATGAACCTTAAGGAAGACCCTATTTCTTCAGCAAATACCTCCCTAAATCTGGGCTTGTGTATGACTAGATATGGAACTACAAACTTCAAAGTTAGTCATCGCATAAACTCAGGTTGCCTCCCAAAGGCAAGAGCGCGTGTAATCATGTGCAGCTGACGATCGAGCTCAAGAGACGAGACTATTAAACGATAGTACGTCTAGGCTGCAGTAAATACCTATGAGGAAAGACTTCACACAGCAGAAATGCAAATGCTGGGAAGGCCGAGTGATGTCACTCTCATGGACAAAATAAAAATTACCCACTTAAGGAGGTCTCTTCAAGGAGTATCTATCAAAACAAAATTTAAAGGATCACAGGCTACGATGGTACAGAAGGTCCAAGCTGTAGGCTAGGTTGAATCAAATATTGTGGAACCTGCAATCTTACAGACCCCTCCAAAGATAATCAGGGAACAGGAGCAACAAAAGAAAAAAATATGACGAAACATCACTGTTGGCAACAGTAACTTCGAGCTGATTAAGGAGTTTACCTACATACCTCGGAGTAAGTATCAACTTTGTGGATGACACCACCTTCCAAGGAAGACATACCTTAGGAAACCGCTTCTACTTCGATTTGGGCACATAATTGGGTTTAATACTCCTCGGAGCTGAATGCTGGAAACAGAAAAGCAAAGCAGATATTGAATGCTTTCCTCGCATGTGAACTCTAGAAGCTGCATCAAGATATGGATGTCTAAGCTAGTCTATTCAGCCAAAAGAAGCCGGCGACTGGGACACTGGCTCGATCACACCTAGGCAATGGACAGAATGACAAGGAAGTCTAAATCTTCGTTTTAAGGATCAAGCTATCGCCAATAATAAACAATGGCTGCCGTGCCTCAGACATAGACTCTTCATGGGTCGAAAACCTCATAAGTAGGTAAGTAAGGTCTGTCTATTGAATCTAACTAAATTTCAAGAGCTACAACTTTACGACGTTAACCAAAAATGATGACCCTTCCTACAAAAACGGAGTAGAAACCCCTTCAAGTCCATTAAAACACCATACTCCACCTACTCCACTCGAAAAACAGGCCAACTCCTGCAAACATACATAAAAGTGTTTGTTGAAAACTTTATCACGAATATCCTTGTAATCGTTACATGTATACAAACTTATTAAATGCCGTCACAATTATTCACCTTTTGTGTATCGTTGATGTCAAATTATCGATTCTACGTGTAACTCTTCGGTAGGTATGTGTGGGTGTGTGTGTGTTGCCTGCCGACCGCTTAAGTTGTCTAATTACTAAGCAAAGACGACATCGTTCGAAAGGCTGGCTGCCAGACACAACCAAGCTATACTCTCTGTACGAGTCGACGACTGTGGGGCGTTATGTTTGCATAATTCATGAGTACTCAACCGCACACTTAACGATGTGTTTACGCGGAATCCTAATTGAAATTTGATTAAAGGATGCGGTTGATGGGTATTTTTTTTGTTTAAGAACTTGTAGACAGACACAAGGATATATGTAAGTTTGCTGGAAAGAGTATCCTCCCATTATCGCCCTTTAATTGTCACACAAGTGCACTTAGTGTTTCGAGTTGTTTTGCATAATTAATTAATGCTGCTGACACTATTGATGACTGGTAAATAAAGGATTACAAATAAGCAGGTGTATGTAGACGTAGATGTCCTTAAAATGGTTTTGTTTCAAAATGTAAGTCTAGAATGCCATGTAAACACGAAAGGCGTTCGTTTGCTATGGTGGACGGACGTCAAGGTCATTCAATTCATGTTGTCAGTGCAGCCAAGGGAGATGGTATTCATTTACGATAAATGTGGTCACAGCCTTAGGAGGAGGACGAAGGAGAGAACGGAGGATAAAATCGTTTCAATTGAAAAGTGTTTGTATCGACTGCTGCCTTTTAACTTTCAATTACTCTAAAGTCATTGAAATTGTTATCGGTAGATTACTCTGATAGGGAGCGGAGCTGTATTGAATTCATCCATTAGGTGAATAATATCCTTCGGCAGGATATCGAATTTGAAAAGACTGAACAAATCAATTTCACTAATGTTAAAATTGCGTAAGATTCGATGGCCCGTGTGCTTTTGTGTTGAAGTTGGTTTCTAAAAATACAGACCTCGGTCTAGGAATAGCTCGTATTTTACATTAATGGCTTTCCACAACATTTCCCTTCGACTAAGGACGACATAATGATGGCTTTCTCAGAGTGTAAAACAGCCGCGTACTACCAATAGATACGTAAATATCTTTAAGATACAAACTGGCCGCAGGAACTACCCACCGAATGGCACAAGTTAATGATTGAAACCAAAACAATTACGCCCTGTGCGTATGTCCTTACTGGAGAGAGTGTTAAAATAGCATTTAAGGTAAATGTCATTACACACATTGGCCATAAATAATACAAACTCGTACACATAACGCTGAAAACGGATAAATGTGGGGTGTGTGCGGGTTTATATGACAAATTAATGTTTTATTTCTCACATATTTCATTGGAACAAATAGGTAACGCCCCGAAAATTCCGGGTCTAAGGGTTGTAATGTAATGGTTTATAGATTGGTTAACACTGCGTAATGCTGTTTATTACTTATTCATTTCAGGTGGTAATTCAGTTGGATAGCCCAGAGAGAGGTGTTTATTAATGAGGGTTGGTTCGTTTTAATGTGTTTGATCGATGGGTACAGGTGGGCTATTATTCATTATACTGGAATTATGTTAGCCTTTTTGGTTAAACTGTTATGTCACAATGAAATGATTTAGGAGGGGTCGTATACGTAATACTTTTTTTTTTTTTTTTTTGTGGTGGTCAACTGAGTGGTCTTTTGAATCAATAAACTTGGTTGTGGGTCGTTTCGGGGAAAGTAATTTAAAGAAAGTATTTTAGGCACTAGCACTGGTCACCACTTTAAGGTCAAGAACCAACTCTTTTAAGCTTTCAACGGGTGGAGTATCTTTTAATCGAGTTCAAACGAAATGGTCTATGCATGGCTACGTCATTTTTTTTGCCTTTCGCGTCACAATAGACAGTTATAACTTTGAGGTAGTTAAGGACTTTGTATACCTCGGCTCCTCTGTAAACTCTGACAACAATATCACCTCAGAAATTGAACGAAGAATCACTCTTGCCAATAGCTTTCTTTGGCCTAAGAACGCAATTGAGTAGTAAGGCCTTGTCAAGAAGCACCAAGGAAACTCTATATAAGCCCCTTCTCATCCCAGTCCTGCTCTATGGTGCAGATGCATGGACGTTAACCAAGATGGATGAAGATATGAAGATATCCGTTTGCGTTGACGGGCTATGGAGAAGGAAGTTTAACAGCGAACTCTACGAGCTCTACAGCAACATCGACCGAGTCAGAAAAGTACGCATTAGAGATGGCCAGGACATGTAGAGCGGATGAACATCAAAACGCTCCGGCCCGAAGAGTCTTCGAATCCATCTCGGGGGGACAACGCAGTAGAGGAAGACCTCGCCTTAGCTGGCGTGCACAAGTGGAAGAGAGCCTCAACCAACTTGAAGCGCGCAACTGGAGGCAGTGAGCCAAGGACCGCGCAAACTAGAGAGTCTTGTTGGTTGAGGCCCAGGTCCACCCCGGACTGTAGCGTCACCTAAGTAAGTAAGTAAGTTTGATTAAAGGCTAAATGAGTGCCTTTGTTGAGGAGAGTTGTTAACGCCTCACTTACACCAACTGACAGTCCATTGTTTCCTTAAAGACTTATGTACCTCTGCAAACCCTTCAGGATTGAAAATCAACAACATTGATGAGAACATTCTTATCTGAAACAGAAGACATGAGGCTTTAACCCTGTTTTTGCGTAATAGCCCTAATTTTGAAAAGTACTACCACGAGTCACTTATAAAGTCTAACACTGAGACGATAGCTGAGACTATGACGATTGGATCACAGTCTGCGTTGACCTGGTAACAGTCAAGTCTATGAAATGCGCTGTAGCATCTTTGCTTCAAATCCTTTAGCAACGATGGAGTGAATGGAACCAGCCTTGCTGCCAACTGTGAAGAGAACCTTCATTGCATATGAGGCACTAACATATATTCCTATACCTTGGCGTAGGTTTTGAGTGGTTTTTATAACACAAATTGATGGAGATGACTAAAAGACCAGTAAAGGCTGGAAAGACTAGGCGAGATTCAAGGTAGTAGCTTTGCATTTAGGATGAACCCTCTGCCTGGGGTCTCTGGAATGTCCGATGCCACTGATACCGGTCTATGACAAGAAGTATCCCTCTCTGTAGACGTACAGGCTAGACACAGTGCCATTTCTGTTTTTTTGAAACGTCTCAAGCCATTTCATAATTACTATAGCAGTAGGTGCATGGAAGAGGCTATATACATACATACATACAAGAAAAAAAAATCCCTTCAAGTCCTTTTTGCAAAATCTAGTCTGATTTACTGCTTCAGTGAATCAGTAAAACAAAATAACATCCCTAAGCAGTAATTTTCATTAAAACTCTCCACAGTTGCATTTCACAGGAATTGACGCCATGGAGTAGTTTATCCTATCCCTCCCTACGCACCAATAGTCCAATTTAAATTCATTTTACAAACGCCTCACTGAACAATTCAAATTACCATGATAAATGTACTCCGCAGATGGATTGCAATGGTGCTCGCGCAGGACCTCCGAGGGAGACCGTGTATTCACTACCTACTCTGTAGAATAGGTTACATTAGAACGGCTTATTACTAGTGTTTTGTGTTTCGGGGTTTTATGTTTTTGCACTGCTTGAGCGGTGATTGAAAATTTCAATTTGATGGTAGTACACGGTCGGTGCCTAAAAGGCAAATGCAAATGCAAATTTTTGACCTCAGTCTGGGTACTGCTTGCATTGTTAATGATTCAGGAAATGAGCTCCTGGAAGTTAATGGTAATTCTGGCGGGTTATGAATCCGACTGACTGGTGATACCTCATCTGTAAGCGGGGGTTTGTTTTTGTACAGAATTGTAATGACCTGTGTTATATTCAGAATAGTTTTTGGAATATTTAAAACTAAAAAAGGTTTGTTTTCGAAAGGAGCTTACTACGTGGGAAAACAAATGAGTTCAAAACTCGAAAATAAATACTCTATTCAGTGGAATCCGATTCAAAAATTCAGTCACAGAAGTAAATCCTTGCATTTTCAGTCACAAAACTACACTTATTCGAATCAGTGTTCCCAATTTTCCACAATAACAACTAGGAAACCCATCTTATATCTCACCAGACTGTGCTCTCCACGAAATATCAAGTGGCAACAATATCATTGTAACAATGTAGCATTTAAATTACAAAATGTTATGTGACAACTTCGTGCAAACGATCAATAAAAAATTCATAAAACGTCTCTCGAAGTAAGAGAGTCATTAACCAATAAAGATGTCAACTTTGTGTTTGATTTTTGTTGTTTTTCTATTCGAACAAAACTGTAAGCAGGCTGTCAGCTAGGACATTACTTGAAATAATGTTTTTTTTTTTTTTTTTCTTTTTGAAAATCAAGGACATGAATGCAATAAATTTATTCCGAATGTAAATATTGCCAAAGAAATTAAGGACACTTCTCTTACGGAGGATAGGAATAGGAGGAGGCAAAAGTAAATAAAAAACGCTTTAAAGGATAAAGTTTTTCCATTTATTCTCATTTCGCGTTCGTTGTCGTTGTAGTCTTCGTCGTCTTCGTCGTCGTCGTCGTCTTGGTTGTCGTAAAGAAGGGGGTATAGCATAAAAACAAAATTTTGTTGAGAACATTCAGCAAGGAATTTTCATTCAGTCGAAGATTTTTATACTCGTACTTATGGGACATTTTGTAGAGAACACTTTTTCGCAGTGCGCTGCCTTCTCTGGCTGCTGGAATTGTCTGTTGAAACCTTAAACGCAAATAAATTGACTTCAGGTTCAGCGATTTGTTTAGATATTTAGGTGTGATCATTTCTTTCCAATGAAGACGCACGAGATGCGGTGGGATTGGTTTTGTTTTGGGCGAAAGGAGGCTGATTAAGAAGCTTATCGTAACGTGGTAGTAATCAGTTTATTTTGAAATGTCCTAGGTGCGAGAATCCATGCGAAAAAGTAAGCAGACTACAACCTAAGAACGGATGTGACTATAGGCCGTAAGTCCATTCTATTTTTATTTTAATTAGGGCTAACTCTAGACCAGAAAAATAGTCGGAAACTTCATCTGTACGGAGCCATTGAAAAGTCGTCTTAAGCTGTCTGTGTTTTCTTTAGACTTCTCGAGCAAAAATTACGATTAAATTCAAAGACTGGACTTTGTCGGTGTTACGGTTGCAAAGGCTAAAAGCACGTCGAATGGGACATGGCCGGTGGATGGCTTGAGGATGAGGCTTCTATGTACATTGTATTCAAAAGTCGCACGGTACCAAACCAAGCGAATCAATGAGTGATTTATAGTCAAAAGTCGATATTTAGTCAATCAGTGGCCAAATATGTCATTCCAAGGAATCCACATACCTTTTAGCAGTCATCCAGTAGGAAAAAAGAATTTGGAACTCTGGAATCATTCGGAAAAATCAAAACCAAACTCGATGTCGGGCAGACGTTCTGGATGTCCCATGATTTTGGCCGAACCCAATCAATCGAACAGAATCAATGAAACAGAATTCACTCTTTCAAGGACTCTCCATTCCTATAACCTTTCTAAATAAACACAAAGTATCTATGATATAACCGCCTCCACATTTCAAACTCAATTGAACCACATAAACCGTTTAAACCACTCAATGAACAATTTCAACTTAAAATTCATTATATGTCAAGGATCTTCAGCCGGTGTCTGCTCTCTCCGAGAGTAGGTACATAACTTAAAAGTGTTTCCTGTTAAAGCCACAACCGCTGATACACATTGATTCCAAAAAACCCAACCCCTGTACTCTCATCATAAAATCGAATTGGTGTTGAATTTTATTCCACAAATTGAATAATTCATGAACTAAATGCGCTGTTTATTCGGAAGATCATATGGACTCTGAATTATTCATGATATCCTTCTTCTATGCCCATTGACTACTACGAGCCGCATCGCACTGCTCTTCTATCTATCTAACCACTTGAAGGTGTGAATGAGTGCTGAGCATAGAAATGGATGAATTTTTGTTTTTTCATCTCTTTTTTGTTTTTTTTTTTTGTTTCAACAATCAATTCATTTCTATCAAAATAGGTCTGCTCTCTCGATTGCGGGAGAGCTGGGAATGTTATCCTTTTCCTAAAAATCAAACACCCATACCGATGCCCTAAAGGTGCTTCAAGCAAATTGGGATACCATTTTCCACAAAAGACAGATGAAAGTCGATTATTAAAAAAATATAGGTACTACTCGTAGATACTTTTGAAAATAAATTATGTACTCTCCTTCATCCTGAATTGAGTACAAACGGCGGCGGTGGCGGTCGGCAAACATGCAAGGAACATATAAAATTAAAAGCCAATCATTGTGGGAGAATAAATAAATTTTATGCTCATAACTGCGGGCTGACTGAAAAATATTGGCTGACATTATCGTGTTTTATTGACATATCATTTATTTGATGACTCCTGATTCATTGGGCACATTGCCGACTTGGCGACCTATCGGGCTGGGGCTGGCTTCCTTTCGCCAACGGAATCCAAGGAATCATTACCTTTTTATTTATTTTTTTGTTTGTTATTGAGAGCGCACTGCCGTGATTTGCTCATGTTGTCACATTAAATAAAATGACTTTCAATTGGTATCTATGATTGCATTAGGACGAATTGAGTTTTCCTATACAAACGACTTGTTTTGTCTACAGAGGTACTATACATAGGCACAAGTATCTCTATGTAGTCTAAACGAGCTGCTCTGGTGCCTGCAGAGCTAGTGAGACCTGGACACATAATCGTTGCTAAGCCAATTATGGATATCTCAGTCAGTATAGAGATGACCAAAGCGGCTAACGCTGACAGGACAGCAACTTCTGCTGTTGAAACACGTTTGAGATGACCCTGGTAAAGTATACACCAACTTATCTCCAAAATGTGGTCGTACAGATATACATATGCCAGTACTATCTGCCTGGTCCATAAAAAAAGAGATCATCTACTCTGGATCAACTTCAGAGGCATTAGCCTTTCGAAGATGGTCCCATAGAAGCGTAGGCCACTCGGTCCTTACCAATGCACTACTCACTACCATCGACTTCAAAGCCGACAACAATTCGAATAGAGAGGAGCTAACTATACCGTGCCATGATCGGCTTTAAGATCCTTGCTAAACTGATAAGTCTTACCAGGATGAGGTTAAAGCATGATGAGGTTTCTAAAAAATTGGAAAGGATTCCACTAAAACTTTCGACATCATCAGAGGGTTATGGAAAGCTGGTGCAGTACCATGCAGTTCCATGAAGGAACTAGAAAAGTTAGTACCTAACGCATAGGCCAATACATCAGGCACTGTCTTTCAAAAAATCGCTCAATAGGATAGGCTGAGCGAGCAATTACTAGCTTTGAGTTGAGGACAAAACGAAACATATGCTTTCATCAAGAAGAGTCGACTTCCACCGCAGACTTGGTTAGAATTAGAACGTGACTATTGACTGGTATAACTTTGAGGTAGTCAAGGAATTTGGCTATCTGGTCATTGCTCTAAACTTAGTCAAACAACATCAGTACAGCTTTTTGGGCTAAGAGTGCAATTGAGAAGCATCCTGTTCCTGCTCAATAGGTGCCGAGCAATGGATTCTTACGCAGTCGAATAAAAGATTCCCTGCGGTACTCAAGACGTATCCATACGTATAGTCCTGTTTATGTAGACAACATCTGGCGAAGAAGATACAAGGATGAGTTATATGTGTACTTTGAGATGTAAGCCTGGTACGCATGTAACGACTTAGAGGGCTTGTTAAGATAGCGTAGAGTATGTGACTCCAACGTCATACCAAAGAAATTGAGAAACCAAGACGGACCTCATCTTCGATAAGCCGAGCAGGTACGACGTGATAGTGGCCGACTTGGTGGATGATATTAGAGCCGGAGGGCTATGGATCGGGCATTGTGCCCAGTTCAGTTCTGGAAGGCAGCCCCACTTAGGGGCCACACATTCGAATCAACAAGGGTTTGATATAAAGTCTAGAACCGGCAAATGGTTATGTTAGCGAGTTCGGAAAGATTGTAGAAGAAGTAGTGTAGTTCTCTTTGAGTACAGAGAGCTTGGACAGACAACTTAAGCAACAGACATTCATGTTAAACCATGTCAAGGAATGACAGGGTTTCTAGTTCTCGAATTTAGGTTAATCTGAAACCATCATCTCAATAGTCGAAGGAAAACGTCATCTCCTTCATGTCCAGGCTCTGAACGTAACATTCTACACTGAAGTGTAACACTCGGTATTATACAATGTCGGGTCATTTGGATCATAGTTTGATGTTAAGTTTTAGAATGGAGGTGTCAAGTCAAAGAAACAACACCCCATGACTTGACTTTGGAAATAGCTCAAGGCAGGACGTGCAAAATGTCCAGCGAAGACGAAGAATCAGCAGAATATATTTTGTGTCACTACACTGTCTAGTCAGAAAAGCCACCGTCACTTAGGTAAAATCTACCTAAAATCAGAAGACGTTTGTATGTATCTGGAACCTCAATCAAGGATTTACTCGAATTTATCATGAACTCGGGTATCACGGGAGAGAATCACAATATCCCCGTCTGT
This sequence comes from Xylota segnis, assembly GCA_963583995.1. Classification (NCBI taxonomy): domain Eukaryota; kingdom Metazoa; phylum Arthropoda; class Insecta; order Diptera; family Syrphidae; genus Xylota; species Xylota segnis. The sequence continues at coordinate 8,302,345 of OY757238.1, forward strand.
AACCGGATTGATATGGTGACATTCTCCCACCTCACACCTTTAATCTAGTCTCAATCTTAACTCATCAGAAATAGATATACAACAGGATGTGCAAAAGGATCACACGATTCTAAGCAAAACTAAGATTCTTGAGAGTGCTCTGTAAATGGAGCGCGCCTACTTAGACCGCCTACTATTATTTCTGTAACCAATCCTTAGGTTGTCCTTACACTTAGGAATATTGACTGTAGTGCTGGTCTCAGACTTCTGGAAAAAAATGGAAAGCAGGACGAACGTAGAAAAAGGACACAAGATCGATTTAACCAGAATTACACGCCCACCTACAGTTTCATCACAATTATATTCTATTTGTGTTACGAAAATAAACAAATAAAAGGATACACACAATTTTTCATTCCCATTTCTACATCGATAACCACCCTCGCCAAATCCTACACAAGGCACATCAATAAATTATGTTATTCACTCCGTTGTTGTGCACAACGACGCGTAATTTTTCATGTTTGGTAAGTAGCTTAACATAGCAAATGGTCAGTACAAACCATCACATTGTTATTTTTAATGAGGACCAATAAATCCTTACAACAAAAATACAAAACAAAAAAAAGGAGAAACACCACGGCAAAACGCAGGCAAACAAATCATCCGCCAATTCGCTGAAATCGATGTGCATTATTTATGTCGGCGCTATTTGAAATGGTAATGTGCGCAATTTTGTATCAAACGAACAAATGGCTCAAAGAGGCCTCCCCCCTCCCCCACCCACATCCAAAATAATTCAGTCGCGAAGGTTATGAATATTGGCGCTGGGGGTTTTGGTGAAATTAAGCGAATTACATCAATCATTGGTTGGCGTTTCGTGGAAGTACATTTTTAAATGAGCCACGGGGGGGGGTACTGCAAAGGTCCTGGTTAAGGACTTTCAATTGAAAGAAAATCTATCACTGTACATGGGCGACCTCAAAGAGTTTTGTATATTAAGTCCTCCCTGTGATCCTGTTGATGTCAAGAAGGATTCTCCTCCGCATGTCAGTCGACGGAATAATAATTTCAATATTTCTTTGTTTTCCCCCAGTCCTTTGGGTCCTTATAGTCAGAAACAATGTTTCTTTTGACGGTGATTGAAAAACAAAAAAAAATAAAACTGACTCAACGCAGGGCAATGAATCGTAAATGTCCTTTTAGTGAAGTTTGTGGGATGTTTGTGTTCGTATTTTGGTTGTCGTGTAGTGCACACAAAAAGGACATAAATTTGAATTACGCCCTCGAATTCAACTGAAGCCAGAATCCTTGGAAATAATTTATTTAATTTACGTTGATATACTGTTATCGTTAAATTTATTGCAGGACTTAGTTTTTTTTTTTTTTTCGTCTGCAGATGATGGCACCGAGTCTGAGACTAAAACTCATAAAGCTCTGCCACTACTTATGGACTCTGTCGTTATTGATTATTAAATTAACAAGGTCATTGTCTTTTCATTTCCAAAAAAAAAAAAAAAACAAGTACACGATAACCTTGCCAATGTGTGAGGAAGAAGGACTTCGTTTGGGGCCACAGTTTGCCCCTCAGATACTATGCACCCGCGCGGCATGGTATTAAGGAGTTCTGTTGGTGTTTTTTTTTTTGTTTCATGTTATGAGCAGTGCAAATTGTGCATAAAACTGAAAGTTTTATTATCAGGACATAACCTTGGGGAAGTTTTGTTTTTATTCCTTGCACTTTGCAGTGGTACTGCAGCTGTTAGTCTAGTTATGGATCGCACTTTGGCAAAGTTTTAATGGTCTGTCGTAATGGATATTAAACAACCGCTATAAAGTGGATGTAAATATTGTTTTTTTTGGTATGATGGGACACATATGACTTTCGAAATGGTCTTACCTGATGATATCTTTCGGGAGCCTTCTGTCGAAGGGGGCGTTTTTCTTTAAAAAAGGAATCTATTTTACTGATAGTTTCAACAAAGAGTTTTCCATATATTCTTGACTACACAAACTTATTCACACTAAGCTCTCCCAAAACTCTTACAGGCATCTGCAACTGATAAAACGAGTGTAATCCTAAGTCCTATGCTGAGCCTGTTGTGGAAACTATTGATTCCATGAGCCCTAAAGTCTTACACCACAAGGTTAGTCTGCGACTATCCATAGTGAGACAAGTCGTAGTATAGCTACAAGGTTTTGAAGGCAATGCAAAGTGACTGTTTAGCTGGTCGAGGATAAAGACGAAAAATGAAATAAGACCCGATAACTTGCTTTCATTCTTTTTGGTATGTTAGGCAGTAAAAGACAAGGTGTCGCAGAACTAAGTCTAGAAATAAAATTGAGACCTGATGTATCTATTTACTTAGTATAAAGATCGTTAAAAAAAAATAGCATAGCAGAGCTTACTTACCACTCCCTCCTCCTATTAAAGGAAGTACCTCATACTAGTGAAATAACTTAAAAAGTTGATCAGTAACTTTAGGTCTGTAGTTTTTGGATACAGAAGTTACCTAACTGAAGCAACATTTGTTATAAGTTTATAAAGCCAAGGCCCAGCTTCCTCTCCCCTTAGCTAGTTTCTCAAAAGTTTCCTTGAATTAAACAAGAGGTAGAGGTGGTAGAACAGAGGTAGGTTCTAGACGTCTCTAATTTTTTAATCCATCAATCGGAACCTCAGTTTATCTGGTATACCGGCAGGGCTTCAAGGATGAGAAATGGAGTGGACCGCAGAATTTTCAGTTTCAACTACAATCTTTCTGCACCTTAGGACGAATTGATTCTAATTGATTCTATCTTACAAGCACTTTAACTCACTAGGTCTCAGCAGAGAGGTCATACATACAAGTTCTATCATATAACTTGGATCCGAAGAGTACCAAGCCTATTAATTATCGGGTTTTGTAACTACCTTTTCAATCTCTCTTACAGCTTGCTGTACTCCACATAATTACTTCAACCCGGGTTCTTGGGTACAAAGATATCTCTGCCAAAGAAGGTCTGATCCTGTTTCTGGTCTCCATCCGTTGAAACTCGAAACTCCATCCGATATCACGTACGTGGCCTTACAAACTGGCTTAAAAAATGCCAAAAAAATTGTTAATTTCTCAAAAAAAAGAAAAACATAATGAACTAATGCCCTTCTAGCTTTGGTTAGATGTAACTTTTTAAAATTTTAAGAGACTTCCAATATAGTCATTGCCCTCTCGAGTATGTCAATACCAAAAAAATTGGTATTAGCCAATCGAATACGGCCTAACTATGTCTTGCCAGATTTTGATGTCACCTTCTGATCAGTTCGAACTGTCCTAAGTTTCATTAATGAACTTAAATAGCCGGCAAATCCATACAGGACCATCAAGGGTCCACAACATAACTCTATAAGGTCGTGGTGCTTTATGAGGCCATTTCAAGCCTTCAAAATCTCTCATGCGAATACAAGGAAGACAAGAGTTAAGTCAGGCCTATCCCGATGGCCTAGTACCGCTTAGTAATAGCAAACTATAGGTGAAAACGTCCTTTTCACATTTTTTTTTTACAACAACCCACATCCATCGAAAGTTCGTTCGAGTTCCATTCAATTGGCTTTCCATATTCATTCTACTGACCTACTTCTGTGTTTTTTTTTTTTTTTTAAATCGACAAAGTTAATGAATATCCTGCATGAGGCAGAATTTTTCCTTTAAGGGTTCAATAATCCCCTTTGAATCGAGCTGGTACAACAAAAAAAAAAAAAAGTAAAAATAATTTATTAAATGATTTTTACATCGATCCCCACCAACACCAAGATGCTGGAGATGGGAGCCGACAACGATAATTTGCTTAAAGCCTCGCAAAAGCACTCATCCTTCACCGTACACAACCCAGGATCAAATGATTTATATTTTTCTCACACAGATAGATGTGAACCAAATCGAAGTTGCTTGCTTTCAAAGGGAAGCACAAGTAATCAAGCGAAATTTCCATGCAAATATGGAAAAGTAATTCAATTAAGCGCGCACGAGTTTTTGCAGGAACTTCGCCCCGAGCAACTCGCATATCCTTACCCCTACATATGTGTGCAGGGGTGAACACATGGCGCACTTGTGTGGGTGAAAGAATCGTAATACCATACGGTGTAATTGAATTGGAATGAAGATTGAGCAATTGTGGAGCCAAACTCTAATAGGAAATATGCTGGGTTAATCAAGTATATTATGGATATCCTTACACGAGCGGCATAAGCACGTGAGGGAATTATTTGAAAGTATACGAAAGGATTTTAAAATTCCGATTCGAATGGTAATGGGGTGGAGCGTGAAAATTGATAATAATCGAGCAAAGGAATGATAGTTCATTTGTGGGTTACGAACGGGTCATGTATCCTGCCAGAACCTAAAACTGTGCGCAGTTCAATGAAAAATCGTTTTGCGAAAGTTTTTTCCATCAAAGAGTGAATAGAACTACTGCTGCTGGGCTTTAGAAGAAAGTGGACATGGGTCCAACGAAGCTTCAACTATCACAGAGCAATTGTAGCAACAAGCCGAAGAAGCCCAACTGAACCCAACTCAGCTACTGCCTAACAGAGAAGGAGAAGTATATGGCAGGATGGATCAACATCAGTACAAGGACATATTGCAAAATAACATGAAGCTTTATGTTTCCAAAAATCTGCCCATAGCTTGGAAACATGTTTATGATAACGACCCAAAGCAGACAAAACAATCCAAGCTTGGCTTGGTAATAACGAACTTCATGTCCTAAGTTGCCCACCATAGAGTTGACTGAAGCAATCTAACCTGTGGACGACACGGGCCACCGTACCATTATGAGATGGGAACACATATACCAAGAACTGACGACTCAAGAACTGACGAAGGAGTAGCCTCTGGCACACATATATTCATCTGAACCTCGAATTGACCGGCCTCTGAGACAGAATCTGAGAAGCGGTACAAAAACGATGGACGAATCTGCACTCCAGAAAGATGATCTGCATCAAAGATCGTCAAATCAAATCTGGTACGACGATACCTTAAAAGACCACTCACGGCAGACCATGACGCCGTACTCTTTTGGGTTCCAGGACACAGCGGTATTTAAGGCGACACTGGCGTACGAATTAGTGAGAAAACGGCTCTCGATAAATACCAATTCGAAGACCTGAGATCCTGAAAGTTATAACAGCCTCGAGTTGGTTTAGGGAGGGATCGCATGGATATGCTGCAGCTAAAAACCTACTTTGCCCACTACAGGGGGTCACAATGGATCCACCAGTGATTCGAGTGTTGGCTCCACATGTTGCCACCCCGTTGTACCTACCTGGATATGACCGGGACAATGACGGACAAAGTGAGAAGTATCCTCGTTGACTTCCTTATCTTCACATCCTCAACAAATGAACTTATTCTCCCTATTTTCTGAGCCTTTTCATGTGGTAAAACAGGATATAATGGCCCAGCTGGGTCCTTTTAGGGTAGCAAGACATTTTCAGTCATTTTGCATAACTCTGTCGGTCACACTATCGTCAAACCAAGACCATAAACTTATAGGAGTCACACAGGAGGATGTTTGCCTCCCTTTGGGCTAATCCCCAGGTTGCAATGCCGAATTCCAGGATTTCCTGGCCAATTCGTGCACCGTCCTTTTAGCTGGAATGCCTTCGTGTCCAGTGACGCAGGAAACTACAACCTTGTGCTGAGTTAGCAGAACTTTAAGTTCTTCATACAGAAACGTCAGTCTATCGTTGAAATAGGTGATACCTTTTTGTGGTATTGCCTTCAACGCGATCTTACAAGGGGCTACTGACCCTGACTCTATGCTCAGGCTGTAGACTAATGGATATCCTGATCTATTTGTGTATACTCGACTCAGTACAAGGATTAGGAAGAATGTAAGTATCAAGGTGGCGTATACGTAATATTTTCTAACGACTTTTCCATATTTTTCATTTTTCCTATACCATGCGAGCCAGGATTATAGGGAATCTTGGCTCAAACCGTAGAAAAAGTGAAATATCAACTTTCTAAACTATAAACACATACATTTACATGCCCCGTCTTGCCATCAGTTTACAAACAAATTGAAAACAAAGCCATAAACAACATCTCCCTGACAAAGTGATTCGTGTTTCCATTCACGCAAAATGACATTTGGATTTCATTAAGCGCAACTGTCAATATTAGTTTCGAATAAACTGCTAAACGTGATTAAACTTTCCAAAATTAGTTCTCGGCCAGTTTGTTCCTGGAATTTATGTCCACGTTCTGATGGTTGAGTTGCACTTTTAATTAGGAAGACACACAGTCCATGTGTGTGGTTTCATTTAACACAAAAAGGATGCGAAAACCCTCCACCAAAAAAAGGACTATTGTCGAACGAGTGCTTTCTAATGACTGCTGTCCCAGTTTTTTAATTGAACATTTAAGGACGAATAAACGTCCAGCAAACGGCTGCGATAGCCATCGTCTAAGGGTACTTGGGAGGAAAAATATAACCTTCGATATTAAAAGCAAACAATGGTCGTTATTCAATGGGGGATAAATAGCAAACCCTTGTTGAATGTCCTTTTCATGGGAAAAGAATCGACCGAAGGTGGATAAAGGTGATGAAAGGTAATTTTTCTCCTCGTCGAAACGAATAATGGAATCTCTGGAATGTGTATTAGGGTTCTTTCGTTTCATATATGGCATTGCGAATTGCGAATGCCGAATTGGTCATAAGAAAGAGGTTATACAAAAGAAAACCAATATGTGGTAATACTGGATGCCATTGATACGATTGGGCATAGAAAGGGAAGCTGTGTAGCTACGACAAAACTGCCTCTCATGATGTAAAGTTTTGGGGATAAGAAGAATTATTTGGGGCTTTGTCATGGGAGGATGGTGATAGGAAACAAACTTCTGTCCAAAAACTAAATACATAAATGCATGTAATGAATGTATGTTAAGCAGTCCAAAACATCAAGCCATGTCTTGAATGGATTTTGTCATGTTAGGACAGCCTGGATAGGGAGGACATGCATGTTAATTACACATCTGTAGAGTTTTAATTTAATTCTCATCAGAATGCATGAAAAAAAGATGCTAGCTTTGCATTCAGAACTAAATAAAGAAAGTAATTTAAATGTAAATACTTGCAGTTGCGAGCTGGAGATGTATGACTGCAGACCTTCTGGCTTTCAATAGAGGTTTGTCCATTGTGCAATAAAATTGGAGAAGCAAACGAGGCACTAGTTGCAAGGAACTAATCGAATTTTCATAGACGATAGAGATTTGCTAATGAATTGACCGAACCTCTCCTAAATGCACATACAGACCGACCGAACGAGTAACCAAGTATGTATGGCCGATGTGACTCGATTTTGAGTTTACTAGAGACAAACCTTGTGAAAAATTATCGTCCTACTTTCAGTCTTGTGTCCATCAATTTTTTAATACACAAAAACTTGCACCGAAAAATTAATGAGAAAATGGGTTACGTATACGCCACAGAACCAGATACTGAGATCCTGGATCTACCACGTCGTGGTTCACTTCAAGGCAGATATTCTGTTTCTGTGCATCATGAGCACAAAAGAGCCTAGCTGCTGCCTTGCTATGGTTGGGAAATATACAAAAAATTTGCACCGAAAAATGAATGAGAAAACGGGTTACGTATACGCCACCGAACCAGATACTGAGATCTTGAATCTACCTCGTCGTGGCTCACTTCAAGGCAGATGTTCAGTTTCTGTGAATCACAAGCACAAACGAGCCTAGCTGCTGCCTCGCTTTGGCAGGGAAATATACAAAAAATTTGCACCGAAAAATGAATGAGAAAATGAGTTACGTATACGCCACCGAACCAGACACTGATATATTGAGTTCACAAATAGATCATACTAGGTTCAAATACGCTCGCCTACTTTGCTAATACCGAAGACAAGGAGACCTAGGTAGATTCTGTATATGGTGACATGTTGCATTGACAATCCAGTATAGAAAGACTCACCCAAAAACTGAGCAAGCTGACAATGATACTAAATTATTGGCCAGAGATGTGAAGACATCTGATGGAATATACGAACAAAGTTCGTAGTGTAGAAAACTTATGTGGATGGCTTTCCAGACCTGCAACTATTGATAAGATTCAGAAGCTAATAGATCTGAAGGGGCTGCATGAATAGGATGACGACAAATCAGATTCATGAGGACATGCTAACTAACTGACAATAAGGAACGCATTTCTAAATTGGGATCCATTTTCTCGCCTTTATACATGCGGGGCTTTTCCAGGAAGCCGTCCTGCGTTGGGTTAAGAGTATTATTCTTAGTTTAAAGGTCTTCTTCTGACGTGTGTATGTAAGAATAGTTTTTTTTATATAAAATGACAACTCGTCCACTCCTCATGACCAATCAAAGCTACTCCATACAACAGTAGCTTTGCTTATTTAAGTAGTCAGACGTAATCAAGGTCCACAAATACCCCTGTAGCCCTTCTAACTATAGAAAAATTCGTCACAGCCGCACTGGTCTATGCGCAGAGTTTCCATCGAATGTATTATTCAAATGTCAAACAAAAAAAAAACACCGTTACATAGCTTCAGCAAAACTCTTATCCTTAACCTTAAAACTTTCTCAGTTCACACATTAATTATTAAAGCGAAAACATCGTAGGCAACAAAACCCTCTCAAAATGTTGTTTACGTTTAATTAAACTTGTCTAACCTCAAAAAATAAGTGTACACATTTAACACAAACCATTGTACACAACCGAGCACCACCATCAGCCGCCACTTCCACTCCTGGTTGGGTGGCAAATTTACCATTATTCAGACATTACCTTGATGGGGTACGTACAACAGCAGCAGGAGCAGCAGCAGAGGAACGCAAACGCACACTGGTCTCTAAAAGTGTTTACCTTCATCTAATTACAAGGACATAAAGTTTTCTCTTCATTAAACTTTGGAATATTTTGTAATGGCTGAAGCAGCGCCTTAAATGGTTATTGACGACCTTCGTCGAAGGATTTACTGCTGGCCTAAACTATAACCGAGAGTTTAATTAAGAATTTTTATTTCCCTCTGCAAGGAGGAGGATGAGTTAAAAAAATATTACAGCTAGTAAAACATAAAATAAAACTGATTTTATTGATTCGAATACCGTAAACAGGATGTGCCTCACTTAATGGTCAGGAGGAGGTTGAATATTTTATTATTTTAGAGCCGTTTGGGGTTTGGCTATTAAATTCGTTTGGACTCAATCCATATCGTAGGGTCAGTTAAAGTCACTATCGTATCCTTAATATTCACACACCCCCCTCAGAAGGTCTAATGATTAATTGTAAATATTTATTTGTTTAATGACTTCCCACCTCTGCATTAAAAGCATCATATGCCCACCACCACCTCATTTAGAATTCCTTTCTTGTTGATACGAGCATATCCTTTCGTCCTTACCCTTCTGCACGATGATGGGTTTTCGCTGACGATGTCAAACAAGACTGTTTCCCATGCCCTGCTCTGGTACACAGTATCAAAACATCAAACCCCTTGAAGTCCTTTAATCCTCCTGGGGGTACTCTGCGAAATTGCAGCCAATTTACAAAAAAAAAAATAAAGAAATGAAACGCCTAAGCAAGTATCTTAAGATCATAAGCGACAGCGACAGGAACAGAGGCATTAAATTGAAAGGATTTTATTTAGCTCCTTTTATCTCAAGGCCGAGGCGTTTAGAGAGCAAAGGTTTCGCTTATGCTAGCGCCTTCCACTGTACGAGGGAGCTGTGTGTTGTAAATTTCGCAAAAACATAATTCATATCCCATATGACAGTTTTATTTGAGCATAAAGGAAATTAAATTACGACAGAGAGACGGTCGTAAAAGAATTCGAAAGACAAAAGTTCTTGGGAAAGTCACATGCGAGTGTGGAAGGGACTTTGTTGTGAAGGCATTTTAAAATAAGATTTGTCACTCTGGGGTAATAAACTTCATGATGGTGACGACACAGTAAACGTGGTAATGACCCACTTATCCGAATTGACAGTCCGACACATACAAGATGTCAAAATGTATGTGCTCTCCCAGTGAATTTGTGGGTCAAAGGATGTACATAAGTTGTTCGGAGGTGAGCTCGGAGCACGCTTCTAATATAAGATGCCCTTGGGACTTGAGAATGACAGACTAAGTAAGAAAAAAAAAAATCCTCCCACATGAGGGGGTTTGAAATATTTAATGGAACATTGGCCAATAAGGCACTTTAAAGGCATGCCAGTATAAGACTCAAATGGGTTTAATTTTACGTATAACCTTCAGGCAGATGTTCAGGACATGGAGGAATACCAGCAAGCAGATGTCACTCTATCAAATGGTTGAGGGCTGAAAACGATATTAACGAGAAAACGAGACGAAGGACCATCGGTTTCCCATAAAGAATAGGACACATATTATAGGTATTTTACTTCAGAGGTTTGTGCAGAAGTTTCAGAAGAAAAACAAGTCTCATCTCGTAGTAGAGTCGCCGTCGGTGCTGGAAAAATGAAAACGTTCTTCTGTAGACCCTACACTACTAATACCTTGCTTGAATAAACTATTCAGCCTAGACTGTGATAACCAACTTTCGTCCTTTCGATTCAAACCGAATGAGAATAGTAAGATTCTATCTCCCACAAAATTCTGAATAAGGTCCTTTGTAAACATTCCAAACTCTTCGGCAAAAATCTGGTTAGACAACTAGATTAGACTGGTTGCTCAATGAAGTTTAAGTCAGTTTAAGTCAAGACACATGAAAAGAAGTTAAGATTGTCTTTATACCAATGGGCCATATGTTAGCCACACAGCCGAACATTCTTAATCAATGAGTCTTATATCCTTCGTCCTTTGAACCTTGGGACGGTAAGAAGACAGTGTGGGATCGGTTCCATTGAAAAACGCTGAAATACGAAGAATATATACTAGCCGCTTTCCCAAATATTAAAGGAGACTTCAATACTCTCAGTAAAGGTTCTGTGCATAGAAGTTTGATAAATCTCAATGTAGACCATATCCTAATCAAAACGTATAGCTTGGAAGAGGCCAGTTAAAAGAGCCAGAGGTACCCCTCAAGGTTGTCGTTCTCAACGCACTGACAGTACCCCGAACGGAAGGAGACGGGGTAATCTTCAACCTACCCTCGCTAGACCTTTTCATAGAAAAAGCTGCAACCACAAGTGTCCTAGGAATAAGTCCCAGACCAGACCAGACTAAGATATTTCAGGGAATGTAACAACAGCAGACATTCTATAGTGACTTTATGGGGCTTTTTACTAGCCTCGATCGTAAAAGAGAGAAATGGGAACACAGCATAGTACCAGACTCAAATGGAACACTGGTACATACCTGATATGTTCAGCTTATCTAAATAAGCCAAATTCCCGAACTACCGATACGTTTTCAGTGTAGGCGTTCTAGCTAAGGCAAGAGATGAAAAACTGGCCAGGATGGGCTTAACTAACCTTGAAGCAAACATATTCTATATACTTAGACACGAAAATAGAAATGAGCCTCCGTAGGTTCAGGTAGTTCCCCTAGCATTCAAGACAGGAAATCCTTTCCAAGGCATTAGATCACAAAAGATTTTTATAGAGATTGAGGTGATGAGGAAGTTCAAAAAGATCTTCTAAGCCCTCAGCCGCTCTAGCAACAAATTTTTGAAAGAAAAAGACACTTCTACCAGGAGATCTAGAGGGACTGTCCGATAAACAAGTTAAGGACATCTGTAGACATATTAAACCTAGAAGGTGTTTTGTATACCAAATGCAGTAAGTAGCAAATTGGTTAGATAATTGCACGCGAAATGAGGCATACACTCCTTCCCCCTATAGACAACGCAATGGGTTTATACTGACTTAAAACAAGGGTTACTCTCCTCTTAGTCAACTTACCTTCCTACCTACCTACACACAACTATGGGACCATAGGCGAAATGCCTACTTTAGGGTACTGCAGATCTGACTCTAAGATTTAAAATGAATTCGGTTCCGTTTAAGGATTGGGGAAGGCAATACAATAGGAATAGGAGATAACATTGTGAAATAAATATCAGCAAACTCAAGGCATTTTCTCATGATTGGGCTGGTTTGCCATTTGTACTTCTGTGGAAGTTACAAAAACAACTTTCAATGCTATCTGAGAGATGTTTGCGTTGACGGGCTCTGGAGGACCAACTATACAAGCTGTACAACGACATCGGCATGGTCCGAAAAGTACCCAACAGTCACTTAAGATGGCTAGGACATGTGAAGCGAAAGGACACCAACGTTCACGGCCGAAGAGTCTTCGATTCGAGCCTGAAGGGACAACGCAGTAGAGGAAGACATCGCCTTAGGTGGCGTGCGTACAAGTAGAAGAGCAACTTGGAAAGCGAACCTGGAGGTAGTTAGCCAAAGACCGCCCTAATTGGAGACGTATACACTGTTCAAGCAGATTGTTTTGATTTCTGGTAAAAATATTGAAAAATTAACTTTTAAAAACAGAGCGTGGATATGGAGTTTGAAAAACATTCGTGGAGTTCTTTAAGCTTCTGGTGAACGTTAAGACGAACAAGACAGACTTGGTGGATATTTTTTTTAAAAGTAATGTCAAGAAGTCTGAATAAAATTTCAAACACGACCTTCTTTTCCGAAACAAGTACTTCTCCAATATGCGTAGATATGTAGATTACGACATGTAAAACGTATGGACGGAAGTGATTCACTATGAGTGAATCCCAAAGTGAAAAGTCTTCTTATAGTCAATTCAAGCCTCTAATCTTGAGACTATAAATTTAAGAAAAAAACAGGGACAAGAGGAATATCAAAATTCGACCATCGTTGTAGATCCTGTTTTTCTCTGCTGTAAGTTCATACAAAATTATTCAGATATATGGCCACTTTCCGAAAGTTATTGATCCTTTGGCAACTAGTCTTTCAAAGGACCTTGTAGTCGAAAGCGTATGGGAAACCTTGAATGTTCTTTTGAAAGACAAACCTCGATCAAGGTGAAGTGGAGTCTTTTCTACGAAAATTGAGTTTTATATGAGTGTGTGTGTCTAAAGGAAATGGATCTCCGCAAGGCTCCCCACAGATCATATGTATTTCTGTAGAAAAATGCAAAAAAAAAACTTTGAATTGCAATCAAAATCAGTTGATGTCAAACTTTCAGTTCGAGCCAAAAATAAACTTCATCGAGTTTTCGAAAAAAAAAAAAAATACAAAAATAATAATTGAATTATCCTCCCTACGTACTGCATACATGTGTGCCTCCCCCCAGCTTTTGTTCCGGAGTCCTTCACGAACGACTCTGACGTAAACGCTTATGACACAAAAATAAATAAACTTTCCTACTTTAAACTTTTTTATGCCCTCGCGCGAAAGATTCTCATCTCGAAATGCTGACGCGTTTTGGCCCCGCGAAAACTCTCCACCAGTGCGCGCTGCACGTGAAAGCCAAAAACCGAGATGGTGTCATGTTCTTCTTCGCTGGGGAAGTTCTGAGAGAGGCACATCTCGTGTGTGTTTGTGTGGTGTTGGAGCAGCTGAAAACGAGGAGATTCAACTTGAAATGATTTTTTAATTTCCGTCCAACACCGTAGGTACTACTGTAGCGATACAGAACGACGACGACGACGACGCGAAATGAAATCCTTTTCTTTGCGTCGAATACGTGAGTGTGTGTGTGTGTGTGTGGCGTGGAAAAAGTTTAAATTGTCTACCAGTCGTGAATACGGTTCCACCTTAAGCAAACTAAATCCTAATCCATGTGCGTCGCACTGTGCGAAGGATATGTGATATGCCAGTACCAGTACCAGTACGAGTCCCGCCCCTGAAGCAGGATTAAAGTAAATCTCTTCTCACCATGGAACTCAAATGATGTGGAAAATCTTTGATGTGATTGTTGGCATGAAAATCGATTTCGAAAAAAAGTTCCTTTTCCTTTCTACTGTGCGCTTGTGAGGAGCGTTACCAGCACAGTACTCATACCGTTGAGGGAGATGAACGACATTGTATACATACTCGTGTAAGGAACCTGTTCATATTTCCTGGTCTCTGAGGATATTCGGTTGTTGGGTACGTTTTTATCCTCCGATGTCTTTATGCTTCACCTATCGGTGTGTGCGGGAGATTGAAGTAAATTTACGCTTGATGGATAATTTAATAGAATACTGGAGCACTAGGTAGGTAGCGATATGATTTCTGATGTTCTGAGTCCTTGTTGTTTTGCTCTCGGTAAACAAGTTGTAGAATTTTTTTTCTTATTTTTTTTTTTGAAGGATCTATGCATTTTATTTGGGTTTGTCCCTTCCGAGTGTTTGCCTTTGACTGCTGGAATAATTGAGCATTTATGGAGTGGGATGGACAGAGTCCTTATTGAGTTTTAAAATGCTTGAATGATTTTATCGGGAATTTCCCTTTTGTTCCGTCAAATCAATTGACCGCAACTGTTGACAAACAGGATAATATTTGGCAAGGTATCTTGGATAATTTGTCTCGATGGAATGGAGTGGAGCCAAAAATCAAAGCAGAATAAGGAGGAACGACTTATGGATACTTGTAGCTATGGCAACAGATACGAATAACAGGACGAATATGGTCAAAATGGCTTTGAAGAAGTCAAGACTGTGCACTACTCTAGGTGGAACATATGATTGTATAAGGAATAACTGAGAGTTGAAGTTGGAGCACCGATTTCTATGCCGCATATGGCAGGATATATCGGATTGAGCTATGTTAACTATTATCACTCTGAGTCTTGTTCAAGATGGTAATCGATAAAGGCTTCAACCATTAAAATCAGTCCTACCAATCGAGGAATAATCAGAGGTTTGTACAACCTTTATTAGAGGGAATCCTCTTCCTTCCGCCTAAAGTGGAAAGAAAACAAGGAAAATTGGGTTCAGTAGGTGGTACTATACTTATGAACTGAACCGTTCAGGTATTCATGGGAATTTAAACCTTAAGTGGTATACTGGCTATACATTGCAGTTGTAAGATCCATTACAACCTACGGTTCGATTGCTTTATCAAAGGCTTTTGAGAAGGATTCAACGTGCAAGCAGGCAGGATCGATGAGATCAACTACCACAGCAAACGGCAACCTGAACTATGGTAAACTGAATCCAATAGTTATGTCTCAAATCTGAACCGGTGGGCGGAAACTGACTGATATAGTCAGAGATTCGTCATAAGAATTCCTAACAGGGTGGAGTAGGATGATGTTTCAGTCTACAAGTACTAGTACTGCCGTCTACTTCAAGCCTTGAAGAACTGCTTGACCCTTCATGAAGAGAACTATGTCTGCCAAGATAATCGGTATCTACGCTAGCAGTCAAGCACACATCAAAGCATTACAGTCGACATCAGTAAGGTCCAAACTCAACAATTTTTCAGTGGCCAACAAGGTGATCCTCTCTTTGGTACTGGACATGTACATGTACATGAATATCACAGACAACGAAAAAAGGGATGAGCTGGCGAGGGCAGGATAAAATGTAAGCTCCATTGTGGGCCTTCCTGAGCCCAATACAGAGCTTAACACTCTTTACAGGGATATGGACATCGAATTTAGCGATATCGCTAAAAGGCGATTGTATCTACTACATACCTGTGCCAGTCTATGATAAAAAAAAGATCTGCAGATCTCATGAAACCTAGTCGGAGGGACAGTACAACTAGGATTACACCAGAACGACTTCTGCAGAAACTACAAGAGCGAAGAAGAAATAGGAACTATTCGCCAGTTACTATCCTCCTCCTTCGCTTGGAGTACCACAGGGTACCCTTCACTTACCGATTCTCTTTCCACTTCATATAAATGAACAGTGAAAGGTGAAACACAATTCTTTGGCCTTATCGATGATAATATGTATAATAACAGATACTTGCTCACATCATCCCGTGAAAGCAAGCACTTTACTCCTCCAGATTTGTGTTCAAATCTTGATTCAAGACTTTGCTGGACTACCACATAAAATGAACCTGTAGATATGTATTGGAATTGGCCGAGACTGATCGAGAAACCCTCGACCACAACCGGCAAAATGGATGAATGGAATAGTCCATGCCTCGTAGGACTAAAAGATACAGTATTTCAAGAGCAGTATCTATCAATCTATTTGCATATTGGCCACAGTGATGACTCGAAAAATCTGTCTTTCATGAGAAAAAACATATTTCTTCACAAACTTAAGCCTGAACCACACTTATCCTGTGAGTTCATATTTTTCTATTTCTCTATGAAACTACACCGCGTCGCAACATATGAAACAAGTGTGGTTCTAGCTTAAGAGGGTCTTTAACGAGAGCAGAAGGAGTTCAACCTTTTAATTGAAGAGACAGCATTTTCTTGAATTTTTTCCATCAACCTAAAACAAGGTGGCACAGCATAATAGTGCCAAGTCCATACATCCACTCGTTTCTACCAGCCTTACACCCTCACAAGCTCCCTATTCCTTTTCCAACTTTCCATATTTTTGTAACAAACCATTCGCATTTCCATTCCCAAAGGAAAGCCAGAGAGAGAGAAAGAGAGAGAGAAACTTAACGAAGGGATAGGGAATTCCCATCAAACAGGATACGAAATGAAATGGAAATGAAAAATGGAACCGAAGCAACACGTGCAACATCATACAACGAGAGGAACAAATACGAATTAATGGAATCTTGGCATCTGCGCCATAAAATCAGTATGTTTCCCTGGCCATTGAGACAAGGAGATAAAAGCTTTCCTGTTGACTGGAATAAAGGAAACAGGGTGAATGGAATCATACCCTTATCTGGGTTAGAACCAGTTGTCGTGGTACTTTTGTGGTGGAACAAATTAATCACGGTATTTTGTGGTTTAGTTTGAGTGACTGTTTTGCTAAAATGTTCTTCGTCCTTGCAAGTTTAAAACAAATGGTAAAAATGTGTTTTTCTACTTCATTGTGGATGGTTTGGTGTGGGATGATGGAGGCCAATGTGAAAGGTAAATTTAAACATAAATCCTCCTACTTCTACACAGTCTGAAGGATGTGTGATTAACAGTCTTCAGGCAGCAATGTTTCTGGCTCTCATATTTTCCTTTTTTTTTTGAAAATAATGTAAGAATTTTAAGGGCCACATGATAAGGTAAAAACAAACCCCACCAGGTGTTCAAAAATCCTTTCAATAGCCATATTTCTGAAATGCTACTGAATGCCCTCTTTAAACTGAGATGTCAACGACAAGTCTCTGCTAATACCACCGAGCATTCCCTGCATTTCTAGAAACCCTTTAAACTTTGCTAAAAGTATTTATTTGCCAAATCCAGGAAGCAATCAGTCATTCTGTCATACCGAGTTGAAAAATGTAATTCCCCAGATCAGATGGATGTATATGTTTGTTTTTTTGTTTTTTTGCTCATTTTTCATTTTCCATTTGCATTTTGTTCTCTTTATCAACATCCACAGCTTAAAACAACAAAAAAAAAAAAGAGAAAAACATTTCAAAAATTTCAACAACATCACACAACAACCAGTCAGTCGTCCCGTCCTGCCTCCCCGTTAAAGTTGTAACAACATTGAAAAATAAACTTTCCCTTAGCAGCCGAGGAGGGCGCGCGCCACCCTTGTCCGAAAATATTTTTGCCAACATCTAAACCACTACACCGCTTCCTTATACATATTTAATCACGCTCTCGCTCTCCTCGACAGACATTTCGAAAAGTTGTTGCCCTATCCCCGACCTAAAAGTGTATACTACTAGGGTACTTCATATTTGTTTTAACTTTACCAAATATTGCACCACCACTGCCACCAGAAAAAAAAAAAACAGAAAACTGTAAAAAACAACAACACTGCATCATACCATACTGCACTTCTCGATGCGCTTGGTGAAAAAAGTTTTTTCGTTTTTTTTTTCGAACGAAACAGAAAACAGAAAACTTTTCCATCCGTCAGAAACACACAGGACTGCAGAGTGAATTTTTAGCATCCCGAATGATTGAGGGTAGTACTCCGTGCGGTTTGGACGATGAGTCTGGGGAATTTTTTGAAACGTGTTACAGGACTAATTTTATTTGAAATAAATACTATTAAATATACAACAGGGACTTAAGTAACAAGGACTCTCACTGATCATCCAATAAGTGCGTATGCTCTTGGCTTTAAAAAGGACCTACGATCTAAGCATATAGCATGTCTCTCCACTCGATTTTAATGTATGCACTTTCAACAAAATCTGGCTGGTAAGTCGCCACCAAATTACAATTACTAGATCTTTATCCCGAAAAGGACATGACCCTTCAAAATTTATTAAAACCTTTCTTTCCTTCAATCCATTTCATGCCTATAGTTGCTGCTTGGACATTGGAAAATTGATGGAAACGATCTTGTCAATCTATTGGCCAAAAAATAAGGTAGTCTCCAAGCCAAACAGTAAACGTCAAAATGACCAAATAGAGTCAGCTTCAGTAGGTATCTAAAGCCCTGTGGCCAGTATTGAGGGGAATAAAACTAGAGAATATTATTTTCCGGATGCGTCTTGTTGAGAAATTACGGTAGGAGTGTGAAAATTATAGACTTGGTCAAGTGTAGATAGCCGTACTACAAAAGGGGATATATTGAAGAAGATACCATACACATTTCATGCCAATTCGAGGCTCGTTCAAACCAATCAGTTCTCATGAACAACAACAAAAAGTCTTGATCTCTGGTAGATAAATCAAATGCTTAAGGAAATGAAGTATATGTCAAGTCAAGGCTTTAAAATTTGGTCCCTGACAAGGTGCATAATATAAACCTCTTAAGCCCAAGAATTACCTTAGGTTAGGTTGAAAGTAGCTGCCGGCTATCACCAGCACATTCAACCCATGTGGATCATATAATCTTCTATGGTTAGAGCTCTTCATGAACCGTAGCAGACTCTTCACGTCGATTTTAAGAGAGATCAAAGAGATTCAAATCCTGCCTAGACCAAATCTGTCGCTAGACGCAGTATGTCACTTGTCTACCTGAGATTGGATCTTTCGAGAGCATCCAATTTCAACTTCAGTTTGCAATCGCTACATGGGTTTGTAGACGTAAAAGATCTTTACTTGACCAAATAGGCACCGTAGTTCCATTTTTGGCAAGTTCATCGGTCCTACAATTCCCTGAAATATCTCTATGCTCGGGCGTACAACAAAGGTGAATATTTAACTGTTCTGCCATATCTAATAGGGATGAGCAACATACTAGAGCAACTTTGGAATTGCTAGAGAAAGCTGTCTGAAAAGATACGGATATCGGTAGTGGATATCACGTTTTTTTTGAGCCAAGAAATCTTAAATCTCCATTAATTCTGCCTGGAATAAGCTACAATGATTAGGAAGATGAAGCGAGAGGCTTAGATTAAGTCTATCAGAGAAAACACCTCCACCTACCCCGTCGTTAGTTTGAGCCCCGTGTCGGTATAAAAGGGGATCGACTTGTCTTCCGAGGAAAAAATCCTCTACCCAGAATGTCCTAGAAGGAATGTTTTCCCGGAAATTGATGTCAAAGCTTAACTTCCAAATTTCTTGTAAAATTGTTCTAAATAGAAGTGTGGCAGGACCACTGACAAATTGTTTTGAGACAAACACTTGCCTACCAAGCTACCAGCTGATCGCTGGACTATGCTCAGACGATTTCGATTTAAGGTTTTATATAAGCCAGTTCACCAAACAACCCCATCGCATAGGTCTTATGACTGAGATGTGCAGTCAATAAGGTCAATATACAAGGTTCCAAGCTACATTTGTTACCTACAGCTTGTTTGCTGTGAAGTATCCCTTTTGACTTTCTGCCAACTCCACTTTCTATCCTTGATAAGTTCCACGATTACAGTGCATCTCTACGCTTCAAGGATTATCAGGAAATTGTTAGCCACCAAATAAAGTGTTACCTGACGAAGACAGTTCTCTATCAAGACACAATGTTTCTACCAAAGACATGAACCTTATTTCTACTTCAATTTGGGACGGGTATATGCCATGTAAACCAGATCGGAGGGTGTGAAGTATTTTTTGCGTCATATGAAGAATCCTAGACAGCATTCTTAGCCACATTGGACATGTGGTTGACATGCAGAAAATAGTAAGTTTTTCAGTAAAAATGAGGTTAGCATGCTCTTAAGCGAAAGTAGACATCTATGGACAGCCGCTGTAGTTTCACTGAAAACGAGACCATTAATGAAAAAAAGAAATAGAGTTGGAGACAGAACGGAGCCTTGAGGAACGCCAGCACTTATAAGGTGCAAATCAGGTTTGAAACCAGCCAAAACAACTAGACTTGAATGTTTTGAAAAATAGTTTCAAATCCATTTCCATCGACTCCAAATGCACTCATATTCGACTAAAGATCTTGATGCCCGGCTCTGTCAAATGCATTCGAAAGAGAGAGTTTGGTTCTACGTTTCAGTAAACTGAACCATCAATTCGTCAGTGGATATTCCGTTGGTTAAGTACAATCAAATGAGATATATCTCTATCCAACCCTTTGCCCTTTCGTCATCAGGTGATTGCAGAAATACTTGTATAAGCTGTACACCACATCATCTAGTCTCTAAGCTCCTGGAGTATAATCCTGGAAAATATTTACATAACCTACATCAACTGCCATCGCATACCGCGCTCACATTTTTACAACAAAAAAACCTCTACCAAGTGTCCGTGAAGGGTTCAGTTCAACAACATTGTTTCACGTGTCGTTTGGTTAAAACTCCTTCGTTTTGCACAGTTTTGGTCCTTTGAAATGTAATACGTTAATACTTTCCTATCAAAAAAGTTCAAGTATCACTTGGTTTCGTATACTCTATGTGTGTGCTCATCTGGGCGTTGATGGGTAAAGCATACTGCAGCAGTACGTGTTCCTACATATAACGCCACGT
The DNA here is from genome assembly GCA_963583995.1 of Xylota segnis. Classification (NCBI taxonomy): domain Eukaryota; kingdom Metazoa; phylum Arthropoda; class Insecta; order Diptera; family Syrphidae; genus Xylota; species Xylota segnis. The sequence goes on from OY757238.1 coordinate 8,323,161, forward strand.
AGTAGCTGGAACATAGTCCCGCCTTGCACGACGAGATCGCTTAAATGAATTGAAGTCAATTTAAGTCAACGCTTCCGCTTAGAACCCTCACTCAGTTTCGTCCTAATGCCATGAAACCATATCCACGATTTTTTTTTTTACCTCCGTACTCGGTCGGTTCTCAGCCTTCAGTTTTATCCTTCAGCTGCGTCGTCGGTCTTGTCTATCAGTGTGAAGGGGGTGGGGATATGGGGTGGGGATGCCTCAGTGTTCTAGGGAATATATTCACACACTCGAACTCATGCACGATGAGAGAACATTTTTCACATACGAGTATCTCTTTGAAGTTGTTTTTAGGGTTTTTTTTTGGTTCTTTTTGTTTTACGAAAAAATACTCTGAAAATGGAGGGAAATTTCAATAAAGCCACTTTCGGGAGAACAAGTCTCTACTAAAAGACACAGAATGCAAGTAGCACCTACTCCTGCAGTAGGAGTAGCTTTATTGAAAAACCCTTGGAAGCACTTACTCTCGATGAAACGAAAAATTGTTGCACAAGGTGCGAACTGACATTGAAGCAAAAAAAAAAATAGGAAGTGGTAATTGAATATTATTGTAGCTAAGGATTTTTTTAAAAATGTGGCTTTTTGGTAACAAAATATACCTCCAGGGTAGGGGGCTATCTGCCCTGCTATGGATTTCAGTGATTTCAGAGAAAGAGGGTGCAGGCTCTCTTACCTATTTCAGCTTTAATAAGGTTGAAGGACTATAATTCCTTCTTTACAGCGTAGGTCGTCAAATTTTGTATGGAAAGTCGTCAATAAAATCGATTATCCATTAGATTGTTTGAAGTTGCAGATACGCTTTAGAGCTACATATACCACCCAAGCTAAGCACATCAACATGCTCAGAGATCTTCTGCAAAACGCCCTTTCTAAGCTCTTTAAATGGACTAAAGCTCGTGGGTTCAGTGTTAACCCTCAAAAGATTGAAGTGAATAACTTTTGATCTCCCGAAACTATCAGAGTCAAGCTGACATGACACTCTCAGACAAAATTTAATTCTTATTTGGGTGTCACACTCGAAAGGAAACTCAGCTGGAAACCAGAAAGCGATCAGAACTAAATGGGGCCTACAGCTACATATTATGTATCTCTTATCTGGCCTATCCCTCAACTCAACCGGGTACAAAGGTCAGCATGCCTTTGCATCAGTGGAGCTCTAAGAACCACCCTGACAGAAGCTTTGGGAACATCTGTACCAAACAAGTAGCATCCTCTCCAGTCACTCGTTTGAAAGATATCGCCCAGTGGTTTCGTCATAGAGTAGGACACTCCTCTTTTCTTGAATTCCTTAAGCAGGACACCGGCTATGTAATTCTTCAACATCTAATCGAAAAAAAACTTCGATTCATGTATCTATCCACGCACAACTAGACTAGGGGTCGACGCTCTGCTACAAAACATGGAGTCCGCATCCTTCCATACGGATAGATGAAGAATTGAGTCAGGAGTAGGAGGAGATGTTTTCTCCAATAATCCTAGTCAAAGTATCTCATTTCGTCTTCCTAATCGCTGTAGCATCTTCCAGGCGGAGATCATGGCGATCAAGGAGCCCCTATCGTGCCTAGAGCATAACAACATCTGTACGGATAGTCAAGCCGCGATCAAATCCTTGGAATTCTCAAAATTACTTAAATTACCGAGATGACTGAACAATTTAACATTCACATCATTTGGGTGTCGGAATATCGTGACATTCCAGGAAAATGTATGGGCGACGAGCTCGCCAAGCGGAGTACAAACCAATCTCGTCACATATGGAGGGGGATGGTATGCCTCTCGCTACCGATTCCAGTACTTAGGCTCAGTGCCGTAGACTCAATCCATTTTCGATGGACCTGGCCCAAGCTGGATCAAAAACGAACCAACAAACAGTAATAGGGTATCATAGCAGGACACTGCATTGTCGGCAGGCATGGTACTAGGCTGTATGGAAAAGAAACCATACTTCACCTCCTTTGTACATGCCAGGCTCTCTCCGTTCAAAGAAGATTGCATTCAGTTGCATATTTCTTAGATAATTTAGGTCAACCGGCTGACGCCAACATAAACTGCCTTCGGCGCTTCATATTAAGATTTCGTTGGTTCCAAGGATATCTAGTTTTCTAAGAGAAATTTCTTAAATGAATGTGGCAACATAATGAACCTTAAATGGTGAAAGTGAGGTTCCTGGTGCGGCCTGTGAAGTCATAGCACGACATAGTAGACTTTTGAAAAGGACAAGAAATCAGATTGAATTCAGTACAATAGTATCGAAACCCAATATGCGTTCATTCTCATCCTTGTAAAAGCAGATCAACACAAAAAGTAGGCACATAGTCCCATAGATTCTTGTGTTCCGTAAGACTTAAAAAAATCACATTCGTCCTATGTGAGCGTTTGAAGGTTTTTGATCTTCGTCTTCAGTATCTTAGCAAAGTAGTTAGACATAGACACATGTATGGTCCAAGTGTCCTCTCTAGAAACCATACCCAAACTGATCTGAGATTTGTCTTTTGATGTCATTTGCTACCCTACACTGGGTTTTCAGGAAAATGCTGATCTTGATCACAGCCAAGCTGGCCTACTTAACAGACTTAATGAGTTCCTTCAAAGTCCCTTTGAACTCATGGTCTTCATGACTCGCCTAAACTGCCCTTAAAATCCTTTGACGCCGCCCAAGACCCTCCCAGCAGCACTCGCATTTAAATCCTTTTAAATCCTTGCATCTAATCTTCTCGCATTTTTTCTTTCCGGGCCATGCCCCGCGGCTTCTGATTACTGAGAATATTAGTAAAGTCATCCAAGCACAAACAGTTTCAACATAAAGTAAACCAGAGAGCAGACCCCGTTCGACCTCTCAGACAAAACAAAAGTCAAACATCAGTGGAAGCACAAGTTGCAGTAAAAACCCAAAGCAAAAAAAAAAAAAGAAAAATACTAATCCAACCATAACATCAGACAGTAAAAATAATCTCATTTATATCCCTGTGGTTGCTCCTTTACCCTCGCTCAGTGTCCTTTGAGCGAGCAATGGCAATGCTACTACGAGTAGAATGGCCTCAAGTTGGTTTCCTTTTGTTTTGTGCAAGCCTTAAAGCATAACGATTAAATTCTCAGAATATCCTCCTGTGGAAAGGACGACAGACACTCCACATCCAAGAAAACCAAAATGTCAATCAAGTCCTTGGCGAAAGGACTTCCCTTTTGTAGTAATTTCAAAGAGCTCCTTCTCTCTGAATGTAGATGGATGGATGGGTGGTGGTTAAATGGTCTGATACTTTGAACAATTCTAGTTGTCATCCAAGATGATATAATGCCGAGACGGGTGGTGAGTGGAGGGTGTACGGGTAACGTATGTCGAGACCAAGGTGTTCGTGTACTCAGAGACGTGCCACATTTTCTGCTTCATTTAATCAATTAGTTTCCGCCAGCGCCATGATGCAAAGGGTTCGATGTGTCAATGTGGTGAACCTTTAATTAGTGTAATAGGGCGAATTCGATTACTTTGACTCATTGTGACACATTTGTCTGCAGCACTTGATGAATTGGAAAATTACTTTTATTGTTACCCGGGCCGGGCAGGCCCCCGTACATATCTTGTGAAATGAAATGAATTTCAAAACCGACGACCAAACCACCAACCCTCGTCTGGAAACCCAACATCCAACCCAACATCGTGTCCTTGATTCACGTTTAACGTCGTAACCCAGTTCATGCTCATTAAACTTTGTTTCGCCAGTAATGAGCAGAACCTCAAAAGTCGTGATTTTATATACTTCACAGGAAATTAACAAATTTCCACAAGAATATCCTTCCTCAGCTCCGCCCCTGAGTTGCATACCAGAAAAATAAAGAAAACATCCTACTACTGCTCCTGCTGCTGCTGTGAAGTTAGTAATTAAGTTACATGCAGTGCAAAATGTTCGACGAAAATTAAATGGAACCATGCGAATGCATTAAGATCCCTTTCGCTTAGAGGTTAATTAGGGTGATGATGATGGAAAAATAAAAAGAAGTCCTTCGAAATTTAACAAGAGCACGTTCATGTACTGAGTAGAGTATGCTTAAAGCTTGAAACATCCTTTTACGGCAAAACTGAAAGAAACATCTCTAAGCAGAGAACGTGCAATGCATGCAATAAAAAAAAACTTTTCCTTTTCATGACTATGCGGCGGCTTATTCCCTAACAGCTATGCGATATCCTTAAGATGAAGGATGAGGGTGTTTTGCTCATTTTTATTTCGCTTTGATGGCAAGGCAGTGATAAAGAAACTCTTTCAAAGAATTACTAATGAAAGAAGATGGATGTTTGCCGCCGACTCCAGTGATATCTTTCATCGGAGAAATATCCTTAATTGCAAGCAATTGCATTGACATTGCTCTGCGACGAGATGGTAGGGTCATTGGAGAGGATTGTCCCGAGACTGGGGTCAATTTGAGTCGAAACAACGATTGCTCGTAAATCTTGTTTCCAGCAAATTGCTTGGTCATCCTTCATTTACAGATTTTGAATGACTCTACAATTGAAACAGGGTTTCAGTGGAAAGTCAGTTTGCTAATTAGGAGGTCTCACCCTCTACATGGCATAGTGTCCTTAAGCGATGAATTGACTGTCCAGTTCTAAGTGGAATCGCATACTACTCAGGATTGTTGGACTAGATGCATCATTTTTGGGTTAAGTGTCAATTTTCGAAGAGGAACGTTCACAGGAACAAACAAGAGAAAAGCAGCTCCAAAGCAGATTCTAAGAAATGGTATCATCAACTGTAATGCCTTTAATAAGTAAAACTAGAAGACAGGATGGTTCTGCAACTATCCCTTTGCAAGTACCATCCATGAATCGTCCATATTCTACCCGATTTCGCGTATGAAAAGTTTTACTCAAAAGTGAGTAAGCAAAAGTGAGTAAATTAGAAAATCAGGGTGTAGCAGCGTTAGGCGGTGTAAATAATGTTCTACCCTTGATGAAGGATGATCTATGCACAACCTCACATTTCTATAATCACAAGACCCACTTAACTGAGTTTCCAATTAACAAGATTTTAAGAGCCCCAGCGATTCTAGAACCATAATTAGCCCCAAACAAGCTAAAGTTGAGGTACTTCAAGGATGCGCATTAAGACCGATGGTTTTTTATCTTTCGATATACAATAGCACCGATAGTCCAGAGCTAATTGCAAAGGTCTTACTGATACCTGCAGAATCCAGAAGACTTTAAGTAGAAGTAGATGAGATACCTGGAACATTATGGATAACAAGTGTTCTATTGGTCAGCAGACTACGTTTAGATGCTCTAGTCAGGTCACTGATGGGTCGCTGTGCGTTACGTAGGCACGCTACAAGGCTTGCCAACGACTCCTATCGTGACTAGAAGGATGAAGACGAAGAAGAATCTTCTCTGCAGCTGCCCTCCATTATCCTTATCTAGGGTCCTAGTGAGTCCTACCGTATGCAGATGATAACCACCTTATCAAATACCCGATAATCCTAGTAGTCCCCCTGCAAGTAGTAGCACTGTTTTTAGAACAAAAATTTCTTCGCCTCGGCATATGTGGAGGCTGGCATGGTAGCTATAGACCAGAATAATGCCAATAGCGACAAGTCGAAGTGATACCAGTGAGTACCACTGAAGACAAGTCTGGAAGAATGCCAGGAGATATGGTGTCACTCTCAGGTAATTGGACGCAAAGATTCAACATTCACGACTGGATCAATGGAGGGAATGGCAAGTTAAGTTTCTGGCCGAGTCAGAAGACTAGGTGGATCATGGTTGCTCCATAGCCTAGGTTCGGATACGACGACTGACCTTATTGCCTAAAATATACAGTAGTAGTGGAGAATACGGACCACATCATGTTTTACTGTCCACGATATTGTGTTGGACAGCACCTAGTAGACTCCTATAGTCCACACTCGCGTAGAAATACTTGACTAATGTGCCGCGACAACTTTGAGTGAACGCAAAGGTGGGTTTACTGGGTGAAAAGACCTCACCCTTCCTTGGTAAAATTAGTCAGAAAATATTTCGCTGGAAAGGCATAAATGTAGAACAAGACATGGAATGCAGATCGTCAAAGCTAGATAGAGCAATTTTGAAAAGGCTGACTGAGAGTCCAATGAACTACCTTTCCTTAGATAGAAAGAGTCTTTGGTAGTATGTCATGCCATGCTACTTCCATAAACTTCAAAACTAGTTCCTCCCTCAAAAGAACACAAGTTTCTCAATAAACTGATAGTATGTGGAATGAAAAGATCGCTATTTATCGTTTTGCTGTGACATAGATCGGATAGTTTAAAAAAAAAATAGTAAAACAGATTCTACTACCAGTACATGTCCTTCGGCATAACAAGGGGGTGAAATGCCCGAAAACTGGCATACAAGCAGTCAAGATCTCAAACTACGAGGGCACTTCCCAAGGAACTACGGGGCACTACGAACACAGTCGGTATGTTTCACTGTCCACCAGTTAAATGACAGTGACGTTCTCCTTTCAATTCAAAAATCCTCTTAAATTTGTGAAAATCTAGATTGCTATGTTACATACAGTCCATCCGTCAGCTAGCTTTGCTTTAGAATGCTAAACGATTGCTTGGAAAACTAAACCGATACAAGGATCCGTTGGGCCAAGTGCGCTAATGACTCTAATCATTCCCCAGCCCGCTTCAGAATCACGAAAGTAGCGTTTCTATTTCCTACGACGTAATAGAGGGTGCTTTGAGTAAATCTCCTCCAACTCTTGAACGTTTCCAACTGATACCAGGTGGAAAATTGAGGTGCTTTACCTCGCAAACTTGTGTAAAATAAAAAGGAGAAAAAAAAAGGATTCTATTTACCATTTCCCTTCTGTTTGTTAGTTCCATCGAAACATGCATTCACTTTGGAACAAAATAGCAACCAACGTCACCTACTCAAACACCAACAGGCAACACAATAGAGGCATGCATTCCCCTCCCCACCCCCGGGTACCCAATATCACTGTGTGCAACTGAGCGTACAGTATACACATTTCCGGCTCCAAAAATTTCTCGAACAAGAGAGAAAGGAAAAACTCCTAGGGCTTTGCAAAAGAATTTGCATACACTGGGGGGGTTCCATCGGATGGAAACGCTTTGACATCTATTTTTGTGTCTACCGACTTGTATAGGCCAAACGACACAAACGTATCCTGCTGTTAGTCTTTGTCTACGAAAAATGTTTTCAAATATACTCTCGTCGTAGTCGTTGTCGTAGTCGACGTATTATCGTGCAATTTCCATCAGAAGGCGAACGGAAGAGCATATAAAAATAGAAATTTCAATTTGACTACGGATTGCCTTATGTCATCCGAAAAATCCTTTTTTTTTTTGTTCATTGTTCCCCCCGTTCCCCTTTTCGTTTACAAATAATGGAACGTGAATGGATGAACTCGTTTTTAAAGGATATTTGCGATTATTTGAATGACTGCGGGAGGAGGTGTACCCTAGACCCTTCCCCATACGAATTCAAATGCACTTGGTATCCTTGATTTGGAATTTTGTAACATGAGATGATGACGGTGATGGCACAGGTACAAGCACTTAATTCGAGTAAATTTTGGAATGTCCTTTTTTTTCCCGCAATTTCTATGAATATTTTGTCGGTCAAAGAAAAAAGGGAGACAAACAAAACCCCTCAAAGCTTTCAAAGGTCAGCCACACTGCAGGCATTCTACTGAACCCATTCAGAGTTACGAGAGGACCAAGCCCCACGACTGCCTGTAATACTATGTACAACAAGGAGTGTCTGGCGCTACACTCTCTCTGTGTTTGGTGAAGAAACCAAGTAGACACAGTGAACCACATTACATCAAAAAACCATATTTTCTGCAGTATCAATCCATCCAAAGTGGAACACCCATCCTTCGTCATTTCAATTCAAAAAATCCCTTTAAGCTGCTCAGTTTGGTTTGGGGTGAGGGTGCTACTGGGTGGCACTGGTGGTTGGGGAAGAGAAAATCGTTGGCGGAAATATAAAATTCAATGTAGATAAGGATAAACTCGCTAAGGGACTAAGCTCCGCAATACCAACCAATTCAGAGCACATCCTTCTGTTGTAGCAGAATTTTATATGTAGGTATCTCTGATTTGTGGTGGAGGTGGATGGCTGAATATAGAATTCATAAGGACGACTTGAGTGAGTTGTGATTCTTTTACAGTCAAACAGGAGATGGGGGGCTGGCTGGCTGGATATACTATATTATTTATCCACTCGAGAAAAAAAAATAATAAAATTCGACAGGATGCGAAGGAGGTTGCTCTTTATTTTCGTTTTGCTGGAGTTTAATCCTTTTCAAGAATCGAATGAGATATGATTTTTCGGGTACCTAGTAGCTGTTGATGTACCTTACTTTGGTATCGGTGCTGGTTGTGCAATTGCATGTGTGCTGGCAGGATTTGCTAGGTTGCTGCTTGCATATCTTCCTGAGTGCGGTGAGTGTATGTATTTAATTCGCTTTCCCAGCTATTCTGAGTTGTACCTGAAAATATGTCGAAAGATGGGGGAACTTTCAACATTCTCATGAAAATCAGTCCAAACGTGCACCGGATTTAGGGAAGGAGATGGCGTGTTATATGATGTCCTCTGTCTGAACATGGGACATCAAATGCTGACATTACTGTGAAATCCCAGGCAGAGTAGTTGAAAGGATTCGGAGACATTCGAAGCAAACAATGTTCCAAATCATGGATTTTCAACTTCTAAACGAAACATAGGTCTATAGAAACATAGCTCTTTGAGGATTCGAGCAAATAGTGGATAAGGGCCACACCTAAAGTCGAGCTGTTACTTCCTCCATACTTACGAGTAAAGGAGAAATCCTCTTTTCCTTTCTGTGGCCACTAGTCTTCAACAATCTTCTTGTCTATCTACAAAGATCAGGGTACATCGCCAATGATAATTCGGATGACTTGAAAGTAAAAATAGGTCAATGCTAGGTTTTCTACAGATTTTTTAATAGAGCAGCAGAGGAGGACTATCCACAAGTCCTCGTAAGATCGCTCTGATCCATATAGGTCCTGTCGCCATCAAGGATCACACTTTTGCTTATTCCAGTGAGGTGAAATACCTCGGAGTCTGGAGTTCTCATATCATGTCCACTACCGAGCGTGCAACTAGTGTCATTGTGTGGGTTTTCACAAAACTTCCTAGCTTGATTCCAAAAATTAACCAATGGTGCTCGAAAGAACCTCGGAGAACTGTTTGTATTATTACAGATGCCATAAGAACCTGCCCTATGGCAGTACCAGAACCTGTCGTTGGGCTTTCACCCCTAAAAATCTTCTAGATGCTCCTGCTAGATCATGTGACCCCATGGTCAGGAAGAACTGTTTTATTTTTGAGGAGATAAAACACTAGAGCTGGAGCCTGTTATAGAGATCTAGAGTCGCAGCTAGTGTCTTTCAAAGTTTCAATACCTACAGGGAATGTGTTCCACCGTATTCCAGCATGAACTCCAAGCCCTTGGGATCTCCGACAAAATGAATTTCAATACGCCTTTTCAGATAGTCAGACAGCAGTAATGGACTCTATAATGGACTAAAGCTCGAATGAGCCTTTGATCAACAAGATGAAATAGTTAAGGCTGGATCAGAACCTGCGTCCGTAGGACATAAACTGTGATGTATACTGTGGTGCTGTCCTAGCCCTGATCAATAATTGAAAATACAAATTTCGCGTGAAATGAAAAATTCTGGACCTAGAGACGTACTATCTTTCCTTAGAGGGGTGTTAGGTGTCTAGATGATGCAGGTTCCATCGTCAGCCATTTGGGAAACCGTCTACATGTCCCATTACTCCTCGGCTATATCTGAAATTATCAGTTTGTTGGACCCAGTCCCAGGTTTTCTTACCAAAGTTCGCGGGTATCCATGCCCAGAAGGCAATATTTTGTCCATCTTCAGTTATAACTCACTGTTCCAATCGGTCGTGTCCACTGCGTCGCCGGAAATCGATAATTTTCCACAATTGCCCCGCTTTGCTCCGCTGCTCCATTTAGGATATTACAGCGAAGTACTGAAAGTATGAAAATTTGGGAATGAGAATAAGTCCTACTGTCTGCTCCCACTGGACAAGAGGTGCGTCTGACCAAGTTCGTACTGTGGTCACACCAGACGTTGTTTGGTCAAATTTTGCGGCATTTTATTTAGGGACTCGATCGCGTAGTAGTACATGATGGACCCACATTCTATAAACAAATCCACATGAGATTTCGGCGGAATAGGCTCTGCGTGAGGGCGTATACAGCAGACTCAATGAATTAAACGAATTGTTCAGAGCCAGAGCAATTTTCCCATTGAAAAGTGTAAACAGCATTTTTGGCCCAATTTCGGAAATTGTATTTTCAGGCGGTCTTTGTGGCCATCAATGGGGGTGTTGAAACAACTCCAATATTTTCCGCAGTTAAACAAATTTTAATTAACTGCACTCTATGCCACTGTGCCTGCTCTGCAAGCACTCTTTCAAGTATTCATACAAAAAAAAAACACCCACATTCCATGCTAACAACTGAGGGCTACCACTCCTGTTTCAATTAACAGAAATAACCAAACGATTCAAGCATCGAATTCCCATCTCAACCTAAGGGAGCGATAGCCCTTTTCCGCCTCTTTATTCATATTCCTTGGAGTTGCGCTCCTCGCCCCCGTTGTGCCAACGATTTAACCAGAACTTCCACTTATTTGCTGATTATCCCTTCAAAGGTTCGAACAAAAAGGAACAAAAAAAAAAAAAAAAATGAAACACCATCACCCAGAGACTCGAGTGTTCGTTACGTATAGCATCACCCCCCCAGGAGGACTAAGGAAAACAAAGTCGCTACTCTACCGCTGGGGTGTGAGGGATGAATTCCTATTTATCTGACACCCAGGAGTTACAAGTGTCGTACGATGATAGCAATAGGATTACCTGAGTGTCGCCTGGAATACTAAAATAGCGCGCGTGTTATGAATGCTTTGGGGGGGGGATTGAATGCGAAAGGGGAGGCGGCAGAGGCGAGCTAAATTGTAGGCTGAAAGGGTGATGACAATGGTGATGTGTGTTGTAGATGCGATGACAATGATGACAGATGAAACACATCACTGACGAATGCTCAACTTCCGGAGTAAGCGATTAAGGGAGCATACACGTGTAATCATTAAAAACGATAACTTATGGCGATCATCCCTTATTCCAACCACTTCAAGCTTGCAAAAGGGAGGCAAGGGTGGGTTGTGATTAAAAAGTTGTATCCGCAGCTCAGGTGGGGGAGAAATCAATACTGTTTTGATGTCCATTGACTTGGAGAAGACAAGGACGACTTTTTTTTTATAAAATATGTGTCAACCAACTCAGGAGATGTTACAATGGCTTTAAGCTAGATTAGCGCAACGCAGGGAACTACTTCTGTGGATGGCATCTATCTGATTTGCTAGTCAAGTCACTGGAGTTCTCTTTTTAGGAATAAAGTAGACGAAGTGTAGTAATCTAACAAATAACCAGCTAAGGATACAAGACCATGTCCTATCAACGACTGCATTTGCCGACAATACGAAGGAAAACCAAGGTAAGAGGGGAACGCATAAGCCTTGGATTCTTGGAACTTATTCATCATTCCAGTCGGGAGAATAGTTCAAAAATTTGCTCATGACAGCCCAGAAGAACTGCATACTTGTCTTCACTGAATCGTCTCAACAGACCGTCGCAATTGTTCGGTGACGTATACGCAACATTTTTTTTTTTTAATTTTGCAGACAACAAACCAATTTTATCTGCTCTTCCAGAAGAGACAATTTATGGAACGGGGATTGAATCCAAAGAAAAGACAGTAAACATATTTTTTCATTCATTAGAATTAGGTTCAATCTAGCCTCAAAAATGATGAAACGCAAACGCAAATAAAAGGCAACCTTTGTTCCTAAGAGCTCCTTGCGCAAGTCACGTGCAATGTCTCAAATATGATGTCATGCACGTCTTAGTGGATTCGAATAGTAATGAAGACGAACAAGAGTTAAGATAATTAAGAAATAGTCTACCCGAGATCATCTTCGGAAACGAACTAGGACTGATTCAACAGTCTTTCTAATCATCTCCGGAGGATCACTACGATCACTATTACCCTCGAAGAGGAGCAGATTTAAAGGCTTGGCATTGTATAGTTGATTTGTAAGTTGCAGATTGTTAAAACCATGCTTGATGAAACTGAAGTAACATATGCTCAATCCAAAGGAAAGAAAATCATCTAAATGTTGTCCCACTTAGGGTCTTGTTATGGTTGTAAAGGATAAATGCAAAAAAAACTTTTAAATTCGTCACCAGGACATTGGGACGATATAGAAGCAAAAACTCAGAAACTCCAAACCATGGACCACCCCTAAGGGTACTATTGGCAAAATCAGATTCTTTTGTACTCAAGTATGGCCCTTGAGTGCATAAAAGGTCACACAGTTCATAGGATACTCCGAAATGCTACCATAATAGTAAGGAAAGCCAATATATTACGAAAAGGGAACCATTCAAAAACTATCTGCCAGAATCCACCGCCTTCAGAAATACCCAGAAAGGAGTTCGAAAATGGTACAGCGTTGTCTTGAGTAACGAATCTATGGTCTGGTTTTCCTCAGACTGTACACACACTGTTCGCATTTAGATAGTTTCTGAATGCTTTCTTATGATAGAGACACTTTCCTATCAACTTTTTCTGAAGTCTGTGCAACCTCTTACTCCATTCAATTTAGGATCATCCTGTCTGACAACACTATGTGTCATTTGATTTTGAATATTGTTGAGCACGGAACAGTGGGAGAACGTTGATATGCCGTTCATCAACGCCCAGGACGTTTCAATGTACTGGTTGAAGCGGCAAGAGATAATGTTGCTGAGAACCCACATAAGTCCCAGCATTAGCATACCGCTCAGCATTTTGGCTTCAGTGGACCCACCTTGCGGCGTATTTTGAAGGATAATTTGAAAATGTTCCCGTATTAAGTGCCAAAGCATATTGCCGACAGTCGCCCGAATGGCTGACACTAAGCCTGATTTTTGGTAACAAAATTGCCGCACTTGGGGGATGGAGAATCCATGAAACACCAAAAAGTGACTCTTTGGGCTGGCTTTTACACCAAAACCATCATTGGGCCATTTTTCTTCAAAGAAGGGGAAAACGTGGATGGGAATTGGCATCGGTGGATATCTGCCCACAAGTGTGTGAAAAAGTTCTGGAGGGTTACTGGAGGTCTCGACAAGACGCTGCACTATGCCGCACTGCAAATCAAACAATAGAGTTTCTGCAACAAAAATTGCTTGGACCTGTGCTGTCCAAAAAAAAAACCCACCCAGATGTCTATATTTGACATTTCCGGACTTTTTTTTGTGAAATTATTTGAAAGGATAGGAGTACGCTAGCAACCCTCAGACCATTGACGAGCTCAAAGCAAACATTCGTGCCGAAACCATCACTATACCGCCCGAAATGCTCGAAAAAGTGATGGAAAACGTACCAAAAAGCGTATATTTTACTTTGGTCAGTAGAGGCGGCTATACTTGATGTTGTATTCCTTTAAAAGTTATTTAATATTCACATACCAACATAAAAGAAGGCGCACTCTGTCACATGTGTCCCTGTTTATTGATAGCAATTCAAAATTGTTCCCATTCGATTTTTCTTTGGTTTCAAGAAGACCAGAAGCTAAATTTTCCTCTCTTTTCCTTAGCAACCTTAACATCATCAATCTTTTTGTCTGCTTTCTCTGAGTTTATCTTTTCATCTCAGCAAATAGCTGAGACGTACCTATCCCACTGGGATTAGGCTCAGATGTGTCATGGTCCATGTTCTAGCCCTTTAGACTATCTGCGCTATCCTTTTTCTTAATACCGAGACCCTTCACCCGCAACTGATTAAACATTTCTACCACCTCCACCCCATCTAAACCTTGCAAACCATCCAGAAAGCGCCCTATTACGACCTTCCAACAGATGTTGCGTCACTTGGTTACTTGATTACTGTGTCCTTTCGGCAAACAGCAGAACAAAACAGCAACAGCAACCTCCTGCATAATTCAGTTTTGTAAAATACCCACACATCAAGGAACAATTGTAAACAACCATAACCTTGTTTATTTACTTAACGTTTTCCACTCAATTTACCTTCCCGATGGCTAACAAAATAAAATCATATGTGGCCACCACCGCACCATCTCTCTCATCGTGTTCAGGGAATCGTTCAATTCAATTTAAAAAAAAAAAACGTTTTTTTTTTCAAAATGAACTTTTGCGAGGCGGGAGGCGGTAACCCAAACACCCTCATGTAGAATTCATTATTCCTAGAAACACACACAACACAGGCCAAGCATTTGCCTCCATCCTTCTGCCACAAACGAGTAAAAAAAAACAAAAACCCGCATGAACCCATGTATATCCTGGCATCCTTGTAAATTAAAAAAAAAAAAAAACGAAAAAATCTCATTCACCTCATTGAAGACAATTCCATGAATTAGGACCAAAAAAAGCAAAAAAAAAAAAAGGAACAAAGCAAAGCAAAGTTTTCCCACCGCCACCATCGCCGCCACCACGTCGACCACCAGTTAGAAGAAGAAACGACTGCGAATAACAATCGCAGCAAACAAGCTCACAAATGAAACGGCAAAGCGAAACGAGAAGAAGTAAAACCATTTTTCCCAATCCAACAGATGAATTTGTTTTCTGGGATCGAATATTCCCTCTCCTCGTCGTCGTCATCCTCCTCCCCCCCAACCAACCTCTGGGTCGAACCCCATCTCGGGGTTCTTCTTCAGACTCAAATTATCCGCACACAATTCCAACTTTTATCAGTTTTTTGATTTTTTTTCAGAGAAGGACTCTTACTCTCACTCACCTCATCGCCGGGGGATGATTTTAATGAATCCCTCTTCTCCTATGAACGGCGAACGCAAGGAGGAACGATGCCCTACCATAGCAAGCAGCACTCGGTGCCTTTGAACAATATCCTTACAATACAGTGTCTGTGTGTACCTGTAATGGCGCGCATTTAGAAGGAAGAATAAGGACAAGAAGCAGGATTGAACGGCAGGGTGGGGGGGGGTTTTGGAGGAAAAAGTTCGAAATAAAAGCAGAATTGGTGGAATAATTAAAAGTCAATTAAAATGGCTTCAGGTTAGATGATGTGAGATATGATGTCACGGCGAAAGTGTGTCTCGTGTTCGATTTCGAATCGGTGCTCTGCTCCACTGTGCTGTGCCGTGCTGTGCAGCTCTGGGATGATGTCGTTAGGACGTGATTACTTTGGGGTATGTGATAATTAGATTTTGTTTTTCTCCTTTTACAGTCTTTAATGGGTTTCCAGTTACAAGGATTGACTAACTTGGGGGATCGATCGAAAAGGATTAACCATGCACCACGCGACAATTGAAATCGAGTCTAAAGGGAAGCAACAAATACAACACAAATGTTCTTTTAAGGACACTAACAAAATAATCCTTGAGGAGATATTAGATATTTCAATCGAATCCTGGCAGATCTGAAAACGAAATAAAGACTTACATTCGTTGCACGGATTCGTTGTAAAAGAAGCAGATACTGTCCAAAGTAGACTCGTTTGCCAATAAAAATTTTAGAGACGTCCTGGTTAAACTAGACTCAAAGCAAGACGTTACAAATACTCGAAGGTTAACACGGTAGTATGTCGGTAGTCTGAATAAATGAGAAAGAACGAAATTAGTCTCTGGAATTCCAGACACTACTATCCATAGTCTGTACGGATAGTCTAGAGAAAGGGTTGTGTCATAAAAACGTATCCTCAGTAAACATATGGTAATTTTGGATAGAGCAGGAGGACGTCGAAACATTAAATAGTAAAACCAAGGCAAAGTAAGAGCGCCTTTCATATGAAATCTAAGATTAATGGGAGACAGATAGCTGTATGCACCAGGGAGCAGCGTGACCAGGAGTATGATTTCAGGGAGTTTTGAGCCAGGGAACTATGAGCACAGGGAGAGCTGATCATCGAGCTTTGGGCACAGGGAGCTGTAAACAGTGCTCTGAGGCTTAAGGGGGGTTCGCTGAAAAGCAGGTGGCTTTATGGCACTCAGTAGCACATCGTTGATGAAGGGATGGAAGCCCGTTAGGTATGCATTCCTGCTCAATTACCATTTCCTAACAGTCTGGCAGTATAGACAATCTAATCTTCGCCTTTACCAGGAAGTTAGATTGCCCTCGACCTGCCATGTGTAGACAACCTTTGCCTTTACCAGAAAGATTGACAGTCATTTGTGTTGAAAAAAGCTTTCAAAGCGTCTGAGGGTATCCGGCAATAATCTGCCGGATTAGAAGTCAGGTCATGTCATAGATGTCCTGTAATATCCCTGCTAACCTTCGATAGAAGTAAAACATTTTTAATTTTCAACCAGAACGCCCCATACTTCCTCCAAACTTTGTCTACTTTGGAACTGCTTTTTTTTCCAGCGAGTACAAACTCCTAAATGATTTGCAATACTAACTAACTGAAACCTTTTACTGGGAAAAACTCTATAAGCGAATTTTCCACTACCGTCCGTAGTGAGGAAACCTACATCCTTGCCTAAGTCCTGCCCTGCTGAAAAATGTAAAAGCGCCTTCTCCACTACCGTCCGTAGGGAGGAAACCTACGTCCTTGCCTAAGTCCTGCTCTACTGAAAAATGTATGAGCGCCTTCTCCACTACCGTCCGTAGTGAGGAAACCTACATCATTGCCTAAGTCCTGCTCTACTGAAAAATGTATGAGCGCCTTCTCCACTACCGTCCGTAGTGAGGAAACCTACATCATTGCCTAAGTCCTGCTCTACTGAAAAATGTATGAGCGCCTTCTCCACTACCGTCCGTAGTGAGGAAATCTACATCATTGCCTAAGTCCTGCTCTACTGAAAAATGTATGAGCGCCTTCTCCACTACCGTCCGTAGTGAGGAAACCTACATCATTGCCTAAGTCCTGCTCTACTGAAAAATGTATAAGCGCCTTCTCCACTACCGTCCGTAGGGAGGAAACCTACATCCTTGTCTAAGTCCTGCCCTGCTGAAAAATGTATAAGCGCCTTCTCCACTACCGTCCGTAGGGAGGAAGCCTACATCCTTGTCTAAGTCCTGCCCTGCTGAAAAATGTAAAAGCGCCTTCTCCACTACCGTCCGTAGGGAGGAAACCTACGTCCTTGCCTAAGTCCTGCTCTACTGAAAAATGTATGAGCGCCTTCTCCACTACCGTCCGTAGTGAGGAAACCTACATCATTGCCTAAGTCCTGCTCTACTGAAAAATGTATGAGCGCCTTCTCCACTACCGTCCGTAGTGAGGAAACCTACATCATTGCCTAAGTCCTGCTCTACTGAAAAATGTATAAGCGCCTTCTCCACTACCGTCCGTAGGGAGGAAACCTACATCATTGCCTAAGTCCTGCTCTACTGAAAAATGTATAAGCGCCTTCTCCACTACCGTCCGTAGGGAGGAAACCTACATCCTTGTCTAAGTCCTGCCCTGCTGAAAAATGTATAAGCGCCTTCTCCACTACCGTCCGTAGGGAGGAAACCTATATCCTTGCCTAAGTCCTGCCCTGCTGAACAATGTATAAGCGATCGAAAAGGATTAACCATGCACCACGCGACAATTGAAATCGAGTCTAAAGGGAAGCAACAAATACAACACAAATGTTCTTTTAAGGACACTAACAAAATAATCCTTGAGGAGATATTAGATATTTCAATCGAATCCTGGCAGATCTGAAAACGAAATAAAGACTTACATTCGTTGCACGGATTCGTTGTAAAAGAAGCAGATACTGTCCAAAGTAGACTCGTTTGCCAATAAAAATTTTAGAGACGTCCTGGTTAAACTAGACTCAAAGCAAGACGTTACAAATACTCGAAGGTTAACACGGTAGTATGTCGGTAGTCTGAATAAATGAGAAAGAACGAAATTAGTCTCTGGAATTCCAGACACTACTATCCATAGTCTGTACGGATAGTCTAGAGAAAGGGTTGTGTCATAAAAACGTATCCTCAGTAAACATATGGTAATTTTGGATAGAGCAGGAGGACGTCGAAACATTAAATAGTAAAACCAAGGCAAAGTAAGAGCGCCTTTCATATGAAATCTAAGATTAATGGGAGACAGATAGCTGTATGCACCAGGGAGCAGCGTGACCAGGAGTATGATTTCAGGGAGTTTTGAGCCAGGGAACTATGAGCACAGGGAGAGCTGATCATCGAGCTTTGGGCACAGGGAGCTGTAAACAGTGCTCTGAGGCTTAAGGGGGGTTCGCTGAAAAGCAGGTGGCTTTATGGCACTCAGTAGCACATCGTTGATGAAGGGATGGATGCATTCCTGCTCAATTACCATTTCCTAACAGTCTGGCAGTATAGACAATCTAATCTTCGCCTTTACCAGGAAGTTAGATTGCCCTCGACCTGCCATGTGTAGACAACCTTTGCCTTTACCAGAAAGATTGACAGTCATTTGTGTTGAAAAAAGCTTTCAAAGCGTCTGAGGGTATCCGGCAATAATCTGCCGGATTAGAAGTCAGGTCATGTCATAGATGTCCTGTAATATCCCTGCTAACCTTCGATAGAAGTAAAACATTTTTAATTTTCAACCAGAACGCCCCATACTTCCTCCAAACTTTGTCTACTTTGGAACTGCTTTTTTTACCAGCGAGTACAAACTCCTAAATGATTTGCAACACTAACTAACTGAAACCTTTTACTGGGAAAAACTCTATAAGCGAATTTTCCACTACCGTCCGTAGTGAGGAAACCTACATCCTTGCCTAAGTCCTGCTCTACTGAAAAATGTATAAGCGCCTTCTCCACTACCGTCCGTAGGGAGGCAACCTACATCCTTGCCTAAATCCTGCTCTACTGAAAAATGTATAAGCGCCTTCTCCACTACCGTCCGCAGGGAGGCAACCTACATCCTTGCCTAAGTCCTGCTCTAATGAAAAATGTATAAGCGCCTTCTCCACTACCGTCCGTAGGGAGGAAACCTACGTCCTTGCCTAAGTCCTGCCCTGCTGAAATAGACATCAGCGCCTTCTCCACTACCGTCCGTAGTGAGGAAACCTACATCCTTGCCTAAGTCCTGCTCTACTGAAAAATGTATAAGCGCCTTCTCCACTACCGTCCGTAGAGAGGCAACCTACATCCTTGCCTAAGTCCTGCCCTGCTGAAAAATGTATAAGCGCCTTCTCCACTACCGTCCGTAGTGAGGAAACCTACATCATTGCCTAAGTCCTGCTCTACTGAAAAATGTATGAGCGCCTTCTCCACTACCGTCCGTAGTGAGGAAACCTACATCATTGCCTAAGTCCTGCTCTACTGAAAAATGTATAAGCGCCTTCTCCACTACCGGCCGTAGTGAGGAAACCTACATCCTTGCCTAAGTCCTGCCCTGCTGAAAAATGTATAAGCGCCTTCTCCACTACCGTACGTAGTGAGGAAACCTACATCCTTGCCTAAGTCCTGCTCTACTGAAAAATGTATAAGCGCCTTCTCCACTACCGTACGTAGGGAGGAAACCTACATCCTTGTCTAAGTCCTGCTCTACTGAAAAATGTATAAGCGCCTTCTCCACTACCGTCCGTAGTGAGGAAACCTACATCATTGCCTAAGTCCTGCTCTACTGAAAAATGTATGAGCGCCTTCTCCACTACCGTCCGTAGTGAGGAAATCTACATCATTGCCTAAGTCCTGCTCTACTGAAAAATGTATGAGCGCCTTCTCCACTACCGTCCGTAGTGAGGAAACCTACATCATTGCCTAAGTCCTGCTCTACTGAAAAATGTATAAGCGCCTTCTCCACTACCGTCCGTAGGGAGGAAACCTACATCCTTGTCTAAGTCCTGCCCTGCTGAAAAATGTATAAGCGCCTTCTCCACTACCGTCCGTAGGGAGGAAGCCTACATCCTTGTCTAAGTCCTGCCCTGCTGAAAAATGTAAAAGCGCCTTCTCCACTACCGTCCGTAGGGAGGAAACCTACGTCCTTGCCTAAGTCCTGCTCTACTGAAAAATGTATGAGCGCCTTCTCCACTACCGTCCGTAGTGAGGAAACCTACATCATTGCCTAAGTCCTGCTCTACTGAAAAATGTATGAGCGCCTTCTCCACTACCGTCCGTAGTGAGGAAACCTACATCATTGCCTAAGTCCTGCTCTACTGAAAAATGTATAAGCGCCTTCTCCACTACCGTCCGTAGGGAGGAAACCTACATCATTGCCTAAGTCCTGCTCTACTGAAAAATGTATAAGCGCCTTCTCCACTACCGTCCGTAGGGAGGAAACCTACATCCTTGTCTAAGTCCTGCCCTGCTGAAAAATGTATAAGCGCCTTCTCCACTACCGTCCGTAGGGAGGAAACCTACGTCCTTGCCTAAGTCCTGCCCTGCTGAAATATACATCAGCGCCTTCTCCACTACCGTCCGTAGTGAGGAAACCTACATCCTTGCCTAAGTCCTGCTCTACTGAAAAATGTATAAGCGCCTTCTCCACTACCGTCCGTAGGGAGGAAACCTACATCCTTGTCTAAGTCCTGCTCTACTGAAAAATGTATAAGCGCCTTCTCCACTACTGTCCGTAGTGAGGAAACCTACATCATTGCCTAAGTCCTGCTCTACTGAAAAATGTATGAGCGCCTTCTCCACTACCGTCCGTAGTGAGGAAACCTACATCATTGCCTAAGTCCTGCTCTCCTGAAAAATGTATGAGCGCCTTCTCCACTACCGTCCGTAGTGAGGAAACCTACATCATTACCTAAGTCCTGCTCTACTGAAAAATGTATAAGCGCCTTCTCCACTACCGTCCGTAGGGAGGAAACCTACATCCTTGTCTAAGTCCTGCCCTGCTGAAAAATGTATAAGCGCCTTCTCCACTACCGTACGTAGTGAGGAAACCTACATCCCTGCCTAAGTCCTGCTCTACTGAAAAATGTATAAGCGCCTTCTCCACTACCGTCCGTAGGGAGGAAACCTACATCCTTGCCTTAGTCCTGCCCTGCTGAAAATGTATAAGCGCCTTTTCCACCACGGTCCGTAGTGAGGAAACCTACAACCTTGCCTAAGTCCTGCTCTACGAAAAAATGTATAAGCGCCTTCTCCAATACCGTCCGTAGGGAGGAAACCTACATCCTTGCCTAAGTCCTGCTCTACTGAAAATATATATGCGCCTTCTTCACTACCGTCCGTCGGGATGAAACCTACATCCTTGCCTAAGTCCTTCTCTACTCACAAATGTATAAGCGCCTTCTCCAATACCGTCCGTAGGGAGGAAACCTCCATCCTTGTCTAAGTCCTGCTCTACGGAAAAATGTATAAGCGCCTTCTCCACTACCGTCCGTAGGGATGAAACCTACATCCTTGCCTGAGTCCTGCCCTGCTGAAAAATGTATAAGCGACTTTTCCACTGATGTCCGTAGTGAGGAAACCTACATCCTTGCCTAAGTCCTGCTCTACTGAAAAATGTATAAGCGCCTTCTCCACTACAGTCCGTAGTGAGGAAACCTACATCCTTGCCTAAGTCCTGCTCTACTGAAAAATGTATAAGCGCCTTCTCCACTACCGTCCGTAGTGACGAAACCTACATCCTTGCCTAAGTCCTGCTCTACGAAAAAATGTATAAGCGCCTTCTCCAATACCGTCTGTAGGGAGGAAACCTACATCCTTGCCTAAGTCCTGCTCTACGGAAAAATGTATAAGCGCCTTCTCCACTACCGTCCGTAGGGATGAAACCTACATCCTTGCCTAAGTCCTGCTCTACTGAAAAATGTATAAGCGCCTTCTCCACTACCGTCCGTAGGGAGGAAACCTACATCCTTGCCTAAGTCCTGCTCTACTAAATGTATAAGCGCCTTGTCCACCACGGTCCGTAGTGAGGAAACCTACACCCTTGCCTAAGTCCTGCTCTACGAAAAAATGTATAAGCGCCTTCTCCACTACCGTCCGTAGTGAGGAAACCTACATCATTGCCTAAGTCCTGCTCTACTGAAAAATGTATAAGCGCCTTGTCCACCACGGTCCGTAGTGAGGAAACCTACATCCTTGCCTACGTCCTGCTCTACGAAAAAATGTATAAGCGCCTTCTCCACTACAGTCCGTAGTGAGGAAACCTACATCCTTGCCTAAGTCCTGCTCTACTGAAAAATGTATAACCGCCTTCTCCACTACCGTCCGTAGGGAGGAAACCTACATCCTTGCCTAAGTCCTGCTCTACTGAAAAATGTATAAGCACCTTGTCCACCACGGCCCGTAGTGAGGAAACCTACATCCTTGCCTAAGTCCTGCTCTACGAAAAAATGTATAAGCGACTTTTCCACTGCCGTCCGTAGTGAGGAAACCTACATCCTTGCCTAAGTCCTGCTCTACTGAAAAATGTATAAGCGCCTTCTCCACTACAGTCCGTAGTGAGGAAACCTACATCCTTGCCTAAGTCCTGCTCTACTGAAAAATGTATAACCGCCTTCTCCACTACCGTCCGTAGGGAGGAAACCTACATCCTTGCCTAAGTCCTGCTCTACTGAAAAATGTATAAGCGCCTTGTCCACCACGGTCCGTAGTGAGGAAACCTACAACCTTGCCTAAGTCCTGCTCTACGAAAAAATGTATAAGCGCCTTCTCCAATACCGTCCGTAGGGAGGAAACCTACATCCTTGCCTAAGTCCTGCTCTACAGAAAATATATAAGCGCCTTCTCCACTACCGTCCGTCGGGATGAAACCTACATCCTTGCCTAAGTCCTTCTCTACTCACAAATGTATAAGCGCCTTCTCCAATACCGTCCGTAGGGAGGAAACCTCCATCCTTGTCTAAGTCCTGCTCTACGGAAAAATGTATAAGCGCCTTCTCCACTACCGTCCGTAGGGATGAAACCTACATCCTTGCCTGAGTCCTGCCCTGCTGAAAAATGTATAAGCGACTTTTCCACTGCCGTCCGTAGTGAGGAAACCTACATCCTTGCCTAAGTCCTGCTCTACTGAAAAATGTATAACCGCCTTCTCCACTACCGTCCGTAGGGAGGAAACCTACATCCTTGCCTACGTCCTGCTCTACTGTACATCTATAAGCGCCTTCTCCACTACCGTCCGTAGTGAGGAAACCTACATCATTGCCTAAGTCCTGCTCTACTGAAAAATTTATAAGCGCCTTCTCCACTACCGTCCGTAGTGAGGAGACTTACATCCTTGCCTAAGTCCTGCTCTACTGAAAAATGTATAAGCGCCTTCTCCACTACCGTCCGTAGTGAGGAAACCTACATCCTTGCCTAAGTCCTGCTCTACTGAAAAATGTATAAGCGCCTTCTCCACTACCGTCCGTAGGAAGGCAACCTACATACTTGCCTAAGTCCTGCTCTACTGAAAAATGTATAAGCGCCTTCTCCACTACCGTCCGTAGTGAGGAAACCTACATCCTTGCCTACGTCCTGCTCTACTGAAAAATGTATAAGCGCCTTCTCCACTACCGTCCGTAGGGAGGAAACCTACGTCCTTGCCTAAGTCCTGCCCTGCTGAAATATACATCAGCGCCTTCTCCACTACCGTCCGTAGTGAGGAAACCTACATCCTTGCCTAAGTTCTGCTCTACTGAAAAATGTATAAACGCCTTCTCCACTACCGTCCGTAGTGAGGAAACCTACATCCTTGCCTACGTCCTGCTCTACTGAAAAATGTATAAGCGCCTTCTCCACTACCGTCCGTTGTGAGGAAACCTACATCCTTGCCTAAGTCCTGCTCTACTGAAAAATGTATAAGCGCCTTCTCCACTACCGTCCGTAGGGATGATACCTTCATCATTGCCTAAGTCCTGCCTTGCTGAAAAATGTATAAGCGCCTTCTCCACTACCGTCCGTAGGGAGGAAACCTACATCCTTGCCTAAGTCCTGCTCTACTGAAAAATGTATAAGCGCCTTCTCCACTACCGTCCGTAGTGAGGAAACCTACATCCTTGCCTAAGTCCTGCTCTACTGAAAAATGTATAAGCGCCTTCTCCACTACCGTCCGTAGGGATGAAACCTACATACTTGCCTAAGTCCTGCTCTACTGAAAAATGTATAAGCGCCTTCTCCACTACCGTCCGTAGGGAGGCAACCTACATCCTTGCGTAAGTCCTGCTCTACTGATAAATGTATAAGCGCCTTCTCCACTACCGTCCGTAGTGAGGAAACCTACATCCTTGCCTAAGTCCTGCTCTACTGAAAAATGTATAAGCGCCTTCTCCACTACCGTCCGTAGGGAGGAAACCTACGTCCTTGCCTAATTCCTGCCCTGCTGAAATATACATCAGCGCCTTCTCCACTACGTCCGTAGGGAAGAAACCTACATCCTTGCCTAAGTCCTGCTCTACTGAAAAATGTATAAGCGCCTTCTCCATTACCGGCCGTAGTGAGGAAACCTACGTCCTTGCCTAAGTCCTGCCCTGCTGAAATATACATCAGCGCCTTCTCCACTACCGTCCGTAGTGAGGAAACCTACATCCTTGCCTAAGTCCTGCTCTACTGAAAAATGTATAAGCGCCTTCTCCACTACCGTCCGTAGTGAGGAAACCTATGTACATCCTTGTCTAAGTCCTGCCCTGCTGAAAAATGTACATCCTTGCCTAAGTCCTGCTCTACTGAAAAATGTATAAGCGCCTTCTCCATTACCGGCCGTAGTGAGGAAACCTACATCCTTGCCTAAGTCCTGCCCTGCTGAAAAATGTATAAGCGCCTTCTCCACTACCGTACGTAGTGAGGAAACCTACATCCTTGTCTAAGTCCTGCTCTACTGAAAAATGTATAAGCGCCTTCTCCACTACCGTCCGTAGGGAGGAAACCTACATCCTTGTCTAAGTCCTGCTCTACTGAAAAATGTATAAGCGCCTTCTCCACTACCGTCCGTAGTGAGGAAACCTACATCATTGCCTAAGTCCTGCTCTACTGAAATATGTATGAGCGCCTTCTCCACTACCGTCCGTAGTGAGGAAACCTACATCATTGCCTAAGTCCTGCTCTACTGAAAAATGTATGAGCGCCTTCTCCACTACCGTCCGTAGTGAGGAAACCTACATCATTGCCTAAGTCCTGCTCTACTGAAAAATGTATAACCCCTTCTCCACTACCGTCCGTAGTGAGGAAACCTACATCCTTGCCTAAGTCCTGCTCTACGGAAAAATGTATAAGCGCTTTCTCCAATACCGTCCGTAGGGAGGAAACCTACATCCTTGCCTAAGTCCTGCTCTACTGAAAATATATAAGCGCCTTCTCCACTACCGTCCGTAGGGAGGAAACCTACATGCTTGCCTAAGTCCTGCTCTACTGAAAATGTATAAGCGCCTTCTCCACTACCGCCCTCAGGGAGGAAACCTACATCATTGCCTAAGTCCTTCTCTACTGAAATATACATCAGCGCCTTCTTCACTACCGTCCATAAGGAGGAAACCTACATCCTTGCCTACGTCCTGCTCTACTGTACATCTATAAGCGCCTTCTCCACTACCGTCCGTAGTGAGAAAACCTAACAGCTTCGCCTAAGTCCTTTTAGCATACTTTACGTACTTTAAAACAAAATCTTGAATGAAAAAAATATCTAAAATTCTCTCATCTATCTATAGAGTACATTCGAATGTAATTAAGTGGAAATTGTCTAATTGTTTGCAATAGATTTAAAAAAAAATTTTTTTTAGAAAAATTGACAGAGTTAATACGTCTCAGCACGTCTGCTGGGACTTACCTATCCCTGGTGTGTCTTACACCAAAGGATTAGGCTCTGATGTACCCCCCAGTCCCCTTCAAGATTAGAATAGAATTTTTGAGGTGTAATGAAAAATTAAAGAATATTTGAGACCCAGTTGTTGTAAATCGTTTTTAGAAATGTTTAAATGTTGTTCAGAAATACCATTCAAAGTGATCATCGTGTTGAAGCAAATGCAAATGAATTTGAGATAATTGTATCCCACTCCCTCACTCGCTCCCAAACCATAAGCGTTGATCGCCTTAAGAAAAAAAAAAAAAAAAAAAGAAAAGCAGAAAAAAAGATAAAACATGTTGTCTCCACTTAAAATATAGAGAAACATTATTATATACAGTTCGTAATCAAGCGATGGAGATGCCAGTATACCATAAGAAAGGACTATACTATTAGCTTCTTTGAGTTTCAGAACAGTAGAAGGACAAGACCAGCATAACGAGTATATAAGTATTATTACCCCGATGTAACCCAAAACCAGACCGATTGGAAAGAGACATTCACTACTATTACTTTAAGACGTGAACTTACATACGTAAGTATACCCTTTCCCAGAGTTTGATACATATCATAGTTTGTCACACAAAAAGATATAAACAAAAGAGAGCCTAACCATGTCCATGTCAGTCCGTCCATCAAGTCTCAGATTTTGAAATAAGATCATCAGTGTACAATAAGATTTACGTAAACTCAATATATTTTAAAACAAAAAATATAAAATAAAACAATTTTTTTTTATTTTCATAAGTTAAGTTTTATTTCAGAAAACAAAAAGTTTAAAAATTTTTAAGATATAGACACCAACATTCAGGTAACCCGAAATCAGAAAGCCTACTTAAGATTAAACGCATTGCATACTTTGCATCAGGTTTAGAAAGAAAAGCTTAAAATAAAATTGTTGCATACTTTTGCATTGATAGACAGAGTGTTTACCCATTACCCGAACCAGTATTATTTATCAGAAATTCAGTACTATAGTGGATCACAAGTTAGTGATCCTCGATCAAGATTGTAGATCAACAAACACAGAATACAGAATCAGCCTAAAACCCCCCAAATAGATACCAGAATTATTTCAAAAATGTTCAAAATGTTGCATACTTTTGTATTGATAGACAGAGTGTGTACCCATTACCCAAACCAGAATTGTTCACTAGAATTTGTGTACTATAGTGGATCACAAGTTAGTGATCCTCGATCAAGATTGTAGATTAATAAACAGAGAACACAGAATACAGAATCAGCCTAAAACCCTCCCAATAGGTATCAGAATTGTTTCATAAATGTTCAAAATGGATACAAAAAGTTATTTTTGAGACGAAAATATAATAAAATAAAATAAAGTATCAGATGGTGTGAGATAGTTAAATAAAGTTTAAATAAATTGAAATGATTTGAAATATATGAAAATGTGTTAAAATGTATCAAAATGTATCAAAATATATCAAAAAGCATTAAAAATTATTAAAATTTTGTAAAATATAGTAAAATATATGGAAATATAAATATAATATAATAAAATTTAATTGAAAATGTTTAAATATAGCAAATATTCAAGGAAAAATAATAAAAAATGTACAAATTCACTCACCCCGTATTCATTTATTAAATAAATTCTTGAAGTTTCTTGATGTGTCTTGAAGTTTCTTGAAGTTTCTTGATGCACACTTTAGAGTCTTTTAGTGTTTTATACGAAACACTCACTCCCGAACGTGATACCGGCAACCGAGTCAATTCTCTCTCTCTCTCTCTAATTTAAAAAAAATTTGATTAAAAAAAAAAAAAAAATTAAAAGTCAACACACTTGAACACTACTACACACACTACTACAAGTCTAAACAAGAGAGAACACGATACAACTTGCGTATACAACGAACGAGATCGCCCGCACTGTTCCAAGTTTTAAGCCGCGCACTACACTTCGAAACACACTGAGCTTACTGCTAAGCTGCTCCCCTTTATATAGGCCAAGCTTGGTGAAATTTATTCACCACAAGCCTCTCTTGAGAGATGAGTAGCTGTGGTGTATTTTTTGTTTGAGTAGAAACTGTAGGCAGGAAGAAAGCTCGAGGTGGCTTGAGTACACAAGTCTCGGAGGGGAAATGTTAAAGAGAAGCTCATATTGGAGAACGAGATTTGGAGATGTATGGAGAAAATGGATCTCTCGGTGGTGAATTTGAATGTCTTATATAAAAAAAATTGGAGAAACAATAATTTGATCGAATAAAATGGTGGATAGCTCCAATTTTCAGATTTTGATAATTTTCGATCATTCTGCAGATCATCAGCTGGTAATCTAAGCTTGTGAAGCCTGTGAATCTAGGCTGGCTTTATCTAAATTGTTCCACAATATGTTGACAAATAAAAAATCGATTTTGTCACGTACAGCACTGCCCACACATACATACATATATGTAATTACATAAACTTCTGTGTATGAATGTAAAACTCAGTTTTGATATCTCGTACACATTCTCATTGTTTTGCCAAATTTTGGAGACTTTTTGGTTGTTTGTAGGGAGTTGTGAGGAATACATTTTTTTTTTGATCATTTCCCTCAGACTTCTTAAAATATTTCTTATGGTAGATATAAGGGCTGCAAGGTATCAAAGCCAGACTAAGATCCTCGACTTGATCTTAATTTTTCGGGACCATCTCATCACACCTACTCTGCAAGAAGAAGACAGTCTTAAACAGAGCGTTTTGACACCATGTCATGTCACGAAATTGCATTCAGTCCAGCATGCATTCTCGCTATACCATTGTATACCATTGCACAGCAAGAATTATAAGAATATAGCTTTCAGTGGTTGCATATGGCCATAACAATGGTTCATGGTTCGACCTTCTAAAGACGTTTTTCGCCTAAGTAGGGCTAATAGACCAGATGTACATAGGTCCTTCATCTTACAGTATGATACACTAAATAGTACAAATATACATACAAATACAAATCCATAAACACTCTATGGGGTAAATAATAGAATAAAGTTTACTTACTTATGTCCTGTATCCGCTTGTGGGTCCAAGGGCTCGACAATGCCAGCTCTTCCCAATTCTTTTCCAGTTGCCTTGCTTCTTTCTCGACTGTTCTGCTCCACGTACTCCTGGGACCATCGCGTATCCCGCCTCAGTCCATTGCATCGCGTAATTAGCTATGGACCTGTCACCCTTTTGGAGAGTATAACCAATCCACTGCCACTTTCGTCGTCGTGTGGTTGTGCCTATAGGTTCATGGCCCGTTCCCTAATTAAGCTGCTCATTAGAGATACGATTTGGCCAGAAAATCCTTAAGTTGTAGCATTGGCACCTATTGACGAACGTTTGCAGCTTCCTCGTGATACGGTCACCCTCCAAGTACCACATTCTTATAGTAGCACGGATTCAGCGTTGAAGTGGAACAGTCGCAGCTTGGTGTTAAGCTAATTGCATAACTACGCCAAACTGTGTATAGCATCCCAAACTCAGATTATGCTTTGCCTATTCGGCTGGTTATATCCAGTTCGATTCCACCATCAGTTGAGACAGTCCAAGGCACATGTTCGATTGTTTCTGCTCAACGATAGAGGGTTTGTAAGTTCCAGTTCGTTACCAGCAGCAGTTGGCTAAGGACACAACAAAAACGTATAATGTATCCTTTGCTTTGCCCTCTTTCTGAGGCAAATACTGACGATTCTCCATACAAAATATATATTGTCCTAATCAATAAGCACACAACTGCTTTACTGTATTGAATCGACCATTTAAGAGCTTTCGTCATGTCAAAAGGTGCTCAGACTGTTGCTTTACGAAAGTCAAAATATAACTCCCTGGAAGTCCGTCTAAATTCCTACCCACTTCCCCAATCTACAGACACTTTACATTGGCTTAGACTTTTGCAATCCTAATCCCAGACACGAGTGCATGAACATTTTTGCTTTCGTTATAATCTTCTTCAAGAAGACGCGAACTTACAACAATGGGATAGCATCCGGGGATACAAGCACTTGACTCTTGATTCTGCTCTCGAACTGCTGGGAGATTATAAAAAGGATATCTTCTTGATAGAATACGTGAACCACTTTCAACTTTTGGTTGACGAGGTGATTAGTTATGATCGGGTTTTGGGGATAAGGTTTGGAAATAAAAAATAATACGTATACGCCACCGATTTTCAAAATATACTTTCCCATCAAACTCAACAAGTTGCAAGGTCTCTTTCGTCATACGTAGCTGCGACACTTAGCATCATCATGCTTAAGCACGGATAAACTGACTTTTCTGCATACACTCACATCTAGTCACTCATAAGGAATTGTACAACACATCATGATGTGACTTCAAAGGACCCCCAAGGCAATAAACGAAACAAACTTCTCAAAGCACGACCAAACAGTCAAACGAAAAACGAAATGAAAATTTCAAACGCAACAATTTCGTGAATAATTTAAAAGTCCTTTTAAAACTCTTTTTGCTTTTCTTTTGCTAGCAGTGATATCTGGTTGCCTTCCTGCTAAGCCTTCTTAAAGAAGCCTTGGGCACTAGAAGCAAAAGCAAACGCAAAAGAAAAATCCTCTCAGACGTATACGTATTGCAAATATATTCAAAACAAATCCTTGTCGCACATCTATACACACACACTTGGCGGATATGTATGTAAAATGGAAAGATATTAGCAAAAATTTAGAATTTACAATTCAATTTTGTGTTCGTGTGTAACTGACACCATTATCAGGATCTTACTTTGCATACGTAATCTGTTTATGAGCCAAAATGGGGGTTGGAGTGTAAGATAATCCTTTGAATTTAAAATGCTTTCAAATGCTGGCGATACTTTAAGGATATCCCCGTGCCCATGGGTGTGTGTGTGTTATCAGAAGTTTGGTAAATGTTTTCCTCCGTATTTGTTGGAGGGGAAATGAGCTGTTGTCAAATTGAATAGAAATTAGAAGGACACGCATACACAGTGTCCTGGTTAAGGCCACTGAACCTTAACTATTATTGCACCTTATCAACGTTGACACCACCGGCTAATGACACTTTTATGCTTATTGCATTCATTAGGGTAACTACTGCAAATTGTGGCTGCAGCCGTGAATAGACGGCGACCCATAACAACAATCATTATGTTGCAGAGGTATGCAATTTAATTCAATATTGCAAAAATCCACTAGCCGTGCGAACAAATTGCCTTTTTGTGGTATTTAGTCGAACTAATTCCTTTTTGATTACACACACACACAGGTCTGTGTTGGGCAGATGTCCTTAGGTGGACTCTAAGTGCTGGCTTTTACGCCTTTTATGCTCATGCCTAATGCAGGCTTCTGTGCCAGATACCGATCGCTTTTGAAGTATGAATTCTATTAGTCTTCATGCGAAAGGAGGGTGAATGCTAATGAGTCTCGGCAAACACTGCTTAAGTACAGGTTGACAGGACGATGATTACATATACCGGGTTTTTTTTTTTTATTCAATGAAATATTCACAAACAAGGAAATGGCTACAAGTTGAATTAATTTCAAGGCACATTTGTACCCCTTTAACCGTGACTATCTCCTGTTAAGACAGACACAAGTCACACCAATAAGTTTCGTACAAAACCATTGAGTCTTGCAAAAAAAAAAAAAAAATGGTTTGAATCTCTTTACGGTTATATTTCAGCCAAAGGCTTTGCAGCTTCCGAGGCGGAAAATATTTATTAACACTGAAATTCTCTCCTCTGTTGAACGGCGCTAAGTACTGGCCACAAAATCACACAGCAAGCGAATTTCCAATGAATAGCTCCGCGCCAGTGCTCATGTTAAATGTATTCAGCGAAAAAAAAAAAAAAACCTTTTGAGCCATGAAAAAACCATAGAGAATAAGAGTGCAGCCATTGAACTGAAATGGGGGATTTTTTCCGGTCCATGGTTTGGCCAAAACACCCCTCATGTGAAAAACCACAAATTTAATAACGTTAACTGCGGAGTTGGTGAACCATTCATGTAAAATCCTTAGTGTTGACCTAGGGGCTGTTAATACTTTTTGGATTTTTTTTAATACTTCGAGACTGAAATAGTAAACAGCATCCAAAACTCTCCATGGTAATAAAATACACCCAAACCAGGATAATGTGAATTCCACTGAAACACACAGCTATCCATTAGGGATTCGAAACATGCTTCTTCTAGGTAAAACCAGCAATTGGTAGAAAGATTGGTAATAACAACAAGCCTGAAGACAGGCTTCCTTAATCCTTAATCAGGCATTAGAGAGTTGGATAAAGAGGTTTCCTACATACAAGTATACTAGTCACTCCACTCGCCATGTGCCATAACTAAGTTAGTAGCGTTTCCATATAAGACCATACAGACTGGTCTAATGGTGTTCCGGTACTAGACCCTAGGTGTCTGATCTGGTTCACTGACGGATCAGAAATGGACTCTGGAGTGGGTGCTGGTGTGGTATGGATCCAACACCAAAGTTTGGATATCTGTGGGAATGTGTCACACGGTTTTCCAGGCTGAACTCCATGCCATTGGGATCTGCGCTACGTTAAACCTTGGTAAGGGTATCAATATCTTTTCAGATAGTCAAGCAGCTCTTAGAGCGCTATCGTTCAATTTAGTGGACTCCATAGCAGTTAAACAATAGTGTGAGATTTCGAATGGGTCCCAGGTCATCAGGGGATTGTAGACAACGAATCTGCAGATGAACTAGCCAGAGCTGGTTCAGGATCTGCGTTCATTAGGCCTGAACATTACTGATTAAGCCTTATTCTTACAAGGAAATTGCTAGCTGATGAGCTTTCTAAGAGATCTTAGGCCAGAAATATGACCTCAACAAACTCAATCTGTGCCCAGACATAGATTGTAGGTTCTGCTCGGAAGGTGAGAAATCATCTGAGCACATTCTCTGTGAATGCTCGGTTCTGCATTGGTTGAGGTGGGGCATTTTCCACAAGGCAACATGCTAGCCAGCAGATATTAATAACTAAGCACGTCCATATGCTGTCCTTCATTAGGGAAGTGGTACGACTCTTAGAGTAAAATCCACCATAAGATACAATAGATCTTTTCAGGTCGCAGTATCAGGTCGCCCCGAGCCATTTGTAACGTAACACGCACTCGGATGGTGATTTCCCTAAGACCAATTCAGTAATCTTACTCGTATTTCCATTAAATGAAATAATGGAATGGCTAAGGGCCTATTTTTAAATACCGGACAAGTTGCTCGCGAACTACGATCAGTCGCTTACAACGTCCTCTTTCCTTGCAACTAGTTAGTTTCATTACAGTTCATGCTACTCTTCAGTTTGATATTACGACCACCGGTTATAAGGATCCTCTTACCGTCATTATAAGCGTCTTCTATTGTATAAGGAATTCGGTGGCGGATACGTACTATTTTTTTCTCTATAGTTTTGGTAGGACTTCGGTGGCGTATACTTAACATTTTTTTTGTACTGATTAAGGCCAATAGTTTTGGTATCTCTCAGACTACTTAACAGTGCTGCTCCTGCCATTAGCTGAACCTTTAAAGTAGCTAAAGCGAAAGTATTGGCTATTTGTGAAGGATTACTATGGAAAAACAAGGCAATCTTGTTCTGTAGGAGGCAGCAATGCATACCAATTAGCCAGAAAGTACATAACAGGAGGGTTTAAATGAGAATTAGCTTTCGAGGCTAAGCACAGATAAAACTTGGTAGGATATTTCCCAGCTTTGATCATGTCCACCAAATACTGAAGTTTAATGCCAATGAGGTGGGATATGGTCAATTGAGAACATTGAATAGACTAAAGAAGGCAATGTGATAAATTGTTCCCTAGAGTCAGGCTTTCACATATCATCCCGTGCGTAAGCCAACTGGCTTCCCTACTGACTTGTACATGTACTTAAAAGAGACAAAACGACGCTGGACATTTGAGACATATCTCCAGTTAAGTAATTATCTCTTGCAATACACTGTCGTGTTGATACCAAGGAAGTGTGGTTTAAGAAAGTCAATCGTTTAATAATTTTTGAAGACGTTGCCGTTTTTCTTCTTCGAAAATACCATGTACCATGTTTGATGTAAGATGTAAAATGGTTTCAAGTGAAGAAAAAGTTATAAAAACGGCTCGGTAATAATAAGCCAATTTGAGAGTAAACCTGTGCCATCCACCACAACTTCAACTTTTAGTTTGATTGCATTTGTTTGTATAAAAATGATCCACAAGTGGACGATTAAGGCTGGCTTTGATACCTCAAGCCTCTAATGAGGTGATATGTCCATAAATCTTGCTTAGAAACGATGAAATAAAAAAAGCTTCCCACGCCCGGAAAAAGTCTCCAAAATCTGGCAAAACAATGAGAATGTGTATGAGAATATCAAAATTGAGTTCTACATCCATACACCGAAGTCTATGTATATGTATGTATGTGTGGGCATGGTTGTACGTGACAAAATCAATTTTTTTTTTTTCCACCATCCTGTGGAATAATTTGAGAAAGAACCTCAATTCGCAGGCTTTACGAACTCAGAATAGTAGCCCTTGGCCGACAGAATGTTCGAAAATCATTAAGATCTAAAAATTGGAACAAAACACCATCTTTTTCGATCAAATTTTTGTTTCTCCAATTTTTTTTATATAAATTTCTGAAATTCACCACTGAGAGATCCACTTTCTCATTACATCTCCAAATCTCTTTCTCCAATATGGACTTCTCCTCACCACTACACCAAATATCATCTCATGAGTACTTCGCACTTCGAGAGTTGTGTATTCACCTCGAGTAATAGAGAGTAACTTTCACCTCACGAGTGATCGCTGCATACTCCTACGAAAAGGAGAAAGGAAAGCAAATACTCTCAGAATCTCTCGAGAGAATCTTAGAAAGAGTTTCACCATACAGCCCTACGTCCCAACCATTAAGGGGAGAGAGGTGCAGAAAAGTGGCGTGATTTCTGTTTACTCGTTTTGGACTTGAAAAACAATTTTTTTTCCAAAAGTGGCGTGATTTCTGTTTACTCCAAATGTGAGTTGACTTGAGCAACATGTTCCTCGACTCGGAACGATAATGGCTGGGTCCCACACTGGAGAGAGAATACAGAGGAATGAGGCATGTTGCTAACTTGGTGTAGCTCGTAGCAACATGTTTCCTTAAAAGTATGACCAAAGGTACATGCTAATCAAATTGATTTCATTGCTATAAAATTTATAAGGCACCTGTAGCACTCGACTCAGGGTGTGAAGGAAGCAGTCTTTATGTCATAGCATGAGTGGAACCTCCTAGTCATGAGAAATAATGCTCTAGGAAGGCCTAGTTCTAATTCTTTAGAGATCGAAGCTGCTCTAGGCCTTCTGGCATACTATTCTTTATTTATTCTAACCTGTAGAAGCTCCTTCCATTTAGCTCTTTGTTAGACCTTTATAAGTAAGTACACACAACCTTTGGAGAGATGTCTGTATAATACCTATAGCTATCGTGTAGCCTCAAATAAGGTATTTCAAAAGGTCGTTCCATTAAGCTTGTCGCAACATTAGCCATATCGTCGGTATACGTAGGGAGAGATCCCCCAAAGATCAAGTTCCACGTAGATCTTGGTTCTTCTATTAGTCTATTCGACTGTTTCTAAATTTGAATCACGCCTAAGTACCTAGCTTGGTTCTGCTACACAGTTTTTGGGAACGATGGTTGATATTACACCCACAGAAGAGGCCTCTTTGAATTTGGTAATAAGGCAAAGTCGATGGGGTCACTAGAAGGACATAAAGATGTGAGACTCAACCAGCGTGCCCTAAGCGCTCTGCTGCTTTCTGAGTTTCTTGACCAAAGAAGCATTGCTTTTGCCTTCCTGATGGCCATATCTTACAACAATCTATATTTCTTACAGCCTCTGTCTAGTTAGTCCACAAGAGACTATACACCCCGATTTCGATTTTTGATGCTGCAAGAACCAGACCAGAAAAAGTTTAGATTTTCAAAGTAGGCCTATGCACAGAATTGGCTATAACGAGAAGCAGATGGTTGATTGCCAATAAGAACTCCTAACAGATCTCATCACCTGAGGTCCAAAGATTGACAGGAAGGAAAAGTAAGAGAAGTTTAATATACGATATAAGCCCAGTTTTCAGCTTACATTCTGTGAATGTTCTGATCGAGGAAACTCAACATCGCTAGACTGAGGTCGCCCTTTGAGCTGTGGTCTCAGATCCAAAGAATACGGCTAAAGCAAGGACAATCGTAGAGAAAGTCGCTTTAGACTTACACATGCCGTAAGCCAAGTTCTCAGCCTTTTCTATGTGAATGCTCTGATTGAGGAAGAGCCCAGAAGGCAGCAAGCTGAGGTCCCCCTTTCAACCATGATTAAAAAATCATCACGAATCCTTATGAGCCAAGCTAGGAGCCAAACTTGTCCCAGTCATCACACATAGACTCACTTCAGAGCCAGGCTTGACAGTAAGAAAAGTTGTTCTTAGATTTGCGGAACAGTGAGAGTTTTGATCTCTTTTTATAGAAAGTTGAAATATAGGCGCTGGTCACAGTCAGAGAAACTCCAGCTTGGGTGGCACCAAATACACTTCACATAAGCTCGGCTTTGCTATGCTTATTTGTTTATAAGTCTGTTGGACAAAAGGTACATATGTATCAAAACTTTCAACCTTTTGGCATCGAGTGCATCAGGATCAAGACTCTAACTTATTCTAGCAATACCACAGATATATAAGTATATGTACTGATGGAGCCAGTTGCTAAGGATATTTCAGTCTCGATAGTCCTAATGGAAAAGTGTCTTTCTCTAAGGATCCAGTTACCCTTACTTAATATGTGAGACGAGTTTACATTTTAGTTAATACTACCTTCCTCCTCAGACCACCCACTTTTGAGCCTGAAAATTGCAAAGCAGAGGAGCTAAACCACTTTTGACGAAGTAGTTTTCACGTGTCACTACATACTAGGAGGTGAACTAATGGTTTTTCATTACCAGTTACACCAGTCCATATGCCTCGTTGCAGTATGTGTACACATCAGCCTCAAGGATTCAACGAATGAATAAATAGAAGGGCTTATCATTACAAAATATTTCCTCTAAAATCGTCCTTGAAATCCTTTTCATATCTAAAACTAGTGCCATTGCTTGAACGCAATCCATCCATCGACACTCACAGGACACTGTGAATCGAAATCATGTTGAATTACATTATCGATATTGAATTATTCATGCGCCAAATGGATATCGAAAGAACAATGTACTCGTTAGATCACACGAACTGAATTGAATTATTCATGAGGATATGACTGCATAGCAAATTAATTATTCCTCCATTATCCACTCGAAGGTGTCAAGTGCAGGCATATAGAAAGAAATCCTTGCAAATGGGTCAATTTCCACCGCTCCTTCCCTCCCCCCACAGAGAGTATCCTTGTTATTTCTGGTCGAGACCAACTTGATATGTTGTTTCAGAGTCCGAGGTTCTCACCAAACTATTGCACGTTAGGCAACCACGGAGGGGTGGCGTTATGCCAGAACATGGCCTCTGGTCCTGTATTTGTATTTGTTTTCCCATTGATTTAAGTTCAATAAACCCGCGATTAATGTTAGTACAGGAATCCTTTCACACAAAAACAAATTTTCCAATGATTGCTCATTTAAACGCTGTCACAACAGGATCCTTTATTCAATCACCATTGTAACAGGTTATCTAATAATTTGTTTTACTGCCGAAAAGCGAGCAACAATCAATCGAAAAAGGACGATTTCATCGGTGTATATCAATAGTTTCATTACCGCATCGACGAAAATATGTACACGTCAACAAAAAATGGTGTTTTCAGTTTTTTTTTTTGACATCCTTTCCATTTCAGGAGCAGGGAAATTGCCTAAAGTGGTTGAAAATAGCAAAATTGAATCGAGAGCGCAAAACAAAACTACATTTGACATGTTTTGCCATTGGAAGGATGCATAGGCTGACGGTTTTTTATTTGCTTCGTCCTTTGGCTAAAAAATTTGTTTCGAATTGTAGGGCAATTGGTTTGTTAAAATTCTGTAGCCGATGGGCAAAGTCAATCAATTTCCGAATTTTTGTTTAAATTCAAAAAAAAGTGTGTATGGCAAGAGGATACAATGACAAACTAATGGGCGCTGGGAGCGGGGTGGCTTTAACTATTGATGGCCCACTTTAGGGGGAAGTTCGTTCAAGTGAAAGTGTTGGTACTGATTGGTTTCCTATTTGCAGTCTGTGTAAAATAAATTGAAATTGTATGAACTGCACAAAAATTGATATATGTGGGCAAACGCTGGCACTTTGGTTAGGTAAGGTCAGAGACTTACCGAAGCAGCTTTTCGACAAAGATGTGGCTCCTAGATTTTGATCAAATGAAAGCGCTGGGTAACATAGCATTTGCATTTGACAGGCGCCTGGAATACACCAAAATTACGTCAAATGCAAAAAGCAAGTATTTGGTGGGATAGATCGCGGCAGGACCTTCTGAGAACCATCCGTTTTGTGCATGTTTCACACGAATAGTAAGAGTCTCCTGTTGAATGCTATTTTCTTAAGGAAACTTTTGTTTGAGAAACTTTTTCATTCCCGATTCTAGTTCTGTTCCTTTTCACAAGGATAGCTTCAAGACTGATCTGCGGGTGGATAGGTTCCATCTGAGAATGTCTTTTCACCTCATTGCAGCGATTTTCAGGCGAAACTCTTGGTGATCGAAAAAAAACCGTGTCCTGACTGATACTCAGTTATATTACCAACTTTTCTGACAGTCAAGTGGAAATTAAATCTCTGGAACCGTCATCCTTCACTTCAAGGCACGATTGTCAAACGAACATGACATACAAATTTGGAATCGTGATTTTACACTTCAAATCTCAAAAGTGACTTATTGTTAGATATTCCACAGAGCATTGCAAGGTTGCCGTGCGCCCTAAACTGGGCAAGACCCACAGAAGCCCAATAGTATGCCCCTCGCTACTAAAGCTGGGTGGAGATGAGAAAATCGTAATAGGATCAGGACTTATTTGGCAATCAGGGAAGTCTTCTCCCGCCTGATACCACTCACTCATTAGAATCTTCTCTGACAGTCAAGCTGCAATCAAAAATTTTGTGGAATCGTGCTCTTTCACTTCAAAGATGAGTGAGCATTGACATTTGTCAAAAGAAGTGCCAGACTGAGGAGTTCACCACCCAAGCAACGACTTTTGCAAGAGCAGACCCTCGGTATACTCCTCTATACTTGTGAACTCTACTTTCAATATTTCAAGACCGACCAGGCCTAGACTTGATCCCAGTTGGGCCTTTGAAGCAAACGCAGATTACCAGTATTCTCACTGGCCAATAGCAGAATATGTCAAAAGGCTGGAACTTTTATAACATAACTTTTGCCGAAACTATAGCGATGATAAGAAGTTGAGACCCATTGTGGACTCCGTATAGGCGTTCCCAGGTCTGCCCCATAAAACGTCACTATATCTTGGGATTTGTTCTGTCAGTCTAGGCTTACTATGCTCGTTAGGTACAATGACATAATGGACCTTTCTTGGTCTAAGTACGACAGCCAATCTGACCTAAACTTAAACCATTTCCGTGGCAATGATGTTTGGGAATCGAATAGACCCATGTCCCGAATCCATTTTTCCATTGTGGGACTCATATGATTTTCCAAATGCAACCGTCATCATCTAAGATCAAGATCGTATCTCTTGGACATGGTAGACAACTCCTTGTTGTCCAAAGAGATACCACCATGGATTCATGAGGATACCACCCAAGGAAGTGATCCGCACTTAGCTGACTTTGCAGCGAATTGGAGGAATCCAATGCAATGTAGTTTAAGAATCTACTTCATTTTCGAATAAACTCCGTCCCACTTTAGATTTTCACAGTTTGGTACAATAAACCTTTTCGAAACGCCACACTATCAGTTGGGAGTTTGGCACAAAATGCTGACTAAGTGATTCAAAATGATGTCCCGCAAGGTTGTATGCTGACGGCACTACTATTTTTCTTCATTATTCTAAGGGACTGGAGGTCTGTACTTGATATGGCATACAAGACTTTCAAAATTTAAGACACCAGAACTCGAGACAATAGCTCCAATAACTTGTCTTACTGTGGAACCAGTAGACACTCTGAATCTGAGACAAAAATTTAGACAAGATGAATTGGAAGGCTCTAAGTTGATTCGGGTATTCTTTCGAAAATCTGGACAAGCATTGGCGTACACTGTACTATACGCAGACACACGACAAGGACCGAAAATTGCCAAACTATAAAGAAGAGCGGGAAGGAACCATTTCATACTTTCTCTGGTCTCATCCAACTCCAACTACAGTCTAATTGGAAAACCGGGTTAAATTTCTGAAAGATTTCTTAAAAGTGATTTCAAAAGAGACTTGAAGAGTCCCTTTAAACAAATTCGAGTGGAAAGTATCGCAATCTACTAGTCAGTTCACTACAACAACTCGTACTATCAAAAATCAATACATTTTGGGGCATACACGAAAGGGAAAGGATTTAAGGACCCTCAGTAGGTACTTGGGTTATACTTCCAGAAGAGGGGTGATAATCGAAAACACAATGAGTTACCACATAATCTGGTATCATCTCTGCTCAGTAGACATATAAGAATGCATCATTAAATGATGTTTTTGTGTCTGCCTTTAACCAGAAGCATTAGCCTAACCTGATGACAACAATACCTTCATTCATTCTATTCAACAACTCACCGCCCTCAGGTGTAGCCTGCCACTCCAAACTGCCAAACCACACCAGAGCCACGCTAAACGCGTCCATGTAACTGAAATCAATATTCATGACTTGTCCGTGCAATTAGCAAAATTAATGTGTCACACAAAAAAGATTATGACCATCAAGATAACCCTTCACCAGCCGGAGAGCCAGAGTTGTCCTTCCAACTGAATAATTGTTAGCACAGACCTGCCAACCACAAGAAAGCAATTATGGTAAACTTTATAATGCAATCAATTTTCCAATGAGTTGCAAATTGATTTACTACCAACATCGCATAGATAACCGAAGTAACGAAGGACGAAAGTGATTAAGGACCTGCACACCCCCTAATAGAATAATAAAATTCACATTTAGAGTTAATTTTCTCACAAAAAAAAAAAAACGAAAAACACCTTCTCCAATCCGAAAACTTAAAAGAATAGACAAACAAAAAAATACCGCAAAAGGACCTTATGCCATCCGACACCGATCCATCTTGCCAAACCGACCGCAGACGTCTGGATAACAAATCAAACTGATTAATCTTCTGAAAGGATTACACCGAAGTGAAAAGAAAACCCGCCCTGAATAACAAATTACATTCCACTACCCCCCAGGATGATGAGTATCCATTTAAGGCAAGACAAACACAAAAAACAAAAAAAACACCCAAAATATCCTTTGATTATCCCCGCAACGATTCGGAAAATTCATCCGTGCATTGCTGCTCGCATTGCGCTGGATTTGTTTTGTATTTGATTTCATTTCGTGAAGATTACAAATTCAAATGGTTTTTCATTTATTCACAATCTGACAGGATGACACACACACACATACACACACACAATAAAAAAAATCAACTTGTGTATCCTGTTAATCTAGCAGCTAGTGAATCCTAATCCTCTTTACGGAATCAGTTTTAATTGAATTCATTTGCCGCAGCAGCACCACCAGCACCCGGTCATGTATGGCGACTAATCCTAATAGAAAATATCTGTAAAAAATCATCAAACTTAAGGGGATGATTGTACATATGTATGTGTAGTGCACTTACATGCAAATAATTCATTAGTCCTGTCGAGCAGAACTCTGATGAATTATGCAAATATCATGCTGGGCTGCAAGTTAATCAATTTATTTTAACTCAAAGGCTATTCTGCTGCGCGTTTGTCTTCTCATCGGCTTAATGACTCTCTCTCTCTGTGTGTGTTAGTTTCGGATAAATAAATTCAATTTACTACTTTAAACACACACACACACACATATGGAATTGGGTGGACGAAAATCGTATTGACAGAAGTAATAGGCAGGCAAGGATATTTGTTCGTTTCTAGTGACTGTCCACTCTGTGGACATATGCTAGATGCGGACAGTCAAAGGATAATGGTTATCAAATCAACTGAAATGGAATGATCAGGACGGGACATGAGTATAGGGCCAGGAGCTAGGAAAACCAATCCCATCTCTCCATTTAAGGATATCGACGAGACCTTTAATAGCAAACACCTTTCCATCGGCGCCTTACGCAATTCAGGGAAGAATGCCCTTTATCAAGAGAACCCTTCAACAGACTCAAAGACCTTTTCAAAAATAGAAAGCTTAGTCCGGTGGATATCTGTAATCAAACCTTGTAACGAGCTAAAGGAAGGTTGGGCTCTACAACACAGTCATGTGCTCTGAACAGCTTAGTAATATCAGTTCGTTCATTGAATATTTAGTTGGACATAGCCCTGACCTTTGATATGCACTACTAACGCCATTAGAACCACGACTACTGGAGGGCCTGAAACCGTACTCGCACTGATTGCAACAGACTTTCATTAAAGGAAACAACAATGGAGAGTGTTCTACCTCTTGGCGGGTCACCTAAGAATGCCCAAGTCGAGGCAGCGCCAGGAAGTGTATCTCGGTGTAAATTATATCGGAAACCTGAGCAATCTGCCAAGAAAGCCGATGTTCAAGATGCAACATAGCCCAGACCAACCCAATTTGTCTCAGTTTAGCTCTTCCACGACGAGAATGGGGAGGGCATTCACTGGTGATCACTGGTGCGCCTTCTACTTCTACTAAAAAGGCAAACCCCTCCAACTATAGAACTCGATATCTAGGCTACGACGAAGGGCTTAAGCTGTGATCTTTCAGGTTCAATATGCCAACAAACTTCCTTGAAAAGATAGGGTCTATTAGTTTCAAGGAGCTTAGTCTAATGAACTAACTACTTGCAATATGTACAGTATATTTGAAGACATCGCAGAGTGTAGCATCAAATGAAGGAAATCCTCAAGAATCGATGAATGATCTATTTCTAAGCCAGGCCTTCACATAATGTACATATGCCTACCAGAGTTTCATTCATAATTTCTGAGTTTAAGTCAAGAAAACCATCTTAAACAGTCAAGTTACCCCAAATTATACTTAACTCCTTAAATTGGTTTTGTTGCCCCGCTTTTCTCTGCTTTGCTCCGCTTTGCCCCGCTTTCAATCTTAAAGATATCATAAGTTTATATGATGTGCTACTCTGTAGACTCTATAAACAATTCCTTGAGCTCGAAACGAGATTCGAAACCTGAAATCCTTCTCTATTTTGTGTAAAAAATTCAATATAAGGTTCAGTTCTATATATATAGCTTATCAGGGTCACGTTGACTACGTGGCGTCAAGTATACTTTGACTAGACGGACCTAAATGATGTCAGTATGATAAAACATCACTCGATAAAGCTCTGAACTCGTTAGAGATATCCGAGGAACCTTTCCTGGTGTCACAGAGGCTGTCATCATTGAAAGATAAAATGAGGCACGAAATAGAGCATATACTGGCAAAAGTAATAGAAAATGTCATAGAAAAGCCCTAAGGTCGCCCATACAACCCTCAGTACTTAATGAACCAAAACTCAAGGTCCAGATCCAAAGCGATCTAATTTTTTAAAATTGCTCAAATTCACTGGAAATGGAGGTTCTAGAGCTCTCATATGTACCAATCGAATGCACAAATAGTCTCAAATTTGGAAATGGTAGTACTGCAGATCTCATTAAGGCAGTGTGTAGTACTAGTTCGAATACTGACCAGTTTGACAGCCCCGTAACTCCACCTTAAACCAAATTTCACGAACTATGAGCTCAGTGAGGACACAACCGACAAAGTACACTCTGAATCCTAATGACACCCAAGTTTCAAACCACTATTCCACTAAATCTTTCCCATCTTCACTCCTCACTTTCAACAGTGCGCCTTAAGGTAGTGCATGCTCTTGGACGTTAGTCAAAAACACCACCTCTCTCGCTGTGTCTAGAGTACATGGTTTGGATTCTAACTCATGTCGTTTTCGAGGAAAATTAACAAGTGAACAGGCTGGCCTCTGATCTCCTCAGAGGATGCTTTCCTGGCTCGATAATTATTCAAATACACAGCCCAATAGTGCATTACCCAAAAAACACAATCTGATCTCAACAGACATCCTGAATACTAAGCCCACCTACAAGTCTTAAAGGGCTAGACATGCCATCTCAAAAAAATAAAATTGCTAAACCTTCTCGGAGAAAAGTACAGCCAGCAGGAAAAACTTACTGTTCGAGTCCTGTCAGTCGTAGGAAACTGACTGACAAAAGTAGCATCTTGCATGGCATCAACCTCTGATCGATAGTATCAAAATCACATGCACTTTCAACAGCAGACACTGGACCCCTCCTCGTGTGAGGAATTATGGCAAATCCCCCAGGACTATTCTCATCTCATTACAGCAAACGTTGCACGTTTCCATAACTCACACTCAAGCTTAAAGGATAATTTGCTCAGTCTGCAGTTTCGACCCTACTTTCGTACTTTCGATTAGTTTCCGAATATGTTTACCGAATATGCACTCTCCCATCTTAAAGATGCAAGTCCATCCACCACAATTCCGGAGGGCAAAAGGCTTACCAATGGAAATCTTGCTGCAAAATAATACAATTTTAATCGCAGCACCGGAATACATATCATTCATTCAATAACAAGACTCTGGGATGCCAATTTCTAGGAGAATTATGATTACGAAATGCCCCGAGGGAGGAATTTGAAATTTATTTTTCATAACTCAAGGAAGCTCCTCACA
This sequence comes from Xylota segnis, assembly GCA_963583995.1. Taxonomy (NCBI): domain Eukaryota; kingdom Metazoa; phylum Arthropoda; class Insecta; order Diptera; family Syrphidae; genus Xylota; species Xylota segnis. Next base: position 8,367,662 of record OY757238.1, read on the forward strand.
AACAAACAACTGCAAGCTTGTGTCCAACAATCCGAGAGGACACGCGAGTTACCCATCACACCCACGCTTGGCACTTAATGAATTTTTTTTTCTTCCCTCTTTCGTCCTTATCTGATGTCGACACAGGTAATGAGACACTGAGACTGCGATGACGTAAGCGCGCAAGGATGCTCAGGAGAGAAGGACAAAAAATTACGATCCTGAATATTTTTTTCTTATTTTTTGCGAGGGAAATGTTAATTGCTAAAAGGAAATTACATTCTGGAAAAAATCTTAATTAATGGCGTTGCGAAAAAATCCTGGTAGATTTTTTTTTTTTTTCACTCCAAAGGTGGAACAGATGGTGGTGGTGTGTAATTTTGAGGGAACAGTTTGCTTGTGTTTTGGTTTTTTTTTTGAGGAATTCGGAGGAGGTTCTCAATTTTTGTGCTCATTAAAAGCACAGGGAAGTCGGGCAATCAAATTGATACAGTCCAGTGAACAGAGATTGAGATTGCCTCTCGGCAATACATACAAGTTTAATTATGGTACTTTATGAGAAACACATGTACAATCTGTGTAAAAGATACATTTCCAATTACATACATACATTTGTATACAAAATTTGGAGAACGAGAGTTGAGTGGAAAAAGTTGGCACACATGGCGTATACGTAACATTTTCTTTTTTTTTTAGAAGACAAGACCCACAACTATGTGCATCATGTAGGGCAGTGACTCGTTAAGGATTTAACCTATGCTTACTCAGGATGAGGTCCTATTACGTGCTGTAACGTCGCCAGATTGATGTACTTACTTTAGCCTTTCGATTCGAGTGAGACACAGTAGTTCCAACTAAGGTATGTATATCTACGGGACCACCCGAATCGAAAGGATTAGACAAGTAATTACCGGTGAAGGACATTGCTTTCTTAGTTAGAGCTATCGAACAGGACTAGATAGAGTCTTTCAAACTTTACATTTTTTTTGTGTTTCTGGACATCTCATCAAAATCAGTGCGGAAATGGTCAGAACTTAAGTATAGGTACATACCTTAACTATAGAAACTCCATTGAAGCTAAAGCTTATAGCTTTCCGAGATTAAAGTAATGAAAACAGGAAGAGGATATTTTTGGGAGGTACTGTAGTGTCACCTAAAGAAGAAAAAAGAGGAAGATTAGGTGATGTGTAGCTGATAAATTAGTAGATACCCTACATTCCTACATATCATTTAGAAAGTGTAACGAGAAGAGCTGAACAAAAGGAGGATTCAAAAGTGTTACGTATATTGCTATAAAGCGCAGGGGTAGCTCCTTTTTTTTGATATGGGAATGTTATACGATGTATTTATACCTAGGAGAGTGTCTTGTGGCTATCAGACAGTGGACTTAATTCAACAACATGAGCCTCATGTCCCAAAGAGAACAAGGACGATGCCACCAAAGTATTATTAAGGTCATCGACAAAACCCTTTGAGCAGAGTCCATGATGTGATGTAAAAAACCTTTACTGGGTGATTTTAAAAGGCAAAATAGGAAAGAAGGGTACCAAGTGGACGTCACGACTGTATAAGAAGCCTATTCATGGCTGATGTATAAACTGTTCTAAATCGTTGAACAATTCATCAATTACCCCAGATGGGTGGTAAAGCACAAAGATATTCCAAAGAGTTGCATGGTCAACAAACTCGCCAAGTAGGGTACAACCTTATAGAAGGAGAACATTGGCTTCCTCCTTTACTACAGACGCTACTTGCACTGTTACTACACAGATCTAACCAAAAGTTGAATCAGAAACGCTCCAGCTCTTTCAAACAGAAAATTTCGCTTATAGCAATCATAGTACCACCGACCGCAGTCATAGACAGGCACCGCACAAGTCGGTACTCGTCTGTGTACTCGTTAATAATATTTGTTGGAGGTGCATGGATCAGGAAGAAGAGGAAACTAAACTCCATCTTCTCTGTACATGACAGCTCATAGAATATTGCATCTATGTGCTGCTTTCCTCGACAATTTAGACAAATTGGCTAAAACCCGTATCAATAGCTTCCAGGGCTTTATATTAAACTTTTTCTGGTTCATGAGTAGTACTTATCTTGGACTTCAGATACATGTGGTGTCACAATGGACTTTTACTAGTCTAAGTGGGTCGTACGTTGCCTGCCACAATAACCTATTGGAAAGGAGTACATTGTTGGTGGAACGGTTGTAATGATCTGCCAATCACTCATGTTACCGCTCTAGGATTGTCTTTGTCCGAACAACAACATCGAATCATAGACTTTCTTCCTCCAACCAAGACAATTCGGTTTCAGAAGATGGCAAGAGAATGTCATCATCTTAGCTTAGCTCTTGTCCCACAATTTTCTGTATCGTCAGTATCAAGTATCGAGGAGTAGGAGTAGCTTTGCCAGAATTCCTTCAGAAACCCCATCACTGATGTATTACACTTCACAAACCAACCTACAAGAAACCCTTGGTTTGATGAAGAATGCGGTCAACCAAATGTAGAGAAAGACAAGGGTGGCTCACGAACAAGGGTAGAACACTCTACATATGTATGTACATATGTGAAGCTCAGACCTAAGGCTATTTTCAAAAGTAAGGTTAGAAGGAGTGTAGAGGTTATACTTATTAATTTTTAGCCATCTGCTTCCACAGCTATCTTATTCTCAGAGTTAGGGTAGATTTAGGTGGTAGATAGGAGTATTCCCTTCAGTCTACCTATAGTGAGAGACTGGCAGAACGTTCTCCTCACGTCTTCTGGCTATGATACGTTTTGTTAAAAAAGAATCTAAAGAACGAACTTCTTTATGGGAAATGGGACATGACGTTTCAAAATTTAAGACCAGACGGAAGTAGTAGCTCAAGGTGGATAGTTGGATTATCTGTCTATCTGTTACTGATTATGAAGATCCTCTCTAAATAGCCTCATGATCGAATAGAACAAGGAATTAACTCATAGACATGGTGTAGGCATATATAAACCCAAAAAACTCATACGATGTCTGTATCAATGTCACTTCAAGTAATTTACGACTCTCAGATGGCGAAAAAAAAAATACTTCCCATTGAGCCATCTCCCACTCTATTTGATTGTCACACACATGCCTGTTCACTTCCCGTCTATTTTTGGTGTTCATCTCGACCAACATGGGTGTGTATGAAATAATCCCATCACACACGCACAAAAATATATATGTACCACCGCCGCCACACACTCCAGTGATCCTTTGTGCGAGCACTCTATGACTTTTAATTAACAATACGTCTTCACCGAAGAGCCTTAATCTGCTATTACGTTGTTTTGCCCAATTTCGTAGTAATCACCGGAAATGGCATCAGAACCAGTGGAGACCACCACCCCGAGCTCGAGCTGCCATCATCATTGGGGGGGTATTTGCCGGCAGTCATCGCAATTACACCAACCGACCAATTGGAATGACAGGGAACAACGATGACGACAACTACAAGGACACAAAACAACGACACGGTCGGACCAGTTGTTGTAGTACATACTACCTACATATATAGAAGAAGGACTAGATGCGGAAGGATTTGTGTAACGCTATTTCTCTGAGGGGAAATGGTTTTGTTGATACATTTCACTAATTGAATCAAAGTGCTATGAAGTGATTTTATGGCCACAAATAACTGTTGTTGACGGCCAAAGTGTGAATAATGATGTTTGAGGTATTATCAGTAAACTATGACGAACTGGGTTAGATTCAATGCCGTTTGATGGGCTTTATTTGCACATTCAGTTAGATTAGATTAGGAGAAGATATAGTATGAAATGGTTTGATGCTTTAGTTGGCTTAGGACAACAATCAGTTGGAGTTCAATCGCAGGCAATGCAGGCCTTAATCCCTGTTCTTATGGGGCTCATGGCAAGAATCTAAGGCCCAACTTGAGTGGAATATTTAAGCTCCTTCGATATGTTATACATGTATGCCGAACGCAGTTCATTATAGTTCAAGTAATGAACCCTGTGCTTAAAGTTACCATGACAAAGCCAATAGGATACAACATACTCCATACAACCTCTGCTCTCATATCATGGGATCGTCTTTACCAAAACATACTCTCAAGCCCTGAAGCCCGGATATCTTGCCATCATTTGAGTCAATTAGCACTGACTTACAATTTTTTTACTTGAGCCGGCCAGGACCATTTTCTGATACAATGGTTTGCAGCTCGGATCCCATGGATAGACTTGATTGCTCAATGGATGGTGTCCGGACTACGTGGGGCCTGTGATTCCATGGGTTTTGACCAAACTGTCCTTTGATCGTGTTCACGGTCCACCAAGCCTATTCCCTTAGTAGAATGTCGGAAGCATTTATGACCAAATATTTCAGACCCAAACCCACTGTCCAGCTCAGAGCCATCCCTGTGCTGATGCAGGTTTGAAAGGTTTAGGTATTGAATACTAAAAAACTCCCCTAAAACCATTGAGAAACAAATTTCCCGATGGAATACTGGGGGAAACAACTACAGAATTCCAGAATTCCTTCTTTAACATCCCTGGCCATCAAGAGTCTTTAAAGTCTTTAAAAAGCGCTTCCACTTTAAACCTTTAACTGAAACCCATTTCCCATTTCCATAACTCACTGACCACAGAAAAACAAAAAAACGAAGCCAAAACCCATTTATTACCACAAATATTCCTTCAGTCTTTCACGAGATACAATCTCCTAAACAATGAAACAACTTCACCCAAACCCCCATCATACAGCCGTATACACAGGACAGAATAATAAAACAAATCATCAACAAAATTGTCACCCGAATCAACAGTCTGTCATAGTCGTGCATCCCAAATCCCAGATTAATTAAGAAAAACTGTCCAAATGTAGGGGTCTTGCCATTTTTCCCAAAACGAAAACTTTTCAACTTTCCAAAAACGCAACATGTGGCATAAACGGGTTGATGAGAATAAGAAAAATAAAAAGGTCAGCCTTTAAAATGTTCACACTTTCCGTTGAACCCTTAAAAACAAAACAAGGAAACAAAAAAACACCACGTAGTCCTTATGCCATCTAAAACGTGCTAAGTGACAGTTGTAATTAAATGGCAACTCTCTGTATGTCGCTCTCTGTCGCTCTTGTACCTCTGTAAAGCACGTCTTTAGTGTCAAGTTGTAGTAGTGGTTGTACACCGACCGACAAAATGGAAGGTACACATAGTTGGGAATCCCTTTGGTTGGTATCCCTTCACGGAGAGGATACTTCGAAACTTATCTCTGGTATTATGCAAACAAACTTTAGCAGGGATAAGTGAGTGCTGGCTGTAGGCAGGGCGAGAAGCCATTTTTATTTGCGGATTAAGGTGGGGGGAAGAAAAAATTGAGGAAAGCGTTATGACGTCGAAAACAATGCCGAGGATAGAGTGGTAAAAAGAATAGCGGAGTGAAGTTTTTCTTTCTCTAATTAATAGGGTTTGAGTGGGAATAGTTGGTTTGGAAAGGATCCACGTTACCGCCTTGTGAATGCAGAAGAATGGCTACTTGGCTTTTTACGGGGAAAAGTAAGTCCTACAGGATCCGATGATGCTTGATGTCGAAAATGTTGTTCAGGAAGAAGGTGAACTCTTGAACTTGCAAAAGATTTTAATGTTTCTATGAGTGGTTCCGACCAAACGTGTTGAGCTAGTGTGAATAGAGTAAGGTACAAGGGGTAAGTACCATGAATATGAACCTACATGTAAAGTTCAAGAGGTCTCTTTAAGTGAAGCTAGGGTGGATTAGGATTAGGATTGATAAAACTCAGAGGATATAGGGCGGAACGAGACAATTATGACCTTAGACGTCTAGATCTCGTCAAGATACTTCTTCGGTGAGTCACAAGTGATCAGTTTAATGCGACCTTGGAAGAGGAGTCGAGGTAGAGCTACTAGTCTAGCGGGAGCCAGAGATTATTTCAGTTTTTGCTTTTGATGCTTTCTATGGTCACCTTTAGATCATAAAGATACACACTATGGACTGTCCAATCAAACTCAGAGAGTTCCAGTGCTGGACAGCGAGTAGTAGTAATATTCTGGATTCTCTACCAGGAGAAGTTGTGTCGACCCCAATAGACTACGTAGTCTATCACCGCAAAGAACTTCGCAAAAGGTTTCAATGTACCTGTCCCTAAAAAAAAACAATGACAGAATAGATTGTGAGGCTGAATTGGGTGTTGTTCCCGCTCAGCAGGGACGCACTTAGACCAGAAGAAGGTCTATTGTGACCATATGATCAGTGAGAGTGTTTTGTTGAAGTCCTAAAGCTTATAGTCTTCAGGACATTGTCATGGTTTTTCAAGCAGAATTACTTGTCATCTGCGAAGCCTGTTGCCAAATAGGAATTAGACGATACATGATGATTGGTACCCAAACTGGTATTAAAGCCACTGTCTTGGTAATCATATTACCTTTTCAAACTAGTAGGTACTGATGACCCTGATCGGAGTTCCTGATCACACCAGCTTTGATGAGTACAAACAAGCTGTGCAACTGACTAGTCGAGGCACAGGAGGAATTAAGTCAAACAAATTCTCAATCTTTCTTAAAAATGTAACCTTAAACCTAGGTTAATAAACTGGATCATATCCAGAAAGATGTGTCCTAGTTGTAACAAGAGTAGAACAGCAAGACACTGGCTAAATCGATATCCTATAAAATGCACACTGTCTGTGAGACTGTTCTGTCTGATCTTAAGGATGGGCATTGGCTTCTTTTTGTTTTCCACACTCAAGGATCTAAGTATCTTTGGTATCATAAAGCCACGTACGATAGCAAATCAGTCATATCCTGCACTCTAGTCTAGACAACCAAGAAGATATCGAGGTATTTGGTGCTTATGTTACAGAAGGATGTCTAAACTTACCTCAGAATAGCTTGGTTATGCCAGAATAGAAGGTCACGTAATAACAAATCCATTATCACGACAGAGGCCCTGAATCATTCTCTAGAACTAGAACTATAGTGAGGTAAGCTAAGAATGAAAGATAGGGTAAGAACCGTTTTCCAGAATACCATCCACTTCTAGTCTCTGAAGTCCTTAGTGAAACTTATTTCGAGAAAGTTCTATAAAGAGGAGTATTTATACGGTTTCTGATTTCTGGAGAATCAAAGTGTCGGAGGTCTTTTATATTCGTAAGGATTAGGGGACACAATATAGGATGAAATTCCATCGAATTGTGGGCATTTGGAACAGATTGTCATCTCGTATTCCTTCTTGCAAACAAACTATAATGTCTTGTGATAGACCTCTTTGCCTCTGTCCATCATTCCTTAACCGATCTTCTTTTTAAAAATATTTGCTGTCTAAACCTTGACACAGAAGTTGTATATCTGTGGACAAAGTCCTACTATCGTCTTACTCACATAGAATTAGAAATCTGAGAGCCTGTAGCAGATCGATCTACTTCAGATACTTCAGATCTTCATATCTGAATATATGAGCAATAGCTTGACTGGTAAAATAGATCTTAAGAGGCAGACTCAAGGGTTTCGCGTTCCCCACAATGAAAAGTAGAGAAACATTTACATTCTTCCTACAAGGCTTGCCTGGTTTCCACTCTGCTTCGCTCTCGGGAATGGATTTCCTCTGTGCTTTCTGCTCATTGTTTTAGAAAAGACGCTCAGAGAGGTTATATTGGTGGCACAGTTTCAAAAGAAAGTTGTAAACCTGGGAAATGTAGAATTTCATAGACAGTGACGGAATCCAGAAGGGTTTGTCTCAAACACCTTGACTATGGTAACACTGTTTGCCTACTATGACCAATGATTTGGTGGTAGAAACAGTCTTGGTATGGCTTAGGATTACCTCTCCCAAAACTAGATACCTTACAGCCAAATCATCTCTGAAATACTTAACGAGACTATTTCTCTGTAAGATTTTGGTCAGCCTTGAGGAATGCCCTTTGATTCTGGTATGTAGACCAGATGGATACCAATGGTTTGCCTGGAAGAGTCTTTAAGTTCACGTAAAGAGTACGGTGGAGTAGAGAAAGATCCCGCTGGCACCCCTACAATGGGAAGGAAACCTAACCATATTAGTGTGCCCAGCTGAAGGCAGTATGCTAATGATCCAACTGGCTAGCAAGGCTCTAGTTCCTACGGAATTTCACGAACAGCACTCCTGTTCTAACAGCTCTGTGTTAAGTTTACTGCTGTGTCTAACCTCCGTGTTACAGCGGCAAACTTATTGCCATCCAGTCTTGTTAACAGGGGCTTTAGCCTCTATCTGTAACAAGGGTTTCATGAAAAATTTACTCATAGCTTCGTAAGTTGATCTGTCTTGGGTTTCTGTTGTTTATGAGTATACTTCTGCTCAGACTAGTGAAATTCTGGGTTTTACGATTTTCCAAAACATTTCTGGCCCAACAGGTTCCTTTCTTTCGATGCCGAAGGGACAATGCAGTAGAGGAAGACCTCGCCTTAGGTGGCTCCCACAAGGAGAAGGCGACCTCAACCAACTTGGAGTGTGCAATTGGAGGCAGTTACACAAAAACCGCGCTAGCTGGAATGGCTTGTGGACTGTAGCACGACCTAAGTAATTAAGTAACACGCTCTAAACTATTCATCATTGAATGAACAAACCAAAACTAAAACTGCAAGAGGTCCCCATCCATCGGTACTTATCCTGCCTACAACCACCTAGGTATCCTTGCAAAGGACTCGTCTAGTCATTGGTATGTCGTCCTGCCATATCTTCTGCCTAAAACTTTCCCCCTAAGCCACCGAGTAATAAGAAGTTCATCCCTTTACCGATAGTACTTCGAAAAGACTCACTTTCCCTTAAGCTGACGTCTTACAAGCAAAGTACATATCCTTATACACAACTAAACAAATTCTGGTAACATTGCTTACCCCTTAGTGCTAGTGTGCCAGCTTACACTGCGAATCACACTCCATTTATTCTCTACACTGTGACGGGTTCAATGTTGTTGCGGAGGTGGTTGTGGCGGTGGTGGTTAAAAGGATAAAAGTCAGTCGAAGCCAATTGTTGGTACCCGCCGCAGAGCGTGTTTTTAAACAGTAAAATCGCTTGATGGGCGAATCATGTTGTAATCGGCGCGCAACTCGCTGCTATATAATATTTTTCGTACCCCGAGAGCCTGAAAATGGAGGAAATGTTCCAACGATTTGGAACAAGAATTCTCTGGGTGTTGCCAATAAATCAGTTGCAGACATTCGCTGGGGTTGCGTTGTGGTGAGAAGGTCATGTTTTTGTCAGACAAGCTATGTTCGAACATAAAATAATAATAAAGGACTACATCGAGTCCTTCCTTCGGCTGGAGGCGATACCTAATATGCATAAGTAAATAAGCCTTTTGTAAAATAAATTTGTAGTTGAAGTTCGTCAACACTATCTCGACGGTTCATCAACTGAATACCAATTGAAGTCTAATTGAACAATTACAGACTATTTACGGCTGCTTTAAAGGACACCCAGCCGTGGTATGGAATCTTTCAGCCAATTAAGGTTTATGACATTCAGTTTACCATTTAAAGTGCCGGGTTAACGACTTGTAGTCACTTATGATGGATTTTATGACCATTGTTACACTCTGCAGAGTGCTCGAGCGTATTATGGCCGTCATAAATGGCGCATTAACCCTTTTGTGCGGTTTATTGTAGCGTGCTTGGATGGCGGCAGCTCCTTTGGAATCCACTTTTTAAGTTTCCGTTTTTACGGCACTAGATTGCTCACTTAAAGTGAGGTACTAACAGATTGTCTTACCGAACCAATGACTGATCATCTGGACGTCGGTTCTGATGCGCAATTTGTTTAGTTTCACATGTAATCCTTGGAAATCCTTGTGCGGAATGCAAACAAATTGCTTTAACAAATTTTAAAAACATCCCCCATTCCTAGGGATGACCATATCGTAAATCAACCATTAAGTGGGTCACTACCATCACCAAACCATTTATCTTGTCTTCAGGCCTATTCTCTATTCTCAGTCTCAGTCTCGATGGGGAAGCCTATGGATGGGTGGGTGGTTGTGGCACCCACATCCACCCACATCATACGCAATCCATCAATTTCAATTTATCAAATTGAAATTTGATGGCCATAAAAGGACTTTAAATCCCCTTTGGGAAAATTGTAAGCGTCACGTCCTGTAGGCATCGAAGGAGTACTAAACGATTTCTGTCGTCCATCCGGTAGTGGTGTATTGAATGCGTTTATTGGAAACACACATATTCTCGGCTAAAAGGAGTAGTAGTTCCTTTTTGTTCGGATAGGTGAAGACCGGGCGTCGTTTACTCTTGGGGCTTAATGGAAACAGACGGGGATTTATTTGAAAACTATTGAATGGGGTGTTTTGAAAGGGATCGAAGGAAATTAGTTTGGATTCTAATACGCAACAGAAACGAACTGTAAATGAGGATGAAAGCTACATTCAAGAAAGCAGGAAGTAGTAGTCCTTGAAATGGAATTCATTAGAGATTGGTGAGGGTTCAAAAATACCCAATAAATCTAGGGCCATAGGGCGAAGGAAACATCTTTAAAGATTCTCAGAGTACGATGGCTTGGTTCGAAGTACTTGTTGGAAGAACCAAGCGACTGCAAACTGAAGGTATCACAATCCATCAAAATGAAATGGGGTTTACCTTGTGCGAGGTGTCCTAAAGCTTTGAAAAATATTTTTAAAACAAATTAATGCTGACTTTTTCAGGAGAAGCTTGAGTGCCTGTATCTCATACAGGTAAGTAGAACCCAGAAGGAGGAGGAATTACAAAAAGGACTTACACATTAGGAATTTCATATGTCCAAGCAGTACCTGATAAAGGGATAAACTGGTGGATTAGTGGATAGATGGATAATTATGAAACATATTCGCCAATGACTTGCAACCAAAGTAGCCTGAACGAACCGAAGCAACAATCACCCGCATGCTCACTGGTAAGGTAGTATGAAAAGTATTATTGGTGCGATCAAGGGCTATCCATGAAAAAGTTCCACAGCGCCAACCACTTTCCTGTTACTTAGAGAAGGACTATCAGAATAACTTGAAATCCCAGTTTGGAGTCCCACAGGGATACATATTGTCACCAATATTATTTCAAACTCTTTTACGAGAAGCGTTTCACATGGTTTCGAGGATGAGAGGCGGGTTTTTACTGTCTCAGTCAAATTATAAACTTTCGTGAAATGGAAGGATATGAGGAGAAAGAAGCGACCGCCATGGAGATGGACGATTACTGGCCTCGGTGGTACGCTACTGTCTCGAGCAGACATCCCTGGAGAACGGGTGAAACGATATTCAACATCTTTTTAATGATTTTAAGGCCACATAGAGACAGGGCTATGTGTTGTCATAAAGGTCAGAGCTTCACCGAGATATTTAAAGTCAGAAAAAGATTTAGAGAAAGGTGATGGAACTCGCAAGCCGATACCAGAGAGGTACAATTTTCGAGAAGTCTGTGGAAATTCTTGCATAGCTTGATGGTATTGAGGTCGTATGTAGAATACAAAGAGCTGTCACTGAATACTTTTGCAAGTATTGGACCAGATGCGAATGAAATGGGTTTACTTGTGAATCAGGACAAAGCCAAGTATGTACAGTCTAACAGAAAAGACACAAAACAAAGAGTCTGACATAACGTCAAAGTATGCAGCTATAGCATATATACTCTTGCTAATCGCTAATGAGAAGGCAATTAAGTAGACTCTAGGTAAGACCCTCATCATCCCAGTCCTGCTCTAGTTAAGTACAAAAGCATACATGTTAACGAAGATATACGAAGATATTCTTGAGCGTTTGGGACATTGACGGACGTTATAGGAACAGATTTGACAGCGAAGACTACGAGTGACATCGACCTGGTCAGAAAAGTCCGCATAATCGTCTGACATAGATAGGACCCCCCCGAGGTGTCTTCAAATCCAATCAACCAACCGACAACCTAATCTAAGAAGACCATAATCAACTTGGGGTACGAAACTGGATTAAATAAGCCAACGACACCGTGAACTAGAGGGGCTTGTTGGTAGAGGCTCAGGTTTATCCCAGACTGTAGTCCCATCTAAGCAAGAACATACGTTTCCAGTATTGAATTAGGAACAAAAAAGGATATATCTGATCGGAACGGGAAGGTTTAGACTAAATGTGGGCAATACCTCAGTACGAAAGCCCGACACTCCGCGAGGTAGATTACTATCTACCCTTCTTTGAGATTGAGAGGTGAACGAGTGATTGTAAATGCTTTATACAGATGCCTCGGGCAAAACTCTCCTGTCCAGTCGATTATACCGCTCAAACGAACTCTCGTAGTCCAGTTGCAAAAGCCACTACAACAGCGTTTCAACCAACCATGGCAGCTGTAAAAAATACTTTTTGGCGAAGATACCAAGGAATCAATCGATGGAAGAGGTTGGATCCATCTGGCAGGAAAACGACAAATGATATGTAGGGACGCAGACGAAACCCTAAGACTGACAAGAACAACGAAGCCATAAGGTGAAGTAAATTTAAAGGAGCTAGGATGAGTGGAGATGGACAGGGTCCTCCTACCAAAAAAAAACTCCTTAACCAATGGTGGAAGTGGGCGCCGTGGCTCAGTGGGTAGTGCGTTGGACTATGCAGCAAGGGGTTCGAGATCGAATCCCAGTCGGGGAACACTTAAAAGTTTTTCACTGCCCCACCTCTCGCGAGCGTCTAACAAACATCCGAGAGTAGAACTGTCCTGAGAAAGCTTCTCAAACAACAAACTGCCCTTCGGACACGGCATTAAACAGTAGGCCCCTTCCATTCATGTAAAGAATATAACACGAAGGGTTGTGAGAAGCTGGGCCCTGGGTCCCATCGACCTGTAGCGCCAAGTATTTATTTATTTATTAACCAATGGTGGAGAGTGAATCAATTGATTCCCATTGCATAGCGAGGATACAGCCTCCATTCCTGCATATTTTTATGGAGAAACAGGCACTGGCAGGCTTTGGAGAAGGAAAGTGAAATCTTAACAAGAAATTGTGTATCTGTCCCTTGACATGGCTAGGATATGTAGAACGAATGGACACCAGGTTTCTGGCCTAAAAAAGTCTTTGAATTGAACACAGAAGGGTAAAGATTGACCTAGAGACGGAAGATAGGCGGTTGACTATGTGAATATGAAATGAAGAGATGATGAGAATCTGAAACAAAATACTTTTCCCAGGTTTGTCATTAGGCTGGTTCTTTGGATGCTTCGTCCACTTGTCAGAAACGGTCTTAGAGCTTCAAATCCTTTTTACAAATGTATGCAGAAGATCCTTGTAGGATTCATCAATCATTCGCTCTAGAATACGAATCTTACTATGACTGGATCTGGTAGAAAAGCGCTTCCCTTCTTTGTCCTACTAGTTGATTCTCATCATTTTAAGTCCACATCGGGTATTTATTCAATATGTGACTGTCTGTATGTCAGCTGATAGGAACGTAACCGAATCATATAAAATCGAATTGGTAACGTCCTTCAAACAAACCATTACGAAACTAATTCCATTTTTGATAAAACTTAAACTTCCCATAATGGTTCTTCTGCTTCGGAAGCATTGTGACTATTGGCCAGAGTTCCTAAGCCGATCACTTTGAAATAGGATTTCTGAAAATGCATTACAGACATTCATGTTGTTCCCATATGGATGCGAGAGATAGAGAGTAAAGTCAAGGCACATCCTTCGAAAGCAATTATATTCGAAATTAAGTTTAACCAACTCGGTACACTGCGTTCGATTGTGTCTTTTGTTTGAAACGTACCTAGATTCCGTATAAACTAAACCCCAGTTACAGGACAACTAGATTTCCGACAGGGATTCTCGTGCCCCTTTTCATAAATTAACTTCAGTTAACCGTGAATACAAATAAAATTCCATTTTCATAGATCCATTCGTTAAGGTCCACTCAACACAGCAGCGTACACACAATGCCCGGTATATTAGAAGCAAAAGGGTAAAGGCTTACAACGCACAAACAATGGCGCACAACCATAACAATAATCAAAAGGATATTCGTAATCGTAAACAATTTCACACAAATTCCTTTGGCACTCTATCTCTCTTTCGTGTCGGCCGAGGAAGGAGTAAAAAGGGGAGGAGGAGCAGGAGGAGGAATACCAATTCTCTTCGTCCTCCCTGGGATACAATAGAATCTCGTCCTCGTTATTGTGTCGTTCCAGTGTGTATATGTGTGTGTGCTGCGGCAATTTGCAAAGCATGCATGTTTCTGTCCCCAGTACCCAGTACCCAGTTCCCAGTCCCCATGTGTGTGTGCTTGCTGGACTGGACAGTGGTGGCGCAAACTTTTATTTAGTGTCATAGGTTGCCGTTGTTGTTGTTTTTGTTCTATTTTTCCTTACTTCCGCTTTTCTGATTTTAATTGGATTCGAATGAGTGCAGGCGCGTTTGCTCTCTGATTCGATTAAATTTTTGAATTTTTCACTTCGATGGGCTGGCCATGCTTTAAGCTTGACCGGGTTATGAATTTATGAATAAACCGAGTTGGATCCTGCAACAATTGGTGTTTTTACAGATTAGAAAGGTTTTTTTCGCCCCAAAAAGTGTAGGTATTCATCACCTTTGCTCCCGTTTGTTAATCATTTAGGCAGGCTTAGGCTCTGAGCTTGATTTAGTTAAGCAAATATTTACTAGAGAAGGGGAGTTGTCATTAGGCCTGGTCGGAGCCAGAAACTGTTGTATTAAACCGAATTTGATTATGTGTCTCCTCCGCTCTAATCGATTTTACCTTCATACGTGCTCTTTGTGAGATTTGTTGCTTATGTGTATCTATGTATCTATGTATCTGTGTATTATAATTTAATTTAAATGAGGATTTAATACGGATCAACCTTTGTGGTGTACTCGTGTAATTTATGCAGAGTCTCTGTTGAGCGTAGGCGCGCGTGTAAATTATGTGTACGTACGTAGGAGCATAATAAAATCACCCAACAAGGTACAGCCGTACAGCCCCCCTTGTGTATAGTGTTTGCGTTCGGGTTGTCAGGGGCTTTTCAGTGGTGATGCCTCTGTAAAGTGGAATGGATTAGTGGCAATCTGGCTGGGAATTTGTTTTTCGGTTATAAATAGGTGGAATACTTAATTTGTTCGGTTCGGTTCGATGGGTGTGTGTGTCATTCATTTTGGACAGGAAATTACACTACCTACTAACCTAGGAGACACGTTTCCCATTCTCATTGAATGAGAATTGTACGCACATATGTAGGTGGCATCTGTGATCCAGGGCTTGTGCCTCTTTTGCAAGAAAATCCTTATTCGTAAGTCGCAGCCTACACTTCAAGGAATTATGGAGTAGTAACTCTGTTTTAAAATACGAAGAGCACTATCGATGACAAGATTCTAGATTCTAGCTAGAAGCAGCAGTCTCCGCAGTCTCATTGACTTTTTACAGAAGAAGCCTTATACCAGATTGTCCGTGAAGCAATTAAGAGGCAAAACAATACTAGCAGTCAGCTCAAATCAACGAGTTAGTGAGTTTAGAAGCCTTCTGATACCGAACTATTCACTGAGAACGAAAAGGGGTCTACAGGGTGATGTGAAGAGTTCCAGTATTTGACCCATGTCTGTGGAAGGTAATGTTTGATGTGATATTCTGAATGTCGAGTCGAGAAGTGGACATCACAGTCTATGGAAGCGATATTGGAATAATCGCTGGGCCACAGAACACAATGAATACACGCCTTCAACCGTCTACTCTGGAACCAGGACCAAAATGCCATCACTCATAACAGAACAAAGAGTGAACACACCTTAGGTAGGTAGATAGATTGAAGGCGTGACTGCAGCCATAGGAGTGCAGCCTCCTCACACGGATCAATTATCTTCCCCGGTGTGGGATGCCTAAAAAGGATGGACCAAGGTCCAACAGATTAGTCTAGAACGGAAAGGATCCTCCAGAACTACCACATTTTCATGATGAATTTTAGGGTGCCTTCATGTGGCGCCTTAGCTAGTTAAAGGACGTGGTTTCCGAGGGTAAAGTACCTAGTTCCTTTGAGGCTTAGGCGTTGTACCTTCCTCTGTTTCTATACCACTACAGCTTCTGGATATTGGTGATGATTTCCATTCTTCTAAGATGGGCTGCCATTTGGGTTGTGGGGTATGAGGATACGAACGAGGGCCGGCTGTGGTTGGCTGAGTGAAAAGAATTCTCTGGTCCATTTTTTCTTGTATTAGGTCGAAAGTAGTCTCGAAAAGCTGGATGAGAAGAGTGCATTCCACCTTGCATTGGCCATATTCCGGAAGTCAAAAGTAAGTTTGGATGTAAGGAGAAAGGTGGGTCATTTGCTTCCGAACCTATTTTAACTAGCTCACCGGCCATTTGGTCCCTTACAAGCCCATGTGTCCCGGAATCTAGCAGTGCATGATGCTGTACCTTAAGCTGTGGGATTTGAGCTTCTTTTACCCCTCTTGACCAGCTTTGAGTCGGTTATAATGGAAGTGGTTGCCTATGTGATTGTCAAATCAGAGTTCCAGCAAGCCTCGATGATATCATATAGATATTTGCGCTTAGAACACACTTAAGTAGGTGGGGAGCACCTTACTTTCATCGAAAAGAGTCGACATATGATATGCTTGGCAATGTTACTGCACCACAGGCTCAGCTTAAACGAACACCTACTGTACGCAAGGAAGGGAGGCTCCAGGGCAGTAGTCTGCAACATTATTCGCCAAGTAACACCAAGAGAACTAAAAGCAGAACCTTATAGCTTCTTGCTCTCAATAGGTTAGGTTAGCTTAGGTTCGTGGGTAGGCGAGTGGAAGAATTCACATGATTAGACTTAGGACAGTACATCCCCATTGTGATACCCATAAGGGAGAGTTTTCACTTGCCTATTGGTTAACCATAGTCCTACAAATATGCTCCCTATAAAATACCAAACCATCCAGTTCGTCCGCCTTCTCATTTCCTGGTTTATTTTCGTGTCCAGGGACCAAGCTGTGTTCCAAGAACCTTAAGTTCTTCATGACAGTACTTCGAGCTTAAGTTTTATATCAGTAGCAGAAATGCTTGCCTGTGGTATTGCCTTCAACGCAGTCTTGCGGGCAGCTATTCCTACTCCTAGGATCTCCGCTTGAAAAAACATTGCTATGGTTCGGAAAGCGAACTGATTAGCATATGCAAAACGGCTCAGAAAATATGCCTGAGCCTACTTCCTATATCCGTCCATGACCCATCTGTGCAGAGAGAGATTGTACGTATACTGGTAGGCTGACTGCTTTTCCATTCTTCCCTGCTCGAGAACGAGCTTGTAAAGGGTCTCTTGAAGTCTAAGCACAGAGTATGGTAATCCGTGGTATGAACATAGATATTTTTCCAGGAGCATGCATGTATTTTGTCTTCAACTATCTGACTGACTTATTCTTAGAGACACTAAGGACTACTTACTGACTCAATGAAGAGTAGGGATCATCTCAACTAAAAGAAGTCTTGCCCGCCCTCCATTTCATTGCGTCAAGTGGATCGCCATTTCCACTAATCACTCGCTGTACTGGTCTAGGTTAGAGGGTACCAAACTAAATGATCCTTTAGACCACTAATCACTTTCCAAATTCCATCAAAAAACCAACATCAAACACATTACAAACGCTCCAATAGCTCTAATGTTCACGAGCCACGTGAACTATTAACTACAAGAAAATGAAAAAAAAAAAATCAATACCAACAGCCAAATGGAATGGAAACCATGTAGCTACTCCACTACTTGGCCAAAGCTAAAGTGAAGAAAATTGTTTCAATTTGTACGAACAAGACATTTGACCTAAATGAACAGTAGTCGTCGTCTACAGATGTAAGTCAAGTGTCGAAACAAGTGAACCTTAATAGCTAATAAATGATACATGATGATGAGCGAGGATATTCGATGGCCCACAAGGCAGTTACAATAAACAAAAACAACGCTCCTCTGTGAGATGATGTATCTATTCATAGGAACACTCCTCGAGACAAGATAACATTTCGCTAAGCCGATTACCAGATCAATGACCCAAAAATGTTGAAACTCCTTAAATCGCAAATCGCTAAGATGATTAGCCGAACGAAACAAAATAAGTTGTTCTTGTGAAAAAAAAAAAAAATTCCTAAGGATATGTATGGCTTATGCTCTGTGAGTGGCTGTGCCTGGTAACTTGGTTGTTTTCAAAGTTAAAATGATGAAAATATATAGAATTCTTAGAATTTGCAAAAAAAGGATTCATCCTTATACTTCAGTTGAATGAAGGGAAGAAAAATATTTCTTTGGCTTATAGCCGGAGGGGGTTGAGATTTCAATTAACTTGAGTTTTGATTTAATTTACTTCGTTTGAAGGAGTTGGAAGGCGACCCAACCCTCTTGGGAGTTCAACGAGAAGAAAGGGGGATGTGTGTCATCTTCCCCGGTAGATGATTTTCTTTTGAGTTGGAATGGGGTTGAGCTACATCGATAGGGGATATGTTCAGAGATCAAGTAATTAAGGACATCCAAGATGGATGGAGATATTGTAAACATTACATGATTGAATGTATCGACTGTCTTCGACAGAGACTAGGATCCTTGCGTGATTAAGACGAAGTGAGGATTGGATTCCATAGGAGCTTTATAGGCTCTGAAACGATGCGGATGTAGGTGTGAACTTTTGTTGTACCTGCTCTCGATGATTTCCCAGACAACGTATCCACACAGCAACCTGGCCATCTCCAGATGATTGAACTGAGGCAAGCATTTAGCATTCTAAATGTTTAGAGGGGCAAATGTCGACTCCGACAGCCATTCAGAGCTCGAGACCCAAGCAGCTGGCAGCTGGGTTTAAGTTCGCAACGCAGGCTCTTCGAAATAATGAAGGAAACTTAGTCACCGAAGGGACTAGTAGATCTATTTTTCGTCAGCTACTTAGGGAGTGATAGGCCAAGGAAAGAACCCGCATCCAATCCATGAAGAAGCCATCCCAGTTTTTAAGAAGTTGACTCAGCTATCAAAGTGCTGAAGAACAACAAAGCCCCCAGTTCTGAGGGTCTACCAGCGTTTCAAACATAGTGGTGATGTTTTTGTAGAGTGCATGCACGAAACTATCAACCCAGTATGGGTGGACGAAGCAATACCCGGTGACTGGACTGTCAGCTATGTCCTAACTTCAAGAAAATAAAACTATCGAAGCATATCCCTGCTTAATGTCGCATATAAGATCCAATTCAATGAATTGTGTGAACAGCTGAAGCCTCTCCTTTCATAATGACTTATATGCCGCCAGCATCAAGTCACGACGACCAGTAGCAACGGTGCCAACATGCCATCAGAAGAACCCTAATTGATGCCCTGAATTTCAACCGACCACAACCAAGAAACCCCTGGTTTGACGAAGAATGCTGGCAAGCACATCCAACTAAAGAAGAGGCATACAAAGCAGCAAAGAAGGATGATTGCTGCTAATAGACGGGAATAACATCGACCTGATCGTGATAGCCAATATTTCCGTATACCTGACCAAAGTGAAGTAAGGATAGCAATATCCAGGCTCAAAACTCACAAGGCTGCTGGACCTGTTTAAAGCAGATGGAGATGACTTGGTAGAGAGCATACACCAGCTCATCTGTAAAATTTGATTTGATGAGTGTATCCCTGACCCTGATAAATGGAATTCGAGCATCGTTTGCCCGATCCACAAGCACAACCCTGAACTTCGCCAATTGTACATTCAAGATTGTATCTGTTATACAGTCTGAACGCCTGAGATCCCAATCGGCCCCTATCAGTCCGGTTTTAGTCCAAAAAAGTCCAAAAGTTTTTATTGATTTTAAGGCCATATATGGCAGCATACGAGTATATAGAGACGAGCTATACAGACCCATGTCTAGTCTCGGGATTTCTGCCAAGCTCATCAGATTCTGCAGAATGACGATGAAGAACGCTCGCTGCTCCAAAAAGTTCTGAAACAATCTCACCGAGAATTTCGACGTCAGGACAAGATTCAGACAATGTGATGCGCTGTCATGTGACTTTTTCAATCTCATACTTGAAAAAATTGTAAGAAACTCACAAGCCAACACCAGAGGTACAATTTTCCAGAAGTCCAGGTAGTTAGGGACTTCGTTTACCTCGGCTCTGCTTTAAACTCTGACAACAATATAGATTACAATAGGATCAAATGAAGAATTACTCTTGCCAATCGCTGTTTCTTTCGCCTAAGAAGGGAGTTGAGTAGTATGGCCTCTTTGAGAAACAAGGACTTCATCATCCCAGTCCTGCTTTATAGTACAGAAACGTAGACTTTAACGAAGACGCATGAAGGTATCTTTGGGTGCTTGGACCATTGACGGACCTTATAGGAGGAGACTTAACAGCGAACTCTAAAAGCTGTACAGCGACATGGACCTGGTCAGAAAAATACGCATCAGTTGTTTACGAAGGATATATAGAGCGAATAGGAAGTGTTCGATTCCAAGCCGGAGGAACAACGCAACCAACCAACTCGGACAGTGCGCAACTGAAGGCAGTTAGCCAAAAAATCCGCTAACTGTTGATTGGGACCCAGGTCCACCTCAGACTGCAGCGCCACCTAAGTAAGTACATACGCAATCCTCTGAAGAATGGGCAGATGTACATATGTACATCCTGGAACAAAGCTATGGAAGGTGGTTTTAGTCAGTACTATCTGCTAGCAGGAACCCATCGCCATGTAACGATTTTTTCTAAAAAACAAAAGGACTGAACGGAAAAACAGAAAGCTGCATATGGGTGACTTTCTACTTCAAGACACTAAGGCCTATGAGAACCATAACTCCCCGGTCTACCCCATGCACCCATTCATATAGTTTCCACAAAAGTAAAACAAAAACTTATTATATTTTCAGCAGAGGTTCTCCAATGAAATATTTATCCTTACTTGGTTCCTGGAAAAATAGAAATGCTCGTACCGACCATTCATAATGAAAGCAAATACCCACTCATTACATTCACCAAAACGCTGAGTTCATTAACATGTCCTGCATGGGCGTGAGCTTGTATGAACAGTGAATCAAATCAGGCTTCATGTTTACCCTTGCCGCACGTCATTCTTCAATTCTAGGTCGTCGAACAGGAAGGAAAAGGAAAAAAAAAAAACTTTCAATAATTAGGGACGAAAACCCACACTAAGAGAGAGTATGTATGAGGAATAATTAAATGATAACCCACACTCACATATGATGGCTGAAACATAGGAAGATCCTTTGACGTATTCCCTTCAAAAAAAAAAATAAAAAAACAAAAAAGATGTCACATGTTTCCTTGAAGGCGATTACTTATGCAAAAGTTTATCGCTAAAACAACTTCATTAGTAACTGTCAGGATACTCTCCCGAGCAGTACAATGAAGGAATAAATAAAACCGAAATGGAGAGAGCACGCAACAAACCTCAGAGTTTGATTCGGCGCGCAATTAATATTAATCGCCTCAAGTCACCATGCAAAAGTCTAATTCTATTAAATCTGGCAATACAAATGGATGTGTCACGAAGGCCCCTGAGTAAGCTTTCTTGGGTTCAATTTGCTGAGCGTTTGATAAATCCCATGTAGGTACACCGCAAGGATAGTGGTGGCGGCAGCGCGCGGCACGCTACAACTGTCACATTGGCTTAAACGTGCGGTTTTTTTTTTCTTCTTTTTATTCGCTTTGCCATTATTTCTTTGTGTCGTTCTTAAACTGTCTGAAATTGATATCAGGCAGTCAGTTTATGTTTGCTTTGGTAACAAGTTTATTCAAATTGGATGATTGCTATCAGGCTTTAAGGATTCAAAGGTACTAGTTAGCAGGAGAGTGAGGTGTGTAAGTCACACAGTTCTTGAATGTGCATGCATGGGCATAGAATTGGGTCAGAGGAAAACATTGAACAATTAAAAATGTTATTGCATCGCGAGGGAGTTGGCCAAATGTATTACCAATTGGGTCAAGACTGGTTCATGTCAAAAAATTCATGAAATCAACTTGAAGGGAGAGACATGTTAAAGAAATCACTACCAGACACCTTGTAATAGGGGTTACTTCCAGCACCAATTGGCAGAATCCTTGGCAAATCTCTTACAACTAGACAGACGTAAGGACTATTTACAAGAGAAATTCAGGAAATTCGTCAAAAAGGTACGAGGAAACTAGCCTAGTATTTCAACTAGGTTATGTCCTACGAACGTGGATTATCGCAAAAGTATTTACGGCATCAAAA
Organism: Xylota segnis; assembly: GCA_963583995.1. Lineage (NCBI taxonomy): Eukaryota > Metazoa > Arthropoda > Insecta > Diptera > Syrphidae > Xylota > Xylota segnis. The sequence goes on from OY757238.1 coordinate 8,389,807, forward strand.
CTCGCCAAAGTACCAAGTTATGTAGATCAATTCGTCTGACTTCCTTGCCGCCAAGGGTGCGTTGAAGCTATTTGTAAAAAATCTTCTGAAATGCTACGATTATAGAAGAAAAACCTTCAACTTGGTTCCAGATATAGGTATTCAAGAATAGATCCGGATCAGCAAGTAACTGGCAAAGCCTTAGAACACAAAACCAATATGGTTTACGACCTTTCCTGATGTTAGACAGGATTTACCAAAGAATAATTCATTACTCACATATCCTAGAGGCTTACGAAATACAGCGATAGCTGACGCACCTCAAGGTAGTGCCTTAGGACTTGCTTTCTTCCTTTTACATATAAATAACCAATCACACAATGAGTAAACTGCTGGACAGTTGTCTTAACAAATACAATTTAGTAAGAAGATTGGGAGGGATAAGACCCTTCGAAGTAGTGAACTATGAATAGCATTATAATACAACATTATCAAACGGAACATAAGTAAATAGTCCATATCAAAGGACAACTGACAAAAAGCCATGTCTCTATAAAGGTCGGTACCCTCAAAAAACAATTCGCTGATTAGTTTGACGACTAGGTACGATAGACGGATGACAAATGTACATTTAACCTTCTCCGGATGATTTTTGTGGAAAACAATATCGCACAGCTCCCATGCGATGTCTCTCCACAGTGTTTACCCAGTTATATACAAAAAACGAAAATCCTTACCAATAAGGTAGGCTATGATGTAGCCTCAAGAAGCAGCACCACCTCATGGATATCTTTTGTGTTATGTTCTTACAGGAGGAGGAAGACAGTTCCAAACAGCTTAGACTCAAAGTCAAAAGATATGGGGTTTGGGTGTTCGGTAAAATAATTATATGTGTTATTTAGAGGTTTCTTCTGATGCACTCTCTAGCACAGTGTTCGTTAGCGAAAACTCCTACCGTCAGTGTACCAATTGGCATGGGGAATCAGTTGAGGGATATCAGGATTATCCCAGTAGCTGGGATCTGGAAATTCTTCCTTAGGGTCACTTTTTACAAAGACAATGAAAATGTGATAACTGGCAGACAACGCTCCTCCATTTCAGTTGTAAATGGCGCCCAACGTAAGGCCGAAAAACTATACTATAATAATAATTCTTTCTTTACTATAATGGCTAACGCCCTTCTAACCTGTCTCACTGTAGTTAATGGCGACCTACTAACTATCAGCTACTAACTATGTAACCAGTAAAAATTAAAACCATTTTCAGGACGCAAAGGTTACTTAGCCGTCGATTTGTGATCTTTTCAAGCAAAAATACTGGGCTCATACAACTTTCAGTTGAATTTATCCTTATTTCGCCCGAATCACACCCGTGGACAAAAAATAGTGTGAAGTAGCCTATTGTCTGGGTCAGACCTGCCAGGATGAAATATTTTCAACTTTCAATTCTTCGAAATCTGGCACCAACTGTTTTGGACAAGCCGACGGAGCAGCGTTTCTTAGGGACACTCTGCATCGAACTTTCTTCATGGTTCTAACGCCTCACGAGGGATGCATTTAAAGTCTAATCCTGGTTTCAGGTGGCGAAAATATTTGCAAAAGTTTTCAATATCTAGCTACATACTATATTCATAAGAACTTTTGACAATCACTAGCAGGTGAAACGAGATTTTGTCAAATATCCCCTCGAAGGCTTGAACATTTCTCTCTTCAAAGAATGTCTCTTGTTCGCCCGAAACCATTTGGTAATTGCTTTTGGTGTTGAAAATCAAATGCAAATCTAGATTATGTGCAGTATAGCCACAGGGAAAGATGAAAATAAAGGACGAATTAAGTGTTGTCAACACTTGGTCGCATAGGCAATAACTGTAATCACAATTCTGGGACTGTTTCCATACCCTGTCCTCCTTTTTCCTTTATGCAACATGTTACCAAAGGACAGCCTTCCACTGCCAGCTGATCCCTACACATTCTTAAGGAAGCTAACCACCCCAACCTAACCAATGAAGATTCCCACTTTGGTGGTTGTTTAATCACAGTAATTAGCCCAACTTGAGGACACTTTTCCTTTTTTTTTTTCCTTCCTTCCGCCACTCTTGTCATTCGATGCCTATTAATTCATTTCAGATTATCATCCCTCCCTTGACGGCGGCCATCAAATGTGTCATCGCCAGTATTCCTTAACATGGCAAAAATCCAAAAAAAAAAAAAACAAAAAACCCATCACCTGGAAAGGTGGGGTTGCATCGTTCATTCGACCATAACACATCAAAGAGGGGATGAAATGAAAAGATTGGTGTCGCACACACGCATACGCCTGGCCGAGTAGTAAACACTCTTTAAAAGTGTCATCGACCCCACACCTTTTAACCGAAAAATTTTAATTAGAATTCCACGCGAACACTTCGTTAGCAGGAGGCAACATTTAAGAGGTCATGAATAATGCAAACGTTACATGTGGAATAAGGAGTTGTCTGCCAATGAGTACAAGGCAAACGGCGACGAACAACGATGATGACGGAGCCACCACACCGCCCGTCAACGTTGATGTCGCGTTCTTTACTTAGTAGTAATTAAGTGAATGATGTCCCCACACCACGCCCCAGGTGGGACTTTAATCTGATAACGTGGTGAAAAGTAGCAAATGTTGAGTGATTGAGGCAATACGTGCTTGAGGTTCTCCTCCATGTGATTCGGAAGGGATTGTATACGTAATTTTATGTCACAATGTTTGAACAGGGCTAGATCGATTGTTTGTTGTTTTAGGCTAAAGCCTGATGAAAGACGACTTTGTGCGACATGATAGCTGAGATTTAACGTCTCAACTGAACTGTGTTCTATAGTGACTCAGCGACGAATAGTAGAAAACGAGGACTATGCAGAAAGACCACCAAAAGAATCCCCTGCCAGAGGAAGGCTTCTCCTACGAATGAAGTAAAAAAACTACTAATGTACTAGAAAGACACTATAAGAGTTGCGTTTCGGAGTGAAATTTAGTAGAAATGTTACATTCGTACTATGAGCTTGAAGCTTCAATAAGCAATATCCGCAAGCTCGGCAATCCGTCGAACTAGGCACAACAGAGTACACAGACTAGTTCAAAGTGATCTAAGGATGAAATTAATATTTTTCTATTTGTAAGCCACCTAGCAGGCTTAAAGCTAAAGGAACACAGAAACCTGTAATATTCACATCCTAGGCAATCCGTCGTACTAGGGGCAACAGAGTACACAGACTAGTTGAAGCTGATCTAAGATTGAAATGAATATTTTTCTATTTGTAAGCCACCTAGCAGGCTTAAAGCTAAAGGAAGACGGAAGTCTGTAATATTCTAGTTGAAGGTGATCTAAGGTTGAAATGGATACATTCCATTTTGTAAGCCACCTAGCAGGCTTAAAGCTAAAGGAAGACAGAAACCTGCAATATTCGCATGCTAGGCAATCCGTCGTACTAGGAGCAACAGAGTACACAGACTAGTTGAAGCTGATCTAAGATTGAAATGAATATTTTTCTATTTGTAAGCCACCTAGCAGGCTTAAAGCTAAAGAAAGACGGAAACCTTAACAGTGTTCATCTATTGTGTGAATTTTCTAGATCAGTAATTAGGTCTAAGTTCACGCTGCAATTCCTTATTTGATTGCTATTGATTGATAGCAGATCTGTGCACCATAGTGTCCAATGTATGTCTTTTCGCCAGATGCCTACAGCCAGTAGCGACTCCCCTTTGCTAGACTCTTTAAAGAAGTCAGGTTGCTCCCTACTATACCACGGTTCTGGAGGTTAGGGTTCAGAAAAGACGCACTTCCTTAAAATCGAATAAAAATATCACCAGTCCACTCATAATGGCACACTTTTGCTGACCAAGTTCCTGCTGCTTCCAACGAAATTAGTAATATTCAATCTCCTCCAAACGACCACCACAAGACTCCTCCAATAAAACTTTTCTCATTTCGTCCTGATTCCATACAAAACATAGAACACACCATCACCTATTTCTTGGAAGCAATTTCGCTCTACACATTTTCCAATCTAACCAGGATGCTATTTTTAGAATCCCACTCCGTCTGTCCACACAAAATCACCTGCGCGTATCCTTCTATCTTTTTTTTTTTCATTAAATCATTTGAAAACTGCAAACAAAACAAAAAAGGACGAAGAAAAACCAAAAATAAAACTTAAAATAAAAACCACTACTAAAAAATCATATAAATTCCCTTCCCAGCAAGGACTCTCCAGAGATGATATCGATGTTGCCACAGATTCCTGTGTCTTTGAACCTCCGGTATAAGCGACGAGCTGCTCTCTCTCTTTCGTGTGAGTGTGCAGCAGTGTGTACACACACAATGCAATGGCGAAGGAGAAATTATGTTGTCGACTCCTTGTGACTTTAAAATAATAAATCAACTTTATTACCAATGAAATGTCTTCTTTATTGAAACCATTAAAGAGAATAATGCGCGCCAGGAAGGGGAGTTTAATTAAAATTAACTTACAGCAGAGGATGACAATTTTAATTTTGACAAATGCGACTACAGATAAGCTCTACTAGAGTAGACAGAGCGATAGAGACAGAGAGAGAGGGGTTGTAAAATATTGTCCGGGTTAAGGGAACCTCTTGGTCGTTGCAAGCGATATACATAGTACAACGTGCAACCCTTTTAAGTTCACCAAACATAGACCTTACCTATGCTTATCGATCGCGATACCGATATCCTTTGGGACTGTGTTTCATGACCCGCCTTTGCACCGACAAATATTAAATATTTTTTCATTTTTTATTTCAAAACATTATTTCATCGTCGGCAGTATGTATAGGCTTTTGGGGTGAGCGAATGTCCTTTTTATGAGTTTTTGACGACCCGGAAGAGCCGTCTTGTTTCTTGAAATAAAAAAACAAACGCTCATGTCCCATAAACTTTGAAGATACGTATGAACGTGTATTTATTGTCATTTTTTTTGTTGGAAAAGATTTTATGTACATAGTTTAGTTGGGCTTTCCAATCGATGGACATCTTGGGCGATAATAAAAGGAATTCTTTACGATGTGACCAAGCATTGAATTGTAATTGAAAAGTTTGCAGCAAGTGCTTCATGTTTAATGGCTGTTTTACAGTTTTTTTCTTCTGTTCAAGCCTTAGACTGTTGAAGTAGCTATGTCTATGTTATGAGCACTTGAAGGTCACAGAATGCGTGTTTGGATAGGAAAGGTTTGGAGCAATAAAAGGCGAGGGTTTGCGTAAAAACTTACCTCAAACTCTAGGTATCCCTATCAGGAACCTTCAACTTAATCGGCAAATGTGAGAGGACATCTAACGAGAGATAAAAAGGCTCTAAAATAGGACCACAGTGGAGTGTATAAAGCTCTATAGCGACTGAGTACGAAGCACTGCCATTTCGCTAGTAAACCCGACATGGAGCTCCCGGAAACCAGCGAATAGTGGCCAAAGTAGAGGACAATACTCTGAGTCAGACATGTCTTCTTCTCTCGACAACACCTTACGACTCAGTCGCATACAAGTCGAACGGGCCACCGAAAGCATTAGCCGAACAGATCTCTAGTGATCGCAGGCTACATCAGAACACGATTCACAAGAAAGTGACTGGATCTTCCTATGTAAGATGTAGCCCTGCTATTGAGAAACTCCATTCGTCGTAGCTATCATTCTTGCAAAACCCAACAGACCAACAGGGAGTCTCAGGCATTACTATACTCACACTGATCACACATTCTATGATACTTTGCAGAGTCATTCCTAAAATACTCAGCAACGACATGTATGCAAAATAGGGATTGAAGGTCTAAACTACTAGCGAGCGTATACCTTTCCAAATGTTGGTCGTCAGAGGTTCAGTAATACAATTTGGAAGTCATAAAGGGAGTGCCTTCGATACGTTCATGACCGCACAACTGACTGACAAGCACCAATGGTTGATCGCTGACAAAAAACTCGAACTTCACGCCAATAAGACAGATGATTATGTCCGCGATTGATAGACCCTTATAGCAATGCAAGATATATCACATAGAATGGAGTGGCTTGTCGAGCTTTTTGGACAGTCAGATACAAACAAATACGCAAGGATATGCCGACTTGAAAAACCAAAGAGTTTTTCCACTCCCGACAACTCTCGAGGTAATCTACAACAGATATCTAAACAAACCAATGGTCAGTGCACAATCCATGGGAAAAGTATTAGAACTGACTTGAAGAGCAACAGACATATTTCAAGAACTAGACATCACAGCAGGAAGTGAGCCGACATGACACTTTCCACGATGCACAGATCTGATTCGGTGGCGTATACGCAACCTATTTTCTCATACATTTTTCAGAGGAAATTTTCCTATTTTTCCTAACCATAGCAAGGCAGTAGCTAGGCTCGTTTTGTGCTCATGATTCACAGAAACAGAATATCTGACTTGGCTTCAGCCACGAGAAGGTAGATTCAGGATCTCGGTATCTGGTTCGGTGGCGTATACGTCACCCATTTTCTCATTTATTTTTCGGTGCAAATTTTTTTCTCGGCTTTGAGAGAGAACTGAAAGCTGGTTTTACTACTCCTCATACTCACCCACTTCTGAACAGAGTCATGAAAAGTACATTTTAGTAGTATCTCCCTACAATGGGAGTTAAATCCACACTAATTCGCTATTAGTGTAGCCTTTAGGACCAGAAAGTAATGGAAATGGTACTATAGTGCCCGCAAATATCTTCCAAAGAGAAAGAGACACACAATGTGTGGCTGGCGATGGGTATGACACAAGTGGCATCATTGTGCGTATGTGGTAGGTTTAGCATGGAATCATGTGTGTATGCTTCGATTCCGATTTATCTCCCAACAGATGGAGCTTCGATGCACCTTTTCTCCATTCAATTCTCAATACGTTTTAAAACGAAACTGAATGTATCTCCATTTTGGTAGCCACATGCTGTGTTCCACAGAATGGATGGCGTACTACAAGGATATATTTGAAAACTGATCTGAAAGGACACCTTTGATGCTGGTCCAACTGGAAAAGGTGAATGACTACATTTAGAAAAACTCTGCATTGTTTATTAGGATCTGAGTCTTCAACTGACCAAGCAGTAGGAAGCAAGCCTTTTCTTTAACGTCTTTCCCCAGAGCATGACCTGTGAAAGTGTGTATTTCAGTTCCGAGCCTTCCCAGTAGTGGCAGATATTAGTCTTTTGATAAAGTTCCTACTGAGAGCGTCAACTCTGTGTAAAAAGGTCCTTCATATGGTCAACGCATGAAAATATCTCACTCTAACCGCATACATTACAAAGCTGGTGCTTGCAATTTGTGGTAAGTATCAACCAGGTCAACTAGGTCATAAGGCTCTCATCTCAAACCTTCTAAGTCGTCGTTGTAGTTCCATAAAAGAGTCTCCTTGCCACACCCACCTTAGTAGGTCTCGTAGGGTATTCAATCATCCCTTCCATTCGTAAAACAGCTTTCCTCTACACTCCTTGTAACCTCCTTTTTCGCCTTGGAATCACAGCGCCTGTATCGCTGTATCTTAAGATGCTGGCTTTCCGCACCTATTATACGTTCAACACCTCAGCTACTCAACTCGTCCGTCCTTTCATGGATAGAAAACAATTTCCACACAAACCTCCAACACCACCACTTAAAGAATGCGTTCAACTGTGACCCAGATTTGACAACCCAAAGCCTGTGCATGCACCAGCTGCTGGTTGCAAGCAATTGCGTTCATGCAAGAATGACCCAATTCTATTGTGTATTGACTGAAGCCTCATACATTCTTAATCAAGGCAAAACGCCTCCTGAAAGGGCGATGTGTAGATAAGACTCCGACGGTATATAGGTAATTTTCTTTGACATCGGTGTCGATTACAGCCACAAGTTGTTAACATGTGAATTGAAAATTTATGAGTCTCCCTGTTGACAACGTAGGAACACCGGTTGTGTGTGTGTGTGTGTTTGACATGAATGTAATTCAAAAAAATTGGGAAACTCCTCTCCTAGATCATAAAACTAATAGAACTTTTCAAATTAGTTTTTATTAAGCGAAAGCCGTTTTCATATTTTCCAGTTCAAACGCTAACCGCTCCAAATGTGCGGCTAGTAGTTCACGCGTTAATGGCGAAATTATATTCCATCGTGCCTAGCGTCTAACGCCTAACGCCTAACCTAACTTCTCGTCTTATTGTTATTACGTTTTTATTTGAATATCTGTGGGATACGCATACACAGCTCTGGAGAGGTTGTAAAACCCAAAAAAGAAATAGAAACACTTTACACACAAATAAGCTGGGAAATTACCTCCGAGGAGTCATAAACGCGAACGTTAAGAGGAATAATTTCCTCGCGCTTAGAAAATTTGCCTAGCCCCGGCGAGAAGAGCCAGTTTGGATGTTATTTCAATTTAATTGTAATTTATGGAAAATTATATTTTTTTTTTTATGCCAAAAACCCATCCTCTGTGTTGGGGAGCGCAATTCTGAAAAAAAGAAATGGTTTCGTTTTTTTGGTTCACTTTTAAGCCAATTTCACTATCGTTTTCATTTGTTGGCGTTTCCCTCGTCCGTAGATACTTAAATTTCAGCTGAGTTGGAGGTCTGTGGACGGAGCTAAACAGCGCAGAGGGGTGTGAATGGAAATGAAAAGCAAAATTGGAATAAAAACGACACCGGGGGGGGGAGGGGGGTTGGAGGTCAATCTTTTTGCTTTTGAAACTTACAATTATTGCTGCACCTTATCAGTGTCGGACACCCGATGCGCAATGGCTAATAATGGCAACGGGATGGCTTTGTGTGTGTGTGTGTTTGGGGCTGATTTAGGGGGTTGGAGTGTGCAATTAACCCGGCAGCGAGGAGTGAATTAATTATTTTGCAACGTATGCAATTAAAGTGGAAACCGTCCGCCAAATTGTGATGCTTTTGCGGGAGTAATTGGGTGGTAATTTCTGTGGCAACCGGGGTGGACTAATGAATGCTATTGGAAAATTGCTGGAAATGAGTGTATTATGTTGGCTTGGGGGGCGGGAAGAATGGCAGATTTATTCAGCGAATTTGCAGATTCATAGAGATGCTTCTTTGGTGTAATAAATCAGCATATCTTTGCTTTGAAATCTTGGTAAGGGATTTGAGCACAAGTCACCTTCAATGTCAACGGTACTGAGTTCTTGGAAGTACTGGCACACAAAGGTTTAACGAGAAATGGTTAACATATCTCAAAATTCGAAAGGATATCCTACGCATTCCCAAATAACCATGACAGTATGTTGATGGAGCATAAGATACTCTTAATATGCACATATAACAGATTGCCTACATTATTGTGACAGGAGGCTTCTTTGTGGAGTTTCTCCCTCTTCCTCATCCAAACAGCTTCTACGAAAGTCGTCCGCAAAAAGGCCCAGGGTTGTAGCATGCCTGTCTATTAAACAGCGCTCGGTCCACCTAAAATGTATGCTCTCGACAGCATCCAGCTTAAATTTGAGTTTGCAGTCAAGGATCAAGTAGATCCTATTTTGGTGAGTTGCGAGGAGCGATTCCTGACTCTTTACTCATGTTCGTAGAACAAGTGAATTCTGAACTTCTCAGCCAAATTTGTGAGAGACGATCGACAGTCTAGAGTTACTAAAGCGTTTCTAGAGGTGGATTCCAAGGAATTGATTGCTGCTTGGCTGTGTAAGAATATGCGGATATCTCTGACAGGTACACGTTTCTGATTTCCGCCTGGATCCGACTACAATGATTTGGAGCAGACTCCTTGTCAGTGTGAAGTGAATCAACTCATGTGTACAAATCCATCTTCGTACCAGAGTGATCTAATAAATACTGAAACGAAGTCACATCCTTTTCCTTACAACTGAAAGGTACCTTCAGGGCGAACGGCTGCTTGCCAAATATGTCTATCAACGGGTATCGATGAAAATTGTCTCCACTGGCGTGTTAGAGTATCTACATCGACAAATAAAGTTTCCGATAGAACGACCTCTCATAAGGTGAGGCCAAGGTTAGGGGTAATTGTAAGGACACCAGAAGGTCCTTAGTTATACACATTATCTTTAGGAGCTGTTTACAAGAGGCTCAAAGTACTTTTCATATCTAAAAGAAGTAAGATCATCCACACATCCCCTAAAGACCTTCGCTCAATCAGTCTAACCTGCTTCTACCAGAAACCTTGGAAAGGCTGATCGTCGTCCAGATTTGGATAGTAACCTCCAATCTGTATCCCAACGTGAAAGAGACTGCTGTGCGCTAGTTGGAGCGAATCATTGAAGAATCTTTTGAGAACAAACATTTCATGGTGGTATCCTTGCTGTCCTTGAAATTGAAGGAGACATCAACAATGTTAAGACAAAGACTACACTTCTTAACTTTAATCTTTGGAATTGGATGAAACAAATACCAAAAAGCAACCATATTCACACCTAACCCGGCTTCTATCGAACCAGAAGGTCGCTGTACAGAGGTACCCATCAGGGTGTCATCCCTACTGTGGGCCTTATTCACAGCGGAGTTCAGTGTTATAGCTTACGGGGATACATTCCAGTATCAGGAATGATATGCTCTAATCAAACCCACAAAGTGGACAGATAGTGACAGAGTCTCGGAGCTAATCCGTCGAAGTTATAAAATACTATGAACAACTCCTCCAGAAATTCAAAGGAATTGAGTTGTAACACAGCTGGAAACTAAATATTCAAGAAAGGAAAGCCGCAATTGGCCTCTAATCTTGCAGAAAGGCTTCAAGCTCTCCAGCCTCAGATTATTCACTGAATATGCAGCGCAATAGTCAGATCCATAGTCATATACAGTACTAGAGCACTGGACAAGAAAAGCAACATTCCAATACTTGAGAATATTCAAAGGCTATCCAGCGTCTGTATAACGAGCGCCCTTTGAATCACACCTACAGCTGCACTATACACCATCCTTCAATATCTTTGAAAAGCTAATGATGGCTAAAGGAATCCTTCCAACCAAATCCTGGAAATATGATCCACGCAACCATCCTAAATGGCCATAGCACTGTTCCTAATATTCCCGGGTACATTACCAAATATGAAATCAGGATACATAGCCGAAGGTTTTAGGATTCGAGAGAAATTTTAAATGAGCCCGCGACGGAGATTTGCACAGACAGATCTAAGGGAGCAGGGTGCACTGGATGCACGACTCTCAGAGAACTGAAGTGTATTTCAAGCAGAAGTCGCAGCACTCAGAGAATTTACGACCTGGCTTTCAATTGATGCAGTAGAATGTAGCGCTACACATAGCCTAGTAGCAATCAAAGCCTAGGAGTCGGTAATAGTACAATCCAAGTTCGTGAAGTAATGCTGCGGGTCTCTTGACGAGATCTTTGTAAGGTACGACACGTTGCAAAGTGGACGACTTAGCTGAAGAGAAGGCAGACCTACCTGACAAAAGGGGGGACCATCAGCACCTATTAATTCGACAAAACCCCAATTAGATGCCATTGTCAGCACATGTGTCCAAAACTGGTTTTAGGAAAACCAGTAGAGTTAACAGCTGGGACCCTTCTGGGGACATTATTTGGTAGGCGTACTACTCCCTTCAACGATTATACAGGCATAGTCAACATGGGGAGGAGAAGGAGACCATAATACTGTTCAATCAGCTTAAAGAAGGAAAACCCTACCTTGACTTGGCTGGGTAACGCCAAACCATACTTCTTTGAGAATGGGTTCACACCCAAATTGGTAACTCTACCTTCTGTCTTATATGAGAAGTTCTCATGTAGGTCTCTGTTCCTGTTAATTCAGTTTTACTAAAGTGCTTATCACAATGAACCTTCCTTGGTTCTAAATGTGTCCCTCCTGAGCTGAGAAAGTCACTCAATCCACTTTGTGTTGTCAGAAAAGCAATATGGAGTGCTGTAGGGGGTCCTTCCTCGCCAGAACATTGGCTTCCTGATACCGATCCCTACAAGAGAATTTGTATCCTCGTCTAGAGCTCTTACAAGGATCATTATAAAAGAACCCTCTTCGGCATGAGAAGGTATGAATTTCATCCCTAAAATTCTGACCAAAGTGCCCAAAGTTGCTACTGAAAGTAAAAGAGATTCTTAGGACCACGTCCACCCAATTTACTGTCCACTGTTCTACTAATACTGTCCTAGTATTCGCTGACGATGATATATCATAGAATCTCTTCGAAAATATTGACTCGAAAACTTCATTTTTCAAGGACAACTGCGTTTTTGAAAAAAAAAGACAACCACCTACCCTAACCACAACTACAGTTTCGTTTGTTTAAAATAGTTTCAGGTGTAAGTTGGCCCTGGCATCGGAAGCGTAATAAATCCCTGCCAGAGCAATATTTTATTTCAGGGATTATACCAACGAAGCTAATAAATCTTGTAATCTTCGGTTTGGGGATTTCATACACAGCTAAGGAAACCAACAGAAACACACCAAACAACCAAAGAATTCCTTTTCTACTGTGCTGCACAGAGGGTCAGGCAAGTATTTTATCAATGTTAACGTCGGAAGGATGTTTTGTTCGACTGAAGGTGGAACAAATTGTTCGTTGTGTTCGATTGAGTGTTAAGTGTTGTACAACTAGTGCCAGTGCGCAGAGGGTGGTTTTGTGGCTTGGTTATGGCTGGGAAAGAATTTCCAGACGGACATAGCGGATGGCAGATACCTGTAACGACACTTTGAAATGAGCTTTCTACTAATCTCGGCGATAGATACTTTTGCTGGTCTGTGAATCCTTCCGAATCATGGAGCAAAGTTCAACCAAACACCAGCAGTGCTGCATAAACAACATTTCAAAGTGCCTTAAGTACTGCCGGCCAAACAAACACAACACCCAGCTACAACTTGACCGTTGTTAGCGTGGTTCAATGTGTTTACACTATTCACCTTTCAATCGACCCATTGTTTCAAAGGTTCCTGCTACCAACGAGCACTATCCACCAGGATTCGGTTTACTTTGAAACGTTCTAATGCGCCCAACAACGTTGCGAATAGCCTCTTCGCTTCGAATCACTTTCGTGTGTGTTTGCGTCCCCTCTTCGTCCGCCCAGTTGGGGAGTCAACTACAACATACAAGTAGTGCAGCACATGCATTTGGGGAATCGTTTCTGTCGGCCAGGGAGTCAGCCGCCGCCGCAGAGTAATCAACTTCAACATTGTTGGATAATTGATCGTGAAAAACAAATTTAACCAAGCCCTACTCGATGCTGGCCCCATTCATCATGTTAAATTGATTTAAATTGCTGCTGTAGGAGTTATTCTCGTATTATACCAAAGCCTGTGATCCTTGTACATATAGTGGGCGGGAAAAAATAGAACAAAATCAATTTTGAAAAAGTTTTTAATTGAAATTTAATATAATCCCAGCGTCCGACGGACGAGATGTCGAGAGACAATGCAACCACTTTCACAGCTCAGGATACGTAGCAGAGGTTAATTTAAATGGCAAGAACAAGCAAGGATATCCCTTCGAAAACATCGTAAAGTTGCAGGGATATTTGCATATAAATTGGTTTACTCGTGTATTAGAAGCAGATGCGGTTTGCATGGGAATATCCGGCCAGCCCCCGGGGGGTGGAATGCATGCTTTTGTTATTTTAATAAATTTAGGTCCAGAGATACTGGTCCAGATTGTTGCTGATAGAAAAATTGGTATTAAAGTTTATGTTGGCCCATCAATTTGGCATTGTCCAAGGTTAAGTCACCATCTCCCTGTGGAAACGTGTAAAAGGGTGTTTACGAGCATAGGGCCATCGACTTCTTTTATTTTGACACTACTGCTTCTAATAATGCCGTCATGTAGCTGTGTATCTTTTTGGGTGTTTGTCAGCGGAAAATGTAAAAAGTGTCTTATTTTGGGGCGAGGAATGCACTATCTTCCGAAGGACACTGTGGAGATACACAAGATTCTTGAACGAGACTTCTATAGCTTCACATACTTGGTGGCATATGAGCTGGAACAATTGCTATCCTGTACAAGCTACGCCCATTTGACTCCAGTCGAGACTCACCATCTCGTCATTGACTTCAAAGCCGCATATGGCAACATTTATCATCTTCAGTCGATGGACGAATTCAGAATCCCAACAGAGCTGATCCAGTTGTGCCGCCTGATGCTGGAAACACACGGTACAATGTGGGAAAAGTTCCTCTGAACTATTCCGAACACGCACTGGATTTCGGCATGGAGGTGCGTTGTCGTGTAATTTTTTCTATCTTTTGCTGGAACAGACAGTTGTAACCACGGAAGGCAATTTTTTTCAAAAAAATCTGTCCAGCTGCTGGGATATGTAGACGACATCGACATCATCGGTCACCCCCAGCACGTCGATATAAAATCTTGTACGGCACTTGAAGAACCAGCGAAACGAGTTGATCTTGAAGTAAATGAGGACAAAATCAAGCAGCTGTCGCCAACAAACGAAGAACCATCAATAGCAAACAGCTTAGGACAAAACGGCTAAGGACTTTACCCACCTCAGGGTAAATATCAACTCCTTAGTGGAGATTAGGCGTAGACTTAACCTAGGACAGACTTGGAAGACAAAATGCATACTTTACTATATTGAGCCGAGTGCTGGACGATGAGCAGGAAAGCAGACCAGATTTCGAGCATTTAGAGGAAAATTCTTCGTCGAATTTCGGAACCTTATGCGAGGAGGAATCTCGAACAATATGTAGATGTAATTCAAAAAGGCAAAGCACGTCAAGAACAGTGATTCGGCCATGTCGAGCGAATGGAGAATAATACTCCAGCAAAGAGTATCTTTGAATCACAACTCAAAGATCAAAGTGAGTGGAAGACTAGCGTATTTCAGGCAGAGACTCATCACGGGTGTGGAGCAGGTTAAGTAAAGCAGCTAGTAGATAGCTCAAAAGGGTCTGAGCAGATTAGTTTTACTCCCAGTCAAGCTATTGGAAAGATTGATAGATTTACCAAGAGATATAGTCCCAACACCATATGCCTATACCAAACGGCGATCTCTTAAGACAGCCCTTCATGGTAAAAGGATGTGAACTATAGGCTAATCTCCTGAAAACAGAGGTTTTCTTCTTCACTAACAAAAGACCAATCAACATACATATCGGACCCTTGAGACTCAACTGCTTAACCCTCCAAATCTCTGACAGGATGAGATGAAAGCTGACTTGTAAAGAAAACACGTCATGTAAATAGCCTCCTGTAAAAACTTAAGCCCGTCATCATTCATTGGAGGTTCACAGCCATTCCCATTCCAGTCTATGGGTACCTAATCTGATCCCTGGCAGCAGAGAAGATCACGTACTTCAGCCCATTGACAATGATAGAAGGATTAGCATGTACAGGGACTATTACATAGTGTAGCAGTCCTGCAGTCCTTCAAACCATACTGGCATCGATCCCACTCGCCCTCTACCTAGGAGTTGTCTATGCTTGAAACATACAACTTTTAAGGAGAGGACAACGTGGCCCCCCGCACTACTCCTAGATGGGTGCGGACTACATGTACATTACCTTCACACGACTTCGGCTTAAACGTCAAACCCATCTTTCTTTCAAGAGTGGTATGGATGGTAGACCCTACCAAACTGAACAATATTTCGATTTTCACGACCATATCAAGAACTGCGAAGGAATAGACCCTAGTAAACCACATCTGAGCCTGAAATTGTTCGAAATTGTTCAAAATTGCTTCCAAACCTTGCTGGTTATATGCGAATATTCAAGGTAGAAGCTGATGGGCACATGCATCGACAGTGAAGGTATGCCATGAAAGCCATTTCGATCTGTAGTCCCACAGTGAATCATCACTGGTTGCATCATTTTCGTTTCCAGAACACAGCAGGATTCATCAGAAAGAACTGACAGAAGATTTAGCAAGCAAGGGGTCCGAACAGGACCTGAGAATTGTCGTTACCTCTGTTCCAAAGTCCCAAGGTCTATAGAACAAGTTATCACGAGACTAGCTAATTGGAGATAGAATGCACTCTCATCTTGCCGTGTCTGCATTCACTCAGGCAGAAACCCAACAATCCCGAAACCAATCAGATTCTAGCACCTGACAGACCCAAAATAGCGCTCTTTCTATCGATTAGTACCATTTAGAACCTCCTGGCGCCCACTCGAAGAAGATTGCGACTACAAGACAATCTCTGAAGAAACTGTGGCGACATGGACAGAATCTAGAACATCTCACTTTCCATGAGAATCCCCAAGACTGTTCAGATCTAGAAAACTAGCCTTTAGCTGCTGAGTGAGCTATCAGGAAAGCCACAAATAATGAGGCCACTCAACGACAGAGGTTCACAATGGATCCATTGGTGTTCTGAGTACTAGTTGCGTATCCTGTCACCCCTTCTTTATACATACCTACCTATCTAGGTCTACACTTCTCCAAATGGATATCTTTTAGTAATATTTTCCTACAAAGGGAGTAAAATCCACACTAAAGTACTAGAAATCCACTACTAGAGTTGCGTTCCGGAGTGTAAGGTATTAGAAATACTACAATCTTACTACGAATAGAGTAGGGGAAGGAATAACACTCTGAATGTGTAAAGGATTGTCGAATGTTCAGCAATTGTGGACAAATACTGCAAAAGGACCACGTTCTGTACCAAAAACTGGATAACTTTCCAGAGAGTCCACGTTCTATCCGAAACTCATTCAAATTTGTGGCAATATGAACGCCGTCCGGCCTCTCCTAACTTTGACTTTTGCCGAAATAACGCCTGGTGTCACAAAGTCTTTAAAAATCATAAATTTCCACAGACCTACAACACTCGCACTAGCGAACATTGTTCTTCCAAAACAATTCCCGCTGATTGCAAAATCCTTATTATCCTTTAAATTCCCGCAGTCAATGAACCTGAATAAACTGCCCAAAATCCAACTTCAGCTTGTTGTGCAATGAAAAGGGTAAAGTAAATTCCAAATTCTTTAGGAAACAAAAAAACAGGACAATGAGGTTAAGAAGGACATCTTGAATTATTCATGGAAATGCCAACAAAATACAAACATTGCGGCCTATAAACATTTCACTTAGACATTTTTTTTTCTATTTTTTCTTTGGTCCTCTCGCCAAAGTTATGCAAATACCAAACAACAAATTGGATTGCTGAAATTAATGGATTGGAAAAGCGTCCCGATAAATATTTAATGCTAATGATAATATTGTGTTGTAAGTCGTACGAATGCAGGGTGTCCTTACACATTTGTTTTTTTTTTTTTTTATCAGATTTGTCACGTCCACATATAGTATCTAGGTATATCCTTCGTCCCTATATCTTATTAATATTAAATCGCGCCTGCAACGACACAATCCCCATCATTCCCACTACTTGTACTGCCAACATGACACTGACATTACCCTGAGATTTTATTGCCATGTGAAGAGGG
Source organism: Xylota segnis (assembly GCA_963583995.1). Classification (NCBI taxonomy): domain Eukaryota; kingdom Metazoa; phylum Arthropoda; class Insecta; order Diptera; family Syrphidae; genus Xylota; species Xylota segnis. The sequence goes on from OY757238.1 coordinate 8,407,142, forward strand.
GGCGGTGATGTTGTAAAATCGTTCCCCGCCAAAATCCAGGAACGTGTCATATTTTTCTATAATTCCCTGTGGACAAGGAGATGGAATAAAAACCAGAAAAAAAAAACCACCGCGCGACATCTTTTGACATCTGTTCGACCGTCATTTATAATGTACTTCGTCTACTCATGCAAAACGTGTCCTCGCTGCTGTTGCTACTGCTGAATATGTATGTTTGTATTCCCCGTGGGATGGCGTTGAAGAATCCTTACAAAAAAACACACAAAATCCCTCTAAGTTATGAGTTTTCCTTCGCGTTTTGTTGTCGTCCTTTTGGTGTTTTTTGTTGGATTTTTGCAGTCATCCATGGAAAGAAAAACGATCTGGTAATTTTTCTATTGTCTAATCAAGGCTAAAAAGTGTACGCATCCTTAAATCATTTTTTTATATCCTCATTTTGCTTTTTGTTTTTTTTTTTGTGAGCGCTTTGGATAAAACCTTTACAACTTGTAAACTACGTGTGGGAGTGGGTAGCTGGTGAAATTGCCTCGATTGCGCACGGAACAGCGAAGTGGGGGGGATTAAATTTTTGCAAAGTCGTCCTTAAAGAAAGTACCTACGTACGAACAAGCTCATATTTTTCTAAATTGACACCAATTTAGCTAAGTACTCCCCAATGGATTAAATGTCTTTGCTGACAGCTCGCCTCCGCATACGAGTATAGGTGTTCGCCTGATGTGGCCGAGGACGAAGACATGGCTCAGGGGAGGGCATTGATGAAAGAAATGCAATCCAAAGGACACAAAGAAGACAACGCACCGGTGTGTAATAAAGCGTGCCATATGAGCAGAAAATTAAAGGGTAGAATTGCAAATTAGGGAGGGTTGATGTCCTTTGCTTTGCAATGGTGGTTGTATGTCGGAAAATTAAATGTATGTCAGAGCGGGGAGGATCGCTGTTCCGTTGAGTTTATGTGGTTTATGAAGGATTTTCTTTTGATGTTGCATGAGGGCTTTAAAGTTTTATGGATATTTGAAAGAAAAACGAGTCCTGGGTATGCGTGAGTTCAGTTGCATGGCTTAGGTTTAAAAGTAAATTATGACATAAAGGAGTAGTAAAAGTTTGTCGTTCAATCCGTGGATGCCTTGCATGGGACGGTAACCACCGGGGTTAGAGTTCAAAAGGATGGTGCGTAGGTAAGAAACTATGCGAATCGTTCAGTTATTACCGAAGTATTCGATGAAATGTTGAACAAAATGTCCTGAAAAGTCGAATCAATGACTTCACTAGAATGGCCACTTGGCCATTAGATAAAGAGACTGCACCCATCGCAAGAAGTTTAAGACCAGCTCCTGGCAGACCTTTGCAGAAAGAGGTGTTCAGCCTTCTACTGAGCTCTTACTTTTCCTCAAATTAAAGTGGTTTAAGGCGTATCTCTGTCAGTTTCAATATCCTGAAGAGTTACGTATGATGAACCCGTACTACCAACATCTTGGAAAGGTATGCTCACTCATTAGAGATACCCTTGGCATTAAGATTTCTTTTGGAATCATTTTTGGTGGAAGGTATCTATCCTAGAGTACTATCTCTAATCCAGTTCCCCTAAAGAATGGAAAGCAGACCTATCCCTACATATACCGTCGATATAGCAGATGTTTTGACAAGCTCAATGGAACGACCTCTTGAAATACTATATTTGCGCAGTCTACACGCTAGCTATAGGTATTGTACAGACATCTCTCCAAAGGTCGTATGTACATAAGAAGGTCTAACAAAGAGCTACATAAATGGAAGGGGCTTCTACAGGTTAGAATAAATAAAGAATAGTATGCCAGAAGGCCTAGAGCAGCTTCGATCTCTAAAGAATCAGAACTTGGCCTTCCTGGAGCATTATTTATCATGACTAGGAGGTTCCACTCGTGCTATGACATAAAGATTTCCTTCCTTCACACCATGTGTCGAGTGCTAAAGGTGTCTTATAAATTTTATAGCAATGAAATCAATTTGATTAGCATGCACCTTTGGTCATATTTTTAAGGAAACATGTTGCTACAAGCTGCGTCAAGTTAGCAACATGCCTAGTGGGTCCCAGCCATGATCGTTCCGAGTCGAGCAACATGTTGCTCAAGTCAACTCACATTTGGAGTAAACAGAAATCACGCCACTTTTGGAAAAAAAATTGTTTTTCAAGTCCAAAACGAGTAAACAAAAATCACGCCACTTTTCTGTACGTCTCTCCCCTTGCTTGTTGGAGTGAGGGGCCCGTATGGTGAAACTCTTTCTAAGATTCTCTCGAGAGATTCTGAGAGTATTTGCTTTCCTTTCTCCTTTTTGTAGGAGTATGCAGCGATCACTCGTTTTGCCGAAATGGTGAGGTGAAAATTACTCTCTATTACTCGAGGTGAATACACAACTCTCGAAGTGCGAAGTACTCATGAGATGATATTTGGTGTAGTGGTGAGGAGAAGTCCATATTGGAGAAAGAGATTTGGAGATGTAATGAGAAAGTGGATCTCTCAGCGGTGAATTTCAGAAATTTATATAAAAAAAATTGGAGAAACAAAAATTTGATCGAAAAAGATGGTGTTTTGTTCCAATTTTTAGATCTTAATGATTTTCGAACATTCTGTCGGCCAAGGGCTACTATTCTGAGTTCGTAAAGCCTGCGAATTGAGGTTCTTTCTCAAATTATTCCACAGGATGGTGGAAAATAAAAAAATTGATTTTGTCACGTACAACCATGCCCACACATACATACATATACATAGACTTCGGTGTGTGGATGTAGAACTCAATTTTGATATTCTCATACACATTCTCATTGTTTTGCCACGTTTTGGAGACTTTTTCTGGTCTTGAGAAGCTTTGAGAAAATGTTTTTTTATTTCATCAGTTCTAAGCGAGATTTATGAACACATTATCTTGTTAGAGGCTTGAAGTATCAAAGCCTGTCTATTAAATGTTCTCAATTAACAATATCCAACCTCATTGGCATTGAACTTCAGTATTTGGTGGACGCTGGCATGATTTCTCTTTAAGAACTTCTTTACAGATCTCAACTGCTAGTGTCCCCCCATGGATAGCTAGCTAGCTAGATCTAGCTGTCCTGCGTCGACTTAAGCAGCATAAAGAGCTTCGTCACAGGGTCAAACTGGTTTAATGCTTGATCAACGAAACATAAATCTTAGGCATGGGTTTGTACCGAAACAGGTTACCCTGTCTTTTTATCCCACGTGGGAAGTAGGTTTCTGGAGCTAGTATCACAGAGGATTTTTCCCATAGTGGTATCACAATGGACCTTCGTCTGATATAAGTGATCCCAATCAACCCATAGCACAAAATGTTGAGACGTGCTTAGTGGGAAATAGCCTAACAAGTATTTATTAGTGCTAAGACTTGGAAGGTTATTATCAAAGCAACACTGTACAGCAGTCTGACAGTCTAAATCTGATTGCTGGACTTCATTGTATCTTCCTGCGAAAAAAGTAACGTAAATTCAATACTTTGGCTGAAATGGTCTCATAGGTTTTTAGAAAAACTTAATCAATTACAACCAAAACCATTGGCTATAATTAGTACAAAAAAAGTTATGTATAAGCCACCGAATCCCGTCCCAATATAGTACGCATGCGCCACCGAATTTCTCATACAGTGAAAGCAGGATCTAATGTCGGTAAAGGGACGGTGTAATGAAATCCTTATAACAAGTGGTCGCAATATCCAACTGAAGAGTAGGTTAAACTGTAGTGAGACTAACCATTTCCGAGGAAAGAGGACGTTATAAGCGACTGATGGGAACAGCGTTTCGTGTCAACGGTGGGCGTTACAGAGCCATGTTAACCGACTTTTGTTCACTGAAATTGAAGACATGAATTTGGACGACCTCTGGTGCATGCCACACAGCTCATGCCACAATAGATGTTTTGCACACTTAATTCCCAAATTGTGTTATCAGCCGTCTTGGCGATGTCAATAGGCCGCCTCGGAGCTGCGATTTCACCCCTTTGGACTTTTTTTTCTGGGGATCCGTGAAGGATCGATGTTATACCAAAAATTCGAAAACGTCTCAAGCACTTAAGGCCAACAGCCCGAAACCATCAACAAGATCTTGGAAAACTGGTGCGACAGAATGCGCTACTGCGAAGCCAGCCAAGGCAGACACTTGAAGGACGTTGTGTTCCATAATAAATGTGAATGTTTGCCATAATACATGGAAAATATTTAATTTTGTTCATTCATTGCATTTTTAAAAAGAAACTTGTATTTGGCCCAGCCTGTATATGACTCAGCTGTTCAGCACTTAAATCTCAATGAGCCAGACAGCACTACATACAGCTGAGTCTTTGATGTGAAGTTCGATCTGTGGCAAGACAGGACCTCAAGGCTCCTACCTTCATCGATGTTGTACATCTTCCTCAAGGCAGTCATGAAGCATTCACTACTGCTCGCCACGTGCCTTCTTTGTTATACAAATAGAATGACCATTTTTTGTTTTTTGAATTTCAAATGACTTTTCATTGTACTCGCATGTACATACATACATACTCGCAAGATAGATTCCCCCCTTATCCCATGCATAATCAAACTCAAATGAATAATGAAAGCAACACAGCGATGATAATAAAAATAAATCCCTGTCTTTCACAAAACAAAAAAAAGCCAAAAAGCAAAATTCAAATAGATACTAACGCAGCCCACCCACACCAAGTCCGACGGAGCAAATGTAAAGAAAAAGTGAAAAATTAATTCCACACTTACTGAATGGCAGGAGCCCACTACAACCTACCCAAAGCCAAAGGAAATATGCATCTGTCTATATTCGTATCTATACAGTTTGCAAAAATAAAAAAAAAAAACAAAAAAAAAAAGGTAGGAAGAAAAAAATAAAATTAAAATTAGAAAATTTCTTTCCCTTCGCTTAAGTCCCAAGGGACCATCTAATTCCGGTTATAATTTATGGTTTAATTTTGCATTTTAAAGGCGCAGATACTTTAATGCGATGAAAGGAGCTTAGTGCTCCTGCTTCTCTCCTCCTTGCTCAGCACAATATTTTTTTATTTTTTTTTGAAAATATTTTCTATGAAAATCGTTTTCACTTTTCTTTATTTTCGTTTTCGTCAGCAAATAAATTTAATTTTATGTTTTTTTCTGTTCATTTCTTATAGGAATTTCCCCTATAAGGAATGGGGAAGCAATTAGAATTTATTTTATACTTTTGCACACTGCTCGCGGTTGTGCTTAGTGATTTGCGAGGGGCGACACTAGATTTGAGTTTGAGTTTTTGTCTATTATTCTCGTCCTGCGGATGGAAAAGTTGGTGTTTTTACATAAAATTTTGAACATTTTCTAATTAAATAATTGTTTTGCTGGACGTAACTTTTTTTCAATTATGTACTCTTACCGTACCTCTCTGTGTGTGATGCTAAGATACAGATTGGCTGGGAGGAGGGACACTAATAGTAGCAAGTATGACTTGGACTCCATGGCATCCATTGGGGGACACCAATAGACGCAAGTTCTACAGCTACAGAATGGCTTAACACAATCATTCACTGTTCTCGAAGAACTAAGACCAAATAATCGTTCTCAACTATGCACATATGCGTGCACATCTATAGTAAGTATCTTTTGTGGTAACACTTCTTCAAAAGTTCTGTGAAAGTCAAATGTCATAAATATATAATTAAAAGTTTTTCCCAAGCCAAACAAGTCGCTCATATCTATTTTATGGGCAGAAGTGAACTTTCCTCTCCTTCAATGGCATTAAGTTCAACTAAACCAAGAAGACAATTGCTTCATTTTCAAAATTTAATTGCAGTGATTTACGACAGCAGAGTCAGCCTTCACAAACCTGCACTTATGAGAATGAAACGAACAACATTTGGGAAACTTTAACCCTGAGGAGGGGGGGGTTGAGAACTTTAAAAAACAGTCCTTGATTCTGGATATGTACTGTTTGTCAATGCAGTAGAGCTGGGCTATGGGTGAACGAAAAAAAAAAAATAAAGAACTTCACATGATGAGAAGTTATAAAAAGTTTTGAAAGTTTCTTTCTAGTGAATCTGGATAGAGAATCACGAAAAAAATGGAATGGTTATGACGAAGGAGTTGGAAACGACATCAGATCCAGTCTATTGTCGACGGGAATATGAAAATCTAATGAGCTGGTGTCGTGACTTTTGAAACAAACCACAAGCTGTGAGGTATTTCAAAAGGAAACCTTGAGTTGAATAATGTTTGCATCATCGCCTTCCTCGCCATATATTCTCCTGGATTTTTGTAATGGCATTGCAGCTCCAAAAAAATTGGGATTCCCCTAGAAAGAAACATCTCAGACTATCTACTACTATTCCTTAGTATGCATAACGTATTGCGGAGGCCACTGTGACTAAGATAGAGATGTACTGTGTTGTGTATGTCAGACAAAGGTCCTAAAAAAGTTGCAACAGTTGCATCAGAGTGAACATCAGACAGTCTCTCACACCGAATCCTTGTGATACTCCCGCTAAAGACTTTACTATAACTACATTCGACTAAGCTGTTGTATTTGTATTTCTTCCTTTCATGGGATAAGCCTAACATAGGAGCCCATTAGTCCCTCATCTATACACTACGTTTGGTAAGGAACCATATATAGTGGACAATGGTCAGTAACCCCCTACTAGAACCATACAAAATGCAGAAAGTCCATTATCCACACCATCCACGATCGAAACCATTATCTTCCAGTAGAGGCTGGAATCAAGGACAAGCTTATGGCAATTGCCCAGGTGTCTATGAAACCTCTCGGGGTCTTGAGGATTTGAATGATCCTCCCGAACATACCAGTCTCGCACATTGTTAAATTTTATAAGACAATCAGTTGGCAAGGAAGGTGTACGGCTTTAGAGTATCATGGCGACAGTCCTACAGTCCTACTACCTAGCCTAATAAGTCTAATAAACAAACCAGGGGCTAATATGAGTATTTGGGAGCTCTACGGATCTTTCTTGACTTCACTGGGGCACTGAATATTTACTACAAATACAGTTACTAGTTACTAACAGTCTTGCTTGAGTTAAGTAACGCATCTCTACCAAGTTTCGCTTTCGGAGCCGAAAAACCAGTTTTATATGAATACTCTCTCACAGCAGCAAGCAAAAAATGTAAACAAAGTACTAATACTGAAAGAGAAATGTATTCTAATTCTCAACACAAGCTTGGGTGAACGATATATCTCCTAACAGATGGCGTGGCGATGCAGTTTTTGGAGTTTTGCAAATAAAAATTGACTTTAAATTGACAGTAATTTCGATTCGAATCGAAAGTTCAACAAAGTCTTGTATAAAGTCTTCTCCAAAATCCATTTCATGTACCTTTATGTAAACTATCTAGAGAAGTCAGATTAACTAATGGCTTAATCTTGGTTTACTTGGTGACGTCACATATTCTCTGGCATTTCTCCTTTCAAAACCAGTTTTGAAGGAGAGACACACTACTTTCACTACCACACTCACGTATCCACGGCAAAACTGGTTTTTCAGCTTTCATCTCTACCAAGTTTCGCTCCCTCTTTCTGTATTTCTCCAACTCAGTTCAGAACCAGTTTTAAATACAAACTCTGACATATTTCGCCAAAAGGTAAACAAACCACCTCTACAGAGATAAAGTTTTACCCTATGAACCTCCACACAGACTTAAGCTATCGATGGTTCTCCCAACAGATGGCGCGTCGATGCACTTTTTGAGATATCGCCAAACAAAATATTATTTAGTGTAGGGCTAGAGTAGTGCTTATTATATCGAAATTCAAGCAATTTGTCGGACAGATCGCTCTGGATCAAAGCAGGTTTAACCAGGACAACTGGATTGCTAACCACTGGCTAATACCTTCGCATGTCACTTGTTCAACTCCGCACGTTATAACCCATTAGTCAGCAACTAAATTTAAAATTTGCCCTTAGAGGGGACAGATATCATATTTTAAGCCTCTTTTTCAATCTAGAAAGTCCTCACCGTTCCAAATGTTTGGCAATGTTTCATGAGGTACTTCTACAGTTCGACAATTTGCCTGCTTATGGCGTACCAAGTATGGTTCGATCTTGTTTGACTTTATTTGGTCTTCAAACATTGTCATCGAGCTAGATGAGGAGAAATAAACTACTACAATGAAACTAACTCCACCCGTGACTGATACAAAGCTTGGTATTGGTATATGTTTAACCAAAGCTGTGTTAGTAATACAACTCTGCCAAGTTTCGCTCATTCTCCATTTCCCCTACTCATCTCAGAACTCGAAAAACCAGTTTTGAATACATACTCTGGCATAACCAGCAGAGAAATAAACAACTCACCTCTACAGAGATAAAATTTTACTCTATGAACCTCAATACCAACTTAAACCACCATTGGTTATCCCAACAGATGGCGCATCGATGCACTTTTTGAGATTTCGTCGCAATAAGCATCTGTGTCGCAGATGACTGAAATCGTGGTTAAAATGTAATAAGCCAAGCAATTCGTCTATCCACATTAAAGGCCTTCAAAACAGTACCCTTGTGGAAGCAAATATTGTTTTTTTTCAGGAAAGTAAAATCTTGCTTGCTGACGTCATACCAATATGAGAACAATTTTATCTAAAGAGAACAGTTCCTAAGTACTCTCACACAGCTAAGCCTGCAAGCCGGTGTGTGTTACATTTTGGCATCGACGAGCAACAGACTCTTACACATTCAAAGTCATATTGCACAGCGACTTGAGTTAATGTTTTGTTGTAAGCGTGTAACCGGGTAGTGCTTGGATAACAGACTCATACGGATATTTCTACTAACTTTCACTCCAAAACGCAACTCTAGTAGTGGATTCCCAGCACATTAGTGTGGATTTTACTCCTTTTGTACTTAAATGGTACTACAAGCCATCCCTTGGCGTATTGTTTGTATGAGTCACCATCTTTCCCTTAACAGATGGCGTGGAGATACTAGTTCTGAAATTCTGAGAATGAAAAACCACCAACTCCACTGGTAGAGTGAGGACCTGTCCAAATCATTGCATAGTGTCCCAAGGCCGTATATCAGTATTTGTTGTGGTTTGCTTCCTAGAACTATCGACGATCCACATAGCATCACGGCGTATAGCTGAGAGTACAGACAAAAAACCGACATGGACTTCCTATGTTGATTTGACAGCTTTAACCAGCCATTGGTTCACAAACTCAGTGCCAATGATGAGTATCTAATATCCTCCAAAGCACTCACTTACATAATTAAATGAATCCCTGAGTAAATAATCATCTACAGCACAACTATTTGCAAATATACTGACCGTATGCACAACCTTTCAATATAATATTTCCAAACAAAATCCCCATTTGATGGTAACTTTGAATTCGCCTTCCACAGGATGTGGAGGAAACCCCATCCCTCTGAACTCATAACATCAAATATCTGTTCCTAATTATTATATAGTTGTACTGTTTAGATTTACAGGATTTGCAGAGAATCAAATCCGTTCGACAAAACACGAAACTCTCCCCTGGTATCAACTATCAACGAATAAACCAAGGATTACTTGTACATAGTATATTTGAAACAGGACTCCACTGCAGAAAAAAAATTTATCAGGAATTTTCGAATTTAATTGGCAGGACTATGACCATTCGCCAGCCAGAACTTATTTCATTTCCAGGCAATATTTTGACATAATGCAAGGATTTTCCATACACACATATGTACACACAGTGCGGTAGTTGCATTTAATTGAAGTCCTTGCGTAACACACAACACAAATGGCTAGCTATACTTGTGGCACACACATATGTACGGGGGTACACGATGGTTGGCTTCATTATTTTACTATAAATCCTAGTCCAGTGCACGCATAGCAGCCGGACCTTGGGTTATGAGGCATAATAACCATATTTGTAGAACGGTACCTACTAAATTTGCCACTTCAAATGCAGGTTGAGTTTGCATAATAAAATAGGTACGTTCCGGATGCCTTTTGGAAAAGTTTTTTTCTGTTCTTTTTTTGTGTGAAAGTGTTGTGTGAAGAAGAAGGACATTCGACGAATATTGTGAAGGGAGTGGAGTTCCATTAATTAAAATTAATTGCAACGAATGATTTCTGGTGTGGGGCCCTGGAACGAGCCGTATCGAAGGTGAAATAGGTATTTTGACGATCGCTTGTGTACTTATCAGAGCTCCTGGTAATATGGAACTTGGCCTTGTAGTGTTGCGGAACTTATAGTGCTACTTTGATGGCTTTGTTCTTGAAATACTTGTTAGATTTGTAAATGGATATCCGAGATTGGAGTTTATTCGATTTCATATGGTTGTACATTCGATGACACGGCTGTATCTTCAACCGAATATGAAAAGGTTGAGTGGACAGGCGAATTGAGCTCTGACCTCTATGGCTTACAACAGTTGGAAATATAGCTGTACAGAGATCAAGTCGAGTAATCGAAGCTCAGCTTATGTGCTGACATCACTATACATGCGTGGTACCTACTTAAACTGTTCATCAGATAACAAACCAGTTTTGAGAGAGAGAAGAGCCTACTTTCACTTATACACTCAAGCCTTCCCAGACTTCGCTCTTATTCTGATACTTCCCTCAACTCAGAAACTCTAACACAACAAATAGAATGCCACTACAGAGAAAGAGTTTTACTCTGTAAAAATCAACACTAACTTAGGCCAGCGATTGTTTTACCAACAGATGGCGCGTCGATGCACTTTTTGAGATTTCGTCAGGAATAAATATTTTGTTGTAGATGGCTGAAATTGTGGGTGTCATGTCAGAAGTAAAGCAGTTAGTCTACGCACATCAAAGCAATACTAGTATGGCAGCAAATATTGATTATTCTAGCAACATCAACTAGATCTACTTACGTCATACCCACATAGTACTTATCAACTCTCTTTCTCTTCAGAATATGTATATTTTGAGAAAGCCGTTAATAGTACTTTCACACAGCTAAGCCTGCAAACAAGTGTGTGTTGCACTATGGACTAGACGCCCAGCAAATTCTCACACATTCGAAGCCGTACTGTGCAGTAAGTCTATAATTTCATTTGTTTGCTGTTTCCCTGTCTCTCCACCAATTTTCCCTTCTAGTCTCTAGTGCCTTTGTAAGAGAACGTATTAGATTCCTAGTAAGAGTGTAGCATTTCTATTATCGTTGTCAAGTCTAGTAGCAGGATTCTAGCACCTTAGTGCGTATTCTACTTCCTTTGGAGTGAAATTTATGGTGCAAATAGTGTCGCAAGTTCTGGACTCCCACCAAGCAAAAAAATGATGAACAAGTTGAGTATAATAATACCAACAAAATATAAATTCAAAAGGATGCATAACTCTATTAGATTCGTATAATATGACGCTTGTCATTCTAATCATTTATCCAGATAATTCGAATGCCAACCAGCTGGTGTGATAACAAGGAGCACAGCATCTCCTCGAGATCCAAATCATGTGATGTCATAGCTACTTATTAAGTATGGAAGCTAGACAGGCTTTTTCATTTCAAAATCTTAGGCTAAAGAATGACTTAGAAATGTTCAAGCCCTGATTAGTAGAACATCCACGTCCCATCTAACTTGGAAAGGCTTGAAATTCTTAGCAGGTTATCAGGTAGAAAACACTCAGTTCAGAGTGTGTCTTACTAAAATCTGATGATTATTTAACCTCATCAAACCTTAGTGGAAGTTAGGCTCCATGTTAGGTTTCAAGACAAAATTAATTCTCAAAACAGTTCCACTCTGACCAAGCCTCCATCATACAACCACAAATGTGCACTCTAACACAGCGAAATACATTTTTTGGTTTTGCCAAGTTTGCATATTCTACTAAGTCAAGCTTCTCTCAAGTCGCTGGCTTACACACACAAAACCTAAGTATTACCACAATGAAACAGAAATTGAGTTTTACATGAAGTAGGGGAAATGCGAGCACGAAAACTGGTTTGACTGGTTTCTGAAGTAAGACTTGGCAGAGAACATCTCTCACTTCTCAGATTCTCCTTCGTACATTTCTTTTTTCCTTCTTTATTTTACACAAGTCTCTCTCTCTCTTTCAGTTATAAGGCACCTAATACAACAAAGCCTGTAAGCATGTGTAAGGCTTAAGGCAGTGAGTTGTGATAAGAGTATGCTCTCGATACCAGTTATCCCTATCTGTTTAGTGTTTTCGTAAAACCTCTAGTACTCTAGTAATGAGGGTCTAGCACATCTTGTTGTATTGATACTAAGACCCTTTATTTGAAATATTAATTGAACACGTCACAATCAAGATTCTAATAAATTAAATCCTGATGTAGTCATTGGAGTATCAGTTTTGAATCTTTTTTTAAAGGAATTGAGGAACTTGTTGCAGGAAATATGGAAAGAGCTGAAGATATATTGAGGATTGAGGTCAAATGTCAGTCTGTTGAATCACTGCATTCATATTCCTACTAAAACCCCAAAGTTCGTAGTTGAGAAAAGCAATACGTGCGACTCAGGTATCCTTCTCTGATGGCAAAGAAATGTCTATTTATTTATTTATTTGTTTAGAGAATTCAAGTTTGTCGAAGTCAGCTCGACGATCAAAAAAAAAATTTTAAATTTATTACGTATACGCCCGAGTGTACGCATTTTTTTTTTTTTTTAGATTTTGCCAAATGGACTTTGTTTCAATTTGCGCTGTATGGCACGGAAATCTGGACGATAAGTAGGACAGAGGAGGGCATAGGAAGATATAGTCGTAATTTGTATCAGCAGTACATGATGTGGAGATACATTAGTTCTGAAAGCCAAAACACAGGCTACACTGACACCACCACGGACGAATGAACGACAAAGCCCCAGTCAGGGGAATCTTTACATCGAGACGGCAAAGCAGACACAACCTCCATTGTAAAGGTCAAGCTTCGATACTTGATCTGACAAACTGGCAAACGAGTCTTCGGAAGGCAGATAAGTAGATGAGCAGAAACTGCCTAAGATTGGTATTCCAGCAATCCCGACAGTAATAAGGAATGAACTTCAGACTTAGTATTGAATAAAGAAGAGGTAATAGAACCCTTTATAGAATCAACAAACAGTCAAGGTGTAGCCATCGCCCTGACCAAAGAAAGAAATGGGAAGGCTTAGATGGCTTTTTCGTGATTCCAGCGGAACTACTATGATTTTCAATAGCCTAGAATTAACGACAACAAAATGTTTTGCATTAGAACCCCAAATCCCAGAAAGCACAAGACTACAACCTTAGTTGTATCCTACAGCAGAAGAAGACGCTTCTGATAGTCTGGAAGAGTTGCTTTCAGAAGATAGGCGAACCCTCGAGGAACCAACAGATAAAATAAAGAGAAGATAATGGTACCGGATATTCCAGACGTGAGGTCATAGGAAGGACAATAAATAAACTTAACCCCTCAGTTGGAGACAGACATCGTAACAATCAATCAGAGGATTCCGTCTAAAGGAGGAAACTGTCGTTCACTCATTTCAAAGCAGCATCCCTGAAAGCATGTGATCCCTGAAACTCAAAGGAGTAATCACAGATTGGGACCAGATTTAATCAATTGAAAGCCTAATGAACTAAATTTGTTTTTAAATTTGAATATTTAAAAATTTGGATGTAAAAGGAATGGTATCACTCACCAGATGTAGAATTTGTCTCTTTAATGATGATGATGCTCCCTCGATGCCTTCCATACACTTTGTATCAGCAAGCTTCACGATTACAGAAACCATTCACATGGATACTGATATAAGGAACGAATTAAGGACTCGAATTGGACCCCTGCTAGGAGCACATCACACATCACATAGCACGTCACACAAACACGCACTTTTTTCACTTTTACTTGCAAAGGATCCCTTCGGGATCAATGAACACTAAGCACAGATTTACAGGCTGCTAAGGAACACATAAGGGGGGCACATTGAACCTAAAACCGGTAATCGAGGGGCATTATATCATTTGAAGGAGAGACACTGACTTTAGGGGAAAGCATGAGAAACCACGGCATTGCAGGACGAACGAATTGCTCTGAATGAACACTCGCGAAGGACTTTGGATTCATGACGGCCAAACGAGGACACGAATTCCGCATCAAACGCGAATTTTTTTCGATTTGACCAAACAAGTATATGTAGATAATGGCCGTCGAAGATTGCATTAAAACACATTGGCGACACAAAAATGGAAAACACTCACCGAGCCGATATAAGCCATCGGAGTGGAAAGGATTTTAACAATTATCTGCACAACACACCACTGAACTGATTTATTGCATTAAATTTGATGGAAACACGTCAAACATCGGGAAATTAAAAGTTTAAACCACTCGCGCATCACGAGGAAAGGCCGGCGAAACATTTCCAACAATTGAGCACTCGCGTCGGTACTTTTGAGGACTTTTACTGGACAAAACATTGGGAAACCATTCAACACACAATTTTATTCACAAATTTGATTATTTGTACGACTTTTTACCGATTTTTGCTCATTTAAACCACGAAACGCTGAACACTCAAATTAAATGCACGAATTCTCTAATGACAGGTCGATCGGGTTGACAGATTGAGAGGTCAGCTGTCAGATGTTAGGGTAGGTCGTGTTTTATTTTCCCCGGTGAAAGTTCATAGGGTGCATCAGTCAGAGATATGAAACTGAAAAATAAGAAAGTTGGAGATAGGGTCGGCAGAGGAACTTATTAATGAGAAGAGGAAGTCAATCCTGTACCATCGGTTGAGAATGGAATGAAGGAACGTTATTGTGAGTTTGGGGAAATGCGTGCAAAAAAGGGTCCTTCATTCGGTTTTGAGCTAAGAGTGGCTGTTTTTGATGTTAATTGTATTTATGGAATGCTTACAAGGTTAGACTTGATTGATTTGTAAAACATTTTAGCGTGAAACTTGAGACTTGTGATGTTGTGGGGCTGACGCGTGGAGCAAAGATAAAATCTAGTTTTTTTCCATAAAACCACCACAAGGAGTGGACGTAGGTTAATTTGATGTATGGACGACTTGTAGCCATTATGATTGTCTACACATTTTGTTAAGTAGATTTTTTTTCACTTTCATATAAAACTATTGATAAAAATGATTTTTTATAAATGGTGGGCGTGTTTGGGGGCGGATTTCATATTATTTTTCGAAAACACCGCTAGTGATTCCCACAAATCTATGTACCGATTTTCAATGATATATCTTTATATTTAGCCTGTTAAAATGTAAATTTTGTCTATAACCTTAAAATCAAGGACACCAAAGAATACTTAAGATATGAATCTTATGTATTTTTGAGTTCTCTACAACTTTGTCCGTGACAATTTTTCTCTATCTCAAACCGTTTTGGAGAAAAAGCTGAATATTCCAAAAACCAGGACCTTCTTCACATAAAGGCTCCTGGAGTCGCCAAACGCCACTTCTTATCAAAAATTCCTTCACATTCCAACTCACAAATATCAGGAGCATCGATGTATGTACATAAATCTCCTTATACACTCGAATTTAGGTGAAAAATCAAGAAAAATCTATAAAATTACAAATTTTTCACGTGTGACACGGATTCGCAGAAAAAGACTTCTGAATTTTTTATTCATTTCTCTGCATTTTTTGGCTCTGCTCGTGTCAACTTCTGAATTTTCTTCAAAAACACTTAATTCTTGGAAAATATGGATGAAATATGGTTCAAATATTTAGTTTTAGTTGTTTTTTTATAAATCTATTGGGTTTGATTGCTATTTTTCTTAAATCACTGGAAATGGATGTCCCTTTAAAGAGGTCGTAGGTCAGATGGAACATGTCAGTTATTTGACTTTTTGTGGGCGAATTTTGGCAGAAATTGTTTCAAATTTTATCCGAAAATACTGATAATCATATACCTCAATAATCTCAATTACATTGAACATCAGACAGTCGATGGAGGGGACTTTAAATAGGCCCGCAACCATGGTTTTCGCCTGGAGAGGCATTTTCCGATAGGTCCTATCCCTGGTGATGATTTTGTATTTATTTTCCGATATTATAATCCCACTTAAGTGTCCTATCAATACTTGAAATATCCCTTTGAGATGTAGAACATCAGACGTATAAAGTCGGTATTCGCAAGACTGGAACCGATTTCTTATCCGTGAACACATCAAATTTAGTTGTCCGTTGATGCATTGTCATTTTTTGAGCTTAATCAATTAAGATTGAATCGCAGGAATGACGAAAATAGAGTCATATGCCACGGTTAAGTCAGTCATCATCTTGTACTGCATAAGACAGAGAGCCTCTTTTTGGTACACAAACCCCTGCTTGACTCTGATGCATGTTCGACACTAGGTCCACTGAATATTGACCTTTTTTCGTCCGAGAAGTAAAACAGATCAAAACAATTAACCCACCTTCACTACTTCAAAGCAACTAAAGTCTGACTTGGTATACGTAAAACCAAGATTGAGTAACGATGGATCTCTACCAAGTTTCGCTCATTCTCCATTTCTCCAACTGATCTCAGAACTCGAAAAACCAGTTTTAAATACAAACTGTGACATATTTAGCAAAAAGGTAAACAAACCACCTCTACAGAGATAAAGTCCTACGCTATGAACCTCCACACAGGCTTAAGCAATCGATTATTTTCCCAACAGATGGCGCATCGATGCACTTTTTGAGAATTTGCCAAAAACAAAATTGTATCATAGATCGATATAGACAGAGTTTTGATGGCTAAGTTATCTGCGCATGTTGCAAATATTGAAAACAACAACATTTAAGCGGATTCCATGGCAAAATACAATTTTGTGAAAAATTGTGCCTTCACCAAGGAAAACAGATGTTAAATACTTTCACACACACCTATAAGTTGGAGTAAGTGTGTATTGCACTTGCCTCTAGCAAGCCTCATATATGCATACATTTGTATTCTGTTTCTCTATCGCTCCTTCTAGTTTCTCCTTCTCTGTTTTGGAACAGAAAGTATCAGTTTCGTACTACTATCGTAACATTTCTGCTAGCTTTTACTCCGAAAGGCAACTCTGGTAGTAGAATTCTAGCACATTAGTGTGAATTATGCTTCCTTTGGAGGGAAATAATACTTCAACTCTATATTCGGACCGGTGAATGTATACATGTTATATATTACGTATATAAATGATTCCTCTCCCAATAAATGGCATCTCGATGGAGTTTCTGGAGTTTTGTACAGAAATTTTAGAGACGAATTGGTCATAGAAAAGAAGAATGGGTTTTGTTTACAAATAAAAACATAATTCGTCGATTATTATCGTTGTTGCTTCATGGAACTAAAAGTCTTTAAGCCCCAAGTCTGAACTGCATTCGTAGACATTAGAAACCTTCTCAGAAATTAAAACTGTCCTTCAAATCTCCTTTTCATCAGAGGATTTGTTTGGTTATTTTGTCGTCATATGTTTTGGAATAACAATGTTAGAATAGGATCCCTTTCTTCATCGTACTAAGTGACACACATTCCCATTCTTTCATCAGATAAGAAAAGAGATCTGGAGAAACAACCTTCCTTCACTACTACAAAGAAACAGTATATGCATTTATAACCAAGGTTCATTAATGCTGTATCTCTCCCAAGTTTCGCTCTTTCCCTATTTCTCCAGCCTCGCTCTGGAGTCGTCAAACCAGTATTCGGTTGTCTGGGTCTCTGAGACAAAAATCAAAATAGGTAAACAATAAACCACTACAGATACAGAAGTTTACTCTGTGCACCCCAACACCGACTTAAGTCAGGGATTTTTCCTCCAACAGATGGCGTGTCGATGCACTTTTTGAGATTTCGTCAGGAATAAATATTTTGTTGTAGATGGCTGAAATCGTGGGTGTCATGTCAGAAGTAAAGCAGTTAGTCTACGCACATCAAAGCAACACTAGTATGGCAGCAAATGTTGATTATTCTAGCAACATCTACTAGATCTACTTACGTCATACGCACATAGTACTTATCAACTCTCTTTCTCTTCAGAATATTTATATTCTGAGAAAGCCGTTATTAGTACTTTCACTCAACTAAGCCTGCAAACAAGTGTGTGTTGCACTATGGACTAGACGTCCATCAATCTCTCACACATTCGAAGCCGTACTCCATTTATTTAAACACCGACTTGAGTCACTGATGTGTAGTAAGTCTATAATGTCTCTCCTCCAATTTTCTCTTCTAGTCTTTGTAAGAGAACGCATCAGATTCCTAGTAAGAGTGTAGCATTTCTATTAACGTTGTCAAGTCTAGTAGCAGGGTTCTAGCTCCTTAGTGCGTATTCTACTTCCTTTGGAGTGAAATTTATGGTGCAAATAGTGTCGCAAGTTCTGGACTCCCACCAAGCAAAAAAATGATGAACAAGTTGAGTATAATAATACCAACAAAATATAAATTCAAGAGGCGGCATAGCTCTATTAGATTCATATATGTAACTAAGTCTGTATAACGCTTGTCATTCTAATCATTTATCCAGATAATTCGAATCCCAACCAGCTGGTGTGATAACAAGGAGCACAGCATCTCCTCGAGATCCAAATCATGTGATGTCATAGCCATTTATTAAGTATGGAAGCTAGACAGGCTTTTTCATTTCAAAATCTTAGGCTAAAGAATGACTTAGAAATGTTCAAGCCCTGATTAGTAGAACATCCACGTTCCATCTAACTTGGAAAGGTTTGAAATTCTTAGCAGGTTATCAGGTAGAAAACACTCAGTTCAGAGTGTGTCTGACTAAAATCTGATGATTATTTCACCTCATCAAACCTTAGTATAAGTTAGGCTCCATGTTAGGTTTCAAGACAAAATTAATTCTCAAAACAGTTCCACTCTGATTAAGCCTCTATCATACAACTACAAATGTGCACTCTAACACAGTGAAATACAATTTTTGGTTTTACTAAGTTTACAGACTCTGCTAAGCCAAGCTTCTCTCAAGTCTCTGGCTTACACAGACAAAACCCAAGTATCACCACAATGAAAAAGGAATTGAATTTCACATGAAGTAGGGGAAATGCGAATACGAAAACTGGTTTGACTGGTTTCTGAAGTAAGACTTGGCAGAGAACATCCCTCACTTCTCAGACTCTCCTTCGTACATTTCTTTTTTCCTTCTTTATTTTACACAAGTCTCTCTCTCTCTCTTTCGGTTTCAATTCACCTAATGTAACAAAACCTATATACATGAGCTAAACTTCTGTTAGTAATTCATGGTGTGGGTATAGTATCTTGATATCAGATATTCCTATCTGTTTAGTGTTTTTGTATAAAAACTTTAGTACTCTATTGGGAAATGTCTAGCACATTCTATTGAGTCGCTATTAAGACCATTCTTTCGGAATATTATTTGGGAACGTCACAATCACGCTACTCGTAGATGGAGTCCCGATGTAATCTTGCAGTTCACCCAGCAAAAATTAGATGATTGGTTTGGGTATCAGTTTTGATTTTTTCTTAAAGGAATTGAGGGACTCGTTGCAGGAAATGTTTTTCATAATTAAGTCATGAATTCGACGGTGCTTAGGCCATTGGAACTATTAAGGCTGATGGATCAGTAGATAATGTAATTTCTTCAGCAAGAAACAAACACTTAAGGAGCAAAATAGTTAAGTAAAACAGAAGTCGTGTCGACTTAAGTTCCTTTCTTTGATGACAAAGAAATGTCCATCAGAAGTCATCCAATAGAGTTTAGTGAGATTATATTTGCTTAGAGAGTTCAGGTTTAACAAAGTTGGTTCGACTTACTTTTAATTTGGGACAATAAAAAAAAATGTTAAATTTGTAACGTATACGCCCGGGTGGACGGACATTTTTTTCTTAAGATTTCACCAAATAGAGCTCACGGCAATGCACACTGTACGGAGTGACGTGTAAATCGTATCATGGTTTTAGCTAAACCCTTTCAACGTATTTATTTTGATATTTCAAATGCAAAGCATCTAGTGCGATAACAAGGAGCTTGATGTGATGTCAATGCGCTGTCACTCCTTTGCCTTTGAGTGTTTCACCTCTGACATATCTACTTATTAGGCTCTCAAACGAACTGAGCTAACCTTACCTCAAAGACTTACCCTAAAAGATAACTACTTAGGAAAGATTCAAGTTTTGGTATTAACTCTAAGTGTCTGGGACAGAATATTGACCAACTTTAAGTAGCTTACATAAATTAGATTTATTCTGACCAAAATCCAACGAGTACAGGTATACAAGTACTCCATCAGACTTAGGTAAGTAAGGCTTCATGGAAGATTTCAAGAAAATATAATTCTCGAAACAATTTCGCTCTAACCAAGCCTACATCATACACTCAGTTACACATACACAGATGTGTGCTCTGACACAGTGAAATACGATTTCTGATTTTGCCAAGTTTGCATTTTTTATTAATTCAAGCTTCTCTCAAGTCCCTGGTTCCAGTCCACTTTACGCACACAAAGCCCACATCTTACCACGAAGAAAGAAAAAATCATTTCTACTCGAAGTGCGAGCACGAAAACTGGTTTGACAGGTTTCCGAAGTCAGACTTGGCAGAGTGTATCTCACCAGTCTTACTCTCTTTAGGAGATTTCTTTCTTTCCTTTTTGCATCCAAGACGAACTGATTTCGAGACTTGCTTTATCTGGTGAAAAGCAGACTGCAGTGAGTGAGGCATTTCTTTTCTCAAGTCTCTCTCTCTCATGAATGTTTTGGTTTTGTAAGCATGTGTAGGACCAAAGTCAGTGATTTGTCGTGAGAGTATGTATAATTTTGATATCAATTCCGTATTGTTCTCGGTCTATCCTTCTAGTTGTTCTTAATTAGGGTTTTTTTCAGTGTTCAGTGTTTAGTTTAAGAGTGTTTTTCATAAATGGCAGTTCTAGTAGTGAAATTCTAGCACCGCAATGTTATTAAAAACTTAGTTTAAAAGTAGTGAAAATGTGTAAGTTTCACCAGCCTTTACATCAAGGAGCAATACGAAGCGGAAAGTTGCCAGAAATTCGAGAAGAAGATGATAAATATACCCGCCTGACAAAAAGTGAGTACACATGTACCTACGAATAATTATGTAGATACATACTTTTATCTGTGAAAGCTTAAGATTTTTTTGAGGATTGGTGGAAGTCTTTTGCGGAATGGGTTCGTTCCATCGCACTGCACAACCAGCAATGTTGCAGAGAGGAACGTATCTTACTTACCTTCTTGCTTACTTACCTGTATTGTATTGTTATATTGTTTTATTCTACTTAAGTTTATTAAGTTAAGGTTTGATGGGGTAAGGGAGATAAGTACCTGATAGTAGACGAAATGAATGTAGTAGTTGTATCTACATATGTTAGTTTAAGGATTTTTTAAATTTATACCGTTGAGTCGGTAGCCTTGGCATTGTAAATTTGACAACATTCAGATGATTCTTATATTGGGAAGCCACAATCGGCAATAGTGGGATGATGTCACAACATACTGGAACACAGGGCGTAAGGGAGATGCAGACAGATGAAGTTCATATTTAGGGATAGTGGGCAGTGTGGAACGGAATTGATAACAATTACTGTCGATAGATACCGAGATCTTGATGCATAGAAGAGGTATCTATATTTTCGTTTATGAGCGGTTAATAAGGGATATACAGATGTAGGGATTGCCAGTTTCGTGATGGGGTCACAAACTGTTTCAATCGATCATCTCATAGAATCGACATGCATCTCATGCACATCGACATCGGGCTCTGTTAAGTTACGAAGGGCAAGAGGAATAAACATTCGACAGTTTTAATTCGATTACTATGGGTGTGGCTGTAAGGTGAACATTTTTTGTTTGAGTTTTTATATCGGAGAAGTGGTTAAAGGATTCATTCAATATTGTAACAGAAAAAGTCATGATTAGGAGTGGCCGTCAAAAAGACATTTAAATGTCAACTTCTTTGATGATGACTTTAGTGGATCGAGTCAAGAGTATTGTTGGCTGCTAAGACCTGGATTTGGGTGGAAATGAGAAAATATGTGGATGGTGTTCTAAATTTTTTTTTACGATTTTATTGAGAGAACTACATTTGGCGTTCTTTGGTCAAACAGGGTGCTGCATTCCCGGTTGCTTTGACGTGGGTTCTATTGACTGATATTCGGACAACACGTGACCGGTTTTAAAAAAAAATTTACTGTAAGAAATGGAACTGGTGGGAATGTGGAGGAGACTCTAAATATTTGCTACATACCAATGGAATGATAGGGATCTCTGAGAGGTGGTCAAACTGTTTCAAGGGGATCTCTGGTTTTTCGCTGAAAACTCCTGCAAAGAAAGGATATGGCCTAATACTTCGTATGGACAAATTATAGCACTTATAATTCTCCACAAATCCTTCTAGGTAATTTTTTTTCACTTTCGTGTAAAAATATTGAAAAAAATTACTTTTTTTAAATAGTGGGCGTGTTTGTGGGCGGATTTTGAAATATTTTTAAAGAACGCTGCTTTAACCTTGCAGAAGTTCATGTACCGAATTTCAATGATATATCTTTATTAATAGTCTGTTAAAATGAGATTTTTGCCTATATCCTTAAAATCAAGGACACCAAAGAATACTTGGGATATGTGTCTTATGTATTTTTGAGTTCTCTACAACTTTGTCCTTGACAATTTTTCTCTACTTCAAACCGTTTTGGAGAAAAAGCTGAATGTTCTAAAAACCAGGACCTTCTTCACATAAAGGCTCCTGGAGTCGCCTACCTCCAATTTTCATCTAAAATTCCGTCACATTCCAACTTACAAATACCAGGAGCATTGAAATATATACATAAATCTCCTTAAACACTCGAATTTAGGTGAAAAATCAAGAAAAATCCACGAAATTACAAATTTTTCACGTGTGACACGAATTCGCAGAAAAAGTCTTCTGAATTTCTTATTCATTTTTCTGCACTTTTTGGCTCTGCGAGTGTCAACTTGTGAATTTTCTTCAAAAACACTTAATTCTTGAAAAATATGGATGAAATATGATTTCAATATTTAGATTTAGTTCTTTTATGAATGAATCCTTCTGAATTCAAGGGTAATTTGCCTTAAAATCGATAAAATCAATGAAAATCCTTGCTGACCGACATGACGTCATAAAATGCTCATTTTTGGACAGATTTTGGGAAAAATGGTCTCAAAATCGATAAAAAAAAACTCAAGAATCTAATAATTATAGTTTAGGATGGGTTAAGGTTAGGGGGCTCTGTCCTATGATACAAAAATACTTAAACCAGAGAAGGCCCTTTGTGATATCGTAAATCTTTCTATAGTACTTTGGTCCGCAAGGGACTAATCAAACCAACTGGAGTTACTCATGACTCGAAGGATACTCATGACACTAACTCCTAAAGCTAATTGAAAAAAGAAGTACCTAAATGGAGCAGGCAGGGTCAGGCTTCTGCGTTCCACCAACTGCTACAAAAATCGTTTGAAAACTTAATCTCAACCTGTAAGCCTGTTGTGTTGGCCCAGCAGAACGAGATGCCTTTGCAATAACCCTTCTGATCTAGGTACGCCCAAATCTGTCTTAATGTATGATCCGTGGAGTCATTTTCCCTTTTCTGATTCGCCCTGTTGAGTGCGCCGATTCTGATTGTGCCATTTAGCCATAATCCTTGGAATCATACCACGCCTAACGAGCTCTTTCGATATGTCTGCCTGAGTAGAGTTAATCCAAATTCCTGTTTAGCTTACGTAATGCAAATGGAGCCACAATCACTTCAAAAATTACTGCTCTAACCCCCACTGTGTACCACCCTGTTGCATATCAGCCCGATTCGCGCAGCCATCGCACATCTGTTGGCATCACTAAATTGGTAGATAGTCCCAGACCGTGTTGTGTACCCAGCCATTTAATCTTCTCTCATTAAACCTAGACATGCAAATGAACAAAGAACAAATACCATCAGCAGGGAAAGGACGAAAATGAAAAAAAAAAACCAAACTGTAAGCGTTTCCAATTAGCCTTTTGCCGCCATCATTACGAGCACATATTAATGCACACTGCACTTGACTTCCAGCCACCGCTAACCCGGAATCATCAGCGCATATGGGGGGAGGCTCTTTAATTTTTCAAATTTAACGAGCCCGCGTTATGCAAAAACCAGCAGAAGCAGCAGTAAGTAAACATCCTCGGAGCCTGACCTTTTACCCGTGTAGTGGCAGTTCGCTCGTTCGCTCACTCACTCATCATCATCGTCATCATCGTCATCCAGTCAGCCACATCCCGGATGAAAGCCACAAACGTTGTTATGCAAACTAAAAGTGCTTATGGCTACTAGTTAAGAGGGCTTAGACAAGGGGTCGTGGAGAAAAATATGCAATTAAATTCACCAGCAGCCAGGTACTTACCAAAGGATTACACTTAGGTGAGCTATTTTCCTCTTTAAACACACACATTTTTTTTTCTTTTGTTTCTATCTCTCTCTCTCTCTCGCTCTGTTTCTGTTTTAATTTTGATATTGTCTGGTAAAAGTTAATCGCTTCGCTCCTTTTCACAGGTAGACAGCTCCAAAGTTGTTTACTTATTTTTTTCCTGTCCGCGCTCTACACAGACAAACTGTTGTAAAAGTTTTTATTTTTTTTTGTTTTTTGCAAATTTTTGTTGAAATTATTCACAAAGTTGTTAATCACAATTGAAACGACGCCAAGAGAAAAACTTGTCTTTTATCCTTGTCAACTAATCTCCGCAGGTTTCTCCTGCTTTGCTCCTACTACTCCTGCTCCTGTAGCTCCTGTGTGTGGAGCAACCCTTCTACGGCTGGAAAATGACAAATAAATCAAAAAAAAAAAAAACAAAAAAACAAAAAAGGCAGAAGCAGAAGAAGAAGAAGAAGAAGGAGTAAAGCCGAACTTTTTGGATGTCGAAATAGAAAATTACCCACAAAAATGTCACAGGATACAAATGGAAGCAATTTGAATGGAACGCCAACGGAAGAGAAGTTCGGCTTGACATGTTTTCCCTTTGGTGTCAACGGGCTATGCCAGCCCCGTCCCCCATTACTTGATTTTCTGTTTTTTTTTTTGGAAAAGTGATTTATTTAGTTCTCCACTCACCTATAAAGAACGTGGTTTTGGAAAATTTATTCTTTTTCCTTTCGAGTGGACAGATGAGGGGACGGACGGATGGACGGCTCTCTCACTGGGGAAATGCCAGTCAATTGGTGCTGTCCCTTGTTTGTAGCAATTTTTTGGTCGTTTTCTGTGTCGTGTTAATCTGGTAGGACCCTGGTTGGTTAATCCCAAGTCAGAAATCATTGTTTGAAATTAAATTCGTTTGTGTTGCAATTTGGGGGCGATGTCAGGAACTGATGGATTTCCACTGGGTGAGTTATGATTTTTCGGCTGGGAAATGACAAGTTTGTTTCCTAAACGGATGGTGGGGTCTTATTCGATGAGAGAGAGCTTAAATAAAGGACAAATGGGGTTATATTTTTGCATTTGGGGACCAAATCAAGTCCAGTCTTTTGGACATAGCTCAGGTGTTGTAAAAAATCATTTACATAGATATGGTTAAGGTGACGTGGTGTATGAAGTCTTTGGTACTCATACTACTATTTTGAGAACCTCTACTATCTTTAAGCCAACCTTCCGTTGTTGGCCTGCGTTGACGACTATAAGTATTGCTTCTGAGTGGATATTGGATGAAATTAGACTCTCTGCAGAAGAAGTATTCCCAAGTGTTCATGGACGAGTTATTATAAATGCCAAGTTGTGCCTGACCAAAGCTAGATGTATGACCAAAAGTTCGATATTAGTGGATCAAAGATCAACCATTCAAAGCATAGTTCACGCTTTTTTGTGTACAAAGATATACGAATGAAACTAACGTTAGTGTGGCTCCTAATAGCCTCTATTTGCGCACCTGACTTCGCCACCAGTGCCTGCGTTGGTCCTCTGCATTGAGAAAAACTATGGTCCTTCTCTCTCCATATATCATGGTCATATCAAACGATAACTTTGCTAGGTTTGTCTTTGAATCTCCCACCCAAAACTGATTAACGCCAATGTCGAAGGATATCTTGGTTTACCTTTAGTAGAGGTCATCATCTCATAGAGTAGGACAGTCTATCCTAGTTTATTCCATTGTAGTCTTTATGACAAAAATAGGCTGATAAGGAGTACAACTAGAAAGATTATGTTAAAGCGTCTTACGATGTCAGACACTTGAAAAAGTCGAAGGAAATAATAACCACTACTCCTTGTCATCCATTTCTCTGCACATATAGAAGAGAGCTCCCAACTTCATGGTAATTCCAAAAGAAAGAGGTACGAATGGTATGTATATATGTATATCGAAGATTTGGTATGGTTTGAACTTAGCCAATCTCATTTGGAGCTGCAATGGTGACTTCTTTGTACAGTCCAACCAGGAACTCTCAATAGCAATCTTCTTGAATATAGAAAAGACTTGTGCCTGATACAAGTATCAGTCTTTCCTTAGTAAAGACACAACACCCTAAAGGACTTTCTCTATTTTAGATTCATATAGGAATCTGAGAATGATATCTGGTATCTGTTCAGATATTGGATTCCCTTCCGGACTAATATCCCAATAGATTTCAGCATATGTTCCGGACTAGTGCTACAAAAGTCTCCTCCGGTATTCATTGAGTTTAAACGCCCTATTAGTTTTGTTGATGTTTTTGTGTGTCATACTTTTAATAAGCTTGGCTTAGACCGTAAAGATTATTAAAATTCTTGTCTTGTTGTCTCCACAGAATTATTCAGGATCTAAAATGGGATCTTACCATGAAGTAAATACTCATCACACTGAAATTCGAGGAGAATACTCTCTCAAAGTCGAGGACAGTAGATGAACTGTGAGTGCAGTATAAAAGTATTGCCTAGAAGCCCCAATGTCGAAGTGCCATAGACCCTTGTACATACTTGGCATGTCATATGAGTATAGAGTATCTCTGGATTCCTACGTATTTTAGTGAAGAGAACTAGATCTGTTTTAGTCGGATCAGTTCTCAGTCTGCAGCTATCTGTCCCATTAACCAGTTTTACCAGAATTGTTTCCAAGAGAACCCTCTGTCTGATATATTAATGCTACCTGCATAAGCTAATTTTTTGAATTTTTCATTTTCTTAGATGAAGAGTAATTCGTTTAAAAAGCCACAGTACAGGATACAACACCCCCTACATATCGTGTGCCATGTTGAAGTGATATTCTGCATTTGGATTGGCCAAATTCTGGATAGATTGCCCAGTTGAATAGCAATGGGTTGATCCAATAACTTATCCCAGCATTGACCTAATGTTGTGAATTCTTCTTTGGCTAGCACATGCACATTGGCTTACTAGGCCTTTCCTCAATTCTGATCAACCGTCATATGCTGACGAAATGGGCCCAGTATCATAGTGGACTGTGTAACTCGCACAGATTTTCGAGATGTAACACTGTGAAGTCTGAGCTCATTCTACGATGGAAGTTTATTGATATTGCTCGCATCACCAGCGATCTATCAGCCGACTCTATCATCTATCAAATCAGTGTCCATATCCTCTGAATCAGAAGAGGTGTCTTTGGTATCCTGTCTCTTTGAGAAGCAAAGAAGCTCCAATCTAAGTGGGTGATTCTCATCTTACTCATGGATTTTAATTCGGTTGGCCTTTAGAGAAGTTTTTAGACTCCAGGTTCAATACGCGTCCTTCACTATCTTCAACTTGACTACTTTCCAATTACCAGCTGGAATTTCAGGATTCACCTTGATTCCCAATAGATAAGAAGACGTTTCGCCAAAAATAAATCCTCCGTTCATTCTGTTAAATTTTCTAAAATCAAAGAAACACAAATTTTCAAACTTCAAACTTTTTTTTTTTTCGCAACTCCCAAGTGTTTTCCACACATGTATGCATACTCATAGCCAAAGCTAAATGTGAGAATCCCTTCAGCATCCTCATCTATTCTCTACACTTATGTATATGTACGATCCCAAGCTCCTGCTTAGGTATTTTACTAAATTGACAGCAATTTGGTTGGGTACTCCCAAAGGACGAGATGAAGTATATTCCCGAACTTGATACAGCTATCCAACGGTGAAAGAAATAGGGTTGATTATGAAGAAATGTTGTCTTGAAGACATCGCCCTCGTCGTCGTGTCGGTCGTCATCACCGTAGTCGACGACAGCACAACCCCATAAGTGAGTGTGTAATAAAGACGATCCTGTATACATGGCCAAAATTGAAGGGTAAATTTCAAAATTAGGTAGTATACATATGCTGTAGCTCTGACAACGTCAGCGACGACGACAACTCGTACAAGTGCCCCCACACACACAAAGGGTGAATGTGCCTTTATAAATTTCTAAAGGCCAAGAAAGAACGACAAAGTGAACAGTGAAAACGAAAACGAAAAAAGAAGAGGAATAAGGAACCAGGAAACTGTATATGACTTGAGGGTACTGCAATTATGTTCTTCAACATCACATTACCCGTCTATTGTGGTAATAAAGTCATTAAAAAATTGTTTTGGAGCCAAGTGTTTCCCCGGGCGGGTGATTGGGCGGTAGGGTGCGCACGCCGCACAAGGATACGAGTATGTGGCATTTATTAAGTTTTGAGGTTTGGTGTGAACGTATAGGTACATGAAAATGCATTTCCTAATTAACTTCAACCGCATTGTTTCGCCGATCAACTGTCACATAAATACTGTATCTAACTACTTCCTGAGTGATTTGTCGATGTAGATTTTCCAATGAAAAATGTAATTTCCGTTTCGACACTGACTGGCACGGTGGCGTGGTAGCGCGGTAGCGCGGAATAGATGTCATCTCTGGTGCTGGTGAATGAATAACCACCAAACTGATGGTTTTAAGCCCCCACATTCAGTAGCACCACCAATTTACATAGTTTCCTGTGCTAATTTCACTGGATCCCTGCTCCACTAATATTGGTTTCAAATTAATTTGCAAAACGTGATTTAAATTCTCAATTAAATGCGAGTAGTTATTTGGTGGTTTGTAACCTCGAAATTTGCACAAAGTGAAACTATGTTACTCGGTATCGTTGGAATGGAATCGAATTTTGTTACATTTTTCCTTTGTTTTTTTTTGAACCCCCTCCCCGGGGTGGAGTTTTAATATTCATTTGAAAAAGAGAGGGGGGTAGTGGTGGTTTTTGGGAATTTGGATTCCTAATGAATTGACTGATAATAGATGGGTTTTTGATATTGGGATACACAATTGCAAGTCATTTAGGGATTGCAAATTATTTC
Source organism: Xylota segnis (assembly GCA_963583995.1). Classification (NCBI taxonomy): domain Eukaryota; kingdom Metazoa; phylum Arthropoda; class Insecta; order Diptera; family Syrphidae; genus Xylota; species Xylota segnis. The sequence continues at coordinate 8,436,289 of OY757238.1, forward strand.
AAGAATTCCTTTGTGAATCCAATTCGATAGTTTGTTATGCTATTGCTCAGGTTCCCTTAGATTCCCTGTTGGGTAGCGAAGCTCGATGATTTCATTGTAGAGGGGTGGCATATGTAGGTTGTATCGCTGGAGAGCCCCTGTGGCGGAGTAATCCCCAAAAACAGACAATATCCTGATTGTGGCTTTGATATTATCCGAAATTGTCAGCTCTGACAGCTCGCCAAGGCCTCCGGTACTCGCTGAGGGCCATTTTCCTAGACTCGGGCATTTGCATTGAAAGGGAGATATGCCGTCTTCTGCGTCTGTTTAGCCACATGCTCTGCAGAATTTGTCTGCGTTTAGTCGTCTTCGATGTGCTTAAGAAACACAATTTGTCTGGTTTTCGTCTCGTCAAGCTCTGTTCAGAATTCTCTAACAAGATGAGAGTGTGCTCTATTTGGTATTCTCAAGCTTGTTCTACGGTAGATTTAAAAGGGATCATGACTCGAAACCCCTTCCGTCAGCATAGTATACCGGTGTGTCTTGGAACCCAAAGGAGCGTAACGTTGTGGTTTGCTGTGAGTGGTGTGAGTTCGTCCCGGTATAGTTTTTCCAACTTGGATTTGTCGACTTAGGGTGAGATGAGCTTTACGGCGGCTTAACTGCCGATCTTTTTGGAATACATTTTCTTGACTGATTCTCAGGATACTTCTGCAATTGCAGGTTGTATATATGGCATGTATGGTATGTATATATGGCTTGCTGTTTCATCAGATCGATGTTTGGTATGGACGTGTTGCTCGGGACATATGTACCTGTCTGTAGTATTCAGTTTGGAAAATCTTTTATGCTACGATGTGAAGATTTACCACAGGAAATTACTTGAATTAGGTATGCTGACGTAGGGCTTACTGCAGTGTTAGATGTGAGGACATCAGACCATCGAAAATGTGTTAGGAAGAGGAGTTCGAGGGTCTCAGAGCATGATTCAGTCTGAGATTCGTCTGGTTTTTTGATAACTCCTAAGAGTGTGGGTACCTTTAAAAGGAGTCTAGCTGTGTGTTTAGTGGATTCTGATTGGCGCGAGGTTTTTCTTGCCCCTAACAATAGAACAGGACCTCAAAACGACTGACTGCAGAGTTGAGGTAAGTGTTTTCACATCACGTTTGTGAGAAGTCTCCTGCGAAGTCCTCCAACCACCTTTTTTGGGTTTTGGTATATGGGCTTTGAAGTTGTGGGTGGTAGTGGTGAGTAATAGAAGAATGGTGTGCTGAATATTATAGTTAGAGAAGATAAGGGCTTCTTGGTTAAGTAAGGTTCACGTATATATGAAGCCATGGTGCTCTGGTAAAAGGTGGGAGTTGATCGATTCCTAGGGCATTTTGTGAGAAGAGTTGTGACTCATGGGAATATAGGCGTGACTTACAACGTGTTGTACTTTGAAAGGACAAATTCTAGTTTTTGGGGAAAATGATCACAACAAGTAGGCATAGCCTAATACTTTGTATGAAAGAATTGTAGGTATTGCCAATCTCTACACATTTTGTTAAGAAAAAAAAATTCACTTTCAAATAAAAATATTGAAAAAAATGATTTTTTTAGAATAGTGGGCGTGTTTGTGGGCGGATTTTGAAATATTTTTAGAGAACATTGCTCTAACCTTGCAGAAGTCTACATACCGAATTTCGACGATATATCTTTATTAATAGTCTGTTAAAATGAGATTTTTGCCTATATCCTTAAAATCAAGGACATGAAAGGATATTTGATATATGTTTCTTTTGTATTTTTCAGTTCTCTACAACTTTGTCCTTGACAATTTTTCTCTATCTCAAACCGTTTTAGAGAAAAAGCTGAATGTTTCAAAAACCAGGACCTTCTTCACATAAATTCTTCTGGAGTCGCCTACCTCAACTTTTTTTCAAAAATTCCTTCACATTCCAACTCACAAATATCAGGAGCATCGACGTATGTACATAAATCCCCTTAAACACTCGAGTTTAGGTAAAAAATCAAGCAAAATCCACGAAATTACAGATTTTCCAAGTGTGACACGGATTCGCAGAAAAAGTCTTCTGAATTTCTTATTTATTTTTCTGCATTTTTTGGCTCTGCGCGTGTCAACTTGTGAATATTCTTCAAAAACACTTATTTCTTTGAAAATATGGATGAAATATGACTAAAATGTTTAGATATAGTTGTTTTATTTATAAATCTGTTGAGTTTGACTGATTTTCTGGCCTAAAGTCGTATAAATCACTGAAAATGGGTGAATGGCGTAAATAGTGTTTCAGTAAGAGTGTCTGATTTATTTTTTTTAAATAAAACAATTCTTCTTTAAGGTATCAAGAAATTTTTTATTTCAGGCTAAAGAGCGAATAATGGCATTAGTTGTGGATGTCAGTTTTTTCCAATGTCCTCAAAGGAAACACGTGTAAGAGTGATTGTCAAAGACCCATATTTAGAGGAGATTTCCCCCTAAATTGGGGGATAATCCGACAATTTTGAGTTCAATGGTAGTCCTTAGGTCATTTAAAGTTCCACAAAGTCTAGAGGAGACCAATTATATGAGTAAAGTGACCATTGAGTGATCCATATCTGGAGATAATCCAATCATCGTTCTTTGACTTTAACAACTCCAGTGTCGATCTAGCTACGTGGCATGTTAAGACATCTTGTGGAAGTCATTTATATCCTGAATCACTCTGATCCTCATTTTTTTCTCAAGACCATCTATCCCATAAGGTACTCTATTGACAGTGTTGCCAGGATCATTGAGATTGTAGTCGGAAACCCGCATGTTATAGCTATTCGTGAATGACTGCATAAGAGTGCCAAGTTTCCGTAGCTATACCGCCAGAAATGGGCTTCATTCCTGAGCAGGATTTTACTATGAAAACGAGAGACATAACGAGAGAGAGCATAATTTGCAAAGGTTGTTGAAACATGTACTTTTCCATGATTAAATCAAAACGAGTTGAAGCATCAAACGAATCGCTGCCAACTTCAGGAATATGCGAAGAAAAACTAAGGCGTTCCAATTAAAAATTCTTTGAATCTCCATTATCCCATCTCCTGAACAGGAGAAGATGTGTCACTTCAGTAATTCGGGTATTTTGCGCCCCTGTATCAGTTTTTTTTTTTTTAAGTTCAACCCTAAGAAATTCGTATTAACAAAGTGTTTCCTTGATGTTAAGTTTCCATTGCAAGTGGATCTTCAAATATCAATTTCTTTTTACAGTCATTTACCCATTTATCCCGTTCCTCCTTGCACTCATTATTCTCATTCAAAATGCATTCCGAGCCATTAGGGTAAATTGCTGACAATTATTACACCGGAAAGTGAATAATTTCTGAACCATCTGTCAGCGTTTCTACAATCAATTGTTATGGCTGCAATGCCTCGTTAGAAATAACAATCCCACTACGAGTACATTTATAACAAAAAAGAAATCGATATCACTCTGTGCAAAGTGGCAACACCGATAACACAATTTATTCTAACCAACCAATGCCATTAATTATTCAAAGTCAATTCGTTTTGACAGGGAAATGTTTTTGCAATATTAGTTTTTGTTTTATTGTTGCTTTCTGCGTCTTTAATTTAGTGATTTATTTTAAATTGTCCATAAAAGTGGATGAATTGGCTTTAGTCTAGTGGTCGTTTCCGGTTCCGTTCAAGTAGTACTCACTCGATGGTGTTCGTAATAAAATCCATGTCCAGCTCTCTAATTACACATATATTGATAGACGATGGACAATGCGTATCAATAATTAGAACCACAAACACGTTTTTCCACTTATGGATGACAGACAACACTACAGTCGAACAGGAGGATACTATGCTCATTAGGGAACCACAAAATGGTTTCGTTGTTATTATCGGATGAATCCGTGTTAGTTAATGAAGGACTTTTCGCTGATCTAATTATAATTGCGAAACAATCTGGTTGTTAATACAATTGTGATTAGTGTCCTTGAATTAAGTGGTTTCCTGTTTTATTTTTTTTTTTGTTTCTATCAATAAATCCATTCACATTACCAATACCATTAATGCGATAAACCTCGCCCATTTATAACATTTATGGTCGTAACAAAAATTATATCCTTTCTGCGTTCGACCACACACAACAACAATGTGATGCAATCACGGAAGTATGTATTAAAACAAAAAGAAATGTAAAGGAAATTAAATTTTTTAATTAATCGAATAAAAGGAGGAAAACAAAACAAAAACCAGCAAAGTAAAAGGATAATACACATCCACATACATTTTGTAATGATGCTTTGCACGAAAACCGAAAATAAACGTGAAACACACAGCAGCGGAATGTCCTTCGGGTGATAATATACAATGTTTTCAACGTGCCACATGCCACTCCCAAAACAGCGAGAGCGGGGCAGAGCGCGAGAGTGTTAAAATCTTAATCGAAGGATATTCAACATCACCGGAATAATAATTGCATTGCAATCAGGAGGAATGGGAGGACGATATGCGATATCCTTAAAATTTTATTATTATTGAAATATGAGGAATTTTATGGTGGCAAGTGAGTATATGGCGATTTGGCACGAGATCGTTAATAATACGACAGATATATAACTTTAATGGCAGTGATTTTTTGTTTTTTTGCTTTAAAAGTGGATGACGACCTTCGTGTTGAGGAATTGGGAAGGATTTCTCCTTTTTAATGTTATTTATGGGGTATTGATAATATAAAGTAAACACGTGAAGAAAAGGCAGGAAATGGTTGAAGTAACATATGAGCTCATGTAAGACACGGTATTTCTTTATCTGTAGGGTTATACAGGATCATCCAATAAGAGGTGGCATTTGAAGTCAATAGAAAAACGCAGGATTTGTATGAAAACTGGATATATTTTTATTTCAAAGTAGAAGCTCTAAGGTTAGTAAAAAATGGAATATGTGTCAAATATTTGCCTCAGCTAGATATATAAATATTGATAGTCGTAGATAGTCATTCTTTCGATAACAATCGCACAATTCCGGGAATATATTGCGAACAACAGTTCTGATATTTTCACGTAGGCTTCGTGTTTAAGAAAGGCCTTAAGGAACAAGTCAAATGGCATTAAATCACACGATTTCGGCGGCCAATTGAAGTCTCCATTTCGAGAAATCATACGTTCAGGATATTTGTCATGCAATAGTGCCATTTCATCAGCCAAGTCGCTAAATCTATGTCCAGAGGATCAATTTCAGGCATGTTAGCCAAGATTTATATCCAAAAAGTGATAGGGAGCCTTCACAATGAGAAATACACCAACACTTTCATTACAACAGTGTCCAGATGACAGTTCCTGAATACCTTGCATTTGGACCTGATTGTCCATAGTCGCCAATAGTTATGCAGCTTCGGGTACGACCAGGATTTCTGCCTTGATCACACTGCATGTATCTGGAAGTCTCAAGGCTACATATAGGCCTATACATCTCGAGTATATGTATACCTGAGGGTATGAGATCTCTAATTTTGGAATCATCCGTGTATAGGGTACATTAGTTTGCATGGTTTGTCAAGTTTTAAAAGATACTCGTACGCATCAAGTGCAGACGTGAGCAGTGTGGCCATGCAGGCTGTTGTTTGTACCAAGGCAAGAGCACAATATAGAACGATTGTTCTAAGTATCATGAGGAAGACCCAATTTATCATTTCTGGTTTCAGGACCCACTTTTAGTTCTCCATCTTCTTGTTAATAAAGAAACAACTGCGAACCTTATGGACTCTTTCTTGAACGTTTAGTTTCCAATTTATATCTAATGCTGTACCAAGACATCTTGCTCAATCCGAAAGGAAAAGTACCACTCTAAGAAGCTTGGGCAGTTTGAAGGGTGGTTTCTTGTGACCCCACGTTGGGCGCCAGTTAAATAAAACAATGTCTGTATTGGACTATGTCCTAGTGTTTTGTTTTTTTGGCTGACTTGAAGTCTACACAGTTCAACACATCTGGTCAGGGCTGACTTCATAGTTGACCATGAGTTTCTTAAGAAGAGATGACACCTTGGTTGGTGTAGACGGGCCCTCGAAGAAGGTCCGTAGCACTACCGATGTGGTGGGTGGATCACCCTCTTACTCTGGGAACCATCTGGTCCTTTGTATGAAAGAGCTAATCTTACTCGTGCAGGCGGTGCTGAGATCGCTAACATCATTGAATCGGTATTCACTTAGTGTATTCTTCCTGATGTTGGCAAGCATAGGATGTGACTAATGTTCTCCTCTTCCTCTTTGTCATATAACTTCTGCAGAAGTCGTAGGGTGTTAACTATCTAAGAGAGAGTTCCTGTCTTATATTCTAGGAGTCCTATGGACCTGTTTCTGTTTAGGATCGCAAAGGGTAGCCTAGCTGTGTTACATTGGTCAAGCCCCTTCCTGATGAGTAATTCTATTAACAGATTTCTTTTAGGAGGATTTTCTTAAATGGGACTCCATTAACAAGCTTTTTCAATTAACCCGATTCTTAGCTAACTGCCTCTAGTTGCATACTCCAAGTCGATTTTACGTCATTTTCAACTTGTGCGCTCCATCTAAGGTGGGGTCTTCCTCTTCTGCGTTCTATCTCCAGGTTGGATTCGAAGACCCTAGGATCTAGAGTCAATAGTACAGAGTCTCTGTCTTCGAGGGCCCATTTGATAGCCTTCCCGTTAAATTACTTATGATGAGGGTCCTTTTCTAGTTTGTCTACATCTTCATGTAGAGCTTTGGATAAATTTTCGTTGGAACACTACCATCGTAGGTTCTTCAATGTGATAAGATGCTCTAGCTCTTCCTCTATTGACAACTTAATCTGTCAGAATAGCCATTATTTAGTAGGCTGTTTTATCGATAATTAGCTTCGATTCTACGTAGACTCTTGCATTTATTGTTTCACATGTCCGAAGAAGTATATTTTTTCGAATAACCTTGACAGGAAAACATCTATCCTTCCACACCACTGATTGGTTTACCTTGTCCTACTTTCTAGTTAGCTTCAACTTTGTCTTAATTAATCTGGGCCATCACCCTCACATACGAGTCCGAACTTTTTACACAAATTGTTAGCCCAACTGCAGGTTGTATTCCTCCCTACCCTCCAGGTACAATTACCGGCTCAGGTGGTGAAATGCATATTTCATTACAGAGGTCAAAAGTCATCAACCATTTTAAGCAAACCTCATGTGGGTGAATAATTATAACCCCTCCGTACGATGATAATTGGCCCGAATCCTTTGTATCACACACATATACCACCCCACTGACCCCTAATGTACATGCAAAAGTATGAGTAAATAAACCAGCTTTCAAACAACTTCTAATTTTAGCCAGAAAGGTGTCAAAATTAATTGTTTGACTACCTAATTAAAGAGCAGTGTATGCTTTCGGCTCACTTCATAATTTATGGTAATTCACACTTGCCACCTGCAGTTGTGCGTTGTTAGGAAATATATTTCTTATTTGGGACTTGTATTACACCAAATCACGAATGTTGTTACGACTTACGTAAATGGCTAGAAAATGTTAATTTTTTCTTTCTTGTTCCACACAAAAATGATGAATGTGCTTGGGAATGTTTAATTTTGGTAACAGTCACAGTTGTAATGGTTTATCTAAAAAATAAATGTGTAGATTATCCTTGGTTCTAATTTCGAGGGGAACGACCGGATCTAAGACGTTTGGCGAGGTTTGTTAATCCTTTTTGTCAACGCGGTGGGAAAGTGTTGAATTGTGGGCTTCGAAATAACAGAAAGAAAGCTCGAAGGCTGGCCATGTAAAGTGGTGTCGATCCTTGACTTTTATGCCCTTGTCTTAGGCAAATATCCATTTAATTCGAAAGATGACAACTGGTTCCAACAAATGTTTGCTAAGTCAACCGTCTATCTTTAACCAACCAAGGGACCAATATGTATCCTAATCAATTCATATTCGGACCTTTCTATGTCCTATACGAGGAGTCACTGAGCAGCAAAAACATTACAATACCATGGCAGTATGCGCACAAGGACATCACAACTTCTCTAATTTATGAAAGCCTAACCCTATAAAGTTTAAGCATAACTTATAACCATTTATCCTAATGTAGTTCTGCATAATGACGCTTTAAAAAGTTAACCTTCCACTTTATAGGCCAAAACTTAACCTGCTGCACCTGACCTATCTTTATTTCCATAAATAATGCCATCTGACATGTGTGAATATCCTAACTAGTCCAATAAACTAACACTCGTCCTTTTACCAAAGTACCGTAGTCAGGTATACACACATTGTATAGGTATGGATGTATACAGGACCCTTCAGAGGAGCTGAAAAGTTTAAATCCCAGCCTCCCTTTTTTGATGAGGACAAAAAAACAAAAAAAAAAGTGAAAAGGATCTGCACTGCACATGCACAGACACACACACACACATGTACAGAGATACACGCAAGTTCCAAAAGCATTTTCATTTGCATTGCAGACTTTCGCGGATTAACGCTCATTCTGTGTGAGTAATTGTTCCTGGCTAAGGACGTCTAAATGCATACTACTTGCGCTGGGGAGTTGCGGCTAATTGAGAGACCTAGGCTCAAGTGTTGACTAATCCACGGAGAGTGGAAAGTTTATTGTGCAGCTTAACGGTGCGGCAGACATTTTCTTTTTCCTGTTCTGTTGTTTTTCTCTTTTTTTTTTTTGTTTTGTTTTTTTCCTCCTCTTCTCTTAGTTCAGTTCAGTGCAATGTGGTTTTGTTTGGTTAAGTACCGTGTGTGCAATGTCATTAAGTAGAGGACTTTTAATGCCTTCAGAGAATGAAAGTAGGTATAGTAGTGTGTGGGTTGTTGTTGTTTTTTTTTTTTTAAGTTAATTGCTTTAAAAAAAAAGGGCTGCAGATTAATTGGGCATTAAATATGGCTAAGAGGGCGAGATGCAGACGCCATCTATTGAGTAGTGACACTCAGCTTTGGTGTTCCACTTTAGATGGCAGTAGTTTCTATGGGAATTTCACACGACTTGCAATGACTTTAAAATGACTGAGCGAGTCCTGGCTGTGCACTGCTTTGATAAACAAGCCGAAAATATAGTCCTTAGCTGGTAGGTAGCATGTCTCTATTCAAATAACAAACTGGGCGAGGTTGTCGGATATTTCCATTTGATTCGATTACATGCATGTTGAAGCGTAATTCTATTCAAAAATATTCAACCCTTAAAATAACTCATACACACACACACCTACACACATAGAAATATCCAAAAACAGACAGCCTCTGGGTGCAATGACACGGTAGTACACCTCGGTGTGAGCCAAACACTTCAGTTTCAGGTGCTTCACACGGAAACAAAACATAGTTTCGGTTCGGAGTTTAAATTGAATGTGGCTTTAACGTGTGAAACCGTGTTGGTGGCGTGCAAATTTGCAAAATTATTCGAAATATGAGTTTTTTTTTTATTTTTTTTGCTTCTTGTTAGGGATTCACTTACCTAGGCGCACGTTTAGCTGATGAGCATAGTAGACGGAGGGAGCAGGGCTGATGTGATAGGATAGGAATGGAATTTCAACTGACACATGCAATCATATTTTTGGAATTATTCCAGAATTACTGTATAAGAAGAAGGGAAAGTGTGAAAACTTCAAGGCTAGCAAGTCGGCATGGCACGAAACCAATTTTCCTTTCAGTTTTAATTTTGTTCGAGGAAATGTGTAATTTTGACCCAGTTGGCTTGGGGTTTCTTTTTTGAGAGGCAATGTGGTACTAAACCGGGTGCCTCTGGGTTGGATATGCGTTGGGGTGGTGCTCATTGGGCCTTAAATTTGTCAAGGACCCATCAAAAATGCATTTTTTGACAGTTAGGTATGTAAGCTGTGTTCGAATGTGGTCCTTTAACAAATAGGTATGTAATTCATTCTTTAACCATAATGCTAAGAACTATAATCCGTCAGTCTTACGGAAACAGTTGTCTTTTAACCAAGTTTGTCGACAGAGGAACTGATAAGACAACCAAACCGCATGGGTATTGACTTTTCAGCAGATCACTCTTTGACGAAGTGAAAGGCTTTCGGACTACGTATTTGACAGAGTTCCCAGCAAATTCATTTCGAGCACTATCCTCCCTGAAGGATAGCAGTCAAGCTTCAATTTCTTCGCTTGAGCCACAAAGGGTCTTCAGAAATGATTGATAGATGAGTTAAAGCCTTAAATTAGACCAGCCATAGACTAGGTGACAGAGGGTTGCATGGTCCTTTAATTCGCTCCACAATTAAGTACGTCCTCTAAAGCCTTTCTGACAAGCTGACACCTGAGATTAGTGATTCTTAGAAGTTGATTGACATGGTAATTGGACTTATGCTCATTGGGACTTTAAGCCTGACTTATCTCCAAATGATCGGTATGGTTGGTGAGATTCTGCTCGTCTTTTTTAATGTTCTTACTCGACTGTCAAGATTCGTGGACTGTTAAGCCACTTGTTGGATATTTCCCCATATTTTAAAATTTGTGTTCTTTTTTTAAACTAGAGGAAGGTTCTTAAGTGCTAGACTCGGTGTCACAGCGGAGGTGTGAGTAGATGCAGAAATCCTCGTTATATCGTTTTTCAAACTCCATCTCTTTTCAATACGTGGGAAAAAGAGTCCTTTTCTTTGACATCATGTATTCGGCTGCAAACCCAGTTTTTCTGATGTCTACTTATCTAGAAGTGAGTAATTTTCAATTTGAATCTTCTTCAGCTCGTAGTCCCATGCTTCTATCCATAGGCAAAGCCCGCCCTTCAATCAAATTTCTCATGAATCGTAGTACCTTGTCATACATTTCTAGACATGATACTGTGCCAATGAACTTTGGTGCATAGAAAGTACCACCGATTCACTGGACCTCCGTCTTTCAACCTAAAATTTTAGATTTTGGAAACCTATTATAACGAAGGGATTCGCCTAATCTATTAGTGGAACCATTGCCATATAGTACATACCTCTGATATTGACCTACCTTTGGCCAAAAAGCTCAAGCTGGTGCAGGATTGCTTTTGTGAGCATGTTGACATATAGTTCACCAGATTTTCTTTCGATTTCTGAATAGTCTTACTTACTGTCCCTATCTGTATCGTTTTCTCATACGTTTGTGTCTTCCACATGTAACACCCCATGATGTTAAATTTTCACATTGCATCCTCCTATTGGGACTTCTCTAATGTCCTCATGTATTTTTCCAACGATCACTCCGTCATTTAAAATTAAAGACATGCCATTGGGATATCAGCTTCTGCAATTTGGGAGCTTTATTGGCTTCACTCTTTTTCCAAGATAGCTTAGTTTTTTTAAAACATTTTAAGGGGTTGCGAAGGGCATCAGACAGGACAGAAATAACCTCTAAGAAGAGAGCCATTGTGATTCATACTTACTGTACCAATGCCATCGTCTAGATCAAACAAATTCATTTCGCTCAAAACGAAGTCAGAAGTGCCAAAAGCTCTCTATGTAGATCTCTTAACCCAACCAACATACAAACCCACTTTGGCCGATATCGTTCCTCTTGATACATTTAGACAATTTTACTGAGGGACAGTTTCTAGGGCCATATACCATATTTCCTCATTCTTTGCTTGGAAACGCTCTTCTACTGGCTCAGATCTTTATGAGCCACAATCCTTCTTCATGCAGCTTTGGTGCTGCCAAATATGGACACAGATACATTAGGAATATTCATGATTTATTGTCCAAAAGTCTTACAAAAAAATTCTGAAAACATCAACACTTAGTGCCTAATTTGCTTAATTACCCTTCCACATGTAAACAACGATAACAATCTAATAAATGCAATAAATGTTCACCCCTTATCAACGGATACACACAAGAATATCTTATCAAACGTTCCATGTCCAAACACCATCAAACTAAACTGCTTTCACTTTTGTTTGTATCAAGTCCCATGGAGGCAATTCGCCTGATAACTCCAACAATCTGTAGATAAGAGAAAGATATTTACCTGAGATCACTGAAAATAAATTTAAAGCTCACCTACTTTATAGCTCAGTCTGTTTGGCGAGTGTATCTCTACAACTTTCCCTTCATAAACGGCGAGAGATACTTGTGGTACGAGCTGTTCACTGGCTCCTTGTTCAATGGACTTTTCCTTGCCTCGTCCATTAGACGTTCATAGACGCGTCCATCATACGCACCCAAGGTTGAGTTCAAAACTCGATCGTGTAGATCGAAACCATCGACAATAGCAACAGCATTGGGTCGCATCCAAGCCAATAGAGTTTCGACTCTGAGTTGGATGAAGTTAACGTCTTCTGAAGAAATCTGCACAAAGTTGAGAACATCACCCAAGTTGGTGAGAAGCATGTCCAATAGATAGAGTTCCAATATATTCCAGAGCACCTTAGCTAAGGCCGGTGATACATTCTTTGTTTGAGTTTTGATCTGTTCGTATGCAGAGCTAGCTAGGAATGCCCTAGCATGCAGAGTAGCTGCTTGAGTCAGTCTGATGCCGCAAAGATTGGCGACTACCTGTTGGTTGTGACCTTGCTTTTGCTTCTCTTGCATGAACTCGTATGTCTGGCGAATTTTGTTAGCAGCGGCAAACTGAAGCATTTTCACAGGGGTTGGCAGGGATCTGAACCATGTGACGGGTACGTTATGATCCTTTAAATACGACACAGTGGATGGAAGCGGTTTGCCATCGAGAACATCCTTCCACGACTTCATGAGGAATCTAGCAGTCTGAAGTAGCACAACGGTTGTCTCACCTTCATAGGTACATGCTGGAGCTGCACTGCTATAAATCGCTGGAAAGTTGGACGATGCTAAGAAACCCTGTCCACCACATGCCATCCGCAAGGTTTCCACCGCTGCCAGAGCATCGACGGAGCACACTGCCTTCAGACAGCAGGACAACGCATGCAACTCCGGCAAACCATTACGTTTTCCCACCTCAAGATCAGCTACCACCTCTCGGTACATGTCCCAAACATAGTCGGCGGCGAGTTTAAAGAAGATTCCCTTGGCAACTTGCGGGAATACCTTCATCTGCTGGGTTACGTGGTCCATGATCTGTGGTTCTGGGTCGTTTGGGTCGATAGGGCTCTGCCTTCGAACTGCAGAATATCTTGTTGCTATGGTGGCTGCCTGGATGACACTAACACTCGCATCTCGAACTATCATAACTCGCACGAAGACCATGGTTCCGTATGTCAACGTCAGATCGCCGGACCTTTTGAAGGTTCCATCGGGTAGAAGCGTCGCGTTTTTCATCAGCATCTGCATTCGAGGTATTCTGACGTCCTTCAGCCCAAGGTACCCATTGTTGACCGCGTTTATGCCCAACTTAGGTCCGAGCTCACCGATATCCACACCAGGCAGTGGCATATGAGTCTCGGAGTCACGAACCTGCACCAGAAACGGATGAACACCGTGGTGCTTGTTGCCCACGTACAGCTGTGCCATGAGCACCACAAAGTTGGATGTGTGGCCCAAATTTCCTGGCCACCATTTGTACGAAGTCAACGTGGGCGTGTTCAGTACAAACTCCTCTCGAGCTATGTCATAGTCCGCTCGGGTCTCCAGACCGCGAACGTTCGTTCCATGACCCAACTCAGTCTGGGCATATGTTCCCAGAATTTCACATCTCCATCCCTTTGGCAGCCACTTATTCCGCTGCTCCTCCGTGCCCTGACCAACGATAGTCGGCAAGAACATGGCAAAGTGCAACCTCAGTGGATTGCTCTGTGGGAACAGAGCCGCTCCCAGTGGGCCGCTTAAAATGCCCCTAAAATTATACAACGCACTTATCTCGTCATTTCCTGCAGTTGTCTTATCGGCGGCCAGCACTTCTTGGAGCTTTTTTATGAATTTCGTTCCCTTCCTCACCGCGTATTCGTAAAGCTCAACATGCGACATATACGACACGTTCGTCGCGTCATCGAATTCCGGATTGTCAAAGAAAGCTTTCTGCATCGATCGCTGTGCAACGAGGGCTGGCCTACTACCGGCCCACCATTCCGCGAATTCTTCGACAACAAAACTCGCGCTTTCGCGTTCCTTTGCCAGATCGGGATTCACTTTCGTTGCCATGATCTTATCAGATTCAGATACACAGATACAGACGAGACACTAAGAGAACCAATTCCAGAGCAACAACGGTCCGTACGCGACTAGCGACACACACGATATGTTCGGTTTTCGATCTTTTTGACAACAATGGGCTGGTTATCGGCTTATCACTTGTTTTCTATTTTCGTGTGCCGTAGAAAGAGGAAAGGAAAACAAAACAAGACTTTGTTTACTTTTGCTTTTGCTTTGGCTCTTTTGTGGCTTCTTCGGTTTCTTCTTTGGAATTGTTTGCTCTGTGCTGTGGGTGAGTGTGTAGTTGAGTATCAATTTAAAATAAATTAAGTTGATAAAGTACCTAATAACAAGATGCGTGGTGCAGTGTGTATAGATACTTTTTATTGGCTTTGTGGTACATATAATGCGTTGGGTATTATACTCCTTGTAAGTACTTGTTGAAGTATGCAGAGGGGTCATCAATCTAGAACCACAATATCATCTCACAGACATTATGTATGTTAGCGTATCTTGCTGATAAGACACGAATTTTTCAACGAGATTCAAGTTCAAGACGAACGATTATGATAATCTTCATTGGCCATATTGCCAATCAAATCGGTGGTATGACAGTTTTGCTATCTGCCATAAATGTCATCAGATCATGACCTTCTTTGGAGGCAAGTTAAGGCTGTTTTCATTCTCAAAGTGAGTACAGCTTCTCACACATATCCAAAAGATTTAAGTCCAAGTTCATCATCATTCTTAGAATGGTTGATTGGGAGTCACTTGCGCAACAGTATTGATAAGAAACTACTGTTAGTGTTGTCAATCTATTAGCGATATCAGATGCACTATAAGTTCTGAAGGTCGACAGCTCACCTGATCAATCTACTGCTCAAAGGTCAGACTATCAATTTCAAACTGGGTTTAATGTTCACTAGAAGATCTGTCAGTAGAGACACTCCAAGTGTTGTATCAAATCTTGTTTAGAATTTGGTGGTTAACGAACTTGACGAATCTCTCAAGACTTTAAACAAAAAGTACTTAAACACTTTAAAAGAAATTTTACATAACTCTTTAAACATCCTAACTAGAGCTTGGTTCAGCGTCGTTTGGATGTTTACCCCCACAGAACTGAATTGATAAACCTTCTCTCTCAGCTTAGTTTAGTTTTCTCTGGGAAAACAAAATATTTAGGTCTTATCCTGGATGGGACTCAGATTCAAGAAAGCCACATTGGCAGTTACGCACTCTATGACCTCGAAAAACTCAATGGATCAACTCGGTCATTAGATCGATACTCACATACGGGCTAGTAGTCTGATGGAGAGCCTTACAAAAAGCTATAAACCATGAATATCTGAGGAAGATCCAGCGTCGACCTGGTTTGTGCATAAGCAGAGTTCTACGGATAACTAAGGCATTGGACCCATTCTACTTTACCTGATACCCCCTTGACACATTTAGCCTCGAAGCTACCCTACCGTGATCAAAAAAAGAATTTGGGTTCCATTTTGAATAAAGTCCAAATCTCTTTCGAAAACCCGAACAACACCATCCCATGTCTTAATTTTGATAAGACCGTCCCCGTCTCCATCCTCTCTGGATAACTCTGAAATAAGGATGCACTTTTAGGAGATAAATCGATTCACTTCAACACTCACGGGTACAAAACCACGGTCGGTATTGATGAAGTCTTCATCTTGAGTTCGCCTTTCGTCTTCTAAATCTTAGGGAAAAGTTGATATCTGCTAGAGATATAAGCATCTCTTCGGATAGCCAATCGATCTCTATTCATTCTTTAGTGGCTCTAGACTGCCGACCATCCCTTGCTTTCCCGGGTAAAGGCACCTTAAGGATACTTTGCTTCAGGCAACCTGAAACTTAGCTAGATGCTATCGAGAATATAAACTGTGGGCGTAGCCATTCAAACGGACCTAAATGTCTGGCGGCAGATTAAATTTGACCAAAGCTGGATTTACGCTTAATTCCGTAATAGATTTCAATTCGGGACTACAATTGGTGTCACCACGGGACACAATCTAATGGGCAAGCATGCCACAAGGCTGGGCCTTTTGACGAACGACTTTTCTTGAAGTTGCATGGATAAAGAACATCCTTAGAGCCATAACTTAGGAGCCTCCTATTTTGAGGACTTAGACGATCTTCCAAATGTACACAGATGACTCCTATCTTCAATCAGGAGTTCAAATTGGTTTAACGAGTAGTTAGAGATAAACTTCTTCCTATAATCCATATGGAAACACAATCGACCTATTTCTGGTCACTTCAAGTGAAGCAACCCATCATTTTCCTTCGAACGCTGCAAGGATTAGCCTTTGCTCTGAAATCTACTTTGAATGGCAAACGGCTGGCATAGCCTTCGTGGAACATCCTGCCCACCAAATCGTCGATCAACGACACGATGACATCTTCAATATCTGTCACAAATTTCGTGTGAATATTTGTGACTTTTGAACGTTCTACAAGCTTTTGATGAACACTTTGCTGAATATTGCCAAATGGTCTCACCACTCTAGCATGTGATCCCTCAACTGTTCTCAAGCTGTCATCTGTCATGATAGATTCGCTGAATTGAAGACAGAATACGACTGGAGGCAGTACATGTACCTTGACACAATTTTCCAACGTATCTCGCTGACTTTAAAAAGCAGATACAACGCATTTGACACTCTCTTCCCCCACTCCATATGTCAGTTAAAGCTGTCAAAAAAATGTTGCTCAATTTAATTTTTGTCATGATGACAAATAACAAAAGCATCATACCATACCGTAGGTGGACAATGGCATTCCAATCAACTTAATCTTCAAATTTATTACACACAGGACACACCGGATCTGGCCGCTCACTCTGTCACACCATGTTGCCATGTGAAAGAGATTAAGATTCCCATTGCCTTTTGTTTACCTTTTCTATTTTTATATTTTCAATTTCCTCACCTTAATGTGTCACCCTGACCGTGATGGAATTCCATCATTTATCTCAATCACTATGGATGGTCCGTACACAAACACGCACACACACATACACACACACACACACACACACACACAATTGATGTGGAATTGCGAAGGACCTTTATCGATTCCTTATCGAATAGAAAGTATCTTTCTCAGACGCACAATGCGAAATGTGATTTGATATTTGAAAATTAAATCCTCGTGAATAGGACCAATGAACACGAGGGATTACCCACCTATACCATTGCGCGTTAATACGCATTGAAATGGTTTTTTATTTTTTTTTTCTTCACTTCGACTAGAAGGAGCAGGAGTAGAAGGCATTTTTGAGTTTCTTTGACACCACCATCAGGACCAGCACCACGACTCTCGTCATCAATCAATAGAAGGCCAACCGGAGAGCGTACTGAATGGCAGCAAGAAAGGAAAGTGATGTTAAGTATTATTGCACTGGAGGAGCAGTAGTACCATGTTCCTTTTGTATTGTAAGGTTTCTTCTTCTTCTTTGGGGAAAATCCTTTTCATTACAACACTTTATCGTTTTCTTTTTAAATTTTTCTTCTCTGTTGTTGTCAGTATCAAGTTGTGGGTGTGTGTGTGATGAAGGCTTCAGCTTAAAGCCAGTTGTAGGGGTTAATCAATAAACCGCTTAAGAGGTAATTTGATGTGGTGCCGCCTTCGTCACTGGTATTGTATGGTTTCTGAAAAGGTTTTGACATTCTTTAATTGGATACTTTATCCCTAAACGAAAAGAACATGTTCGGCATCATGTGGATTAATGATGAATCGGGGGGATCCCAGATAAGGGCACGCGTCTACTTTTTGGAAAGTTGGAAAGAATTTTGGTAATATGGCTTTTTAACTTTAGAGTGCTTTCGAGACGATGGGTATATTTAGATCCAGGTAGAGGCCTTCGACGGCAATTTGTGGAGTATAGCTACAGCTCCAGTTTGATATAGGTGTGTGGAGAAGCTACCTACTGCAGTGTGGGGCAGACTGGTCTCCTCCATCAGTCTTCTACCAAGGAAGACATTTCAAAAATGTAATTGAAATTGTCAGCAAATCGATTCCCCACCTCTAGGCTCTCTCAGACGGGCTCGTAGATACCACTATATCGTCTTGGTCTACCTATTCTAGAAATTTAATTCGACAGGTCATCTTACCTACTTATATGTACATACCAGGTTCTATAGAAGGGGAATACCTGCAGATGGGCACGATGAAACGAGGCAATAGTTCGTCTCAGGTACTCCTCAAGGTTCCATAATAAATCCACTTCATTGGAATGTAATGTAAGTCGTGTTTTCAGACTTGGAATTCCAAAGTTTTGGAGAATAGTTGACTTCGCCAATGATATAGCAATAGTTGTAGTGAGAAAACTCCTTAAGAATTTGAAGAATGACAGCCATGAAGATCTATAGCAATGGTTCAGCATAAGAGTAACCGCTATCAGCAGTATAGCATTACCATAGATTGCAAGGCTAACTTTTAGTAGCATCTCTAGCATGCAGTTAAAACTTTAGCAAGACCGAAACCAGGACAACTGATCAGAAATGCTATGGATTTTAGAAAAGAAATGGCAGCCTCGACAAATTGAAGTGATCCTGACGTATCTTTAAGGACAAGGCTGGAAAAAGGCTGATAGATACAGAGTTTGATATCCAAGTTAAATTTCTTCCACATGGTTACTGACCATGGATGCCTTGAATACCTACCTGCATACGTTGTGACCCAACGACAAGCCTTATAATCCCATGTGCATGGAACTAGAGCAAAAAGCGGAGAATATCAAGTATCACGATCCAGGATAATTCGAAGATCGGCACCTGCTGTCAAACCAACTGCATGAGGATTCAATTCCAGACAAATCCACTAGAAGGATGATGAGCAGAGAATACTTGAGAAGCAATTAGCGAAACGATACGATATTGAAATTTCTACTCTCTTGCTAAGTACGAACTCAGTTCCGTCTTTGAGAAATTTCCAGTTTCCTGTGCAAAAAAAGGATGAGGATCCAAAACGCAGCCTTGTGGAACTCGATCGTGATTTTAATTTCACTCTTTGCCTTGATAGCTTCCTTTAACATAATCAAGGGATGTTACTTATTAGAAACATACGATATTTTGTTGCTATCACCTAGTAGAGTCCCTTCACAATCAATATCAATATATGTAAGTCTGTCAAGATGGGCAATGGTATCGTCAAAGTTTCGAGCCCTGTCTCTTTGCTCTAAGTCGATGCAACTCTGCAATCTGCAGGCTAGTAAGGGTTATGTCTACTTTCTTAATTTTGAAGAAATTCTCATGTAAGATACTTACCTTTTAGATAAACTTCAACTAAACTTTTTTCTCTAGTCATACCTCGATTTTTTTCGGACAGCTTTGCCTAGCAGGTATAGTACTCGCCTCCTCTCCACTAAGTAAGTCTATAAGGTTTTTGTATAGCTTGCTCACAGTCAATTTTTTACCATGGAATCTCGTAGATACGGCAGATTCCAAAGTCCATTTTGTGGATATTCTTTAAAAAAAATATTGGCGCCCGACATGACTCCACTCGTCTCCAACTTCGCATTTATTTTTACCTACAAAGTGCATACCCAGCAGAAATGCAAAACCATGTCGATGGACCTATGAATATCCAAAAAACTGATTCTAAACCCCATTCAGCTTTTTTCCTGTTCAGCAAAATTGGCGCCCGCCGCGGCACAGCCACACCTAGAAACCGTCAAAACTTTTCCAACTCCAAGCCTTTGTCATAAAGTTCTTTTCTTGTCGATTTTTGATTTCTCTCACTTGACACGCAGTTTCTCTTTTAAAAAACAAAAAAAAAGCTGACTTGAGACAACAAAATGCTATGACAAAACTTTTACCCATTACCTGCTGCAGATACAAGTGCCTTCTCGCCGTAAAAACTGTTGTGACAGTCGAGGCGAGATTGGAATAAAAAAAACGTAACCATCTCACCTGCCTTATAGCATTTCTCAGACGACAGCAAAAAAAAAAAAAAAAGTTTAAATTGACTGCGCTAACAGTAAAAGTTTTCTAAAAATGATTTAAATTCTATCCCCCGGGCTTATAGATACACAAATCTCCTCCCTAAAGGATGAAGTCGTTCCTGTAAAGCCTTTGATGTGATTGTTGGCGGAGAAGATCGATTCCTACCAATGCTACATACAGTTATATTATTTTTGGTTTTTTTTTTCGAGTAAATTCACGCTCGATAGATGATTTCAGATGGTGGCATACGTAAGTGGTCACGAGGCGTGTGTGGTAAGCAGAGACGTTACAAGAATAAATCCGGTAGGCTTTCGTTTTTGGGTGAAACTGTTGAAACTTTTCAAGGATGTGGATTTTATTTTTCAGTTTATCCCCCTTTTTTTGTGCTGCCTTTGCCTTCATTCGAGTGATTGGATATGTCGAGAATAATTGAGCATTAAAATTGGGCAAAGTGGGCTGTGCTGTGCTATTGAATTCTTTTCCCTTTCATGGTTGAATGGGCTTTTGTTGGGTATGTGGGTCCTTTTTTTTTTTTACTGATTTTTCGTTGAAAGTCAATTGACCACGACTGTATGAGAGGGTATTGTACGGAAGATGTATGACAAGAGATTTAGTAAATAAAAGGTACATGCCATTGTTGGATTGTTGTTTGGTTACTTGTGAGAAGTTGAAGTTGCTTACTGAAGTGGCGAGGGTTGGTTTAAATTCTGAGCTTGAATTAAGGGAGACGGTCCTTTGGGATTTCATAAGAAATTCGAGGTGGTTAAATTCAAGTGGGGAAAATACTTGGAGTTGTATATTAAAACGGAGGGGATAAGGGCACTGAAAGACTGTATTGACAACCAGGACATTTTTAAATATATGCTGCTTTTAAGAGTTATTCTATAAAAGTCAGTGGGGGGAGCGGACGGAGAGTCTCGACCGTCTCAGTTTTTACTTGAAATGGTATACTGGTAGAGGTCTTCATTGGCCATTTTTTTAGTTATTCGCAAGGATCTACATATTATGCGTTTTTTCGAGTCGTTTCGAGCCACCTATAAGCAGAGATGTCAGCTTTGGCAGTGTACCTGTGGAGGTTTAAAAAGACCTAAGCACTAGCTTCTTGTTACCTAGTGGGCCATTACAAAAGATGAAGCAGGGCTATGACAAGAAAAGACTATTTCTTATGTTAAGCTTAGGGCTATGTTCGGATTACGGTGACTATTGTTACATGGATTTAGATAAACCAGAGGTAACTCGGTATGATACCGTAGATCTATTACCTAAAGGCGAGCTAACCAAAGAGTAGCTTATTCTTAAGTGAAAAATACCCCAGGCATCTACAGAAGCTACTTTACTATAGTCGTCTAAGGTAAAAGGCCCTAGAAAGAGCAGCTTAGATAAGTTCATTTAAAGGGCATCACCAAAAGCTTTCACAGAGAGCGTTTTTTTCGACTACTGAAGGAGCTGCGAAGGCGTTCCACTTAGCCAAGTGCATTCACTGCCTACACAATGTATTCGATTGGGAGTTCATAGAGGTTTATCAAGTTTGCCTTCCTCTGCTGCTAACCAGGACTGCTATTAAATTGAAATAGTTCTGGACTGGAAGCCTTTTGGAATTTGGAGAAGGCTATCATAAATAGCATAGCCTTGTTAGGTTAAGAAGCAATGTTTGATGGAAAAGACCCATCATGTCCATTCGGAGACTTTAAAGGCTATGAATCGGCAGCAAAAGCTATCGTATTACTGGCCTGCTTAGAACTGGTTGGTACTCTTGGTAAAGTGGAGAGGATGCGACATTCGTAGGCCTGCTTACTCCATGGTGCTTGTGAAAATTATGGGTTAAAGGATGTACCGGTAACGTTGTTGCAATGCGAAGCAGTGGGAAAGTAGATGTTGGATTGATTCCACCTCTTGTTCATCTCAGTAGCTTCTGCATGAGTCATTCGACTTTACCCTCCTATTCCAGTTAAGTCCCAGAAGGCTCTTTGTCTTGAATGATAGGTGGCACAGTTCTCGCTATTCACTGATGTTCATTTCTGACCTTAACCATGCCAAAGCATTCGGCTTTTCGTTACCTTCTATATTGCTATGTCCAGGAACAAAGCAGAGTGGGACCAGGACCTAGTGGTCTCTAATGTTTATGACATAATCGACTGTGATGGGAGGTCTTTCCTTCGATGGAGGAAGGTGACTGTCTCCTGGTCATCTGGGAATCTTTTCATCTCCAGGACTTCAGCCCCTTTGCCCTTTAGTAACAGAACCTTAAACGAACAAGTTCAAAGAATAATATGATGGATCATGTACAGCCCTGCCTCAGTCCATTTTTTTTTTGTACCAATTGCTATCCACCACACTAAGGACCCCTTTAAGATGGGTCTGATAATTTCTTTGTACATCCAGTAGCAATACCTTCTTTCTTCCAAAAGTCGTCTTACAAGCATTGAGAGCATTCATTCCTTTGGTTCTTCTTTAATCAACTTTTCTTTTCCAGGATGAATTGGGGTCGAGTTACTTTGCTTGAGATCATCTAACTTTGGTAGTGTGAAGTTAGGTATCTCCCTCCTTCTGGTAAACAGAGCAGGTCACCTCCTAGATCATTCAGTCCCACAGAAAAAGGTCTTCCAGAACAGATTCCATTAACCACTGATTGGTGGCAGGAACTTGCCTTTAAACAATATTACTAAGACCTCGGGATGAATCACTATTTGGAGTACCTTTTCCATGAAGATTCTCTAGGATTTTGTAAGAAGCCGAAGTAGTGGACGGAAGAACCATCCTTGGAGCGTACCTCTAGTTGTCATTTTCCTTACTGCACTAGACCCGATAGGTGAGTTGATGATCCTCCAGTTAAACATTCTCTCAACCCAGTATATGACGTACCATTACTGAAACCGCCGTCAATGTCGCCTCCAGAGAATCTTCAATTGCCCTAAGCAGGGCATAATGAGCCACCAAGTGGTGGATGTGCTTGACTCTCACAATAGGAACCAATTTTGTCAGTAAGAAGTAGAATCTCCTGCTATTGACAACGCCACCACCATTCAGAATCACTTAAGCCCTCCAAGTCATGATGGCACTTATGCAGAAGAAAAAAAAAAACAACCCCCAACACCTCCACAATAAGGCTAGTCAACACGTTGCGCATAACAATGAGCCCAGATCAATGACACACATTCAGCCGGCTTAATTGTTACCAATTTTCTATTAATTAAGTCAACAATAAAATCGTTACCCGATATATTTATTCTTCATCTCTTTTGGGTAATACTTCCTGTCGCCGTCATCGCCGCCCCGCCCCACATGGTACACAAAGTAATAGGCATTTAATTAATTTTCCCTCCCGACCAGGCCAAAAAGGGAGAGATCAATAAGATATCCGACGTGGCCAGAAAACTATGGCCAAACAAAACCGAATTTACACCCTCGGGGAATAAATATTTGCCAAAAATTGATTAGGGTCATGTTTGCGAATAGACCCAAGACGATACTGGCCGTATTGAGTCGTTTTCAGCTATCGCCTCCGCCGTCGTCGTTCCGCCCCATTCAGGGCGGAGCACTTATTTGCGGATCATTTTGGTGACATAAAAACGAAACGAATATTTGCACAACATCAATACCTATCCCGTGTGTTTGATGATTGAGCGAGCGCTGAAGCGGTCGTCCAGACGGTCCCCTTCGAAAAGCCTGTTCAAATAGACGATTAATTACTACCCACCTGCTGGGGATGCTTGAGAATTATTTTTCTATTTTCCACCATCGCTCTGCTCTATTAGATGGAAAAGGTAGCGGCGGAGGTGGTGTTTTAGGAGCAAGAGCACAGACAACCTCCGCAGGAGTCCTTTTTTGGCAGTAAACCCTTATTACACTGCGACGAAATGCACATTTGCTACCTTTGCAGATGTTTACAATGTAAACATCCTACAAGACGGGCGGGTGGCTAGGTAAATACATTTCACCTCTGCACTCGGGGAAAATGGCTCAACTATATTCGTTTCGGTTTTTTTTTTCTCCAGTTTTTTAGAAATAAAACATGGCAACATCTTTCGGTGGTTATGCCATGCACATATGTAGTCGAGGTCCTGTGGATGTAAAAGTTTCAAGTTGCCGAACATGGTTTGCTAGGCACCGAGCGCTGATGGGTGCGGTGGGTGTATTTTAAGGGAGGAAATTGCAAACAACAAACTATGATATAGAATTTTACTTGAACTCCCTTCGAAGGCCCCTTCGTCGTGGCGTCTTTCTGGTTATCCTTGGGTGCAAATTGTTATTTCTATTTCGAGGTGTTGTAGACTCACTAAATGAGAATCATCCTGTGTTTCTGTTTCGTTTGTTTTTTTTTTTTTTTGTTCTTTTCAGTGCAAAGCAGGAGAAGATTGCTGCTCCCATTGTTTTCGCTGTGTGGCTGGATGCTGGGAATATAAATTAATGAAAGGATTTTGCAACAGAAGAAGTAAAGTTGCGGTATCCCCAGGAAGATGGTTCAATGGGGAATTATGAAATCCGGAAATAAAACGAAATTACTTTTCCATATGTTTTACTAATGGGCCAAGGGTGGCCGTGGGGTTGTAGTCTTTTGTTTCACAGTTGGAAGTATGTATTTTACGTTTTGTTAGTTATGGTCCGGGTAGTGGAGTAGAGATTCATTTGAAACATATTGTTGGTGAACTGCTTAAGTGGAGTGATGGAACGGTTTTCATTTGGTGTTCCACATTAAGATTTTTTGTTATCCTTCGTAGTACTCGGAGGGGAAGACACTAATCTACCTTGTTCATCATAGGATGGTGGTAATAAATTATGATTCGAAAGGAATGTGTTGTAGATTCAAGATCCTGGTAAACTTTAGACGGATATAGAAAGTAGTTCGTCAAATAGTGCCATCTATCCATGAGCTGTTAGTTATTCAGATCACATTCAAGCTAAGTAATAATTTAAGAGTGATCCTCGAGGTCCAACCTTGGAAGATACATATACACAGATCCTGAAAAACTTTTCAGGCGACGACAGCGACTACACGTCACCATACCTCGAGTTTTGAAAGACCATCCTCCAGTACTTTTTTAAGTAGATAAGAATGGAGAACCAGGAAAGCAACAGATGAGTCAAGGGTGGATAGGAACAGGCTTATTCTCCATAAAATGGAAAATACACAGTCAGATTTCCTGACATAGCAGTGTCTTCCAATGATTCAGTACATCAATGAGTTTTAGTGATCCTCAGGTGGCCATGGGAGCAAGTTTTCTATAGAAACCAGGTCTGACGAACTTAACGTTTTTGGTTTACAACGCAATATGCAGAAATCTTTACTGGGTAGTCACAAGGATATGTCAGAAAATTAAATAATTGATCCCAAGAAGCGAATCGATTGTAAAATCCTAATCACAGCCAATACCATTGGCCACGATGCAATGCCAGAAAAAACATTTTTCGCAAGGCAGTGGTATAAGGAACAGAACACTAGGAAGATACTACTTCGAAGGACCTACAAGAACTATCTGATACCTCACTTCACAATCTTTCCATATATCTGAGGACATCTATATGGTTGGAGACCCTATTCGGGAACAAACAGTTGGAAGTAACTAAGGAAAACCCAGTATAGGAGCTCAGACCAAATCCCTCATTGGCCATAACGATGGATCCACAAAGACCTGATGAAGACTTGGAACCTTACTTCCATCATCATCAATCAGAAGTATCGCTCGTTATATAGGAATCTACAATTGATTTAACTAGTCCTTGGGCATCTTAGTAATCATCCACTCTAGTAGAAGTAGTAGCTTCACAACATATCTTCTCTGGTCTAAGTGTGTGCCTATCTTTACATATAGCTTAGCTTCCCTCCCATAGACGCGGAAATTTTGTGACATGCCTGGCGTGTTTGTCGATTCCCTACTTTCCTATGCCTTGGGACCAGAATGAGCTACATTTTGAAATGCTTAACCGTCGGAATAAACTAGAATCATAGCGAAACTAATCAGGAGCTTTAGCGACTTCAGTAAGGATTGAGTCTCCTTTATCCATACAGACGGTCTGAGAACTGTTCCTGCCTAGACTGGGAGGAATGATGTTCTTCAAGTTGATGGTGAATAGGAGACCAAATCGAGATGTAGTCGCAATATTCCGGAGTCACTTTCTAGGGGCTCCTCGTAAAATTAAATAATTTACCCTTCATGGGGATCTGAGGACTTTGACTGCAATCGATTAGTAGCTCAGATTTTTGCCAAAGTCAGTAAAAGGAACCAGTACAGCGAAAGGACATCAAATTCAGTACGGATCTTGCCAAATGTCACCCCAATTAGTATGGTGAATGGCTTTGACAGTTTTGCTGCCATCAGAAGAAATTGGGCTCAAAAGCACCAAGCACGCTTAAACGTAGTCAGTCATAAAGCTTTCAGCCAAATCTTACAGCCGAACAACTTTTTCTGTATATTTCTTACTAAAACCACCTTATACGAGTAATGCACGGCGTGGCTTAAATGGTTAGTCCGTTGGACTACGAGGCAAGGGGTTCCAGGTTCAATCTTTTACTGCCCGATCTCTCGCGCGCGTCTGACAAACATCCGAGAGTACAACTGTCATCAGAAAACTTCTCAAAATAACAAATTACACTTCGAATATGGCAATAACCACTAGAATCCGTTCATTCGTGTAAGGAATAGTATAATACGCTAGGCCCTGAGTACCACAAACTTGTCATGCCAATGGGAGCACTAAACAGCGTTTTCACTAGGCTTCACACCTTCTGTCAGCTTGTCATTTCGTTATCTTTTGATTTCAATCCTCACTTTCCCAGTGATCGTACCAAAGTCTTGCATCTCCTTCTCCTTTTATTAACTATGAGGTTTGTAGGGTTCGAGGTATACATTTGCTTCTCATTTGACACAGCAATTTGAATAGTATTGGTGCAAGGACAGAACCTTGAGGTAGTCCGTTCTTAAGAAAATCCATTCTGCTTTGGGGTTTCCTACCTTCTGTGATGGTATCTATGCAAAGTATTACAATAGCAAGTTTGTGGAATAAGTCGTAGGTGAGCTACTATACGACATGCGATATGCGAGATCTGTAGCTATTTTGAGCTGCAGTTGATGTTTGTTATCAGATTACAACAGCTTCTTTCTGGCCTGCTCATCATAGCTGAGACTCTGATGAACTTGTTGAACTTCTATAAATGTTTCGAAGCAATTAGCAAGTCTTCTCCCTGTATGTTCCTTGATGGAAGAGTGAAATGCACATCTGGAGATCTCTCTGCATCCAAAAACCACAAATTGTACTCTCCTAAAACGCTACTATTATATCTCCATCCAAACAGGGGAAATACAAACTGTCCGCAACGAAAATATTTACCATCAGGTGGTATATCCTTACACTAAGATACATATGTTTACCCAAAAACTAGGTACTGTCCCAGTTATATTATAAAAGCCACACCAGAATCACTACATCTTAATACAACTACCCTCGGCTGTCAAATAAGCAAACAACCTCTTCTGGATGCACAGACACATTCACATCGCTTGCAACGAAAAATTTACCACAAGGGGTTAATGTTCACTTTATGACATCCACCCGTACTCAGAGGCAAAAAAAATACAAAAAAACTAGGAACACACACAAAAAAATATAAAAAAAAAACCTCACAAGAAATCCACTGCACTGCACTGGCATATCCTCTTCCCCAACCCATAAAACCCATGCAGTCAACTCTGCTATAAATTGACTCCAGCCAGCTAACTACCTAAACACATCCACCCCCGCTATCCTCAGAGCCACACACCCCGCCATACAAAGGACATTCATTGCAGTATTGCAAGAACAATAAACGACTCCCGTACACTCCTGTAAAAGGGTGGTGTTTGTCACTATATCCTGTGTGTGGGTGAGTGTGCATATAAATACGATTCTCGAAATGGTTTGACATTAAACTGAAATTACGATTTTACACCGAAACTCTCATTGAGTATCAAAAAATAGTTCGCCCCAGCAAGGACTCGACTGTATTCGTATTCGTACATTCCATGGTCGGTTCGCGACCAAAGACACACAGTGCGGTGCCTTTGTGTGTATATGTACAATTATTTTCCAATTTTCCACCTGAAGAAAAACCAAACAAAAACCTTTGCAAAAAAACAACATCAAATTCTGGAAGCTATCCAAAGGGGTAAGATACTTTCCCAAGGACTCAACGAAACCAACCAGTTTCGAGAAAGGGACTGAAATCAGGACATCTCGGTGGGAAATTGAAATTTCCCGCACTAGACAAATAAACACTGAAGCAACACGTGCAACATTCAGGACCAACAACCCAGGATAACCTAAAGCATGGTTCCAACAAAAATCAACCACCCACCCACCAGCACCAAAGCAGCGAAAACTTCTGGAATCGAACACACAAAATTCCAGCACCTGCGTAGTCAACTGTTCCATGGAATCGACGGAAAAAAGCTCTGCCTCTTGGAATTCAGGTTTCGGCAAAGGTGAATGGAATTGTGCCGCTATCTGGGCTACACCAGTCGTCGTGATACTTTTGTCGTGTAACAAGTTAACCACGGAATATCGTGCGTTTCTCAAAGGATTTTTATACCATACTCTCTCTTCTACAATACAGCATAAAGAAATACATCAAAAAAAAAAAATTATCCTTTTTACCACAAGTTTTGCCATCTCACTCTTTGTGAACCGGGCCATTCCCTTAAAACATCAACCGCGCGCTCCTGTTTTGTATCGTGTGAACCTTTCCCGCCCCCCTTCACCCAACGTCGTCCCAGCAGTCAGTGTTGTGTGTATGTGGTCTTCGCAATTAAACGATAAAAAGTGTATGATTACACAAGAATCCTAGAATTCTTATTTAAGGATATCTCGCGGTGTAAAAGCTTCCACTAAATAGAGTTTTCCTTCAAAGAAAAAAAGAAAAAAAGGATCAAAATTGTGTGAACCAGTGCTTTTCCTTGTGTATAGTGAAATGTCATCCTGAAAGGAAATTTCTATTTTTCTTTTCTTTTTTCTTTTTTGGTTGGTTGGTTTTATTTTTATTTTTTTTTTTGTACTTTTCGTCAACGTCACCTCAGCAATAAGGATAACACCGATCAAGAGTATCATCCTGTGATTTCGTCACGTTTCAACAAGGTAATGTATTACACAAAGTCGTGTGTGTGCCAGCCAAGTGTATTTGACGCACAAAAAGCGGCTCTTTCTTTTTTTTTTTTTTCTTCCTTTGCCTTAGGGTGGGGTATATGAGAGGGTTGTCTGTAATACCAGGATGTGCTGGGTAATGGTGTAGTACACACACGTACACATCCTTTCATTCAGAAGTGCGGGGAATGTCGTTAGATTTCCTCTTCACATTTATAACAAATTGTCACCCGGGATATAAAATCCAATTAGAGTTGAAGAGGTCCTTTCCTATTCTCTGAGAAAAAAAATAATAAAAATTCATCAATTGGCTCCAGTTATAGTATATGTGTGTGTGTGGGGGGGAGTGGAAGACAAAAAGAAAGGATCCCCATGCCTATTTGAACAGACTAATCGCCACTTGATTATTATTTATTCAAACAAAGAAGTAAAACTGGCTAATCATACACACTTCGCGCGGGTAGTGTAACACAAACATCCTTTAGCCAAGGATTATGCCTTTAATGGTGGTACACAACAACGAGGTATTTGTGGTTTTTTTTTCTTCTTTTTAGTGATGATCATCATCATCATCATACTCAACCCCATCGTAAAAAAAAAAAAAAAAAGAAACAAAAATCCTGTTAAGGTCCACCGGCCTTACCTCAACGCACTATGTACATCCTTATGCACACACACACACACACATAGGACCATCTAAAGCGTAATGTATACTCTATGGACCATCAGATTTGTTTTTGTTGTTGTTGGTTTGATGTTTATTTATTTTTGCGTTGTGTGTTTTATTTTTATTTTTTTATTTTCACCCAAGGATGCCATGGCAGTCCTGGTATAGGTACATCGAAGCGTGAAATATTACTCCAGGTAAAGAGAGAGTATGGTGTTAAACAGGATGTGTTCTTCTTCGTGTATAGGGGTATACTACTATGTACTATTCATATATATATATGTAAGCTTGCAACCCAGTTTCGCGAGAGAAAAACAAAAAAAACAACAAAAACCAAGTAAATTGCACAATGAATGGGGTTTTTGCGTGGAATTGGGATTTATTTTTACGAGTTTTATATATTTTTATGCCTAAGTGCGTATAAATGGATTTTATTTTTATAGCCCCGGAGAATAAGAAGGAAAGGGTGAATTATTATTCTAAGGTAAGGATAGAGGTGGGATTAGGTTGGATTTTTATTGCATTAAGAACGTGGTGCTGGGGATACATACCGGTAAGCGGCTGTGTGCTAATGGGGAGGTCACAGTTACGGTTTGGTTGCTTCTGTTTTTTTTTTTTTTTTTTTTTATGAAGGCTGGAAAGAACATTACAAAATGCATTTCAAGGTTGAATTCACTGAAATAATGGGTAACAAAAAAAAATATGTAGGTCTTGTGTTTTATTGCGGTTATGGCCGGGTGAGGTACACACAAGTAGGTGTTGGATTGCATGGAACAGCAGATGTCTTTAAAATAAACTTTTGGGGGGTTGAGCCTTTGGATTTTTGAATTTATTTGGGCCAAGAAATTTGGTGCCTGTTTAACCTGAGAGTGGCTCTTAGTAGTGATGTATGTATGTATGTATGTAAAGTGTGTTTAACCCTACTGTGCCTCTCATGGTCTTACAGATATTGTTGACAGTAATAACAAAACTTCTTCATAAAATCTATTGAAATCCAGTCTAATAAAGACATGAGAGATATGTACGTCTTTAGTAAGCTAGCGAACAGTCTAACACTACTTAAAAAAGATTGTCACTTTGGATTACTTACTGAGGGAGATTGCATGTTTCGAATTCTAGAAAGCATAAAAGACACTCCTTAGGTTAGGTCACTTCAAGTCCATGATGATAGGGATGTGGTAAAATTAAAAAAAAATAACATGGAGCACCCATCCTAGTGCTGTGAAATGGAAGACATTTGCCGGTCTTTTTGAAAGTTCTTCTATGTATTCCTTAGTAAAAGTTTTTCAAAGAATATGTCTTTATGTAATGACGGGCTGAGTTATTGAATAATGTGGGTTGTTTTCTTGTGGACAGAATTAGACTTTATTTCTCCTCATGACTCTGTTTCAAGCAAAGGCCTATGCTATAATGTCTAATGACTCCCGAGGATTTTATTAAGAATTGGTGGCGAGCTTTCTGAACACTGTAATCCTGATCAAAATGGAAAGAGAATTCAAGAACTCAAGGAATTTTGGTCGCAAGGCTGAACTCGTAATTCTTGTCTGAGTCCCAGGTCATATTGCAGACATGGTATGTTTGATGAAATTGCTAAGTTAGGCTCAGTGTATGATTTTTCAGGTCCTGAACCTGCATTAGATCTTCCACCCTCCATTATCGATTGGATGTCAATGTAATTGTGTATGGGATGGCTCTCCAGGATCTAGGCAGAATGTCTGTAAGGAATCAATGGCATTATTGCTGTTTCTCAGCAGAATAGAGCGTTCTTATAGAAACGTCTTACTTAAGGTCAGCATAGTAATGAGCTAGGCTTAAGAGAGACCTCTGTTTGGGACTCTTGTAGAGAGGGCGAAGATACACCGAATCTTTTGCTATTGTCCTGCCTTTAATGGTAACAGGTTTCAGATCTTCAGTGATGAGATGGTCAGACTGTCAGTTACTCATCGCTATAGTACGTACTCTGGATTCTACAAAATTCAGAGAAATTCCAGTCAAAGAGGTAATACCGGTTCCTTCCTCCTTTCTAATGAACTGGTTCAATGGTATTTTGTGATCTCAGGTGAATGATCTTTGTCCCCCGTTTCAAGTGTAAAAGCGCTAGTCTTTACTTATTTGTCAGGCTTTTTGGTTTCTGGTACATTTTTAGGACCAAGAACTTACTATAGTCTTTAAGCTTTAACCTAATCCCTGTAGCTGATGTTGCTGAACTGTTGGCGAAGCAAAATGATACGTTTTCATGGTATTGCCCTAATTATAGCTTAACTTAGGACACACTTTGGTGCTGTAGGTTCCGCTGATTTGCTAGCATAACTAGTTGAAGACCCTTTCTATACACTACTTTGGCTACTCTAGCTCCATACAGAGTGTTATGTAGTCAGTTAGCCATACGTACCCTTAACATCTTTTTGCCATCGTATCATGGCATACTCGTCCAATTGAAAACGGAATTAGCCATCGTTTCTAGACAAAGGAGGTTGTTAAGTCTTGTCGGTGCTTTCTGAGTTCGTCCTCAGTCAATCGGGTATATTGGCACTAACTATGTTTGAAATTACTAACAGTAGGTACTATATCTTCTACATACGTGAGTCTTATTCCATTTTACTACTGAACTGATCTAAGTTTACAGGATCTTGCTGCCTTGAAAACAGTGTCAAACAGTGTCAAGATTTTCTGTTAAAAACTGACAAGATTCTATAACCCGATCATTAGACATTCAACTCAACATTTTTTTACGACTTGTCAGTATTTAAAGGCTACCATAAGAAAGGACGATCTTCAGATAACCTTATAAATCTGAAGGGAGAAGCCACATATTGTTTCGATTTATGCAAAACTTGTCGACACCATAGCTACAAATTTGCTTGTACCATAAGGACTGGCATACATATAGAGGCTTACGAACAGCAGTACTGTTAAGCATTATTAGCTTTTTACATCTAAGCCACTACTGCTTTACTATTTATTGAAAGCATGTACCGCCATACACGGGCAAAGCCAACTTTATGGCTACAGACTGCGAGTACTTCCAAATAACCTTATATGATTTCCCTGAAGTCCGTGAAAGTGTCCTCCCAGTGGGATTTTCTGCTTGGATTCTATGGCATTTCCTGTAAACCGCGGTTAGTCGTTAATATGGATATATCACTATAAGTAGTCTCTAGTGAGAAGCTATACACTTTATATCAGAACATGTGCAAGTTTTTAGTAGAAGGACTACTGAGAACTGCTTTACCCATCATCTTGTGTATGATTCTCCCATTCATAGTACGATTGTGCCATATTTATTAGCTTTTGAGCCAAAAAATTAGCTATAGGGTGAACCTGGTTTTCAAACAACAATCCTCTCTAGATAGTCTGGTTCCCTGCGGGCCACAACGCTAGAGAATTAACTGCGAAAACTAGTGCTAAGGTTATTTGGGAGCTCTTTTTTCTTTCACACACACCATCGAAGGTTGTAATACAGAGGCTCTGAGGAGCACATAAGACTTGAAGTCGACTGTTTTAATCAGAGATCCTTGCTTAGACACTGTTGACTTCCATGATCGTGAATCTTGCTCTTTTCAATAACTCAGACGAGGCCAATGATTCTATTTTTCCAGGGTTCTGGAGGGTAAGATTGAAGAACAGTATTAGCTAAAGCATTGCCACCCATTTGCGTCATAGCTTCAAGGTACTGTAGTCAAAGCGCCTTACTTGATTGGATCAGATACTCACCTTACAACATTCGGGGTTAAATCTTCTATTAATCTGAGAAGGTGAAAAGATTCTTACCTTTTTAAAAGGGTCATTTCAAAGAGCTAGACTTTCAAAATTTTCAATCGCAGAGTACGAGAATAAGGAACATGGAAAAACTTGTTGAGGTTTTCTTGGATAAGAAAATTAGGGACATTCTGATTTATTGGAAACTTATCTTAACATCTCAATCTTGTAGAATGTACCCATATCTTCTTACTTTTTCTGAAACTGCAACAAATTCATTAGACAATGATCCCCATTCCTACTGCTAACATGGTCTGTGGGCTGGAAAGTATAAAGAAGGATACGATGTAGGTAGATCTGGATCTGATTACATGAATTCCTCACTCTCATCCACCTGGCTGTAGAGATTTACTTTTTCAAAAGTAATTACCTTCACTCCTTCGCCATCATTTCGTTACCCTACGCACAAGCACATCTCAAGCTAATAACAAAAGAACTCAATTAAGAAATTCATCGTGGTTACCTCCAGGAACAACAAAGGCATACTCGTCTAACCTTATTATCCTATTTAATTAGAACCAACCTCAAAGGTGATTCTCGCTAAAAATAGGATCTAAACACGTGAGCACACTAGAATCCTACAAAATTAATATATAGCTATATCTAATCAACGAATAGACATCCTCCTACAGTCGTTTTCCTGGAGGATCTAGTCTAATGTCAAATTGAATTTCATTCCAAATTATCCATAAATTAGAATTCCCTTTGGAATATAGAACCTCTTTGGCAATTAATTGTACAAATTAGACATAATTTGGAAGAGCTTAAACATTACACCGGGGAATCACACCGTATGAATTCATGGTTCGTTTCGTTTCCCTCTCCCCATCGAAGGATATTGTATGTATAACAACGACAATTGCACCTTCAATCGATATCGAAACCTTGATGGCATTATCGATTGCCATTGAAACTAATCGTCACTCAAAAGGAAAAAAAAAAACACACACAAAAACAGAAAAAAAGGAAAATACCTCCCTCAAGTATAAAAGCTAAATGTCCTGGAAAATGTTTCAACCCCTCGACGACACAAACAGTTCGTATTACTATGAGTATTCCCCGCACTAAACCACTCAGAATTCTCACATTTAACGGTAGGTATTCATTATTCTGTTAATTGTTATCCTAATTTTCGCTTTCCCCTCCACACCCCTTAGGCTGTGTTGAAAAAATGCGACAAGCGACAAAAAAGGATAATGAAACTTAAAAAATTCATTTCAACTCGAATGCATTAAGGAGTACCGCTTACATTTTCATCTCCGAAGGACGATGTAGAGTGTGTGTGTTCGGGTAGATTCATCTCATTAAAGGTACTGAAACCCAAGAAAAAAACTACAAAAAAAAGAAAGAAAGAAATAAACTGTAAGGACTCGAGACACACCTAGGAATTTCTCTTTAAATTAAATCAAATAAAATACAGCGAAAGGGAGTGGGTGAGGCGAACCGGAGTATGATAGTCCTCTTCACATTGCCGCTCGTCATATCATTGTACACGATGCTGTTGTTGTCGTTGTCGTTGTCGTCGTCCTAGTCGTCATCCTAGTCGTCATCCTAGTCGTCGTCATCACCATCGTCGACACAAGGGTGTGTGTCAACACTTTAACCAGCAGTGTCTCTTAATTACCCATTATCTGTCATAAAGGTAAACGTACTAACGGCAGAGGGTAGAAAATAGAAAATAAAGGAAACAAAACAAAAAAAAAAAAAAAAAAACGTCGAATTGCACGACAATTCCACGAGTGTTTGTTAATCCTTGGTGGCGGTGGTGGTGGTGGTGGTGATGGAGCAGAGAAGCAGAGAAGCATAGAACCAGAGAAGCAGAGAAGACCCATGAAAACGTTGTGTTGTGCTGTTGCTGCTACATTCTGCTATTGTTATTGCTACTTGCTTGGAGAAGCGAGCCGCGGCAAAGAGCCGCTTCAGGGATGAAAATGTGTTGTTGACATTGTGGGTCATAAGAGGAGGCATAAGTGCCGGAGTGGATATATACCCACACCCTTATCCACACACACACCCACAGAGAGATAGATATAGAGAGGCTCAACAATTTGAACGGATAATGATGATCAAGTTGAGGACGAATAACGACAGTTGTGATAGAATGCATAAGACAGATGGCATTGCAGTTGCAGCAATTAGTGAAAGTACACGTGTAATCGTTGAGAGTGAAGTCTTACAGGTGAATAGATACAATTTATGAGTTGAACGTGCTGCAATTGAGATGGAAAAGTTTTGTTTTGTTGTCATTTGTCACTTGTCACAGCTATTGTTTGGAAGGCTTTATAGACGTGTGTTCTATTCATTGGGAATACTTTTAGGAAGGAGATATCAATGATTTTCAGCTATGAGTGCATTGTCCCAAAGCACTGTCTAAGGAAGGTCTGTGCCTTCGGGGTTGATGGTCGTTTGAATAAACACAAGGCAGTGATCCCCAAGTCACGTTTTCATAAACAAGTTGCCAATCGATAGTGATGGGATTATTGTTTTAATAGGAATGTCACTTCAAATCATCCACAAGAAAGGAAGTCCTCTATGTCAATCATGGAGGCACTACTCTTCTTACAAAATACTGTCGGTCGTATCGTATGAACGTCTAAAGGGACTGATTGGCCCTGTCAGTGCGGTTTTAGACCGAGTAAGTACACGCTACGGCAGATCCTGGAGAAATCTAAGAAATTATTTTATCGATTTTAGGGACGCAGATGGCAGCGTCTATAAAGACGATGTATATAGAGCCCTATCTAGTTTTGAGAACACTCGTTGATCTATAAAGGTCGGAAACAATCCTACAAAGACCTTCGATGTCAGAAAGGTTTCAGAGAAGGTGATGCTCTGTCATATGACTTTTTCAACATCATACTCAAAAAAATTGTTCGAAACTCGTAAGTCAATACCAGAGATACAATTTTTCACGAGTCTCTGCAAGTACTTGCGTACACTGTCACTGACATCAACCGCAGAACACAGCGAGCTGTCACTATTGGCTTTGGAAACATTGGAACAGAAGCGACTAAAATGAGTTTAGCTGTGAATGAGGGCAAAACCAAATACACAAATACCAAAGCTGACAACCGCGTCACTTCAGAAATGAAACGAAGAGTTACTCTTGCAAATCGCTGTTTCTTTGGCACTATGAAGGCAATTCAATAGTAAAGACTTTCCAAGAAACGCCATTATACAGGACATAACTCCAGAAGAGAGAAACTCTGAAGAAATATATTGTTTTTCGTTTGTTTGGCTAAAAAGCACTTCACTGGGACACTCAGATGAAACTAGTTCATTGCACTAACAAGAAGCAAAACCTAAAACCGGTACAGGCAACGATAAATGGTGGTCTGAGTCTTGTTTTCCAAATCGAATTGAAGATCTTATTGCTCGCAATATCAGACTTGGGACTCAGACAATGCCAAAATGTTAAGTCGACCGACTTAACGACTATCACTACAGAAGCAGGTACATACACTGACAGTATCACCGACTCGCAATCCTTGCCATACGGTCCATAGCCCTTAGGATCATATACTTCTTCGGTTAAGAACGAGAGATGCGCTTGCCTTATGAAAGGGGAAGTCTAGTGTTGTCAGTGCCTGGCTTTCTTTCTTATGGTGATAGCTCATTGGAAAGAACTTCTTACGCAAGTAGATGGCACTATACACCGAGGTGAATCTGGACTTAAGTCAACAAGCCTCTCCAGCCAGGCTTCAATTTCGCAAAACAACTGATTGCGATTCTCTTTCATTTCATGTGGCTACTTCATGTTCAATGACATCTACTGGTTAACATTACAGTACAGTTCTTGTCCTATCATCGTCCATTGAAATGATACCCAATCCTGACAACTAGAAGTCTTCATTTTACTTGTTAACTGAGCATAGCCAACCCATCGCTTAAGTTGAGCTTTCTTTGATTTTTCTTGGCTTCTGAGCATGTTAACATGGAATTAGGACCATTTATCGCTACTTAAAGAAAGAACTCCAACATTAATTCCATTTCTATAGTACATGATGCGAATTACAGGGACTTCGACTGTCATTGGTTCAAGGATCAAGCATCCCAGCTCACATTAAATGGGCAATAAGTTGTAATACCGGACTTATATTCATCTAATCGCTCTTACTGTCTGTTTACAACTCCCTATATAGATTTTATATGAGTACAAGGGTATACATCATAAGAACAATATGTTTCAAACTCCAGCGATATCTCCCCTCTCTGTGTACTGAGATACTAAGTTTTAATGCAATTTTCCATTTTTTTTTGTTTGCCATGTGAATGAACTCCATATCTCGACGATCCACACATCATCGAACACATCTCTCAGTCTGAAGCTCTAATTTGTCTTTTGCGTTGGTATTACACAAAGGACTGCATAGTACCACAATAACCACATGCATCCATGAACTTCTTCCTCAATTTGTTGAATTAATAACAAAACTGTGCTGGAACTTCGTGTGTCTTCTAAAAACAACCTCAATTGCGGTCTCTGTCTTTCTCACTTTGTGTCTTCGCAATTCTCCTACCAAAGATGAAAGGTAGTCAATCAAAATGTCCACTCTATGTAGCTTCGATTTAATCAACAACAACCATATAGTACACCATACAAATGTCTAAAATTAGAATTTTTGGGGTAAAATACACACATGTAGACGTCCTGTGTCCAGGTACACCCAGTATACATCTCTAAAAAGGGATAGAGTAGAACAGATAGAGATATTTAATTATAGCATTCGAATTCGATAGGAATGGAGGCTTACCATAGATGTCGGTCCTTATAACGAATTGTTGGTTTAGTTTAATTTTAAGTTTTTACCAGAAGGACGTTTGTTCTTCCAATGAAGGATTAAATGAAACGTGAAAACGAAATTCATTGAATCTACAATCATTTCCATTGTAAAAGAATTTCAATTTCAATTTCAATTTCATGTTAATTGCTCACTTTGTATTAAAAACTTCTTGAAGAAGTCGTGGCGCATTCTACACCTCTTCGAACATCCTTTAACTAGTGCATGGAAAAAATGAAATAAAACTTTCCAGCAACATTGGGTGGAAGAAAACTTTTCTCCCTCACTCCCTCTTGACCAAAGTATCTCGAACTAGAAGCAAACCATCAGAGTGCATTCATTTCATTCACAACGAACGCGGCGGACAAAAATGAAATTTCTGTTGCAGACTTCTCCAAACCACTTTCAGTACTGTTTTACTTTAAAATTATTTTGTTTTTAACTCTAAGCCATAGGGTATGTTTATTCTATAAAGCAATTCGTAGCAAAGAGGAGTAATGAAGGTCGACCTCAGAAAGTGTCGATGCTTGGAGTTAATTTCTCTTGGAGTTATATTTAAACATCTCTCAGAGACACGCCTACTTTTCTTTACAAAAGGTAAAGTTTATTAAATAGTTTTCCTAAAAATCGTATCACGTCCACTATTTTCTTGGGGTATGGTGGTACCCCAAAAAAATATAGATTGTATGGTGAAAATGGTTCAAATCTGGCTGCATTTCAGCCAACCATTTACCATGCCACGCCCACTTAATTATAAGTAGTGCTAGAAAAATGGATAGGGTATCACACAATCTATTCTAAGCATTGCACTATCGGTTTGTTTTCGCATTTATTTCAGTTTTCCTAAACATATTACCATAAACATTGGACACACTCTATGAGCAGAAGTTTGGGTCCATGGATTTTTAGTGAAAAACAAAAATCAACACCAAAACTTTTTTATTATTCCTTAAAATGGAATTGGTAGTCATTTTTGAAATATTTACCAGACGAACCATGAACAACTGAAACATCAATGTGCAGCGTCAGCTCGAGGTTGTAGAATGGTTGGAATAAATGAGAATATTTAGCAGTTTGTAGGAAGCAACCATTAAAAGGAATTCAGTAAAGAAAATTCTTCCACTTTTCTTTCAAATCTTGGAATATACATCACTGAGTTCCACTGAGTTCTACTAGAAACATTTTAGTGGTTTCATAGTTCTTCAATGCTCTATGCAGTAGCAAAATGCCCCTCATTACATCAGTCAAATGTGACCTCTGCAAATACATATGTATGTACATTTTGTTTAAATTGGGTTTCAATGTGGTCTTAGAAGAGACCTACATCATTTCTAAATGAGCATTTGAGGAACTAGTTTGAGCTCCTGGCAGCTGACTTACAGACTTTTCCTTGTTTCATAGTTGAAACGATAGAAAGGTTGTCGTACTGTTTTGTATTTTAAAGGATCTCAGAAGGAAAACACCAACGGCGAACTACTTCCAACTTGTGAAATAGCTCGAAAAGTATCGGTCATCCTAGCTTAACTTAAAAACCGAAAACTGACGATTCTAAACAAGTTGGATATCGCAGCAGAATCGAGCAAGAAGTTAATGAAGGGTGAAGTAGAGTAGCAGTGAAATTTAGCAGGATAGCAGAGTCCAGTGGAGCAAAGTAGAGCAATTGTTTCCAGGTTTTTAAAAAAAAATAAAATAAAAACAACATTTTTAGCTTTTCTCCTTCTTAGAAAATTGCATTTTTTATTAAAAAGGGACATTACAATTTTATACTTTCAAACAAAGGCATACTTAAACTCTTTCTATGATCTGTCAATGTCAGTCAAGACCTAAAGTATTTTCATGATGAGATTTAGAAAAATAAGTCTGAAATAAAAAAGTTGCTTTAAGAATTCGACGTCTATATGGTAAAGAGGATCCCACATACAATAATTAAAAAGGTTCCTGCATCAAATCAAGTCTGAGTTTGACAAGGATCTGAAAAAAATCCTATCTCAGCAAACCATCTGTGCTTGTCTTCAATTCTTAAAGAGAAGCCGAGATGAGAATCGATGGTTTTGCCAAGTTTCACTCTCAACATTGTCATTAAATAATCTGGCACTTTAACAAACTAGCTCACAACCAGACATTACTAAAAATGTCATAGAGTGATCGCCACAGATTTTTAGTAAAAACTGTGTTTTTTTTTGCACAATGTCCATTTTGAATTATTTTCAATTCTTTCTCCCCAAACTCCAGCTCTTTACGAAGAATCACTTCTAAATACAACTACAAGTCGAGCAAATTGCATATGTGTGTGCATGCAGAGCACGATCTCGTCGAAAGCTCTCTCTATTTTTCTATATTTACAAGAGTGACTGTGTGGGTGTCGATTTTTGTTTTGACAGGTTCCGTCATAAGCAAGACAGTTTGCGAAAGATGCGACGCAGTGGGGACGAGATTTCGCTTTTTTCAGTTTATTTTTGAATCCGGTGTTTTTTTTTGTTAATTTTCAAAAATATTGCGTATACGCCTCAGAAAGTGAAAAACAATAAAATGCCGTAAATTTTTTTAACTAAATCGTAGAGTGCGTCGAATTGTTAAAAAAAAACAATCTTGAGTGAGTTCAATTCTATCTAAAATCCAATTTGGCTTTCAATCTGTTTCTAAAAATGTGATATTGTTCAATCAAGTGTTGGGAATGCGTTGCTATTTAAAACATATTTCCTCGACACAAATGCTAGATACTGGAAAGAAGAAAATGTGAAATGGAAAGTTTATGTTGGGTAAGTCCTACCTGTATATACCTAGTATGTCTCATAGAATTTTTCGAAAGTCTTATCATTTTTGTTAAAAATTTGAAACCATAGTGTCTTTGTATATCAAATCAGCTGGTTTGATAAACACAGGCGAGCGTGTGGGTTTAAATTGAGTTAAAGTAGAGTGCCTTTACTTTGATTGTTTAGACAGAGGCACTGCCTTACTATTCTTGATGATGTGCAAGTCATTTTAATTGTCATGTATGGGGCTTAGAACTTAGACGGTACAAGCTATATATAATTATGACTAGAAGGTCCTACTGCCATTTTCAAAGATAACTCATTATTCGTTAGGCTTGAAATAAGGGTGGCTGTCAGTATTCTAAAGAAACTAAAATAATTCCATTGTAATATCATACATCTATATCTATCTGTTGCTACTCAGGGCTTATGCATAGCAGTCTTCTTTATAATAGGGTCAGGCAAGTCTATATGCTTCAGATAGTGCCCAGCGCGACCACTTTGGCATAACATAATGTATCTATGATCCAACTTAAGCCAAATCTGTTTCGATAATATAGGACTTGGAGTTATTTTGCCATCTGTGATTGATCTTACTAATTTGAATCCTCTAATTCGACAGAATGCTATGATTAATGCACTTTCTGGCGACTTTATCAATCGTTCTGTTACCCAAAATTTCTCTAGGGCCTGAGAGAAAAATGGAAATTAAAAGTTCCCTTTGTCACAAGCCTGACTTCATTAGAAAATGGTTCCTTGATCGTGATGAGTCCCATTTGAAAAGCCTACAGTCTTCTGAGAGGCGAAAAACGATTGAACTCTTCGGTTTTCAATGTTCTTATCGGGTGAACTACGTGCTGTCTAGAATGGATTCTAGAAATCTGACTACCAGCTTCACTAGCTTATTATTTGCCAGTTCTGAGTGAACCTTGGATATCTTGGAAAAAATAGGAAGCAATTATCGAGGGTTCCTAGCCCTTTGAAAATTTAAAATTCACCTCTATGTTTTATGATCAGATATGGCTCCAAGGAGCTTTGTACACACTTTGTACGGAATCCTATGTCTCTTGGTAAAAAAGATCCGTTGACTACATTTGGATTGACGTTCATTTAAGGCTTTCGTGATATTTAGCAAGACGATGGTAGTGTACACTCTAATGACTTTGTAATGGTGCATGACGGTTTGTTATTACAGATGTTGGCAGCAAAATTTCAAACCCATCGGCTGGACAGAAGGTTCAAAGCTACTATTATCCTTTTGTCTCCGAGACCGAGGGTTTGTGTTGATGATAGGTAGTGCGCATCTTGACAAAATCGGGGAAGTTATCCAATACCAACAGCTAAGATTTTAAATCCTAAAAGTGTTTCAAATTTCTTAAAAAAATAAAGTGCACGACTGGGTCGTACGTACTTGCACTGTAATGCTATAAGTGTATAATTTTATTAGAATTAAAGTCCAAGTCTTGCTCTTCCCAGTAAAGTAGGCGTGGCATTCCGCGTTTCGATGGAATAATAGTCATAACATTGTAGGAGTTTACTCAATGTTTTGTTTTTATAAAAATGTCCATAAAAAGTGGGCGTGGCCAGATAGGGTGTTTGAGTGAATTATAGAGAATTTTAAGGCCTATTACTTTGCTTAAATAATTTTTTCTCAATTTCTAGTAAAAATTTTGAAAAAAATAAGTTTTATAAAAGTGGGCGTGGCCTTCCAAAATTTGGTATGCCATTATTTTGCACTTGTCTTATAACCTACAAATAATAATTTTTAGCCCAATCACCGCACAAATACCCGAGAAACAGCTGATTTTCAATATTACCGTTATTCGAATTTTTCGTGAAAAACGTGGTATGCCACCTCATAGCATATACCCAAACTAACCCAAACATCAAATTTTATCGAAATCGTTAGAGCCGTTTTTGAGAAAATCCATTTTAACTGAAATCGGCCTTAAGTAAACTACCCTTAATTTTGAGGTTAGAATGGAAATGAAAATTCAAATTCCTCTAGGGAATATCCCACAGACCCTATATATGAAGTTTGAAGTAAATCCGCCCAGCCGTTTAGGCTGTAGTCGAATATACAGACAGACAGACAGACAGACAGACAGACAGACAGACAGACAGACAGACAGACAGACAGACAGACAGACAGACAGACAGACAGACAGACAGACAGACTGACAGACTGACAGACTGACAGACTGACAGACTGACAGACTGACAGACGGAATTGCCGGACCTACTTTTTTGGACTTCTCCATCATAGTAATGTCAAGTTTGATTAAAATCTCGAGTTCGATTTTTTTCACGATTGCAATACTTGCCCTATAGGTATAGGTGCGAGTAAAAAGACTTTGAAAACAGATCAGTCAAAGTGGCTCTTTCATCAGTTCTCTCATGTTTTTCGAGTCCTTGTTGGTGATATGTTGGGTTAGGTAGAATTGCGAATTGAAAATGGATTTTAATACCTTGGGAACCTTTACGCAATGTTTATGTATCTCTAACAGTTACATATTTTGCTATGCACCCTACAAATACTGGTATCTTGTCCTAACTATTCTGTGATGAATATATCCTGACAATTTCATTTATTATTCCAAGGGCCAGTACTAAAGGAAGAACTCTATAATGGTACTTAAAACTGATTCACAGTTTCTCTTTCTGGGATTAAACACCAATCAATGGCTTTGGCCAGATACTTTGGTTTATGTTCCTATGTCATCCTCTATCCGATTCATCCGAATCTTTAGATACTCAACAAGGCATGATCACATGTACTCCATAGCATACCTTAGATGACATAGTCTAGACAACGAGATCCTAATAGAATATTGATTTGGTTTCAAGTCGAGCTAGAACTTGACCTAGCTTTGCACTGTTCGAAGCCCGATTTAAGGCTTACATTGAGATCAACTTCAGTGGTGGACTTCTGGAAGCTTGTGTTTCGCTCAAGCTGGTCGATAAAGAAAACGAAAATACCTCCACCTGACCCCATTCCCGTGAAACTTGAACTTTTCCCTCCTTGTGCGTAAATTTAGTGCCCGTCAGCTTGTCCTGCCTTGAAAATAAGTGTTTTCCCCTTGAATGCCTCCCCCATCGGGCATCAGGCATCAGGCATCGGGCATCGCTCATTCAATTAGTTGGATATTTTTCCAATTAATACCCCCAGTTTGTATTAATTAGCACAAATTCGATGGCTGTGCCTGCTTTACCCTCCGCTGGCCCCCAGACATAATTACTGACGAAAGAGAAAAGTAAAAACCTATTCCTTGTGTACTTTGAGTTCTCGGGTTTCAGTCCAGGTGAATGGCTTTGTTGTTGTTTGTGTGTGGGTGTATGGGTACAAAGAAAAGTACAT
Source organism: Xylota segnis (assembly GCA_963583995.1). Lineage (NCBI taxonomy): Eukaryota > Metazoa > Arthropoda > Insecta > Diptera > Syrphidae > Xylota > Xylota segnis. Next base: position 8,480,689 of record OY757238.1, read on the forward strand.
CTTAATTAGAAGTTTTATATTTGCAAGCCCACCATGACTGACTTATTGGAATCGTCATGCGAATCGGAATTTTTCAACCCCCCACCCTTCCCTGTGACAAGTCACCCAACCACCACCCATCCAGCTACACTTCATCATTTGGTAATGTCGACGTCTGCGGCGGTTGGCTGGTTGGTTGGTTGGTTGGTTGGTCGCAGTCGTAACGGTTCACTTGCTCCTTTATTTCAATAATATTGACTTTTCCCCATTAAAATAAATAAGGATTTTTCTACTCCACTGAGTGGGGCTGTGGGCCCTGCTGTTGGCGTTGTTCGTTCGTCCTGGTGGTGCTGCTGGTGCTGCTGTTGTTGTTCGGTGGAGCTCAGGTGCTCTGTGGTAGTTTTGCAATATGTCGATGTGTACGTACGATTATGCTTGTCCCACAATAATCGTTGCTCATAATTGCTCAATCCGGAATGTTGAACAAACACGGGAGAACAGTCATCGGGTTGTGGCTCTGTGTGTGGGCTTGTGTACTCACGCCCCAGTTGGCTCATGTTCTCGGCTCGCATATACTAATTTTAATATTAAATCAATCAATTTTGACATTAAACAAGCAGGATGGCTGTTTGGATGATGTGTCCGTCGGACGTGACTTCTTTGGCTAATACCATCGGCCAGCGGATAGATGGTGTGGCCATCGGTGGCGTATGTGTACTTTTTTTTTTTAGTCATATTTTCCTTTGTGCTATGTCCTTGTGCCAATATTTACATGCATTGGTAATACGTGAATAATTAACAAGGACATGGTCGTATGGAATTATTATCCTCACTTAATTTTGGTTCTTCTGTGCGGGGGGGTGGTCGCATGGGGACGAATAGTCGAGGACGTGCTTAGATGGGATTTGCAATTCACTATTTTGTTTTTCGTCGTCCTTATGTCAAAGGTTTTATTGCCACTGGTGACGCGATTTCGTTGAAGTTGTGGTAAAGTATTCATAAGCCTATTTTTACTTCTGGCGGAATTCACTGTTAGAAGAAATCCTAATGGAATTGAAGGCCTACTTGTTTGGTGATGGTGATGTGGTTGAATAAAAAGCGACCTTCGGCATATTGGATGGGCAGAAAAGTCACTTGTTTGTTTGAAGGATAATTGGCACAAATCCCGGGCTGGGAGGTATGTTTGGATTGAATGCTAGTTTTGTGACATTTGTTGGAGATGTGAACACCCTGGGAAAATAATATGTTTTGATCTTTTTCTGGCCCATGGGCTTTCGCAGTTCTCCTGAAGAAGGTAATTATGTAAGGCAGTTGCTTGAAGGAAATGGATGAGAGCTGGGATAGTAGTTTTGTCTTGTTTTTAATGTCCACCTACGTCGTTTGCCTACGCAGAGACGTTAACTAGAAAACACTGACTACGAGGAGATGGAATCGTGTTTGGTGTTATAAGAGATTTAAACCTCGAACTTCTAGCTCAGTCGTTGAATGTACTAACCAATGAGCGATATAGGACTGAAAGGCCTTGTCTTGGTCGACTAGAATATTAGATACAATATTAAACCAAGGCAGCAGGTGTTGGTTTAGGTTTTAGTTTTGTTGTCTATCCTCCACTTAAGGTAGGATAGACTTGGACTCGTGAAGATCCAATGTGAGGCGTTTGTTGCTATTGGATTCTTGGATGATTAGGCAATATCTTCAAGCCACTCTAAGAAGTATTCAGCTAAAATCTGCTTTTTTGATGAGGAAAATGCAAGGTAGCTGCAGGTAAGGCGAAATAGTGTTCCTCTTCGTCATCTACACAGCTGCGACGGAAGTCGTCGGCTTCAAATCGATACTAACTGACTTACAATGGCCTATCAATAGTCTAACTAAGGTGTTGATGAAAATACATTGCAAAAGTCTAAGAGACATCTGTACAGCAAGAGGCAACTGAACGCAGTTCAGGTCCTACACCCTAGTCTGTCTTAGATCCATCAGTGTAGGCTTCCAGTGCAGAACTATTGCATATCGCATTCTCTGTCCAATTCTCTCGGTTGGGAATGTGTGCAGAAGCCCTGGAACAGAATGAAATACTCTAGGGTTTCTATCATGCCCTGTCTCGCTGGGACACTTAGTGGTGACTCCTTCAGTCATCGTTCTCTGAATCCTAGTTATCACAGATGAATATTGATCTTACTACAGCTTTGTGAAGCCAGTACATTATTTGAGGAGTTGCGTCCCATTTGTGCTCTACGGCTCTCCTGCAAGTTCACGTTCATACACATACATGCATATGTATATGCTCAATGTGAGTTTCCAACGATTTGATATGTTAGTAAATGTGGCAGTAAGTTACTGGGCATTACTTCTGATTCTAAGAATCTTTATAACATGTATCCAGGAGGGATCTGTCTCAAACTCGAGATCAGAAATTATTGGCTTTTCTATCCACCTAGTTCCAACGAAACATACATATATCCTTCCACTCAAAGTTATTCCTTGGAAACTCTAATCCTAATCCGAGTTATGCCAAGCCCTTGAGTTGATGAAAAGTCTGGCTTATCATACATACTTAAGCCATTGAGGGTAATACTATAAGACTGGGCTTAATTCTTCTCTCAGGATGCGTACGAATGAAGTTCTACTTGCATGCCAATCACTGTGATGAATATGAATTCTCATTTGCCCCACTGGGTCTGCTAATCTCTGCTGTCTTATCTCTGCATTTCATTTGGATCCTTCGGTCCTTCCTCCTCCGACCGGAATAAAGAATTTAAAATTCAATCAAAATAATCGACTTCCACAATACCGCATCCAGGATTCACACACAAAATCACAGAACTCAATTTCTCTTTCAAAAAATCCTTCTCTATTTGTGTGTCAGTGTGTGGGATTTGGTTTCCTTTTTTTTGTTTTTTTTTCGACTGAAAAAGCAATCCATTCAATTGAGGTTGTTCTTCATCTATGATGCTGCTGCTGCTGCTACTGCTACTGCTGGTTCTTTGATGATGAAAATCACACAACAACACAAGTGTAGTGGTTTGTGCTTAGAAATTGCCTAGACAAGGACATAGGGCCACAACGCACAGCAAAAGCAAGACACATTCTCTGTGATGTTTCATGGGAACTTATTCCACTCTGATGGAACTCTCCCAAAAATAAATGTCAAAGGCGTTCAACGTTTCCTTAAAGAAAGGAACTTCTACAAATTGTAAGGAAGTCCTAGCAATTTGTTTTTTCTTTTTCTATTTTTGGTTTGTTCTTTCTCTCTTTATGTTTGTGTGTGTGTGTGTGTTGTGTCGTTTGAAAATTTTATAGTTGAGTCCTTGCTTGAATCACACACAATGGATAGCTTTTTTGAAAAACTTCTCATTGCTATAGGAACGCGTTTACGCTTTTGTGTACCACGGAGCTGACTTGTTGGAGTTCCAAAGGACTTTCAAGACAAATTGTACTTTTGTTGGAGTTTTCTTTGACATTGGGTACTCAGGTATTTCCTTCATTAACTCAGTCACTTGCGAGTAGTGCCTATTTTTTTTTTTATTTTTATTAACAAGGACACAAGTGTACAGAGACTCGAAGCCTTGAGGAGTCTAATGATGATATTCATAGCTCCACAACCAGTTTGTCTACAAGGCACACAAAACTATATTAATAAAGCATCTCGTTGTTTCCTCTTCCATTTGCTTGAACTCCATTTTGTTTGTCTCGCTGGAGCTGGCACTTACATACGTATATTGAAAAGGAACCACAATTACCGACCGAATGGCAAAGGCAATAGACCTTATCATCTTCAAGTGCGCCCTCAGAGAGTCAAAGCTCAAAACAGAAAATACAAAATACACGAATCAAAATAATTTAATTTATGTCTCTAGACACAAAACACAACGAAAGGGAACAAAGGACGAGAAGAGAAAAAGGACTTTAACCGCTGCTGCTGCTGGTGCTGGTGCTGGTGCTGCACCGCATTGGAGTATATGTTGAGAATGCTCTTCGCGTCCCGTTCTGCTAAACGACTTTTGTTAACGTCAAGCAGGAGCACACAAGTGTATGGTTCGCTACTATGATGAGGACGAGAAAGAGAGAGGGAGAGGGAGAGCGAATGAGTATCCTTCTACAAAGGCCCCTTTAGTCTTAAGTGGCCTCCATTTGTATGGCACACATGCACTTAATATGATTCATAGTCGACGGGAAAGGCTACGCCTTCATGCGGTGCATATTGAGAGGGTGAATTGGGTGACATGTTGAAGTGCGATTTTGCATTGTGTTCCAAAGGAGTTTCTATATTATTTGGCTCTCTGTTCTTTCGCTGAGGAGCACATGTGACAAATGAGGGTTAGGGTAAATTCGAGAAATAGATGAGGACGGCACTGAGTGGATGAAGTTGATGATACCGCGTTAAAAAGGAGATAAACTGAAATGGGTTTTTGCTTTGTTTGGGCGGGTCATACACTAGTTTTATATGTGCACCCTATAAAGTATTTGAGTTCATGTCCTGGAGGATACATGGGACTGGCAATATCGTTGGAGAGCTGATTATCGCCTTTGCCAAGGAAATTCTGGGTTCAAGGATATTAATAGATACGAAGATATCGCGTAGTTGAGATTCTCACTATTCTCAGACAATAGCAAAGTTTTTTTTTTTCGCTGTCTCACCTCTTGCGAGCGTCTGGCAAAAAAGTTTGTCAAACAAAAGAGAAGCCATTCGATTATGGTAACAAATTGTGGGTGGCTTCCATTCACGGGTTGGGGTCCGTAACCCCCAGAGACAGCAAAATTATAAAATTACATATAATGTCTTCAATAAGGCTTCTACCTGGTTGCAGGAAGTACCTTCCTTGAGCTTCCTGAAAAAAGTCTGCACACCATTACTTCATGATGTGTAATCACGTCAAGACGCAAAGTACTATCTAAGGAAGAACTCTCTTCACTGAACTTGTGTTCCTGTTGGAAATGGGTCAGTACTGTAGCGACAACACATTTCATACTCAATTACTTGGGTGGCGCTACAGTCTTGGATAGATTTGTGTCTAAAGCAAGGAGTCAGCTACCTCCAATTTGGGATATCAAGTTAGATGAGTTCCTCTTTCACTTGAGACCATGGCCTTAGGAAAGACTCTACTGCATCGTCCCGAATCGAAGACTATACGGATCGGAACGTTGATTTTCGTTTCGCTCTACATAGGGTAACCGTCTTATTTGATGTCCCTACATATGTAGCTCTTACAATTCGGAATTGTACCTCGAGGTAGTTTTGTATCCAAATAACTGAGGGAAGCCACATCCAATCGTGACTGAGATGATCAGACTCTTCTCGAGGACTAGGATCTTGTAATGCACTGATTAGAGGACTCGAGCTGATTAGAGGATTCAATTCTTGTTTACCAATCTTCGGGGACCCTTCCGGTTGATAATATTTGCATCCCCGTCTACTTTTCATTACTCGACAGGAGCATTACAGTAGGATTTCTGGACTTCAGTCTGGATATTGTATGCAGGTTACCATTTCTGGTTATCGCCGGCTTTATGCCTCCATTCTTTCCTTATTCGTCCCTGTAGGTAACAGTTCTGGGTTCGTATACCTTATATATTCAAGCTCATGGTCCTTTTTGTTAATTTTGAGAAGGGGATGTACATCCTTTGCATTTTCTCTTAGAGTTTGTAGACAGCTCTGGTCCTCTTTTCCTACATTCGCTTACCAGAAGGTGGTCAAGAAATAAGCGACATTGCCGATAACTTGGCAGTATAGGTACAGGTTTTCATTACTCGGCGTATTCATCATAAAACCCTTTAAAAGATTAGGAACACTCGATTGTTATCCGATTAGTACTCCTAAACATCCCGGCTTTGCGGTAAATTTGCTGTTTTCAGTATAAGCCTTGGGTTGGTGGGTTTGGTTGAAATGACTGCAAGATTACTCTCCATAGTAGTATGCCTTTATACGGCAGAAGTTCCTATTCTGGTTTCTGGTCACTTCCTCGGTCTTATAATTCCTTTGGAATGTCTACATTGGAATTGAACTGCTGACATATCTCAGTGAGGAACGATCGGCAGTCTCGGGATACTAAAGAATTTGTAGAAATCAATTCCAAGGATTTGGCAAGCCTTGATGATGCTTATGTGACATCGTTTACATGCTGACTTCTTTCTTAAGTCTATTTCAGTAATGGATGTCTATCCTTCTATTGTCAGTAGCAATCGCCTCTGTAGATATCGCCATCTTCAATACTTCTTTTGCCCAGTAGGAGCAATCTAGGACTTCCACCAATTGTTGGTTTCCGTTGTAGGAAAGTTTCCTGACACAAGTTCTTTGGGAGGAGCACCTAGGACAAGAGACCATATACACTGCTGTTAGTATTCAGGATCTCTATTCGCAGGATGCGATTGCTTCTATTGAACTTCTCAAGGCTCCTTCGTCATCTAATTTTTTTTTTTTTAGAACTCTGCCTCAGTCTTGATAGATTTTTATAGACCTGTGCTACGAAGCAGCTCAAGTCAGCGTCCAATGAAGGACCTCTTTCTGAATCTCACTTGCTAGGATCTGAAACTTATATTAGTAATCAGGGCAGCATGTGTTTACCCAGGTTTGGGTGTCCAGGATATGCCGATCGGTCATTCAGTATCCGAAATCGATCTCTAATTGATTCGATTTTGTCCACCCAGTGAGAATGGATTTTCAGAACAAAAATCAACCAATGAACCCCTCTTGGAACTAAGGTAACGTATCATGGTCTAAACTATCGCAATTCTTGAATTATTTTCTTTCAAAACTTTCAACACGATGTCCTTTCTCCGCCCTGTACGTTCCACAACATTCTTTTATTTATTTTTTTAAAGACCGAACCCATTTATCTTTACTACATTCTTTGTGTTAAGCCACAGGCCATGAACAGAAAAATCTCTCCTTCTGCTTCTAAAGGATTAACGTTGCGTGATTAAACAGGGAAAAAAAAATAAAAAAGGAAAGAAAAATTCTTACTCAAGTGACGATGTGAAGTACTTTACACAATTAATGTCGTTTCCTGTGAATTCTTTCACGCAATCACCGTCCCACAAGTGCTAAGGTCATGTAAGACATATTTCACATCTTGACCACTGACGACTCTTAGTTTTGTTGGTATGTGACTCACGAGTGACTCCGTTCCTAGCAGTTTGACAATCGTTTCGAATGAGGTGACATCTCTACCCAAAGTGTTTAAAAGACATCTGATTCCAGCAGCCAGCGTCCTGCAAGTGGAACATCCTCACACTGCCGCTCCTCGAATATTAAACAGCCAAAACTATTGCACAACAAGCTCACGTCCTAAGCCTTAGAATGCAAAGGGAAATAAGAAAAGAAAAACTTAATTTGAACACTATTCGTGTTCTTAGTATTAATTGAATCCCACTCACATGCACACTTCGTCCTTACGAGGAGAGAGAAAGAAATTAAAAGAACGTTCTCTCAAAAACTAATTCCATGCACGACAATTGGAACAATTGACGTCTCCCCGACAATTGAATTTTATGAAAAAAAAAAAAATAAATCCTCCTCCAGACAGTTGAAGCATTCACCCTTAGTTAAGCTGCAGCCGATTCCAGGGCGCATTCGCTATCCCACCCCACCCCACCGCCTCTCACAGTCGGATTTCAATATTCTCATCATCATCCGCCTAAAGCACATAACGAACTGCAAAAAATTAAAAAAAAAAAAAGGCCAGCCAATTAAGTGGCAAATCACGTTCCACTACCGCTATGCCTTTCCTTCTTCGTTTTTTTTTTTTTTTCGCCCGCCCCTCTTTGTTCGCAAGGACTATCCCAGCAATTTAGAGTTTTTTTTTTTGTACAAAAAAATAAAATCCTGTACTAAATGAATGCACAAAAGAAATGAAAGCCTCCACCCACCACGACCACCAGCAGCAGGAGCACCTTGCCAACGACAACGAGACGACAGTCATCTAGGATTAGATTTGCATATTTAGCTAGGGACAAAGGAACCTGGATGACGACCGTCAGCATTAATGGACCGGCGAATCCTGAGATTCCTGTCTTTGTTTGTTTAGTGATTTTAATTTGTTGCAATTAAGTCGGAATCTCCCGCTATACGACTGTATCCCGTGGAAAGGTGTCGAAAGAAAAAAGGACGAGCGGAATTTTGTTTTTTTCTTTTTTTTTTTTTCGCTGCCCATCAATTAGGGGGGAGTGCTGCTGGAGAGTAAGAGAGTCCTTGGTAGAAAATTACGTATCCCTGTTTTGCATAAATATGTATTTCTCATGAATGCGTCCTCCCCTGGGAATGTACCAACTAATTAAGCAAAAAAAAAATTGAGGAAGAATAAAGCCAACTATCTAAAGTCGTGCATCGCGCGTGTGTACGCTAAGGATAATTAAGAAAATTCCGTCGCATATATCCCTGGTATTTTTCTGCGTTCATTCATTCCGATGTGAAATGATTTTGTTGGCTTTTTTTGTTGTTTTTTTGCTGTGTGTCCTGTTGAACTTAGTAATTGGGTTGCGTGCAGTGCAAAACTTGCTCCCGAAAAGGAGAATATCGAACGACACCGGAGGGGTGTATCCATCCTACTGCACGGCTGAGGGTTGTTTTGTGCAGTTTCATTGAGTACTTTGCTTAATGAGGTTATATCTTCTTCCTCTTCTGTATGTGTGTGTGTTTGCAAGAATCCTTCGAAATTGTTTTCATAGACACACACACACCAAGAGTATAATTTTATTAGAGCAGGAGGAGGGGAGGGGTGTAGAAAAGTTTATCCTTTTTGACTTTATCCAGATGAAGTGTCCTTGCAATTTAAATAGCTTCTACGCGTAGATGATATTCTGTGTGGCGTTCATATGTTCATATGTTCAAAGGTGCTGGAGGGGCGAAGGATTCATCTTGAGGTTATTTTTGATGCCAAGAATCCGATAACGAAACCGATTAAAAGAATTTTAAATGAAAAACAAGTCCTTGGGAGGAGGAGTGCATATGTATGGCAGCAGGATTTTTGAATGCGCGCACGTGAAGTGGATGATGATCCTAGATTGGAGTGGATAAAGGTGGTTCTTTAATGTAGCTAATTTTCTTTTATGCACAAAATTGCATTTCGGTTTATCTAATCAGATCTGTAAACGGAGGAGATTTTGTGGTATATTCCAGGCAAGGAAGGACTTCTCGACCTCCTTTAGTTTGTAAGTGCTTAAACAAAATGAAAGAGCACAAGGTGTACTGCAGGATGATGATAATATCAAAGAAATACTAGCAGGAGGATATGAATCTACTAAAGCTGCAAGTGACAGGGGATTTTCAGAAAATCTTTTAGTTTTTAGGTGTAAACTCTGGCTTTGGCGGCGTTGATATAGAGCTTTTGCGAAAAAGTGGGTTAAGAACAGGCGGATTCAATTAAACAGAAGTTAGTTCTTTGACGGCAGTAAAGAAGGATAATGCTTTGATTATGTTGCTGTTGCAGCCAGTCGTTTTATAAAGCGAATTGGGCAATTGGACTTGCTGTGTTTTCAGAATTTTAAGCCACGAACTGGCTTTGTATAGTAGAAAGCAGGTTCAGAAACTTTTTCGTGTTCTTGAATGGTGAGGATGTAGTGCGTTGCCCATACAGTTTCAATGAAACTGGAGTACAGCAGAAAAGAAATTCTTCCCAAATATTTGCACACGTTTGCCAACAGTTTAGTGCCACTCAGTCCTGTAAAAAACTTTTTTGTTTCTGTTTTAATTAGTTATTTATGATTATAGCTTGGCCATAAGCGGGTGTGAGCATTTAAAACCTTCTTAGGGCATACAATCGCATCCATTGTCTAGGATGGTGAATGAAGCTACTCTTGGCAACATTTTCGTTGGTATCAGTCATATCGTTGGTTAGGGCAGCAATGGCTCTTTAGATGTGAAGTTTTAAACGCCACGGTCATAAACGTCCATTCAGCAAGATCTGGACGTTGTGAGTCCTCTTTTCTTTGCAATGGTTGACCTATTTTATATCTTTCTTCGTAAACTCTTCGAATTTTGGACGAGGGACACGGTTTATGAGTGACAATCATGACTAGGCATCTAGCAGTCACATCCCTCAGACCTCGGACAGAAAGTTACAAGGCTAAGCCATTCATGTAGAAGACATAAGCGTTTCCGAATATTTGGCACCCGCACTTTTCCAGTCTTTGGGTTATCTAGAACCTACTAGGCATCTACTTTATGGTTTATGAGTGACAATCATGACCCTCAGTATTTCGTTAAATCTGGCTTACATATGTGGAGTAGACGACTGTTTGGTATAGAACAGAACTTTTCAGTCTTTCTTCGCTGCCAGGAGAATTTTGTGCCCCAGCCGTGACGAACCTCGAAGACTTGGTTAAGTAGTCCTTTGACATAAATAGATTATCAACCAATCGCCCTTTGTGTCAAGAATATTAATCTCTCTCTGTACCAGCATAGAACAGGCTTTTAGATTTCTATCTATAGAAGCTTGTGGATTTGTCACTATTTAAGGTTAGATGAGCAATATAAAGCACTGCCATACCTTCCTTTGTCGTTTTCTAATATCTAAAAAGTAACCATTGCCAGGGACTGCTGAAGTAAACATATGCTTACCTTTTTGGAAAAACTAGGACTATGCATTCATAGTAGAGGTGCCTGGTATTTAGCTTCCGTAAAATTGACTCTTGAGACTATTTGTAATGAAACAAATGACTGAATACTTACCTGGATACAAAAGACACTTCTAGGGCTACTGAAACTTTAATTAAACTATGAAACAGTGAAAGCTTAAGATTTTTAAACCTTTGGCTAAGTAAAGATATCTTGAGATCTTAAAACACAAAAAATCCCCGCAGCTCCTTCTTGTTGAAATCTGTATGACTGCTCACTAAAACAGAAATAGGAATTGGATGGTGTTTTCTAAACTAACCTAAACTGTAATATATCCTTTCGACTTCCTAATCACTGTAACGTCAGGTCAAAATCACAGCGAGTAACTTCCAAGGAATATCGTAAATTTTGCCGATAGTCAATTCGCTATTAAATTCTTGGATTCAGCATTTTTGCGAGCCCGGTCATAGGGTTATTCTAGGTAATTGCATGGCCGTCGAACTCGCTGTTATATATAGCGACGGGGACACCTAGGCTCCGCGACCTCGTCAACCTTTCAGTTTGTTACAATGTCTCTGTGGCCTGGCACCCAACTTGTTGAATTGTTCAGTCATCACGAAAAGACACAAAGGTCAGTCTGAAGCGTTTTAAGTAAAGGAGCACGATTCCAAAGATGTGATTGCAACTTGACTGTCAGTAAAATGCTTATACCTCTCACAGATATTGCAGACATTCAATCAGCACAAGGCTTCCTTGATCCCCAAGATTTCCACCTGGAAGACGCTACGATGATAAGGAAGGCTCAGACTGAGCTTGTCTGAGAAAACATACACCCACCTTCTGATCATTCTTGGACTCATCTGTATAGAAGTGAACTAAACTAACCTCAACAGAGGATGCATTGACCCACTCACTACTCAAAGATGCTCGCACGGAAGTTCTAGTCAAATTAGGATTCTAGTTGGTATCTCCTCAGGTGAAATTGAGGAGATCTATGATCGAGGATCAGGCGTTATATCAACTAGACCATTAGCCGAGCAAGTAATGAATCAATACTCCAAGAGAAGAAATCATTTTCATGTTGCAAGTACGTCCATAATTGTTTAAGGCCCCTAAATACTTAGGAACGAGATCATATCAAAATCTTCATTCCTCTTTCAAAATAACCAAAGAACCATAAGCGGCTTTCAGTGGGTCTTGTCAAGAGCTATGATCAACTGTCAGTTCACTGCTGATTCCTGGTACTCAAGGCAGTCTACGAACGGTCTTTTGATGGGTAAATCTAGTATTTGAAAGAATCGATGCCAACCTGGGTCTGTTATTACCCAACTGACTTAAAAGCAAAGGTTTGCCCCAAAAGCCGTTCAAAAACAGACAAATCCTTCACCAGACCTAAGGGACCCCTAGCCATTTCGTCAACTGATCTAGTTGATCTTAAAACTTCTTCTCTCCTTAAGATGGGTTCGTCATGGTTAACGACAAATCAAATGTAAAGACAATTTCTCTTAGTGTAGGATTAATACATTTGGATCTTCTTGTACAGGTTGGTGCCAATCCAGGATATTGTTTCTAGTAAGCTCATTCCATTGATGAATTGGTGTACGTGCTATGAAATTTTTCCATTTAACGACGAACATACTCAAATGAATGATGTTGTCTCTAAACCCTTCGATTCCTTCGCTAGTTTTTGAAGTGAATTTGGATAATTTGGTAGCGTTATTAAAACAGAACTCTATTCTGAAATATTTGACAGTCTATTGACTATTTGATAACTTGGTTTGACAGTGTTCCTTATTGTAAGTTTTATCTGAAATTCTAAGCAACTTGTTCAGCTGATTTTAGCCAAATCACAACAGTGACAAGATAGCCTCGCTTTATTAAAGTTCCTTCTTCCAAAACTTCACGCAAATCCATACTTTTCAACCCAATTTCCATCTGATTCACGAAAATCCAATCTCTAATATTCAAGGACACCACACGCAACCGAATACATAAATCACCACCATCATCCCGTATTGCCGTCATCATTCGCAATGGAACTCTTGGTTTTGGTGGTTTACTTCATTAACCCAGAGTAAAATGCACTAATCAATAAAACAGGTCATTACAAATGGTTTAATCAATCAATCACCACAACATTTGTATATCCCACCAATCCACCGACGACTGTGTCCCGAATAGTTCGAACCGTATCCTCGTAGTTTTTGTCGTTGTCGTCGTCATCCTTGTCGTCGTCATACATACATATGTACAAGTATTACGTGTATCACACTACGGCCTCTTGTAATTGAGGTCACCTGTGGTTGGGGCCCCGAAAACAAATTGTTTTCGATTAACTTCTTACCACAGAAATGCAATCAACTGAAACGATTTCGAATGAATTTTTATAAAAGTGTATGTGTGGGTGTGTGTGTGTGTGTGGGTGATTAATGTAATAGATGGATAGATAACAAGTGGAAATGAATGCGACGCCTTGATGTTATCGAAAATGTCAGAAACTGACTTGAGTTGAATGGAGACAAGTTAACTTTCACCTTTACCCCGAACAGGAGGCGTCTAATTGAAGAGGTGGCAAACTACACACATCCATGAGATGGGACACATCCTTTTAGACTCCAACTTGGTCTCAATTTGATTGCACATGACTTGGTTTATCCAAACACTTCCCTTAAATGTGCAGGTACCTTGCTCCTAAGCCATCAGCTCTCATCACAAACAAAAAAAAAAGGAAATCCCCGTCATCCATCTTGTTAACCGCCATTTTATGCCTGAATCATTCCTCTCATTATCTCGATTTCATTGGTTCTCCTTTTAAGTGACACAAACAATCTATTCCCTCCTGTGATGCCCGGAACTTTCCAAGTGGGCGCGCACACACATTCCTCCTTTCTCCTTCCTCCTGTTGTGTCACTTAAGGATGAAAAAAAAAAAAAAAAGAAACTCCAAATAATTCCCATTAAAGTTACCGCCTGCGGGATGGCTCAACACCATTCTTTGACCTATTTCCATCAATGTGAGCGTTCAAAAGTGGATGGATTCCTTTTTGGGGAGGGTGGTGCCCCCCCGCAGACTCTGCACCAAATTAATCGGTTTGATGAACTGGAAAAGGTGAAACGTTTTTGAGGTGACACCTCAAAAGAATTCAACCACACAAAAGGGCCAGTGTTGGGGGGGCGAGTACCCATCGTAATTATCACCAGAAGCACTCCATCCACTTTATTTTTTTATTTTTTTTTTTTGGTTTTGTGAAACTACAAACAAGGACACTTCACCCAAGGATTTGATTGACATTTCGGTTTCCTCGAATGGGTGTGTTTATTAAATGCCTCCTCTGTCTCGTTCCTTCCGAGTCGTCCTTTGTCGGAATTTAATCGTTATGCCCTTAAGCCTATAAAACAATAAGAAGAAGAAGAAGACGAACCTCTCGGGGGGCTGCTGTGCCGTTTCACATGCAAACTAAGAACGAAGGATAAAAAGAAAAAAAAAGAAATCCTTCCTCCGCTCTAATGGTATGCTTAAATTGAATTTTCTTTTCAAGTCCCTTTTTCGGTTCCCATTCGGCTTTTAGCTCTTGTCCATGTCCGACCCTCCTTTGCCTTTGGCTTTCGTCTTCTGTTTCGCTTTGCTTTCGCTCCCTTTGTATTCGGTGTTCCTTTGGCTTAGTCCTTTTGTGGTATCAAAATGATTTTCGTCCATTTTGCTTTTACTTTTTTTTTTTATTTTTTTGTTGTTCCCTTCACCCTCTTTTCGCAAGTTTCCGCAAGCCTTAACTAATTCGATTCAGTTCTGCTTTTCTTCACCATTCTCATCGTCGTCGTCATCGTCATCGTTGGTTTTAACTTTGAAGCGAGGAGAATTGAAACGGAAGTGGAGAGTTAGTCTTAAAACAGGATGCGGGGGTGGTGATGGTGAAGCTTTTGAATTTGTTGCCTCTCCTCACCCTCTGGTGTGTGTGTGTGTGTCCCTGTTTAGGATTTAATTTTCTTTGGTTGGACTTCATCCTTGTTAAATTGTTTATCCGTATTTCATTGCATTTTCGGTTTTTTTTTTTTTTTTTTCTTATTTTGGGAAATTCCTTGTACAGGAGTCCTCCTCACTCACTCCTGGTTGAAATATTTTTATTTAAAATTATTTCCCGCTCTATTTTGCATTTCGTTCTAAGCAATTTCTTGTTAATCTAATTTCGGATGTTTATTTGCGCCTGGGAAAGAAGCCAGCCCAGGAGTGGTGGTAGTAGGATAGCAGGACATCCATCGCCTTAGGCTCAGCTGATGATACGTAGCAATTGGGTAGGTACGGTGGGTAGGTGGTGACGATGAAAACCGCCATCGGAATTTTTAGCAGATTCAGAGGTTTGCTGCGGTGGCTTAGTGTGATGCCACCGGAGGAGGAAGAGTAGCAGGAGCCGGAGAGAACCTCGCAGAGACGCCAAATGGAGCAATTTGTTTTCAACGCAACACATTTTAGATTTATTTAAATTCCCAACGAGATGGGCGGAAGCGAGGGCTTTTCGCTTTCAGCGGAACAGGAATAAGTTTTTCGAGAAATATTGTATGTAGCAGTGCAGGATGAGCGTTGCTTTGCATATTTTATTTTTGGATGAATTTTAATTTTACTTTTTTTTTTGAGTTTTTGGGGAGAAAATTTGAATAAGTACCCTCTGGTAGGAGATTGATATGTTTTTTTCTTTTTTTTGTATCTTTTGGTGTTTTCTGTTGTTTTTGCAGAGGCAGAGGGAGGATGTACGCGAAAACTAGTTGCCACAGATGCTAGGTTTGCTTTTAGGTGACAGTAAATGGGGAGGTCCTGCGAAATGGTTGTCCTTGGTGAACATTTTCAAGAAACTGACAGTTGTCTAGTTCGCAGCGGAGGTTTTTTTTTTTCATTTCTAATGGAAAACAAAAATATTTCTTTGAATTTATTCGGGGTGTCTTGGGTGTTCGTCAGTGTCCTGATGACAAAAGTCCTGTAACTGTGCTGGATTTCCTGTCCTAAATAATAAATTGTGAAAGCTGTAAACTTATTCACACGTTAACCTCATTCTCGGTACAGTCCTATTAGATTGTAAGACAGTATCAGTGGTTAACTTCAGACTCTATTACAAGTAATCAGTGAGGTAGAGGATGCTGGCTTAATATCAAGAAACGGACAGCTCACTTTGACTATAGAAGATACATATCAGATTAAACCCTATTTGTCTTCAGTAAAGCCCGTTCTGTTGAACTTGATCAGAAGGATTTCAAGAAACACATGAACTGTTCTAGTTTGGATAAAGATCGTAGTTCGGTCTCGGTTGTTATAGTTCAAAATGCAGGACTTTTACACATATTTCTGTAGTCTTTCTACTGAGTAATGAAAAGTAAAGCTGTATTCCCAACTACAAGCACAAATCTCAGCTTTAAAAAAACTACTGACCGCAGCATTTGGCACTACAAGTTGCAGAATACATCTCGACGATATGACCCATTTTTCAGAACGGTATGCTCTTATCAACTTGACTAAATGGATTTCCATTCCATGACAAAAATATTACCCTCATATGTACTTCTTCAATGGTTTCCTTACAAGGTTAACCTGCAATGTGGGCTACTCCCGGAAGTCAAATTCGTTGACTTTAATGTATCGATTCCTATTACTTCCGAAATTTACACGAAAAATGTTGATATGGTCATGGTTTCCTAAGACAAACAGGCTTTGTTTGGGAGTAAAGTATTAACGAAGTAATTTCTAGAGTTCAGGACTAAAGGGAAGTTAAAGGCCTTCAAGGAATTTGCAGGAAATGGACAATGGATCTTTCTTGAGAATGACTTGCCGATTCAATTATTTGCTGGCTATATTTAGACATATCTGCGTACGGAGTGTCCTATCTCGAAAGACGAAATGTATGCTCTACAAAGCATTGATCCAGCCAGCTATATGAGAGAAGATATAACCGAGAACTCTATGAGATGTACCAAGATGTCCAAAAGTCCAAAAGCCAAAATACGTCGACTACACTGGCTTGGCCACATCACAATATTGAACAATAGTCCTCCAGCAAAGAGGATCTTCGAATCACAGCCCCCAGGTTCGAGACGACAAGGAAGACCGAACCTCTGGAACTGGAAACAGCATGCCCGGGATCGAAGAGAATGTAAGGCTGCAGTGTCTCAGGCAGGGACTCTTTACGGGTCGGGAGCCCGTTAAGTTAAGTAAGAATACAGAGTGTGTTAAGGATATATGTGTATAACTGACAGGGTTACACATAATCGCATTCTAAGATGGAGTCTATCGATTTAACCATATTGTGAGGCCTAGGATGGTCAAGTTGTAGGCTGAACTCTAATCCTCTGTCTGTTTGTTCAAAAGACGTTTGATCTTAATACTTAGGTTTGCAAAAGATACTGGATTTCACTGGAGCAGATAGCTATGCTGAGGTTTTTTGTTGCTGGGCACTAGTTACTCTCTGAAAGCGTTCTCTATTTTTGTGTTCGCTTTAAGTAAAGGCTTAGACTTGATAGACATATCTGTCCTGATTGTACTCAAAATGATAGTCTCTTCTTCAAGCTATTTGTCATTTCATTATAGGCGACTGTCCACAGTTCGATGTGTCCACATCTCCATGTGTTTAATGATCGGTAATATTGGTCATTTTTTCGAAGGTTTTACCCCGACAGTGGCTGTTTTGAACGACTTTTCCTTGGCTACATTCTTCGATGGCTTTGTGGTTTAATTATTATACATACTTGCATTTGCCCATGGCTCTGTCACTTTGGTCAGGCTCACACCAGAATGTTTCATCTCAGAATTTTGTATGCTTTTGTGATATTCCTTACTGAGATCAAATATTACCTCCTTTAGTCGCTTGGCTTGAATCTTTCAAGTCAAACAGAACACTAAAGCCCATTTGGATAACTTGGACATGTGTACCAGATTTTTCAAATAAAAAATCAAATTTTGACCATTAACTGGCTCAGGGTGATAGTTTTATGGAAACTGATAGAGACTTCCCTTTCACGTTCCATTCATCTTAACATGAGGAAACTACTACCCCCAGTAGTTGGCTAACTCTGAGAATGTCTCGAAGATAAGAGCTAATGGAGCAGCGGAGTGGATCATAGCGGAGCGAAGCGGTGCAAAAGCGTTGTTGGCAAAAAATTAGATTATGGCCTTATTTTCCATGGAGTTGTGAAAGTATTAAATTAACGATGAAATTTTTAAAATTTTCTCTTCAGGATAACTTGGAATCTAATTGACATTTCGTAGAGACATAGATAGTAGTTTCATAAAGCCTCAGTAAAGGCGAACATAGCAAGCTGGGTCTTAGTTAGATCCACTCTGGAAGGGCTTATTCTGATGATTTTTTCAAAAGAGATCACTGAAGTAGGCTCCGAATTTCAGTCCCTTTTATGTTGACTTGCTAGTAACCGAAACAGGGATGCGTGTATTCCCTGCCTTTAGTAGATATTTTCGTCTCTTAACCATATCCTGTGTATGTGTGTTTTAGGATTCCAGAATTGTGTTGATTATTTTTATATTAAGGCTCTTTCCACGTGTATCCCTTAAGCTCCAGTGAATGTAGATCCTGTTTGACAAAGAAGCTTAATTCGTTACACAGAGTCGTTTGTGCAAAAAAAACCATGGAATTTTGAAACGTCTCCTCCTTTCTGTAAAATCTTGGTCACGGTCGCTTACAGAAACTCCTCGAATTAAACACCTCCTTTAAGCACACAACATTCCCTTGCTTCATTAAATTGAAAAATTACATCACTGTAAAACAAAGCGCACACTTACCCCACTTATTTGCATCTCTTGTCATTGAAAAATTTCAAATGAACACCACAATGCCTGCAGGGACTTTGCATTCAAAAAAAAAAACACATCTCACCAACAATGACGCTAAACTAGTGCATTTCCTGCGGGAAGTACCATGAATGTGTATTGGATGTATTGTTACACAAAAATCCCACCGTACTCCTCTAATGATGGTATGATTATGGCATTGGCGCTGCAGCGCGCAATTCCAATTTCAATTTCGAAACGCTGACCGTGTCCAAATATCTGTAGGACATATGACAACCAAAAAGTCAATTTCATTTGAAATACGAGTACACAATAGCAAACCGTTAGGCAATTTGGACAATAACTTGGCTGTAACAATCGATGTTTGTCAATTTCTGGCCCCCCATTGATTGGTATGTATCTGTGCGGCATTTAAGGACGTGTTCACTTTCAGTTATTTGACTCGCTCCCTCCCTTGACTTTTGTCATGCAAATTGGAGTGTGTAAATTGTTAAAGGATTTTTTGCTTTACGATTTTATAATTCACTCGAAATGTATCCTTTCATTTCTTGTTGATACGGAGTACGTTCCTCTTTTTTTTAGTTTTTTGGGCGAAACTGTTACAAGGTCGACGGGGTGGGGTAGGGTGGTGAGGAAAATGTCCTTCTCAGTGTCATGTTAAGGGGTAAGTCCTTTACACCATTGACATGCACACATATAATGCCACTGACATATTAAATTATTGAACAGAAATGTCAAAAAAGAGAGGAAAAACAAAAATAACCATACATATGGGAGCATATGGGATGCATTCATCCTTGAGTCCTTCGTGCACAAAGATATACCTTCAGCCAGCATGTACTTACGTTGAGTATGTTTTAATTACGTGAAATGTTTTACACTTCAGAGTGACATACTGCCAGCAAGGCATTACCACTTCAGCACCGATGAGTCCTCGCACCCTTGACAGGCATGATGGCATTAAATTCATGTAATGTAAATAAAATATTTATGAAGACCAGGGCGGGAGAAAATTAACGAAAACCATAGACAGTGAAGTAATTTTAAATATAAATCACCGACAAAGAGGGAATGATTTCCTGTGACTCAGGGAATGAATGGAGCTCATTCAGTACAGAGATCGATAAGCTTTGTGGTTTTTAACGTATTTACAAGCCTCTCAGGTGAAAAGGATATGATTTTCAACTTCGTTTCACATGTGTCTTATTGCCAAGATTTATTTTTATTGGTCTGGATGGTAGGCAGAGTTTCTCATTAGATACTACACACCATATAGCGCCCATTGCGATCTCTAGATCATACGTACTTTTCAAGTGTAGGTATAGTCCGGTGTCCTACGGTACGTGAAGGTCACTGCTGATCTGGTAATTCTAATCGCATGGCGCCCCTTCTCAGAAGGCAATGACCTAAGAGATCACTCGTTATTCTTAACCGTGACCCATTTAGGTGGCTTTTCTCCATTCATGGAAGAGTATAGTAGAATATACTTGAGTCAGAAGAGATCCGTTTTTCCAGACCAGCAGATAGATACCCAACATAACCTCCCTTTCCGGGAATATTTCTTCCTACGCTGTATCGAAGTAGAGAGTACCGAAAATATCATCAAATTCATCATGGATTTCGAAAAGTTGTTCTCTATGAATGGAGCAACATATGTCCTGTGTCCCATCTGATCACACTCAGGGATGTCCTACTTCAGACTCAAATAAGTGCCCCGAAGTGCCTTTGGGAGTCTGGTCTTCACTTGAAGTGCCATTCAAACCTGGCTCACGAAAAGCATAGTAGCCCAACAGGACTGCTGTAAATAGCCTGTTTTCCAACAGACATCCTCATAAGCAGCCGGTCTGAAGATTGAGGAAGACTCAACATATGTTTATGTCTTGGACAACCCGCCTTGCTATTGATTTGAGATTTGTCTCGAAATTTAATTTGACACGATTGCAGTGTTACCTGCTACAGAGTCATTGAGTTGGCATTTGCGATAGAAGTCATAGAGTTTTTTAGCACAAACTGGGTTTAAGGCTAGTCATTGCTGGATTTCTTCTGTTTCATAGACAGACGACAGTCACTTGGACTCGAGATTCTCATGTTAATGGTTTCTAAGAGACAGCACTTAAGCCTCTCTTTATCAAGACGTCTCCAACGTTACAGAGAAGCCCCAATAGGTGACCAGGGCATAGACCATACATAGTTAGCCTAGTACCCATGACTGAGAACAGCTTCATCTTTGTCTTACAACTTCAAGGCCTGGATACACTTTACGCAGACGCGGTTGGTAGGTTTTGTAGGCCAGTTTGCATGTTTTTCTGCTTTAGAGCATCTCTAGAATTTATGACAATAATGTAGGACCCATGGTCGTCCAACAATTTCAAATCAAGTCTTCTGTTTAAAACAGCCTTTCACCTTCAAAGTCGACGATTCTGATAGTCGAAAACAAACCGGTGGAGAGTATTTGCAAAACTGCTTTCGTGGATTGTAAGCCTTTCATTGCAAGCAAACCGAAGCATCTCATACAAATTTTTCAGGAAACATCCCTTCAAGCTTGCGTTAACTTTAAAGATCTACCACTTCCCAGGGCTACTCATGTTCTTGAATGAATTTCCATAAGCCTATCACTGCCCTCACCATGAGATTATACAACAATCCAGTTCGTGATTTTATGGCCGCATTGTGTCTACCCTAATGCAGGATATGTTGTCTATTTTCAATAGATTTGCAAACACTACTAATAAAATTATCGATCCTGGCCACAAAGAAAAACAGGGACAGCAAAACCAAAAAAAAAGAATAAGAAAAACAGAAAAAGGAATATCCCCCAAAACGTAATAGCAATTAATCACAACATCAATTCATCAAATTGTACTCCTAAACCCGCCCCGGGGAGCACACCCCCGTGCTAAGCCCATCTCGACTCGTGTCCCTTTTTCCCCGGAATCCCCCCCCCCCCCCCCCCCCCCCCCCCATTTCCGCGATGAATTCGACAATTTCGCTTGCTCATGCCATAAATCATGCAATCAATTCCCCGGTCCGAGCCACAAGGCGGGCGCTACAAAGTACATCTAGTATATCCCAATATCTCACTCTTTCGTCCTGTAATCGTGTGCCATAATACCGTACCATGAATCGCTCATTGTCATCTAGAATGAGAATTTTGTTTTGCCTACTAAAACTAACTCCTATTGTCTGACATTACATTGTCAATCAAATAACTAAAATCCAATAAAAGTCCCCAGGATACACAAAAAAAAACAAGAAAACCAAACAAAACCCCGAAATCCTTACTCACTCACACTAGCGCGTGTCCGTCGTAGTCGGCGGCATGGCTGAAGTTTAACTGAAACTGGTGATGGAACCGAATCAAATGAAATCCAAACCAATGAGTTCGGCAGCGGCAGCGGCAGCGGTGGTGGCGGTGGCTCTTGTTGTTTAGCTTTAGCAGCGGCCGCATCATCTCTCCCCTTTTGGGATCCTACTTTGCGATATCAAATGAATGCGATTTACATTTAATCCTGTTAGTGGGTTTTCGGCATACAAATAACAAATAACAAATAGCAATGACAATTGTAAATACCCGACCCGATTCCAATCTCTTTGTCACGAAACGACGACATGACTAATCCGAAATAAATCAAATGGCGGATCATTTGCATGTTTTTTTTTGTTGAGTCTTCCTCCTCTCGTCCCGTTTTCTTTCTACGATTTGCGTTCAGGGAATAAACCTACTACCAAGGGTTGTAAGTAAAAAGGAATTACTTGGTAAGTTCCGGGTGCTATAGAGGCGGTTGGTAATGGCGCCCAGGAGATGGGTTTACAACGCGAACCAGTTGTTTAATTTGCTGAATTGAGCTGTGCGAAGAGTTCCATTTAACGGGCTTCGGGAACGCATTAGCGATATTGATTTGGGTCCTTTCAACTGTTGCATGGGGTGTATGGTGCAAGACAGGCTTAACATAGTTGACGATCGGTAGGAACTGATGTGATTTGGAGAGTGATTGAAACTTTCAGGAAGTGCCACTGATTTTGATGGTTTCATTGTAAGTTCTGGAGCACTGTTGCCATATAATCTGAAAAGATGGTCAGTTCCTCATTGAATGGTCTGGCTTATCAGCTTAATTAATACGAGTCTCCCACAGTTTATGTCCAGTAAACAGATTTCTTTTCAGACATACACACATTACTCAGTGACTTTTACTCACTTCTACTATGAGTTAGTATCCTATCAGATATCTGGAACATTAGAATAATGCCTGCAATATGAGATTGAGGACTAAGGCCTATGGAACACTATTTTAGATACATTTTATGCTGCAAAAATATCCCTACCAACAGCCTCAGACTGCTGCTTTTCATACCTCCATACCAAATACGAGTAATATATGTATTCCTGTTAAATTGTGCATGTTTTCCTGGTTTCAGTCAGTTAATACTGTATCCCTATACCTCTCAGTTGGAGGGGCTTGCACTATGCATTTGGGACGTTTTGTATGCATTCTTACTTAGGCCTAGCTTTGTGAGATGCCTAAGCCTTTCGGCTCGGTAAAACTTGAAAATGTTCTCAGCTTCAGGTACCAAGAATCAGATTTCCTTTGCTTTCTAAAAATACATGATCTCTGAATCTTCGATTATCATGAAACATGGTCCTTTTCGAAAAAAGTCCTATTGTTCATGAAATATGAAGGAAAAATGAATTTACGAAATCCCTGTTAAGTGGAGGATATTCGATCTACCAGTGTCCAAATGTGGCTCACAAGGCAGCTTACTTTTGACTTTCCGACTAAAATTATGAAAGTTAGGGTTAGGCGCTAATATGACTAGAGGATTAAGTCCGGTCCCTTAGTTGCTATTGCGAACAGTATTCAAAATTCAGAGTCGAAAACGTCTGTATATACCTGATGACTAGACCAGACGTAATGTAAATTGTATGGTTTTCGGGCTAGCCCTTTGACAATCCATACCATTTACTCTGACTGTGTAAAGTCCTATATTCCGACTACCCCACGTGTCTTAGAGAACTCAAACCAATGTTGGGTAGAATCTAAAGAAGCATCGCTTGACCTTCTATTGGACTCTGATTGAGATTTTACCATTCGCTACTCGGAACCACACCAAAAACTTAGACACATCTGAGAATGGTTTTCATAACCAAGGGAGATAAACTTATTTGTAGGTGGCAGTGTTGGCTTCCAATTATCACTATGATGTCCCTTTTTAGAATGTGAAACCAGTGGAATTCAGTAAAGGTATGAGAAAGTAAATACAAAACTCCTTCTTTTTATAATCTAACTTGGCCTGTGCCAATGGCATTTTCTATTTCCAATAAACTCGTTAATTTTCTTCAAAATTAATGAGTCCTTGGACCCAGATGTCGAACATAATAGACCTCAGTTTTTTATGGCAGTAAAACCACATATTGGTTTTGATTGCATCTTGGCCATCAGTAAAATGAAAGGACGCGAATATCATATAGATTAAACTCTTTGAATCTCGAAAAGCTTCACCTGGAAGGCACTGGCATAGATCCGTGGACTACAGAAAGTCGACGCAATCAGTTTGTCTACCAAAACTGTCTGAAAGTTTTATTGCAGAAACAGAAGGCTGCACTTGCTGTCGTGACCCAATTTATAGTATCTAGTTTCGAACTAAGTGAAGCAGAGTGAAGGCTTAGACTTTGGATTTCTCGTAAACAGCAGCATTTCAGTTTTGTCTCGATTCACCCCAAAATCACATCTTGTTCCACATGGCTCAACTTTGCTTACAGCGCTCACCATTGAGTTGGTTTAACTGACTTGGTTGACTTTCCTGGCTTAGTGCGGGCACTAAACCTTGAACCTCTCTCTGTCTAGTTTCATCAATAATTTGTTCATGGCCATCAACCACTACAGAGGAGAATTAACCCTATCCGGTGAAGTTAATCTATTTACGGTCTTAGTATGTCCTCTACACCTGGCTGAGGAACCGATTCTTCAATAGCTTCACTGTTAAAGGTTTCTCCTTTGTAAATATGTCTAAAAGGGTATCAAAAGCATATTGTTTTTTCCACAATCATTTAGGGCTGCCTCTTGGTATCAACCTTTGAAACAGGCATCCTGGGACTTAGACTGTGGTAATCTGTTTAAGATTTCTGTTTGGTATATAATGGCCCTCGACCCATACTTCTATAGCATAAATCTTTCCTACCAATCACAGTGCATAGCCTTTGGAAAAAGTTAGAAAAGACTATTAAAGCCGGTTTTTATAAGACTTGGGATCTCTCAGTCTGGATTCTTGTGCCCGGAATGAGTTGCAGAAGAAAGACGTAGTCTCAGAGCATTTTCGAATAAACAGATTCAAATCTGATTTAACCTCTTTTACACAAACTTCGAATTCTCGGAGGCTTTGCCATCTACTTTTCACAAAAGCAGTGGAATCTGAATTCGCCAACAATGCTTGGGTTCTAACTACTCAGAAGAAGGACCTCATGCTCTTATTTTTAAGTGCAGCTACTGCGACTGCTACAAAAATGTGTATAGTGGAGTTAATCTAACCCCAATCAATCATGTACGAGTTAGGTAGGCCTTAAGCGCGTTTGTCTTATATAACGATGTACCAAGAGGCATGTTTTAATAAATGAATCAATACTACCTTCATTTAGTTTCCCGAAATGTCTCATTATTTGACAGTGATACAAACGGACTCCTTTCTTTGACTTGATATTAAGACATTCCCAGTGTCATTGACTTTTTTGTGTATCTGTGAACGGTTTCTCCCTGAAATAAGCCTCAAGTTAACCATCCATGCATCCCACAGTGTATGCACGGAGTATTTCACTAATTTCCTCGTGTTTAGGGTGCATTCACCGAAAGGATTTAATTGTGGGAAAGTGCGTGTCTATTATGTAAAATAAAGCCACAACCCCATGACAGTAGTTAACACATAGAGCCTTGTCACTTTACCTACAAGGAGAGGAAATTATCTTAACCACAATTCAGACCCATTCTTCATGCGGTTATGCCATTTCCCTTAAGGACCTTACCAGAACGTAAGAAACCCATTTTCAGAAGCAGGTTCATCCCATTCACTGAGTATCTTTCCAATTGACATATGGAATGGTTCCTGTATCCTTTTCTAGTTCGTACCGCTGTGTCAGTGTTCTAAGGAGTACAACATGAAAATGAGTTAACAACACAAACGCAGGGCGAAGAAGCCTTGACTTAAATTGACTTCAATTCAGTTAAACGATCTTTCGGTCAGATCCCAGCCAAAGCCCATACGAGTACGTGTGTGTACCAAAATCAGCCAACCAACACAGCTACCAGCAGATGAACATGCACGAGAGTGATGCTCCACTTTGGCCGGAAATGGAAGGTATCAGGAATATGATATATGTATGTATTCCCAGGGTTTAAAAGGATAAAGATACAAGCAAACAAATACAACGGATGTGTTCACAAAGTGTTGTTTTGTTCCATTACTGCGATATGTAAACCTGCATCAGGATAATGATGCGTTTTCGCCTTGATGCTGATGTAAAAGGTTTTAATTTTCCTCCTCTCTGATTTTTTATTTTTTTCGAAATCATTACTTTCTATGAATTTTTTTTTCATTATTATTGTTGAATTAATGGCTATGAGCGACGTGCAGTGGCCAGCAGCATTGTGGTGTCGCGGTTTCGATTTCAAAATTTATATATAAAATGTTTTATCAGCGCGGAGGTCCTGGTCCTTTTTTTTTCGTGTCTGTGTATGCGTGTGTAATATGAGGTTTGCCACATGCCGCATGCCGCATGGAATAAAGTATTCAGTAAATGTTGTGCACGACTTGTACAGGGGATCACATAATGGCTCGTTAGAGTGGAAAATAAAATTTTAATTTCATATTCGGTTGAATAGATATCGTTTAGGTTCGGCGAGGACAAATTTTCTCTGGAAATTCGCATAAATGTCACCAGGTGGGCGGGCGCGGCTTAATTTGATTTTATTTTCGTGATTATTATTTGTTTTTCTTTTTTTTTTTGTTAAAAATACATTTTATGAAATGGAACGGTTGTTTTTTGGTTTTGGTACTATTTTGACTTCATTAGTAGTCACGTTGTGCTGGGATTGTGATTTTTGTTGAATAAAAATTACATTTCGGAGTAAATCCACAAATCCACTTCGTACAGGAGGCTTTGAATAATAATTATTTTTAAATTTAAATTCGATTTGCAGAGCTGATTGAAAATGTAATTTATTTCTATCCTGTTGAATGAGTCTTAAGCTTGTTTGGTCTTATATCCTTCACTGAAAAGACTTTTACTGAATTGTGGTACGAAACTCCCCACTCATCCTTACGAAGTTTGGCATCACTTTGTTTGCAACAAGTCATTGCGACCAAGAGGGATCTTTTGTTCCAAAAAATCAGTTTTGAGCCTGATATTCTGCCGTTTTCTTTCTCTTGTGATATTGTTTTTTAAAACGTTCTTGTACGGAGCTATTAAAGATGCTGGAAGTTGAGATATGCACGGTAATCACTTAACCAGGTGACGGGGCTATAGAAGCATCAGGAAACCATTTAAAGTAAAATAACTGCAAAGTCTGATTGATGTAACCTATATGTCACTCTTTTCTAAGAAATATGAACTTCCATTTCTAAACTCTGCTGACCTTGCACTACACCTATCCTATGCCCCTGGATCCATGGATATATATATTGATCCAATGACACCGGAACAGTGGCTGCTGTGCAAATTTAGAGTCGTCTTTCCTTATATTCAGGATTAACTTCGGCCAGAATCTTTCGGTCATCTCCAAGGATGAGTCCAAAACTAGATAATAGTGCGGTCCTGGTGTCGCATTGGAAACCAACAACACTAGGTTTCATTACTCTTTAGGCATGTTGCCCTCAGTTTTTTAAACAAAGATCTGTGCTATTCTAAAAGCAGTCAATTATATTGTTGTCTCTACGAACAGTGAAACTGCGCGTAAGGCCTTGCTCAATCCTGTAACTTCTTCCAAAATGGTTCTAGAATCAAAAAGTTTTTAATTTCTGCAACTCACAGGACTAAAGAGGTTTGAGACACTTGTCTGAGTGCCAGATCAAAATAAGTTCTCGAATGGGATTGTTAAACAAAGTTCAGAGGGTGATGTCTTAGAAAAGAACCTGTGCTGCGTTGGGTCTCCAACCGTTCGAATTCGATCACAACTCTATGGACTCTATAAAATACTTACCCGTCCAAGCCTACTTTACCGTAGTCTACATCTGATATCTACTCAGCAAACTTGTAAGTCTGCGTAGTCCACTCTACTATGATCTGGGATAGGACTGATTTTCAACTGACAAACTAGTAAAACAATTCAGACTAGCGATTGATAACTCGCCATTCGGAAACCAAAATATCCTAGTTTTGGGCATCAATTGGCTTCAGAATCTTCTCACTGGACAGTGTCGCACTAGAATTTGGTCACGAGGAATATCAGCCTTAATGACGAAGTCTCCCACGGTGCGATACTCGGGAAAACAACCTTAACTCACTCTCCTATAGATCTGTCCTTGCGATTCAGGATAAGCTATCCTTGTCGGAAGGTAGTTCCTCGATTGTAGTCATTTGACTGTTATTTACCCAAGTTTTTTGGGATGTTTGAGGCGCTTATTCCATCCTTAAAACTTTTCAAAACTTGGTCAAAGGTGCTTTCTGGCATTTGCGGAGAAGCCTTATGGGACAAGAAAGGTATGTCCTCAGGAAGATGGCTTTTTTTGTTTTTGTTTTTTTTTTGTCGAAGAGCCATTGAATTTGGCTTTAATTCTGATTCTGATACTGAAAATACTGAATCACATTCAGAGCTTTGGTTGGTTATGTACTGCATACATGGGGTAGATGGGTAGGTTTGCAAGAGCAGTTCCTCATTAATCTATTGTTTAAGCTCTATACGTCTTTTTCAAGACCAATTCTGCTCATCATACTGCCCAAAATTTTGTCTTCAAACTTTGTCTGTCTAAAATAAAGATCGCTACAATTAGTATTCAAATAAGGACAGTTTGAAGTTCTTTCAAGTGGGTTGCCGCAGGGTTGTATACTCTCACCACTGCTTCTTCTAGTGGTAGGTACTATTGCCATCTGTCCAGTCTTGATGAAAAGTAGTAAACCATGTCAAAAAGGATGTACATATCTGTCTGTGCTAGTGAATAGTCCTTGGAAGCAATCTTTCTTCCACTTAACTGGGTCATGCAACCACAGAGTACCCATCCACAACACAAAATTCTTCAGTCTGGTCCAACATTTTTTTTACTAACTTCCACTTTTTATTTTTCTTATCATTCTAGATTGACACAGTTCCGTAAGGCAAACAAAATTCTCCACCACAGAGAGAAGAAAACCAAGAAAAAAAACAACCTCAGACAACTGAGAAAAAATTATACCATTCAAGGAACCAAACTAGACAACAACTAGAGCAAAAAGTCAAGAAACTCCTGGAACACCCACAAGAAACTCACTTTTACCATTAACTGAACTATTAATACTCGTAAAGCATTATTTGGCTGGGTTACCGAAAAACGAGAACTACCACCAGCAACCCCATTAATCCTGGCTACTGCTTGTCGTTTTTACGTTCTGCTACCAACGAAACACCATTAAACTTGGCTTAACGATAACTTCTCGTTCACAATTCTTGTCCTTTCGTCTTCGTCCTGTTTTCGTGTTTCTTATGTTTTCTAGACAAAATTCTTTAAAAGCGAATACAAGGAGCTGTAACACCACGAATATGAGGATGTCATTAGACTGTAATTCATTACACTAAAGATACCATATACGAGACTATATATGTGAATGCTAAAGGACATGCTCCTAAGGATAACAACAACAACAACACGAACAAGAACAAGAAATACGCTGCTGAATATCATCGTTGTAGCATCCTATGGTTCTTGCACAAAGATAAATGGATTCTCATATGAAAACAGTCATCCAAGTGCTTTTGCTCCTTCAACTCCTTCCGAATAAGTATAGGAATACCAACAACAACAACAAAAACATTATCTGGAGCAACGTCAGTGACAACGACAACGAACATTAAAAATTACAACCATACCTACACCAGTGATTTGGATAGAACAGAACACACAAGACGTGGCGTGCTGAAGTAGTCTGGTCACTTGGGAGTCAGACTGTGTCTAAGATTGCTCACAAGCATCATAGAATAATTTCAAGCAAGCAAAAAGGAACCTCACCGAGGAGGAGCTGAGGGAAGAAGAAAAAAATAGGAAAATCCCTAGACTAGGTAAGCAGGATTCATTTAGACGATTTAAATTGTATTCATGTTCAACACGGAGCCAGTGTGCTCTGTTTCTCAATGTGTGTATCTATCTGTATAGTGTTACGGTTGGATGCTCTCTTGTGAACTGAACCTATGTACTCTGTGTATCCTGGGAAAAGTATTTCACTAATTCTCTCTTTAATTTGAATTTCTTTCGTTTTTGTATACGGCGACAATTGGTATGTATTATGCAGGGTGTTGCCGAGTGGATTCGCTTTTGCATTTGCCCTTTCGGATACATCCTTGTACACTTATGTCGAATTTATATGTTTCTTCTTACCATGCTATACACCACTGGCTATTGTGGCAGTCCCAATTATTTTTATGCTAGTTTGCAGGCAGGTCCTTTGGGAATAATTTCACGAAATGGTTAAAAGTATAGATACAGGTTCAATATTGTAGACCTTGGGTCGCCAAAATGGCTATTGAACAGTTTGAATTGATATGTTGGGTCGATGTAGTCCAAATGTGAAAATGGAATCTGGCTGAGTTGGATAGAGGATTCCTTGCACACCACCATGATTTTGTTCATTCAAAACACTCTGCTAAACCCATAACCAGCAGCAGTGTGGAACTCCTATACTTTGGAATTATCTCACTGCTCTCTCATGGTCAAGATTCTCCTCCACTACGTGTATTTTATTCTAAAGTGGACTTTCAGGATAAACTTTTACATAAGAAGACTAAATGTTCGAATCCTCCGACCGTAAGATTTCTGGCAACGATTTTCTAGACTTCTGTCTTTGTTGTGATCTTGAGTAGCTGAGGCTTATCTATCGTGCAAAGTCTTACAAAGAAGCACAAAGTATAACCCTCGACCCAAGATTTGCATTCAATTTCTGTACTTGACTTCGAAAATAGCTCTCCTATCAGGCTTAGAAATAGCAGGCAGTAGAAACGAATTGGTTTCTTAGACTCTTGCAACACTTTATCTCGGGCGATTTTTTCTGAACCATATTTATCAGACAAAGCAAAGATGGGTCCTTGTGGTGGATCGTTACTGTCGGTACAAGACTCAGGAAAGAATCTAATCCAGAATCAACAGGATGCGATGATAGCATCTTATGTGTCCTTTGATTAGTATGATCTGTTACAGTTCATCCAACTCAAAGTGAGTGAATATTTTGGTGTGCTTCACCCTGAAGTCTTACGAGGATCTAAGCTAGCCCACCACTTATGAGAGTCTGTTTAGTATGAGATAGAATATCTGTCCTCAGTGGTTAGTGCTTCCCACATTTGTACTCGGGATGGGCGTTAGGACTTAGTCGTCTGTTTGTAGTTCAATTGGTTCTAAACCTTTTCTATCAAGCTTATCGGCCATTTCATTTCCGTGGAGACACATATGTCCCGGAATCCAGAAAAGTGTTATACTGTGCCTCAAACTTAGGCATTTGAGTTCCTTTTTACATTTTCTTGACCAGTTTCGATTTGGCTGTATTAGAAGTAATGGCTGCGATGGTTGCAGATAGATGTTTTTGCTTCTCAGAGCGGATAGGTCCCGGCAGTTCTCGGTGATTCCATACATTCCCTCTTGGAACACACTTGCGTAATTAGGAAACTTTATGAAGTGCACGATTGGTGCACTGAATGCCAAGAGCTTGAGGCTTAGGCTTTGGTTTTAAGTCGCTTTCTCCAAGTCTAGCTTGTACAATCTTTTCATACATCTTCCTTTCGATTCTACCTAACCTAGTTCCGAGTAGGCTCTAGTAAGGGCATGGTTTTGTACAGTAGTCTTGATGTTATTGAGTCCCATTTCCCGTGAAGAGTCCCTGCCTGAGACACGGTAGCCTTCCATTCCCTCTACAACTTTTTACAATATCTCTATACCTCCGGGCTCAGCAATGGTAATTATTAAACTGCTCTCCCATCTTTAAGAGAGACAAACGGCAGTCTGGAGAATCTTTCAAAATAGAAGAGACAGATTTCAAGGATCTGAAAGCAGCTTGGCTGTGCGAAAAGATCTGGGATATTTGTAGTGGATATGACGTTTCCTTTGAGCCACGATAAGAGTGCTTTTATCTCAA
Source organism: Xylota segnis (assembly GCA_963583995.1). Classification (NCBI taxonomy): domain Eukaryota; kingdom Metazoa; phylum Arthropoda; class Insecta; order Diptera; family Syrphidae; genus Xylota; species Xylota segnis. The sequence continues at coordinate 8,512,293 of OY757238.1, forward strand.
TTAAGTCTGACTGAAACCCGCTTCACCTTCACCAATCCCGGTGTAAGTTTTAACTTGGAAATAGTGTAGTCTATGGTTTTGGAAAAGATTTCGAAAGGATATTCTTCGGACAAATTCTTTCCTACACCACTGTTAGAGAAGGCTTACTCGGACATAATTTGTATGCTCTATGGCAATAGTTCCCCTGTTTTTGGATCGTATGTGAATTTTTGTATAAGGAAGGGTCAGCACTTAAAGCGCATTTTCCCAGTTGAAAATTAAATATCTTTTCCATTAGTATGGTTCTGTTTACCAGGTTTTCAGAAATGAATGAGCCAACTCATCTAAATCAGAAAATCACTTAAGCCCAGCAAAAGTTTAATCATAAACTTAAAGTCCTTGTCCCGGTGTGGTTCCATTAAAGGTTCCCACCTCTCCCTAGACCTCATTTAAACATAAATCCCAAGTCACACACAACAATCATTCATCTCCCCAAGGTGAACGGTTGCACGCTTTAAATCCGAATCCAAGGAAAGTATTTTACACTTCACTGATTATGTTTGCATGTTTGTATGTATGTATATGTCAGAGGACATGTTAACCAGAGAGAGAATGAGAGAAATCCTAAGCCAGATGTGGCATCCTAGCTTTAACTTATCCTCACATTCTGGCTCCATTCTCTGCTACAACATTTGATCAGAGCACAATGATCCTGTATTCTTTTTTCGCTACACCACTTTCTCAAGGATAATAGCGAAGGATGCAGAAAAAAAAAATCACTTTTCTATCTCTAAATCTTTCGAGGAATGAAAAATTAGATAACGCAACGCTTCTTTCTTTTCTCTTCGCATATAGGATACAAGACGTCAGGACATTCAAAGGAAACTGCAACGACACAATGCAACTGTATTCGTGGAAGCATACCAGCGAGCTATTTGCACTCCTGATAATATTTTTTGTGAATATACAAAATGGTGAGTTTTTTTTTACTGTTTTCTTGTATTCATCCACACTGTACACACATTTGAAAGGGGGACAGGAAGAATGTAGTTGTGATTTATTGTTTAGTTTGCAAGAGCACATATGTATGTATGTGTGGGTGGGGACGCACCATTGAGAGATAAGGATAAATGGGGTGGTAAAGCACAAAATAAGCATTCTTCCCGACAATTTGCCATGCATATATCACTAAGTAAGCATTCACCGTGTTAGGGGATTTCCTTGCGCGTTTTGCCTTGTTTGCGCGCTCTGTGTGTGTGTGTGTGTGTTTTGTGTCCTTTGTACTGTTTTTAGATGAAAGTTATGTTAAATGTTGCACAAGAAGAAGAGTCCTTTGCAATGTGCATGCACTGGTGGTGTCGGTGACAGTGTGCAGTAATATCTTCTTTTTTCCTGCTTTCTTATGACCAAATGTAATCTACCAGAGCGGTATAGAGACAACGAGGACGAAGTGTTGTTTAGAGGAAAAAAACAAAACAAAACAAACATTGCATGGTATCGAGTGTGTACCTGCTTAGGAGTGATATCTTTTTTATGATTTCATTTAAGGAACAGAATCCTGCTGCATCAGGATGGAGCATGCATCGAAAATTGTGTCACGTATGGTCGAGATAACGAAGTGCTAAGTGAATTGAATTTTTTTTAATGTTTTTTTTTTTTTCAAAACACTAAACAGGGAGAAAAAATATTGTATTGTACGTTTTCATCGAGGATATGATAAATGGCTTCCACACGAGTATGTGTGGGAATGCAGTAACTGCACGAGACGCATGTCAAGGACTAGTGACTGATTGAAAATATGGCTGAAAAAAAAACATATCGATGTGGAACTCTATTGGTAGCATAGTCTAGTTGATTTCGTCCTATCGTTCCTAGTGGAGTATAGAACGTTAATAATGCTCGCACCTTATGGTGTTGGTAGACTCCTGCAACGAGAATTGGTTTATTTCTATTGGTATAAGCTTCTTGTCTACATATGCTTGTAGTTGTACACCAGTTTTATTAAGGTTTACCCTTCTTCCTACCAGATTGAGTAATTGGGGTTTGTGACAATTTTGACAACGAAATTAGGTTCACACTTGACTGGTACTGAGCAAAGAATCGATGGTCATCTGGATTAAGGTATTAACTTCTCAAGAGACTACCGCTTAAGTTTTTTTGAGTGCCACTCTTCTCGCAAGACAATGAGATCCTTCCTAGGCCTGATCTAATAAACACAGCTTAGAGTCTTACTGTCTATGTTTCATACGATATTGTGAGATGGCTGTGTGTTTTCGACTTAAAAGGAATGGTTGGTTCGTAATACACAGCAAACATTCATATGAACATCGAATTTGAGACTTTAGAGGTACTTTTTCAATCTTTTTCAACCTTTTTCAATCGTACCCAGCTTATCCATGTAGACTTTGTACTTTTCATAGTCGCAAAGCAAAAGTCTAAATGTGTGATGTCACGTCATCTAGGCGGCCATGGTGTCATGAGCTGTGTTACAAGTAGGACCATCTTTTTGGTACCAAGAGGCAGAAAATAGTCTGTTACCATGGCGCGATAACGTACGCCATTGACAGATACGTTCTCCACAGGCTTATTTTCGATGAAGTATGGACCGATGCTTCCATCCGCTTAACCAGACCAAACCATTGATGTGTCTCAAATCTTAAATCTTTTTGGTTTGGTTTTAAGCCCGTCAAAAAGCCAGAAATCTCCCTCATGGCTGAGCAAAATGTTTGTCGAAAACAGTGAATTTTGTTTAAGCTTCCCAGGAGCTCAAAGACTGAAGCGATGGTGATTTGGTAGATCAGCCTGCCTGATGTTGAACTGTTGAGAACGATGTCGAATCATTTCATAGCCGTCATTGCGTATGTGGTCTATTTGGTAGCGTATTGTCTAATAATGAAAATTTGCTTTCAATCCTTTCATTGGTATAAAGAATCGTGCATTCTGTAGACCGATTATGTAGATCATAAGTTGCTCTAAATGAATGAAACACTGACCTGGCTAAGTCTTCCATGATAAAATGTCAAACAATTGCGAACAAAAATACCATGATCCGATAATTCCATAGACAAAAAAGTGCCTCTAAATGAATAACCCTTTAGAAGGGTGTTCTTGGTGACTCCTCTACTATGTATCATATCCGTAATTTTGTCAAACGTCAATATCGGGGCTAGATTATCTTGAATTTCGATGCAGATAACCATAATTTTGTACTTCTTAGACGGAATGGGAAAGGCAGGTTATTTCATGTCGCCCTGCATACAACCTGATTTGTTTCTACTAAGAATAATGTGTTCAATGTCCTTCAAGATACGCCTTTAGTAGACAATTTTTGCCTGCAGAAACAGCCATGAGCCTAGCTTGGATTCAAAAACCTTTTATTGTCATTTTTTTGTTCAACCTTTCCTAGTTTCTCCACATTCTTTCAATGGCTCGTCATTTGAATGAGGTGAATTTGAATTTTGAATTCATTGTCCTACCCTCAAGGACTTACATTAGAAACAATGGGATCAATCTTCTTTAGAGCTTTAGTTTTGATTTTTAGTTTAAGAGTCGTAGTAGGAGTGGACTCTGTGAGTCAGTCACAACAAGTACCTACTTAATGTTATCCTTTTCAACTTCAATACTGACCTCAGCAAAATGCTTTATATAGACTACAATCCAGAGATGGTGTGCAAGAATTCATGTCAAGAATTATTGCCTAAATGCTACGATTAAAGAATTACTCTATGATATCCATTTCATTCGAAACCAGACTTGCATGTGCAGATAGTGTACACGATTCGATGATAAACGAACTACCGAACTACTAGTTCGGAGAATAGGTGTCCTGTGTTGGAGTACAGTTTCAAGTTATGTCGAATGGATTCGTGCGAAACTACTAATAGGATCCTCTCAGCTTAGTAAGTGTTTTCATCAGAAATTTTAAAGGCTGCTCAGACCAATCAAGTGAATTAGTAGGTTAGTGTAATAGTCTAACAAGGGATAAACTATGGTGAAATTCGTGGAAGGAAAATGGCAAACGATGGTGGGCTATGTAAATCATTTCGAGTTCAGAATGAATTGGGCTTTGGCTGGCTTTCCGAAAATTCGTTTAAGTCGTTTCCATTGTTCTTAGAGTTCTGTTGTCATACACTCATCAAGCTCATCACGACAGGTACTAACTTCTCGAGAACCCACAAGTTGAATCTGGCCATGAGAAGCAGTACACAAGTACCATATGGTTAGTACGAGGATATCTTTTGTTTTCCATTTCGTGTACTGGTTTAGCTAAAGTCAATTTCATAGTAGCTCTGCTTGACTATCTATACAAAGGTGAATATTCTTTACTTCAGGGTGGATGTCAAGGAAGCCTCATCCATATCCTATACTATTTCCCTTTTACAAACTACATGTGTCTGTTTCAGTCTCAATATTTTTTAAAGGAACTTTTTGCTAAAGGACGAAGCTGGAATTGGGTTACGGTTCAGAGCCACAGTTCGAGGAACAGAATTCACTAATTGTTACTATTTGGGATTTGCAACTGCTCTTTCAAGAACAGTCGGTAAGTTCTGGATACTTCAGACCTACTGCTACCAATATTAAGGGTTGTGAGACATTCATTCCTATCGATGAAAAGATAGACCACAGTGTCAAAGGGGCTTCCTCATCACATTGAGAGATGAGTCTAAGAGATGTTTGGAAAATGTTCAACTCAGTCGATTGTAGGAATACAAGGAAATCCTTCACCAGGCCTCATTTATCACACTTAATCTGTGTTTGGATAGGGAATAAACGTTCTGCTTAGAAGATGATGAATATAGTGAGCATATTCTCTCTGTAAATACGCAGGATTAGACTGGTTAAGGAGACGAAGATTTTGGACAAAGGAATATGTTCACCATTGAAACCGAAAATCTTCGCTTCTAAGGACACACTATCCTTCCATAGGGAGGCTGTACGTCTCTGAGACTGAATCCACCCTAATGATACAATTGATCTTTCTTAGACCAGAGTATCGATCACGTAGGCCAGGGCTAAAAAAACTTTGCAATATGAAAAAAAAAATTAAAAATGTTCCACATACGCCACCGAAACCGATGTGAAATCCAAAGTACGGTCACACTTTGTTGCACTTAAATGACCATCCGTTCAGTTCACAAAGCAATAATCCTTTCTGCTTAACGAACAAGAACACCTAATTGCGGGTGAATGGCTGCTGGTGGTATGGCGGAAGGGCACCTCCCCCCCTTGGTGCACAAAAATAGAATAAAGAGAAAACTCTTAACACATTTCTCGTTAATTTGTCCAAACAATTCATTACTAATCCGTACAGCGTAGACCAGTTATCCCAGTCTAATGCTACTTACGCCATTCCATCCGACAAAATTCATTTATCAACTACAAATTAAATTCTAATTTCTCAAAAGGGACACGCCGCCCGACGACGAAGCAAACACTCTCGACCGAACTGCGGGACAGACACCAACGCAAGGAGAAGAAACAGAACAAAACACAGGAGCCCCTCATTTCCACAATACCACACAGGACACGCACACACTCAGTGCGACATACAGACACAAACAGAGTGAATCATCAGCAACTGTCATGGGATCAACTCGAAGTGTCACCGGAGCATAAAATGATTTAAATTAATTACACAGGACATCAAATTTCTCGAAAATCCCTTTTCCTCTTAGCCACCCACTGTGTGTGTGCGTGTGTAGGTGGATGGGTAGATGGGTGGATGGGTGGGCTTAACCCATCCAATACCCCTGTCCGTTCCCGAATATCGACTGAGTCACTCCTGCCACTCAACTGTTGTTGTGTTTTGGAATATAAATGGTGTGCAAAGTACCCCATTATCATAACGTAACATGCGGTAGGCGAAACAAGGATAAGAGATCCCCAAACCCCAACCAGGCTCGCAGAGAAAAACCTAAACGAATGAAATAATTAAAAAAGGTCGCCAATACCAAACGGTATATCTACATACGCTTCAACCCTTTCTCGGAGTCGTCTACCGCCCGTCAGTTTGGGGGGCGGCGAACAAAATTGTTTACTGCGAGAGATGTAATTAATTAACACCTCACCGCTAACGCCACCATCGCAGAGGAGCACCCCTTCACTAGCTTCCCGGCGGCCATGAGTCAAAACTTTGTTATTGCCATAAGTAGATAAGAGCCGCTACCGCGCCGATGGCGTCCAAAAGGGTTAGAGTGCCTGTATGTGTGTGAACCAATCCTTCCTTCCCTTGGCGGCCAGACCTCCGCTTGCTTAAGTTCATCCGGTCGGTCGTCGTGGGCATTAAGTAAACAATGCCGTCCTGCTAAAGGCGTGGTAGTGGGTTACCATCGTTATCAGCAGCTCAACCCTTTTTTTACCACTCGCATTTGTAACAATCCTTTCGAAGGAAGACAGACGAGGACAAACTGAAAGCAACACCGAATGAACACGAAAAACAAAAAAAAATATAACAGAAAGGATAATAAAGGATCAACCTACTTAAGAGACAGCAACTACTATACGAGTAGAAGGGAGAGCTTTTCCCAATGTACACATCCCGGGGTGTAGGTCTGGATGGTTGTCAGGAATTAACTCTTTCATGGATATTGATAATTTACGCCAGCTGATGCCACCATTCGGTTTAACGAGAACTTAGGTTCTTCTTCTTTTGGTACCATTATCCTGTGCTCTGTTTGATTGCTGCAGATATGCCCTTTGGGGCATCAGCAATTGTCATAAAACGAACGGATAGATAGATAGGATTCGGGTTATTTTATTTTTTTTTTGTTTCTCTTGTTCTATTGATTTTCTCCCCGCCAAAATAATATGTAGTTTGAGTACCCACTCCTTGCAAGGATGTACACATACATACAATACTCGTGTACAGAGCGGGAACAACGATAAATGATGTTTATTTCATTTGGCTTTAATGAGAGATATCGTTGCGAGGGCTTATCGTAGTGCTAAATGACTTTGCCTTTGCCTGGCGTTATATCCTCTTTCCCTTTCTCCATTTTGTTCGATTATTATCCTGCGAGAGCAAATAGAAATGAAAATAGATAGATGCGCGCGTATCGAGCGAGACAAGGCATGTGATGGCTTCAATTCGATTTAATGATTCTAAATAATCATTTAGGGTGGCAAAGTGCTAGTAAAGGTTAAATGGCTTAAAGGATATTGATGAATTTCTTAGAATGGCTTACAGCTTAAGGCGGTTCTTGTTAATTTGTTTTCTCTTCTTTTTTTTTTCTCTTTCTCTGTAAGTATTTAACTTGACGGAAATCTATTTGTATTCGGAGGAATTAATTCTTGGAATGGAAATTGAGAAATTACCAGCTTTACTGTTGGGGCGGCGGAGAAGGGGTGCTTTATTTATATCCTTCAAATAGCAGAATAGAATTGAGGGATGTTCTTGTGACTTCGTATATCGGTTTGATGCTTAAGGTATGACAGATACCATGGTGATGTCGTGAAATACTCCAATTATGGTCCTGCTGGTTTTATGCTGAAATAATTTGGTTAATCATCAGGAGGAATGAGAGTGCTGGTGATGGTTATCGCTTTACGCCGATTACGTAGATATGCCTACTGCTTTGGGGGATTTGTGCGAAGGCGTTTATAGGATCGTATTTCGATGCAATTTAAATAAAGGATCACAAGGAAACCGCATTCCATGCGAATTCTGTAAATGACTGACAGATGGCTGGCTTGGCGGACTAATAGTAGTGTACTTGGGAACTTCTTCCAGGTTAGCCAGAGGTCTGGTAAGAAGAATTTTTAGGATCTATATGGACAGTGCTAAACAAGTCAAGGATGTTTGGTAATTGCTGGAATTTTTATGAAAACTGCTTCAAGTTACTATATACAGGATAGCAATAACCAGAAAGAGATGTTGCTGGACATTGTTTTATTCGAAAACAGACTAATCTGCCTTAAAAGACTACCACAGTCCCATGGCTACATCAAATACTGGCTACATAACTACCAAGGCTGAATGTATTCAATATATTTCCAGAGCGCCTTCCTATTTAACCAGAGAAACAAGTTATAAGTGAAGCATTCGAAAGTAAAGTCATAGTTACCAGAATGTGGACAGCACGTATATTACCTAAGCATCTACATATGTATCTCGACGTAATCTTCTAACCAAGGCTAACTTTAATAAACTGTTGAAGAAAAATATCTGAGTGTTCAGGTGTAGTTAGGATCATATTATTCCCAAGAGTGACCTTGGGTGACTATTGAATCGTGGGAATGTGGTATAAGAGGAGATTTGTCACAGTATGGCTTGCGATCTCATTGCCTCTGATACGTGGATGTTGGAAACCAACAAGAGTGAGATTTGGTGGAAGGCAGCTACCCACATAGAAGGCTTCAGCTAGTTCAATACGATCTTCAAATTAAATTGCTTGATTATAGTTGAAGTAGTAGCTGTCGTTCGGGATGAACCCGTGCGTCAACCAAGAAGCCTCTGTGCTTAGTAGATAACTCGTCCCTTCTACAGATTTGTCTCTCCACTCATTTTATACGAATATAAGTAATGCTCAGTTCTTTGGTTAGGTTGACGTTCATCCTTGAAGATTTTCTTCCAAAGCTTGTTAACACAAACTGAAGCGCATTAGTGAGATTCTTACACAGGACATTCGTAGAGTTCAGCATCACAGAATGCGATTGGGATAACTAAGGTCTGATGTGATAAAATGTAAGGTATCCATAGCCAGAACTCATCTGGGCAGCTAAAACTGTGTCTAACGAATGCTATATACATTTACTGGAGGGATGATGGCAGTCTTAGGTCCCCAGTTTGCTCCTTGCATAGAGAGCTATAGATGGCCTTTTTATTTTTTTTATAACGTTTTCACTTTTCAAGCCAGATTTTGGTCGAATATTCAGCCAAAGTATCTCCGCTAAGTCGGGCCTTAAACATTCGACCTCTGGCATTGGTCTCTTGTTGCTGAAGTTTGCCTCTGTTACCAGGACTTAACGTTTAATTTACATTTTTTTGCCATTTTGTGAAGGTTATTGAGTGCGGAATTTAGTAGAACTTACCTGTCACCATTATGACAACGCCGACCACATTTGTAAAAACTTAGACTCCACTGTGTTCTAGTTTCTTTGAAATTAAGTTCACGACTAGTGTCTACAGCAAAGGAGAAAATACCACTCCTTGCAGAATAAAACTGGAAGGGAGTGCATTCAAGACCTTCCAGGAAATTATTTATAAGTTTGGTCACGAAGCCTCACGATGATTGATAGGATGTCGAAGTCCAGCGTTGCTTACGTTCATGACTTGGCAGCCATCTCGATCTCGATAGTATTTGGACATATGTATGTACCTACATGCGTTTGCTCATCTCCTAATGTCCTTCCAGATTAATGTCATGCAATTAAATCAACATCACTAATTACTGAGTGTAACATACCGCATTTCTTCCAAATTGATATAAATAACGAGAGTCCTTTCTAAATATTGACCATCCCTATATTTTTCAGTTTTGAAAAACATACCCTTATGTACATAAAAGCCCCCTTTTCGCTTGTCCAGGAGCAGGTTCTTTATCGTTTCAGCATTTTTCAAATGTTATATCCTCTCGACAGGTTGATAATGGACAATAAATCAGTACAATCTTCAGGACTAACAAAAAGCCAAAGAAGAATAAAAAGCAAAACAAAAACATGAAAAATTTACACAGTATATAGGTAAATACCCACCCATTCCTGCGGCTGCTCTTACAGTGACTTTCGCAGTTCAAAGCACAAACCATGCGGCAGTTGAATAAGGCAAGGAAAACTTTCGCCTCCTTAACAACAAAACAGGAAGAAAAATTATTTCTTCTCTCAATGATTAATAAATTGATAAATTGAAAATTCTCACGCAAACAATTAATTAAAAAATTCCATTCACCCGATACATGTATAGATACGTAGATACAACGCGCGCTGCGGTACACCACATACAGTGAAGGAAAGGAAAGTTTGCCGAAGTGACGTCGCCTAGTTAATCTATGACCACTAATCTATTTGGTTATTTATATCGCAGTGCCGGAGAGAAGGTGCGATATGTGGGCATAGCGTCACCCATCTAACAGCGACAGTATCGGCAGACTGCCTGCTTTTGCCTTGAGCAGCAACACCCACCCATCCGCACCTGGATGGTGGAAATTCTTGCATTGCGTGTTTTTAAGTTCTTCACCCGAAACGTACCCCTGAGATTGATCCTGTCGGAAGGAGGCCGGCGGGGACAACACAAAACATGCTTAGGAAAGCTTCTCCGACTCCATCTCGCTTTCTCTGCTCCTTTCGTTCTCATTCGTCATGGATGGTGGTCGTGGTGGTTGTGGACTTTTAAGGACGAGCTATGGCTGCGTGTACATAAAACGTTTCAGGGGCCTGGATGCATGGATTTCATACTACTCCGGGTGTCCGATGTTGAAATATATGCCTGCATTAGTATGCACCGCAGGTGGCATGCCTCAGCGCACCTCTTTGTGCCTCGCTTTTATGTCAAACAATGCATATTTAATGTGACATTTGCTCTGCGGTGCCACCGGAATTAAATGGCGAAACGTATTATTTGTTCGCATGACTGCAAGATAAAATATTATTAGCAACTGTTTTTTTATTTTTCTTCTGTTTAAAAATAATTTTTAGGTAATTTATTTTAACCATCGTGTTTCCTGGCTGCCGCAGGGCCATGAGTTTCTGCATAATTAGGGCGCTTTTGTGCAGGACAAATGGCCTGCAAAGCTGTGGTCCGCATGCAAGTTGAACTTTGTGTACTGAAAGGCGGGCTTAGTTGTTAAGTGGCCTAATGTATGGGTATAAGGCCAGTGCTGCGTGTGTTTGATTAATTAACGGATTGTGTAATGATGAAGTGAAACGAAGTGAGAATCCTGTTCTTTATGGACAAAGCCGAGACTACTTATTAAAAAGAACCCATAAGCGGTACAAGAATGTTCCGGGAATACATATGAAATGAGGTCTTTGAAGCTGTGCTTAAGTTTCGCACATAATAACCAGTCTGCAACTAGACACAACCTTAACTATTTCTATAGGGTGACCAGGTAGCAATAGTACTTCTTTCAATTGTTGTGTTTGAGCAGCTGCCAAAGTTACCAAGCACATCAAACTGTCAAAATATTCAGTAAAGCTTGCCATTCCAACAACCTCGCCATTGCGATTCAGTTACAATCGAATTTCGTCATGAGGTCAGTCCTCATCATGGCTTCAGTGTTCAGGCAATTCGTCGCACCGTGGAAAAGTTTGAGCATGACTATACCCTTTTGGACCTTAAGCCACCAACCAGACAAAGATTGGTACAAAAGAAAGAAAGCATAGTTACCGTAGCGGCCAGTATCGATGAAGAATCAGAAATATCGTTTCGGCGCCGATCAACTGAATTGGACATCACCAGAGAATCAACCCAGTAAGATTTGAAGCCAAACTACCATATACAACGCCGTGAGTTCGCTGATGGGGCACTGGAAACTTTGGCCGGCAATCCGGATTTTGGTTCAAAAATCATCTTCTCGAGAGAAGCCCATTTTTGGCTTAGCGGCTATTGGAGCGAACACAACCCACAACTGTTCGACCAAGCATCAATCCATTCACAAAGATTGACTCTTTGGTACGGTTTAAGGCATGGTGGCATTGGACCTTACTTTTTTCGAAATGAAGAAGGAGACGTGGTACTGTCAATGGTCTCAAGTATGGAGCGATGTGAACCGACTTTCTGTGACCAAAGCTCGACAGAGTCGATATATCCGAGCTGTGGTTCCACTGTGTCGTCTTACGGTCATCTGTTGACGGACTTGACGCCACTCGATTAATTTTTCTCGGGCTACGTCAAGTCCTTAGTCCACGCCGAGCAGCCAACCACTTTCGACGACCTCGAGGCGAACATACGAGACACTATTGCCGCACATATTGGAACGAGTCATCAGTAATTGGACCGAGCGTTTCATATCTCATACTGTTGTTATTTTATTTAAATTTGTGCTTCTATCGTTCTTATCTGGTCACCCTGTACCCTTGGGACTGACAAAACAAACTCGTTTTAAAGATTCTCGTGACTGACATTACCGAATACCAGTCACCCACATTACTATTTACAAACCTGGCTTATTGCATGGAAATCCCAAATTTGTCTAAAAGAATGACACTTTTGCACTTATACGCTCCCGTCATCGTCTGCCGGTTTTCAATTTCAAACTGAGCCCCACCCATACACCATACAATCACAACTGCATCAAATTACTTAGCTTCCACCATCGAATCCTTCTGCAATCTCTCTCGGCCAAAATGAAACAAAAGAATAAACTGAAAATCAATAATCGAACCTTTTTATCCTTCCATTATGTTCGTACTCCATTTCATATTTTCTTTTTCCTTTTTTTTTTCGTTTCTATTCCAATAGCACACAATCAACCAGTGGGATCATTCCTGTCCCCATCAGACAATGACAATCCAACAATAGCACCGAAATTCCTCTCTCGAGGCCACCTCTACAAAGTGATTGTGGGCGAAACCATTGAATTGCCATGTAAAGTTCAAAATCTCGGTTCGTTCGTTCTGCTCTGGCGGAAAGGATCATCTGTCCTAACGGCTGGACATCTGAAAATCTCTCGGGACTCAAGATTTAAAATTGTCGGTGACTATAATCTACAGATAAATGGTGTGAAGACTCAAGATGCCGGCGATTACATCTGCCAATTGGGAGACCAAGAGAATCGTGACCAAGTCCATACGGTGGAGATTTTGGGTGAGTTTTATTTTTCTCTCCTTTGAACCAAAAACAAAAACGTCACCCTCCCGATTGTTTATGGAAAACTGAACATCCAGTACCGGTACCAGTACCTATCCCCCTATAAGCCGGTGTGCTGTGTCATTCACTCTCTTTCAGAGTGTGTCCCTCTGGCTCGACTACAGGTCGTCGTCGAGAACGAATGAATCGCAAAATTCTCTAAATATTTTCTTGTATTAAAATTTTCATTTCCGGTGGATTACACTTGATTCTGGACGATGGACGATGGACGAACCAAATACACATATACACAGTGCCGCCCACTTTAAGAGCCCTGCCACACAATGGACAAGTGACAGCACGTAAAGGCAGTACGGTAACATTGGAATGCAAAGCATCTGGGAATCCGGTGCCAACGATTTTCTGGTTTAAAAAGGACATATTCTCTGGGCCAACACATCTCTCGGATAGTTCAACACTAATCTTAGAAAATGTCGACCGACATCATGCTGGCGTATATCAGTGCTCAGCAGATAATGGTGTTAAGGATCGGGTCACCATGGATATCCAGTTGACCATATTGTGTAAGTGAAACTATTTTCCAATTTGTTATATTATTTTGTGTTGTTGTTGGGTGTGCTCGTCGTATTCTTCCTATTCCAATACAGGGTGGGACAGATGATGCAAGAATGTATCCTGTGAGATTCTCTTTGTTGGTTATGGGATTAAAGGTACAAAATGAAAGACTCTTACTTTGTGACAAGTATTACTCAGTGATAGTGGGGGTCCTGCCGTATACATATGTATTGACTACTTACTGACAGGCAAGTTAGGTACCTCATGTGCTCGAGGGACTCTTAATTGAATTCATTGAATCAGGCTTGCATAAGTTGCTTAAGTTTTGTATCTCTTGTGAGGTTTAACTTTGACAGAAACGTGACCCACTCCTGAATTTTTCATTGAGTCCGAAGGAATCTATCTATGAGGATGGCAATGCTCGCGATTTAAAGGATTTCGAGGCCTTAGTACGAAGCTTAGGTCAAATGAAGCATGAGTCTACTGAACTTTCTAGAATCTGGGATATGATACCTTAGAACTGGAGAAAATCTGTGGCAGATAGTTGTCGGTTTCACGATGCACTGTCCGGTAGGCAGACATGAGTGATGGCTTGGTCCTTCCTTCAACCATTTTTTGTAGAAGCTATAGAGACATGGAAAATGATAAATCGGTTTTAAGCAGGAAAACGCTAGGGAAGTACTTCTTCGAAACTCTTAACGATATAGCTAGACTAGACGGGGAATCACACTTGCTTTGGCTCCTGAACCATTTGGGAAGTTTTCTTTTTCATGTAGATATGTCTCCGCTCCCGGTTTTGTAGATAGCACCAATGGACCTTCCTTCCCGTCTTCCCGTATAAGTTTGTCCTTGGTGAGCGGAAACATGTTCCATCAGTACCTCAGACTCAAACTACATTACACACTCTATCGGTAGGTAGGTAGAAGTCGTGGTTCCAACTTTTGATACTACGAATCATGGGGCCTGGATCTTTATGCGCATCGGTGAGGATAATCTAAAACCATCCTGTGGAGTTTAAGAACAGGGTAGGTTCACTGGACAAGTGCACATAAGGTGGGTGGGTGGACCATTTAAAGAAAGATTGCGAAAATCTTGGACTCTCACAGCGGAGAGTAACCTAGTTCTACAAGTGCGGGCTGATCCTCGTCAACCAAGTTCAGCAGAATGTCTTTTACCAGTAATGTTGCTGTGGCTAGGAACCATTCAAGGTTTATTATGTTGGCGTCAATATGAGAATCCAAAATATTACTGTGTCCACAGGCCTTCGCAGTCCGGCACTTGGACTCTCTATGAAGAACATGCTTAATAATTTGGACAGACCACGTTTTCTCTAAGCCATTGTTTCAGATTCCTTCTGATCAATTCTCTAACCACTACTGTCCGTCCTTTATTGTTCCTTACTACTCCTGACTCGATTTAAAGGAGCATAAAGTTGTTATCCTTGATACCGATTAAATTCTTGAATACTATCTTCTACAAATCCGAGTCCTTAGAGAAATTGTACATGAATTTCAATTGATTAAATGTACGCAATTGGAGCACTCACCCTATAACCACTGCGAGGCTCTTACCAAATTTAGAATAAAAATCTCAGACCCCACTTCCCTGTGCAACCACTTTAAAAGCCACACATCTGCTTGCATCAACTCGAATATAGATTTGCAGGATTGAGTATTGTTGCAGACCCGGAAAGCTAGCACACTTTCTGCGTCTGAGTGTGTTTATTCGTCTGTGAAAATTCTCATTGGCGTATCCTTTTCGGTCGTCGGCCTTGTCGTTCCATACACGTACTTGATACAGAGCCACACACCCTCCCATAAACGCTGGTGCCACATTTCATATAGAGAGTGTGGAACGCTTGGATGGAATTTTCAATTGTGAATTCTTCCTGTTTGGGTTGTTTGTTTGCATCTCGTCGGAATCACAACATCCGGTGAATCTTGGTAGAGTACTACTCTGCTCCCAGTGATGGTGTTCCAAACATCATCTATATGTCCAATGTACGTACTAATTTCGTGCATCCTGTCGTGTATGTAGGTGCCCGAAGTTAGTTGGTCGTATGCCAGCAGCTAAAACATTGTTGCACGTCCTGGTCTCTCCTGCGTTTTGTCCGTTCGTTCGTTGAAATGTAATCGCATTAGTCAGGCGGACGACGAATGACATGAGTTAATGAAGATTTTTTTTTGTGCCCTGTTGTCCTGTACCGAAGAGGACGACGACTATTGCAAATCGTTGGTTTTTTTTTTTCTCCCTTCGTGTTGCTGGCGCTTTTTCTCTCTGTGTCCTGCTTTCATGGACATTTCCACATTTCCGCTTTTCATTTCACTAAATTGACCTAATTTCACAGTTACTAGGAGGTGTGGTGTGCAGTATGTGCTCCATTCATTGGAATGGAATGCAATATTGAACAGGAGACAAATGGCTACTACTGCTATTTGCTTACGTATGCGCAAGGACAAGCAAGGATACGTTTTTTTTTCTTTTCTGTAATTTACGGTGGGAAATTTCATTTAAAAATATTATACTCGTCTCCTTAGAGAAAGTACTCTTTGAGAATTGTATAGTAAAAAAAAATTATTTGAAAAGTTCTTTTTATAAAAAGGACATTTGTAGTGGTAGTTGCTGGCGCTTTGTAGGGAGAGATGGGATGCTAACAAAAACTGCACTTTACAGCGTCAATTAGAGTGTCACATCCTTTTGATGGTAAAAGTAAGCTGAAAGGCTATTTAGAATGAAAGGAACTGAATTCCTTGAGGGCTTGTACCTTATCTGATTGTATTAACAGATCTTAAGGTGAGGTGGTGTCGGAAAGGTAGTTGGCTTAACCGAAAGGCAAAGAGTTATGAGGAATTTCAATAAACCTTTGCTGCTTTGGGTAATCTTTAGACTATTATGTCGACTTTCATTACTTTGGAACCAATTTGACTAACCCACTTTGCGATA
This sequence comes from Xylota segnis, assembly GCA_963583995.1. NCBI lineage: Eukaryota > Metazoa > Arthropoda > Insecta > Diptera > Syrphidae > Xylota > Xylota segnis. Next base: position 8,528,515 of record OY757238.1, read on the forward strand.
GGAGACAGAAACAGTTTTCTTTGGAGTACGTAGCTGGTGTTCACAGGAGAAGGTCCACCAAACTTGAGAGGTTTAGTCTGTTTTAAGACCATTTGATGATTTCTTTATCAAAATAGCACGTAAAATCTCAATAAAAGGATTCAGCTACTCAATGGAACATAATGCCTGCTAGGTGTACAAATGATTCTCTTCCCGATGGAATAATAAAATTTTGAATGGAAAGTTGCCAATCGCTCATTTTTGAAAGCTCAAAGGCAGAATATTGTGGAACTTTGCCTGCTTTTGTTTATCCTACCTACCTACCTTCATATGACGCAAGCACCAAGTCTTTAGTACCAACAGTAGCAAGTAGTATGTACCACCTATAGAAGCTACTCATATTAAGCCCCTGTCTCTGTCGTTACGTCTACCTATCCGACCTTCCTCCATTCTAAAGGGTCTTACATTCCTTATGCAATGAACCGTATACACCCTTCTTCTAAACTGACAGACACTTTGAAACCTACTTTCCTTCGAAAAGCAAGTGATATGTGATAGTCCATTGATTTTATGGGAACTTGAACATGCTCTTATCGTTGACTGAGATGAGATTCCACTGACTCTGATAGAATCTTATAAATTCTGACTGCAATGCCTCTTAACCTGCTGCTACTGGAGTAACAAATACACAGAAGGTGTACCTCATTAACTCTGAAGAAAATGGAAGGAGCACATCTGAGTGTGCCTTCCTTGACATCGAGGGTCCAGTCGATAACACTGGTTACGACTACATAGCAAAAGCACCAAGGATTGGACCAACTAAGATTACTTTCCCCTCTGGAAAAGTGTCAGTGACCGCAGTTAAGGGTTATGCCCAAGAAAGAGTCTCTTCTGCTCCACTGTGACTGCTATTCATCGACAACCTAATAGTCGATCTAGTAAGTTTGAGTAAGTTTAGTGTAAGTTTAAGTTTTTTCACTGAATGGAGGTTAAACATCATGGTGTCATGGAATTCCATCGGGTATCGAATCCTTTATTGAGCACACCACTAGGGTCATGTGGGTCTGTGGTACTGCGGAGCTTGGAGTCTAAATCCAAAAATGCGTTTCTAGCTTCGGGCACCATTAGAGGCTGTCATTGGGCTTTCAATCCCAATCATCCTCCTTAGAAAGACGGCCTCTAGATCCACTATTAGCTAGATCCACTATTCCGCTAAAAGACATGCTTTGCACTATCCCCGCCATCATGGTCAGGGAGTACTGTTTCGGTAGATTACTGGGCGTTAGGATATATAGTGCATACATCCTTTCAGTAAGTCCTATCGCATCATTCTTCGTGAATGATAGCACTGCTTACTGGTGCGCCGTTGCTGTTGATGTTGTGTAAGACTCAGGTTTGACTCTGTAATAATAATTCCAAGGTACTTCAACTTCCTCTTAGAAAACCCTTCGTGATCCCAAATTTTTCTCAGTTACAGTCTGCCACTGAGGCTCAAACTGTCCTGATGGCTTCATTGTAATAATCTCCTCCTGAATGATTGCAATGAAATTAGTTATCTTTGTTGACTCTCAGTCCTAGAACGTCAAAACATATTTAATTCTATAGTAGCGGACCTAGTACGCTGCCTTGGGGAACACCACGTTTTATGGATTGTACACTATCTCCTGACGAATTCATTGACAGAGAATAGTTCATATTCTTGCTGAACCTTGGGTGGTTGATCTAATTGCACAAGACATGGTCTGGAATCCATTGAAAGTCGTTCATGACCTGGTTCGTTATACATAAGACAGTTGGTATAAGACATCATGTCTTCGAACTTATCGTATTTATAAGCTTGAGGCGTAGACAAGCCAAAAGAAAAATTCCAAACCAAACCACTCCTTGGATTGCATCGAGGAAAACTTCCACTTCAAGTCCTTAAAGCATAAGTTTTGAGAGAATTTTTAAAGCTTCATCCGTTTTTTCTTTCCAAAGAAACTCAATGCAAAAGGGAAATGATAGAAGTAAATACATTTGGTGCCCACCATACACACATACATCAATCGAAGATCCCTCAAGTCACAACTCAATTCCTCACCAGCAAAAGTTGTATTTTACTTCTATGGAAATCTATCCTTTCAGGACGAAAATGAAAATGAAAATGAAAATGAAAAAAAAAAAGGCAAAACTGATGACGATGATAATGGAATGGGATCCGGAATGAATGAGCACAAGATTCTGCACTATGATGAGGCCACTGGGACTTTTCTGGTCTTTCTTCACTCAACTCCTGGCATCCCCCCTGGTACACCGATACAGACACAGGAACAGACACCAACTAGCTGCTGAAAGGCTAAAATCAAGATGGAATTTTTGACCTCATCCACTAAACCAGAGTGTTACCCACTCGAATTCCCGAATGACATTCATATTGCGGAAATGATGATAAACTCGATGATAGTGATGTTGAAGCTGATAGGCAGGAGAGATAGTAAGCCAGGGAGTGATGATGAGAAACGGCTTAAGGAGGCCAACAACATCCGCCCAACCAGAGAGGTGTTGTCGTCGTTGTGTGTTAAGCTTTTCTCTTTCCCTACATATGGGACGGGGGGTGGGTGAAGGGAAGGATGTTTGTTACAGTTCAAGGAATTTACTTTCTATTTGCCAACAGAGAGAGAGAGGGTTGAGATGGAAAAAGGATTTAACGTTATTTCGTTATATGAAATATTTTATCGGCTCCTGTCAGCAGATGAACTTCGTAGTTGCAATGGGAGGTTGGGTGGTTAGAAGGACCCTGTTAAAAAGGGTTTCCATATCAAGCAGGAAATCTTTCATTCTCATGCAGGAGAAGTGAAGGAAGAAAAAAAAGTGATGATTTCATCAGGTTGAATCATCCTGTATTGTTATAGTTTGCCATCCTTGCGATGCTTCTCTTTGCGAAAATTCTTTCCTTTTTTTTTTGTTTTTTTTTTTCTTGTTTCCTTGCTCGTATTTATTCAAGGATTCGGTGTCGTCTCTATTTTATTGTTGCACCATTATGATGATGATGATGGTATTGCTTTTTTTTTACGATGGTGTCATAAAGGATATCGTGTTTACTATCCCGCTCTCTCGCTCTCTGGAGATGTAGCCGTCGTTTTTATTAAAATCTTTTATTGTCATAATGTTACTACGTTGCGTCGTCGTGGCGTGGTATGGTGTGTGCCGGGGAAGAAGAAACATTTAAATTATGATTATTTGACTCCTCTTCCACTGGGTTGTCCTGATTCGTTTTTTTTTTTGCTTCTTCTCTCTATTGTGTGAGATTTGCGTACAGCTGAGATTGCAATTTGTTTTGCTGAGTATTTCCTTTTTTTTTGCGCGCGCTCTTTGGTAGGAAAGCGGGTTTGTATTTGTGGAATTGTGCGAGGAGAGTTGACACGTCAGCTGGCTGTCTTGATTGTATTCAAATGTTTTGCGAAGGTTGTTGGGGTCTGTCGAGCGAATGTCTGGCGTTTAAAGTAATGAAAGGAACAACTCGTGCAGATGACATCCATGGTTGGTATTCGGGCTACGGCTGATGATTTTGACATTTCTCATTAAGAACAAATATTTGCACCCGCGGGAGAGAAAAAAAAATCTTAAAAATCGAATTGATGACATTGTTGAAACACCTCCGTTCTTGGAGAATTTTTTGCCCTCCGAGCTCATTATGGGTGTTTCATGATAGACATGGTGAGATTCCTTAATTTTTCGATAGAAAATGCATTTTAAAGGAACGATGTTTGAAACTCAGTTAATTGGTCCTTTGAGCGGAAATATATTCATCTAAGATTCTATGTGGAGATCTAGAGCTTCATAGGCAGGGATTGCGTAGGTACTGCAAGTTTGTTCAAGTCCCTTCTGGGTAGACAAAAGTCCAATCGTCTGAGACTGCTACGTGGTGACTATAGCCTTCGTTTTGGATGACAGAGCGGGATCCAAATTGATCTCGTAATATATGGTCCAAAATAAACTCATTTCAAAAATTTCAAGGATAACTATAATGTCGTCTGTCCTTCGAATGATCACTCCTTAAGACATTATGACCATGACTTCTATTCCCCTACTCGTGCGGATGTAGTCGAGTTCCATTACGGTAAGGATCAGCAATATGATCGCAGAGACACTGATCATAGACTTAACGTCAGTAGTCATCCAATGCTGCTTTCGTCCTGGCAGTGACACTACTGATCTTATTACTTATTTTTAAGAAGGTCTGCAACTGTTTTGTAAATTTGGATGGTATACATATGATCGGTCAATCATTTTTATTCCAGCTTTGGGTTCCATCAAGGCTGCCTTTTGTCACCTCTTCTTTTCATTGAATAAATATGTAAATAGATAGGAAGTTATAAATAATGATTCCTGTTTTTGAGGATGGTTTAGTAGACCTTGGGCCTTCCGCAACCGTCACCTTCGCAATCGAATTCGGCGACGAGATGGCTAGAACGTATAGAAACCACAGGCAAAACCAAGTTTGGCAAATAATAGAGCTGATCCATTAAGATCTATCTGAAATGATCTACTTGAAATGTGATCTTTAGGGAGCTGGTTTCACAGTCTTTATCCTATAAACTAGCCAAACTATGCCATTCTAGGCTTTGAAGCACTATATCAGGCAGTTTAAAGCTACCAAGTTATTTTGGACTAAAGTATGGTTTGGAACGGAAGACATTTACAACTTTAATTCAAAATGCACAGAGCATCCTTTTGAAAGAATTTTGAAGAAATACAAGAGGGAGTTTCCTTTAACGCCCACTGTTGAGGCCAGGAAAGGACAAATGACAAGCATTCGGTCCTTCACTAACTTCGAAAATTTTTTAGAAAAATGCGCCTGGAATGACGACTCTAGGTATACAGAGATCACTACTGTAGACTCATCCTCAGTGCCACACTCTTTTCAATGCAAACCTATTTTGACACCCTAGTCCATTACTTAAACCAAGTTCCACAGAAATGGTTTCTACTCTTGCGAATTACCAAACCATCCTGTCCACCAGTTCAATATGTCAGGAATTGACTTGGAGGATACTAATGACAGAAGTGTCTCCCGCCAAAATATAAGAAGAGTAAGACCTGGACAGAGACACAAAAGTAGATAGTAACTTCGTTGACTTTCTTATCTCTCCATCCACGACACAAGTTATTCTTAGCTTTGATGACTCCTCCCAGGGAAGAAAACGATTTTCTGTCCTTTTGCATAATTCTGTCGGCCCTACTCTTGCCAAAACATGGCTACAAACTTCTTGTAATCAAACAAATGTCCAGGGAGGACCATCTGATATTCGCCCCTCTTAGGGCCTCTATCTTTGCTTCAAACCTAAGTATTCAAGGCTGGATGATCACCGAGGTGTTGGCTCATTTGATGTGGATTCGAAACCTCTCCTCGTCAATACATCGAGTTTCTCATTTCGCGGATCTTCATGTACAGGGACTCAGAAGAGTGAAACGTGCCCCATGAACCTTAAGGTCTTCACTACCACACTTCACAAGGTTGGGTTTTATATAAACAGTTGAAATCGCTTTTATTGATGTCTGGTTCGTGGAGGGTCTCTTGAAATATAGGTATAGAGTCAGAATCATGGAATGACTTACTGTCTTTCGTCTCCAACTATCTGACTGATTTATTTTTAGGGCACTGTTAGTTGCCTAAGCGTGAACGTAGATATCCAGGGGAAGTAGAATGAGTGTAGCCTCTAGTACCGAAGTACATGTGCTTCTGCTGGTACTCATTGAGCCAATTTAAGACACAAGGAAAGTAGACTACGATCAGGGTGACAAAGTACTCGAACTTATCTTAGGAGCAGATATTCTAAGATGATGCTGTTGACAGTTGTCACAATATGGTGTAACTCCTTGTTAGTGTCATCAAACCCAAATGTGAGCTCTTGTGACCCGGAGACTATATTCTATAGTAGTGTCTTCAGTTTTCTGGCCAAACCTACTGCAAGTGTTTGGTGGTCGATTCAAACAGCGACTAAGAAATTTGAACCAAAAAAATGATGTACATCAAAAGTTGTTAGACACCCTATCCTGCATAGATGGAATAGAGTTTCTTTCTCGCAACTTTTCCAAACTTTGTCTTCTCTTTATGCCCTAAATGAAGTGCACAGTTTATTTCATTTATTTTCTCATCACTTACCTTCTTAAATTGTTGACTTTACACATTCTTTGACTGGTTATCCCTTCATCATAGTTCACAGTTTATACCCAGAAGAGCTTAAAGGTCAGACCTCTCGAAAGCTTGTCAGTGAAATTGCCCACAGATAGGGGGTTGCCTCCTAAATCTTTTCGAAAAGTCTCATATATTACAACGAGTTGGTGCAACAATAAACTCCTCCCGAAACCACATTGCACAACTGCATGTTCTGAAATCAATAAATCTTCTGAAGGCTTCGTACCACTTTTCAAAATCTTTGTTTGTCCCAAAAAGTTGCCAAGCCAACACACATATACAAGTACTTGAACGCATAAATCCTACACTCCACTTGGCAAACGAAATATGTAACTACGCTTCACTCGCATAACTTTCTCTGCAACCAGACTCAAGGATGTGTGGTCCTTGACATATTTTCGACTTCAAGTTTTTTAATTAAAACTCCAAAAATGATGTACTGTACAGCTATGTATGTATCATAGGCTCTGATGTAAAGCAAAGAACAAAACAAAAAAAAAATAAAGAAAATGTTAATTAAACCTTTGTGTAGATTATGTGACATGACCAATAGTCCTTAGATCATCACGGAGAGCAGAGAATTTAATATCACTCATCGAACCAACTGTTCGTTCCCAAACAATTTCATCAAATTTCAGTGAAAAATTTTTGGAATATCCCGATCAACCCCTCAACCGGACATTTTATGACATTCATTGTTCTATTCGTACATGGGTCGGCACGGTACCGAAAATGTCCTGTCGTTCTCGGTAAGGGTAAACAAGACTCCACCATTAATCGTTGTAACATCCTAGTTTTGACCACATAAGCCCTGCCATGTATTAACTTTTGTTATTGGCTCTTCCGTTGATTGTGGCAACGTGACAACCACTCGAAACCCGGTCACTGCAAAAGGACACTCACTCCACTAGAGAACAGAGACCCAGAGAGAGAGAGAGACAGAGAGAGTGTGTATGTAATCAGGATATTTTAAGCCAAATGGTTTGGTTTTCGAACATGGACTTTATGAGGGCTGGGAACACACTTACATTTTGACCATACGAACTACACATGCTTCAATGCACATTCGTTCGTTAGCCAGTGGTTATAGTTTCAATGGGAATGGTAACGGACAGACAGAGAGCCTCATATGCTAAGCGGAGACCGCTAAAATAAAACTATGCAGACCACTGGTACTCCACCAGCAGGACCACAACATTTGCCGCAATGAATTGTAAAGAATTTGTGTGTGATGTCCGGTCCCGGGGTGCGTAAGTGGGAGTGGGCGAGTTCAAGAGTGCACTAGCAATTTTATTTATTCCCAATTTTCCAAATTGAGTTTTCAGGCACTTTTTTGTGGTTTCCATGCGAACGAACATCATCATCATCATCATCGTCGTTGTCGTCGTAGTCGTCGTCATCTCCGTCATCGTCGTTAGAGTCCTCGTAGTCCTGGTCATATTATTTCTCATTTCTCTCATATTATAAAATGTTCCAATATTTTGCAAAATTTTAATTAACTGAGCTGTTTTTGCAGCTCGAATGCGTTCTGTGGCCAAAAGGACCAGATATGGACTATGTATCTGGATGTGTGTGGGTGCAGCAGTCATTAGCCATTCGGGTTATAACTACATTCTGAATATAGATGAGGAGTTGTTTTTTGTTTCTTTTTTTTTTAAATTCTATATTCACTGATGGTTTTGCTTTTGGTTTTATGGTTATAGTTGGCAACTGGCCGGTTCTGTACCAATATTGATAGAAATTTTCAAAATTTACGATGGTGAATGTGGTTTGATGGGCTAGGGGTACAAATGAGCGGCTGTGTGATCACATTTTGAATTATTAAGGGGAATCCAATGAATGGAATATGTTTGCGATTACAAATTTTTTTCTGGACCAGGTCCAGGAGGTTCATTTTCATTTCTTGGTATCCTGCAATCAGTTTGGTAAAAGCACTTTGTTGGGTTTCTTCTATGTTAGTGCATTGCCGTCTTGGACCCTCAAAATGGAGCTATCTATCGACATTGTGTCCGAGTCGAATCATCCTTTAGTGCACTCTCGATCACTCCTAAATCTACTAATGGTCTCGAATCAAGCATTCACTTAAATATTTGTGCCTTCAGCCATATGAATCTCGATTTAGCATTTTTAGTTAGGTAGTGGAAAATATAAACTTCCTATCGAATGAAGCCTTCAAAAGCTTTCCTAATTTCTTTGCACAACCTTTTCGAGCCAGCACTCTTGCCGACACAGGTCGAATTGTAAACTTTTTTTGATATCTTCCTGTACATACAAAGTATATCTTAGCCCTTCCGACTTTTTTCTGACCGAAAACCATACCAATGTAGATTGGCTTTTAAGGCTCTCTCAGTACTGCTTTGCAGTCTTATGGTGCTATGCGACTTATATCATACTGCTTCAAAATATGTGTTAATTTGAGAGTCAAGTTTTTTCTCAAAAGTTCCATTCTCAAGGATTCAATTCTCGAGATCCATGACGAAGTAGATGAAGTTCTTGGTATTCTTGTCTTCGACACATTACATGAAGCTATATACCCTGGTAGGAAGGATTGGCAAGAGAAAAAAGTTTTGACAGGAAATGCAGTTTCGACATACTCAGATGGTTCAAGCATGGCTCAAAAGTTTATGGACACAGGCAGTGTGTTCCAGGCAAAGGTGCTGTTCTCAAGGTGTTAGAACTACTTGTGATCGGAACAATATCCGAAAAGAATGCCCCCATCTAAATTGATAGTCTAGTTAAAGGCGCTAGAGTCCTTGGTATTCAAATTTGAAATAGCCAGGAGCTACATATTGCCAGGACCATGTTACAATTTGTTGCGTACTTGGCCACTGTGATAAAGAAAGTTGTGAAAGTGCTGCCCTACTGCTCAAATAAGGAACTTTCTCAATCTGGTATTTCAATTCAGACTTTCAACCACCGGAGTAATCCATTTAGACGCAACAGGGGGAATCCAGAACAAGTGCTCTTCGCACTCCCATTCAACTATTTACTATGTATTGTGGAAACAAGAAAAGTTCGTGAAAAATATGTACATTTCTTCTGCCCTCTGGGAACATTAACTTATTCGCAACATGGTTGATAGAGGAGTCTTCGAATCGATCACAGAATCCGGCGCAGAAGAGAAATATCTCATCTTAGGTAGCGTGGTCAAGTGAAAAGGTGCATGAATTTGAAGTCAGCTTGCTAAGGTTCGAGCTTGCTAGAGAGGCTTATTGATTCAAGTCAAGATTCTCTACAAACTGTAGCGCCACCTACTGCATAGCCTTGGTGCTTGTCGGTTCCATACTCAGACCCTAGTGCCCTTGATGGCCTTGGTATCGATAACGATTTGCATGTGCTGATATCTAACTAACTCCTACTATTTATTCACCCTTTTGATAAACCTGTGTCAGAAATATATTCGACATTTCTATCAAACCGTTCCATCTTGAATAATTTCTCTCGAAAGAATGATAACTTGTTCCCTTCTCCACTACGTTTCGGTCCGCCCTTGTTTACTGCCACTCATCTATCAAACCATTTTATTCGTTCTAAATCATTTTTCTTTCCGGAACTCCTCCGGTAGTTGGCCATTCCTTATCATACACACCCACAACTTCTTCAACTTTTATTACTGCGCCCCTCCAAATGGAACACAAGGCTCGTGTGTCTCTCCGGCAATGGGAAAACCAAAAGAAAAACCATCTCCCACATCCCGATCGATATTCAAAGACATTAAGCCCAATGAAACTCAAATGCTGCAACTACCAAACTAAAGACCGACCAGGAAAAAAAAAAAAATAAATTCAGATGCGAACAGATGTATACCCTCTTCCAAAGTTCGTCCTGCCCCATAGGCAAACCAACAATAAAATAAGTAGAAACCAAAAAAAAAAAGAAATCAGTTTGATTGCTCCTCTCGAATAACGACGCGCGGAGGGATAGTCTAACCAAAAAAACGCACACAAACAGAACACAGAACAGAGAATAAGAAAAGTCCTTATTGGAAATTGACTGTAATTATGAGAAATTGCCCGCACCGTGATGGACGTAAGAAACCTCATCAAAATGTCGTATCCTGAGACAGAGCAGAAGACCTTCTTTATGATCCACGACGGGGAGTGTATCTGGCAATCCATTAAATGCAGGAAATCGCACACACAAAAAGAAAATCACTTCTAATTGATGTGTGCGAGTGTGGCCATAGTTTTTGATCTATTGCCAGGATTCTCCTCTCCAAGTCTGGGATCATTCCACTCATCAGTTCAATTGCGATTCATTGCCCAAAAAAAAAAAAACAAGGAAAATAAAATTCATATGCTTCTCTCTCGAACTCGAACTCAAACTCAAACTGAAACTCAAATTCCATGGAAGCAAACGATAATAATGATGCCTCCAGCGTGCTCGTCATCTTCATTTCTACCAGAACCAAGCAAAAAAAAAATCCCTGAATCCTGGAGCAGACGACTACAACGACTATGACGACGACGAGGATGTCGACGACCCAAAAAAAAAAAAATCAGATGATTATGCTGATGATGATCATGATTAGCATTGATGGAGAGCCATCACCCAGCGAGCATTTGGAATTATTTTATTGAAATATCATCATTGCAGCGGGTGGGGGCTGCTCAGGGAGGCTAGAGCTCATGAATTCATTTTAAATGCAAATTTGTATTTGAATATCTATCTCTCGTTGTTCTGCTCCTTTTCGTCTTTGGCATCGCGTCGAATCATCTCCGAATGCCGATGAAGGAGAAAATCTTAACTCTGCTTGATGGATGGTTTCGGTTGGTTGGCGAATGGAGGAGGAGGGCAGGTTCCATTTCTTGGGGTATGATGGAAACGAATTTAACCCTATGGGAAATATCGATTGATAATAACTGATGGATTCTACCTTTCTATGGTAGCAGCACCATCCGGGGGGGCTTTACTTTGGCATTTTTGTATTTATGCGATACTTTGAAAATTACGAGTGCATGGGGAGAGATACACGCATATCTGTGAACTTGTTGAAGAGTTTAATGGAAGGTGACGTACGACTACCTACATACGAGGGGTTTCCGATGAAACCACTGTGTATTCCAAAAAAAAAAAATGTCAGGAGATTGGATTCTTTCTAGGAAACATAAATTACACATTACCATTCCGTTTTTTTTTGTTCCTTCAGGAATCAATCTATTTTGGTATCAGCAGCAGTATAGTAAACAGCATTGTGGGGAGGATGTAATCGACTCTACTTTGGGCATGAGATACTTAACTCTACTCAGCTGGTACTTAGTGCATGGCGCACCATGTAAATGTGTTAGCCCAGCCACAGTTCAACAAAGTCAGCTACTTGCTAAGTAGTCGAAAGAATTTGATAGTATGGCATTGAAATCCCAAAAACATGAAAGTCGCAACTACCCAAATTCAAATGAAATACCACCCTGAACTACAAAAAAAAACGTATTATCTTAACATGGCCGTCAACTCCTCGTTTCTCCATATCACGTACATTATGCCAAAGGAGGAATATAATCCGAACCTCTGGGAACTATCCTAACATCTTCTTAACATCTCTGGGCAAACAAATCCTGATTTACCAAGTGGTAGCACTTTTGACAGCCGTCCTTCCAGACCCACAGAAGATAAGAGGATATGGCCTAGTTTACCTGTAATATCTTAGACTGTCCAGAAGCAGAACTTTGGATTTTCCACATTCCTAAACGATTTTAATTGAACAAATCTGCATCTCAGCAACATTTTAAGCCTGGGCTAGATTATCAGACTATCTAACATCCTCTGAATTCTTCAAAAGAAAAATTCGGGCAATTGATAGGCTGATGATAGAGCACTAAAAGAGCCTCAAAAACTGTTAGCGGCGCCTGAACTCTCCGCAGGCTGGCACAGAAGAAAACAAAAATAAATTCCTATGCGAATGCTGGAGGCTAATCAGAAGCAGAAAGACGGTACTCCGCGAATACCTTTTCGGAAGCATGGCCCATCTGTCAGGACAGCCACCACTATCATCTCGAAGCCACTAATCTGTTTCTTTACCCGTTTAGGTATCCCCAAGGCAGGGATACACAATGTGATCCAAATGTGCATACCATAACCTCCAAACTCTCCTAGAGAGCTCCCTGCTTTCAGTCTCTTAATGCCGATGAATATAGTCTTAGGTTTTACGCCAGAAATTCCATATAACTCAGCTAGTTTCCTAGTTCTTAAGGAGGATTCCTTAACACTGTACCAAGTGGGTCAGTCAATGGAAGGAGTCATAAATTGTGTAGTAACTTCCTGGATTTCATTGCTAAGGATTAAAATGACTTCTTAATATTGAGACATTGAAAACTAAACGAGCTCTTGGTATTTACATGAGTACTGGAGTCTGTACAAAAAATAAGGCTTTTCTCTACAGCTTTGTATGTCCAGTGTAAATATGTGGAAGAGTGGGAATATTTTAGTCTTGCCGCTGTCTTGGCTTATTGTCCAAAACCAGGCAACTCCTGTCTCCCCAACTTCCAGAGTCTCTTTTTGTTTGCTAAGGATAGTGCAAGGAACTTTCCTCCTTTTCCTAAACCATCAATTCTATCTTCGCGGAATGTCTGCCGTAACTAATTATTTCGTCTTACTACAATTTGCCTACATTTGGTCAGACATAATGTTTGCATAGCCCACCTAACCAGGCTTCCTATTTTACGTTGTCTTCACTAGAAAGGATTTAGATTAACAGGTTTAAACCAACATTTGTCTATCAGAAGAAAGGACATTGAAATGACTTCCATTTTTTGCACATATTCGTATCATATGACAAAGTGACTTTATTTTACAATCAAACACAAAATGGATGCCACACAAGTGCTACAAAATGGTGTCAAAGTCAGTCGTCCATGTGCACCTACAAATTCATTAAAAAATTCATTTTTCACAAGCCCAATCATGTTCAAACCATGTGTTGACCGGACGAACTTTAAAAGCTTTTTTTGAATAGCCGATATGAGAGTGTGTGTGTCCATGTATGTGTGAGCGCTTTTTCACTATAAATAGAAATGCGAGTGATCGAACAAAAGCAGAGTTACTTTGAATGTGCGTGGTTGCGTGTGAGTTTAGTGAAATTGCATCATCAGGTGTTGCAAATGGATTGATCGAGGTTGTGATGGTATGTACATATTTATATGTAAAGTAATTTGTGTAGAAATTTATAAAAAAATCAGCAAAAGTGGGTACAATAAATGGTAGTTCAATTCTGTAGATCTAAACCAGGCTTTACTGAGGCCACTACGATCGGTAAGATGCATTGTTATGTGGTACCAATTCTTTCTTTTTTTTAACATTCTGCCAAGGGAATGCAATGAGCTAGTTTACATTTGATTTATTACTAGACATGCCATACATTTAGAGCAGTATTCAATGGGGATTAGCCTGCTAAGCTGGACTTGTGACATCCATTTTAATGAAACGTTCTTTCTCGATTTTTTCCTCCTCTTTGTTGGCTTCCTTTACCACAATACCTCATATTGTTCTAATGTAATATTTCTAGTGTCCAGTAGTGAATTTCTAGTACGGTAAAGAGTTGACTTTCTTTGCTTTAGATATGGTAATTCTAAGAGGTTATTTGGGGAAGAGTACAAGATTATATTAAGTTCATGTCCAAACAAAAGCCATCGAAAAGTATTTTGTTCAATTTTCTTTCCAATAGCCTTTCAACGTAATAGAATGGCTTTAGTTCGCAGCCTTAAAGACTGATTTTTTTAAAAGTCTGGTTTGGTACCTGTCACGCTTTAAACTGCAGAACACAATTCTGTTTTTAGGTTCCTTTTTGTCTCAGTATGACAGCTAACCTTGTAGTAGGAATAATATAATTATTGACTATTCAAGAACCTTTGCAGGATAATTGCTGTGATCTTGAGAGTTTAGCTAAACGTTAAACTATGATGGAGGATTGTATGGTACAGACTTGGGTCTACAAAACTATGAATAGCTGGTACTTTTACGAGCTTTTGAAAGTGTTTTGTACTTCAAACGTCTTTCTAACCACTTAGAGCCCTATGCAGTAAAATCTTTGAAATGACAATGAATCGCTCTTGAATGTTGTTCGATGACTGACAACCTGGCCTAACAAGATTGAACTGGCTTCGTCAGGTCTGTTGGAGTATTAAATCCATTTCGAGTTGTTGAATTAGCTTTGTAATTGGTGATGAGAATCATCGGTTGACCAATCCTTTTTTTTGAAGAAACCTTTTAGAAAAAGACTGGTTACATACCAAGTATTCAACCAACTCGAACTGGCTTCACTAGTCCAGCTTTCCGGACGACTCCAGTTCAATATTGTTTGGCAAGGTTTGTCATTGAATAAACCGAGTGTTTGACATATCATAGGCATTTCATCGATCATGGTGCATAGGGCAGTGCGAAGTAAGGTAACTGGCTAGAAAGATTTTTACAGCACAAATCACTTTCAAAAGTTTCCAAAGGTACCTGCTACCCATAAATATATGTATAGGCCCAAGACTGTACACCATAGTTCATGAAAATTGGACTGGCTATAGTTCATGGCTAATGCCCTACTATGTGAAATCGTCTGACAGGTTGGTCGTTGTTTGGAGGCAGAAACAGATGTGCATTTGGTTAGTTTATTTGGATCTCAATTAAGAATACCATTCTTTGGAAGAAGTCAAGAACTCAGCCTACTTTCAGGTTGTTCCATGTGTCATCTTTTGGTAGAACCTAGGGTGCACTCCATGGAAAAAGTAGGGTCTTCACCAAAACTGAGGTTTACATTGAAAATGTAATTCATGGTGCCTACTACAGTGAGTCCCTTGGAGTTGTCTGCCATCTCCACCCAGGCATTCGGCTTTAAGTCGAAGTTGGTTCTGGACATAATCGGTGAAAAGTGTTCAGTCAATCCTCACGAAACTGAACTTTTCTTCTTTGCGTGGAGGAAAGACAATCCAAATTTTCGATTAATCTAACTATTTAGGAGGATTTACGACTCGCGTCATAAAGTCGACTTTCCTTCAATTTTGTGTCAAATACGGCAAGGATCTAATTCTACATCATAATTTGCCTTGTTTAAGTATTGCCTTCTGTAAGGCCAGTACATGCAAGATTGTGTTTACTGAGCTTTGTGAGGGTTTCCGCTCAAAATAGAATTCCAAAGAAAACGATGGGCTTGCTGTCTCCAGTGCTGTCTGGGCTTCCTCTGAACATAATCGTATCGGTTTTGACTTTTCAGAATACAGGTAGACTTCGTGGTATGGTGCTGTAAAATAATAATTTCGCAGCATTTCGTAAGGATGCAAAGGACTTATTTAACACGAAGTTACACACCCTTGCGATAAAATCTGGTTCCATAAGCTCCCCACCTCTAAAGCACTCACTCGTAAATGGAAAACTGGTTCATTATCAGAGCTCCAGTCCTCCAGAGTCGGTTTGCCTACTTCAAAAGGCAACCACCGTAATTTTAGCGATGAAGTTGATGCGACAAGAATGAGGTGAATCTGCTGGTGCTGCCTTTATTTGAGCACACTCACCATTGAATCGTGTGAAAACAAGGCTCGGTTCAAGGTCTGATTCTTGAAGGACACTTTCCAATTCCCTAGACACACATATACCCAAGTTCACCGCAGTCGTGTCTCTTGACGCAGCGCCTCCAGTGGTTTAAAGGACGAATAAAAATGCCCATGTTGTCTAAATTACAAGGCCATCTTGATTCAAAAACCCATCCCCGTGGCTTGGCCTACCCACGCCAAAGGTCGCACGCCCAAACCAGCTTGATGAACGGAACGTCTTATAATCAAATGAACCAGAAGAAGTTCGGTTTCCTCTTACTCCGACCAGAGAAACGGAAACCGTTTCCAGAGGGAAAATCCATTTCACGAGGTTTTCATGATTTTCGCTGGTTTATTGGCTCTAGGAGTTGCACTGATGGGCGGCAATGGAGATGGCATTACCAACCGACGATAACGGCAACGACTACCATGAGGGATTTACCTCGAGAAATCGAATTCGAATCGACATGAGATTTTTTTTTCTTCCCTCTGCCTGTGTTGAGGTTTTATCCTTGAGAATTTTTTTTTTCTGCTCCCACCCCAGAGCTCCTTTTTGCTCATCATCGATAGAGCAAGAGCTTCTTTTATATGGAACACCCGAAGCAGTTAAAGAATCGGTGTGGTGGGATTTAAGTGGGTTGATTCCATGAACGCTCCAGCATTTGATTGAATGAAACGATATGAGTTTTGGTACATTGTTGGGGGCGATCCTTTGGAGTGGTGTACACACACACACATATCCTGCAGGATTAAATGACTGTTTTGGAGTTAAGAACTCACAACATGTAGTAGATTGTGCATTTAATGGGCAACGATTGTCCATTTTTGTGTGAGCTACTTGTGGATTTTGTTGTTGAAGTGGCTCCTCTTGGATTTTCGTTTATGGTATTCCATTGGACTCGAGACAAGATGTTCCGATAGAAATCGGCTGGGGAATTTAATGTTTGCTATTGACAGCAGAAGAGAATCGTGTTCTGACGGAGTAATCAACGTTTTATAATTTCATGATAAGATTCCTATCGTAGGGGTGGTGGTTAGTCATGCAGGATACGTTGTCTGCACGTTTATTCGAGAGCGATTGGAATATCAATGCCCAATGGTGTTGGGTAACTAGTTTGATACAGTTGAGTTTCTAAACTTGTCAGGAGTGGTAGTAGCAGTTGTTCTCCATTTTCGAATAGAAGTCTTATAATTGATCGTTTATAGGAGCTTCGTTTTCAAGGAGCTTCCTGGGAACTCAAGCCCAGTTCGTTAAAAGAACACAATTCTTCAAAATATGCCCGTTAGTGGAGTTTATTAGAAAACAAAACCTTTTAGAAGTCTGTCCTTAATTGGATATTAAATGAACCATGCATAGCTGAGGGATCCATCCATCCAGCTCATGTGATGGCGATACCATTTCCATTTAACCGTACGTATGGAGCTCTACTGTAGATGAAGAAGGTCTCCTCTTTAACAAGACCTGCAAGCAAAACAATGGGTTTGTGTCTGAGCTAGATGTGCACAAAAGGAAAAGGAAAATTGTCAACCTGATGTAAGGTCCAGGGTATGACCAATATGATCAAAAGGCTGTTCATGTCTTTAGTGTAAAGCGTCAATTGCTAGAATTGCTGAGATTCACTGACTAGATACAAGCCAGGGACTATAGAATCTTCAATCATTGGTTGGTCAGTGTCTGCTGTTCATGGTTTCTTTTGAATTAGGATGAGAAAGTAGATCATGATAAAGCAAGGAAGGAATCTCTATACTTGAGGGTACGTCCGAAGTTAGATATGTATAAGTATATGCGGATAAGCATTCAAAGGGTGGCGGATAAATTGATAAACTGCTGAACTGTCAGGAAAGGAGTGAAGGAAGAAAGGATTAGAAGTAGCAATCATATTACATTTATGAATACATGTAGGTAGCTGGGTAGGGTAAACAGGTGACTGCAAGTTATGACCGTGGTGCAGTCTCACTCGAATCTCACCGGATCCATATGTGGGATACCTGAAAAAAGAAAAGAAGAAAATTATTGGAACTTGTGAATCTACGGCTGGACCGGACCCCCTGAACCAACCCGTTTTTGTTTTGAATTTTAAGAGGGTTTTGGAAGTTCGTTGAGTTGATCGAAAAATGCTTTCCCAAAAGTTTTGTGTTTAATTGTGCTGAGACTTCGGCATTTGCCTTATTGTGGCTCGAGCTTCTGCATTGGTTTGAGTTGTTGAATTCTCTACTGAGGTGAGTCGCCATTGGATTGTGACCTGTGAGGACACCGATGAGGAAATTTAGCTGTGGTCCATTGAGACATAGGAGCTCTTTGGTCTTTTTTTCGTTATATTTGGCCCAAAGTAGCCTCAAAACTCGGCACGAGGAGATGAGTAAAGATGAGTAGACAAAATGCAGAATTTGGGGATGACAGACTTGAAACTGTCAAATTGATGTCAAATCCATGCATTTTTGACAAAAGGACTTGATGCCAGACTCTATTAAATATCTCACCAGAACGATTCAGAGAAAGGGTTCTTCTTTCAGTTGGATATACATACAAGCAACGTAAGTGAAATGAATCGGACTCTAAGGTTGTTTTTAAACAGAGAATCATGGACAACAGGGAAACGTCAGTTAGAATGTTTTCTATTCGATATTTCCAAGTCGTTGGTCGCTTCATTCAACTATAGACGTTGGGTTGACCATGCATTTTGTCTCTACCCTTCTCCTTGGGAACTTAAAAGCATTGACAGTGTGGCATTGGATAAGACTTGAAACTGCTTTTGCATCAGAGATCATCTTAAAAAGGATGTGAAGTGTAAGAGTATGATTAGAAGAATAGAAAGATTGTCATCTGCCGTAGGTCTCGATCTTATGATGGTTTAATCAAACAAAATCTTGGATACCAGCTTGTTTCCTATTAGATTTCTGTTCCTTCAATATTTAAACCCTTCGACAGGGCTTTCAATTTCATTCCACTGGTTTGACACCTACTACGTCAGACCCAAAATTTCTGGTACCTCGCTGGCTTTCTATGATCGTTGCAGATGCTGGAGAACTTAAGCTCAACTCAGAGCAAATCCAATCGACTAATATCCTTTCTGCTGGTAATGATTATGACTACTATAAGTAGTTTAGATCTCTGTTTCACTGCTTTGTATTGATTGATCACCACCAAAGGAAGTCAAGTGTATCCTTGGAAGGCTATACGTGAGTTTGGCTGCAGCAGAAGTGATTAGAAGTTGACTTCTAGTTTTCATTGCATTCAGTTTCTCTTCAAGCATTTCTTTCCTTCCAAAAATTCAAATTTCCAGGCCCTGTGGGTCAATTCTGCTTTCCTTTTCCCGAAGAACTCTTCGCTACGGTCCTAGTTGACTGTTTCTTTTGGTGTCTTGAGGGAAGACTTTTACCTCGAATAATGGTAAACTAGATTCTAATCATGCTGGTGAAAACAGTAGTAAAGGAGGAATGACCATTCATTAGGAACAACTAATCCAGGAGTTGAAAAAGGGCTGCAGAGTTGCGGATCATGCTCAGTTTCACAAAACCAAACGAAACTATCTCTTGAATCGAAAGTCAAAACTCGAATAGTGCCTCTAGAGATGTTTTCCCTACATAGTGACTGTAAAAAGGTATGCAGATCTATCTAGAAGTCTTTCGTACCCAGTTTACAATGACTGTGTGACACTATATGTCTGGTAATACAATTTCACTGAAGATATTACCTTCCACCCCAGTGAATGGCTACGCGAATTACCATAGAAAAATCCTTCAAATTAGACCTGTAATTGGATATTAATTTCAGCTCTCCTACAGCCATTGCATCCACTCAAGAATCCAACACAAGTCATTATCCATCTCATTCAATAAACATTAACTGGTATTTAAATGAATAGCCTCCGTGCCCTTGAATACGTATATACATATAACGCACTTTGAATATTCCCATTGAATTCAATACAAAGGCAGTCTTAATAGGATCAGACCGTCTGGATGGATACCTATACCGAGAAGTTTTGCCAAGCGCTTTTCATTAAAAACCCTCACAAGCCTACACAAGGACGCGATTCATTCTCACAGACATTGGACTAAGCTTCAGTTTTTTTTTTGTTTCTTATCCTCGACATAATTGCTTTCCTTTCACCTTTAAAAAAAAAAAAAACAGAAAAAAAAACCCTACCGCCTTCGCCTGCTCTCTTAATTCACATTTTCAAATCAAAGGCCGAAATAGATAGTCCCCTCGCCTAGCGTTCGCCACCGTGCGTCCTACCGAAACAAGTACAAACAAAACAAACAGAAGACAGCAAAAAGAATGAAAGAAAACGAAACGAAAAGGAAAGGTGAAAGGCTTTAGCAAAATTCAATTTGAATATATTCTCTCCCACCAGTAGAGCGCGACAACAATGGAAGGCGGCGCGCTCTCTTATCAGAAAGAATCCTTTCCCGGGGTATGCTTCCAGCGAAAGGCTTAGCACGATAGATGGAGTACAATTTCAAAATTGAATTTAACTCTCTCGCATCATTGTGAAAGGATGAGGGGTAGCACAAAAAAACGAAATGAACGAAAAAAAAAAGACAAGCGAAGCGCTCCCTCCTATAGTTGCTATCAATTGGACTCAAAGAATTATCCCCTAGGAAAGGATATATGTATGTGAGCGAAGTCCTCACTCCAGCGCCCGATTTTCTATTTGTGCTTGCTGCTCCTCTACACAATGACAAGGAAGAGATTATATTATGCACACTGCTTGGTATTTGAAATTTCATTTTCCCCGAGATCGAGGGGTTGCCATAAAGCCTTCCATAGTCGCACTCGTACTCGTACTCGTACTCGTAGTCATCCTCGTCCTTGTCGTCCTCCCGCCAATCCGAAAAAGCGCCCTCTGGCTGTGCACTTCTGTGTGCAAGAGAAGAGATAATAAAACTGCATTCTTTCTTTTACAAGTGAATCATGTTTACCAGCTCAACACACACACACACAACCAGATACTCCTATGCGAACGTACTAACTGTTTACTTTCTTTCTATATTTGCAGCTCCACCAGAAATCACAGTAGAAAAGTCCTGGGTGCATGCAGCGGAAGGATATGATATTGAATTGGTTTGCATTGTCCACGGGGATGTTAATTCCGAGGTAGGTTCATGATGATGATCCTTTTTTTTTTGTTAGTGGGGTTTTTTTTTTTTTGTTGTTTTTTTGCTGACTTTGTTCGCCCCCGCCGAATTTATTCATCCATCGCGAAACCAGAAAATAAATCAAAAAGGAAACAATGTAGTAGAGTCGTGGTACTCTGAAAGGATGTTAGGGCGGCGATGGGGTAGCGCTAACAAACAGAGAAAGAAAGCACTTCACTGTGAATATGTATTCGAAATTATCCTGCAGCAAATGTGTACATTCATATGACTTTCGGATGTTTCATATCCATCCCGGCGCCGTTGGCGCTTATCCTTTTTGTGTCGAAGAGCAAAGTACTTGCCTGCAAAGGGTTTGAATAAAAATTGAATTTTTTTGAATTTTTGCTCTTCTTGCAGATGCTGTGGTATCAGAATTCCTTTTTACTGGATCCCACCGATCGTCGATCTATGCATCCGAGAGATGATCGTTACAGTCTGGTCATAAGGAACTTCCAGCCATCAGATTTCGGCAACTATAGTTGTGTGGCCGACAATGCACTGGGCAGGACGAAAAAGTATATTGAAGTGTCCGGTCGGCCGGGACCAGCGGATTTTATATCACCAGCGCTGAGTGGAGCACTAGATCACTACAATCTGACGTGGACTATCGAGTCGATACCGAATTTAGAGGAAATCAAACTGCTCTACAGGAGACTTTTGGTGAGTGACTAGAGAGTAAGGATGTTGTAGTGATTTGTTTGAACGAAGGACCACCGTTGTTATTTGGAAAGGTGTAGACTATCCCGTAGACTGATTTGCTAGCTGGAAACTAGGCTTTTCTTGATTTTGCTTTCAGTACGACTAGGGGCCCAGGCTGTAAAATGTAGTTGTAGTTGAAGTGATGGGGTTCGGAATAGCCTCGAGAAGCACTGCGATCTTTTGAGCTATCCCCTAGAAAATGCTGTGCGGCTACGCTAATATTTTAAAAATCACAGAAGTGTTCAGGTTAATATAGAAGACTGGGCTCCAAATCCGGGAAGTTTGACATCAGTCTCCTTGCCAGGGGTAGCTATATGTCCTGGTACCCATATTATGCTTTCTGTATACACCTGGGTGTAGGGAGTTTTGAAAATAGCTGTAGTAAACCTGCTTACACTCACAGTCAGAGAAGAGGAGGTTTCTTCTAATATAACGATGCAGATAATTTGTGAATTGAGAAATATCCCGGATTCGGAATGACTTCGGCATGAAGTCCATAAGGATAGGAGCAATTATAGGCGTTGTTGCCTTATAAGTTATAAAGTCGTACTTGGGTCACTATTGTGCTCCTAGGATGGAACCGAGTGCTGCACGAAATGCAGGATAACAGCGCATCGAATTCTTGGTCTTGTATGGGAGGAGAAGGAACAACATCGAACTCTATAAGCTGTACCATGGTGTGGATGTAGTTCAAAAACCCAAAAACACGTCGATACTACTGGTTCGGCCACATCGAGCAAAGTAAGCGAACCTCAATTTTAAGGATCAGGCTTGGTTTGGACAAGTAGATAAAAGCATCCCTGGAATCGAAGGAAGTAGAAGGTTGCTCTGTCTCAGACAAAGAATATCCATGGATCGGGAGCTCGTTAATGGATGACATTTCGAAAATGAGAAAAGGAACTTTTTTCTAGAATTACTAACTTTTGACGAATGATCTTGCTAAACCGCTTATAGTGTTTTTACTTAGCAAGCTTACCTACCTTTTCTGGATCAGACTGAGCATAGAGTCTGTCCTCTCACTCATCTTGGTCTGATATCATAAAATTGGTTGATCTTGTAAAGGCGCTTATAGTGCTTTTACTTAGCAAGCTTACCTACCTTTTCTGGATCAGTCCGAGCATAGAGTCTGTCCTCTAATCTTGGTCTGATATCATAAAATTAGTTCATACACACTTTTAACCAACAATTATTAAGGGTGGGCCATCTGCTGGTGTCTTCTTGCATTATCTGGTATTTTGACAGTGACAGCTGCTTTGAACTCACAAATTTTGACAGGAACCCAGAGTATCATTTCTTGGCGATAGCAAAAGTGTTGAGAAATACTAAAAATTTGTTTCTAAAAGTCTTCTCAAAACAGTGTGCATTTGGAAAACAAAAAAAAAAAAACAAATTGCAGACGCTTTTTTCACCTGACGTGCTTATTGACAACAGAAGTTATCCTCGTGTTAATCCTGTGCCCCTAGCCAAAAATATTGTTGCTGTTGCCAGAGGAATACGCGTGAACTGGAAAGTCTCAGTATGGACATTTTTCTTCGAATATGAAGGTGATCAACGGAGAGTCATGCAAAAGTGATGTGAGTTCCAAACTGAAGTACTACGAATAGCAGAAGTAGTAAGGGAATTACCCATGGAACTGCAATCCAGAAAGATGATGGACGTCTACATTGGACATCGTAATAGTCGTGACATTCAAGGAACAAACTAGCAGACGAATTAGCATGAAAGGTGTCTAAACAGGACCTGACAATGGTCGACGCCTGTATTCTACAGCCCCTAACGCCAAAACTAAACAGATCCTGGTACTTAACAAATCCAATTGTTCACGGAGATCATTACAGGCCACAAGCTAATGTGGCAGTTGAATGCGAGTAGAAACTGATGACTTCTGCCGAGGCTATGATAACACGGATGCAGTAGAGTGTACTTTTTACTTCTCTTGCAAATGGCCAAGCCTATCCGGAACTAGGAAAGCGGCCCTCGGCGAATACGAATTCCAAGATCTGGACGACCTGTCAGGAAAGCCACCACCAACCATTCTGAAATGTGTAACAACTTTGTATTTAGTTTTCAGATAAACTCACGACAGGGACTCAGTATGAATCCATTAGTGATTCTAGTATTGGTTGCACTTGTGGCCACCTGTGCATTTGAACAACTGCATCATAGTTTTTAATAAGAGATATCTGAAATCTCATTTTCAAATTAATTGTGTTGGATCCTTTGAAAGGGCCCAGTTCTCTCACGTTTTGCTTCTGCAGAGAACTTTGAAGAGCCAAAAACATGCTTCTCCAGGAATTCTTTGGCAAATCTGACTTCTTTCTTTCTTTCTTTTTTCAGTAGCTAGTAGGACGTCTAACAGCGCAGTCCTTCCCAAATTTGTGGTGTAACTTTCTTGTCATATTAGATACTAAGTCGGTAATTGTTTAGAAAATGGGGCTCCCCTTCGATAAATTTTTTAGTATGTTTTTTTGAGTACTTTGATACATATGTACATATGTATTTATGTATGTATATGTACAGAGGTTTACCATATACTAAAGCTTTATCAAAATGAGGGAGGAAATCCCTTCGCTAAGATTTCCCAAGTTCTTCACTGGATCTTTTCCATGGGCCTTGAAATTAAGTAACATCGCGTGGTAGAAACACTTTTTAAGCCAACTTCACATGACTATACATTAGGTAAGCGAAGGAAAGTCTTGATGATTCCTAAACTGAATATAAGTATGGCTTATGTGATGTCAATTTGGTCCAGGTACACAATCCACTTCCAATTGCATCTGCCTAATCTTTATTGTGTGATTCTAATCCCATCAATAATGACGACAGCTTACCAATGAGGCATTCATTGCAGCAGCAAAATGTCAGTTTGGATTTTCCATAAAGCTAATTGAAAGATCACAATTTGCACAAAGTTGCATTTCCCTTGGTATTACCAACCACAAAGCAGCTCGTTTGCCTTTCTCGCTCCTAGCACCCTTCTTTGCTCCTTTAAAGTACATCAATTATGTCTGGAAAATCCAATTATTACCCCCATGCCCCTAAGTAATAACATTCCAATGTCATAACTAATAACTTCCCTTTCAGTGGCACAATCCAATTTCAATCGTGTGCAGACGTACAAAATATATACATATATCTGAATATCTAAACATCTTCGCATGTATGTACATAAGTAGGGAAAGCACCCTCTGCACACATCAGAGGAGTTTCTCGCTCGTGCTCCTGTGACATCTCATATCGGACATCTTTTACCCTGAAGCAATTTTAATTGACTTTTAATTATTCCACCAATTTTACTTTCATTGCAAAGTTTTCCTCCATACATAGCTGCTTATCCTCGTTTGCTGGGTGTTTCCATTTTTATTTTTTGTTCCTTCTTTTGCTTTTGTGTGTCGTCCTTTGGCATTTTCGAAGAGGTAAAGTTGCTTTCGTAATGGCAAACAGTCTGACACAAGCCGGAAACTGTTCAATTTTATAATTCAATTCCGATAAAACTCACGACATCCTTTCGCATCCTGTACACATACATACATATGTACGGGCATACATATAGAAAAGGAGCGACCTCCTGCCGTCACGGATTCCCGTTTTCCTATAAGGTACATCCGATTGATATACATCTCCGGCAAATGTACAAAGTAAATGTGTTCTACATGCTCTGCTCTGCTGCAGAGAACCAAACCCTCTGTGCAAGGATCTACAAAAAAAAAAAAACGAGGATTCATTAAAATCACCCTCAAGCGGTCTTGAAGTTCGAACTTCGAGGAGGAGTAAGAATGCAAAAAATAAAAAAAAAAAAAAAACTGATAAAAGTTGGAATTGTTGTTGAGATAATTTGCAAGAGCCAGGCGAACAAAGATGGGGTTGACCCGAGGGAATATTTGATTGGGAAAGATAAGAAAAGTCGGGTTGTGTGTATTCCCAGGCACCACCATACGCTCGCCTCGAAATGGTTTTATTTTTTTTTTTGTTTGCCTTTCTCATCTCATTTGTTTCATCATTTGTTTGTTTGTTGGCATCGTCTTCCTTCGAATTGTATTGTGTGGGAGAAATAAAAAAAAAAACACAAAAAAGGACGAAACTTTGCGAATATTTTTTATTTTTTTGTTTGTCGTCGAGGTTTTTTCTAATGCATTTCGGGAGGATCTCTCATCTTGCCTCATTCAAATGAGTCGTATTGGTTTTTCTTGCCATTTAATTTCAAAAGGATATTCGGGGATCCGTGCACATGTACCCGCGTGCCTGTTTTTTTTTTTTTTTGTTTTTTTTTTAACGAACTCCTCCTGGTGGTGCAATTTGTTCATGCAGGCGGATGGGTTACCGCCTATTTTTGTGTGTCCTCGAAAAGTTTTAAATTGAATGTTACTCCCCTGCAGGTTCCCCGAGTCCTGCTATTGTTTATCAATAAATTGAATGGAAGTCATAAAGGTGTCCGCCTGTTTCATGGTAGGCCCACCCTCCAGCCACAACTAAAACTCAAACTCCCAGTCCGCCCTTGATTGTTTTCGGATTTTATTCCCTCTTCCGGTTCTTCGGAATTCACATGGGGTGTCCTTTAAAATATTCACTGAATCAAGTCATTTATTGTCCACGAAGGGGGATATAGTTTTTTTTTTATATATTTTTTCATTGCGTGCACTCGAAACTTTAAAAAAAGTAAACTTTTTTTTTAAATCAGTGTTCTTCGGTAATGAAGTCATTAGGGGAGTTCGTTTGTAGTTTCCCTTTGGACTTAAGGATTCATGAAGCAATTTGAAGACCAATTACAGCCAAAGCACAATTTTTGACTTTGGACAGCCATTCCTCGAATTGTGTCTACACCTGGCTATAAGCCAAGATAATTGGAAAAAAAAGTTTATTGTTTCAGTTTCAGGGAGGATGCCAGCAACAAAGAGATTTTTATTTTTATTTTTAATTAGTAGATACGCAACTACATATATATCGCCAATTAGGAAATATATTTCTGGGCGAACAATTTTAATTCAATTCAAAAACAAAAAAAAAAGTTTATTTCCATACGTTTACAGTTGAAACCATTAATTATTTACTGATGTGTGTTAATTAAAAAAAATAAATAAAAGTCACCATTCTTGTCGGGAATTCATGTTCATGTTACAAATTATTTCAACCAGTGTTGGCCACACAATTCGCAGGTGAATACGTTTGCAATGGTTTTTTGCTGCTTCCTTCCTTTTTTCTTTTTTTTTTGTGGGAAAAAAAAATCGTTTAATTGGGTTGTGCAAATTTATTGTCATTTTATGGCATGGCTGCATGCATCATTAATATTTTTTTTGGCGTACTCCTTCAAGCAAACATCATAATATTCCTCTGAAATTGGTGGATTGTAGTTAAATGTCCTTCGGTGGAAAACAAAAATGCAAAAATTAAGGTTTCCAATCGACAAAATGAAACTACTAGCAATAAGGGGGGGTATGGCTTGGGTATGTACCTATACTAACCCTTGAGAAGGGAGGTTGCATTTTGAGGATCAATTAGCGATGGTAATTGGCAATACGACTGGATTTAAAAAAAAAAAGTTGTTGAGGGACCCCACTTGATGCTGAATCTATCTGGATGGTACTTCCTTCCTTTATTCAGTGTTTTGAATGGATTAGCGGTTGACATTCTTAATGTTTCCAAGGATATGAAGACCTTTCAGTTTTCTGGACATTCGAAGGGCATTGCAGTTGTTTCATACAGAGAGGGTCTGTGTCGCCGATGTGCATATAGTACAGTTCTCTTCAAAATCACCTATTTTATTGGAATTTTGTCGACTTCTACTATATTTACCGAGAATTTATTTCATCGATGAGGAACTTATAGTAGCAGCACTGATCACATCAGTATCAAAGATTTGCCATCTGATCGGAGCAAAGGCAGGATAATAACAAGGAAGTGACTCGAAGTATTCACCAGTGTCGCTGACAGTGTCATCTATTAAGCTTAGCACACTAAGAGGCTAGCAAGAGGAAAGTGTCCCATAATAATGAAAATAAGGTGTCTACAGGCTTTCTGGTGAGAAACAGCAAGGATTTCTTACAGGCGTTCGAAACTGCATTCTGGAGACCCATGGCACAGACAATTCTGTTGGTGAGAGACGGGGGCTCCGACCAAGGCACGGAAGGACACTGTGTGAGTTTCAGTCCGGGAAAATCATCGGCTGAGCGCTTCAGAAATCCGAATGCAAGTGCAAGACAAAAGTCACGTATTTGAGCCTTGGATTTCAGAACTATTTTGAAAGGATTTACAGGGTTAGGCGAAGGCTGACTGTCGCTACAGACCCGAATACTCTGACTCCACCGCCGATCTCTGCTTAAAAAACAGAAACATTAAGTAGTTCAACCTATTTTTTCAGTGAATGAGCCAGATGGTTACTGAAGCATCTCTGGTTAGGAGTCTACTGATCTGTTTTTGGATTTCCAGTTTCCCAGTACCTCCTTGCTACTCCTTAGATCAAAACGAAAGTACTTCTGTCTCACATCCAGCTCTTACATTCATACCTAGCGGAGGGAAAAGTTCGCATTTCGAATCTAGGTCTATCTAGGTCTATCTTCCTATATGTTAGAAACACTAGAGTATCATTGGAATTAGGATCTTTGTGTCCCTATACGCGTCCTACATTACTGTATTTAGAAGTATAACTTGGTTTCCTTTCGTACCATTTAAGAATGTTAATTCGAAAGCAGTCACTGGCGTACATCCAGGATACAAATAACTGGGTAGATACATCGGTTAAATGATTTGATAGTCGCAGTGCAGGCCATGGTAGTTCACTCCTCTAAAATATACTAGGCAATGGGCACTGATAACCTATTAGTCTGTGGCAATGGGCTACTAGTGGATCTAGAAAGGACAGGGTGCAGAATGATTGCCTGTGCGGCTGATATTGCTATTGCAGTCTCAAGGAAACTCCTGGACAGTATCACGGAAATTCTCCAATATTCTCTTCTTCTGCTGATGAAATGGGCCGTTAGATGTTTACTCGGGGTAAACCATCGCAAACCATTCTCTGTGTAGACCAGTCTACGACCTATTAATGCACCAGTCTTCTTCTCACATAAATGCAAAGACTTGGGTCTTATTTGGAATAGGAAACCAAACCTGAAAGAGAACTTACTTGAACGAATAGGGAAAGCAAATATACCTCTATAGTATCTGAGCTATGGTGTCTTCTCTGAAAATCTGAACCTCAGCAGGTCTTTCTGCCCTCAGATATCATTGTAGCGCTTTTTAGACGGAAATCGGGTCGAGTGTGACTGGTAGTCAAATTGAAATCGATTCCCTGGAATCATGTTCTTTCACGTGAAAGGCTGTTTTACACTGTGATGTGTCTCTCTTGGAAATGACGGAGCAATTCAACATTCCGCATTAGTGAGAAACACTTGAGACACAGATTGGAAAATGCCTTGACGTGCTACATATCAAGACGGATCGGACTGGACTTAGTCCCGGTGTAATCACATAGTTATAATAAAGTGTTCCCAGATCAACTACATAATCGTTGTCCTTGGGGGAAACTGTGTTCGCAACGTTGAGAAAGAAAGCATCCTTTACGTCCATGAATTTGAAGAGAAGTTTCCCGAGAGTATCTGATCTCAATCAGTGTAGAGTCTTATCTTTACTTACGTTCTAAGTAGTACTCACTTTCGAGTTAAGCTGGGTTTCATTCTGTAGATTCATAGGTGATCCTCATAACTGATCAGGACTGAAGAATCCTTGCATATCATACTGAGTGTGGTTGCTCTACTATGTCCCGTAGCACTACACTATTGATTTTCTAATTCTTTACTCAGTTTCATATGCTTTAGACACCAGATCCCATTACCGTGATGACTGTTCAGCTATATCCAGACTTGTAATACTATCGAAATGTAATTGTCTGAGTGTGACTAGCTTATTTCAGAAATCTTATTCAATAGTCCTGTCGGGACTTTGACTTCCGTGTACCAAAGTTTAAATACATGTTAGCCCAACCGTTCAGGGAATCGTTCTACAACCCCCCCTGGCGAGTCCATATCCCCAATGGAGCAATCCAATCCTTCATTTTACAATCTCCTTACCCCCATCAGACATTAATTTTCATTTTCCTTTAACAACAGAACTCCCAAAACTTAATAAGATAACGAGAACATGTAAAACTCATTTCTAAGAAAACCACAAAAACATTCCCTTTACCTACTAACAACCAAACAAAACAAAAAAAGGAGTACAAACTACTCCCCAGAGTGGCATATAAAATATGCCTCTGACAAAAGAACACACGACGACTCTCTTTTGGAAATCTAAAATGTAATTCAATAATATTTTTAAAAATTCCAAACATGCCTCCAAGACCACTAAATAAACCACAAAAAGGATGACCATTTGTCTTCCTTTGGAAAGCCGAATAGTTTGGCTTGCCCCACCACCAACTCCCACTCTATCCTTATTCTTGTTCAACTTTAATCTAAATCCTAAAAAATTCTAGAAAAATACCGTCAGGCAAACAGAGGGAACAGAAGAACATTAACAAAAAAAAAAAAAAAGGATTCTCTGCTCCTCAAAGCAACATTTTACCGCTTTTTATCCCTTTCGAATGGTTTCGCTCGTCTGTGTACATACTCGTATATCGCAGGCATTTTTATCATTGAAGGATATCGTAAAGATGAACAATCCTACTCTACTGCTACTGTACCGCCAAACAAAGGGAATTGTGTAGTTCCTTTGCCCATACTTTCGAGTATACTATATGAGAGATAAGGAAATGGTTTCGTTTTTTTTTTTTTTTTTACAACATCTGAGTATGAGTGTATTTTAAAATAAATAGTGATCCTTGTAACCAAGGTAAAATGTGTGTTTTTATCCTTTTTTTTTTTTGTGTTGTTGTGTGTCTACTTTAAATACAACAGCGATGCTCTCAAATAATCCTTTCGTTCGAAAAATGCATCCCACACTCTCATTGCACTGCATTCTCGGCACAATAGTGGACACAGAGCGAGCATGGGCTATGGTACGAGTCCGCCACTTACTGTGCAGTTAACCACCCATTCTAGGACAATAGATGTATCCCGTGAATATACACGGGCAAACATTACAATTGCATATCAAACACTTCTCACATAAAGCATCATTGAGTGGTCCTTGAACGAGGAAACACAACAAAAAAAAAAACAATAATTTACATTTTTATCATCGAATGTCCTTTTTATATTTCATGTTTTTTTTCTCCTCTCATTTTTTTTCCGCGAACAGATGAACGAAACGTATCAGCATCCGGGCAAGTGGCATGAGTTCCACATCAAACCGATACCCATAAGGACCGATGCCAGCCATTTTATAATGTCGTATGTAATAAAAAATTTAGAACATAATGCTGTGTACGAGGCGATTGTGCAGGCGAAAAATCGATACGGATGGAATGAGGTGAGTACGAAAAACAACATTTTTTTCGTTTTTCTTTAAATATTTTATCATACTTTTTATTTTTTTTTGAAATCAACACTACACATGAGTGGTGTGTTGAAAGGGCTTCTGAAGTAGTATGTCCGGCAAGTTTCGGATGAAAAGGATGTTCAGGTGTTTAGTCAAAATGAAAAATGATGCAGCAGCCAGTACTTGACTGGGTGTTATTTGTATCAACCGAAGTAGTTAAATATTCAGTGAATCACTCACTGGCAAGAGGGAGGCGATTTTAAAACATGGTTTAGAGTGGCATAAACTTACACAAAATGTATGTACCATCTACCACTCCTAAAGTAGCTCGTTTAAGTTTAGAAAAAGTCGGTACTTCCTCTACATTAGGAAGAAATGTTTTGTTTTCTTAAATCTGCTTATCCAAACCTCAACCTTTTGGAAAACCAATAATCTTTGACAAGAACTTTGATGAAATTGACTTCATCAGGACTTCATGTACGGAGCAGAGTCTTGACAGTTACTGGTACTGGCCACGTTCTGGTCAAGAATGGATTAGGGCCTCAAAAAAGCAATATAATTCGAAGCTTAAAACCGGGTGGAGGTAAGAGGATTATTCTCAATAGGATTATCAATATAGCTGATCTAAAATTGTCCAAGCTAGGAAGACATGGACCGTTAGGACGGAAAGAAACCTAGGAAAACTATGAAACTAAGTAGGTCATAGCTAAGAATAGTATAGGGACCCTCTCTTTCACTGTCTTCTGAGGAGGCATACCATGAGTTTAGGTTGTGTTAAGACGATTGTCCAATCTGACAGTATTTAAATGTCAAATTTGTCCCAAATGTCTGAAGCTACCACTTTTTGTCTGACAATATTGTAGGAGAAGCATTGCCAGACCATTGTTAAACCGCCATTTGACAATAACTTTGTAAGTAGATCTCTATCAATCGTATGAGTACTCTTTTGTATCATTTTCAGACTTTTGTCAGAAATGTAGAACATTTGTAGAACAGTGGAACCTCAGGATATTGGTAGGTTAAACATCAACTGATAGCTTCAAGTTATCTGCGTATTGTAAGATACCTTTGACGAATTTAAAGTTATCTGTGATAAAAGACCTAGATAGTACCTTATTTTTGAATCAATGCAATGCATTTCATGGAAAGGCCGTTGGTTTTTTTTTCATGATCCATGTCCGGGCTTCATAAGTCTGCAATGACTCATAACATGGTTTTCAAAGTGTAAAGTAGTTTTCGATTTACGCTGTTTTATTTCTTTGGCATTTCTTTTCGTCTTTCTCTATTTTTTGTGACTTTAACTCGAAAGTAATGGCATTTCCAAGCCTTTACCAGATAGTGTACATACTGCTGTATTTCGTCTCTCCCTACTCTGAACTAAAAGCAAATAGTTTAGAACGTGAGAAGTGAAGAACTACTATACTAGTTTTGACCTAATATTGTCAGCATAGTGTTTTTATTGTTCGGTTCGCACTGATCAAGTTGGTTGTCAAATAAGTATGATGAGCCAAGATTTGATAAGTGTTAACACAAATTTACTTGGGCTAGCTGATTTGAAGACAAATTTTATCAGTGTAAGCCCCCTTATTGAAGATAAACCATGTACCATAGTGCGTGTCTTGATTCTGAGAATTAGATTATGGTGTACCCTGCTTGTGTTCCCGTTGATACCTTTGATCCCTTTCCATTCAGACTCATTAATTACTTTACAGATGAAGATGCCTTGCAAGTAGTGTTTCTTAACCGTTCCAGTCCAGAAGCTGAATTAGGATTTTGGTTTGGATTTTTTTCCTCCACCTCCTTATGGTACCAACAAAAGTCAAACGACTGGTGGACTGCATATAGGGCAACATCTTAATATAAATTGCGGTGTAAGGTGGTTCCAAAAGGCCCAATTTCTATGATCGTCTCAACAAGCAACGGCGGTGACAAACAGGCGTTTGTTGATGACCAAAAGCGAAACAAACTTAATGAAACATCTGCGCAAAATGTTCACCAAATTTGTACTATTTGAACAAACTGTGCAAGTGTGTACCATATTAATTAATCTCTGAGTTTTTACTTATCAAAATTCATCGCAGTGGTAGTTACATGTTACCAGCTCAAAAATGGCACCAAATTTGAAAGGACACCACTTGATGGATGACCATTTATGTATATTCTCCCTTTTGTGAGTCGCATTCACTTACTTTGGCTTCCTTTTACTCTTAACAGTATCATGTTTCCTCCATGTACTACTTTTTCTTTGAAAACGCCATCTTTTTATCTAGAATTTTACTACTTTCATGTCTCGTCAAACGACAGCCCAATTTTTGAACAATGTAGATAAACTGTTTGACTCCAAAGGTTTAGTTAAGCGATTCATCATTGGTAACATCTTTACATAATTGGTGCCAATTCCAAGCCGTTCATTGTGACAGAACCATAGTCAAGTGAACGAAGACAGAGACCAATTCTAAGGGGACCTTTATTCGCCCTTAAAAACCAAGTACCTACTAATATTTGACGTTACAGTTCCTTCCGTCCGTGCATCAGCTGTGTTTTGGGAGATGTACTTTGAACTGCCATTTGTCTCTCAAGGAGAAGTTTAAAATAACCCAGAAAACTCCAAAACTTACGAACTCGCTGGAAAGGACATACGATTCTAGAGACCCTACCTATGGAAATGGTAAGACCCGGATACTTTCAGCTGGATCAACAGCGGATAGGAACAGGAGTCGACATTTTTCTTGTCAGTTATACATTGGAATGCTTGTCAGACGCTCGCCAGACATGGGACCGTGAAAGTACTTTTGGTATTCTCCAAGGCTTAAACCAGTTAGACATTGCGCCAATAGTTTACTTAACTATAAAATCTAGTAAACAATACTAATTCGTGAAATAGCGGTGGCGACATGAGGCTTTGTGTCACTCAATCAAGGAGAAACCTCTCTCTTTTGTAGATTTCTCCTCGTAGTCCTAATTGGATCACCAAGTCTCGTCAAAGTGTTTTACCTACTTATACAACTTGTTATGTTGTCCTCTTGTGAGTTGGCTCCTTACACGCGTGACTCCATTCACATAACAGAAACCGCTTCCTTTACCTTCTTGTTTCACAGACTGTCTGTGTGTTTGAATTTTATTTTTATCACATCGAGGCTGCTTTTTATACTCCTGTATGTTTTTGAACATTTTTTTGTGGTAACTATCATGGTTATACGAGTAAGACCAAAAAGAAAACATCTCTCGAACGTAAAAAAAAAAGGTATAAAAAACCCGTCAAAAGAAAATATGTGTGCGACTCAGCTACCTGAATGCTGTGAGCCTTGTTGTATTCATTTATACGCCTAAGTGACCAGATAACATAGGGATTTGCCTTTTATGTACGAATTGGATTCGTATTTCCGGTTCCTTTTCAACCATGGATTCGTTGTGTGCTGTTTGTTTGCTTTGGATGGGGAATAGGTGCTCCTGTTTCGGTTTTTTTTTTTTTTTTTAATGAAAATATGATTAAATGTCCTGATGGGAATATGTTTCCTTTTTCTGTTTTTGTTTTTTGGGAAACAATTTGATTTCCAGGATAAAATATAGCCACGTGTTCGATTTTTCTTTTCACGGATAAACGACTGACAGGTTATTTAGAATTTCCGGTCACCGAGACCAAGAGGATGTTATAATCCAGTGAACAGAATATAAGTATTCATCTACCAGTAATTTCTACGTGTACATGTCCATGTTCAACGATGATGATGATGATGATGGCGATGATGATGATGACAACACTTCAGCACACATGTTCCGACATACTACTCCTGTGGAAGCAATTAAGCTGACTCATTTGACGAAAGCATTACCTGCCAATGGTAGAACATTGCATTTGCAATGCAGCTACCATGTCCAGGAGGCCAACAGTCAGGCAATTTGCTTGCACGTCCATTAACGAAAACATTATTTTTAATTATCTCCAACAGCACAGCATCCAATCGAATCGATTTCAATTTTTAACTTTACCGATGTTACAAATTAAAGTTAAAAAAAAATATAAAATTAAAATTTGGGTCACTCCCGAGACCATGTTGAATATAATTGCTTGCTATAACAATATTCCCAGCATATTTATTGTAATAAAAAAAACAACACACCTTCCTCCTGTTCCATACGAACTACAATATATTTTTATATATTTTTTTTCCAGATAAGCGACATTCATCAGTTTTATACAAAAAACCATGATATGCTACTAGACATCGATATGGAATATAAAATGGGAATATCAGCCGCAGCGGGTAGCCACCTTAGCTGTCATCGTCTAGTAACAATGTATCTGATGGGTCTAATTTCATTTTTTATCATTGGGCTGACAACATTTTAACAAAACTACATCAGAGAGAATTTTTTCCAAAGAATTTCATTATTTAACTTTATACCGAGTTTGCGTTATTAAGTTTTTTTCTTTTTTTTTTTTTTTGAAAACATTTTTAAAATGTTATTCTCTATGAATTGATTTGTTTTGTTGGTTTTTTTTTTCTGGGAATATTATTTAAATATTTCAGAAAATGTGCCTTAAATTTCTGTAAACTATTTATATTTTTACATATATTTTTTTTTGTTTGTTTTATTTCTATTCATTCATTTGAGGTTTAATTTTTGTGTTTAAATATAATTTTAATTGATTTAGGAATGTACTCGTATGTTTTGTAAGTCAAGTGTAAATTAGTAAATTTAATGACGGATATGGATATGGAATGTAAGTAGGCAGCCCAACGGACACGTAACTAGTGGATAAGATTTAAAATAGGCTATAAGTGTAAATAAATTAAACAAATGACAGTCAAATCACGTGGAAATACTAAGAGTTTAAGTTCAGTTGGCTTGTTTTAAAATATGAGAAGGCCGAGCTGTGTATTACAAAAGGGATGCAAATATTTTTTTGCTTTTACAGTACCTATACATAGGTTTTCTAAAACATTTCGAGATTTTTTGAAAATATTAGCAGGAATCGATACGCTCTCAAGAGATAGGCAACAATATCTAATACTACTTCGTTCAAATACCAAATTTTTTTTGCTTAGTCCTTACGTTTATCTTTCTAATCCCCAATTCCTACTTAGAGAACTTTTTTATTCTAACTCTTAGAGATGAGTCGTAAGGTACTACCTCCTTCTCCTTCCTTGAGTAACTACTGAACCTTGAAGAGTTCTTTATCTAGGATTTGTCCAGGGAAAGTTGGTTCTATCCGCGATTGCTTGAGCTTTCTCAGTAACTGCAGACGCATGAAAGTCTACAGTTCTCTGAGACATACTTTTTGATCAAAAAAACCTTGTTTGTATATATGTTTACCACTTATTCGAAACTCACGGTTTGGTTTATTCTAATGGTAAGTGTCTCGAACTATAGCTAGTTCAGCCATTTATCTCCTTTTGTTCTTTCCACTCGCAGGACTTTATATCAAATGAACGAATTCTCTTCTAAAAGAGGTACAGGTTAAAACTAATATTAACCATTCTCAGGTCATAGCTTTATATAGCAGGAGCGGATTTTTATCTCTCGAGCTAGGAGCTCAAATGGTTACTCTTCAAGGTATTGGGATATAGAGTACCTTGTTTGTCAATACCATCGGTTTAGTTTATTCGAGACCAACTCCTATTGTTTAGTCTTTAGGAACTAGGAACCATACACTTTCATTGCGGAGACGACTAGGATCTAGAATCTATCAAGTGATCTTGTGAGCTTTTAGAGATTGGCTCTGGACATTTGGAGTACAAAGTAAATGTTCATTTCCAAGGAAGATTATATAACTAGTCACCCATTGACAAAAGGATATAAAAGCCAGCAAATTTTTGTTCAGAAGAAAATGGTCTATCCTCTATATTATTAGGACCATCTGTCAGTAAATCAATAGAGATTAAGCCGTCAACAAATATGAACATAGTTGTTCAAATGGACCTATTGTTTCTTTGGAATATGTCGCATCCATCCATGGATTGAATGGGGGTCTACCCTCATATGTATAGAATAATAAAATAGAGAGGATCAGCAAAATTTCCAATGAGACATCAGGACACACGCATCAGGACATAGATATGTACGTGGACTTCTGGATATCAAACCGTGTAATCTGACTGACTGACTGCTTAGGCATACCTAAGTGACTTTTAACTGTGTCGCTTTCGGACCGTGTGAAACTCTCAAAAGGTAGGAGTGGAATCCTCTAAAGTGATAGTTGTTTGTTAACAATCACAATAATTCATTTTGCTCGTTCTCTAATCGTTTTACGGAGAACTATCAAAGTCTGATCACCAACGTTGACCATCAACTATCAGCTTAGAGGATTCCATTTCAGTTATGGATACGTGCTTGTTGTCTGGCAGGTGGCTATGACTCAACAGACCGTGGAGAGTCCGCTTCCCAGTTTGGGTTCCTACACGTTAAACATCTGTTTGTCCTACATCTGTTGGGCTCTACATATTATTGGCCTGTTCACGTATATACTTTAACAAAGCGGTTTTAAACCCTTTCAACACTGTTACTATTACTGGCATTTTAAGTACTTTTCAAAGAGTGGTTTTGTACGGAGTGGTTCCATATGTGGAGCCAGATAGTTCTGAACCCATCATCTACAGATATTTTTACCATAAATATTTTTTTCTAAATCTTCACCTAAAAATCTACTTCTGTTGACCCAATTAAAAAGTTTCTAGAGAATACTGGTCTCAAGCTAAATTTTTTTTGTAGATGATCAAAGCCTTTCGCTCAGAATAATAAGAACAGCGTCTGTCAAGACTATTCTGGCTAAAAAGTGTCCTCCTGCTATTCCCCTCTTATTTTCCTATCTTAAAGATTTAAGTTACTGTATCTAGATACTTTGTAAGACCTCCTCTAACTACACAATGCATCACCTACAAGTTTAAACCGCGATACTGAACGAATAGTTTTATACTTATAAAATGAATTAGTTGACGACTAAAGCTAGGGAAATGAAAAATTACATCACAAAGTATTAACGAATAAATTAGTTACAATTATAAATAAACACATATATATATATTTAAAGCGATTAAAGTCTGTAAATACAAGAAAAACAACTCAAATTTAATCATTAACATGTAATCAATAAAAAAAATCCAAATAAATGCAAAATGAAAAGATGAAACAATTAAGAGTAGACGCTATATATTAATTTATTGTATGGTTGTAATTGTAAAGTATAATAAATTAATAAAAGAAACCAAAAAGAAAGAAAAAAGAATTATACGTAAGAATTTTTATGGCTTATTAACTAGGATGTAGTAAAATAAAAACAGAAGCATAAATGTAAAATAACAAAAAAACAAAATCACTATCATTCGCACAAGAGAAACCAAAATAATGAAAAATATAAAAAAAAAATTACTAATATGCTCGACCCATTGAGACTAATACTTGTATGTGTTTAAAACAAAAAACAAATATGTACACTATAATTTATGTAGCATATGTGTAAGGAAAACATAAATGGAAAACTAAATAAGCAAACAAAAGTAAAAAAAAAAATAAAAAAACGTAAAACAATTATTAGTAACAAATCCGAACCACTAAGTGAAATAATATAATACCAATGAAAGCTTATTGTAGATACACGTTATGATTATTTTTTTGGATTTCAAAGGCATGGATCACAAAGGTTTTTTTTTGTGGAAATTTATTCAAAATTTCAAAAACAGTGTCAATTTCATACTAATGTTAACGGCTACTCTTTGAAGCTACAACTTTGAGGTAGTTAGGGACTTCATCTACCTCGGCTCTGCTATAATCTCGGAAAACAACACTTTATCTGAAATAAGACAAATAATAAGTCTTGCCAATCTCTGTTTCTTTGGGCTAAGAAGGCAATTGAGTAGCAGAGCCCTATCCCAAAGAACTAGGCAGACTCTTTATAAGACCCTGATCATACCAGTCCTGCTTTATGGCGCTGAAGCATGGACTCTGTCTAAAGCGAATGAAGAGATCCTCAGTCGCTTCGAGAGAAAGGTTTTTCGTTTGCCTTGACGGGCTTTGGAGGAGAAGATTCGACGACGAACTATACGAGCTGTACAGCGACATCGACCTGGTCAGAAAAATGCGCATCAGTCGTTAAAGATGGCCAGGACATGTAGAGTGAATGGACACCAATGCTCCGGTCCATAGAGTCTTCGAATCAAACCCGGAGGAACAACGCAGTAGAGGAATACCTCGCCTTAGGTGGCGCGCACAAGTAGAAGGGACCCTCAACCGACTTGGAGTGCGCAGCTGGAGGCAGCTACTTAGAGACCAGGCTAATGAATAATGGAGAAGCTTGTTGGTTGAGGCCCAGGTTTACCCCGAACTATAGCTCCACCTAAGTAAGTAAGTAAGTTAAGGGCTACTCAAAATAGGTACATTTTTAGAGGACAGTATGCCGTTCAGTTCCATTACGATCCATTGCCACTGTCGAGGAGTAATGCTATACGAAAGCAAAAGTTCTTAAACATTTTAAGATGCCTCATGCAATAATAACCAAGTCGTCCTCGACAGTTTATATCAACATCAGTCAGTTCTTGCTGTACATAGTTTGCCCCTAAGCTCCTCATTAGTGCTTAGGACAGCCTCTTGCTGTACTCATTGTGACGGTTTTTTGTACCCCCTATGTCCCAACAGTTCGATAGTTTGATGGCTTTTCCGATAAGTCTGCAAGGTCTACGAAATGATATTTGCTTAAATTTCCACAGATCCATTCTGGAACTCAAAATTTTCCACGTCATCGTTTTCCCAAATTGAATTTGACGACAGGTGGATGAGATAGGCTTTATGGGAGCATGTCGATGAAAATGTGGATCGTGCTCCTGGGGTGTAGAAGACGGTATGGGCTTGGGTGGATAGGGTCCTTAATAAATATGCCTCCTCCTTTCAAACATCGGACCTCATCTTAGGAAGAATCTTCTTTCAATATGGGTTAGCCGAATCCTAGCAGAATCGTTCCTTTTGACTACAAAGTGCAAAGGCTCCATTAATCGTATGTACACAGCCTTTTGATCACATTAGCCTTTAATACAGCTAACAATGTCGAAATAGCCTGTCTTTGAGAGGTTACGTCCCTTGATAGTCTGTATGTTTTGGAATCGTTGCAACAACGCGTTGTCCGAATTCCAATTCTACAATTCAAACATCTTCTGTTGAACCATGTAGCCTCTAAATGTTTTTGATTCACTTTTGATACAATTTTCGAGCATCGTTCCTCGAAGTATCTGTCTTTATAATGATATTCGTCTCGAATCAAAATGTATTGACTGTATCCTTCAGATTGACTTGGTACATATGTATGGACTACTTACCGTCGCCGTTTTTAAAGCATCGATCTAAGACGGTACC
Organism: Xylota segnis; assembly: GCA_963583995.1. Taxonomy (NCBI): domain Eukaryota; kingdom Metazoa; phylum Arthropoda; class Insecta; order Diptera; family Syrphidae; genus Xylota; species Xylota segnis. The sequence continues at coordinate 8,568,781 of OY757238.1, forward strand.
TCTAGTCTTCTTTATTGCAATCCTTCCCTTCCCTTGATGCTGCAAATACCTTTAGGATTCATTTCCACAATATGAACTCATCAACAAAATTGAATAACTTTCATTTCCGTTTCTACATAATTTAAAGCCTCTCCACTAGCATTTTGTCATCACAAAAAAAAAACAGCCTAACAAAGTGTAAAAAGTTTAAAAACTCATAGCAAAATAGAAAATGATTTCTCTACAAAATAAAACAAATCCAACTGTATCGTAAAAATTAGCTATAACTCATTGTAATGACATTGAAAAAAAAACATTTTATAAAGAAAAAAGCTACATAAATCATAATTTGGAATAATTAAAACAAAAAAAGCTAATTGTGTAATTTTAAGAACATTTAACAAAAAAAAATGCAAGACAAATTCCCCTCCTCCTTTCATAAGCAGATTAAAAAAAAATAAAATAATAAACAATGTCATAGATCAATTTAAATAAAAAATCAACAAAGTATAAAGATATAAATATATTTAATAAATAGTATAGGTCCAAGTACTTTGCATAAAAATAAATAACAAAAACAAAAAAAAAAAAAGAAACATAAATAAATTAAATGAATAAATCGTGAATTGTGTAGAATCATATCATTAACATTAATTTTATACCATTTTGTTATAAGTACTCACTCATTGTTTTTGATTTTATTTATATTTTTCAATTACCTACATAAAAAGAAAACAAATTTTGTTTGTTTTTTTGAATGAAACTCTGTGTACGAATAGATTACCAAACAAAAGAAATTAGTTAATGAAGCAAAACAAGAAAAAAGAAAAACTTATTATTTTTAATTAATGCAATGTTATATATAAAAGTTGACTAACTGTAGATACATATTTAGAAACAAATAAATAAGTGATAAATTTTCAAAAAATAATATGGAAAGGACTTTGTTTTTTCATAGTGAGTGGAGCGGGGCGATGAAATTAAGACCTGCCTAGCAATACAACCTAAAGAGAACTTAGAGCCAATAAATGACATCACAACTCGTGGTTAGAGCGCCAGGTTATGGATCAAATCCTAGACAAGACCTAAGTTCATAAATTAGTTTACCTAGAAATCTACAAAATAATTCGAATAAGTAATGATTCCTCTGCGGAAAGTTAGTGAAAAATCTACAGAAGACTAAGACAAAGTTTTGAAACTCTTTTTTTTTAAAGTTCGCGTTAGAGCAGGCATAAGGTTCGATATTCTTAGGATATTCTGAATCCTTTACTGATCTTTACATTCAATACCAACATGTAAGTGTACTTAGAAAAGAAGGACTGTAATGAAAAGGAAAGATCTTCAAGAAGTTCCATTGAGATTAAGCCATTCTTACTGACTGGAATTCACTCAAGTATGAAAAATAGTCTGCTTCTATCCGTACGGCCTAAGATATCCGCCCCGTATCTTAGTGGTTAGAGCAGGCATAAGGTTCGATATTCTTAGGATATTCTGAATCCTTTACTGATCTCTTGTAAGTTTCACATCTTATACAATTTAAAAAGTAGAATCCCATCGAAAATTATTTTTCTTTGTTTCTAAAGAATCTTCTTGGGGACATATAGCTGAAGAGCATTTTCAATAGGGACCTAGATTTCAATAGGGATAGATGATTACTAAAGCTACTTCTTATTTAGTAGTCTCATTATATTGATTACTTCTCTTCTTGAGGTATTACTCTCCCCAACTAACACCCACTCAGCTAGTCCTAAGGTCCTTCAAATAGCTCCGTATAGGCTTCATTGGTTTAGTTTTCTTCCTGCTTTATAGAGTCTACCTTCCGGTTTGTGAAGTATGGAATATTGTTTCCACCCTTCCCTTCCTTTGGGTCGACACTTACGTGATGTTATTACGCCAAATTCAAGAGGTCGTGTCAGTAACGAGTATCTGGCTTAGACCTGTTCGTAAATCGTACCTTACTGAGTGAGTATACACCGAAAAATATAGTCTCTATTCGAACTGGTTTTAGTTTTTGCACCAACAGTACGATGAGCTTAAATCGATCAGAATGAAATTTATATTTAAACACAAAATGGACACTCTACCTATGCACAGCAAAATGGAGTCCAATTCAGCCGCACTTGCCTTGTGGAGGTAAGCAATAAACGAAACAACAAAGTAAGACCAAATCTTACTTTACGCAAAGCAAAACCTACAAAAGCTTGTTTGCTTTAATGCAATTTAAAGCTTTACAGCTTTCGCTGTATAAATAGATGGGCGAGAGAATCAACAGGGCAGTATGACTTTGATTGTGCGCGGGTTAAGTTATCTAGTTGGTGTGCGTGTTTAATTAAAAAACAGGCGGTGTTTCCTGATGGAGCTTTTTGAAATATCGCCAAGGGATATTGCAGAGAGATGGATACAAGTTGTGAAGGTATGTACATAGTATGTAGAAAGTCATAGACAATAGCTCAAGTGTGGGTACAAAAAAATTGGTTTGGTAGGGTAAACTAGGATCTTGGGTGGAATCGTGTTCGGAATACATATCACAGTTTCTATTTGTTTAAATTGTACTTCTTGTTTTTGTACTTTATCCTTTTATTTATTCTTTCTTATTGTTGGAAACCTATTTTGTCTCTAGCTCTTGACCCAAATTAAGTTTCTTGTTGCACCCATCTTTTCATCCATAAAGTACAGCTTTGATTACACAATTTTGGATGACTTTTTATTTTGTAAGTAGGTATTACCCTGTATCTAAATTGTGCGAGGTATTAGTCTCATTTTTCACTTATCAATCTTGTTGTACATACATACTTATGGAGTGGAAAGGTTTCTACCACCGACTTCTAGTTCTTTCCCTAATATGCCTCCTACTATGCCAACCTACTACATTTTCACTTTTATTTAATTAAACCAGACTCGATGACTTTTTGGGCAACTTGATTCCCTGGCAATTATCTGCCTGAAGAGGTACGACAGCAAGACACTTACATTTCCAGGTCTTCTTAGTAAAATTGTATTCATGTATCAGGTTATTTTAAGATGACTTATTACTTAGATTCCTTTGCTAGAAACCTTTTCTGGAGTCAAAGGAAATCAGTGTGTTTCTGTTGACGTTCTAGAGGAAGAAGTGCTCTCTGATATCAGCGGTAAACTTTCTGTGTTATGTATGTACATACTATTCCCTCTGTCGTAACATCCGTTCTTGGGATCAGTGCTTTGTTCTGCTACAGAGCAAACAAGTCCAAGGAAAGATAATGAAAAATCACAGCCGTTCCTGCTTGCATTTCTTACTTGGAGCCCACAAACAATTTAAGGATGCTGGGGAATCATCTGATGGCACAATACAGATTGAACAATTTGAAATCACACCGGCCAGCCGTTGTCTATACAGGAATGTTTGTGTCGTGCGTACACAGTTTGAAGCATTTTGTGAAGGAAATTGATGAGATGATGAGTGACTCAATAGTTTAAACTATTGTTTCAATAGTCTTTTGCAAAACGTATGGATCCATATGGACTTAGTGTGCTCGACGAACTTCATTGGGGATCCCGTCAAAATAAAGATTCCGGGATGGTTTACTGGGGAATTGGATAAGAAGGAACAAATGATGAGCTCTGTAATTAATATTAGGCTTATTTTTTACTGGCGCACCATCTCTGGTGAGTGTTACTTCGTACGTAATAGGTTATCAGTGCTTCGTACGCACCACAGACTATTTTTTCTCTATGGTACGCACTCTGCATTGATTATACTTCTGGTTTGTCGATGTTTTACCATCGTCTATGCTGGTGTTAATTACACTTCCATTCAACATGGATACAATCAATTTGTCAAGGATTCGGATGACTGAAGGAACTAAGCACTGGAGAATTAAAAGTCCGAGGAAAACTGGATCAGAAAATGAGTTTCAAATTAAAAATGTAGCCAGTTGCATACATGTTAACTAGCATTGCTGGTAACAGCATGGATGTGGACTTCGACTTTCGCTTCTTCACAAGAGGAATAAACAAGAATGGCATACGGAGAGGAGAGAATGGAATATACTGGAGGAAGAGGAGGAAATCCGACACTGGTCTGGAATACGACTATTTCTTATGGAAAACATATGACATTTCTAATGATGAAAGGCTAAAACGGATGTTACATGCGAAAGACTTCCAATATTCGATTGTAGCCACCTCCCAAACGACTAATGGTTACCACTTTGGATTGGAAGTACTTAATAAGATTACAGTAGTCAAAAAATCTGCAAAAATATTTGGTTTAACTTTTTTTTTTATTTCATTATAATGTTCAACAAAAGGTAAAATAAATAAATATATAGTTGATTATAAATATCTCAGAGATAGAACGTTTAAATGATTTTTTTTTCTTTTTTTTGTTTAAGTTAATGTTTTCGAACATCATCGAACAAAACTAGTGTCTTTGCATCCAAATATATATATAATAGTTACACAACGAAACTAATATTAGCTTAGATTAGATAAAAATTGAATTTCACAACTTGATTATGAGCAAATTACACAGAGAGAAAGTTCAAATAAAGTTTTAAAATTTATATAAATTTACAGTCTAACTATTGTTATTTTGAACAATAACACAAATAAAATGCAATTAACTATGCAAATGGCAATTACAGTAAATATACTGGTATAACAAAACGTGTCTCAGTGCTTTTTGTTTTTTTTTTTTGTTCATAACTATAACTAATTTAATTTTATTTTGTTATAAAATTTAAATTTCGTTGTACTTATTTATTTTTTTTATCTTGTTATTATAGTTTTAACAATAAATTTACGAAAAAAAAAAAGAAAGTAAAACACAACTTACAACAAGTGCATTGGAAAATATATCGAGATTTGAATAGCGAGAGAGAAAGTGTGTGTTTAATTTTAATATTAATTACTAATAACTTATATGTTTGATTGAAATTTTGAAAATCAATTGGTGTTGGCTGATATTTTTAAATTTTTGTTTTACTCCATTTGTTGTTATAAAAGGCTGGCAGCTATGAATTTGATTGAGAATGATTCCACTTTGTTTTGTTTACAAATTTGTTTCAATTTTCATTCTGTGTTTTTTATTTTATTTTTTAACATTTTGTTTAATGTTACGTAAATGCTAACTTAGCGAGTATACAACAAGAGACGGACATTTTGCTTTGTTTGTTTTATTTTGTTGTTAAGGTAGATTGTTATTTTCATTTTGTCTAAAGTGTTACACAGTTTTATATATAGTAGAGGCGAACAATCGATTTTGTAATGAGTGTATCCCTGTCGTAGAAGCTGGTTTCAATGGTTACGTTTCCGCTGTAAATAAGAAAAATTGTAAAATGTTTAAGGAACTGGTAAATATAAAGATAAAACGGTCTTAAAGGTTGGCGTAGATCGCACTCATTCCAATGAGAGGTAACATTGAGAAAAGCGGTGCGGCATAGTATAAGATTTTTTTGTCTGTTTCTAAGGGCAGTTGAGAAAAAAAATGGCGCTCAACTCGAAAAATTACTTCCGCTTGATATTATAACGACAAGAATAACTAAGAAGGCAATTGAGTAGCAGAGCCCTATCCCGAAGAACTAAGGAGACCCTTTTAAGACCCTGATCATACCAGTCCTGCTTTATAGCGCTGAAGCATGGACTCTGTCTAAAGCGGATGAAGAGATCCTCAGTCGCTTCGAGAGAAAGATTCTTCGTCTTATTTTATGTCCCGTTTGCGTTGACGGGCTCTGGAGGAGAAGATTCAACGACGAACTATACGAGATGTACAGCGACATCGACCTAGTCAGAAAAATGCGCATCAGTCGTTAAAGATGGCCAGGACATGTAGAGCGAATGGACGCGGAATGGCTCCGGTCCGTAGAGTCTTCGAATCAAACCCGGAGGGATAACGCAGTAGAGGAATACCTCGCCTTAGATGGCGCGCACAAGTAGAAGGGAACCTCAACCGACTTGGAGTGCGCAGCTGGAGGCAGTTAGCTAAGGACCGGGCTAACTGGAGAGGAGTGTTGGTTGAGGCCCAGGTTCACCCCGAACTGTAGCGCCAGCTTAGTAAGTAAGGTCGTAAGGACCATAGGGATCGGAATCCCAACGTTTAGTACTGCTCTGCACAACAAAATCGACAGACATCTCCAAAGAAAATCATGTTTTCGCTTATTTTTGAAATGAATAACCACTGACATGTTCCATTCGTTTACATTGTTTATAATACTAATTACACCCAATCTAATCCACTATTCCTATGCCTCATTACCCCATTAACACACCCCTGGCACAATTTACTTTCAGTGAAACCACTTTTATTGGCCTATTGCCAATGAATCCGATCCAATACACCTAATCCATAAATATTCAGCAGATAATTTGCTTCTCTCCATTAGCTGCTTTTTTCCCAATTCTGTTGGCATGCCACATAAATATTCTCGTCGTGTCGGCGTAATAACCCAGAAAAAAAATTAATTCTCGTTTCCAAACCAAAAATAAACACACACACGACCAACAAATTGCATCCAGTTCGCACTCAGTCATCTTGGCATGACTCATACTTTTGACTTTGAATAACAATTTGTTTTTGAACCCAAAAAAAAAAAAAACAGACAACACGACAGCCAGCCCACGCACTTGACCTTAATTCATTCAACTCTACACTGTCCCTAGCAACGGCAAGGTGATGGCCTATCTATGTTTTGGCCACAACTTAACTGAAATCCTCTTCCTTCTCTTAGACTTACTTTAAAACTTTAGCAGGCATCATTTGTGATTCGGGAGCAGCTTCAATTGTCGATTGCCATGTATTGGTGGTATTCGGACCCACCCAGCCCATTTCGAAGAACCATTCTTCCATGATACGACCTTTGAATAGCACTTTTTGGTCCAATCGGAAGTTCTCCATCGATTCGATGGTACTGAAATTGATTTCTCGTGAGACCGCTCGCAAGTCTAGTATTTTCACCGGCACTTTCGCTTCGTGCTCAACATCTGGCGATGAAAAGTCCTTATTCTCCTGCCAGATGATAAGACCAGTATCGGCATCACGGAGGATCATGTAGTTGCTGGAAAAAACAAAACATTTGAAGGGTTTATGTTATAAACTGGACAGGAGGGGTTACATTTGGAAACCCTTTTGGATTTTAGATCCCGCACTGATCTCTTCGGAACCCATTTGTACGAGTGACCTGTGATGGAATGCAATTGGAACTGGATTCGAATCAATTTGGTCGTTGTGAACAGATAATGCACGAATTCTGCTTGGTGGTTATTATTGGTTCAATCGCACAGATATCACTTTCCTTTTTTGTGCGGGAGGAATGACCACAGATTGCAGAACAACGCCAAAAATACGATTAAAAAATAAATACAAAACAATCGAAAAGAAGTGACAAATGTCAAACACAAAAGTGGTGTAGATACTTTCTAACTGTAGTGCTGCTGTGTAGCGGTTGTTAGCTGTAAGCCCCGATAGTCCAACGGGGTGTGTTTATTGTGAGTGCAGATACACAAGTCGATTGTGTGTCGTAAAATCAGACGGTTTTGTGGCAGGCACAACTCCTGATGGTCTCACCTCCCATGATCAGCTCTGTAGAGTCAGTAGAGTTTCAGAATTTTCCAAATCTACTAGATTTTCAAATTCACCTTGAAGGTAACCTTCTATTCAGTATGCTAGTGTTGCAAGCACCTTTTCTATGATTTTCCTCCATTAATGACTATTGCCTACATAACGCTCAAGTATTCATTGCTAGTAAGCTCCTGCTTTACTCCATATTCAAAGCTTATACGAATTTTTTCTAGTCTTTTTCTAGTGGCCTGGTGCGACGAACTATCGTCATTCTCCTCACAACCTTTAAAGACAGTGCACCATGTTCAGCCATTCTCAACTACAAACTACACTCTTGAGCATTATACAGCACCACCAGGTTTCCAAAAGAAACAGCCCCTAACTCGTCAGCCAGCTGTTTCGTTTGACATTTATTCTTGCGCTACTCCCCCACGGAAAATCAAATTCTAATCAGTGTGTCAGTTTGCGGAAAAATTTTATTTTTCTTTTTTACTCAAAGTTTCCATTAACTTTTCTACTTAATTCAAAGAGTTTCAATGAAATTCATTTAAACCAAATGAAATTAAGTGCTATACCCACAGGTTTTTGTAATTCTGCTAGTGTTTCCGCTAAACAACTCTCGCAGGTTGAGTTCCCTTTCCTTCTCGTATTATGTGCAAAGAAAATGTCCACACAGTAGCTGGAAAATTCAGGTCAATTATAGAAAATTTCTGCGTAAATCGGTAAATCAAATTCGCCCAAAGGGCAATGACCATGGAGACCAATGACCAGACAAATGGAAACAAAGGTGGAGCTGTTTTGAAATTTATTTACTCAAAAACATAACTAAAATATAAAAAACTTCTTATCAGACACGGACACAGCATCTGGCGATGACTCTCCAAGCGATGATAAAGTCCCAGGAACAAAGGAAACAACAACAAAGGCAGCTCCAGAAAGTGGGAACGATACATGGTAAGTGAACGGTTACACATGTATGTCTAGTCGCTGATAATACAGAGGAATCTTAGATAAGAAAAATTGCTGTATTATTATCTATGCAAACGTAGACTCGGCATACTACTAGGGATTAAGTTTCATTCGGCTGGAGGAATGCTAATTAACAATTAATACCCAAAGCTTACACTGGAAGTTTGGGAATTGTTAGTTTTGCAAGCGTCGCCAGTAGGGGTCAGTTAGCACTGTGTTAGCACTTGGTGACACTGTCCGAGTAGGGAGGTGTGCAATTTGTAAAAAAAACTTTCAATCTCTGGTGGGCAGTGTGCATCGATATTGGTCCAGCGAATCGACACGATGATGATAAAAAGCGGGTCAATGAGTGTCGCAGTTAAGAGTTGTCTATCGAGCGCGAATTCAAGAAGAGAACCTGTTAGCCGGTTGGTTGTTTACATAATAGTACGTGACTTGTGCTAATTAAGTGTTTAACAAACTTTTTTTTTTCTTGTGATTTATTGGGACCTAACTTGAGAATGGAAATGTAAGTCTTGTTTGTTGCATAGTATTTGTTAGTTTGCCGTGTCGCGATAAAGCATTATGCAATGCAGGGGTTAAGGAACCTAAGCATCATATGTCTTGAATTCACAAAACCTGTCGGCGTATTTGTTTACCTTTTAGCTATAAAATGCAAAGCAACATAACTAAGTCAATTGAAATATTTTGTTTATGAACGAGTGAAACGACTTTACTCCACTTTCTCTTATAGGCCAGGTTATTGGAAAACGAAGTTACTCTTGTAATATGAATTGACTTGGGCGCCTCGTTCGCTTTGACTCTTAGGACTTGCACCATCATGGCTGTGATATGTGACGGTTTATCACATGCAGCAATAAATTATCACGTCATCGTCTAATTAAAAGAGTTGTCGTGTGTACATAAGAACGTATACATATGTACATATGTATATCGATGTAGTCAGGGCCCCTGCTAATTTTACTATATCAACTGTAAGAGGCATCGCAAAATATACATATTTCGATGCTATTACTGGTAATATTCATTTCTACTCCTCGTGCCTTTGCCTAAATCGTTTCCTATAAAGTACAGGGACTTAATTAGTTTTATCACATTACAGTTCATGTGAATAACCGTGAGTCACGTTGTAGTGTATGTTATGATATTCATAACATTTTAATGATATTCATTTCAGATCGGCGAAAGAAAATGTTTGCCTATCACGTGAGATGGATTAAAAATAATTTACTTGACATAGATAACTACTTTGTATAGATTTTGTAATGACTGATTGGTTAAACCTCCTGTCATTACTGAACGAAGTAGAAAATCACTGTATAAATTATTGCAATCGCTGTTTGCCTAAAAGTGAAACCGGGTGTGGGCAATTATTTTAATTCATTTGTGTTCCATACTTCCCTCTAATGATGCGGTCAGAAATGAAGCGTTTCTCTTGACCTAAATGTATATAAGCTGCCTTCATTAATGCGTCATACTTTTCATAAATTCAGTTCTAGCAGTACCCGCTGAAGCTCACGAGCATCGCATGCATTCCTCAAATCCTTCTCTTATAAATGACAAAAATACGACTGGAATTTAAAGATGGTCTTGTTGTTCATATGCTCGATGTGATTGAGCACGGCTTCCTCACAATATTTGTTGACAAATTCTCGGCTCTAATATTCCAATATCTTCTCTGCATTCCTGCTGGTTGTCGAACAATTGGCACTGTTTATCAGAACTTAAAGAGTTACAACATATGTAGGTACTGCAGAAGGTGTTTTGTCCAATTTAATGTTGAGCCGAACGTCCAATAGATTTCTCGGGTTAATCTTTGTTAAATCTCCACGATGGTTTCGTTCACAGTGTTGACATTCACTTCCAGGGTACATCAGTTCTTTCACCATTCTAAACTATATCATTGTTTGTTAGTAACAGACATGGCTACATTGCTTTGGCCTTGTTTTTTTTTTGTTTTTTGCCGGTTGAGTGTACGCTTGGACCATTGACCATGTTGATATCATCGGCATAGATCAGCAACTGGTCGGAACTGTGGCTAACGTGATAACACCTGCACTTTGCATTATTTGTTTCGGCATGAAAGCGCATCTCCTCGTCAAAAGGCGGTTTGAAGATTATAGAAGAGGTGGTGGACCTCATTTAATCCTTTAAGGAAATTACTTCAGTACTACACTTGTACTTGCCGATTAGTGTGTTAAAGAAGGACTTGAGATATCCACTGGGTATGTTTAATAGAAAGCGATATTGAGTAGAAAAGCATATGGAGCTGATTATTCATTGTCATCGCTGAATACACCTGGCATGAACTCTACCAAAAGTTGTATTATTTTGATTCGGGATAAGTCCCTCAAATTTTCTACCGGGGAACAGCTTTTTCATTAACTAGATGAATATACTATTCCCTGAACGTCGACTAGGTTTACTTCACTTTACTTTTTTCCAGAATCTATATTTTGAAGAGGTTGAGAGACTACATGTGTCCTCCTCAGAAATATGCCTGTGAATAAATCCATCGAAATACAACATTACATCCGTGTCTACTAGGAAGACTACACATCTTCAGTCATTCAGAGACATAGAGCCCCTCTGTCTAAGTCTTACATATTTGTAACACGGTTTCTCATTCCATATTGTCTATACCATTTCAACCATTTCCCACCTTAGTCAAGGTAAGACTGAGTCTCAGTAAACCTTAATTGTCCAATTATCTCTCATGAGAAATCTGCTCTAGCAGAAACCCCAATCCAGTTTTCTACCACAACGTTATTCCTCCACTTTGGTTGTTGAAATAGGGTGAAAGCTATCAGACAGCATAACCCCCCACTTGTACATTTCCTCACACAAGTGTCCACTTGAGAAAAACATAAACAAAATCTAAAGTTTAATGAACTTCCCCTAAAAAAAAAACTTCAAGACTCACTCACTCGATTCCCCCCAGACTAATCTATTTATAAGTGCACGAGTTTATTGCATTTTCCACTGTTAATCCACGTCTACTCTACCATCTACTCGCCCATGTCATTATCACTATTCGTGTACTTTACTACTTTTCGTAAAATGTTGCCAAGAGCAACAGTGTACTTACTATATCCACTATCTTTCGTAGTTACCTTTATGACCGCGATTACATCAACTGATTACGATTAACTCTATGGAAACATACCAGCGTAGTTTCGCACGAATGCGTCTGCCACTATATAAAAAATTACCACCAGATTAGTGTCCTTCAATTGCGCTTGCATCCCCCGCACAAGGATCATGAAAAATCCTGATTCTAAAAATAGCTATTAACAGATAGCAATAACAAAACCCCCACGCAAGAACCTTTCTGTGTGTTTACTATCCACCATCATTCCTAGTTAACGTGGGGTATTGTTCCATCAATTGACCATAATTACCACCCACACAGCCACAATCGGGGGGAAAGCACATTTTGTCGAACGTCACAATCAACCCCCACCCTCTAAACAAACCCTACATACCCATATATCAATGACTACTCCGAATTGAATCACTGAATGACTCGAAAGCTCTTTTCGGAGACTCGTCTGTGACGTCACGTTAATCACGATGCAAACCAACTGTTGAGCTCCGGACGTGTTCGACATTAGAGCTCCGATTTAGTTGTTCTCCGAGATTCGATTTGTTTGGCTGTCCACGGTCATTCCGCAAGTCCAAGCGTAGTTATCGTGCGCGGTTCTGAGTGTAACTTGGTTTATTTTGGGAAACAACAAATAAAACAAAAATGTTATCAACATCTGTGATGTGACAATGTGATTTGTGTGATTGCTTGCCATAATTCCAAAAAAGAAAAAAGAAAATAAAATTCCCCTGATAACGAGGGAAAAGTGTTTGATCTCTTTTGTGCGCCGCTATAAAACGGAAATTTCCCCAATATGTCGCGAAAGAATAAAAACTCCGGATACATCCTCTTGAACAACAATGATGATGAGCATTTGTCTGCCGCCGCCAGCGGTGAGACCGTTGTTTACAGGTAACTTAAGTGACATTGATCAACAAGTGCTGGCAATAACGCCATAATGGTTTATTACTTCTCAATTCTATTGAGCTGTTGTCGTCGGCGGCAAGTGGATGGAAATATTCCATGGAAAGGGTTTGATTACCGCTGTAACTTGGGGTGGATGAGATTTATTGCTTGTCATCAAAACTGCAAGTGGGTGGCCTTAGATAAACCAACCAGATGGACTTTGGTTCTTGTGACTTGTACAGTGATTGTCGAAAATATAACATATGCAGAATTATTTAGCATTTTTTTGTGTTTGAGGGGATCTGATACTGTTGAGGTTGATTTTTACTTGAAAGGAGTACTAGTGGGACTAAATCCAAGCCTAATACATTTAAGCCTGAATCGTCATTCGCATCATAAGAAAGACTTCCTAGATAATAAGGCGTTTTCACGATATACGATACTTTGAGCCAGGCTTAGAGTACACCGGAAGAACTGATGCTAGAGATTGTTCTTCGTGATTTTTATTGGAAAGGACAATAAAATTTACACTTAGATTCAAAAAATATCATTAAGGGGTTCGGCACCCACCAAGGCTTTATTTTCAGTTGAATCAGCCTCACTATAAGTCTATAAAAGGGGGTTCTGAGCAAGTTTGGGCTGGTTGTAGGTAGACGGATGTCTTTTATGGTTCAGGTAGGTATGTAGGCTTTACTCCCATTCCATACGTCTTTCCAGGCTTCCTTGGTTGCTTTCATAAAATTTCTCCTGTTTGCGATACAATATATTACTCGGAAATTTTAGAATCCGTACTAGCAGGACTAAGCCTATGTTGTTTGGAGTAATTTGTGCAGAAAGGTTTTTGTTTTGAGATCCAATTAGTCCATTGTACTACTAGAAGGTAAAACTGCGTTTTTACCCATCAACTAGAATTTTTTAATTTTTTCCGAACAGTCGATAAGGCACTTCAAGGATCAATAGCCCTGGGTATCCGCACTTAGCATATCAGGAAAGGTCATGTACAACGGCTAAGATTCTAAAGCGATTAAAGCACATTTGAGCCCGGAACATCTTCAAATCCAGGCGGAAACTTTGCCTGCATAAGTTGAAGGAATTAGCCAATTTGGAAAATGTCAACGGGTTGATTCTAGATCTAGTTCCAGAGATACGTTCAAAATTTCCACGGTTTTAAGATATACAACTGGCTACCTGTTTCGAATCTGTAAGGTAGTACCTTACTATGGTTTTGCGTAAGGGAATGGTCCACAATCTCGACCGAGCTGATGTCGAATCGAAGCGAACCAAAAGAGAGTAGAGCTATCAACTTGAAGTAATTAGACGTGACTAGAGAATTGATGTAGTTGCTGTCAAACAGAGAAGCATTACTTGGGATTTAGTGAAAATACAGGTTTTCATTTTTAGCGCGGCCGGCTTTGAAACTTCTTATTTTCGTGTTTTTTTTTTATCTACTTGACATTTTACTAGAGGTTGAGTGTCCATTTGCAGAGCTGATAGGTCGCCGTGTGGAGTTTCAAAACGTAAAAAACGTCAAAACGAAGTCTTATTTCTGATCAACTCACGGGCTTTGTTTAAGCACCTCGTAGTTTGGAGTAATATCAAAAATGTTTCAGCTCTACGTCTGCGATTCTTTCTTGAAAATGTTTTGCCTGCGTAATATCTTTGATAGTGACACATCAGATACATGGCTTAAATGCTGTCCTGCAGGTAATAGATGTTTAACCCTTTCGTCCGTCCTGAGTCAACATGTCCCAGCAAAAGAGGGAAACTCTCTAACTCAGCGATGGAAGGCTTAAAGTTGAAAAATCTTTGGAAGATACTATCGAGGTGGAACTGCTCACTAATAATATCGACCTTCTGTTTTCCTTTTTCCTGTTTTACCACGGTTTAGTATTCGATTTTGTTTGAACTTCAGACTAAGCAGTACCTTCGTATTGTTCTGGTCTGTCCCTCACTAAGTACAAACATTATCAACGTTCATATCCCTTGGCTCTCTGATTTTTGATTTCCTTTCAACTTCTTAAATTCTTTCCGAGTTGGTACCAGTGTCATACTTTAGAAGTGGCATAGGCTCATAAAATACCAGAAAGTACAATCGTTTGTCCAATAAATGAAAAAAGTTCTGTCTTTCAAATTGTATTACGAAACCCCCCATTCAGCCGTACAATTCGCGTGCTCCATCCAATTCCGTTTGGCTTAAGTAAAACCCATAACGTGATCGAAATTTTAAACACCATTATCCGGCGCTTTTGAAGCAGAAAGATACAATATCTGTCCGTCTGTCTGTGTTGCTTTCGGCCTGCCTCGTGTGTTATGCTCTTAAACAATACAATAATCCGGAAACCTGGCCGAGCCTTATTTCGACTCCGCTTGGCTACGTAAAAAACAAAAGTAAAAGTGTATTTCTTTTAGTGCTGCAGACACCGAGGGGTGTGATTAAGCCCGGATTACTTCACTGTCGATGAACATTGAAACATAATTCTCAATGTCATTGTATATCTCATTATGGCCGTTTTTTTCTTTGGTTTGTTCAATTTAAGTTCCACGTCGCCTGTGTTTTTCTCTTTAAGGCGTGACAACATCGATCGACACTTTGAAGTCATATGTGGAACAGCTCAAAGCAATCGCAAACATATGTTTTGTTAGATGGGAAATTGAAGTTCAAAACTTGCATATGGGTATTGCAGATAAGATTCTATTTCGAAGGCTGATGGCGTTTTGGTTTTTTATATCTTTTTCGGGGCAAACTTTATGTTTAACCAGAAAATCTAACGATAAGATACGCATCAGTTGCAAATTTAATTGAAGCCGATACGAGTCGATAGAGAGCTACTGAATGTTGGTAATTGACTGCGGTTCGGTTTCATTTAGTGTGACAATTACCTACATGTGTCAAATTAGTTCTTGGTCGTAATGGAGTATGATACAGTGGTGCATAGGAGGAGAACAAATCGAATTAACAATTGCATGTATCCAGAAATGAAATGGTAAAACCCTGGCTTGTGAAAAAGCCAATTCAACGACTCTGGAATCGATAATTTAAAATAAGGCGGGTGCTTGTTGATTCCCATAAAAGTTAGCACAACACAAATCTACAATTAGATAAAGTCTATCGGACGCATTGGTATCTGAGGTATTTCTATAGTCGAACTCACCTTTTTTGAGAGCAATTGCTTCGAAATGAATAGCAAATTAACGATTGATTTTAATCAGGCGATAAAAAAGAAATCGAATAAGGAAAGGAAGACTTTAGTGCCTGTTTTATATCGATTGAGTTTCATTGCTATACTACGGTAGATTAGGTCAAGATACTGCTGTTTAGTGAACTCTAGGATTTTCCCTGAAACATACATACATATGTATGAAATCGGCTTGTTATGTATACAGAATTGTGTCTCTCCAGGAAATGGTCTAACCTGCGAAACAAGTGTTTTGATAAGTATCTCAAACTACCAATCCCAATCCTATGTTGGGAATGCACACCAAGATAAGCCTAAGAAAGATAATACATGTAACCACCAAGATACGACTGTTCTCCTTCATTGTTATCAGAACGAAGCTGTAATTAGTGAATACGAAATATTTTAAGTATTCGGTGGGACAACCGTTTTGGTAATGAGAGGTTGACGAACCAATATGCAGTTCTAGGGGGTCCCCTTTGTTACATTTTTTTTGAAAGTATCTAAGGAAGTGAAATTCTGTAACTCTTGGCGCTTGATTTTGGTTCACATCAGAGGCATCCCAAAAACAATTCAAAAAACGATCTCAGGTCTGCTTGTGTGCAACATATTCACCATCAAACTCACGCGAAATTCACAAAGTTTCAAATATTAACTATTTCATGACATGCGTTCCGTCGGATCAATTTCGTCAAAAAGATCATTTCTATCTTGGAAGCGTTTGGATCGCATATTGACTTTAACCAATTGGGAATCTTCTAATGAACAACAGGAAGAATTTGAACAAAGTCAGTCTTATTCGCTGTCCCCTGTAGTGCTGCAGTCCTTATTGACTGATGTGTCCATAAATTTGCCAAACTCGTTGCAACAAGAGGGAAAAACCTTGAACTCTTTGCAACTGTTATGAACAAGTTAAGTTTTTGTTTAATAGCCGGTGTCATAGTCTTTTTGTGTGGCCTGACACAAGACCAAGTAGCATTGACAAATAATGAAATTTAGCTTCCTCCTTGGTCTAGTGTCACAAGCTCCTTTGCCTTAAACCAGTTGACATTTAGATTAGTCCTATCTATAAAAGTCACATGTCTTTTGGTCCGATAGTCTAATAGAAACTTTAGTACCTCAGACTATACATTCCACTTCTGCTGCACATGCCTTTTTTGGATTTTATCAACAAAGTCTACTAGAATCGGTGAGTTGATGTGCTTGTTTGAGGAAAAGCAAATAAGTACGTGTCGTCAAGAACTGGGCCATCTGGAACATCTGGCCAAACTATGATTGAATTTCATCTCTAAATTTGTATATTAACATGTGTGTCTTAGAAGTATTCGATGCCCTAAAGAATGTGTGATTTGTAAATTGAAACCTTGATTGCCTTATACTACGTTTCAATGATCGGATAGAGAGATCGAGTTGAAAAAGGATTGAGTTTCAGTCCACGTTTTTGCTGTAAGGCGATTGACGGTTAAAGTTAGACTCTACGGACCGGAACATTGGTGTCCATTCGCTCTACATGTCCTAGCCATCTTAAACGACTGATGCGCATTTTTCTGACCAGGTCGATGTCGCTGTACAGCTCGTATAGTTCGTCGTTGAATCTTCTTCTCCAAAGAACGTCAACGCAAACGGGACCGAAAATTAGACGAAGAATCTTTCTCTCGAAGTGACTGAAGATGTTTTTATCAACTTTAGACAGAGGCCATGCTTCAGCGCCATAAAGCAGGACTGGTATGATCAGGGTCTTAAAAGTCAGGGTCTCCTTAGTTCTTCGGGATAGGGCTCTGCTACTCAATTGCCTTCTTAGCCCAAAGAAACAGCGATTGGCAGGAGTTATTCTTCGTCTTATTTCTGCTGAGGTGTTATTTTCAGAGGTTATAGCAGAGCCGAGGTAGACGAAGTCCCTTACTGCCTCAAAGTTGTAGCTGTCGATTGTGACATTCTGTCCAATTCGTCGATGTTGTGTGTTCCTTCTCGTTGACCGCATATACTCTGTTTTGCCGTCGTTTACCGCTAAACCCATTTTGGCAGCTTCCGTTTCAATACTAGTGAACGCTCCAGTGACAGCTCGCTGAGTTCTTCCAATAATGTCAATGTCATCGGCGTACCACTAGGAGTTGCACGGACTTTTGAAAGATTGTGCCTTGTGCCTCTGGTGTTGGCTTGTGAGTTTCGCACAATTCTTTCAAGTACGATGTTGAAAAAATCACATGACTGCGCGTCACCTTGTCTAAAACCTTTTTTGACATCAAAGGTCTCGGTGAGATCGTTACCGACCTTAATGGAGCAGCGATCCCCTAACGTAGTCTTCAGAAAAATTGCAAATCGAACAATGCCCGTCGAAAATATTGTCCTCTCACACTGGACCTAGCTCTAAGTAACTAAGCACAATGCTGGAAGTCTTGTATTTTCGAGTACCGCTGTCGGTATTATACAACCATTTTCGTATCGCTTCTGAAAAATGTTAGCTTCAGACCACTTTTGCACATGACTCACGTTCTCAAAAAATTATGTATTTTCCAAAACTATTTTATATTTACCTGTGGTTACACGTGTGTAATTTGTTAATAAGATTTCAATTAACTACCTAGAATTCATTAGTTCCATGTTAATTAAAAAAACACTTTCCCTACTCCAGTGAAGTAGGAACTCAATTACTAAAGGGACTAATGCGTGGTTGTTCCCAACTTATCGTTTGTTATAAATTAGTTCACATTAACAGAAAAGCTGGTAGTGGGTAATTCGGACATTCCCATGTAACTTATTTAGCCTTGTGTAGGAGTGCGTCTTGGATGGACTTTTCTCTAAGGCACATATGTTTATGAAAGTGTTTGTTTTCGAACGTTTTTCAACCACAAAACTATCTTATGTCCTCTGGAGCAATCTCTTGAAAGCATCTGATATTTATGAGAAAATAAATGGAGAGTATGTCTTTCCTTTTGGCGGCTTTCAAGTCTTTCAATCAAAGCTAATTTTTTATAGCTTCTTTTGTCAATCTTCCTTAACGTACAGACCTTCTTCATGTATCGCCCCTTCTTCATATTCATATTCCTGGTGTTCCTCAAGGCTCCCAATTGTTTCCGAATTTCTTTTTCATTTTTATAAAAGCTTCTAAACTCTATTCCTTATGCGCGTTTCAAAACAAAGTCAGTTTTTCTTACTGCTAGGTGCTATAGGTCTTTCTGTATACACTTCGACGTCCTTCCGCCTTCCATTGCTCGTAGCCTTTCAATGGAACAACTGAATCACCATGTGCACTTGGTAATCCATATTATTCTTGTCATTAGTATTCCCATCGGGTGTGATAGGCGCAATTCGACCTTGAATACCACCAGTAGCACTGATCTTAAAGGAAACTTATGTGGATGAATATATTACGCAACACTTGCTTCTAGACTTGAATCTAAGTCCAATCTACAGTTGAGTGCAATGTCATAGATTTCAATGCTTTTACGGATTCTCTATAGAACTGGTAACCCAATTGGTTAGCTCGTGCAGTATTCCGGTTTGCAAATAGCTGGAACTTGTATGCTAATTAGAGAGGTGATAAATAGCAGTGATTCTATTTGTTTTGTTTACTTCTAAATGCTCTGTGATATACAATTGTGGCTAATAAATTTACTTGACAAAGATTTGAACATTTCTTGATATAAGATTTACTTTCACACGGATGTCGTTCGAGATGGAGATAATGGAGTTTTTGTCTTAAATTGTTTTGGCAATGAAAGTTCAACTAATGGATTATATAAGCCGCTTGATATGTTTATCTGGTTACGTAATATTTGAAGGCTAGCAATATCTAGACTCCCAAGGCTTAGATAGAGGAGAATAGATTGTACAACATTTTTATGTCTCCTATCCTAGTCTAGAATCTATCTTTTAAAAATCTATAAACAATAACTTGTTTGAGTCCAAAAGTAGAGAATTTCAATAATTTTTTTCCCCACAAGCACATGCTAGCCTCTAGTTGAAATCGTGTCTGTTTTTATTTTTTTTGTAACAAAAATAGTGTGTAACCACTTGAAGTATGATTTCGAACGCCAATGACCCAGTTTTAATGACGTTTTCATTTTGTACTCAAATCGGAGATAAACTAATTTAAACGTGTCTTCGGGCCAAGCACAAAGAATTTCATTTCATAACAACTCAGTTCAATGATTCATATTGAATTGATCACATGAATGCAGCGTTTAATTGAACAGCTACCGACTTGTAGACGGAATTGTAAAAAAAAACAAAGAGTTGTAGCATGAATGTGACCTGTTTAAGCTTTTAAATACGTACGATGTGAACTACAAGTAGTGTAGCTATAAAGTTACTAGTAGATATTGGCTCTAATGATAGCAAACAGACAAACCTAACCTAACCTAACCTTTGGTGTTTTATTATTTGGAAAAGGATAGTTTAGACGGCACTTTCGTGGTGCACAGAGCCTTCTGGACTATACACTCCTAAGTCTTGGTACTATTCATCCATTTCGCAGATAAATTTTCGTCCTTTTTCTTTCACAGCTGCCTACGGTTTTCTGACAAGATCGTAATAGCATCACTTTGCTGAAGAGGTTACTGGAACTCCTTTAACATTGCGCTCGTAGAGATATTATTATTTGAAGGGGAACGTTGCACTATTCCGTTCCCTACTACCACCTTGCATTCATATTTATTTTTGAACCATTTTGCGGCTCATGCACTCTTACTACGCCTTAGTGTAAAAAATCTGTCCTCGCATACGTTCTTTCTAATCCAGTTTCCTTGAACAATCCAACGAAGAGACTTGGCTCTAGTGACGGTTTTTCTTCATCTGATAATAATTGGAACTTAAGCAAGTATTTCTGGCTTTTGGAGGTCAGTGCTACACAAGATTCCAGGACATGTTTTGGGATTTGACTGAATTTATTGCAGAATTTGCAGATCTTCTTCAGATATACCTTGAGTTTACAATGAAGCCCGTGAGGATACGATTTTATGCTGATACATGGTCGGACTCTTTTTAGGTTGTGTTGCCCTAAAAGTTTCTTGGCTTAGCTCATGCCTAGAGAGTTGTTCCACGTTCTTGGTTGAAATGATATTGCGCAACAGGAGCGGTTACCTGGTACCTGTGACAGTGTGAATCATATCGTCTCCTTTGGAGAAACCTTAATTATTGCACGGTATCCCCTTAAAGGCCTACACATTTCACTTCAAACCACACACCTAAGTGGAAAGAAATTTCTAATTAACACCTTTCACATGACAGCCAAACAATATACCGCTATAGACCATTAAACATAAATAAACAAAGCCATATACTATCCACTTAACGATCGAAATTTACATTTTCGCAAAAATTTTACCAAATCTACATAACATAACAAGTATCTACAATTATTCAAAAGCTACTCAAAGCTCTCTCTTTCTCTCTATGAGAGTGTATCTCAAAACATGTTTATACCGATTACCGACCAACCAAACCAGACTCAGTTCAATGGCTGAGTGATCGGGGAAACCAGTTTCTGTTTCCCACATTCGAATGCGGCTGCGACTTGGGAATTCGTACCAGCACTACTCATTCAATTGACCAGGCCAGGGTCTTTGGCAAGTTGTACGGTAGCTTTCCTCAGTCAAGCGAACGATGTGGTGTCTTGCGGTTAACTGAAGCCCGCGTTACAATGAAATATAAACGAAAGATTGCGACTGACGTAATAGCGTGTAGTGTAATCAACGAATTTATGCAATAAGTCTCTCAGAATTATTGTCACCGGACCTAGATCAGCAGCTTTCAATTGGAATCTAATTAATGTAACGGATACCCTCAGATCGTGTGAGTTCATTTGCATTTTTTTTTGTACCCAGCAGACCTCCTCCAGATCTAGTGCATGACGGTGAGTCAAAAGTCGACGACTTGTATAATGGAATCTGGGCTCTGTGAATGAACGGTGTGCGACTTACAATAAACCACCAGTGAAATCTAATTGTTGTGAGTCTTTTGTTTTTCTTTTGGCTTTCCACACGTTTTCTGTGGCGAATTGCCTTTCACTTTGCATCTAGTGGTATGATTTATATTTTGTTACCTCTAATTAGTTCGCCTTGAGAGGGGGAAAGTGATTTGTTAGACTAATTAGATTTGGCTTAACTTATGTCATTCATCTAAGTCTGGATAGGATTAAGGCTTTGTACTCTCGAAAAACAGTGGATATGTCCACCCCACTGGCATGTGAGTTTCCATATAATCTCATTTCGAGAACCTCATGGCTTATTGTTATGACCGGTTATTTGATATTAACAATTTCTACTAATTGGATTGTTGTGATAAGTTAGTAATGTTTGTTTATCTGTACTCGTTATCGCTCAGAATGAAATAAACGAGGCAATAAGTCGTAGAAGCTGTAAAAGTCATTGTTCGGCGACATTTTGTAAGAAAGTCTAGCTTGGAACCGGATATTCTGGCATCTCTTCAAAGCCGGGTATCTTACATTTATTGGGAGCATCAAGACGGCTGTATAGTTTGGTAAACACAGAGGAACTTGTATTTACGGAAATGTAAGTGTTTACCTGTTTTCAAGATGATAGCTGACCTTGTAAACTGGTTTACTTTTATAGTGGGATTTTAAATTCTTTACTGCACGGATGAACTTCACGGACAAAGTGCTACAAATGCCTTTGATACGGTAGAAATATTAGGGTCCCTAAGGGGCTTCCTCAACTACCCGATTGGTCCTTAAAGAAAACAAGTTATGTGTGAGGTTTTACTTAAAATTTTATTACATTTAGAGTTCGACTCGACTTTCCATAAAAATGATTGCTTTTGAAAAAAATTGTATCTCCATTCTGGGAAATCATGGAATGTCGTGACGTTCCTCCACATTAAATCGTTTACGAGTTGTATTGCACATAAGCTGTCTTTGTAGAGGCATGAATTACGTATCATCGCTTGGTACCTGCTCTATTAATAGCCATCGATCTGCATTGAATAGCTTTACAATAGAATGATGTCGATGGCACAATGAGATACATCTTTGTATGCCTTATTGACTTTATTACAAAGAGGCTAATATCGTTTGTCAGTTAAAATAAATTCCTTACCACTATCTCGACCAAGTTAGCTTTGACTATTAGATACAGTTCACATCTGCAAATATTGTCAGGTCTATGAGCGAAACATTTGTCCAAATATCTGTCAATCGTGTGAACTGTCAATTTGTGTTTGACACAAATTGTATTTACAAGAATACCACCTCGTGAATTCTCGGGTCTGGCACCAAAAGAACAACTTCGAATCCGATAAATACTCGGATTTGCCGAGGAAAGAGTTTGGCTTTTGAAGGACAATGACTAAATCGAATTCATGGTACATATATTTGCCAAAATTATAGCTTTACCCAAACAGTTTCGTGGTGGTCGTTGTCCATATAAACTAGTCCTTGAAAGCGTTATGTTCCTATGGTGTTCTTTAAATCGCAGCCTTAACTAGAGATGTGATCTGAAACAATTTCGACGCACGGACCCCTGATACGAGACTAAACTTCACACTATCGGTTCACGAAATGGTACGAAATGCAACATTTAGTTTCTGATCAACATGTATGAATCTTTTGGTGCAGAAGTGAGTCCAATTTCCGATCACATTTCTGCTTAAAACAGTACGGTGTCGTGTACCGCGGTTGTTCACATAAAAACTCTTATTGCCTTTAGCCGGACATGTGTAAACAAAGACCGACTGTTACAGTATCCCTTAGTAAAGACTCACCTAAATACCTCGCCAATGAGACTTCAAATACCTACTGCAACAGTTGATACTACCTGGCCCACGGCTATCTCTTCAAATTATACTCCACTTTCCATATCGTTCCGCATTATCTGAAAATTCACACCGCACTTAATCATCGCATTTCACACCTCCCGTACAGGCACATACCTATTTATGTCTCCAATTCTCCAATTCTGGTTGTCTGTGCACACGACCGATGATATGTGCGCGATTACGAATATCATGTCATTATCAGTAGCGGCTTGTCAACCCAGCTATACCCATTAACACATTTAAAGTTTAAATAACAGCCAACGATAGTGCTTATCTGTGAAGAAAGTGCCTCCGATAACCAGACCCAGAAGACGGCTCGTCCTCTCATTAACGGATTCAAATAGTAGTTCTTACGCATTCCTTCTCGGTAGTCTTGGGTTTTTCTTTATTAAAAAAAAAAACAAACAATAGAATTCCTAACAAAAAGTGAACAACTGAATTCATCATCATCATCATTACTACACTGGAACGTGAATCCTTGATGGAATCTCACCCTCCCACGGTACAAACGAAAGAATGTTGAAATTCGGAGCAAAGAAAGGAGGAGGTGCCGGTGCTAGTGGTAGTTCTGGCATCCGTAGTGGCAGAAAGGTCACAGAGGATGCAGATACGGATGATGGCAGCCAACAGGCGTTCTATGTGGGTGACGAACGTGAGCATCTTATACGGTAATGTCAGAGATGTTATTAAAATTTTCCATCTCGGGGGAATTTTATTTCCCAAGTTTATCGTTCGTTTGTGGAACAATATTGCTTCGAGAGAGATAATGTCAAAATGGGGGGTTTTAGGGCGGACTGTTTGTCGAAAGTGTGTGCATATGAGAATGGTTTTACGTAATTAAGTACGCAGTTCCAGGTTGAACTATAACACAGATAAGGTATGAGTTCGACATTTATAGTTTTGCGATGCAAAACAGTGGATTCTTGTGAGGTATTACCCTTTATTGGATGTTGATAGTGGGCAGATGTTGGCTGAAAAATGTCACCATAACCATAATGTTTGCCAAATATTTGCCTCGGCTATATCTACAAAAAGTCATCGTTTTAACGAAATTTTGTATCACTTTTTCGAATAATTGCGACTGTATCTAGCGACTAACAGAACTGATTTTTTAGTGCACGGATCGTTGGCGAAACATTGGTATAGACGTATTCCTTAACAAAGTCACGCAAGATTTCGACGGTCAATTGAAGCCTCTATTTCCAGAGGAGACTCCCGATTTCCTGAGTGAAATTGGCCTCGGTCTCTTAAAAATAAAAGTCATATACGTTGATAGCATTAGTTTCAGGCAAAATGTCAGTCGAAACCCCATCTATTCACTGAAACCGCCGCAAGCAAGACCTTTATTTTCGAAAAAAAAACAGAACTGGATTTTCATTCAGCTAAGTCGTCGATATTTTCAGCTGATCTCTCTGGCCACACCTAAGTTGGAATGTTCATATCACTAACCTGTCCGTGACGTTCAAATTTATCGATTCAATTGGCTATTTCTGTGCGGAAAGGCGCTTTTTGATGACCGAAAGCAGTACGAGCTTTACAGAAGGTTTCTGGGATACGTTGACGGTGAATTTTCACTATTTGGTGGTGCGAGTGTTTTTCGGTTGACAGTTGATAACCCCCTAGTTTTTGCTCCTCAAACGTCTTCGTAATGATAGGTGACTCTTGACAGTTCAGCAATGACGCGAAATTTAAAATGACACCTCGTATTGGATGACCCTTTATCTCATCTATGAAGCTTAGAATCAAGGTTCCTTGTGGCTAGGTCCCTGAAATCTGCTTTATACTCTATACGGACCTCAAATTAATGACTGATTGTGTGGCTCTCTTTATGATTACACCGTTTTCGGAGCAAATTTCCGTTGGTTCATTACACTTTGCCTGCAACGCAGTAGGTACGTTTACGTGAAGGGGCAAATTATTTCCAAAGTAAACAACCACTCGCCCGATAACAACCCTAATTCGACGATAATTACGATGGAGATTTGCTTACCCCAACTCCTAACATCGGCAATTAGTTATTAAATACAGAGAGGTGATATTAAATTCTTTGATTAAGAGCGATTAGAACTCAGAACCATGAAACTACACCCTAACAACTAGTGGTGTAGATAGTTTTTAAATACTCTATGTACGAGACTATTTTCGATAAAGAATCATGTTCCTTATCGGTTGTTTATTAATAACATAAAAACCTTCACCGTCTTATGGCTAAGAGGTTTTATTTACTTCTTGATTAGATATAGTCATCACTTGAAAAAGTCGAGAAAGATACTATTTATGATGCCTTGATAGGTTGGTAAACTCGTTTAGCATTGACATGATGTTGTTGAATGCTGTATTTAAAACGTTCTAGCAAAAGAGATTGTTTACGTGTCCAACAAAATGTTTAAAACCTAAATACATACGAGTACATGCGTCATGTGTTTTGGACAAAATATGAGCAAGTCAAGCGTTGTTCAGTTTGTTGTGAGTAGATCCTAGTTTCGGTAGTGAGTAGTTCCTATCCTCGGACAGATTTGAAGAGCTGGTTTAAGCCTTTAAAAGCCAAGACTTAGATTCCAAAATCATTATCAATATGCCTACAAAAGAAGTCCACGGATGGATAATGTTGTTCAGAAATGTATTCGGTTTCAAGCTAGCTATGGTGGACATACTGACACGGGACTGAAGATTCTGGTAAATGGATAGGTGGGGTGACTTTCCAAAAACACACTTAGTCCAAAAGAAGGTCCATTGTGATACACATTTTGGTGGGAATCCATCCGGTAGACATATGATTCGCCATTTAGCTATTAAACCAGTTTGACCAAGATGAGTCTATCATTAAGATCTCCTTAGGGTTTTCCTTCACAAAATCGATAGGTCAGGATAGACCCTCAGAGAAAGTGTCACGAATTCCTTCTCTGCTTCGTTTAAACAGGTCCTACAGAAACTGTTGGATGGGGCACCAAGTCTTCTGGTCTACCAGACAATCCTCCGAGAAGATTCCAACCAAATTTTTAGATTTGTCCTATTAACGGAGATAAGTACTGATTTCCCTACAAATTAACTCTGGGCAGATTTGTTAAGAAGAGAGACATGTGTTGATATGTGTTTTCCAGTAGATGACTTACTACCTCACCCATAGTCAGAGCAGATCAGAGCCTGCAATGGAAATCCTACAAAATTTTTACTGCAAACTGGTATCAAACAAATGGAATTAGTGTCGATAAGTCATCATCCTAAGAAACCTGACCTACCATACTTTAAAATTAGCCTGAGCAGAAGCTGGGATATACTCTGAAACCCGATCAGTACAACGCTTTGAAGTCGCAAAAATATTTACCTTATACCCCTGATAAGCCGCTGATCTCTGGAGAAATAGGATCAAGTGCAGTAAGATCTGTAAGCTACGGTGGCACCAAAATGAAACAACGTTGTTTATTCCTATAGTCCTTCCTTTCTGAAGTTTGCTACCAGTTTAAAAAATTTTAGATCGTAAGGGCACTTTGTGTTGGATACTGGCGTGATGTCTAGAACCCTATTACCGAGTCTAGGGCAAGATGATTTTTGCTTCCCTAGGCTTAGCTTAAATCGAATTACCACGGACCATGTCTTTATGTCATCGATTCCTCATCTGCTGACTGATTCTCGTGTTGACCACGGGACTGTTGCTAATTGCTTCGGATGTAGAAAAAGGGGATCTGGGTAGTTACTCCTTGACTTAAACAAAAACAAACTAAAGACGAATGTTCTATGGAGGGTTTTAGGCAGATTTAGACAGTTTGGGTGGTATAATGAGCTCTACTACTGATCTTAGAGAGTAGTTTGTAACGTCCCATCTACTTACCTGAATACTTACCTTTGGTTTGTGTAAGTTCTTTCTAGGCACCCTCTAGGGGTGGGTTGCCAAGACTTTGGTTTGACTTTTTTTTTAAATTGTTGTCATTTGGGGGGCGTCTTGCTAGGGCCCTCAGGGCAGTCTGTCTACAAGAGAAGATTGAACCTTTAAGTTTTTGGTCAGAATAGATGATGGCTAGTACCAAGGGTGCACCAGTACCGCTTCGCAAGAATTCAATTCAACGCAAAAGTCGAATGTAATGCACTCTTGTATCGCAGTTGTCACAGGGTTAGGGTCTGCCAATTGGTTAATACCTCTTTGTTTCTTTATTTTTTGCTTTCGAGTATGTTATACAGAACTCTAGCGCGTACGGAAGAAGCTATCAACGTTTGTTGTCTATCTTTAGAAGCTGTCAAGTGTTTGCATAGTCTTATCTGCACTTGAAGGCAGCAGACTATTCCGTTTTTGTTTGCCCCTTTGTAAAAGCGTATCTTTATGATAGTTCCAACCTAATTTCTCTTCTATCTCTATACGCAGCAAAACGATGGACTTTGATTGTGCCGAATCGACGGGCCTGCTTGCAGAAGCGCCATACTCCACAGTACGACTACCAATTGTTGGTATGACATGCCAATCATGTGTTCGCAATATAGAAGGCACAATTGCCACCAAACCAGGTATCCTGAAAACACAAGTAATTCTCAGCGAAAATGCCGGGTACTTTGACTACGAACCGAGTAGGATCAGTCCCGAGCAGATCGCATTTGAAATCGAAGAGATGGGCTTTGAGTGTCCCTATCCCAGTAGTAATTCGTCCAGCAGCAATCCGAACTTAGTGACCCGTATCCGTGTCATTGGCATGACTTGTAACAGTTGTGTACGTAACATCGAAGGGAACATCGGCACCCGGCCGGGTATAGTTGCGATAAAAGTCAGCTTGGACGAGAAGCGTGCCACTGTCGAGTATGACAGTACGGTTCTAAAGCCGCCGGAAATAGCCGAAATGATTGATGACATGGGCTTTGAGGCATCCGTCGAAGAGCAGGAATCAGGAGAGGCCAAGAAGACTGACAAATCACCGAGATCCGAAAAGGGTGGAGGTGATGCTCTGGTGATATATGACAAGAGTGTGGAGCTTTCGAATGGAAAACTGTCCACTGGAGTGCTGCATGTCGAAATGGAACAACACCTGAGCAAGTGTATGGTGCATATACAGGGAATGACGTGCGCCAGTTGTGTAGCTGCCATCGAGAAGCATTGCAAGAAGATCTACGGAGTGGATAGCATATTGGTGGCGCTGCTAGCAGCGAAGGCGGAAGTCAAGTACAATGCGAATGTCATCACACCGGAGAACATTGCCAAGTCAATTACGGAGCTGGGCTTTCCGACGAGTATTATCGATGAGCCGAGCTCGGGGGAACAGGAGGTAGAGATCGAGATCCTCGGAATGACGTGCTCGTCCTGTGTGAATAAAATCGAACAAGCGGTGCTAAGGACGAAGGGCATAACTCATGCTGCGGTCGCTCTCACCACGAAGCGCGGGAAATTTCGCTACAACTCTGAGGAGACCGGGGCGAGAAATATTTGTGAAACCATCCAAGACTTGGGCTTCGACGCACATTTATTATCGAATAAGGATAAGATGGCGCACAGCTATCTAGAGCACAAGGAGGAGATTCGAAAGTGGCGGAACGCGTTTCTTATCTCGCTGGTCTTTGGGGGGCCCTGTATGATCGCTATGATCTACTTCATGGTGGAAATGGAGCTTCATGGCCACGATACGATGTGTTGCATAGTTCCTGGTCTTTCGATGGAGAATCTGGTTATGTTTCTGCTTTCGACTCCGGTGCAGTTCTTTGGCGGTTGGCACTTCTATGTTCAGGCCTATCGGGCGGTGAAGCACGGTACAACGAACATGGATGTTCTGATTACCATGGCGACGACGATAAGTTACATCTACTCAGTGGCTGTTGTGATAGCGGCGATTCTGTTAGAACAGCACTCGTCTCCCCTGACGTTCTTCGATACGCCACCGATGCTGCTTATTTTCATTTCGCTGGGCCGGTGGTTGGAACACATCGCCAAGGGAAAGACCAGTGAGGCGCTGTCCAAATTGCTTTCTCTGAAGGCTACCGAAGCGCTGCTTGTCGAAATTTCAGAGGAGTTCGAAGTGCGCTCCGAAAAACTAATCTCGGTGGACTATGTTCAACGGGGTGATATTTTGAAAGTCGTTCCGGGTTCCAAGGTGCCGGTGGATGGAAAGGTTTTGTACGGTCACTCGACTTGTGATGAGAGTCTGATTACTGGTGAATCGATGCCAGTGGCAAAGAAGAAGGGAGCCGTGGTGATTGGCGGGTCCATCAATCAGAACGGAGTTTTGTTCGTCACAGCGACACACACTGGAGAGAACACAACCCTGGCGCAAATTGTCCGTTTAGTCGAGGAAGCTCAGACGTCGAAAGCTCCGATCCAGGAGTTGGCTGACAAGATCGCTGGGTACTTTGTGCCATTCGTTGTGGCAGTGTCGTCTATAACGCTGATTGGGTGGATCATAACCGGGTACATTGACATTGACAAGCTTCCGATATCGGATCATAACAAAATGGGACTGAATCGAGATGAGATTATCATTGGATATGCATTTAGGTGCGCCCTCAGTGTGCTGGCCATCGCCTGCCCATGTGCCTTGGGTCTGGCCACCCCAACTGCGGTTATGGTTGCTACTGGTGTCGGTGCTATCAACGGAGTGCTGGTCAAGGGCGCTGGACCGCTGGAAAACGCTCATAAGGTAAGGCAGACTATTCGTCTGTGTTTAGAAATTATTTTAACATCCCTTTCCCAGGTCAAGACGATAGTATTCGACAAGACAGGCACGATAACCCATGGCACGCCGATGACTTCCAGAATTGTTATGTTTGTCAAACCGACTGTATGCAGTCTAGCTCGAATGCTCACCATTGTTGGCGCTGCCGAGAGCAACAGTGAACATCCGATCGCGTCAGGTAATGATTTTTTTTTGCTTCTTTGTATCGTTCGTCATCCTTATTTCTCTCCCCGTCTCTGTAGCAATCGTGAAATTCGTCAAAGACATGTTGGAAGTTGAGCAGTTTGGCAAATCAAATAACTTCCAAGCCGTGCCGGGCTGTGGTATTAAGTCGACCGTCTCCAACTTTGAACAAGCCTTGAAGCAAGCCAGCAACGCAGAAAAGATAATCAATTTCGAGAACTCCTATCGCTCAAGTTCGCTGGCAGTGCACATGGTTAATGGAGTATCCATTGAGGAAGTCATTCCAGCAATGAACGCCATACAAAAGAACACTTTGGAGCTCCAACAGCTATTGGAGTTCGATGATTCTCTGGGCGATTCTGGAGAAATTCAAAAACCCGTTGTAGGAAATGAAATCAGCGTTCTGATCGGTAATCGTGAATGGATGCATCGCAATGGGATTTTGGTTCCAACGGAAATGCATTCAAAGATGACCGAAGAGGAGAATGTTGGCAACACAGCGGTCCTGTGTGCTTTAAACAACCAACTAATCGGAATGATTTCGGTCTCAGATATGGTCAAACCCGAAGCCCACCTGGCCGTGTACACTCTAAAAAAAATGGGAATAGATGTGATACTTCTGACTGGAGACAACAAGAACACAGCTGTGAACATAGCTCACCAGGTGGGTATTACACGTGTCTATGCTGAGGTGCTTCCATCGCATAAGGTTGCCAAAATTCAGCGAATCCAAGAGGGCGGTATGCGCGTGGCCATGGTCGGCGATGGTGTCAACGATAGCCCTGCGCTGGCACAGGCTGATGTTGGAATTGCGATAGCTGCCGGTACGGATGTCGCTGCTGAGGCTGCTGATGTGGTCCTTATGAGGGTTGGTATCTTTCTCTTCTTCTTATTTAAAAAAAACTAACCAACTTGTTATATTTTAGAATGACTTGCTTGATGTCGTAGCCTGCTTGGATCTTTCACGAAAAACAGTGCGACGCATTCGGCTTAACTTCCTCTTTGCCAGCATGTACAATCTGCTGGGTATACCATTAGCGGCTGGTGTCTTTACAACCTTTGGACTTGTCCTTGAACCGTGGATGGCTTCAGTGGCAATGGCGGCCAGTTCGGTGTCTGTCGTGTGTTCATCTTTGCTCATAAAATTGTACAGAAAACCAACAGCGGCATCGTTACGCACTCCAGAATATTTGCAGCTTATTAGTGAAACAAACAGAGATCCCGACACAGTGTCTGTGCATAGAGGACTGGAGGATATCCCACGACCGAATTTCAGTCGATCGAATAGCTCAACTTTGTCGAGGTATGTACTTAAATGTGAAAAATTTACTTTGTTTTGCTTAGAATGGTGATGGTGGTGGGCATATTGATGGGCATAGGTTGGCTGGAAATGTTGTGCATTGTCTTAGGCTCTTCGTTGAGTACCTAATGTGTTGTCAAAGTCTTTCGGGTTGTGATATATGTTATGAAGACTAGTCTGCTGTTGGAGTTTTAATTGTAAAGGAGAACATCGATTTCTTTGGGAATAAAGGACGGACTGTATGGTAGGAAAGAGCCATTCCAGCAGAACACCAAAAGAACATTTGGTTCTCTGAGCAAAACATGTTCATTACCGGATGTCACAGAATACTGGTTCTAGAAAATTTTGTTTTTTTGGAAACCACTGCATAAAATGTATGGAATGCCTGAACGCTGTAAATCCTTGATTGGTCGCAAAAATTGGGGACTCGCAAGCTAGAGACATATGTACGTTCTGTATCATTAGCACAATCCTTCTTCAAGACGCAGAAGCATGAAAGGATTTTTGAAAGCCAGAGTCTGTAAACTCTCTAAGTTAATGTGATCTCTCCGAGTCCCGGTCAACAGTGTACCGAATAAATTAGATAATAATATCAACCACCCAGTGTTAGATTGTTAGTGTCGAACATTTACTTGTGTTCTATCAGGTCGAGGCAGTCCTAAGGTCTCTAGTCTCAACAAGACTCTAACGTGTGATGTTTAAGTGTACTGTTCATATGATTGTTAGTGCTTCAACTACTTGAAGTATGTTTTGCTAAAATGTTGAAGATATAGTTATCTGATTTTCTGTATCGTACGTGCTCAATGTTAGCCGTTTAAAACAAACTAGTAAGCATATCTGATGATCTGTAAATCATTCGGTTTTTCTTATTTTTCATTACATTATGACTTTCTTTCAGCTTATTGCGTGCACCCGAACGCCTTTATTCATGGGGAAATAATAATAGTAGCAACTGCTAAACACATATACTGCCAAATATATTACTTTTTTTATATTTTCTCGTTCTGATTTAAGTTTCTCGGTGTTAAACATAATATTAACGCTCTTTGAATATAGAAATACATAAATACGTACTTAACACTTGTAAAATAGATATGAATGCATTTTAATGCATTTACCATACTTTACAAATAAAATCACAATAAAATTGTTTGAAGTTTTATTTATAGACGTTAATTAGTGAATCTAAAGTAGCACCCATATGCACCTTGTTATGTTAAGGAATCTGCAATATATTGCACCATTTATCGTGTACACCGGATATAAAAATGAAACCGGGACGAGTTGGAATCTGGGCAGGAAGATATGGAGGCTGCGATTTCGATGCGTGTATAACATCACAGATGCAGATGGAGAGACGGGAAGCTGATACAGATATCATGTATACAATTGAAGAAAGTAGAGTTGCAGAGTGCTCAGCATCCATCCACCATGCGAAAAAAGATTTTGAGAAGGAATGTGACTACAAATTGGCTTACTATCAATCACTACTTGACGATTAATGAGATTTAGTAAGCTAACATGGGTTGGGATTTAAACGCTGCACAAACAGTAATTGATCACGAATTGGTTTGTCTACCCGTCACGAAATCAATCGAAAATTTTAAAGATTCTAATCTTTACACCCTTTTGCTGGTAGTTTGGCTTCTAGTCATTAGTTAGTCGGTCTATTTAGTATGAAAGCATAATCATTCATCTCCTATGATCCACGAAATATATTCTTAAAACATACAAAACGAACACGAGCATGGGTCCCTTGGACTGATTCTACATAATGTCTTGTTTCACTTGCTTAGCTATATGGCTTCAAAAGAATCTGTTATGTTTGCAATGTATTCTAGTTCGCTCCAACTCATTCTCATAATGTTTTTCATTTTCTTTGGACATTGGATCGAGGAAATGGACTCTTTTCGTTTTATGGAAGACAGTTGTTTAAACTCGCCTTAGGGATTATCAGCCTACTTTTAGTGCAGAATCATTTTCTAGAAAAATGTAGAAAAACCCTGATTTAGGGTTAGATGATCTCTAACATCTGAACACCATATCAATATATTCTCTGAGCCCTAGCACTAGTGTTTTAACTCCTACTTTTCCAAGGAATATCTTTTTTTAGTGATTGCATGTTCAAATTACCAATAATTTCTTTAAAAAAAAATTCCCAATCATAAAACTCGAAATTTTCTACCTGAGTTACCCCGTCGATCGAGGTCCTTTTTCTCAATTTTCCCAGAGAAGCTCGCGGTAAGGTTACATAACTCTGCAAATCTTCGACTACCTGCATATTGCAATTATCCTTCACGCCTCTTTACGTAAATAGTAAACAGCGGAATTTCACAAAAGGATCTTAGAGTTAACGAACGTAATTACTTTTGCAAATTTACCCATTATTTCAAAGTTTCCCTGATGACTTCTTCCGTCCTTCCCCATGGGTTTCTTTATGCAAAAAAAGGAGGCGTTAATCTAAACGGATTATGACGAATGAAAAAAAAAAACAAAGATGGACTTGGAAGCGATGTATGCTGAAGAGAGAGTACAACCTATAATAATTCCTGAGGAATGACTACGTGGGACTACAAAATTGAAAGACTCCTCAAGAATGTTGAAAAGTTTTTGCAATTTTTTTTTTTTGAGTGATGGGCTTTGAAATCTCTCACCAAGCAGCATTACTTCATGCAGATCTTTAGTCCTTTCGCCTTAAGGATACTATTTGGATTTGCCTACTAGCTGAAATCAAGTTCATGAATTAGGGATTCTATGTAGAAATGTTTGAGCCCAGTCAATATATTATAGAAATCGGGTAGCTGGATCTGGCGACCTCGTCAGCAAGGATAATTGCACAAAGAATCTTCGGAATCTCTCTCCCAATCTGGAGAGTAGAACATTCAGGAATGAAGCAGATAACCTAAATTAAGGATGAGGTTCGGTTAAAAGTTGAACCAAACGTCTTCCAAGTAACCAAGCAACAAATATCAATCTGAAAGGTGAAGGATGTAAAATAAAAACCAAAAAATGTTTGATTATCCTTTTGTATCTTTACAAAATCGTTAATATTATCATTCGTAAAATAAATAACATTATTTACAATATTCTTATGTACAATTCTTAGAATATTTGTTAAACAATTAATACATAGATACACAATCACAGCAGAATGTCACAGCTTTCTCTTCGAACTCCCATTGTTGAGCGTATTCTCCCGTCACTGCGTCCCTCGTCACTACCTTCAATCGGTGACTAACTCTAGCACATTGTCCAGTGGTGCGTCGAAGTACTTTCATACTGAACCAGCGTGGCTTACAGGTGTAGTGTCCATACCAACAGTTTTTCTTCATGCATTTAACGCTGCGAATATATCGTGGAAAGTACTCAGCACCCAGGTCCATCCAATGAACTTCGGCTTTACATTCCCAGGGTCGTGATTGAAAGACGTCCTTCTTCGGAGCTGGTGTAATAAGATCCATGAACGCCTGACGTGCATCACGTTTCTTTACTGGTGGTTGTCCCATCGCTGAACGCCTTCTCCTTTGTTGATTTACAATATCGACATGATCTACTTCCCATGCTGGAATCCCTTCATAAGGATTATCTTCGAAGCCTTCATCCATAAAGAAACCATGACCGCCATTAAATGATGATCGTTTAGGTCCTCCACGTCCAGTTGTTCCATCGTCATAAGGCACATCGATGCTCATGTATCTTGCGTTGTAGGTTGTTCCGAGGATGGCTATTAGCGCCTTGTCTGGTAGTTCCTGACACTGTATGTTGCGTACATCGCAACGAGTGATGAATATTAATATTAATCCGCAAATTAAAAGGGCTTCCATTATTCTACGAGTTTTATAAAAGTCTATCTCGAAAGTTGTTACCACTAACACGGTCAAAATTAAACTGATCTCTACACGCTGCTAGCGTCCGCATTTTATAGGAAAAATCCGCATCAGGATTGTACGGAGATCATTACTCTGGGGTTTTCCTAAAACTATCTAATGCTGATAGTCGAAAGGTCCTGATTACCCACTTGCCTCTACCTGTGGAGGGGTGCGTCTGTGCGAAAGGGTTATGCTACCTGTGTTGTGGGTCTTACACAAGGATCGTTTTATTGCCTTTTGATGGTCCTCGCTTTATTCTAACTGTGCTCTGTTGTGCATCTGCATTAGTAGAATGCTCTTACTTTTATGGCGGTATTTTGTTGTTAACTAATTTGGTTTTACGAACTATGGTTTATTTTACAAAAATCTATTCACGGAATGTTTTAATTGTACTTGTACTGTATTTTTTCTTTGTCTGTATGTGCCAATCACTGTTTATATGACAGTTGTCTTCTGGAAAACTACCTTACCTGTTTATCTTCTGTTCGATGGCGTTTCTCTTGACTTTCCAGTGAAAAGAACAAGTGTAGAGATTAGGGGCTCAAGGTAAAGCATTGTTAAATAATATTGAATAGTACCGTTTGTGTTCATAATAATCAAAATGTTATTAAGGGGACTTTTGTGAGTTACAGTTCATCGGCGCTAATTTGGTTAGTCTCGGTTGCAATTAGTGAACCTTAGCAGGAGTCTTGTTATTAAAAGAAATTTGGTTAACATTTAGGAACTAATTAATGAAACTTAATAAAAGTCTCCAAGTCTTTGAATCTAAAGTAACCACGCGACTCATTCCTTTTTGATATTCCGGTGAACAAAATTCACATCTTAGTCATGAGGGCTTTCAACAAGGCTCCTTCCCTGAAATGCGTTAGTCTCCCCTCGACTATATATGCTAATTTTCTGAACTCTGAACTCGAAGTTGAACTATTTAGCTACTGAGCAAAAGTCTGGTGTACTTCAAAATCAACTCATTTTTGAACACCAAAATTGTTCATGAAGTTGACATCATTCGTACTTTATGCTGCAGTATAAGATCACAGGAAGACCTACTTCCATTGGAACGGAATACTGCCTCGCCAGTTAGAGGGCCGCGGCCTTTTATTGTCATCTGCGACTTTTAAGTCAAAAATTTGATGGTGGATCTTGATCTTTTTAGGACTAGTCTTTGAAGGAGAATTTGGTTTATTGTGAACCTGGAAATCACATTCTTTGTTGATCAGTACGTTGTTGAAAGGCCAATGATTTTGTATTCCTTAAGACATTGTAATCCCTCAACAAATGACATCATCAACCGCCGATTGACCGAAGATTAGGTTTCCGAAAACTTGGCTTAAGCCCGCAGGAACTTTGTGAAAGCCACAGCCTGAGCTTTCTTTTTGTCTGGTTCGGAGGAGGATTGTAGGAGCATTGTACTATCAGAAACCAAAACCTAGTTTATTCATTTTAATTGAAGTTCTTGACTTAAATGAGTTGCATACCAAAATCAAAGCCAAAAATCTGCCACCTGATACCCATCGAACCATATGAGCAGTCCCACTTCTCCAAAGCCTATGAATCCATACTTTTGTAGTTTATACTCGTTATGAACTCGGACCAAAAGGCTTCTGCAATAATCCTCTAAACATCAACTCTCTGGTAGTCCCCAATACCGCTGGTTGAAACGTTATTCACTGATGTTCATCTTCCAAAGTTTCGTCATCGTTCAATGTGATCCGGGACTTTGATGATTGAGGTTAGAGTCACACTCTTACATTTGCTTATTTGGTCCCAAGAACCAGCGTTTTGGAAGACTGAACCTCGTTTTATTTATGTAATAATCAATCAAACCATACCTTCACGATAGTTTTGAACTCATAGTTGAGTACCTATTTGCATATCTATTTTTGAAACCTCTAAATCTGTACATTTAATACCTACACTTCATTATTTATTTTATTTAGTTTCAAATCTACAAAAGGATAACAATTCTTCAATTGACAAGGAAGGAGCAAGCTTTCCTTAAGGTTTGCCAGACGAGTTGACTTGCTATGTTGTATTTCGTCCAGTTTTTTTTTCATTTTTTTTCATGTAAACCTAGCAAATGATTTATTAAAGCGTCAACTAATATGGAAAACGCGCTTATTTTCCCTCTAACGTATACTTTTTCTGTCCTATTTATGAAGCTTGTACTGCCCCTTACTAACAAACCTGTACTCAAGCGCCTAAGTTTGATGATTTTGTTTGCTAAAAAGTTGTGCCCTACTCTCATTGTGTGCCTCCTTAAGTCTAAAATGTTATTTTCTTTTCAATTCCAGACTCTTCTGTCGCACAAGCAAAATCGATCCAAACGAAGACCGACTCCTTTCGGCCAATCCAGACGATGAGGATGGCTTCCTGCGCGTTCAAATTGTCAAGGGAAAGCACATAAAAGATGTCACAGAAATGCAAAAACTTTAAATACAAATCTTTTGTGTACTTTCGATTTATATAAAACAAGGATACTACTAAGATCTAAAAGATAAAATAATAATTCTATACACTGTGTTGATTCATTTTTCAATCGTGATATTTAATGGAATTGTGAACAAATTTTTTTTAAAACAAAAACAAACGAAAAAAAAACATTCTAAAAGGACAAGAGAGTGAAGGATTACCAAAATATTTATTAAATCGCCCATTTATTGTTGCATTTACATTTTAAATAAAACAAGAAAATGTCCACAACGGTTCAATTTAAGAAGTACTTAAAAAACCAATTGTTGTCAATGTTTGCCAAGTAAAAATTTAAACAAAAACAAATGTTTATTTGAGTTACCTACTATCCAAAAACAAAAACGCATCCATTTTTTTTCATTAGAACAAAAATTAATTTTATAAAATTCGTTTTTAAGATGTTAAAGCTTTAGTTTTTTATTTTTCTTTTTTAAATATTTTTATTAATACGCGGATATAATCACATAATTATTTAAATAAAAAAAGGAAAAAAAAAATGTACTCTATGTGTCACGTTAATCACATAATTTAACTATTTACACAAATCTTTATATAAATAAAATATATATATATACATTTTGCAGAAGTTATTAGTTTTTTATTGGTGGGCGGGGTGAAATAGTGACTTTACCGAATCTGGTTATTTATGATCGTTAATTGATTTCGGAAACAATTATAAGTTTCGTTTCCCAAACATTAACGCACGTGTTCGTCTAAAAATGTTCGTAATGACACCAGACATGGGTAAATTTTCCAGAAGATGGTAAGTCTTCGTTACTGGGTGTTTCCCGAGGTAACTATCTTTATTGCGGTAAGCAGGTCAATGTTTACCCTAAATAATGGGTAATTTGTGTAAAGAGGAGGTACGAGTGAGTAATATTTACACACAGCTTAACTTTTGAAACAAATTTGTGACTTGTACTTACCTTTAGTGAATTAAGCCTTATTTAGGGTTTAAATTGGAAATACCATTTACTTTTTGTTGGGTTGGGAATATTCCACTGGAATAGTACCAAGAAATAAGCCCACTGTTACCCATTTTGATAGAATTTCTAGTATGTGCACTTCTGTGATGACAAGCTTACTATACTAGCTATCACCACATTAGCGCGATTAATACGATCTAAAATAGTGAAAGTTAGCAGGAATATGGCTAATATCCACAGGCATTTGTTTAGTCAGCCTAGATTCTTGAGAGATAAGGAACATACCTATAATTACAAATTTTCTGACTCCATGATCACAGTAGGACGCAGGAGGAGCTCATCAAGAGTTGTAGAGCCTAGCAGTGCGACCAAATTTAGAGAGCTCTGCATTCCTGAATCGTTTCAAATGTCGTAAGTATACTGTATACTGTATGTATACTGCACCCCTCCTAAACACCATTTTCTTATTTTGTAACTCATGGCCATTAGTATAGTACACCCCTGGGCTTGAAAGAAAAGTACCTGTACAGCTAACAAGTAACGACAACTATAACGACTTACACAGACTTCAAAATGTCATTGCATTATTCCATATGAATCAAGGATGGACTTCTACCAATTTGGTGAGCCGATTTGGTACCTATTCGTCTATACTTCTAAAGATTCCATGTCGCTCTAGATCTGAAATATCCCAATCAATCAACTTGTACGTGATTTCCTAGCTTTTAGTCGTAGACTTTCCTGGTAAGGTAGTCACATATTTACCAAAACTACTAAGTTTAAGTTAAAAACAGTTCTTTATACTTTAGCGTGTACACTGTTTTATTTGACTGTTCATCTAGATTTCCTTCTAAATCCATCACAACCCAACTTCTTAAAAAAGCAAACTCTAATCTGTGATAGAAATGACGTCTAGGGCCATCTGATTGCTAGCCTCGTCTTCAGTACTGATTTTACTGAGGTTTTGGGACCTTTAGGCGTTTA
This sequence comes from Xylota segnis, assembly GCA_963583995.1. Classification (NCBI taxonomy): domain Eukaryota; kingdom Metazoa; phylum Arthropoda; class Insecta; order Diptera; family Syrphidae; genus Xylota; species Xylota segnis. The sequence continues at coordinate 8,608,578 of OY757238.1, forward strand.
GATGAATGAAGATGATTCTGGAAAATGAAGGTATGTGTACCACCATTAAACAAGTAATTGGCATGCTTTTGATTTACTTTTCCCATAAATGTTTAACTTCAGCTTACTGGAAACAACAAACCTATTGATTCTTGGTTTTGATGTAGAGGCGATCAGAGACATCATTTACACAGACACTACATTCCACCGCATTCTGAAGATATTTCTTTTCCAACTACTCAGAGCCTTATATGATCAACGGAAGCAAAAACCAGTGTCAGGAATCCGAAATTTTTGGAAATGGGGCAAAGAACTCCGTGTAGAAATTTTGGAAAATTGAAGTTCTCATTCTGTTGAAATGATCTCATATTCGACCGAGCCCAATATCCACTCACTACTGCTGTTCCTAATTCCTCGGATTTAATTACCAAACTTACGTAACTCAACTATTTAAAGCCTCATACTTGAAGCAATTTGAAATAACTCAGTGCAAGCTTGAATAAGGGCCAACGATTCTACTTACTATTGTCTTAAAAAATACGTTAAACGTATCAAAATTACCGACCAAGGGAACCACCATCAATACAGAAAACAGCAGCTCCAAGTGTTCCAACGAGATTTCCTTTACAGTAGTTTGGGAAACTGATTTCATACTAAGGTGAGTGTTTGTCTTTATTTCTTTTTGAACCATAAATGCTTTTCTCATGAATTTCTCGAAACCTTTTTTGATCTTTTAATTCCAGAGGGTCTCAACCGATGCTTAGCACGTAAAAACGACATCAAAGGAGATAGTTCACTGAAAAGTTCTTGCAATGCATTACAGGAAAATATGTTTCTACCTCACCAAAGCTACTTCCCAACAACATGTGAAGATGAATAGGCAACTATTCCCAGTAAAGCCTTTAGTACCTGTTTTACTATGTAAACCATAATTTTCTTATTCATTAAATTTGTTTTCATTAGAATTTAAGAAAAGAAATATTAATAAATAAATTCATATTTGAAATCAGAATGATTGCAAAAGTCTTTTTCTTACTATGTACCAGCTGAAAAGAATAAAAAAAAAATTGGGTATACCTTCTGCTGCGCATGGTCGCCTGGTGTTTTCCTGAAATTTTCGTACTTCTCCTTGGCGTATTTTTTGTTTTTGTTGCACTTTTCATAGGAAAAAGGCAACAAAAAAAATCGTGGGGATACCTACTTCCTGCGCATGGTCGCCTGGTGATTTTCTGAAAATTTCGTACTTCTCCGTGGCGTATTTTTTGTTTTTGTTGCACTTTTCACAGGAAAAAGGCAACAAAAAAAATCGTGGGGATACCTACTTGGTGCGCATGGTCGCCTGGTGATTTTCTGAAATTTTCGTACTTCTCCGTGGCGTATTTTTTGTTTTTGTTGCACTTTTCACAGGAAAAAGGCAACAAAAAAAATCGTGGGGATACCTACTTGGTGCGCATGGTCGCCTGGTGTTTTTCTGTAATTTTCATACTTCTCCCTGGCATATTTTTTTTGTTTTTGTTGCATTTTCTACAGGAAAAAGGCAAACAAAAAATCGTGGGGATACCTACTTGCTGGGCATGGTCGCCTGGTGTTTTTCTGAAATTTTCGTACTTCTCCGTGGCGTATTTTTGGTTTTGTTGCACTTTCTACAGGAAAAAGGGGGAAAAAAAAATTGTGGGGATACCTACTTGCTGCGCATGGTCGCCTGGTGTTTTCTGAATTTTTTGTGGGAGTCAAGGAAGGAAGGGAGTTTGCGAAAGGAGGGGAGTTTGCGAAAGGAGGGGAGTTTGCGAAAGGGTTTGAAGGTGGTAAGTAATAAAAACACATGATTTTAGCCACTGTTTTGTTTTTATTTATCATATTTGGTTTTTACATAAACATTTTGGGCTTATTTTACTGTTTCTAGCGTTCTTGGAGGAAGTATGTTGTGTTGTCAAGCTGTGTTTGATTGTATATTGATGCAAGGCAATACTGGGGTAGGAGAGACCACCTGCTCATCGCTGCTTAGTCGCTTCACCCTTTGCTGTAGGTACTGCTGAATCATTAAATGCATGAGTTTCAACAAGATCAAGTTCATAGCGCAAACGGAGCATGGAGTTTGAATCATGTTTAGCATTGGAGGGTTTATACATATGTATGTCAACCTGTTTTTATTAAAATTGAAGAAAAGAAAGATTATTAAATAAATATGTAAAATAAAAATAATTGAAAAAGTCTTTCTCTAACTACTTTCTCTTTGAAAAAAAAAAATAAAATAAAATTGGTATACCTACTTGCTGAGTATGTTCGCCTTGTATTTTTTAGAAATTTTTGAATTTTTTCAAGGTGATTTTTTAGGAAGGAAAGGGGACTTAGGTGTGGGTGAGTAGTTTTTGGGTAGCTGAAAGAAAAAAGAAAATATTGTCCACAGCTCATGGTGTTCTTTGAGGACATAATACATACAGTGAATGTCACTCAAAATCGTACAGTAACTACCAAGAAAACACGTTGACTATATTAGACGTATTATGAAAGTTTTATTAAAAAAAAATAAATAATATTTCAAAGCATATTCAATTTATGATTTATCTATATCACAACATAAGACATATTTAACTTAAATAAGAAAAAAATCAGCTTTCAAAGCTTTTACAACCAAAAAGTACACGTCATTTAAAATCGTACAGTAACAAAACATAAATAATATTTCATTATAATACAAAGGGGAGTAATTTTTTAATATTTAGTTGGATAGCCTCGACTTACTTCAATTGCCTGCAGTCGTCTAGGAACAGAATCTACCAATTTTTCACAAAAGTTTGAAGATATGTTGGACCATTCTTCCTTCAAAGCCTTCTTCAAGTCGTCCTTGTTTGAGATATGATGTGTTCGTACTTTTCGGTCTAATTCATTCCAGACATTCTCAATGACGTTGATGTCAGGTGACTGCGCAGGTGTTTGTATAACTTTTGGACAGTTATACAGGGTCCAAGTTCGTGCAACCAGAGAACTATGCTTAGGGTCGTTGTCAGCATACAATTTAAACGACTCTTTGATGTCCATTTTTTCAGCGCTTTGTACAAGATTTTGTTTCAGAATATCTAAGTATCCCCACTTGTTCATGATGCCATCAATAAACACAAGGTTTCCAACACCTTTAGATGACATGCAACCCCAAACCATTTGCGATCCTCCGCCATGTTTTACCGTAGGCCGTAAATTTTTAATATCCATTTCCTTGTTAGGCTTTCTCCAAACAGAAATTTTTCCATCAGACGAAAACACGTTAAACTTGGATTCATCTGTGAAAATAACATCTTTCCAGTACTCAGCAGGCTTCTTCAGATATTCTCTTGCGAAGTCCAGTCTTTTTTTCTTATTGCGGTCGTTAATAAATGGTTTGTTGCGTGCTATACGACCATGGTAGTTATTTTTTCTTAGTACACGCCTTACCGTGGAATCGCTTACTTTTTTTGATAAGTATTTTTCTATCTCTGCCGCAATCTTAGGTGCCGAAATTGTAGGGTTTTCTTTAATTTTACGAAGAATCCACCGCTCATCACTTGCAGTCAGCTTCTTGTCAGATATTCTTTTAACTTTGTTAGACAATCGATTTTCATCCTTGTACCGCTTGATAATGTACTGCACTGTACTTCGACTGCGATTAACTATCTCTGCAATTTCTGCATAGCTTTTCCCCTGTTTAAGGTGGTGAATAACAAGTTCGCGCTCCGATATTGTTGTTTGCCTCATTTTGATAAATTCGAACCACTGACTTTTACACATTTGACGTAACTGAACCAAACAATGCAAAAAATAACGTGAAAATAAACTATAATTTTTCCAATACCTGGCGTGCCAAAATGTTGTAGAAGTTTTCTAAGAAATGCGAAAAAAATAGCTGTACGATTTTAAGTGACACCCAATATTTTGTATGGTAGACAACCTTCGTGGAATATTTCGGTTATTATTGCCAAATAGGTTACAAGATATGTAAGTTATTTATGACATACACATACAGAAAATAAATACAATACACTTTCCCTGATAAACGTCCAGGGGGGTAATAGTTACTGCATAATGTATTATAATACCTACTGTACGATTTTAAGTGACATTCACTGTATATTCAAGCTTTGTTTGATAGTATTTTGATCCAAGGCGATAGAAGGAGAAAGGTGTTAATCGCTGTGTCCTTGCCAGCCAAAGAGACGTTTAGTTATAAGTTTACCAGCTTCAATTGAAAACAGGATAATTTAGACAGATTCGATACTGATTCTTTAACGCAGACGTAGTCGAAAACTCTTTATGTTAAACTAGCAACTACATAAGGACTATCAGTACAGTGGTGAATACCGACTACCACTACTTCCAAGATTTTGTTTTAATGTGGCTCTGCTTTGGGGCTTTATTATCTGGATAATGTGTTTTGTAAGATTAACTAATTGTGTTCTATATGGGCTGAGAGCAGCTTTGTATGGATGGTCATAGGAAGATACTCTTGATAACACCAGCGGTCCAGGTAAAGAAAACAGCAATCGCTTATTAAGTTAAAGAAAATTGTGTTATAGTTGGGTGCATTTGAGACTGACCATGACTTTTGTGGCGAGTACTATTTTCCTTAGAAGCAAAGACAGATATGTATATTCCCAAGCTTTCTGTTTGATGTGTGATTCTCCTGAGCCTCAGTTTGGGTGAGATGGGTTAGTCCAATTTGAATACAATTCCGCAGATAGACTGTAAGATATGGAAGATATGGAAGCTAGTAAGTATCTTGACACAGATAATCCATTATCCATTAATGGTTGAAATACAAATCAGAACTTCAGTTAAAGAGAGAGAAGGTTCTGTGCATGGATCTCTAAAAATGCCTGAAATGGAAGATTTGTAAAAGAACATTCGTATGTATGTACACATGTAAAACACCATAACCTTTTTGGCTCACAAACAATTTGTATACTGTATCATTTTATTTCTTTCTTTATTTAAAATTAGGTTGATTCTTTATTATAATCATAGTTAATGAGACAGAATAAGAATACTAGTTTTAATAATTATATCCCTTCTTATTCTCCGATCGTATTTATCTACATTAAACCGCATTCAATCGAAAAACAAAACCAAAACTAAAACTATTTGTGTAATTAGTTGTATTTCTAATAAAAGAAAATAATAAACACAAACATTTACAATTCATTATTCACTTTTATTTATTTCTAAACTCTTTTTTTTTGTTGTTTTATTTTCACTATTTTGATATTTTTGTTTTTTTTTTTCTTTTTTTAATGAAACTTTATTGCGAATGACTACAACTTAATTTGTATTAACTATTTCTAATGATTTAAACTTTAAAATGTTATTGTGTTTGCTTTTTTTTTTTTGTTTTTGTTTATTGAAGACATTCAGTTTAAACGAATTTCAAAATACATTGAGATGTTTTCGAAGAAAATTTGTGATAATTTTTTAAATATATAATTTTATGTTTTTTTTGTATTCTTAAGTATTAGTAAAATGTGTTCATATATACAGTGAAACGCGAAGTAGTCATATTAAATTTACTTTTGTTGTATTTTTTTGTTTTTTTTTTGTGTAATTATGTTGAAGCAATAAAAAAATAAATTTCTCTTTCATTATTCTCCTCCTCCACTCACTATATTTTCTTTCATAGTTATTTGTTTTGTTTTTTAAGTCTTTTATTGATTATTATTCATTTATTATTTAAAATAAAATTAATATGCACCAATAATTGTTCATATAGTTAAAAGAAAAGCAAATAATATTAAACAAAAATGAATTGAACTGGAAAATGTGGTGTACATTGTTATGGCCTTTTCTACTTCCGTTTGGTCAAAATAGAAGATGGCCCATATTCAGAGAGAAAAATGACTTGAATGATGACTAATGAAGGACTGAAGATCTGAACTTGGAAAGTATGAGCCAGAGTTAAAAAACTTCACTAAACTATTTAACTACTTATTTTTACGTCAGCATATATTCGTTCCCCCTAGACTTCTAAGTGTTTAAGCTAACTTTCACAATAGAATAGTGAATCAACCGACGATGGTAGAGCCGTCCACGGGTACCTAATCCGGTGGCACACCTTGAACATAAAGTGAAAACCCGGAAGTATAAACAAATTCAAATTATACACACGGCTAGGTTCCAAAGTTTAACCAACCCGACTTGTTTCATCTCCAACTAACCGCATCACTCTCAAGAAATATTCTGCTGATCGGAGCGAAATGGAAGGGGGTTTTTGCGTCCTGGTAGTATGATAGAATTGACAAGTTGCGTCTGGTGACAAGGGTGATCGAAGTAATGATTCTTAGTGAGGCTTCTCAATCGAACTGAATGTATACATACAGAAAAAAAATTGTTTTTAAATGTTTATAGGTTAATTCATTGGGTCGAAATTGAAATTGAATTTTGAGGCAAGACTCAGGAGCCGATCTCTTTACCAATGTTGTGAGGATAGTTTTGTCCCAGTTGAGTGCATATGTTGGGCAATAGGTTGTGAGAGAGTTCCTAGTGAGGTTGGACGTATGTGACGTTGTTTTACTTAGTATCCACTTTGGGAATACTAAATCTTTCTATGAATGATCGATGTAATAAGATTGCACAGCAGGAAATGCCCCTGATAGCTTTAGATTCTTTAAATTGATGATAAGATGGAGTGGATTCCTATCCAGATGAAACATGGCATCACTTTATGAAATATTTATCATTCTAATCGTACGATATGGGGTAGAATGGTTGCAGAGCTGATCAAAAGCTTTGCCCCGATCGAACTAATTTTTGATTCCACTTTAGAGGGACTACAAAGCAAAGGAGAGTCTATGGCCAATGGTGTGCTTAACTGCGGAGAACTGGTTAAGGATTTTTGAACTGACGACACACTGTTTGTGGATCTAACCCAGCTGTAACTGATGTTTAAAATAAAATGAAGGCAGAAAACTTGGCATGCAAGTCCGATTCGCACACCCTCGAATATGTTACACGATATATGTACCTATAAACACATGTATGTTTGCTTGTTTCACATTAGTTCACTGCACAACGGATTCTAGGGAATACGATGTTCTTTATGTTTCACGCAAGGCGTAGCATCAAAATTAATTCCTTTGTTTCCTTGATGTTGATGTGTGGTAGGAGACATGAGATGCGTCTTCAAATATAGATTATAATACGTGAATATCATGGTAGAGTCCTGGTGGCAGTAGATATTGCAGAATTTGAGAAGCGAAGGTTTGAGCTGAAGTGTGTTTGACAATGCACAGTAGATTCTGATACCGGGTTTAAAAAAAAAAAAAATATCTGCGGTAAGTGTTTTTACAGAACGATAATCCAACCAACAGGATAATCTTATGAAGCACTGTTCAGGAAGCGCTTGTTTTATTTCTCAGAGGTATGGACATTGTCACGATTCTAGTGAATATTGCAAGGCCAATACTAAATAATTCACCTGTAGTGGCTTATTGTATGTCTTTCAAGGAGTACATGAAGATCTGTGAGTATGTCCTTTCCATCACAACAATACTGAACAGCACTAAAGCGATACACGGTGAGCTCAGGTGCCGAAGAACTAGCACATGTCATCTGATAAACTTGAAGACCAATCATCATTTGTTTAAGTCCATACTAACTGCAGTATTTTACATATTTCACTGCTTGAGAAAGTACATTATGTTAATCTCGTTATAGCGTCCTAATGTATAAAAACACAGTACCGCACACAACCACTCCTTCACACACTCAAACATCACTGTAAACTAAGAAAACAAAAATAAATAAACACAAAATAAAAACAATCGAGTTCACTGTTACAGGAATTTTTATGTATATTTTGTTTTATTATGTTTAAACTTTTTTTTTTATATAATTATTGGTTTAGACTTAGCTTACTCCTCCATGATAATTATTATTAGTGTTTTCTGTTTTGTTTTATGTAATAATATATATGTTTGTATATATTACTTAGCGGATAAGTCCGAATGGCTCAAGTCAAATATATATTTATATATGTATAGAAATTTGCATTTTATATTCATATTTATATAATTCTTTATATATCCTTCCATCGAATGTTAACAACAAAAAAAAAAAAAAAAATAATAAAAAGTTAAATAATAATTAAAATTAAAGTGCGGAAAGCAAATAAGAAAAGAAAAACATGTTACAAAAGGAAACTTAGAATTGTGTTTTACATCTTCATATACTACACACATCAACACACGCGACACTAGTGTCCTTCTTATCATTCTAAACAAAAAAAACTTTTCGGTTTAATTCTCTCTGTATGATTCACTTAAAGTAATTACAAGAAAAAAATAAAGGCTCAACAAAGGAAAACTAAAAACAAACGCTTAATGTAAAAACAAGAATTAAATCATAAAAAAATTTACAATATATATATGTATACCATGTCCTGATTTACTTAGACCTCTGTGGAGCGGCCACTCTCGTCTGAGCGTGACATCTTTCGCTCCCGGCCCGGAATTCGCCCAGTCAGGGGAACCTGTTGCATTTGCTGCTGTGGTTGCATTTGGTGTGGATGTATCATACCGGGATGCGGAATCATCATGGCCGGGTGATGATGATATGCCTGCATCATATGATGGCCAGGGTATTGTTGCGGATGTTGTTGCACCATGACACCAGCAGCACCGGCCGGTGGTGGGAAGCGCATTTTGGCGGCAGCGGCATTGGCAGCAGCAGCTACAACGGCAGCGTTTTCCCTTGAGGCGCTGCTTGCTGTGGTCGATTGGAAGGAGATAGACATGCCGCTGTCTAAGGAGCCGACACTGCCGCGTCGTTGCGGTTTTTCGTTACCAACTAGAGGGAGAGTCAATTTATGAGTAATGGATAGTTGACAAGCGCACGTCTCTTAACTTACATTGCTCGTGCATATCGAGCAGACTGTTACTAAGCGCACTGCGTTTCAGTTGTGCAGCTGTATCGTGGTTGCCATTTGCTGAATCACTGCCCTGCGGCGATTGGAATGGACACGGGCACACCTCAACATCAGCCACTCCGCTATCACGATTCTCTGAATTGCCAGGAGCACGATTTCGCGCCGATTTCTGTCGTTCCAGTTCAGCTTCAATGCGCAACGATTCCATTTCGTCCATTTCACTGATGGATTCCTTCAGATCCTCGGCAAACTTACATCGATCGTGCTCGTTGCGGGCATTGAATGTGACCAGAATCTTAGCGTCGACCTTCTGCGATAACTGAATGCAGAATGGATAGTTGGGCACATCCAACAGAGTGACTACCATTCCGCATAGTGGGAAACTATTCCGGAATGTATAAGTGACTGATGACTTCTTTTTGCTAAAGATCTTGGTGATCACTAGCAGATCATTGAAGAGGAACACCTCGCGCTGGTGTACACCGGGCCGTTCCTTCTTATTCACATCGGGAATTTCGTAGAGTCGGCAGTAGCAGACCAAACGACGATGTGGTAGAGCTAGATTTGGTTTCTTGCCAACGATGGTAGCTTGAACTTTCATCACTTGGGTGACATGATCACTGCCAGGTTTGAATTCGTTAGCTTTGACGCGTTCGTAGACGCCGGCCAACATATCACGATCAATATCGTGGCAGTCATCGATGCCGCGAAGGTTCTTTATAAAGTCCTCGACACGCATTCGCCGTTCGGGCTTGAGGTTCGGTGTGTGCAGGTCCGTATTGAGCATGATTATGGCGAATGCTAGAACGAAGATCTGCAAACAAAAAAACACGATTAGTCTACATACAAACAATAAAATTCAAGCAACCTTACCGTATCTGATGACCTTAAACGTCCCACAATATCTTGATTACACTGGCAGTAGCGCTGCGAAAAGATTTCCATTAGCCGCTCGATTTTCTGAGCCTCGCCGGGCATTCGGAAGTATGCCTGGAATTTCCTCAACGCCACATCCACCTGCATGCCAGATAGATCCAATTCTGTGGCAAAGCATTCCAGCACAGCCATGTTGAATTGATTCTGCAGGTTGCCCAGGTATTCACCAATCATTTGCCGTGAGAGGCCCTTTCGTGAGATCAAGAATCTCGCCACACCCTGTGGAGTGTTCTCCAGGAATCCCCGTCGGATCAAGTAAGTGATGCCCTTCTCAGGTTTCTTGTTGAAAAGATTCAGACCAACTCGGTATTGACGCTTACGGATGGTTTCTGACACCTTGTAATTCTGTGTCGTTGTGGCGGCCACATTCAGCTGCTCGGCTTCGGTGTGTTGCTCATACTGTGCCGCACTGGTGTGTGAACTCATGTGATCATCGGAAACAACGACCATGCCGGCGGTTGTTGCTGGTGGATGGGAAGCCATCATTAGGATATGATCAGGGGAGTGGGTGGTGAATTGGTTGGAGCTGTTAAGGGCTGTACCACGCTTCCATGTGTGCGGAGAATTCGAACGATCTGAGCCCAGATCACAGTTTGCAATACGATCAGCCGATGTGGCACTGGAGTCACTGCCCGAACTCTGTACAGATGTAAGACTACCGTTCTCGGCGGTCTTACACAAACCATTAGTGCGGATCATCGATGGCGGAGGCGGAGTCTGACGCATCTGCTGCATCATCTGCTGTTGGGCGGCCGCTTGCTGAGCTGTTATTGAAGACGTACGTTTTGGAACCTCTGGTGGAACTTTCTTACGCTCGGAGGTGGTGACCAACGCCTTAGGACGCATATAGATCTGGGCAGCGGAATAGTATGGCGTATGTGGTGAGGTACCGGGCACAATAGTTCCTCCTGCGCTGACCCATGATGCATTCAGTGACGAGTCCAGGTGACTCGAATTCGAACTAAAACTGACATCATGTGGAATCGCATGGTATGTTGACTGAGCGGACACATAGTGAGGTCCACCTATCTGGGCCTGCATTTGCGCAGCGGAAGTGTAGTAATGCTGCTCGGTTGCATGCAGCAGATTCACATGCGGATGGGACGATGTGGAAGACGCTGTCGATGCTGATGATGCTGTGGAAGCGGCCGAACCTGCACCTGAAATAACCGAAGACTGTGACCAACACGTACTATGCGCAGCTGGCATTGGTGATGTATTACCCGATTGACTTCTGGGTATTGGACTGGAGTCAAGCTGACGTCTTTCACGTAATGACATCGACCGGGTGGGTGGTGTGCGGGCTGCATTACCACCAGCTCCTGGTGGACCTGCCATTATGGTGACTCGTGGTTGATGAGAATGCTGCTGCTGCTGCTGTTGTTGTTGCAGGCATTGCTGCTGTTGTGGATGATCCAATTGAGATTCTGTGGCGCTACCATATGCGGATGATGATGAGGTATTCGATGGTGGACCATCTTCAGCGGCAGCGGCTGCAGCAGCAGCGGCGGCGGCACTCATCATCATTCGTCGACTCAGGCGTTTCTCTGCTTTGGCCATGGCTGTGATCGAGGCAAACTTCTTAACCATCATATAGTGTCGGAAGGCACGTTGAATTGTGATGGCCGCGTTACGGGCACGTACTCCACCGTATTTACGTTCGAGTAGTTCGATTTGTTTCTCCAGCAGATCCTGAGAGAGTTCGTACCTGGAACGACAGAAAATAAATTGTTTTTTTAAGTGATCGTGATTACGAGTTAAATTTGAAAAAAAAGATCAAAGGCACACGCAAGTGGAGAGATTGCTTATTTACATTTGATGTTGCATCGGAATGAGTTAATTACTTTGGAGTACTTCTGTTAGATCTTCTCTAGAAGCGGAGCGCGATAGATCAAAAAGATCCGTGGACATGCTGTACCAGCGGACAATAAAATGCTTCTAAGAGCTGTACATCTGCATTTAATGTATCTGAGGCGCTTGTGTGCATACCGGCACGGAAACTGGAAACAGAATGCAGTAAAAATATCTAACAACCCTCCTGCCGGCTGTTACACACAAAGTACTCAAGGGTAAGGCCTTATTCTCTCTGCCTATCCCATTCGTATAGAGAGAGGGGAACATCTACAGCACACCCCTGTTGTAATTGAATTTTAGACAAAAAAATTGCGTGCCCAAGGGTCCATAAACTTTTTGGTGTCTAATTTTAATCACAAACCAAATGCCATCATCATCATTATCATCACAATGCCGCCAGCACCAATGCAATTGCAAGGAAACGTGGAGGAGGATCCTTTGTTTAATTGGCGCGTAGTTAGAGCTGCTTCAGAGCTGCTTGTTTGTGCGTCCTTGCCACGACTGCAGTGCGTTGAAGTAGGAAAAGGAAATGCACACACGTTATACGTGTGCAATCAACAAAATTTTATATTCATCACACGAAGGGTGATGCATTGCCTTTTGTTGCATGAGGAAGAAGGAAGGAAGGAAGGATATTTGAAGAAAGCAAAGCAAAGAGAGCTGGAAAAGCGGGGAACCAAGAATGCATTCCTTCTCGTTCGGTTGGGTTCTTTTTCATGGGCTGATTGATAAACATCTGAGAGAGAGTTTTCCTAAGAAAATAAGTAAGTAGTGGCAAACCATAAGATAAGAGCGAGAGACTAGAAGAAGAAGGAAAAGGGTCTTAATAAAACAATAAGGGCGCAGAGTTAATTAAACACTTCTGGATGATTACGCATGGGCTGTTTTCAAGACTCTGCTTGAAGACAAAGAGGAACGGAGTGAATAGAGGCGCAGTAGCAGGGATATTCACGTACTGATTTCGAGGACTCGATTGATCCATCAGTTCAAAGGCAGTCGACAGTTCAACCAGTAATGTGTTGATGGCTCTCCACAGATTCCCTGGAAACATTTCTCTGTTTCACTAACCAATGAACCTATAAAAAAAACCTGTGGTCGCACGGATTTCTTAGTGTAGATCCGAATAACAGTTGGATACAGTGGATACAGCTAATGAACTAGCAACACGGATGCGACAGACGACTAAGCTCAACTATGGACTAGTAAGCCAATAAGTTCAGTTGACCACTTTCTAGCAGTACTGCAACGACCTTCCAGCTTCGAATTAAGTTCACGCAATTTCATTTTCGAAATAAAAGACAATCATTGTCCCGAATTTGTAAGAAGTCTTCACAGGACTTAAGGACTCTGACAAGCAACACTTAAGACAAATGAAATCTGATTTTAAATTCGAGCAAAACTCCGAGCCACCGAAACACACAGCCACCACAACCACACCATTGTTCCTTTCTATTCTACACCCGATGCACATAATAATTTTCTTTATTTTTTTCGCATCATTACATCTGCCAAATCAGTGTCACAACTCTATGGAGGACAAACGAAAAAAAAAAAAATTATTATTCCACCAGTGTCAACCCCTTTTGTTTAACCCTTTGGCCTTGCAACGATCCATTAGACTCATACCACCGACTTCTGTCTGGCTGTCAATTTACCCTCAATCCCCTAAAAAAATATGCATGCAAATTAGATCCATTGTCTGTCATTGTGTCACCCCCTTAGCCATTTTGCATTTGGCAACATTTTTTACCCTGACTAAGCACAATAGCTGTTCTAACCACCAAAGATACGGTTAACATGAAAGGATATATTTAACGAGGTTTAAACACCATTCGGACAAAGGGGATGAAAAGCAGAAAAAGAGTCAAAATGGAGAAGAAAACTGTGCCTGCGGTAGGTAAGATAGGTGAGGTAGTTAAATAGTTTTTATTAACTTGTTTTGGATAAGAATGACCTCTCTGCCATCGATGGGTTCTAATCCTGAGATCTACATCCATCCATCAATGCGGAGATGAAGAGGTAATTATTCGAGATCTGGACAAGATGTAAATGTATTTAACTTCGTGGGAGGTCGCCGACCAGTCTGTCTCTGGTAAGTGTGGGATGGTTAGTAGGTACTAATCTATTCACATGGAGAGTTATTGATGACACCGATTGTGGCGCGGCAATGGTTCAGATCGGCGACTGAATGGATGAGTGATAGGATACATGTGGTTGTTAAGATGGAGATTTGGTCGACACAAGGAGGGATGGCTACGTATGTATGTACATAAATTAAAGGAAAATCATGCCGCGTGACCAAGAGAATAAGTAGCTGAGGATGATACATATGACTGATATGAAGAAAGAATGATGCGAAGTTTCACTGGAGGGTAATTTACTCGTATCAGGATTGTAAGTTAGAACAAGAACACTCGGAATGAGAGCAAAAGCATAACATTTTCTTTGACTTCCAGCTCACAGGGGGTATGAGATTTCTAATGAGTTTGATAGACAAGATTCAGATGACCTGAAACTGTGCACAGCCCTCGGTAAGATGAATGCATTTTCTACGAACACATTTCAAATGCTCTTGTGAGTCTATAAGAACACCCTGGCATTCTTGTTGTTTCCCATCAGAAAGGACTGCTTATAACACTTTCAATAGACATTTGCGTTTTCTCGTATCAGGTAAGATACGATGTGGTGAGTGCTGATACCTTAAGCTCATCATCACTGAAGCGCTAAACAAAATTCAGTAAAATGGGTAAAATGGTTCACATTCTGGCAGCCAAGTTGCTCCAGTGAAGTGTAACCTTGCCCGACAAAAAAAGTAAACATTTTGCGATGTGGTGAGTGCTGATACCTTAAGCTCATCATCACTGAAGCGCTAAACAAAATTCAGTAAAATGGGTAAAATGGTTCACATTCTGGCAGCCAAGTTGCTCCAGTGAAGTGTAACCTTGCCCGACAAAAAAAGTAAACATTTTGCGATATAATGCAGAAGGGGTGTATATTTATGGGTATAAGATTCAACCAATGTGCGACTCGTCTGATGTCAAACCTAACTACAAAGACCCAAAGTCAGACTAGCCAACCTTCTATTACAGTACTGACCTCTGAATCCGTCTTAAAAGTGTGCGAGACAAAACTAAGAATCGTCTTCCGGAAGGTTCACTATTGCAAACTCAAAGTATACTGCAACTTGGCCTAGAAAACGCCGAAACATATATGTAGATTCTGTAAAACTTCGTGCTAAATTGCTAACAATACCTTAAATTCCTCACTAGGCATTTATAAACGAAGTAACTTTTACGAGTTGTATTTACACATCACACTCTGAACCTCATTCGATAATGGTGTACCACAGGGTTCCATTCTATCACCCACCCTGTTTCTGATATTTCTTACTGGCCATCTATACACTATTTATAATGAAATGACTGCATTCTTGTAGGCTCCGACTGTTACTTAGCTTGGATACTTAGAATTTTAGACGCCTTTCCATTACCTTCTGTCTTCATTGACTCCATCAGTGACTTTAAAAGAGTTCACAATTTTCAGGACTTCAAGATGCTTGAGAAGTTTCTCCAGAGGCAATGTCTACTTCGCCGTAACTTTTTCAGATAATTCCCACAGACAATGGTACAACGCATAAACTGCACCGACGTTAGTGGGTACACGGGAAGGCATAAACAAACTCAATAAAATTACATTTGAACTTGATACGATTTTAATGCTTCAACTCTGCGGCACCCTGTTGTTCAAGTATATCGTTATCAACGATAAGATATTGGCAATTAAAAACCCGCCCTATCAGCGGTATAACTTTCAGATAAGAATCAATTCACAAAATACCGACCAAAAATAATTCAAATATCAGTTCAAGGTCTCAAATCGGAATTGCAAAAGTCCAACAAGGCATGCACTAGACGAAACACAATCACTGATTCAAACTCAAAAACGCAACACTCAATTTACCAAATGAACTTAATCCGTATTGTGAAGAATTTCCTATACGTATTCGCCGCATCATCAGTGTCCTCATCTCCGTCAATATTGGTCCCTTCATCGTTCTCATTATAGACCGGAACTTCCCCAAAACTCGTCACTTTAGTGGGATAGGCTTTCAAACTTCGTCGCCGTTCAACACTCGCCCATTTGCGTATGCAATGCAAGCTTTGACGTCGCTTGTCATGCCTAGTCAACGATGTTTTCTCACACCCCTGCGCCGTAAGGGTTGTCGACGACCACACTACGGGGGATGACGATGATGCAGTTTCCGGTCTTCCTCCAGACGATGCAAATGACGTAACCGCAACACGTGACTGAGTTGTTGCAGACTCCCACTGAATGAATCTGCCATTAACATCGACGCCTACGGAATTAGATTTCGAAGCCATTTTGAATTGCACTACGTTGGCATGTTTTTAAATTTTGACACTACAACAGGGATGGCCATGGTTTAAGATTTATTTCTTTTTTATTTTGTTTTTTGGCAAACGTTTCAACTATACACAGGGTTTGGATGTGGTTAAGAATGGATTGTTATTGCCAAAAACTGAATTATTGTCTGCAGTTGGTAAATATCAGTGCGGCGGGTGTTCAAAAACTGATAGCAAAGTTGTGGGGCGCACTATCTGGCCGCAATACCCAACGACAGGGTGGGTGGATGGTTTCGAAATATTCAAATTCTATTCATTTTTACTTTTTTTTTTACCCAATTTGTTATCACCCCTGATGTTTGCGGGTCTTGCGCAAGGTTTCTATTTGCATAGACGGGAAAACAACTATTTGTTTACCGCAAATATATTACGGAATAGATAAAGTCGTTTTGTGTGTACTGTTTGATAAAAAAAAACCTTAATTATGTGATACAGTGGGGATTTTCTTGTTGAAAATCAAGTTCTATTTAAAGAAAATCATAAAAAAAACTACATAGCTACACGTTCCCAAGTCGAGATGTAAGATGTACCTTCGCTGACAAAAACAACCTCACTTCGGACAACTTAACTGATTGATGATGAACCTAATGTCAGGATGACATCCAAACAAATCTGAACACGTTTTCCACTGAAGCTTTAAAATACACATTTCGTCTGTCTGAATATCGATGTTCGTGTGTTGTTGTTTTGGGCAAATCCTAAGGGATTATGCTTTAAATCCCCAATTGGGTCAGACATGACAGAAGTGTTGAAAACTTAAGTTCCACCTTATAGCTTGTTTATATAGCGGATTGCGTTTATCCATCGAATGTGTTTGAATAGCGAATAAGGCAATTAGACGTTTAAACTGAGTGACGTCGACACTTATCTTTTTTGCTGATAACATTTTGTTTTTTTCTTTTGTTTATGCCCAGATAGGTTTGGTCAGGTGTTCCGGTATAATAAATTTATTAACTCGAGTTGTGGTTTTACGTCATTGCGGGTTTTTGCTGTTTTTTTTGTTGTCTGAAGTAGCTTTTGACAGTCATTGTGATTTTGAACAATACGAGGGATCGTTAAAGTTTACAATTTGAGTTTGGATGACGGAAAAGTTTTAGGGGAGATTGGGAGGCGTCTTCTTTACAGATTTGCTGTCCATCTAATAAGAATTCACTAGACATCGTCCTACAAGAGAAATAAAAATTTCATAGTCCCTCTCTCTTCTAAGGATCGTCCAACCCAGTATGCAGTACTTAGGGTTTAAGTCAAAATCGAGGTTGATGGCGAAAGTCCTGATTAAACCTACGTCAGACACTTTTTGGACAAATTTTGAGTTCCCAGCCAATAAGTTCGGTGGTACCAATAGTGAACACCATTTACAAACAGGTTATTGGAATCACATTCAATACTCCAAAATCTAGAAGCCGAAGGCCGATACAAATGCTCTCAGTCTCACGATCTCGGTCACTTAAACAAATATTTTTGGACAGAAGTAGTAGACGATTCCCATAAGCTTGATTTGGGCAACAGAATCTTGAAAGTCAAGTTAGGTTCTGGAAGATTTGGCGGATTAATGTTTTTAGCATAAAATCGAAGCTATGACTGTTGCAGTCTAATGATAAGTTCAAACTGCTCTACGGGTATGGGTGTAGTGCTTGGAAAATAATCGCAAATGGCATCCAAGATCCAAAAAAGGTCAAGGTCACCTTGAAAAAAAAAATTAGACAGTCGATTGGTCATACCTTAATGCGTCAAAACTGTTAAATTGCCAAGTATGGGTGAGCAATAGAATCCACCCAAACTGGTAGAAAAGTGCCCCATCGTAAGCAAACGTTGGACAGAATGACCAAGGAAAAGTCAGAAATACAAGGAACGAGTTGGAGAGAACTAAAAACTGAGGCGGGTTACAGGATCAATGGCTAGAGAGCAATCACCATCTTTCAAACAGTGTCGTCCGATGTGGTTTGACAGAAGCTTGTATGGAGGAGAATTAAAGGGCTGAGATAATAAAACAAGATGTTATCCTCCGCCCATAACCAGAAGACTGACTATCTAATCGAATGGCAATAAAAATGGGTCCCTTCTTATAGAGAGTTGTTCACCTGAAGACCTCTAAACAACTAGAGTAGATTAGAAAATGTTAAGTTACAGGGAAAAGTGTTGCATTGTACCATAATTCAAACAGCAGGCAGAGTTTTCGAAACAAGAAAAAATAACGCACACTTCATCTACTAATAGGACTTTAAAGCGTTTACGAAGAACTACCATGTCATTGTGCGAAATGTGGTCGGAATATCTCTCTAATTTTCTGTTCTAAATGAGTTCAGCTAGAGAGTATAATTAAAGAGCGAAAATACAAAATATTTGACATAACATGTCCATACAGGTCTCAGGACCTACCTTCTCACAACCATTTGTGTCGTACGTGTAATCATCATCACTAGAAGATGCCCACTGCCTTGACCGGAGAGCACTAGTTTTTATTATAAGCTTTATGCACACACCAGCTGACTAATCTCGTCCAGACATGATATAAAAAAGCTCTGCCACAACAAAAGCACTTAGAGCAAATATTTCTGCCAAAAAGTACCAAAATCAAACCGGATTGGTCAGCATTTCGTCAAGTCTCTAAGCCACAAAAAAAAACAAAAAAACACTTTTAAATACTGGCACTGCAATAAATGGCCAAATAAATGTGTCTGCTACTCGAAAACTGGTTTTACTGGTTATAACCGAAGTTACATATATGGTTATAACTTCAAGTCTTGATTTGTTTCGCTCAAAATTGTTCTCTGTTAACCAAGTAAAACCAGCTTGTAATATGAACTCGGTATTAGCTTATCCAAGTGAAGGTTTCAAAGCTATTGCAGAGGCAGTGTGGTGTAGGTACTCTGTGGAGGAACATACAAGCTTGGGTCATTGCCACAATCTCGCACTCAGGGTCTGAGCTGTTTAGTCACAACCGATTGAAGTTTAGTACTTTTGCAACAAGTTCACCACTTTCGAGTGCTAAATAGAGCTGGAATGGATTAAGTCACCTACCAGATAGGTACTACATCGCAAATGTGTTCGGTAGGCATAGTCAAAAGCAGAGGTTTTTTTGGACATGACTAGAAGATTCAGGCGAGCACGAGTGAGGTTTTAAAAGACTAAGTCATGATTTTTGCAAAACCTGATAGTAAGTGCCCTTTGGTATGAAATCAAAGTTATTTTGACCTTATGAGGGGAATACTAGAGAAGAACGTTTTGAAACCAAGTCAGTGGGATTCGAATGCTTCACAAACGCAGTATTTCGTAACCCAAATCAAGTGAATCCTGCTTGTGTTGACCTGAGCAGTTAAGGCCAGTCCAAATCTAGTTTTGAAGAGGTTTTAGAGGGTATCCCGTGTAGCGATTTTCTCGTTTAGTTGTCACATGCCAAATGACATGGAGACGGCTATACCTCAGTGTTTGGTGTCCCAGACAACTGAGTTCTAAGAGCAATATCCTAAACTGCTCTTTCAAATATTTTTCGCTATAAAGGATGGGGACTTGAAGTTCATCCCACATTTTTCCCGTTCGTTTGTTTTAAGAAAATTAAGGATTTTTTCCCTCAAGTTTAGTTGTTTTACGTCAGCTTGGAACTGGGAGTAATGCCAGCTGAGATTCGTTCATCTATATCTAGAATAGAGCACCCTTTATCCCAGTACCGACTTCCAAGGTATTCACTTAGACATTCAGTTAAATAAACTTGGCACGCGATCCCGTGCCAATAATTAGAGCAGAAAGTCAAGAACACTTTCTGAGAAATCAAGCACGTGCCAACATTTCCCATAATGCAACAAAGAGCCTCTTCCAACTGACTGTTCAGCTCCAGACAACAAAAAACATCCTCTTAACCGAAAAAAACACTCGAAATTAAAAGCAAAACTCCAACAAAGGTCATCAAGGTCACTATCTGTGTCGTGCTGACGTACCCTGAATGCCACAACAAAACCCGTGCTTTGGAATTTTCCTCTTGCATTTCACGAAATTCGCCAAAAAACAATGTTTTTTTTTTTTTTTTTCATTTCTTCTTTGCAGTGAGGAAAATATAAATAAAAACACACCCAACACACACATCTATTTTCGCGAAAAGCGCAAAGCGAATCCCACAGAGATTCACGTTTAAGGAGGCGTCAATCAAGACCCGAAAGAATGGAACTTTCATGAGTAATGTTTTCGAAACAAAAAGGAAAATGAAAACTGAAAGCTGAAAACCCCCTAAGAAAACAGGGGAAAATATCTTTTTCCTTTTCCTCGAATACCATCCAAAACGAAGGTAAATGAAATAATTTCTGGCCAAGTGACAGATGATATCTACGCACTAACATAACACAGATGACGGTATTATTTTTAAAACCAAAAACCAGGGATGTTTTCTTTCCTTTTTTTTGTTTTGTTTTTGTGTTTTGGTTCTCTCCGTAATGAGCTGCGCATAATGTGCCTAATTAGACTAATTAACTGGTAGTTAGTTCATTGCACTTGAAAATGAAAATAAACTAAGGACATGCGTATCTCGTCGAAAATAAGTATGTATCTGTGTGTTCAGGGAGCGTAAAAACCTGTGCAAGAAAAAAATTAAAACAAGCCCTTCAGCGATATAAAGCAGTTTTGGATGTTTTGTATTTTTATTGGCAAAGTGCGCGTTGTGGCAAATTAGCTGCAAAGCCAACTGTAGGTAGGAAGGACGCGCGATAATTTTAATAGTTAATGACGTAGGTTTCAACACAGTTTCGACGAGACCTATTGAATTTTAAATGAAGTACCTAATTTAACTGGGATTTTAAAGCCCTTTTTTTATACGAGTCACGCGCACATTGCCTGGTGGCACTCGGAAAGCCCTTGGTTTGGGCTACAAAGGCAGGGATTTGGGACTTGATTTTGATGTGTTTTGAGTGAATGTATTTTTAGAAACGAGTAATGAACCTATTTGACGGATTTGAAGGCTTTGACATTTTACTGATAAAATTTGAAAACACACTCAGGTCGATGGTGCCCTCAGGGATGTCACATTCGAAAGAGATGAAGTATTGAAGCAACCATAAGTGACAAGTGACAAAGACGAGTGTCTTTCTGTGAGCTATTTAACTCACCTTTTAGTAATCTAAAGCTGGAGGTGAATATCGAGAACTAATAACACTGATAACTACATTCAGTCAAGGATGCCTCAAACAAAAACAAGAAAAAGACCAATCAGGGATGGCACTTTAAGAGTAACTTAGTATTAGAAGGAACCAATCAGTAACTTTAACCAGGAGATAGGGAATGGTGACTGGAATACAATGAAAACTGCATTTGCAACTAGGGCAGAAGACGGAAAGACAATGAGAGGAATGGGTCCACAAGCATATTGCACTCAAGGTATAAACTAGACATTAACTACGATGGCTTGAGAAGCAACAAAAAGGTAAGAGATTAAGACTATCAGACAGATTTCTAACTTAATGCACAGTCAATGAATTTGGACGATAGAATGGTGACGTAGTCAAAGAATTAGCTCAGAAGTTGAAAAGTATTAAATGCCCTTTGATGTAAACCGGACTTCTCAGCAACATAGAGGTAGAAACTGTGACCAATGTGTGTGCTGAGTTCTTCAAAGAACTCTGGCTCAAGCTCTCAAAACAGGGATATCTGTTTTGCCGATGGTGTGTGAGTACCTAGAAACAAAGAAGTCAGTGAACAGAGATGTCTTCTTAAACAAACTGCTTGGCTAGCACATAGGGTTCAAACCACAGGTACTTGTACTATTAATTAACTTCGAAAAATTCACCGACAGCTTGTATAGAAACAGGTACTATTTGGTTATGGTAAAGTCGTATGCACAGTGGTAGAATGTCAATGTGGGAGATCATAGGGTTGCATTCTATCACCACTACTTTTCCTGGTACTGAGGAAAACAATGAATTAGCTATACATATCCTTCGTGTCTCAAATACCTCCACTGGAGAGGTTTCATCAAGTCCCTAATTAGTAGTCAAGCCAAACAAGATAAGGCTACAGATAGATACGATTACAAAACTTTGACACCTATTTCAACATCAGCGAATAGAAAGCTAACAAAATTGACAAGTTTAGACGAAACACTTTGATGGTCGTTAATGAAATCAGTCTTCATATTAGACCCTATTCACACGGAACAGACGGACTGGATTTTTTTTGACATATACTGGCTAGAAGGGAAGTAAAAATCTGGATATTCAGATGTTTGCAAGTTTTGTTGACGTTGGGAAATGTCAACATCATTAGCGCTGACTCAAATAGAGTCTGCAGAAGTGTTCAGACAGGACTATGAATTTGAACACGAAAATGTCAAAAGATCCAGTCCAAACAGGCTTAAGGATTTCTATAAGTGGAGTGGAATGGAGTGGAAATCGTCCACGAGGAATATTTACAAACTGACAAGACCCGTCGACAAGTGCAATTTCAAGTGAAATAAAAGCCTTAAATCCAGTTCCAGACCTTATACGTGAATTGTCAAAAATAACTTAAAGACAAAAATCCAGTCACCTTCTACCAAGCAAACCAGAATTTGGCAGAGTGTTTCTCTAAATAAGTTATTTGCAGTGCTGTTGCCCTACTCAAAAACTTTAACACTACAACCGAGACCGCAGAGTAATCCCTTACAAGAGTACCCACTACCGACTAAACACTGAAAGCAGAGTGTCTTTCAACAAAATCGATACTGTAAGCCTCAATTAGCATAGTAGCACAAAGCCTTTTCAAAAATATGCATTAGAATGCAAACACTTTGTTATTTGAACATTTTATAGCCGCAAAGCCTTTTCTTCCTTTCAAAAGTCTAAAGAAGCAAAATTTATTTTTTTGTGAATTTTTTTGCAATTCTAACATCCATCAACAACAACAACTAACCCTGAGGAGAAACGTTTGTAACGCCGAATAAGTTCAGCAAATTTCTTCATCATTCGCTGAAATATATTACACGGGAGACAACACGCACAGCAATTATTATCTGACATTTATTTGAACCGAAAGAACACACAGAAATGTCACTAAAAATATCATTTAAAGTATCTGATGTATATATTCATATTATTCCACGATGATTTAATATACTATTTCTAGTATTTATTGTTTTTTAACTTGTTTAATCGACCCACACACTCCCGCGATATACGTATACTTTTCCCCCAAGATGTGCGCATATTTTGCATCATTTCGGTATCAAAATGTCATTCACATTCGAAAAAGAAAAATACCCGAAAAGATTCATTTCGAAAACACTTCGGTTTTCAACACATTACGCTGACGTAAATTTTGTCTTTTTTTCTTTTCAATACGGATAACGAATCTGTATCTTAATTTTTGCATCACAAAGAGCGTCGACACGCACAGGGTACATCCTTCGTTGCGTTTTCGCTTTGTTTTTTAAATGAAAAACACACACAAATTGAAGTTGTTTACGACCCCGGTTCTTGCGACACAACTTAATCATTCATTCACCGAGCAAACATCACAAATCTTCGACCACACAAAGGCGTCTTGACAGTTCTGTCATTTGAGATTTACACTTGTCAGCTCAGAGAAGCACTTGATTTGATTAGATTGCGAGATGGATTGATTTCGAAACTAAAAAGGGGTTTCTGTTTGTTTGAAAAATTTATTTCAAAAACTATACGAAAACGCGACTACTTTTGAATGCGAGATTCGTGTCCGTGTCCGTGTCCGTGTCCGAGTCCAAGTCCGTTCACACTCCATTGAAAAACTTAAAAAAGTATCTCCCCATCGCACAAGCAAATGGAAAACATCCAGTATCTTCTCTTCTTTTCTGAGTCTCTTCCCTCTGTGCATCTATTTTTGGGAGATAAAGAGAGAGAAGAGGAATATTTTTGTACGAAATTTCGAAACTTTTTCTAGGCTAACGAGTGACTTTGGCCAAAGGAACACATAAAGCTCTTCAAGCATAAATGACTTCTCCAAGAAACCCCCATAACAACAAAAAGGGTTAGCAAAAGTTTTCTATTTTTTCGAAATGTGCAGCCAAACTTGGTGGCGCCTCGTAAATTTTGCTGCAAAATTATTTTAATTATGCTGTCTTGATTCGGGGAAGGAGGTTGCCGTCTACCTAAAGGACGGGTGTATGATGCCAAGAATATGTTTTGCAGGATGTCATTTGGAGTTGCTTAATGTGACTTAGATGCAATTTGTCGATGGCTTAATGTGCATTAGAGATGGAGATGGGTTCTGATGCATTGCCAGGAGGTGATAGCGAAGTCGTCAGGGCGGTGGAGAATGGCCCCATTTGTTGGCACGTGAGAGCTTTTATTGCTTTTCGTGGCACAAATTTAAATGGATCTTGGGAAGCACCCCACATATGACTCATGATTGAGTGGAAATTTGTATAAACAATTTGGGGGAAATGCACGGAAAGCCAAATGAGTTCACCTGTTCAGATACTTGGCATTTGTTTTTCCAGATAATGTAAGTGAATCATTCGAATGATGAAAGGGGCTGGTGGTATAATTAGACACTCGAAGGAAGAGGAATCTATTGGGTGCTAGATAAGAATTGCATTTACTTGTAGTGCGAGTAGTTCTCTGAAATCACTTGATGTGCACAAAGGCAGTTGTAAAGACAGCTGCAGATAATATTGTTTGCAGTTCTGTCAAGTGTACTGCTCTTTGATGTGGTAATAGGTACATGACTAGTCAGTTAAGGAACGATAGTATAAACTGTCTACATTTCCATTTATGATGTTGTCATCATGTAAACCAGCCTTCATTTCCATGTGCCTAAGGGCTTCAAGTTAAATCCTTCATACACAGGACAGCCTCTATTTACACAGGTGCTACCCTGGGTGATGTCAATGTTTACCACTCTTTGGAAGGATATTTGAGACAAGGCGAAAAAAGTAAAGTCCTAATCTTTGGATTAAACTGGACAGAAAACTAAAAGCAGGTTTGCCAAGGTTCGACTAAATTGGCTGCCCAAGGTATGGCTAGACAACGTTAGTATAAAATCGTTTCACAATAAAATTATATTTCAACATGATCACCACAGAAGGACAAACTGATGTCTGAAAAAAAAAGCCGAAGCATAAACCTATGACAACTGGAACCAGGGACTGTTTCCCTTAAGTAGGTTACACACTATCAGTATTTCTGGACTGATGCAACTTGTGTGTACCTTGGAATGATAAATGAAGAATGGATTGATGCCACCATCGGTGGGTGGACGTTATAATACTCGTGGATTTTGCTAGAATGACAGAGAAGGAGGAAGATGTCCAGGCAAGAGTAGCCAGCCGAGGGTTTAGCAAAACAAGGGAATTTTTACAAAACTAATTGTCTCAGACTGTTTGACCTACTCCAGAACTATTGGTGTTGTCTGGGCATCAAACTTTCGAACCAATGGACTGACCATTGAGTGACCAACGCTTAAACGCCAAGAGGTATGGATTACAGTCACAGATCGTAAGGATTTAGAAGACAGTCCAACCAGGACGATGCAAGCAATGCAGAACAAGATTATGCAAAAATTCTAGCACACCATGTCGTTTTGAGAGTCAATCCCATGTGTGGACTTTTATGGTTTCTTTGAATTTCTGGGGTTTCGGTTAGCTCACATTTTTCTAGAAGTTAGGCAAGTAGCAAAACTGATGTGAGGTCTGACATGATCTGGGGCTGGAACTAAGTACATATGTTAAGAGATCTATATGTCACTGATCAGGGTACTTGAAAGCTGAAATATGCTACAGTGATCTCGAAATTTTGTTAGGTATTCTGGAGAAAAAGTCTGGTTCTAAACTATGTATGCGCCATTCGAATGTACGAGGAAAGTAAGGGAATGTTCGCGGGTTTAAAGAATTAGCTAGTATGGTGGAGGCTAGAGCTTCTTCCTCTTACAAGAACACTCAGTCACAGAAAAAAAGGAAGACAATTGGAAAATTATAGAGTGGAAGTGACAAGTAAGGCAGAGTATCGATTGAGGACCCTGAACAGTACTTCTTCGAATCTAGTCGAAAAAAATTTGAACAAAATTTCCACTTGAAGCTAGTATTTCAGTGGCTCTAACTGTACGAATGTCATACACTAGTATTCATGCTAGATTGTGACTTCCATCTAGACTTGTAGGACTGGGTTTCTTCCCTCGAAGAGCACATCAAAATACAACTGGTACACCCATACATATGTATGTAAACATAGATACCACAAGTTCAATCGAAAACTATGTCGGAATGTTACCCAAAAATCACGACTTTGAAGTCGAATTTTTAGGCTTTTAGTAGAATTGTCAATTTTGGCTGTGGAATCACAGCTGGATTGCACTTCTCTTATCAAAATGAAAAAACAATGCAACCACGATTTGAAGGGAATTCCAAGGTGAACTCTATTTGCTAGTTTTAGCCACTATCTCAAGTTGATAGATCAAGGTATGTACGTTTTACAAGCCTCTTATCGCTAGACGTACTAAGTACACACATGTAATGCACCAGAAGTGACGAAAACAAGAAAAGCTTCTCGCAAATAATTATGTAAGGCCAACCAACCCGGATGTGGTGTCGCTATTGCACTAAAAACTACGAAAAACAAAAAACAAAAAAGCGTTAACAACCTGATTGCGACAGCAAGTTTTGCAAAACTTGTTTATCGTCGTCTGGTGACGTATGTACGTAGAACATAGGACTCTCTTTGCATTTCTCATTAGACCGTAAGGTTTCGATAAATTCTTCACTAATCCAGTACTTGCCTTCTTTCCTAGGCCGTCCAGGCCGCCAATAAATAAATTCCACAAGGTCTACTCCTTCAGATTCTTTGTTTTCACGTACCTAACACCATTTTTTTGATAACTTAAATCACACACACATGAGGCACCTTTTTCGATAAACTTTTTGTTTTTTTATTACAATTCCAGCACAACGATTTTATTTCGTAAATAAACAACCGATATCGGGAAACAGATGCGAAAAAATTTTTTAAATATGTATATCCACACGAACCGCAGAAAACAGAACCCTCTGCGAGAGGGTGCTGACTTGACTTATTCGCAACTGATAACACCCCAGCTAGCGAGCACCTATAGGTGCTATAGTCGCAGGTGATTCTAGCCCACACAATGGATTCCTGTTCTCCGCAATAAAAATAGAATCGAAAGTGTATCGTTTGGCTGTGTCTGACTGTTCCGTCTCTTCAAACGTCAGTCAACAAAGCTCTCCGTGTGTCTGGGTGGGAGAAGAGAAAGATTAGGAATTATACATTTCTGTTTTTGAATTCGTGTCAAGAGAATGCGCGAAACGAGAAGAGGTGAGAGCACAACACTGTGATAACCAGAAACGACAATAAAAAATGAAAATGTCAAGAGGAGTACGAGTAGGTACTTCTACTGAGGGCGATAAGATTAGGGAGCAACCACGTTAGGGATCTCCTTTTTTCTTTTCTCGAAAAAACGTGGCAAAGGTAACCCAAAATTTAATTAGAACGTCTGCCATTTTGAATGCAGATAATCAAACAAAATTTCGACGGAAATGGCTATGCAGTCGGAATACAAAATTATTGATTTGACTGTGCTCCGCTGAGCCATGTGAGGCGGGACGTGTGTACGGAGAATAATGGAGATGGATTATATTGCTTGTGTC
Source organism: Xylota segnis (assembly GCA_963583995.1). Taxonomy (NCBI): domain Eukaryota; kingdom Metazoa; phylum Arthropoda; class Insecta; order Diptera; family Syrphidae; genus Xylota; species Xylota segnis. Next base: position 8,636,251 of record OY757238.1, read on the forward strand.
GTGTGTACTTTCGCCTTGACTTTTATACTCGTATATGGCAGAAAGAAAGCTGGTATTGTTGCCAGGTGTTTGGGATTTAGCAAAATGAATAAATTTCATTCGAATCTTGAATGTCAAGTTTAGGCCAAGAAATCGAAGAAAAAAAGTGAATGGCAATAAGCGTCACCTCGTATTTTAGATCATATTGTTTCTCAGAACAATGGTGATGGTATTGCTGGGACTGGTTATGGTAATTTCTGGTAGGGAATTCTAAACCAATGATTGAGTACCGTCAACAATGGAGAGGAGAATGAGTTGACAAAAGGTAAGATTTCAGTTTTATGTGGAGCACGAGACATCAGGGATGTTAGTTTGGTAAGGCGGCTAAGACAAGTACTAACAGAATCACATTTTGGTGTAAGTTCCACTTGGCAGTAGTCATGGCAGCACGATGTCATTTCCCAGAACAATATACATATTTCAAAGGTAAGCTTGTCTCCCAAAATTAGGACTCTGGCTCCGAAAGCACAAGAACTAGTTACTAGCTAAAAGGTTTTGCTTATATCAGAGCAATACATGTTGGCTTTGACTAAAATCTTAACCGTCATTCATACAGCAGTCAGCTCCCTAGTCATAATAAATCATTCTAGAGGTCTTCCTTGAATATTTTACAGACAAGGCTATCCGAAAAGAGGAGTTAATAGGTCCTGATAATCTTCAAATTGATATTGAAATGCTTACTGATCTACAAACGATGATCGGTCGGTTAGACCATTTCGATGTTCCTCACCATCCGACAGTCTTCGATGACTTTAACGTCCAAAAATCTTAGAATGGAACCCTTCATCCCATACTTGGATGGCAAGAACCAATAGAACAAAGTACACACTTGTGCTTCAAGTCAATAGAGGCAAAATAATATACCCTTGATCAGTCCCAAGCGTGACTCTTAACTAGACAGTGGGGTCAACAACTAGAGAATCATGAAGAAGCTTATTGATTGTTCAATGTTGTTCGTCTGCTCCTATCTGATCCAATGTCTTCAAAGCTTCAGTTTTAGTCAATAGATCTTACTAAACCAATGACACCAATGGTTCATGAAAAGTTCAGATTTTGTCAGGGCACTAGATCAGGCTTACATAAGAGTAGTCGTGGACTGGACTAGAAATGTAGAAAAATTTCACTGGAATACACACTAAAAACCCTGGAGTAGCACAGGGATCCATGTTGCTACCAAATCTATTTCAACTGTGCACTAACTCAATATGTTACAGACTGTCCATCACTGAACCCATAAAATCTGATGTGGTCCACTGGCGGATTGAAATGGAATATAATCCGTATGTGACACCACAGTCTTCCATTAGTTCGATGTTCTGTTTAGTAAAATCTAAGGTGCTTTATAGCTTACATACTCTTGCCAAACACAGGAACATTAAACTTCCTTAAGTCCCTGATTAGTAATGAATGGATGGACTGGCCCTGAGACTCATTACTATACATCGTTAAGGCTGGCTTAGATACCGCACCTTTGTGGCATCAAAAGGGGGACCTGCGTAGGAAACTTTTCACTCAATGGTTGGTTTGATCCGAAACCAGTCGAGTTCAAAAACGCGATGTAGGTATACCTAGGTAATGTAGGCCAGTAAGCTACGAATCTTTCAGTCCAACGTTGAAGGTAAGTGGAATACTAGGAAAGAGACACCTTTTACCACGAAGGAGCTGCGAACATTCAATGACTGAGGCGTATTTCTAAAAAAAATTCACCGAGCAACGAAAGTAGAACTAAGCAAGGTACTTGGGTTGAGTGCTCAACCGAAAGTTGACTTCGAAAGCGAACACGTCAGAAAGTGTAGAGAAGGCATTTATAGCCTGCTATACATGAAGTAAATTTTTTGGTAACAAAAGGGAGCCTTACTCAGGGCATTATCCAGTCGTCCTTGTGAAGGTTTTGTGTGATGTTTCGCTGTATATCTAAGGTCATTCCCTCCTCCAGTTCCTAAGCAACCATGGTTAAGTCAAATTCAATTCATCAGCCACTACAGTGGAAGTGACATATATTGGGAGTTCAAAAAATGGATCTGGTTGTTGCCTAAGAGATGGACTCCGAAGCTAGTCATATAGAATTTCAAAATCAATTCCCGGAAGTAAGTAATAGGACATGGTTCACCAAGCCTGCAAGAATTTCTTCGAATTTCCTTTTGAAGTACGAAGCCATATGAAAATTCCTTAAATTCCCAAAAAAAGGAAAACAAAGCAAGAATCAGCCTGGCAACATTGCCCGTAACAACAGAATTCAATTGGTGCCACTTCCGTATCTACACAACAGTCAGGTTTGTTTGAAGTTTTTTCCTCTCTCCTTTGAGATCTACGCGAGAGGTAAGGGTAGGGTACACTTGTTAATTTTTTTTTCCAGTCTCTACTTTGTCTACCTTCTTTGCATAATAAACTAACATAAATAAAGCAAAAAATATACTCAAAAGCAGCAAATAAAACACGAAACTAACAATCAATCAGGTATGTGCATGCGGCGCGGCAGCGGCGGCCGCGGTGTATATTCTTCAATTTTTCGCTTCGTGTTTTTTCCGTGGTTACTCGCTGACAGTGCACTTCCGTGCGAAGCAAAAACTCAGCACACAGAGGAAAAGAAACAAACAAAACAAAACAAAAAAAGAAAAACCCCAACTCTTCATTCAATCGAAGGTGTGTACGAGTATATCATCGGATCTAGACTTTTGTGTGAAGGGGACACTTCCGCTTTTACTCTTTGATTACACGAAATTCAGAGCATCGCCATCGGGTTCTCGCACAGCATCCGGTTTTTATTTCTTTTCCTCTCGCGCTCCGCTCCCGTCTCCGGCGTAAATAAACAACAATCGATAGACCGAAAAACAGGTGAACAGTCACAAGAATGAGGCCAGAAAGGAGAGCGTGAGAATTTCCTGCGAAAAAAACGAACACAACGGGAAACAAAAACTAGATTCAAACTACTTACGGTGTTGGTACCCGGGAACGCTTCGAGACCTCGCCGCCACTGCGTATTGAATTCTTCTTGTGCAACGATTGCTGGATAACTGCATTGGAGCCATTGACTCCGCCAGCGACAACACCAACTCCGGTTCCGACGCCACTGCCGGCAATAACAACTGCACCCCCATGATGGTGGTGATGCCCGTGAATGTGATGATGATGACTGTGATGGACAACACCAACAGAAGATGCGGCTACTCCTGCTGCCGAGGACGATAACGCCGATGAGAGCAGCGATGACGGTGTTCCGGATGTGGCCACAACCGTTGGTGGTGCTGCCTGCTGATGACACAACTGATGATGGGGGTGATGCTGATAAATTATCTGCTGCTGCGATGAGGGCGGGTAATGGGTGGATGGTTGCAGGTAGACATATCCGCCGGTACCCGTGGATGTGTTACCCGATGATATCGATCCAGGCGGTGGGGCAGCTGCAATGGCGTACTGGCCGGGTCCAGGCCGATCGATGACCTTTTGTGGAAAACTAGAAAGAAAAACAAAAACGTTTCGCATGAGTTCATGGAATTTGAGGAAATTATTCGACAAACGCGTGCTGAACGTGACAAACGAGTGCAATTTTCTATCGAGGGGTTGGATATTGATTTTTTTTTTTTTACAAGCACACGCCTTGCGATGCCAAATTGAATTATGAACTTACACACGACATTGTTGTCATAAACAAGTTTTGACAAATAAATTGTGCTTAACACGTTTTATAAGCTTTACCTAGAATTCAAATCGCCTTATGAAATACTGCACTGCACACGGAAGAGGAATTGGTTTTGAATGCTTGGAAGTTGGAAAGAAGGAGACACATTGAGGGAGGAAAAATAAGCTTAAAAGGGGGCGTGGCTCTATTAATTTGTTGACTAAATTGCACTGCTAGCCCAAGCTTACATGGTAATGAAAGAATTTAATCGAAAACTAGTTTTGTTTTAGAGAAACGCCCCCAAAAAATGGGCGTAGATGCGCTAACTATAGAAAATTTCACTGATTTTCAAGTTCTAGTTATATTTCCGGTGACTTTTTGCTATTCACCTTAGCTCAGGGTTAAGTATGACAACAAACGAATAAGAGGAGAAGCGTCCCTCAATCGAATGACACGAAGTATAGGACAGGAGGGCGAAGCGTTAAAAATCGACTCACGCCACAACTATTAGACAGATCGACATCCGAAATGGGACAAGACAAGGGTGAATGCTTTCGCCAATATTATTTTAGAATATGAAACACGGCCACTCTCTAGTAACTAGGTGCTGTAGTCTGTTTATAATCTTACAGATGCATACCCTGGGAGAAGGCTCTATTCTCTCATAATTGTCTTTTGTTGTCTGACCTGCGCTGGGAAAAAACAATAACATTAGACAACTAAACAAAATGCGAAGAACAACGGCTATAGACACTACAGATGCGATCCGATCATGTCCAGCAGATGTTCTCAATGTGCAGTCATAGCTGCCCGTCCAGAGTGGACAAAGAAAATGGTGATTACCTTACCAGCAGTGAAGTATGACACAATATTTTATGAAAATGACTCAAACTTTCCCGAACACGCTCTAGATATCTGAGTTAATCCGGTTTTCAGATCCATCTAAGTGAATTGCTGACAGTACTCGAAGCTTGCCGAGTTTTGAGAGACAATCGTGGATAGCCATGCTCTAGGCTTGAATGCAATATCGTCTAAGTTAGTACAACAGTGCAGAGTGGAACTTGCTTTGGAACTGTCAAAGGAAGCTTCTATTAGAGTCGAACAAGATCGAACAACATCTCTGTACTTTTTGAAGAATTGCACATAAAAGCCTATTTTAGGCGTTTTTCGACCTCTTTTCACAGGCCATCTGACCAACTTGGTGACATGTCCCTTTATAAGAATTTTCTTCTAATAGAGAGCTGAGAGGAGTGACAGTCTCTACGGGAATCACATTGACAGTGTCATCTGCGATTGTAATCAGTGGGAATGCGAAGGCACATCTCTAAAGTACTTCACGTTAAAATGCTAATCACTTTCGTTTACTAAAATTACTAACAAATTACTCTAACTGACATAAAACCGAAACTCCCCTCACCTTACTGTCAGAACAGTGAGTCCCAAAAAATTATGACAAATATCATTTCAAAAACAATTTCACTTCCAATCTGTCATCAAAGATTCTATTTTTAAAATAAATAAATTTCGATCGTAAATTTGTATATTTAGACAAAAAAAAAACACATTATAGTAAAAGCAAAAATAAAATAAAAAAATCTATTTTAAGCCTAAGTGCATTGTTTTTTGGTCATCAAAATATAATCTTTTTTGATAGTCACATGCAAGTGATAAAAGAGTTGTTATAACGTATACGCAAATGGATTCTTTGGAATAAAAAAAAGCAAGACTTCTTGTTATGCTTTTTTTTATTTGCGAATTAAAGTTGTTGGCGCCATAAAAGCGTTGGAAAAGAATTAGAAAAACATATATCACGGCGACATAAATTTAAGCAAAAATTTGATAATGTGGTAGAGGTGACAGTTCTCTAAAAAAATTTTGTGTGTAGGGAAAAAGTGTATAATTTATGACGGAAATAAGGTGGGGTTTTTGGTTTTTAGGATACCAATGAAATATTAAAGTGTTTATTTTTGTATTAATTACAATTAAGATAAGGCTTGACAAAATAATGGTTTCTGAGACTATTGCCAGCGGTTTCAAACAATTAGGAGTGTTTACAAACATTTATTCTCAGAGATAAGAATACAGCGCAGGGTTTCCAAAATCGGCATAGAAACAGAATAGACTCGTGCGTGTACTTTTCGAAAACGACAATAGAGTCGAAGGAGGTCGCAGCATTTCGAAAATAAATACACAATGTGCCACGAAATAGGACGAACATCACATGAGTTATACTTTTTTAGAATTGCGACCAGTTTTTTTTGTTTGACGTATTTGTGAGATATCAAGGATTCAGTGGCAGAGTTTAAGTGCACCTGCAATACAGATACTAAAGACAGCTAAAGACTAGTATGACTAGACACAAGGAGGATGGGAACTGTAACACTTATCACGGTGACTTCTATAAGAGAGGACAAGCAGCATATATTTCTCCGTGAATTTGTAATCGAAAGTCTGAATGCATCCCGTTCGATGGCTTAACCAACACAAATACCAAGCTAGCTAATGATTGAGGTATTTTGTTGCTGATTGAGGCCCAGATCTAGACCTAAGATGTCACAGTTCCTACAGTCATTAGTGAGATTTGCCACTTTTAAGTATCATGGGGTACCGATATGGCCTAGGGGAGCAGCTTGTCACTAACTACAATTCAAACAGCACTAGATGTTCAACAGAAACTTATACCATATGCCATTTTCCCACCAAAGGTTGCCCGCGTGTTCAGTTTTACTTAGATTTATCCAGAAGAATGTCAAAACTACCTCTTTTCGACAGAATTGTTATGGTAGTACGTATGTAATTCGAAACCGAAGTGATTATTGGATCTGTAAACTAATCGGAACTGGTATCTGACATTGTCTGATCAATAAGCCTTATAAGAGATGATAGTATATTTCATGGGATCGTTGTACTGATTCTCAAGGGAACTCCTTGCTTTAACCTCCAAAGGTAGATATTGACACTGTAGACAGTCAAGTAGGAGTGTTGTAACTGCAAAACTGATTGGATATGGAGTCAGGAATGAAGGGAACTGTGTGCAAAAAAAGCTGACATTCCTCGTATCCCAAGAACTTGAACGTACATATGTACATATATACGGATTAAACCATGTTCAGGTGGATGACAAGAAACATAGCCTTAAAAAAATATGGTTTCATCATGAGAGGTTTGTGGAATGCCAAGGGAGACATTTTTAAGAAAAGAGGACTATATTCTCGAATTCGCAACAGAAAAACGAACTATTTCTCTAAGGTAGTTACAGATCGGGTTCTCTATAAACTCTGACAACAACATCGCATCATAGCTCATTCGAATCTAATTGGCCAGTCAGTTTCACTTTGGACTAGGAAGCCAATTGAACAACAAGGCGCTGTGAAGAAACACCAAGGTGACTCTACATATAAAAGACACTTATTTTATTGACGGCGCAGAAGCCGTCTTTGGTTATTTTGAAGGTAAAATTCTTAAGTTTTAACAACCAACTTTAGGAGTCGTACAGCAACATCAAGCTGATCAGAAATGTATGCGTCAGTCGTTCAAGAGCGAATGGATATTAATGCTCCGGGAGAACCACGCAGTAGAGAAAGACGTGACGCGCAAATGTGGAAGAGAACCTCGCTCAACTTGGCGTGCGTAACTGGAGGCAGTTAGCCAAAGACCGGGCCTACTATTATAGAGAGGCCTCTGTTGGTCACTTAAGTAAGACAACATTTTGAAACATTTTAGACCGCGATGTAGTAATATAACGAACACGAAAGCTTGACGTTGGCTTAGAGCTGAAAACAGTTCCTAAGTTAAAACTAAGTGTTTCCCTTAGACTCTTTGTTGTGCCAAACCAATAGAATGATTGATAACGAAATGCTGCGAGTTACGTAAGTTTGACGAATTAATGGTTCTGGGGTTTAAGCCAGATTTAGCCAATTGAAGGTGGTCTCTAGAACTCTTTCAAAAAAGGCTTGAGTCGAAAACACCTGGATAGAATCTGTTTCCTATCTAATAATCCTCATTTGTAAGTTTAGTTTCAAAACATTGATCCTATTGAACGTCCTGTTTGACTCAAGATGTGTTCAGATATATTCACAACAAAATTCGAAGAAGTTTCATGGTAGAGCTCAGTACCAACTAAATCGTCCTCAGAGCAGAAGGCATTCGCCTAGTTTCATGGGACAGAGTTGAACTCTATATGAATTGTTCACCCAATCACAATATATTTACGGAAAATATAAAAGCTTTATGACACATTCTGTAATCCGGTCTAGAGTAGTATGGCCACTAAACAAAGCCTTAAAAAAAAACCAAGCACATATAAAATCGTTAGCACTTACTTTACTTTTTGAAATTTTCTTCGAAAACAAAAACCACAAAAAAACACATAGTTAATATAGTTTAACAAGTAAAACGTTAAAAGCACGATTTAAAATTGTTTAACAAATAAAAATAAAAATTATATTATTTAATTGCTTTTGTTTTGTATGAGCTGGTAATAACTTGTTTTAACTCAAAGGCACGACTCGCTACGAACAAAAACCTCTGACACTGAACCAGGTCCGTGTATCTATTTCCTTGATTACGTATTTCTATCTTGTTCTCCTTTGAGATACAAAAAACACTTTGCTTATGAAAACCAATTACAATAGATATCTCCACTAAATCCTCAATTAATGCGATTTTGGCTAAAAACCAACCGATTTGTACAGAATTAAACGCGAAACAGACTACACTCATCAGTCAGAGAGCGCGCACCTGACAAAGCATAAAACGTTACAAAAGAGGTAAAACCGATAGAAACGGAAAAACTTGGAAAAATGCTTTTTATTTCTGCCCGCTTTAGCCCGCCGCAGTACACACCGAGGAGAACAACTCCCAGCCAAGTATGGTCGAAATGCACAGAAAAGTTGTCTGAGTAATTGTTGCACGGTTATGAAAAGTCCAGCAATAGCAGTGTGCCAACTGGCGAATACCAAAAGTATCTGTGTATTGTTTTGGTTGTATTTTTCCTTCTTTTTTGGGTTTTTTTTTTCTTTCTTAACGTTAGACACACAGAAAAGGAGAGCTTTTTTGCCGTTTCTTGGTCGTTTTCGTGATTTGGCTTTCAACTCAACAGCTGCACAACACAGTGCTGGCAGGTGTAGGAAAGTGTATCTTTGAAATGTATCTACGTGCAAAGTGCAGTGTGTTGAAGGCAAACATAATACAATCATGACCAGTGGTTACAGTAGTTGAACTTTGGGTTCATGTTGTAGGGCAGGTTAGACAGCTGGGATTTAGTTTTCAGTGGAAATTCTGTTTAGTCTGATGTTAAGGTGATGATAAATTGTTCTTGCATTCGTCACGTACATAGATACATAGGTGGTGTATCTGCTTTGGGAATTTAAGTGCTTGTTTCGGTTTTTTTTTTTATTTTTTGGGGAAATTCTTGACACGATGCAAACGTGATTTGTTATCGCGAGATAGTAAAAATGAATGTTGGCAAAGAATACTCGGTACGTAGGGTTGCCAGAGAGGTTAAAAGTTGTCTGTGCGCAAGGTATCATTCATATTTACAGATAAGTCGCAGACTCTCGTGCAGAATTTAAAGATCCAAACCGACTATGGACAGTTTAGTTCATCAAAATCGGTTCAGTTGTTCAGAAGATTCATAGGAAAATCACTCCTAATGTCAACAAAGAACTATCAACGCTGGAGGATTTCTAAAAAAGTTGTGAAATTGTAAAATATACAAAGTTCAAGGAGAAGTTGCTCAAAATTTCTGGTCAAAAACGGACTAAAAAATGTTACAGCAACTGAAAGGGGCACAATGAACATTTTCTTTGGAAAATTGATAGTACCAGCGAGATCCAAAACTCTTTGAAGTCCTAAGGAAAACTTACTCATTTCAACTCTTAAATTGTAGGATATCTCTTAAAGCTGATAGTCTACTCGTAGCATTTGGAGTCCTATAGCTTCAATCGCTAACATGAACTGAAATCAAAGCAGATGCAGTCAAGCAATGTACTGGCTCATCTTTGTTTCTAAAAAGGAGAGTCACAATGGACCTTTGAGTCTCCGAGTGAACGTGGTGAGTCCTTATCCATCGTAAATCGCTAAAATGTACCAAGAACTGAACTGGTTTAGGCTGTGACTTGGTAAAGAGGTTATTTGTGATACTAATCGCGGATACGACAACCAAAGTTCACTGTCAGGACCTTGCTTCAACCTGAAACTTTATTTGAATTGCATGAAAGCATAGTTGAAGGAAACGTATACATTTGATAGCGCATACAGGATAGAAATCCACAACAGTCTATGGGAATTGGATGGGGCTACGTGCACAGACTACTCCTGAACTCGACTACTCTATGCTCAGCGAATGAAGACGAAATCCAAACATGTTGCTGGCTGGTGTCAAAAAAAAAGAGAGAAGCCTGACACATTCACCCACTGTCTGTTGTAAAAGAAATGGTTTCATTCTATGTATTTGTTATTCCATGTCACTGACCATAAAATTATGACATGACACTGATTGAAACTGACACGTGATAGACAAGCGGAAGCTCGTGTACAAGTAACGAAAAACATGCATAAAGTGAAAATGTTGCTAAGCTACACAAGACAATTTGAAACCGGGAACCTTTCACAGGGAATAGGAAAAAATGAATAGTTTTTGAATCGCAAATCTATGTAAAGACCAACACTAAAGTGGACTATATAGGACGAAAGCCTTTTTTAAACCCAATCCAGTCTGTAGCTAGGTCATGAAATTTTTGACTAGATACTGTTCGTATTGGAGGACAAGCACGATGTTCATAGTTCTAAGAAATACATCTCAATGTCGAATAAAACAAACAAGATCTGGAAATTTCCAAAACTCAAATAAATGTACCTTTCGAGTGGTTATACAGCAGACACTCGATATAATGAAGTAATTAAACCTGGCACCTTTGTGAAATCCTTGTGTTTTCTAAAGCAAAAAATACAGAAGAGGTCAGAAGAAAATCCCACACAAAATCCTTACAAGATTATTTTGAAGAAGAACATGGGGCATAGATTGCCGCCTTGTGGTACGTCACTCTAATTCGAAATTCAGTGAATCAAATGATGTCGCGTGTTTATCTTTACCCCAAACTTTACAGTATATACCAACATCTGCTAGCGTTCCTTAAGGTACCATACCTAGATAAATCGAAAACAGGTGATGGGGTCGGGGCTGGGGAATACGGCAAGAGGTACTTCGATTCATGCTTCAGAGAAAATATAAACAGATCTATAACGAACAAGAACATCTATATTCTCTCTGACAGCAAGACTACCCTTACAAGCCTTAGAGACCTACGACATAAAAACTAGTATGAGACAGACTTTAACTACTCACATCACTAGCCAGCACAAACAGACTTCATTTCATTTCGGTGGCAGGACACAATGGACATTTAGTTATTGAAATGGCAGACATACCAGCCAGATAAGGATTCGCATCGACTTTCATGATGGCTAGGATATTCTATGGATTGTCTATCAGCACTAGGAAGTGCCACAATAGTAACATCTCTCACACAAGAACGAAACAACTAATGGCTCTAAGCAGAAGTCAAATTCAGATTCATTTAGTCACAGGATTAGGTACTGGACACTGTCAAGTTAGAAAAATAACTCATGACTATGGGAGTGATTCAGTACGTGTGCTCTAAAGGAATCGCAATAGGCCCACCTGTGACAGCAGTGGTATGCTGACGTACTCCCAGCTCCAACGTTTAATCTAATCTAAATTTTGTCAGGGGTTACCCTTCTTATAAAGAGTAGACATACAGTTAAGGAAATTACTTCTAAAATATACAAGACTAGCTGAAGGCAGCCAGAGCATGAGTAAAGACTTGCTTCGGTCTTGGAGTCACTTTCGAAATAGTTCAAGAAACGAATTTGGTTAGAAGATTGGGGCTCAACTTTTCTTAAGATTCAATCCCACTCTGAGGGTTTTTTGACAAAACTCTCATGTGGATATGAATAGAAATGAAACTACTTACCAACTGGTGGTGCTCAGGATTAAAGTGGCACTCAGGATTTAAAAAACCAATCATGTCTCCACCGCAGCAGAGCATTAAAATTCCCAAGTAAAACTAAAAAAGACACTAATTTGCAACCATTCGCCTCACTTTTTAACGACTCGCAATAAAATACTTCACATGAGATACATGTCGGAGGTAATTTACCTCTTTAACATTTTTCGCATTCCACCTGAGAATACCTTGAGAATTGAGTGCACCAACAGCACTCTCCTCCTGTCACAATGAATCATGACACAATGCCCATTGTGCAAGCACTCTTTAAATTGTTTAGACACAATGTTTCCATTGCAATTGCGAAATACTCTTCATTGCTTGCTTGTTTGTTCCACATCCGGGATTAAAAAAAAAAACCTTGAAATCCAATATCTATCCGAAGCTTTTCATATTCTCCAACCTGTCGCAGACACAGGCTTCTTGGACTCCCGGGAGTAGAGCTAACAAGTTGTGTTTGGGTGCCCTTAAGGTCGTGCGCAAAAAATGCGCAATAAATCGCACCAATTGCGCACATCAACTCGCAAATCGTATCTACTTTTATCACAAGTGTCGCAGATACAAAATGAACGAAAAAAAAGCTCTTTTACCTCATCGTATCACCTTTCACTAAATAAAACACTACCTGGCGCGCAAATTAAATGCGATTTCTTGGATTAGAGTTGTGTTGCGAGATCTAACGATAGTGTAATGATTTGCTATTGCTACTGTGGTGTTAACTACTGCAAAACATGGCCTGAACGATTGATCTGGCTTTATAGACAAGCTGATCATGTAATTGCTGCATGAGATGCATTGCTGAATTTTAATTAATCCTAAAACCTAGTTTGGTATCCCTCTGTATGTAGAAGGAATGCCATACCACAACCATAAAAAAACAAATGTAACAATTTCCAAGTCGAATTAAGGTTTTAGATACACGTGCTGTCATGCCAAGTTAATTTGAAAAATTCCAATTTTTCCATACATCACCCCGTAAACCCACATTTTTCCATTTTTTCGAATACGTGGTACACCCCACCCTTACTGTGTGAAACGAAATTCTTTCATTTCGCTGAGCTCTGTAATATTTTAGGGCTTCAAAGTAGGCTTTCAATAACTACTACTGCTTCGTCAGTCCATGCTCATGACATATGCCTGACAAGGGGGAGGAATTATCGTGCTACCCCCCCTCCATTTCATATACATTTGTATATTTATGAGCGCGTGTGAATGAGGGGCGTTTGCTGGAATGAATTTCCACCCCTTTCCGGCGTCAATAAACAAGCCCGCGCGCACCCATCAAAATGTACAAAAGTTTACTGCTACAAATCAAAATTCATCCCTTTTCCTCCGGTCTATCATATGCCAGGAATCAGTCAAGCTACTAATGTACATATCATCTGTTCCTAGTCCATTGCCTGGTTTTCATTTAACAATTTCATTTGTTTTTTTTTTCTTTTCGAATCTAATAAGCAACATCCCTGTGTGTAATGATTTTTTTTTTTCAATTTGGTTTAACAACAATAACTGTTGGGAATGTCATCCCTTGTGAAAAGTTCCGCCGAGTTGTTATGACAAAAGGTTTTCCTTTCAAAAAAAAAAAAAAAGAGGAAACACTTGGATACCAAACTTCCGGAGCACTTAGAAAATAAAAGAAAAAAAAATCTCAGGTGGAGCCTCTTACGCGCTCATCTTGACTTGACATCTCAGCCCCTGCGATTATGCCTGGAAGGATAAAGTTAATTTTGTGGAAATGTTACAAACAAGGAAGGAAATAAATAAATTTATGAATTTCACTTAATCAAATGAGTAAGGATGGGGTGGCGGTGGTTTTCTTTTCCTTTTTTTTTTTTTCTTTTCCTTTTCAAGCGACGACATTCCTTTGTTGTTAGGTGAAAGGAGGGTAAAAGTTTAAATTCTTTTATTTGGATGAGAAGGAATTTCTGAATTTCATGTTTTTAGTTGACACGACCCTGTTGATTGCTGTTTGCAGGCACTTTAATTGAAAATGTTTACAAATGCGTGAAAGGCAGTGTTTGTTGAGGCATTCATGTAGAAATGTTTGCAAATTGGAATAAAATAATTTACTCAGTTGGAGGTTTCTAGGTTTCTTATGTCTTCATCAGCTACATGGGAAAAATGGATTTCACCACTTCGGACACTAGCATCAGTTGACACATTAGAGTACAGTCTATGGATAGAACTACTCCCCAGATCAGATGTTCTTCCTTTAAAACTAAGTAATGCAAATAAGAGTCTATTTGTAGCTATTGTGTATCTTCCCCACTTCTGACATCGATTTTTTGTATAAACGAAAGTCACCAGACTAGAATGTTTCTTTTCATGGATTAGAATGTCAGTTAAGGAGTCAGAACCCACTTCTAACACCTCTCTGGATTAACCACACAATGCTGTAACCAAATCGTGGTTTATATTCCACTTCGTACACTGACGACCAACTTAGGAGAGGTCATCTACTATATCACATGAAAGAGTAAGTTTTTGATGATTTGAAGGAGTAGAAATTTAATATTTAGTAACCACTCCTGACACGTAGCTTTCTCTACCCTTAGTATAAGTCAGCGACTAAAGTATAATCTGTGCTGTTTTAGGTGAATATTTCAACACGATTATGGCCAGAAAAGAAGAGTCTGAGAAGTCTGAAGTTCCAGCTTATGTCAGGAAATCACTAAAAAGAGATAATGAGTCAGGAGAATTTTCAGTTCAAATGGAATAAGTTGTACACCCAATCGCCTGAGGGACATAAATGATGACACATAGAAAGTAGTAATGAAGGTAATGATAGCACTGTCATGACCTAATCACTTCTGGCTATACTTTCATTCTCTTAATGTCATCCAGCGTGTGATAGCTAAAAATGTTGTCGCTGTAATGTTTTTACATCGACTCAGACTTTTGATAGTCCGCCACGCCCACTTTTAAGCGACATTTCATTCAAAACGGAGAGATCAGACGAAATATTTATTTTCAAACATATTTGGATGCAGTTTTATGCAGAATAGCATTTAAGAAAGTATGCAGGTTTTGAATAAGGCTTATTAAAGGTAAAAGCCACACCCACTTGCTTCTTAAGGATGTGACACATATTGTAAGTTTTTTTCTGGTAAAATTTTATGGCAGTGAAGGAAAAAGTCAAAAGAGTATTAAGCATTAAATTAAATAGTATTTCAAATCGGTTAATACTTTTTTGTATCTTTAACATTTCATTCCTTTATAATCCAAGTACCCAACATTTGATGAATTCAAGATCACTTTTCGAATACTCTAAACCGTTTCCCACTAAGCTAGGAATAGAACTGAGTAGAAGCAAATTTATTCAATGAAATAATTGTATAAACTAAAAAAGGATAAAGATAACCTAAGGTCCGTGATTCTCAATTTTAAATGGAAATATTCAGAGACTCCCACAGTGCATCCGTGTGAACTTTGTAAATATATCACAAATCATTTTTAAATTGGATATGGAAGCCTGAAATGCAGAAGTGCAGCCATGTAGAAAAATTCAAATTTGAGCAACCGTCCGATGGGTACAATCCCAACAAGGTGTCTTCAAATTTGTATTCATGGTCGACACTTGTGAGGTAATTCAACGAAGCGTATCCTATAAATTTTTGTCTTATTGTTTAATGTCGGGTATAAGATTGCAGACACTTTACTGTGTATAGTATATTTCTCCTAAGGAAGGAAGCACTCATGCAATATGCAGCAACAAAAACATCTAGATTGGGTGGTGTCAGAAGTGGATTATATTTTTACTCATATTTTTATTATTTACCGAGAATGTGAAGAGATTATTCAAATTATTTTAGAAACCTTTAACTATAAACAAGAAGCCTCAATCAGGGATCAAATGAAAGAACACAAATTGAATAATTAAAAATGAATGCTAAACAACAAAAAAAAAGGGTGTTTAATCATACCTTGTACCAATAATAAATCCAGAAATACAAATAATCATTGTAATTTGTTTAATGTAATCCAATCAACAAAAAAATGTGTACAAAATATTGTGTTTATTGATTTTGTTTTCAAAAAATTATTTCCATAGTGCGTGTGATGTATAAAATGTGATTAAATAAAACAAATAATGTTACTATTGGATGTAATAATCAACACAAAAACACAAAATTAATCAAACGATAGCCACAAGCAGAAACGAAAATTCTACAAATGAGGACATTTTATTTACACAAAACGAAAAAAGGAATCACTAGCAACACCATAACAACAATAATTACTTCATAAACATTGGAAATAGCAGCATTTTATTGTTGTTGTTTATGTAAATTTTCTATTTAATTTTAAAACACTCAATTCAATGTACAATGAGATAAGAAAAACACTATTTAAACAATCAGCTTCACTAGCAACATGTTGCTAAGCTAAGTATACACAATTTTCACTTTATTCTCTGTTTGTTTGGTTTTTCTTGATTTTTCTTTTCTCTCAAAAGGACAGGTAGAAATTTTCTTTCATTCGACGAAGAGAAAACCTTAAAAATCATACACTACCAACCGTATCGAGTGCTACTTTAGAACTGTTCGCGACCGTACAGAGGCTTGAATGGTATAACCTGAAACCAAGTGCACACAGAACACGAACAATGTGTGTGGAGGTATATACAAAAAGGCAGAATGAAACAAAAAACACAACACAACACGACGAATCCACCCCAAAAATGATAATACACGAAAAATGGGAAGTGAAGGAGGAAGAGAAACACAGACACATTCACACAAATCCATTTGGGAACGCTACGGGGAGCGTAGGACTTTTGTGTGTTTTCTATGTGCAGAAGGATAGACGAAGGATAAACATTTGCGCTGGAGACCATTTTTTGTCAGAGGGATGCCATGATGTTGCCAGGTGAAGTTTTAAGTGGAGTTGAATAGGATTGGTTGCTAGGATAATTTTAATTAAATACGCGAACGATAGGTTTATAGGGGTACACTTAACTACTTAAATTTGTAAGAAGAAAAGGACAATGACGATCGCTATCTGAAAATGACTATGACGACAGTAATAGCATTTATAAGGAACTATAATGCCGGCATTAAATTAGCGATAAATTGGGAAAACATTTGGAGGTGAAAACCCTTTGATTCGTACAATGGAGGTGGGGTTGTTCCTACGAAACTAGCTGCTATAATCTTAAAAGGAAGGTGTACGTGCGACCTGTCAGAAGTGGGTTGCGAAGAGTTGTCTTTATCGACAGGTTTGTAAAATATCCAAGACAAGCTTCAGTATATCAAACAGTTGTAACATATGTACTTTGGTACATGTATGTTAAGGGTGTGGTTACTAAGTGTCAGAAGTGAGATGAAAAAGTTGCAAATTCAGGCGGAAGTCAAAGATATTCAACGCTTGCGCTAAACTCAAAAAATTTACACATAGTCGTAAGTTGGAGCAGCTCTTCTATTTTATTTTGTTTTGAGAAGTTGCTATGAAGTGTAAGAAGTGGAATGCTAAATGTTTTCGATCACGAATTCATGGAAAATAGTCTTGAAAGTCGATTCCGAAATCAGGATGTAGAAATAAGATTGTAAAGACTTGGTCATATCGCTACAGTCTGAGTACAATACCTTCAACTAGAGCAGGGATAAATATTATGCTTCATATTATCTATAGTGGTGTCCGAAGTGTAATGACACAGAATGGCAGTTCCAGCGGACATTTCTCAAGCATCATTTTTTGTCGCCTCTAAAGCTGATTAAAGATTAGTTTAGGTTAGCAATGACCATCTAACATATAGAGTTTGTTAGGACAGAACGAACTCTCCTTCTAGTTTCAAATCCAAATAGATTGTGTAGAGCGACGAGAAGATAGGTAGTTCAATGTTTCAGATTATAGAGGAAATTTTCAAAACGGAAAGGACTAGACCATTGATAGGAAACGAATGTACGCTTTGAATGCATTTACGAGTATTAGCTGCTGTCTGAATATGACTTATGGTTCAGGTAGACTGAGAGTACAACTAGGTAACGCAATTGATTCGAAGTGTACATACTGGTGTCCCTAAAGTACTATGTAGAGAGAAGCCTTGTTTTTAACTTAAAAACTGAGACGAACTCAGCGTCAGACGTAAATTGGAGTATCTTGGCTAACAACTGACACTGATACCGAGGCAAGAACCCCCTTAAGTGTCCGAACAAAGTTTACAGATCGGAAGTCATATGATATCATCCATAAAGAGGTATGAAGGTTAAGGTTAAGGATTCTGGATTCTGTAAAAAGCCATCACTCTTATCCAATAGCTATAAAGTAAGGACTAGCTTATGATTAAATGGGGGGTAGTTTCAGTCGGACTCTACCTTTCCACCTCTCAAATACTCACAAAAAAGGGTAACAAGGCAACTGTCCATTCACTTTTAAAGTCACAAAACTTTTCGATTTCCCAATAAAACAGGCTTTTACGGTTCCCTAAAGTCAAGAGCTACGTGGTGGCAAAAAAGGGATGAAAAAAACTTTACGGACCTCATTTTATTGTGAAAATTCCTGTAAAAAATCTAAACCCAATCATCCTCATTAGGCCTAACATTAAACTACACATTTCCACTCCCCCAGCAGTCATCACTATTATCCCGACATCCCGTCCCTTTGTCGATCCTTTTCCCTCTCCCCCTTCCCTCTCTATATGGCTACGATAAAATTTTATTTATCTTTCGGTTTTCGCACAAACAAGACCCTCTATCCTCTCCCTAGATTGTAAATTCAAGCACACAACGTTCAAACAGTGTCCTTTCTGCAAATGCAGGGATAAGGCGATTACCGTCGCACACCAACAGTCCCAACTGTACGAATAGGTACAGTCGTAAATTCTGTCTGTTGTGAATCATTGTAACCCCACGGGAATGGTTAAACAAATCCACACACAATAGTGCAAAGACGCGCGCAGGCTATGAAGGATATAATCCCCTCTCTATGCACATGATGGATGAGTTGAAATCTTATTTTCGCCTGCCTGGCCTGTGACGTGTGTACGTCATCCCTCGTCCGGAAGTGACATTATTTCGCACTTTATCCGAAAATAGAATCTTTTTTTTGTCTTCAGCTAGCCTCGCTCAGTCGTAGTAAAAATAACTCAAGTGGGAGGTGGACTCAGGCCACAGACTATGACGTATCCACGGACCTATTTTTCACTGGAAACGAGGACCAATTATGGAAGTCCCTGTAAAAATAACTTTTTTTTTTGTGTTTGTTGTTTGGTCTGTGCGTAGGCTTACATGTTTAATTATCACTCCTGTTCTCACCTGAGTGCTAACTCGGAGGTTATTTTTATTCAAGCATTGTGTGAGTCAACCTAAGCCCCTCCGACATGCATTAAGGATTCCCATCCAAGCATCCATTTTGCATTTTCTAAGGAACAACAGAGGGTGAGGGTACAGCTATAGTTAAAAATATCCTTGTGCGTCATGTCAGGTTGGGTAGGTGTTATTTGCAACAATTAACATCTGCTTTGGTTAGTGGAGAGAGGCTGGGGGCTAAGATGCACTCTCCTCCGATGTGGCCGAGTTCATTTGCACTTTTTCCTTGGTGTTCCTATGCATGGTTGGATGGATTTTAGTTCAACCACCAGAGGTGAACTTTTGTTGCACTGTGTGGTGTGTGTGGATGCAGTTTGGAATTCTCTTGTCCTTTCGCGTTTTATATCCTTTCTGCTTTGTGTGAGCTGTAGAAGGTTATACTCCAACGAAAGAGGGGGCTGAGTTATGTATGCAGCAAACGAGAAAGAGAGGAGAAAACACACGAAAAACAGGCACCCAAACAATGTGGATGTAGAGAAATGTAAGGATTGAGGATAGAGTGTTGCCAGACGGAAGGATTTTCACATGTTTCACCACGGAGACCAGGAAGATTTTGAACATGCACTTTTCAATTGGGTAGTTCTTTAGAGGAAAGTAATGAATTCGAGGAACGTGCTTATGTCTGTGTATTGAAATAGCTTGGGAAAGAACTATCGCCTTCAGCAGCCGAAACGCCAAAGTCAACAGTGGATCCACAACTGGAGAAGAAGGCTCACTTCTCCAAGCGTCACTTTTAGACGTTTTTTCTTTGCTTTTAGCAATAATCTGAGATATTCACATGATTATACCAAGAAACAGGCTGTGCTAGTGTCCAGATACCCTTAGACATGACTGATTCACTAGGAGAGGTTGGCGGTCAAGCCTCTGAGAACTGAGGTTATCCTCCGGACGAGAGGGAGAATCATGATAGGTAAGTGGCTCAGCCAAGTCTAAAGGGTGTCACTATCCAGTTCTCCAATGAAGTAATCCTGGGTTAGATAATTCTTGAGCTAAACATGTCAAGTCCGACACACAGAAGGCTCAATCAGTTTTCTGAGAATGTAAGTTTGTTTTTGGCAAGACATGGGATTTGTCACTGAAAAAGGTCCTCAGGCTGCGTTTAAGGCTTTCGAGTATACAAGAACTCTTTGGACTCTGACTCTCGTCTACGCAATCATTTTGCTAAGCAAGATCCGGAGAATGATGACTTAGGACCTCGACCTGTGTTGGGTCTACAAGTGTTATCAGTCAGGGTATACTTTGAAGACTGGATTTCTTATGAACACAATTGGCGCGCTGCTTGTTCCGCCTTACCCCGCCTTCTCCGACTGTCGAAGAAATTCCAGTCCAATTGATAGTACTCTGCTTCTAGTTGTACACTAGTTGCTTCTTAGTGTTCCCGTGGGGTGTTATGGAGTAATGGCTTTGAAATAGCCTCAAGTAGCTCTACGACCTCTGAAATATAGCTCTCTTGTGCTTCCTAATTCGATAAAAAAGACTTAACCAGTCGAAGTTGACTGCGCAATCGAATTGACACTCCAGTTATCTGCCCACTACCTCCATCCTCTGCACGTCCATTGTTTCACTTGGCACACTTTCTTCCATACTAGGAGACTTACCCCACAGGTTGATACCAAAATGAATAAAACCCATTAGTAGCTATCTATGTATCTATGGTACGAAGGCTTCGAACGGCTACCAAATTGTGTTACATTAACTTGTGCCTCTTATTGATAGACCAAATAACCATAACTTTTATAGTCAGCCGAATGCGGTTTACGACTGATCACCAAAAGGGTATGCAGTAACAATACTGTTCGACCAATACCTGATGAACCTACTGGGACTCGTCGATGGTAACAACAATGAGAGAAGGTTTTGTCGGTTAACACTGTATTTTCGCAGAGGTGACTACAGAGGCATGCACGGACTTCTCATCTTGGACTAGTGATTTGGATAAAAGCAGGTTAACAGCATGAAAAGGTAGTTTCCGCCAGAACGGGTGAAAGATGGAAACGAACCTTATGTCTGTGAATATAGATCTCAGGAGCCCTTTTAACACTGCCAATTGGAGCCAAATTGTTGAATTCATTTCAGGACTTGAAAGAGCGCACAATAAAGCAAAATTCCTACTAAACGCTTCTGACGATAGAGTGTAGGAACACCATACAATTGGTGGAGTTCCACAAGGTTCGATACTAGGTCTGATCGTGTTCTGAAAGTAACTATCAACAAGAGATTTATATCGTGGAGTGGGAAATATTAAGCTTTAAGACTGAGCAAGTTGCCAAAGATAATCTGCAATGTTTCCAACTAAATATCACCGCATCTGCTCTTTTTGATTGTATCTGTTCCTTCTCTACATGCCCAGCGGCACGTCATCCACTAATATAGATGCGAACTTTGCTACTTCATTCATTCCTCCCGTTCCTTACGACCCAGGAGCGACATTTTTTCAGTTTCCAACAGCATCAAATGGGTGTCCACTTGAATCTTGAATCTGTCGCTCTCGACCATCCCATCCTCTTCTGTTTTATTACATTTTTAACTAAAATCTCAATTGGCATGGCGGTGCCATCTAGGACCATTTGACCACTTAAATCCCCAGCCATCTGCCGTTTTTTTTAAAAAAAAAAAACTATCAAAATCTCTGACACACACAAAAAATAACAGATTTTCCCTACCAACCCCTAAACACAGTCAGCATTCAACATGTGCAGCAGGTATCCCTCCAACAAGTATCCAAAGAGAAACCAAAAAAAAATAAAAAAAATATCATCCCAACACTCTGTCAAGATCAGGTCCCTCGCACACAAAGGCTTAACGAAGAAACCATACAGCAACACAAAGCCAACCGACTGGCAGATGTTCGTTTTCACTTCTTCCACAGTGATCCTGTCTGATCCTATAGGAAAACGAAAACCAAAAAGTGCATGCTGCAGAAAAACTCTGAAAAAAAAAATCTGGATTCTGGATTTTTCCATTCCACCTACCTGCCATATGGAACAAGACACAATTGGATGCTGTTTAGCTACCTGCTGGGATGCATTAATTGCACCCCTACACCAGGTGCAATTTGTTGATATCTCCCGTCTGAGACAGATAAGAATGTCTTAGAATCAACGCTTGCACGAAAATGTTGCTACAACACGCAGGAATTGAACTCCAGAAAATGGGATACAAATTGAAAAGTCTTCTGAGACCATACGCTGTAATCGGGTGTTGTTTTGTTTGCCTACCACCCCCGCAATGTACACGTAATTATCATGAAAACCAACCAAGCGCCGACGCCACCCCCAGCAACCTTGAGACACCCATTCGCTACAGTCCCAAGGGAATTATTTCAAGTATTTCCCCCCTAAGCCTCCCTCCTCAGTTTTATTTCATTATTTCTGCCCCACAACCACGCCGGAACTCGCTGGAGTGTTTATAAATTTTAAAGTGTTTATCAGGAAAAAAAATGTTCTTTAATCTCCGCAGAGGTTATTGCCCGGCAACATGTTGCTAACCAGCGCTGTTGTGTTGTGTACGTTCCTCTATTCCCTGTCTTCTATGGCTCAGGCAGTACACAACTATTTTTTTTTCTATTTTTATCGCGCATATCAAAATGCAACCATCAAGTGGCAGCAAATATTTACTCTCCTTCAATTCATATAGAGTATTTGTATACAACATGCATACAGAGAAAGGAGCAGCAGCAGCAGCATGGTATTGCAGAGCAATAAACTTTTATCAACTCCGGAATAATCGTGGCTCGGTGCGCGCCGGCCGTTTCCCGGGTTTAGTGCAAGGAGGTGCTGCAGAAGTAGCACTATCGTTGCTTCTCGCAGGGGCTTGCCTGCCTTCGTCTGTCAGGCTGACAGTTCTGACACCAGAACCAGAGAGTGTCATTTACCCGAGCTCGTGTGCATACACAACATACTTATGCCAGCAGTGTGTATGTCAATTTGATTCCATTTATAGTTTCATTTCGAGAATTTATGAACTTCACCAGTCCCGGAGGTGTGGGGTTGTACATTAACTTCATAGTTTTGTTGCCTGTGTCTGTCGAAAGGAGTTTTGTATCTATCCTGTTGTGGGTGAGAGAAGTCATTGCAGTCATCAGGCATCAAGTCATGTCGCACAGCTGCATGGAACAGTTTGATGTGACGATAGGACGTTACTGTGCATCTTTCGTAGCCGCCTTAAGGCATTGATCATCGTCTATGTGCGTCTATGCTCGTCCATGTGAAATGTTTACATCGGTTGTTTTGAAAGGAATCGAAACACAGATGAACCCGATGGGTTGCTGGTTGATAAACAAAGTATGTGTGCCTATGTTGCAGCAATAGTGCGGTGGAGCGTCAGTGATAAGGAAAGCCATGGGAATGGGCGTGGTGTGGTCTGGTGCTTTAAGTGGAACATTTGACGAAAATTCAAGTTGAATCCTAAGGCTGGATTTGTTTGGATGTTCTCAGATAGAAAGTGGTTCTTATGGAACTCCACGAAGATAGCATTCTAGACACATGTCGGTCCAAAATCTCGTTCTTGCAAAATCAAGGCATATACAGAGGAACCGCAATGTATTTGACTTCATTCCAAGACAAGACACACAGATAGATGACTCTTATGTTGATCAATCGATGTCCACATGCACATATAGGCAGTGTCAGACCAACCGTAGTTCTGTAGCCCTTCACACTCAGATTGACAAGGAATTTTAGAGAGTTTTTTATAAGTTCGTTTTACGAAACAAGTGGTTGTTGTGCAACAAGAAATTTATATGAAAAGATCATATAACAGTCGAACCAGTACAAGACAATCGGTTCTGATCTTTGGTGATCGATTGTTGGTTCGGAACTTAGGTGAGCGTCAACGACTCTATTATTAGAAATCTTTTTAAGCCCCAGGACCAAAATTAGATGAGCTATTTGGGAAAAATCGTATGTTCCAGGACATTATCCGAGCAGTTCATAACCGTCTTGAGTGTTCTGTGTGACTTGATACTAGAATAGCCGATGTGACTACCATGCCATCTCTCGTCAAATAGATTTCCTGAAACACACTTCGTAAAGTTGGTAAAGATAGCGGTAGACTTAGTCCTGCAACTCAGTAGATGTCTAGAAAGACTCCATGTCTTAATTTTTTTGTCGGCTAACAAGTAGCTGTGGTTTCCTGAAGCCAAACATAATTTGACCAAGTTGGTAACGCTGGAAAGGATTCTAGTGTGACCTCTTGCTTGGAGTCCTCAGTCTTATTTTTAAGCTAGTAGCTATTTGTTGGCAGACGATGTAATCGTGCAGAAGGTGCACTATCGCCTCTTCCAGGCCACAGATATTACTGGAAATTCCAAGACCGACGAGCTTACTAGACAGGGTACGACCTAAAGGATTCTCTCGAAATGGTGAAGGCTAGGTACGTCCCTCGCTACTCTTACTACAGCAACTGCAGATGAGAAAAATGTTCACCTTGCAACGTTACAAGATGGAACTGGGCTAGGCTTGATCTGAAATGTAGTGCCGAGTTGGTTCTGTTGAAGCTATCATAGATCAGCCACATTATCGGTGTTCTTACTAAACACTATCTGATAGGTCAACATGCCATAAGGTTGGACCACTTTTCACTGTGGCTTGAGGAGTAGAAAAAACCCATTCTTCACCTCACAGGCATGTGTCCAACTATTTTCCAAAAAACTGCTCCATCATGACTTAACAAAACCTCCGATTGGTTCAATTAGTCCTGGGTAGCCACTGGTGCGATCCATGACATCACTATGAGCAACCACTCTAACCTAAACCTAACCTATGCTGTGGAATGCCGGAACATTATTTCTTAAAGTCAGCCAGGGTATCTGGAGTTCAATAGTCTATTTTGTCGAGTGATGTCAGACTCTTGGAAAACAAACAATCTATTTGGAAAGTGGACGTCCTCCTAAGACTCCTATCTATCAAAGTCACGAGAGGTTATACGCGGGTTGGTCTAACAAACTTTCACACAAATAGGATACTTCATGCCATAGACTGCCCCCCTCTGACACCATTATCCACAGAACACGAAAGGGGCAATCAATTTCGCCCATTATTCGCAATCATTGGTCATAACATAATTTATGATTTATTACCACGTTATCCTTGTGCAGAACACAATTCAAATTGGTTTCCTCCTGCTGTTGCTGCTGTTGGTCCTGTCATGACCATCCATAAAGAATGTGAAAGCAGAAACATCCAATTTACACAGAACACCGAAAGGAGAAAAAAAAAACCCGGTAAATACGTTTGCGAAGCATAACAAGGATAATGCAAATCCATTTCGTAAAGACATCAAAATATCATTGTAATACCCGAAAGGATGGATGCAACGGCACACCCATACACCTACTCGCACTCGTACATCTTGTCGAAACGAAAAACTACATCATGATGTTGATGGTTGAATGGTATCCTGCAGGATCATCCGTTCAACACCCTATTGGCATTATTTACAAAAATAAACGAACAAAAAACGACTGCATCCGGCTGATATTTTCTGTTTCTTTTTTCCTTCACTGTTTCCACTTTAACAAAGCATAGCAAATCGTTCGATTTACTTTCGATTCGTTCCTCTCAAAGGATTCCAAAAAGGAGACCAGAAACGACGCAACAAATAAGAGATTTTCAAAAGAAAATTCGTAATTTCCTTACTCAAGAGTTGGAATGAGGATAGTAATCATGCAAGAATGCAACAACCAGAGTGTGCATGGCCTTAGAAGAGTCCTTTCGGCGATACTCGCAGAAGGATGCAAAAAAAAAAAGAAGAAAAACCAAATCACTACCAATAGAGGAGAAACTTGCAGGCAAATCCTGGGATAGAATTCTTATTTTCTGTTTGTTTCGTTGTGGTTGGTCCTTAGGGAACAGAGGAGCACAAAAACAAAACGAATGGTATGTAGGTTCACTTGCCTTGTGCACAAGTGCACAGTCGTGAGCGATGGTGGAAGGATGTTCTTCAGCCAAGGAAATGCATTTACTTCAGAAAAACGGATAAAAATGTTTTCTTTTTTTTGTTTTATGGCGTTTTTTTCCATTCTCGACGAGTTCAAATATTGCAAAAGGACGCTTGAGGATACAGCTGAATTGAATATTGGAAATTCTTTAACTTGGATGGAATTTTCAATGCACAGAGAGTAAACATCATTAAGGCGAGATTTGTGTTTGCATAATTCTGAAATTTTGAAAACTTTTCTTCTGGTTTTTGTTTGAAGGAGAGTGGGACTGGAAGTGGTGGTAATAATAAATGGTGACCCTACAGCGGCTGAAACGATGGCCATAGTACATGGTCTAGCAGACAAGAGTGGGAAAAATCAGAATTACTAGTGAAGCCAAGAACCAGAAGGATTTGGGATTTTCTTAGAGCCGATGTACAAACCACTGCTGATCCGCTTAGTTGACTGGCAGATCATGTGAGGATCACGTTGAGACCAGTATGTATACTGTCTGTGGCAGAGAGTGCCCAAGGAGAGTCGAATTAATGCGAGTATACCCTATAAGGTGTGGTATTTCGCGACCGGGTTCTGGTGTTATTGTCCGAATGGTGTGGATCAGTAGCTGATGGAAATATCTCAACATTAACGCAAATGGATCCAAGTAAGTCAAAGCTTAAGCTAAACTGATTCTCTATAGCAATCACCGCAAGAGTGATAGCATGCCATTACCTAACATTATTTACGATTGAACCTTTTATGGATCGCTGATACTAGTAAAACCTCCAGACTTTGGAAGATTATGGCCAAAGACCCGGGAGTTCTCAGTTCCGTCAAGAAAACTAATGGTTCAAGAGCAGAATGAGGCGAGGAGGTGTTGGACACGTTAGTCGCCACTGCTTTCGAGGTAGTAGTACAAGAGTGCTTTCTACAGCGATTAGGCATTCAGATCGTCACAGGGAAGTACTTGTGTTGAGCTACTGTGTCAATCGCACAAGCTTCAGGGGGCTTACGACGTTCTGCCGGCTTTGCTTCAGAAAGGCCAAGTAAAGAAAACTTCAAACAATGGTTCCAATCCTGTGTTACATACCAGCAGTGTGACGGGAAGAAAAGGTCATATTCATACATAAAGCTAGTCAAATCCATTAGTCATTCCTTTCCAAGTCTCTAGAGAGGGTTCTCGATAATGACATTACATTTACAGAAGATATACAGTCTATGTAAAGTACAACATGAATGGTAGCGAAAATTGAGACTAGCCTTGCACTGGGTTCTTCTTTAGACATAGAAAGCGCATTCAAAAAGTTTCAACATCGATCATGACAACGAGCTCTACAAAGCGCTCATTTCAAGAAACATCAATTCTACTCTCAGATAAAACTCGTTTAGGAGATCGGTTCTTCACTAGCAGAACCCCTTAAAAGGGTTATTCGTTCTAGTCATAGCATACTTAAGAAAGTAATCACAAGTGTAGGCGTTCCTGCGTATGCGGATGACGTAGGAATCACCAGTCTTGGGAGATTGTAAACTCTGGCTTTGACTCACTAACGTCGGGGTTTTCAAGTCCAATACGATGGGACCTACCTTTATTCTTTGGGAATCATCTCCGGCCATCACTGGAATGGATTGGATTGATGAAGGATTTGCAGATGAGAGCCGGCTCTCTACAAAATGAGATCGCATTGCATACAGATAGTTTCAAAACCAGTGAGAGCAGGGGGCCAGGTATGTACATACGTCTAAGCAAGATGACAAAGGGGAGTCTTCGGTGCTTCCGCATCGTCAAATAAGAATTTAGTTTTGACTTTAAGCAGTGATGCCGTCGTTCAGTCAATTTTTTATGTGACATAGAGAGGACTACAAAATTTCAGAGACGTAATGGCCATGCAAGGCCGAGT
This sequence comes from Xylota segnis, assembly GCA_963583995.1. Lineage (NCBI taxonomy): Eukaryota > Metazoa > Arthropoda > Insecta > Diptera > Syrphidae > Xylota > Xylota segnis. Next base: position 8,664,060 of record OY757238.1, read on the forward strand.
GATTACTCAGCACATCAACCGTCACTAACAGAGAGTAACGACGCTAATTACAGTCTACGAGTACATTACAAAAACAGCTAAATCCACCAAGACACTGTCCCAACAGCTGTAACCTCTGAAGTGACTGAATGGCAGTTTAATATTGCAGCATTAGTACTCTCATTCGTTTCGTATAAACCATGTTTAATGAAGACATTGACAGCACACACTCAAGTCCATTAAAAGGGCTCACAAAACAAATAAAAAAAAAAAGAAATAAACCTTCAATCTTTATGTCCAATCGAAATGCAACAATTGTGCATTGGACACGGCTATAAAGATTAGCCAATGGCAACTGTGCGAGGGCACCATTGTTGCCAGCTTTACGCTTCACAGGTTATAACTTTATTAGTGTGCGCCATCCACTCGTGACAGCTGCTGCTTTCAGCACTTTGACGCCACAACTCAAAAAGCTATAAGTTATGAATATTAACACCCTTCGATGATGACAGAGAGCGTCTTATACATAATTCCAGACGCGTATCCTTATTTCGGTGAATTTAAAAAAAACAAAAGGAATAATCGAGCAAGGGCCATCAAGCCGATCCGATACCCATTAAGTCACGCACGACATAACCACCACCGTCGACACACGACTCCAAAAATGCAGTGTTATCAAATCAAATACACAAAACACCGAAAAAACAAAAGAATACACAAAAAAACGGCGGCAGGTGGATAAAAGTGGATAAGAATCCAAAAAAAAGAGAAGAAAAAAAGTCCAATCTGACGGGTTGCGTCCGAACGTCACGTATTATACTACAAACGTTGCTGCGCCGATAAAAACGATCAAAATCACAAGCACACACTTTAATCTTGGTCAGATGTTCTCTTTTGTTTTCTCTTTCGTCTTCGGTGGTGAAGGGTGGGCCTCCCAATCTGAGATGGGCTTGCACTCTGGAGCTACCTTTTTCCATTCCTCTAAATATGATATCTGCAACATCTGCTTGGGGTTTTCGTTTCTCTTTTCTTTTTTTGATGACCAACCCACACTTAAGGACAGGTGTAAGCCGATGGACGACAAAAAGAAAATGCAAATTCATGCGAATTATCCATCACCAGGTGATACTGCTTCGTCTTCTTCTTCTCAAGAAGACACTACAACCAAAGAGAAAAGGGTCGGTTTATCACTGTGAAAAAATCTTATGCAACATTTTATGCTGCCGGGCGTGTTACGCCTATATATGCCCTGTTAATGGCAGTGGTTAACGGCTTAAGGCCATAAGGCATAAGTCGAAAGTTATATTCAGAACGGAAGCATTAATGCAGTCGCCTCTTAATGGATTGTGTAGGGTATGTAATTGTGTACCGCGATCACTTGTGGCGGTGTGGGCACATGACCATTAATGTATACACAATGTTGCATGTTGCGCATGCTTAATGAGTGGAGGTCTTGTCTAGTGATCGATTCAGAAAAAAAGATGAAAAAAAAGGTTTAATGGGTGACAAAAGGTTAATGGTTCCGTTGATATTGCTTTGGAATAGGTAGTGTACGTGATTTGTGTTTAAATCGCCATTGGGAGGGACACTGTGTTGATAGGGGTGACAAGAATGTTGCAAGATGTTGCTAGGGGGTTTCGAGCAACATTTTCGAAAGTTGACTTAGTATTTTTGGTACATGAAAAAATTGTCTATCTTAGTTGGAAAATGGCTTTCGGATACGCATTTTGGTTCGATATTTTTTTAACCATCAAAAAACAGACTATTTTTTGCACAATGTTGCTGGGAATTTTTTCGAAGGAAATGTAAGATTTATCAAGGGGTTTGAATATGGATTTGTTTAACGACAAACTATTCTGCAATTTGGTAACTTTATACAGTACAGAGAATATTCCATAAAGAAAAGAAGAGAGAATGTTCTTAAAGTGTTGCTTAAAAGTTTCTGATAGAAAATCCGTAGAAGAGCATGAAGTTAGGGTCAAAAGAAAGCAAAAATCAAGTAAATAGATTAAAAACTTTCTCTACCAGCTGAATAGAACCAAAAGATAGACTACATTCCCTATCGTCCCTCCAAAGATACCCAGGCAAAGGTCACTGAAAATGTCATAGCTAGCAAAACTCATATACCCCTACTAAATCTCACTGAAAACATTTTCCACGCTCTGATAAGGTCACTGAGTACATAAAAGTCAACTCGAGTAACTTTATAATGAACCGTACTCAACACTTTCCCAAGATAGAATCCACCCCTCGCTATATGGGAATACTTCTCATTTAAATTTTAACTGGGCGGTATTCCGATAAACCGTGACATCTCTATTTCGCCCCTAGAACACGGTCGTTTAATAAACACCACAATGAATTAATTCTACTCACTGACTGCTGTATAAAGACAATAATAATTACAATAAACTTACCCCCGGGAGTCACAGATACCATTCGCATCCTCCGCTCGAAAGTATCTTCGAGAAGTACATACCACCGAAGTCAACCGCCAGCAGTAGATAACTGAGCTACTGTTGGCGGTTTTGCGCTGATCGTAAAAACAAAAGACCACTTGTTTCGAGTATGTTGCGTAATGAGAAATAATGTTAACTGCGAGGTGTAAGATACTTTTGAAAAGGTGAGAAGGTGATTTCGAATTGGTACCAGTCTTTTCAATTATTGATGAGCGACAGACAGAGCACAGAGCATTTCCATGGCTTCGCTGTAAAGTTTTCCTCAAAACAAAGCAAAGGATGGAAATGGTACTACACACCCGTATACGCAGCAGAAAAAAAGGGTGCATTGTGCGTTTTTTTTCTAAAAGAACCTCCAACAGGGACCCATCGAACCGAAACACAGAAAACAAAAGCAAAAGGACTCTCGGAAATTTATTAGAGCAGACTGTAGTAGAAGCCGAACTGAGTTAACACGTCAAAGGGGCGGTTGTTCGAAACCTTTTGTTGTAAACTTTCCTATCGATCCTTTGTACAACATGAGAGAGAACATAATGTTTTTGTCCTTCAATTGTGTGAATGGAATTATTATTATGCGAACAAAAAAATACCACGCTCTATGGGTGAGTATTTTTCACAGCCTTTTGGTGTCAATATCCTTTGGATAAGTTGTGGTAATTTTTTTTTGGGTTACTTCTGCAAAAAAACTTTAGGGTACTACCACAGGCATTAAAGAGTTTCGAAAACGGTTTCTGAATGTGTATTGAAAAATTGTAAAAAGAGGGTTTTATTTTCCATAATTGGCCATACCATGACGAGATTTTTAAAGTTAGTTAGGTTTAGTTTTTAAATCATTAAGGAACCTGCAGATGGAGGTGTTTTCGGGTTCGTGTACACGCTTAGGGAAAGGTAGAAGTAATTGCTAGGCAATGGAGGACATATCTAAATTAAATAACGCATATCATAAAAAGGAATGCACATCTAGTATTCCGCCTATCTGGAAATATTGGTAAAGCCTGGCTTAGATGAAGATTTGATATTTTAAGATAGCTTCCTCTGCTTAAAGCCTACTTAAGCGAAAAACCTGATAGAACTAAGTGAGCAACTCTTGGTAGTATCTGCAGTCCTGTTCAGGAATATGTTGAAATATTCAAATATAGTCATGAGCCCGTGAGGTGGCTTAGAATTTTTAAAACTACGTTTATGAACTGCGATAGATTGGACTTTGGAAAAATTTATTGCTGCCAGGGAATCGAACGTTGAAGCTACTGCTAAACCAAGGAGTCCATGATATATGAACGCATCTAAACTGGGTTTAAAGAAGTCCTCCTGGGGTTCGACTGCATAATCAATCGTTCCTTGTGCTCGTCGAACAGTAGAATGCAGACAGACTCAATGAATGTAAATCTGTACAAACGACATTGAAGAACTTATTAAAATACAAATTTCGAGATTATTCGTGCGATAGACCAGCACTGAGTCCGAGATGAAGAGAGTCTAAGCTGGGATGGTCTTTCTTCTTCGGATTAATCTTTCAACTCTAAAGTCCGCTGTATTTTGAAGCCCATTTCGTATGAAATGCTAAAATAGTTCTCAAGTCATGTCCTTCTAATTTTCATTCGAAAGATTCCGTGTTGCGTCATTTCTCGTCGAATCACCGAAGGACCTCGAAGACACATTATGACATTTTTTTTTCCGAAGGAAACAAGTGCGAACAACGAAGAAAAATTCCATCCAATTCGAATGGATTTTATTGTTATTTTAACGACAACATAAGGACCGTCATCCGTCTTATTCGGAATGTCTTACATAAGATTCGAAAATGAAGGATGAAGGTGGTCCATATCGGATTTCACTGTTCGTGCATATGGCACACGAATAGAACACAACAATTAGATGTCCTTCGAGGGTTTGTTTGGATTCGTTTTTTTTTTCCTTTCATTTTCCATTTTCTGTTGAAAAATTGAAAGGACACCACGATATCCCTGGATGGATGCCCAACTGGTAGGTACCTGCCAACAAAGACCACTCGATTTGGAAAATCCCTACCAACACACACACTCAAATAGGCAGGAGCAGATGTTTTCTCTTCCCGGGGATTGTTGGAAAAAGTTCTCCAATTAACAAGGATGCATTTTCTGCTTTTTTTTTATGCAAATTTATTCACTCAGGAACAACACGGTCGTTGGTACTCGTAGTTATTTCTCCGCCATCACCTGAACAAACCAATTAAATCCAAGAATCCTCCACCTCACGAACGATGGAACAACTTTTTGGTGAAAATTTATTCCGCAATGTGGATCCAGATACAGAAAGGGAATAATTAAAACGTTACCGCACACACACCGAATGCAAATTTGAAGGATCCCTTCACCACATACGACCAAAAGATTGATGTGTGAGAAAATGGACGAAATTTATATTTTTCTCTCAAAAGACAAAAAAAGGAATTCCAAATTGCATCGTAAATATCCTCGACGAAGGAATCGACCCAATTAAAAATGTGTTTCCTCCTTGACACGATAACACAGCTAAAAGGACGAAAACATTTATATTCATGGTAGTCCAGCATCTTTAGGATGCATATATCCCTACTATTCCTATCCCCTGGCGATAAGGAGGACTATGACACTTAAGAGGAAGCATAAAACCTAAAGAGATACGGAGTTGGAAATTTATGTTAGTGTAGACTAAGTGCCTGGGGCAAATCAAATCACAGCAACTACTACCACTATCCTATCCTGGGCGCTCGCTCTGGTGGTGGTTCCTGCTTAGTTGAACTTCCTGTGTCGCTGACTTCTCGGGCAAGGGAGCTGACTATCATTACTTTTTCTTTTGCACCTTTTTTCTTATTTGCATTTTCTTTGCCTCTTCCATCGTCATCGCGCCAGGGGAGTAAATTATTCAAGGGATTTACTTAACTCGACTCTCGTAAGGCGCTCGTAAGGCGGGCGAAAGGATATTTTATGCAAAGAGGACGAGGGTATGTTTCTTGTTTGTGTTTGCTTTTTAATTAAAAAATCAGTGGAAGTCGAAGTTGGCGAGGCGTGGCGTGGCGATGTGCTCCGTAATTAGCTGTTAAGTTTATTTGTTTATATTTTTAATAAACTGAGGGAATTTTTAATGAAAACAAAAATTTCCCCACCGCCTGTAGTGAATACATGAACCAGGTGGAAGAGAATTAACTGATGGCGGCGGCCCGTAAGTATGTGATGGAATTTGTGGTGAAGGTGGTGTGTTTTTTTGTTGTATACTTCTTGGTGACAAACAAATGTATGGGAGATCGATGGGGATTGCTGGGAAGTGATGTGATGGAGAGAACTTCGAGTGGGAATAGCCATATGCGAACGAGACAAGGTACTTTCATGGAAAGGGATATATTCAGGGATAAAAGAGTCTGGCGATAGATTTGCCTTTGATATATGGAGGTGTAGCATTGAAAAAGTAGATGTTGTAGTGAATATGCTGAGAAGGAATAGCGACAGGTAAGACTAAAAGGACAAGAGTTCGTGAAACGCACTACTATTGTTCAAGAGTCCACCAGCTAAACTATCTCGTAGGAATAGACTATAAATGCTATGAAGCGTTAGTAACAAATGTCAGCAAATGCGGCTTGGACAATGATTACGAAACAATACAGATGAATATATTGGTGACCAGGCAAATGATTGTGTCCATGAAAGGTACCTACGGAAAGAAGGTCCTCGCTTGAAAGAACCATTCATTGGCATTGACATTCATCAGAAATTAAGCTAGTGGTGATCTCGAAATTCAATGGATTACACAAATGCTTTCCTTTTCAGGAGAAGCTTTGATAGGCTACTGGAAGAACTACTTTCCGTCCGAAAACTCTTTTACATCGTATTCGTCATATAGGTAAGAAGCATCACGTCGAGCTCCTTTACTGGCATTCCTTGAATGATGTTCCAAGTGATCTTCTAATATCGCAGGCATTCATGGTATGAGAAGAAACACGATATGTCCACTACAGTTCCTCGCATTGCCAAACTAATCAACTCAGAACTTTGAGTCCAGAATTCGATAGTAGTTAGTAATTCAATCCTGGTATCCCCCATAGATAGCTGGGCTAGGTGGGAAACAGCTTTTGAATTCAGCATATACTCGGACGATCTCAAAGGCTTGTTCGTTTCAAATACGAAATCCAATGAGTAAGCGTTGAAATACACTCCGAAGAGACAAATATCCAGAAGCCGTAGTTGCGCTTTATACTATAATCCTGGCTTAAGTTGGTGACCGTTTAAATGGCGTGTAATTCGATCTTAAAAAGCAAGATCGGTAGAACCCATTCCAATAGGATCCAACAATGGACTATTAGCGACCAGCCAGGCCTTTGATTGAAAACAGGAATATCAAGCCTTCTGTCTGAAGCTCGACATCTCCAACTTGTACCAGCAGGCGTAAAACCGAACGTTTTTTGTACAGCCATCCTTCATGACGTCGGTTAGGGTTAGAATGTCAAGTCTATACAAATGTTGAAGACTGAGACCAAGGCTTTGAAGGGACAGATAGACACACACGAGAAGCTTCATAAATTTGCATTTTGCGAGGAAGATTTATTTAAGGAGTCTGAATCTTAAATCTTGAATCATGGTATTGGCTGACTGGAGAGAATCTAGATGCAAGGCCGGTTTTGGAATTAGATCGGTTGAGACACCCACTATGCCACAGAAAAGAAAGCATTCATACACTAATGCACTACATAGTATGTGATAGTGGTTTAAGGAATGGAAGATTCTGTACGACACAGCTTAAAGCAGATTACTCTGAATCCATAGATACAAAATACTCTCAGATAGCTTGAAGTAGAAAGACCACAATCTAAGGACTTCTATCCAAAAGGCACACCTCAACCACAAGTATAACATCAACGATGACCAAGACTCCTCTCTGAACGAGAAACTATCTCCGATGAGTATGTGAATCTCTCTAGACAAAGCAGACGAAGCTTGTCTTGATAGAGTGAAGTTTTAGCCTTAGGGAGTTAGTTTTTCACTTTTCACTGTATTGCCAATGGCTCGGCAATAAAGAGGCAACATTCCCCGAACTAGAAAGGCTAATTTGAATTAAAGCTTTGAATTGAAACTGTCCACGTCCTCCAGGCATTGCACTGCAGCCCCTTTATAGGTAATGTAGAAAGTGTAACGACTCCCTAACTGAGATACAAGTTAAACCCGTCCGGCAATAAAACTGCTAAAGGAGATCTACACTTCTCTTCAAGAAATGCAAAATTTGCATTGCTGTGAGCATTAAAACTTAATTACTTCAAGGACACTGAATTCCAAAGTGCAGTTTGCGCAATTATCACTAAACTTTCACTTTCGTTTTATTTTTTTTTTCGAAAGATCTACTCCATCAGCTCTTTATCCGAATGGCTCATCTGTTGATGATTACTGTTTCGCATGCACCACTCTGATGGTGTCAGCGATCTGGCACGGTTATAACCCAATTACCAAGGACAATAAAAATAAAATAAGTTACGATGTAAACTACCCAATAATGGAATTACCAAATCCAGATACAAATTCACAAGTATGTCAGTTGCAGTATCTGAAACCTGCTGCAATCGACAAAAAAACAAAAACACAAAACCTCTTACCAATAGTTGCTGCGCGAATGATGTCAAAGCAACATGGTCAAAAGAAGAAATTCTCTAATTGACAGGTTTGCAGTGCAGTTTTGCCAAAATCAAATTGAGATACGTGGGAATTCGCTTACCTGTAAAGAGAGAGAACAAAATTCAAGTTAGAAACGTTCTATAAAGGCAGATACAATACAAATAGATACTTAAAACAAAAAGCCAACGGAATCGGTCAAGTCTAGAGCAAACAAACCATTTTCAACATAAAAAGATACGACTCGGGTTTAATTAAACTGCCCGCCAGTGTATGTAGAATACTTAGTGGGGTGTTCTCCATAAAATGCAAGACTATAATTGGGCAGGAGTCTATAATTAATCAGGCATTTAAATGTCAAATGGATGTTTAAGCCATGATATCAGACATCAGTTTAGCATGACATAGATACTCGTTGTCTGGTGTTTTTGAATGCAAAACTGGAAGCAGAATCTCTAGCGAAATTAGCATCACCATGCAAATTGAAATGCACAATATCCGATGCGGGTTAGTAAATTGGTTAGTCATGGTGGAGCATGAGCTATGCAGACTCTGGAGTATAAGCCAAAGGCTAGCATCGATGATGATTTGATTAACAAGTGCGGAGAAGATATCTTGCTTGGTACCTATGTATCTTCAAGTGAAGCTAATTAGGGGTCGCCCTCTTTTGTGGCTTAAAAGAGGCCGGGTTTGAATTTTATTCTGTAGATCTATTGAAATTTAGAAAACATGTTAATCACGCAGTTTGTGTATGAAGAGAATACATGGTTTTTGAAAAATAGTCAAAAGTCACCAAAAAGGGCCAAACATGCACAAGCTTGGAATATCCAAACAGTCTAGGCATCATATTCATGGTCCTGCCTTTACCTCGTCACTAGTATCCGCAGAGCAATTGGAAAAGGCATATTTTGTTATTAATGTTCTGAAAACTGCGAAAGTATAGATGTGTTTACCGTCTCAACTGATCAGTGTTCTGTAGTGATCATCACCACTCTGACAGATATTACACAAATTCTGTCTTAAAGGTGACACAGATATGCTAGGGTTTCAAATGGATTGTCCTTGACTGAAACTATGACAAGGTTTTTAATTGTACACAGCTCTCAGCAAAAAGAGATTCTCCTCCGCAAGATACATCGATCACCATTATGATTTTTCTTTATGATCACCGATCTTTCTGCAGTTGATAAGCAGAGTAAGAGTTCGCTAACAATCACGAGTTATGTACATATTAAGTAAGATCTATTGAGGGAAGGATACACTCGGGAAAACGATCGCGAGTTCGAGTATACTATTACTTTCCGAACTGATCACTGATCTGCATTAACTTACACGATTTCTTGAAGGTTTTTACGTAGAAGTCTTTCAAAAGCTGTATTCAGATACACATTCATCCACATTGGACATGATCGTGATTTTGAATCTTAATTTACCGATCTACAGCAAGTGGTTATTTAGTGATAACTTTCAGAATCATCGAGATCTCTAGATCTATAGTTGTTCTATGAATTCCCAGTTTATAATGACCCAGATCACGATCTGATTCTAGAGTGATCATCGATCTTCTGTAAGATCACCACCATTATACCAACAAAAAGGCGATCAAAAAGACGAGCGTGAGTTGTTTTCAAAAGATTTCGAGCTCAAAGTGGTATTGATACCCTATGGCGTATACGTACTATATTCAGAAATTTTCATACACCAAATCTTGAGCATGGCTTCTCTCTAGTTTTATCGAGACTAAGTGTAGATCTCTAGATCTATAATTTTTCTATGGATTTCTAGTCTACCTGGACCATGATCAGGACCACTGTTTAGGGTGATCACCGATCTGCCGTTAGTTGTTTTCAAAAGATTTCGAGCTCACAATGGTAGTGATTCGCTCTGGCGTATACGTACTATTTTCAGAAAACTTCAGATACTAGATTTTCCGCATGTCAGCTCTCTATTATTCTCGAAAATATCTGTAGATCTACAGATCCCTAGATTTCCTATTGATTTTCAGTCTTCATAGACCAGGATCGCGATCAGTTTTTAGGGTAATAACCGATCTTTAGAAAGAGCACCATCAGATAACCCAAACAAAAATGAGAGGAATGAAACCAAATAGATGATCGTAAGTGGTTTTAAAAAAGATTTCGAGCTCACACTGGTTATGACCACCTATTTAGTGTCTATTGTGATGCGTACTATTTTCAGAGACTAGAACTTCCGCGTGTCAGCAATATAAGCTTCTTGAGACCAAGTAAGTAGAAGAATCCAAGACAATTGCTCGTACACACAAGACAAAAGGCGTCTTTAAGTCTCTACCAAAAAGAGCAAACAAACAGATCATCAGACCAAATTTTTCAGGTATTTCCCCGTCCGGTATGTAGTCACCGTAACCTCAAATAGCACATCAATCACTTGCAAAATTTTTTATTTGTTTTAAATTTTTTTTTTTGTTTAAACTTACCTTACAGTCGTCACATGATGTGAAGTGTGAGTACGCGTCTCCTTGTGTCGTGTCGAATAGCTAACTACGGTCACATGACGTGTAGCCGTTCGTACGACACGACGCACCCGACTGCGACCGTCGCCGACCACAACAACAATTGGTGGCGGTTTTCCATTCCCATATTGTAGAAAGGACTCAACGTTGGGCTTGTCAATTACCTCCGTTTCGGACATTATTAGTAGATTTTTGTTTTTTTAATATTTTTCGATGAAGTTTTCGGTGTCGTCGTTTTGGTTTTAGATAAGTTATTTACAAATTATTTATAATTTCTTTGGTTTCGTGTTACAGTTCAAAGTATTTTGTTTTTTTTTTTTTTTCTTTCAAATTCACTTCAAAAGTTTTCGAGTTCACATTTTATCGTAGAGGATGTAGTTGTGTCATTGAAAGCAATAAGTTCTGCTATAAGCTATGGAATAGCTTTCTTTGTAGTCCGGCCAAAAGGGTTTCATTTTTGATCTGTAAGAGTTAAGAGCAACTTTGAGTTAACTGGAATATGGTACTACCAGCTAACCAAGATGATCTTCTGTTCACAATCGAATATAATTTGAATATTCATGACTCAACGAGGCAACGAAGCAAGTGAGCACGTACCCAGTACCCACACAAGAGCGTGTGTAGTCGCATGAGTCAACCTCATCAGAGTGCAATTATTCTGTTAAAAAAAATATATACTATATAGCTATGTACATACTAAACTTATTTATGGTCATGTGAACAAGTTTTTGTTTTGTTGTTTATTAATAAATATATTTTTTTTTTTGTTTTTTTTATTTAAGTGAGGGAGGTGTTCGTGTGAGGCTTTGAGTGATGAGATGAGCGAAATGTGCAATAACAGTGTGATTGACAAGATTGCTGCTTTTCGCGAGTCTTATATAAGCTCCTGGCTATCAATGGAACTCAGTCATGCTAAGAGATCATTTTATTTTATTAATACACACCTACTAGTCAACAAATGGAACATAATGATAAGTTCAAGGCTGGTGAGTTTATAACAAGTATCACAATGAGTTTAGAATTACTGATACTCTTGCTCGGAAGTGATCGGTAGTACATGATCCAGTTCAAACTTGGCTTACTGACAATACTAAGTTGCCAGAAATATTTTACCTGACGCAGAGTGATGTCATAAGGACAAGAATATGAAGTTGGTCAAAAGAGAAATACAAATTTTATAAATAAGGGAAAGGTTGCGGAAATGAGAAGACTAACGTACATGCCTTGTGCAAGGTCAGTTTACAAAAGGATCTTCATAACGATCTTCGTGACCGAAACAAAGAGATTGCAAGACGTAGATACATAATAAAAACAATTCACTGCAAACCGACATATGTTAAACAAATTAGGTTATACAAGGGACTTGATCACCACGATCACTTTTCAAATTGATCACCAATCGTCATCAAATGATAGACCAAAGAAATGTCCACCAAAGATCATGCTTAGCTTTATAAAGAACTTAGTAGGATAGCTCTAAGGGTCATCCTCTCTCCAGAAAAGATGGAGAGAATAGGACAGAAGAAAGGATCGTGATAGTGATCCCCTTTCCCTGCTTTACATTTCGGTCGCCGATCTACAGAAGTAGACACACATACCATTGGTTTTTAACGCACTTTTAACTTTAGGAAACATGGAAATCCTCCAACGATCACGGGTTGATCACCGACCCATGCTTAACTTTTTAGTAAAATCTCAGCTAGTATAATCTCTTACTTAGAATGATTTAGAAAAATACTATAAAAGAGGCGATCGCAGGTCTACAGAAGTGGAATGCTCAGAGGTGATAGCTGACAGCTAAAGTTGACGATCACACATTATTAAGTCTCCGTAAAACGATCGCGCTGTCAATCGCAAAAATGTGTTGATTACGTTGATGGTCACTTTAGAGAGAGTAAAAGTGATCAATTTGATCGTCAACAATCTACATTCACTTTAGAGGATTCCGTTCCACACTTCGAGCTTTCTATGAACATGATCACCAATTTAAATTGATCTTCGAGAAAGAAAGGTTTTTTTTAATATGTAGTAGAATCCCCCTCGAAGATTATGGCAATGTCCACATTAAAGAGGATCACCCATAATACGAATACCTTTTGAACAGAACAAGCTATTATGGTTAACTCTTTATTTAAAATGATTGCTAGCGTTATCCTGTACTCAGAACTTTGTGAGAGAAATGCGAATAGACGACCAGGCGTCTGTAAAACTAAAAATTTCAAGCTCATAATGGACATGATCACCAATCTACTCACATGATTGCATTCCAAATAGATGGACGATCTGTACTACTTTTAATTTAATTGAAAAAATTTATCGAATTATTTAGTGTGAGAGTACAATCAGGAATATGAACATATATTCAAGATCACTTCCCGAATAATAAAAATTGAATATGATTACCTATAACGCGATCAATATTTAAGTGGATCAGCGATCTTAATCAACTGATAAAGAAAGTAAGTGAAATTAACGATCCATTTTCAGTAAGATCATTTCCTGGATAGTAGAGGAAGGGATATAATGTCTTATGTAACAAAAAGGAGCTGGACGTGAAGCGAACATCATTCTGATGTTACTCTAGTATCTATGGGAAAATAGGAAGATCACTTTAGAAGCAAAATTGATTTTTAACAAGTAGTTTCTAATAATTGCATAATCACAAGTAATCACAATGAAATCACTTTTAAAGAAGATCACTGATCCTCTTTAAATGATTATCGGTTTGAAGCTAGCATATTCCTTGATAGGAAAAGATCACTTTTGACATGTTCACGATCATCAACGAATTAGTTTAAAAAAGGATAGATAGGTACATACACATTTAGAGATTCTATCATGGGAAGATCACTTATTTAGTTAAGATCGGTGAGAATTAATCACGAAATTGGTAGGTCTATACAAAATCAAGTTTAAGATCAATGATCTAGGAACCTAGGCAATGTTGGTACAGATCAGGAAATGATCGTTATCCTAACAAATATCTTCAGTTTTCTGACAGGATCATTTCAAGATCAGTTTCAACTTAAACACGATAGCCGTGGAGACTTGATGGTCAGTCAGTTTTAGCAGCAAATATGTTTTTAAGTTGAAGCTGAAAATACAGCTTAGAGTGGTAAAACGGAGAATTTTTTTGAGAAGGTGAGAGATTGAGAGATTCGAACTGTGAATAAGCTTTTCGAGATGAAACCATGAACTAGTTTCAAGCGCCTGAGGAAGAAAATTCATTGAAAACTCTGATACACATGGTAAGATATGTATGAAGCAAACATTTTTCTGGGAGTGACAAGGAAGTTCAGGGAATTCTGAACTTGGAACTCAGCAACAGTATATTTCGTGGCGTTGTCTGGGCTCTTAAATGCAAATACAAATGAATATCTTGTTCCCCAGACTGTAACATATCACCAAACTATCTAGCTATAGCCTTGAATATACACGACAAAAAGCAGACGAGGGAAGCTTCAATCTAAAACAATTGACCACAATGATACAAAGCTTATATGTCTCCCCTTGCCCGGCACTTGGCAGCTCATAATAATTGAGTTTACTCTGATGGCCGTCATCATTTCAAATTCAAATTCAAACAACTGAATCTATGGGAATCTTGAGATACATACGAGTACAATCTCAATCTGGTAAGCATTTTGCATTAGTTAATTCGTCTAATAACAATTCAGGTTTCAATTGAATTCATGTCACGTTGCGTATGTTAAACAGGTCTCTTCCCTGCTTCGTATGTATGACACACTGAATGACAGTTGAGTGTGTAACTGACTTGCAAATTGCATCGCAGCCAGTATGGCAACTTATTCTTCTGTTTGTCGCGTCCATTCCGTTAAGTTTTCAACGCATACCCAATCCGAATGCATTACCATCAAACCGTCTCCGTACACGTTCTAGTTGTATCAGTGTCCTAGATACTTTTATTATTTTTTTTTTTCGCGCAAAAGATCATGGTCATGACTTGGGCACCAAATTAAGGGAAATGTGTGATTATACAATTTGCATTGCGCACATCTGATGGTCATCTTAGATAAACACAGATACAGGCACAAATATCTGGAGCAATCTCATAAATCAATTTAGTTTTCACCGAGCGTGATCGCTTGTGCTTGTGCAGACGCACAGGCACACAGAGCCAGAGAGAGGAATTGGATAACAAGTTGATTACGCGATTGGGGAATTACCATCAAGCGGAAAAGAAATTAAATAAAAAAAGAAAAACCAGCCACAACATAATAGAGACAGATATGGGTGCAGAGTTTTGTAGACCACCACCACCATCGTCACCATCACCACCGTCAGTCCGATTTATCTAATCGGCGAAATGTAGAATGACATTTTGATTGATGATGAATTTCTTTTTTTTTTTTTATTTTCTTATCCTTGTCACTGGATTGTGTGTGTGAAGCGTAACAGAGAAAAACCCCGCGAAAATGCGACGAAAAAGAAGTGGAAATTCATGTGGGAAAGTTGTATCTACGAGTATCTATTTGGTGTTACTGATGATTATGCGATGATAATCTGTTGAATATGTGATAATTGGTTTTGGGAAAATTGTGCGAAAAATTCAAATGAAAGAGGAAGACACAACTTTCTCCCTCAAATGTGAATGGGGGGCTCTTTGAAAATTTGAATCATTACAAATTCTCGAAAAATGATTTATGGACCATTAATTGCTATACGATGGGAAACCTTTTTTTTAAATTACCATCAAGAAGGGAAGACCATATGCAAATGAATAGGACTGTATCTGTTGAACTGTCCATAAATTGTACGATGTCTCCTCACCGTTGGGAGACGATACATGTAACCAACCATTGACTAAAGGACAGAGTACTCTGACTAATGGGATCCATTACCTTGATCCTCAAGAACCACATATTGGGCTGTCTAGCTACTGGAGAGCTTCAATGTAGAAACGTTTTGGTTTCAGCGGTTAAATGCAGTTCGGAATCTTTCCCCCAAAGTGCCCAGAAACAGATGTGAAGTTACCCATGTCATTGTATTAAGGAAGCCCATGATCCTTATGGAATGCAGTTGATTTGTAATACTAGTCAACTGTACCACCAAAGAAATGAATTTCTTAAAAGACGAATGGCAATTGCGACAGTCAACAGAATGGTTTGTACTTAAAACACTATGTTTGACTATGAGAGGCTCTACGGGCAAGGCGTATCTTTTGCCCCAACAGACATTGCAATAGAACCATCTTGTTCTGATTCTGTCTCAGAGAAGAACTTTCTATCGTTCGCCTAATTCAAGTCTACCTAATGTTCCAAATATAATGGACAGGCAGGAGGCTGGAGAAACATTAAACATTAGTACATGCGTACAAGTATAATATATCCATTGATGACCTCGATGGCTTGAATGTCTCATGACAAACACTATGAAATGAGTTGGAGGAGGCATATGAAGGATCAATAAAAAAAGACAAATGGAATACAGGGTCCAACTGTGGGGTAAGGCGTCTGGAATAAGAAGAAAAGCAGACTGACAACATCTCAAGTAATAATAGGGTGGACAGGTAGCACGCCTAGAATTTGAAACCACAAACATTTCCTGACTAGTCCAGGCATCAACCATGGACTAACGAGACACCCGATATCAGACCCGTGTTTCAAACCAGCGAGCAATTGCATTAAGTGTGCATACTTTTAGGGGTTAATTTAGAAGGAAACAACTGCCTACATATGCATGTCTTTCTTTAAATCAGAAGGGCAAGCATATGTATGTAGGTCCTTGAGCCAAAGTCGTTGACATCGAGTCTTCCAAAGACTTCATTTCATGGTTTGCCCCTATACAACTCAAAACGAAGGTGGATTGGTGCCATAAGCGCCCATTTTCTATCCCTTT
Organism: Xylota segnis; assembly: GCA_963583995.1. NCBI lineage: Eukaryota > Metazoa > Arthropoda > Insecta > Diptera > Syrphidae > Xylota > Xylota segnis. Next base: position 8,680,460 of record OY757238.1, read on the forward strand.
GGGTAGCTAAAAGCCAACAAAAGTAAAGCGTGGACATTTACCAAGTTTGCAAGTACTTGTCTGAAATCATTTCAAACATGTACTCGGTTTCAGAAAATAGACGCAGTATCATGAGATATTTTTCATATGAGAGAGTGTCAAGCGTTAAAATCTGTATTAAACGCATTTGGGCAGTCCACGCAGAAAATTAATTGTTAAGCAGGACATCGGAGCATACCCAACTGGATGTCTTTGAAAGTAAAATGTCGTCTCTTCCATGAATGGACTTATGTATGACAAGATGGTAATATTCAACCACGAGTTACAAAAAGTAAAACAAGGAATTCACCACGAGTAGAGAAACTTTGAATCATGGTTCACTGCACAGACCAGATCTTTGATTCAATGACCACAATGGCGAATGGGAGAAAGCTTGGTAAAACAGATTAGAGACAATTTGTTTGAAGATGGTTTGCCCTTAGTGAACTAGTGCAAGTATGTGTCTCGATAGTTAATGGGTTTCTAAAGAATTCAGATGAAAGAATTGAGGAGATAGTATCTATGGGGTGTTCACGTAAGCAATTTCAATTTCCTTTTAGGTGACAAAAGCCACAATTATATGCCAATCATCCAGCCACAAAGACCTGTAGCTTTCTTTTGTATAAATCAACTAATTGCATTCGATTAATCTAATCCACGCCGAATGCAATCATTTCAATTAATCGCATCCAATAAATGTCATACACAAGCCGATGACGACAAACAATTGATTTACGATCAACTGTCGATCAAAGAGAAGACAAAAACCTCAACCTCAACTGTTGTAGATCATACTGACGGCACTGTACTGACACGTCTCAATGCCAATCCCAATCCCAAATGAAGACTCAATTTCCATTGAAGACTCATTCTCTCTCCGAAGAGAAAATTTCCCATCCCAAGTTTTTCCTCATCTTCCAACCAAAAGCACATGAAGAAGCCAAAAGAAATGAAAGAAAAAAAAAACCTGAAAGTGAATTTTTAATGATGATGAACACGATGATGATAGGCTTCTGATTAGACCCCGTCCACGTTGAGCCCTATAACTGATGAAACTGAAAGTGGAATCGATGCTATCCGCCGCCAGACCTGCTCCGCCAACATAGAAGAGACAACATAATTTGAGATTAACTTGGCCACTGCATTCCGAAAATGACTCCACGAAAGATACAAAAAAACGGGCCCACGAGGATTTATGGTCGACGGCGTGTTTTGTATATTATGTGACGGAACTTTCACGAGACAATCAAGTGAATTCATTATGCAAGAAGATTAAAGACACCAGAGAAAGATCCAAAGATACGTTAAGAGAGAGGAGACAACACGACAAGCCCTGGCTTTGATAGTGATTTGTGGTTAATATTTTACAGTAAGGGTCCCCGATGGTACTTTGTTGGATACGATGCGATTTGCAACTTTCTATTTCTCGTTTTCCCCACATTTTCTGACAATAAATACGATTTTCCTCGGCCAGACACAATTCCCCCGAGACTGTGTGCATACGAGAGGAGGACAAGCCAGAAGAAGAAGAAAAAAAAAACCTGGAAAATCTCTTTAGAAGGAAAATCCAATCGGGAAGGAAAAAAGTCATTCAGAAACCACTTCAGACGTCATAAATCGATACACTCTTGCCGCCATCGCGCCATATCGTTGTCCAGTGCCGCAGAGATCCCTTGGCAACTTAAATCAGTTAGCTGCGAGAGTCTATGGTGGATATCCGTACCCGTATCTGATGGAACCATACGTGCCTTACATACTGAGAAGGGGTCCATACTTATTGCAGAAGGTATGCTTCGATACCCGTGCTCAGATACATGGTTGGGTGGAAAGGTAAAAAAAAATTTATTGGCCGCTTTACAAAGTAAGTGATACATTTCGCATTGGTTGGGTTAGGTGTTAAGTGGTTCCATATTTATGCGATTTATTAATGGCGGATGCCCTTTGGAAATTTTGAATTTCATTACTCTGACTGTGAATATAGATTGGAGGGTTTTATGAGGATGCTTTATGGTGGCGGGTTGTAATTACTTCAGCAGTGACTTGGTTCTTGAAAAGGCTGTTCGGCGCAATCCGGCTCGAAGGACCAACATTTTTAAAGTGTTTGAGGAGTTTAAAGGCTTGAATGGCATTTTATTATTAATTAGTGAACACTTTACCCAATAAGTGCTCCTTTTTGGTATTTCAAGATGGGCTTGAAAAAAATTGAGGCAACTTCGAAATATACGAGGAAAACAGGAGTAGCTATTGGTATCTGGAAGTAGATACAGTGACAAGTGTTTGGCTCCCGAAAGGAAATAGTAGTTGCCATCGCGCACAAGGAAAAAAGGTCCACAATCTACAATTCTCCAAAAAGGAAAAGGAATCATCTTCGAAGTACTTCGAACCGATCTCGGTCTGAGTACTCCGGACCTTTGAAGCTTACCTGGTAAAAATCTATATCAAGGTATCTCCAGGATTTTCTCTGTCTGACATTGGATTTACTACATTTTTGAAGGAGAGATCCAGAGGCAAACAGAACCCGATTGTGAAATCACAGATATCTCTTGAACTTGGAAGGCTAGTTTTTGAAAGGTGATCAACGCGTTGGAGTTGTAGATACTAGCATGGAGCACAGAAGTACATAAGGTGGAGGCTAGTGAGGCCACTTTTTGGATCGCTAAGCACGTAGAATGAAGTAGATATTTCATGTGAGGCAGTCATGTGCATTTCAAAATGCTAAAACGGGACGAAAATGGCATTTCCTCCAAGGAATAGATGAAGACATACATTTCTAGGGACAGCATAGAATCACGCCCATTCTTAACTTCGAATGTTGGTGGATTTTATCAAGTTTTGGCTAAAAATAGGAACAACCACGCCCATTTTAAAAAAAAAACACATTCTTGAAAGAAACGTCTTAAAAGTCGCAAAGTCTGATTTAAAAAGAAAAATTTCTCAAGATGAAGCCAATTTCATTGAGAACGGATTAGGAGACGAAGGATCCCATCCGATCATAACTTTGAAACGAATCGCGCTAAATATTTTCGTATAAAATACAATCTACTAATTGATGCACAAAGAAAAATACGATCAACTAATTCGTATCTCCTTGGTGTCAACTCCATTCTCAATGACTCCATAAATAAAAACTTTATTAAAACCCAGCCAATGAATAACCTTAAATGGAACAGATACACAAAAGCGTAGGTGATCCCGCTGTCTTCAAAGAAACCATGTTACTCACCACTTGATTGTAAACTCTAGCACTCTACCCAATAAGGTCAAAACCCATCTGCCATCTCCCTGAAGTTATCAACCTCTAATAATTGACCTCAATAATTAGGTGCTTAATCTTAAAACCTTTTTTTGGTACATAAACAGCTACAATTACCTTTTTTGTTTCTTCTTTTTCGAGAACAGATACGATGACTTTTCTAGTGGGAATACAGTCCTAATCCATGACTCGGCTAATTCCGCAAAAGACCACGTATCTCAAGACCAAAGAAAGAGCTTCGATTACGTTGCGTGGATGGATACATAAAAAAAATCCCCAAATGAGTTACGCCTTTGATTCATTACTTAAACAGTTAATCCATTATTTCGATTGTGGGTTCTGAAGCGGTATAACAGAGAACTCTTGGCTCATTGTTTGAGTCTTCATGGTAAAATACGTTCAATTTGGATCTTCATAGATGCGAGCCACATGACAGACATCGAAAGTGATTAATGGAGATACGACACACATGTAGGGATACAATTTTGACACTCTAAGGCTACGCATTTATTTTGTAACGACTCACGTAATACTAAGTAGTGGAAATAATCACCACCACCCCCAAAGCAATGTGCGATGGGAAACAGCATAACAAAGTGTTTCCCCAGCAATTCACGCGGTTGACCTATGTGAACCTATTGCCATTCAAACTCTACAACCCGGTGGCTAGGGGAAGACAGCAAACGAGAAATTAATTTGAAAGTGAAATTACGTATCCGTTAACAATTAGGCTTGCAAAACAAGAAAACTAACAAAATCACGAAGTAGCAGTCCAAGCGATGTACAAAACTACCGCAAGGTAATGACAACTTTCTTTTGCCACCGCCACAATGACTTCCTGTGTGTACGAGAGTGGTAATGATAGTGTAAAGATACTTCTTTTTTACTGTTTTGTTCGTTACGTCTTTTTAGTTTATGGCCGATTCGGTGGTTAACCCCGAATAACCTCTGCCTAAGCAGTGAGGTATGGAATGGTGGAGTGGGATGTATCTGTAAGATGTGGATATTGTTTCCATAAGTCAGAGAGAGGTTATCCTGTGGTCGATTGCGAAATCATTCATCATTCATTGCGTTTTGAGTTCACAGTGGATGATTCATGTTGTTCAGAAGCAATCACAACCTTTGCCAAGTGGTTGAACGAACGTGTATCTAACACAAACCAATGTATCTCTTGGGATCGCAGAGGTTTAGACTTTAAAATATTGCTCATCAAAGTGAAGTACAGCTTCCCAAAGTCCTCCATTTAAGATGGGTTTCTATTCGAATTGACATAGTTTTCAATATTTCACCTAAGAGTATGCAATGCAAATGCGATTGCTCGAGTGAGGTTCAGCACTTGGGTGATTCTAGGTGGTGCCTGAACTAATCGATAAAAAAAAACTAGTGAAGTTGGATTCAATGTTATGTTAGATAAATGAATCAAACAACCTTCCCTTCATCAACCAAATAAATATTTACTGCCCCTCGGGCAGTCAACTTTAAATATACGTATGCGTAGCGTTCATTGAAGGCTGGGATACACCTCCCATGAAATAATACGGACATGACATTTATACAATATTTCAACCGAAAACCTTTACTTCCGTACAGCATTGGCTGAATTGTGAGTTCCAATAACAGGAAATCAATTAATTTACATGTCACAAGAGTCTGACAGAACCTGATACTGAAAACGTGCACTTTATTTAATTACTAACAAAGCCTTGGGCAATTAAAATGCACAATGGATGCCGATGACTCCGAAAATACGAGATTAATACCCTTCCCTTGCAGAACGATTCAAATGTATCTGAGAACAGTGCGATGCAATGTAGTGCTGCTTGCATCATAGTACGAGTGTACCTACTGAAAGAAAAATTATTTTGTATTTTTCTTTGTACGGTTGACTGCAAATTGTTGCAATTAACTAACTTTAAATTGATGTATGTACGTATGTCATTTTTAACCTTTAACAAAGTCTAGTATACTCTGTTTCTGCTTTTTTGTATGAAAGAGTTGAAAATAATGGAAGTAAATTACTCTGTCGAGCAACAGATACACATGCATACTACCTATATGCATAGTTAATGAGTTAAGCTAAAGGCAGTGATTATGACGGATTTATTTACTGTTAAGTTCGGAATTGAGTCGTTTATTTTAATTGGCACTTCAAGTGTAAGTCACAAAGTCAAAGGTTTAGATTTTCAGGGAGTTCAGAGTTTTAAGAACGAAGGTGTAAGAGTAGAAGCACAGTGGATGTCTAGAATTGCAAATAAAAAAAAGCAAAATAATAAACTCAAATTGTGTCCCTGATGAGCGGGGACATCAACCCTTAAGTGCTCAGCGCTGGGAGTTTCAGCGAATTCAGTTTTGAACATAGTTTTACATCGAAGCTCAACAGTAAACTAAGTTAAAATAATGATCTACGACCAAGAGCAAGACACTCCGATGTCATAGGAAAGTGTATCTGCACATTTTAGGCCCTAGACACTCCATAGATACTAATAGATACATTCAGACAATCAAGTCAGACAATCAAGTCCACAAAGAAGCACACAATTCAGCAAAGACAAGACTCTTTCCAATGTGTGAACCATTTGGTGATCGCGACAGATCACTAGAAAAGGCAGGGAACTGCAAAGATGTATCAGGCATGTATCAGGCTGTATACGGGTTACCTAAGCGCTTAAATAGGTAGGTCTTTCAGTGGGGCAGGACACATTCAAGACGGGAACATAGAATTCATTACAAACTTACTCAGACCCCGCAATTGTATCAGGCTTTGACCCACGAAGGAATGAACTATTTAGATAAGTTTCCAACTACTTTTCATTCTTACATTCCTCAGCGAGACTGACCCAAAGAGTGTGTTCCGAACTGAGACAGCCTTGATTTTACAATGGCTGGTGATACCATGTATAGGGGGCAAGCTACACCAAATAAGTCGAATTTAATCTTGATATCCAGTTCAAGTAGGAAGGCTGATATATGATAGATACTATATCAGGAAAGATATCACTCTTGAAAGGGGCTGTACAAAAATTTTAGTCCAACATCAGTGGTAGAACTACTTCTTAAAGAGCGATTCCAACTATTCTGAGTCTGAAGGCACTGACATAAATGAAGAATGCAAAATTTGTAACTAAGGTTTGAATTAAGCTCCGTTTGTCTCTCCAAGGAGATGCAGAGATGCTTCAGTGGAAAAGAGGTACAAACCTTTAATAGATATAGATTGAAGCAGTCTACAACGCACTGGTACTGGTCAATGCTTAACATCTGAAGAAACTTCTTACGAAAGTTACTAAGTGGTAATGGGAGACAAGACTGGTCTATTTGAGTGACAATCAAAAGCTTCAACAGACTGACCAAATTGATCACCAGAATGGCAGCTGGTACTGATGGACTACAAGCGGAGGTGTTTAGGTAAGCTAAAGACGACTTGCTAGGGAATTTGCATCCTCTTTATGGAATGCCACTGATTGGCGACAGAACTAGATCTAGAATTCCTCACCAACTACAAAGACATTAGCCTCTTTGGACTGAGTATCCACGTGAGACCCCAAACTACTACTGGAAAGAACCAAGGACATCCTGTATAAAAGACTCATCATCCCGGACCTCCTCTACGGTAAAGACGCATGGACCTAAATACCTAGAAGTATGCAATAGAAAGATCCTATGCACGATTTGTGGTTCTGTTTGTTTAGACGAGCAAAACACTGCCTGGCGAAGCAGATGCATTGACGTACTGATGTACACATAAGCCAATCCGAAACAACAAATATCCAATGGTTAAGAGGGCTGCATCATGTACAACAGACGGACAACGACGCTCCAGGTTGTCATACCAGAGGAATCGAGAACCCAAGGTACGAGATTTGAGATGGCGAACCAGGTTTAGAATCGGTCGGAGAGGTATGATTTTTAAGGCTGAAGTAAGAGCAGGTATGGCTCATCTGACTCGACATGAAGCTGATTACAAGCCTTCGAAAGACTGTGAAGGCAGCTTTGTAACAATCGATGACAATTTTGTACAACAAATTCACCTTCAACGCCGTTTGATAAAAACAAACTGCAACTTATGCACTCGGCTAAATTGAATAAATTCAAATCTACGACGATCGGGGCACACCTCTTCGGAATACACTCGCACAAGCAATTTGCCAACCAAATTCCAGCCATAAAACCTCAATCAACACGCGCTGAATTCAATTTGCCCAACAAACAGTGAGAAGATGCCTTCCGTGGAATTTCGATGGATCACAGATATACAGATATTTGCATTAAACTCCAGCTCCAACCCACAAAATGGTTATGTCCACAAAGATTCAATGAACCCTCACTGGCCCGTCATATCGTGTGCTACAAAAAAGTATATACAATCCAATCTGCCCCTCCGATTCGAACCCAAGCAAACACAGTTACAAAACAAGTTATTACAACATACCTCGAGCCCAACAAAGCATCTTTAACGTAACCACCCAACGTATTTGGATAAAAAAAATAAATAACACGCTAAATCTTTAAATACGCAATCACTCCATTTTTAGTTAAAACAACATTTTCCCAGTATCTGCCGAGTGGGTAGATACTTTTACCCTCCGAAACCAAACCGATTCTAGTTCTTTCGATACGAGGTACATAGTAGACGGAACGAGGAGTCGAAAAACAGAGAAAACACCATCGGCCCACAGCAATTAGAATCCAGTTTGAAGCAATAATATTATTATTTGTTGGATAAACGTTGTAGACCACTTTATGTTGGCATTTTCCACAGCACGACCGTGTGAAAGGCCTTCGAAAATGAGTTTTCCACGGCTGTACTGCATCTGACCATATGGCGGCGCGCAGAATTAATATCTTTATTATTTTCGAGTATTGATTTTGCATTAATTATGTGCGGGCAGCGGAGGCAGCACAGGTGGGTATCCAAATTTAAAAGCCTGTTCCGGATGTTGCCCCCTGTGACATCATAGATACAGGCGGCTGTCGAGTGAGCGTGTCTCGTTTGTGTGAATTTGTTGGCATAATTCCCACGAATTTGTTTTAATTTTCCCCCAATGAGCTGGCCGACAGGAGAAGTGTTGGTAACATAATTTCGGGGAATTATCTCGTCTACCTTTGGGTGAGTATTGCGTGTGGATTACGAGGAGGTAATTAGACCAAATGGGGTGAGTGCCGATGACTCAGCAGCTGGTGATCAGTGACAAAAACATTCGCTCCATGTGGGTGGTACAAGTGTGTTCCGTTCCGACACAAGCGGAGGAAATGGTTGGTAATGACATTTAAGCTGGGTAGATGGGTGTTTTTGAATCGATTTTTGTTGGGTTTTACTTGGAACGACCGTACTTTCCACGCATTTGTACATTCACCAGTGATGCCAGACAGCTCCAACTGATTGTATGTTGGACCTTTGAGAAGACTGGAAGAAGCACAAGTTCGGTTCGAAATATGTTATATCAGAAAGTGATATCATGACACTTCTGTCGACTATCAACTTCAGTCTTCTCTTAGGAGAAACTAATGTGCACTCGTTGTGCTATTGGCATGATCCTCAATGGTGCCACTATTTCTACCGAGTGCAGTAGAATCTATCAACAAAAGATACTTGGGAGTTCTCTCTGCAGGTAAAATTCGACAGAAGTGTCATGATATCACTTCTTGATATAAAATATTTCAGATCCAATCATGTCCTTCCTGCAGACAGATCCAACAAAGAAATAACCCTCATCTGGTACCTTTAATTGAGGTCCAAATTGACTCAGCAGCTGACTTGACATCAATGAATCCCAAAGAATCTCACGAGTCATGTATTGTTAAAAGTTCTGACACATTTGTCTGCTTCTGTTATCGGCTTCTAAATGATGGCCAACTTGGCAGACTATGTCACTTATTAGGGTCCTATTATCGATCGATCAATCAATTGCTCGTGATTAGCTATGCTGTTCGATGGCTGACCTTGCCAAACAACATTGAACTGGCGTCGTCGGTTCTGTTCGAGTATTGAAACCGATTGGTCTTGTTGATTTGACTATGGAGCGGCGATGGCAATCATTTTGGTCATCGGATAGCGAATCTGTAACCAGTCGATCTTTTAGAAGAGATTTTCTAGAAAAAGATAGTTTGGTTACCAATTTGCTAATCGATTATCAAAATGATTATCTTTGCCAAGCTTAAAGCGAGATCAACCAACTCGAATAGACTTTAATACTCCAACAGACCTGACGACACCAGTTCAATCTCGTCAGGTAAGGTTGGTTGCCATCGAACAACATAGCTAATCCAAAGCGATTAATGGACATATCAAAGGGATGCCATCGATCGCGCTCTATAAAGCCCCACTTCTTGGAAAGTTTTTGACAGTACAAAGCACTTCCAAAAGGTTCCAAGGATACCACCAATCCACTTGAAATAGTAAATGGTCACTTTAGGTCACGAAAGATGGGACTTCTCCCAATGAATTATAGCAAAGCCGCAGTAAAAGGTCTTGAAAGGCCAATAATTATACTACATCTGGTTACAGCACTGGTTTCCGGTCAGCTCTGGTACTGAGTTTCCTCGAAAGGCGTTAGAAAATCACATGCAAGCAACCAGCTAAGAACAGAATCGTGTACTTCTCTATAAGGCGTGGGAGTTGGACTCCAGATTATTCAAGAAATCAATCTTTAAAACTGTGAGCCTGCCTTAGCTTAGTGATCCTCGTTATTCGCCAGCGAATTCACTAACGAAATTATAAATTTTTCCAAATCCAAAAAAAATTAGTTGCGACATAACCTTGGCTTAAGCCTACACTCTTTCCAAATAGATCTTCTAGAAATAAGCATTTCTTTACGAAGAAAATCAAGACTTTACTGTACTAGACGTTCACTGCAGGAGTAATACTTAAAGACTAGATATGATACCGTGTGGCAAAGAAGGCCAATAACAAAGGACGGAAAATTGAGAGAGCGTTTCAATAAAATTGGTGTGACAAGTCGGGACTTAATTTTTTTATCAAAGAAAAACACAAGGATGGACTGGGTAAAATCTGGCTTAAACATACTATTTGTTGTACCAACCCTTGCTAAAGTGCTTTACACATAAATATGTACATACCATCAGAACCTCGATACATCCATCCGCAATGTTTCTTGAAGAAGTTTCAGGAACCACATTGCGGCACTAAACTCACACGCACCCACGCACATTCAAAGTAACTCTGCCTTGGGAGATCCCTCGCAGCTCTATTTATAGAAAAAAAGCTCTTACACACACATGCACGCACACACACATAACTCGACTATGCAACAAAGCTTTAAGTTCGTCCAGTCACGACATGGGGCTTGGATCTGATAGTTTTTGTTCAACTTTGCAACAAAAATTTGGTTTTACTTTCTTTTTTCATGAATTGTTTGCTGCACAAGGACTACTGAAACTGATTTCATTTTGTAGAAGTAGTGTGGCATCCATTTGGATTCTACACGCACTAGTCAATGGAGTAGTCTGACAGACGAATGTTGATTTGAACCTCCAAGTCTAACTTGGCCCTTGTTTAGTCCACGTAGAATAAGAGTCCTGCTCAGGTGGGCCATACAAAGATATGACCAAATGTAGGCACAATCGTAGTAAAACTAAAAATTGGCTGCAACCATTCCACGAGGCTGGAAGGCATGGTTGCAAAAAAAAAAGAGCAAACTATCTTGGAGAAAGATAGAAAGGAAAGAAATCAGATTCTGGAAGTTGTAGAGGCATGCGTCGGCAGACGTGATTCACTTCCAGACTAGACATGTCCAAGATAGACCATACAAGGCGTTTCCACAGATTCCTACAAATCACTCAGATCGTTCTAGAGCGTAAGACTGTATGTACTAACTAGATTTTCAAAAGGGTTTGTCTTATTAGGGCAGACCTAGTGTTAATCTCGAACATGCTTGTGAAAGAGATGGTATGGTGTAGATTCTTTCAGTTCTGTAACAAAAATTGGTCAAAACCCTGCAAACTTCCTTTTTAATCAGAGCTGGAAAGATTGTGTAAATTACTGTAAGGTTAGTCACAAGACGTAATAGTTGTGCCTATCCCTAATCCATGTCTCGAAAGGGAGCAAATATCGCTGTAGCACTTCCGCTTTTGTAAGCATGAAACCACATATCTTAGGTCATGCCAGTCATGGGAATGGATTTAGTATAATCTCTACTGTTAGAGGTAGTTTTGCATCCCATCAGGGGTACCTATCTACATATACAGATTCCGGACTAGGTGCATAGGTTCATAGTTTGAAATACAACGAACCATCTTGTGGCTGAGTGCAAAGAATGGACACTAATTGCAATTTAGATGAGAGCATCTAAAACCCGTCCTAACTTGAACTAGCTGCGTTCTTCAGATACAAGATGATCGCCACTGCAATGGAGGTGTACAAGGTATACAGAACATTTTGTTTCGAGAAAAGAAAATCTAGAGATCTAAACTAGGAGCTCTTCAGTACATTTCGAGCAGAAATCAAATATTAGAAAAGAATGATCACAAGTTTGTCACAATTACGACATTAAAGACGATGCAGGAACGATTTCGTATCTCTCTTGTCCTTCACCTAGTCCGTGATCTAAACGAAACTCAGCAACATTCGACGAGTTCCCAGTTCCAAAGACTGATTAACAGAAGATTGCAAGACTCATTAGTCAAACAAATTGTCTTGGTCCTTATCACAATCAACCTTACGTTAACTTTTGAGGACATCCCAGTCATTTCTTGATTAAAATACAAGCAGTTTCGGAGCAATTTCTTTCGACTTGCTCTGTTCCATTTGGTTAACACATTCTGTTCGATTCCCACGCAAACCTTTCGTAAGACTAACTTAGGGTTGACCCAGAAACTATTTCAAGGTTTAAATAGGAAAAACAAAAACACACATTACCGCCCTCATCAGAACTTTTGAGAAAATAATTTTTTAGGAAATGACTCATAAGCAAACCACTGTCAATGCCATGTTTAGTTAACAACCTAACATATGGTGCACGATAAGTACAAGGTTTCAAGATCTTTAAAATGGATACAAGGTCACTGAACTAACATCTGTCCGTGACTTAGAATTCAATTAGAAATAGTACAACTGGAAGGCAATACAGAAAGAAGGAGTGCTGTGCAAGTCAGACATATAAATTGAATTTACTCCAAGGGAAGGAAAGAAAGGGTTAAAGCTTCCAGGAGGTCTAAAGTCTTTAAAATGTCATGCTTGCCATTTCTTTAAGTCTGACGAGAGAATCCAAACCAGTTCTGATATAGAAACCCCTGCCATTTCATTTTGTGAAACTCTAATGGTGTCCCTCAGGGCAGTGCTCTTACACCTCTACTTTACACATAAAGTGGAGAAAAACTAAAGTAATCACTTGAGACAGTAGTCAAAGAAAAGACTGAAAACACAGCAAATGGGCGTGACACCGGAGTACGTTCTAAAACAACTTCTAGTGAAGATAATACCCTTCTTAGTTGTCTCACAAGAGACTGGAGAATATCGGATTTCAGACCCTGAAATGTCACAACCGAATTCATCCTGCTAGAGGAGAACGACGGTTTTGGCTAAGTCGAACTGGAAATTTCATTTCAGCTGCATCGAAGAAACTGGTAGAACTATTTACTAACAACAATCTGAAGAACAGGAAGGTGTCAACACTAACAACTTGTGGGTCGTTACAGACCAATACGTCGAGCACATGAAGCCTCCGATACATTTGTTTCCTACAATCTCTATAGAGAATGCCGTTCTAGAATAAAGGGAAGAAACGGTAAGGTATCAGCAAACTTTCAAGTCATGTCTCAAAAGTGGAGAACGACAAGGCTGCATAGTATCTCCGCTACTATTACAAGCTTTTGTCAGTTGTATGACGATATCCTTGTAGCACTAACGAAAAGCCAATGAATACATTGTCAACTTATTCAGAGTAGAACAGACTAGGTTGATAGTATCTTGCCAACTCAGATAGAAAATACAAAATTTTAGACTCACCAACCAAACAACTGAAAGGTAAGTGGCCGTTATAGGCCACTAGTCGTAATAAGCGAGGTTTTTATAAGCGACGTCCACTGTACTTATGTACGGACTCGGCAGACTGGGACACCAATATTGATGTAGGTAACAGAATCGAAAGAGCTTGGCTACGAGTCAATACTTCACCATGGTTGCAGTACTTGAAAAGTGATCTTGCAAGTTGTAAACCATTGTTTGCCAGATTTGAAAAGAGTGAAAATGTGTCAAGATTCTTAGACACTACCATGCGACATGCACACTCCTTGCCCCATGGAGGGCGACAAGAAGGAGGAGTACAAGAAATTGTACTGTAAAGCCCATTTGACAAGTACCAAGCAATAAATTTATGCCTCACAGACGTTCACTTCTCTATAAAGCCGGATCTAAGGATTCTAAGGTGACATCTTCACTGAATTCTATGAACGTTATACGTACACACATAGAGGCCATGAAATCACGTCTTTATACCCTTTTTGTGGAAAATATTATATCAGCCTCGTCATTGCAGCCATTATACCCTTCCTTGAACCGTGCTCCGGTCTCACTATAAAGTGCTAGGCGGATCTTTCCGTCAAACCATGGTATGTCCATAAAACTAAAAAAAAACACTTGTTAGCCCAAACACCCATTTGTTCTTCCGATTTGATTTCTCCTTTAGCCCATTTCCCTAAATCAACCTCGAGATGCAAAACCGTGTATATTCTAACCATAAGCCCAACAGAAGCTGATTGAATAATTTATGCCAACTCTTTCCGCGAGTCCGAAAAAACAATTCGGGCCAAATGCAAATTTTGGCAAAAGACAAAAAAAAAAGGCAAAAATTTCCCCCAAAAAGGTAACAACACTTCAACCGGCAATAAGCGAAATTTACCGCCAAAACGAAGAAACGAACAAAAAATTTATTACCAATTGCACACATTATCGCCGCATTCTCTTCACGTATTCCTCCACGCTTTGTTTCAAGGCGTATAGGTAGGTAGATGGACAAAAAGAAGGAAAAAAAAAAACCGAAAACCTTCCGGCGACTTCATGCAATAAAGTGACCACCAATCACTTTATGCCTCACACCACCGTCAGATGGCAGCAGATCATGCAATTTCATTACCTTTATCCAATCAAAATGGTCAATGACTTCGGGGCAAGTTTCTGTATTTTTTTTTGTTTTTGTTTTAACAAAATACTTTACTTATGCATTTTTTTTTTTTTTTGTTCATTCCTTTAAGCCATTTCTTTACTTTTCCGTCTTTTTACAAACACAGCTGTTGTTGTTGTTGTCTGGCTGAGGAGTAGAAGTATCTATTGGTGGTGTGGCGTATTGTGAAAGTTATGAAACTCTGGGCTATCCGTAGTCTCTGTGTGTTGTCTCCCTTATGGTTGAATGGAAAATAAAGTTGAATGAGGAAACTCTCTGGCGATAGATACTCGTACTCACTCACGCGCTTGTATCTATGAAATACAATATATATTTGTGTGTTACCAATTTCTGACTGTCTGCTTGGTTTGCCATCAAACTCGAATGATTGGCATCAAGTGTTGGTTTGGTTTGGTTTGGTTGGGTGGTGTGTACTGTATTATGCAACTGCCTAAGAGTATTGCCAAGATAATTCCCTTTGGCGCAGTCGATTCCCTGATGCATGGCATTTTGAATGCGCGTCGGCTGTCTTTCAGTTTCAACCACCAAAGCTCAAGTTTCAAATCCGCGTATAATTATCTAATAATTATTGCATAGATGTTGGCTTTTGTAAGCCATTTCATAAGACATATCCAGTGAACATGGACTTGTATTAATTGAGTCATTGAGTGGAGCGCGAGAGATGACAGATTGAAAGTCCAAAGTGCTTGGCGTCGTCAATTAATGGTGATCTATCGAAATGGACACAAAAGTGCTGGCAGCGATTAGCTCCAAATCCACTTGTCACCGTCGTCATATGGAATTGGTCATAGTCGACGATATGAGATTTATTGCAAATTAAAGTGGCGCCGATGGTGACATTCCACTTTACAATGTTCAGTGAAATCATTGAGTTACTTTCGAAAGATTTCTGGGACTATCATCCATTGAAGACCTTCCCCAAATCTGGCTTTAAACAGCGATGGTCATGATATGCGGGGCACAATCGCTGTCATTCGCCGCCGCCTCGATAAGAAGAGTTGCACGAATATCTAAAGCATTTCATGGAAGTATCTATGACTTGATTTCACTACTTAAGTTAAGCTAGGCGCACCTAAACCGACATATAATGGGTTAAGTAATAGAATCACAACTTTTCACATGAACATGGTTTTTGGCTTGGACATTCCCAGATATTATTTCTAGTGCCTGGGCTCTGAAGTGTAGGCTAGCCACATGGACAAGGTTTTCGACAGTTTATAGACAAGAGAGAGCACCGACTCTTAGATCTGAATTTATCATTGAAGTAAAGACCGATTCCAATATTTGTCTTGTAAGAGGTTGTATTGACTAGATTTAGAATGTAAAGTTGGAGTACCACAGGGATGAAGTCTGGGGCCAATTCTATTTAGATCTAGAAGAATTCAGTTTTAGATTGAGTTGACAAAATAGCAAACAAGGGTTTGACGTGATGTAGTGCATGCATAGATATGCAGTTCGTCATAGTATAGAGCATTCCCCAGAGATAGAAATATGTCAACTTGTAGTTGTTTCCAAGAATCTACACCCATCACCAAAGTCGGCAACAGTATTCCACCATTTAAAGTAGCTGCCACTTCCTATTAGAATGTCTTCCTCCAAAGGTTAAATATGTAGTTGACTGACAGTTGCCACACTTTTAAATGTGAACCAAAGCAATACCGCCGCTCCTTACCGACTGCATCCAATGGGCACACACACTCTTCCCTCACGGGATTCCACTGTAATAGGTAACAAACCCATCAGACCGGCTTGACACCACCTCCACATCCAACATAACCCAACAAAACATACCGAACTCATCATTAACGTACAATAGATACAAAAAGCAAAAGAAAATAGATTAAATGTCTGCACAAGCATTGCACACTTGAGTGCACACAAGAAATGCATTCATGCAGACGGTCAGGCCATTCAAATCAACAACTTCTCCTGCCAATGGTGCTCATCATTTGATAGTCGGGCTAAGTGCATGTTACGATACGAATACAACTCCCTGCGCCATATCGGCCGGAATTAGGTGCAAAGACGATGATAATCAAATTCAGTTCATTTGAGTCCGACGGAGTATCTCAAGAAAGCCTCCCTCCCCCCCTGCCACTCTGAGGGCATTGGCGTGCGCCTAAATGTAGGTTACACACAAACACACACACACACACAGACCATCCATAGATGGCCATTCATTAGTTACGCCACAAGGGGGTTACTTACGGCCAAGTAGTGAAGAAAACTTTTCACTTGAAATATTTTTACAGCCAAACCGACAATTTTATGAGTGTGCGCTACCGTCTAGCTTAATTGGAAATTTTGTTTTATTGCCATAGGTGTGCATAGATACGCATGCAGTATGACAACAATAATTCTGTCCCCCTGTTCCGAATCTTTGGAGACGGACCGTTGCATATTAATGGACAAGGGCGGGGGCCCTAATAGAAAGTTCCAGCCGATACGATTCATTAAATCAACTCAACTATGCACCGATGTCATGTGAAAGATACATTAGAAAACGTTTTTTTTTTTTTTTTTAAGGTTAAACGGTCCAAGCGATTGTTATCTGGCTCGGTTTCTTGTTCCTCTTCTTCGGTGGTTTCCATATCACTGGCACACTGTGGAGCATATTCGCAATCGAAGAAACTGAAAACAGCTCCAATCAATCTACATTCTAACTGCTGGAGCTTCTGGTTGCCTAAGCTGATGATGATGATGGTGCGGCGCGTGGTGCCAGTTGTACTGGTCGATGATGGTCAGAGGAGTCGAGTCCAGTGCTAGTGCGAGTGATCTCTTTTTTTAGTGTCGGCCTGTATTCATTTCATCGGTCGAATGCCCCTGGGATCTGGATTGAACAAGGGAAATGTGCGCGTCTATGTGTGTGTGTGTGTGTGTGTGTGCATCTGGGACTACTTTGAAAATGAGGTGGAATGCATGGCGCTGTGCTAAATTAAGACCGGGGCAGCCGCGCACCGAACAGATATCGTATCCTCATTTGCGCTTAGGTGCATGCATCTGTGTGGTGAGTGCATCTGAGTGACTCTGTGTGACGACCCACGTAACAAGGAGTGGTTTGTTGTTGTTTGCGTTTACGTTTGTCGGTGGTCGGTGAGCCTTCGATTTGTGTTTTTTTTTTTTTTTTTACTTTTTTTTGTTACCGGAAATTAGTAACACTGAATCGTGTCTGTGCGCACGCTACTGTGATGATGCAGGCAGTACGCAACCAATTACGTCTAGCGATGGAGTGGGCTCGGTGACGTATTGTGAAATTTATCGAAATGAATTGAGTTTTTAGATACACAGATACCATTTGAATGGTCGTTCGATTGGTCCCACAGACGTAGAAGGACTTGGGAATGAACAAAAGGAGTATCTACTCAGTGACCCTATCCGACTCTTGGCACCACGCAGGTGGGACTTTCATTAGAAAGGGATGCAGCACAAAAAAAGGCACAAACAAACTCTTTACAAAGCCACATGAGCGTAACATACCAAACGCTCAGGAGTACTGAGCAAAAAAGTGGAGTACCACTAGGCTGAGCGGTAGGTCCTATACTGTTCTTGAATTGCTGAAACACTAAGCAAAGTATTGCTACAGTAGTATCCTAACTTTTGGGATAGATTCAGCAAGTCTGTAGTGAGAACAACAGATTCAAACAGCTTCAGTTGACTAGGACTTGAAAATAGCGAACCAAAAGACAGTCTATAGTAATCAGTACAGAACAGCCATTACTTTCGCAGTAGGTGGACATGATATGGGATCCAAAGAAGCACTAAGATACCGTGACTTACGAATAAATACAAAAATAAGACTTAATGCGGTTTTGGAAGAGAAGACTAAAAGCGCATTCTCTAGGATTATGCCTAATGAGCTTTAAAGCTGAAGATATACTGAGGCTAGACTGCAGAGGAGGATAGATGAAGGTGCGCATCCATAAATGTAGTGATCATGCAAAGTATAATGTCCGAGAGGCAAAGACACAGAAGTCTTTAAAATTACCATGTACCATATTTACATGTGGTCAACACCACAAGAGAGCCAGATTCTCTCACAATGTATTGTGAAACGCTACTGATGTATCTACTACCAGAAGAAAAACTCATATTAAGATACCACACAGTACGAAATCGAATGAATATCGTTCCCCAACAGCACAAAGACCATCGGCCTTCAGAACATCTTCCACTCATCAAATTGTTTGTTCAATTATTGTTACGACACCGAAAAATAGAAAAAAAACCTCATCAATTACACATCATGCGTCTATACAAATTTCTCACGGTATTCTGCCGTCAAAAGGGGCCCCAACCCACCGACCAACCAAACACATTACAAAACTTGCGCCAAGATAGATGAATACATTCAAACCAAACGTGCTACGATTGTAAACAAGATTCTTGGGTATTTTGCAATACCACAACTCTCGTTCAAACTATTTGTAATGTTTATTGTTGTGAGTCAGTGTCTGCGGATTGTTTAGATAGACTTAACTACCCGAGATTTGTTTTGATTCAACATAACACCAGAAGTCTACTTAAGACATCATCTGACTGTGGCACACATCCAACGGAAAACAAAACAAAAGAAGGGACTATTACGATGGAAACCATCTGCTTTCGGTGCTGCCACCCCACCCAATAAGGAAGTTATTTTCACTTTCCTTTTCGATTCTCAACTTCGATCAATTGATTTCAATTTTACATCCTCCCACGGCCTATTTTCCCATCATCGCTGATGGGAAACGAATTATTTTTCATCTGTTTACTTAGCGAGAGCGCTTTTCTCGAAAAACATAAATGAAAACCATTTTCTCCCCCAATACCGATTCACGTAATTAAGTGAAGATTAATTGAGTTTAATTGAGGTCAACCACAACGCTTTTCTTTTGATTCAATTTGGTTGTTTTTTACACAAAAATTCCATAGGGCGTGGCAGGAATCTATAGTGCTTTAATGCTGAAAGATACATGCATACATCTTGTTCTAGTACGAGTATCTATCCATCGAAAGGAATGTGCTTGACTGCTAAAACGCTGGCTACTGATTCAATTTAACACACAGCTCGTTTCCACACCACTGGTGTACCCATAAACGCTGTCAAGGTGACACTTAGTCAAGTCACATCACCTTCGTATATCTTTACGAGTACGTCCATCATTAAATGTCATACAATTCGCACAAAATAATAGAAAACAACGAATGTATGTCATTGTTTAGACTCAATTTCGTTTGCCCTCCCTTGAATCTTTGAAGTCTTTACAACTTCAAAAAAGAAAAAAAAGGTCATCGCCTCTATTCAAAACTTAAGTCCACACGCACTGTGCCTGCTTAAAACTATGACTTCGACTACTTAGAGGTCATGCTCGCCATATACATACGGATTTACGTAAAACCTGACTTAAAAGATACAAAAATAATTCTTGTCCATATTTATTTTTTATTTGTTCGAGTTCGAGGGCCATCGTGCAAAGATACAAGTGTTAAAATAATTCAGAAAATAATTATTGTTTTGTTTACTTTTCGAATTATTTCGACAGGTGTAGTGTGTGCAGAGTTTAAATATATTTTATCGCGAAGGGAATACCATTTCGATTCGATGATGTGTGACTTTTGAGTTCCAACCCACGTGTCATTGGTTGATAAGAACCGCCGAAGGACTATCGATAATGTATCTGTCGCACCTTTGTGTTTAGATAAAAAACAGATAACAGGAATATGCTTTGTTGTTTACAACAGAAACATGGTCATTTATTATTGTTGTGACAGTGCAAGTACATATATCTTTTAATACGTTTATATAAAAATCAAGTTCATAGTCGAATTTTTTTTTTGTCTAAATTATCTGAAGGAAATTCTGAAGATAATTAGAAATTGTTTCGATATCTGGAATTTTATCATCACCAACTGTTTGATTATAGGTGCACAGACACACAGTGTAGATAGCCACAACTTGAAATTGAGTAGGAGACCGAGCAGTACAAGACTCGCTCAACTGTATATGCCATTGAGACCATCACAACTTTAGTGAAAAAGCTGTAGAACTGAGAAAATACCTACAAGTATCTGAACTAACTAATAGGGTACACGGTATCTGGGCTACAACATCGACGAAAGATTGAAAAAGCATTTTTGATGAAGTCCCACAAGGGTCACTGCTAGGCCCACTCTTATTCAACGATGTTCTCAAGCTGCTAATTAATACTGATATCCAAACTAGAGCTTAATAAGAATATTTATAGATAATTACCGGAACGGTTAAGCATTGGTTAAAATCTTTAGCTGAAATAAAACTGAAGTAGTCTTGATCAGTAGCAGGAAAAGTAGAATCGGTATCTACAGCATTATTTCGGAGCTCGTCTTTAGGTATTTTGGAATAACGATAGGCCCTAGGTCTTCTCATAACACATAAGTGATCTTATAACGCATACCTATCGAGAAGCATGCTAAATATAGAACGACTGAGACAGAGTAGAAGTGGCAACAAGATATGGTCAGACCCTTCCCATCTAGAAGAGAAGAGCTGCTCTGTAGTATATCCATCATATGAACAGAGATAACATACAGGACGAATGTTTTGGTTTTTCAGAAGCCTTTTCATAGTAGTTATACCCCCGACTGTTTGTCAGACGTTCGCCAGTGGTGAACCCGTGTTAAAAATACAATTCAATACACTATTCTACGGTGCCTTCTTATCCAGCAAAGATAATGTACTTTGGACACAAAAATACGATTAAACAAGCTGAATACTCGTATCTTCGAGGAAGTGAGCATATTTAATGGAACCCAGCCCCTGACTGGAGTATCAAGGATGACATTGTACTCTATCATCTGGAACTTGGAAGATTGATAGATACTGGACAAAGCAAATGCATTTTTGTTAAGCTAAATCCATGAGTCCTAATTGGATACTTTCCAGTATACTGCTGAGATAACTCTTTCACAAGGTGGACTTTCTGAGTAAAAACATCTTATGTGACGAAGATTCGGAAACTTCTACTCTGCAATTGACACACATTTGTGACGAGATATGTATGTAACCTCATCAAACCCAAAGGATTACTCTGAATCCAGCAGACTTATGAAACTTTAGACTCGAATTCTGTATTTTTTGAGTGAAAACATGGCAGAACAGATCAACTACTGGAGTACTCAAAAGGCATCTACGAACGATAAGTGTGGCAACAAGTGTGGATATCTACGGATAGTTACAAAGGAATTTTCCCGCCTTAGATTGAAAATTCCAACAATCCTGATCATGCTCTTGTTAAAATAAAATATTAAATTGCACAAATGTTAGAACAACAAAAGCAATCAGTCGGTATCGGTAGATCTATACCCTGCACGAGCCGGAAGATTTCATCAACCTTCACGTGATTCTCCACTCAGGCTGACAAGTTTCCTAGAATTTGTGTGTTGTTTTTATTTTTTTTTAAATCTGATCAACTGCCGTCATTGTCTATTGTAATGTGAACTCGCCTAACATTCATCGCTAAACATTTAAATAAATACGAGTAGATTTGCAGATTGAAACACAAACAAATCTAATTGATTAATTCATGGATTTTCTCTCGAGATATCTCCACTTGAAAGATTGAAATTGAAATTCACGATCTGCTAATAGAATGAGTTGCATTCGAATCTATTATTCTTTTCTTAACAATTTGCACGGCTCGAGTGAACAATTTACATTACACAGCACTCTCCAGCTTTACTGAAGTCGGTAGCTATTACGTAATCGAACACAAAAACCCTATCTAACTACATACTTGCAATAAAACATTACATAAAAAAAAAATATAAATAAATAAATAACAACAGAGGCAAAAACATGAACAACTTCAGTGGAATTGTTTTTAGTTTTAGTGTGACCACACAGTGAATCATGACATTTTGTTTTGTGTTTTGGAGAATAATTAACTCTGGTTTTCACTCTTTCGACTTTGAGAGCACCGAGCCCCACTGGACTGGTCATTAATTTTGTGCGAATATTTAATTACATAGGTTATGTCTCTCAAATTATTGTTGTTAGTTAGAATGCGTTAATGTCTATAATAGATACAGATACTCGTGGTGGCTATTATTTGCTGCCTTTCATGTGATCAGAAGTGGAAAGTGAAATCGGGTTTTGGGTTCTTTTTGTGATCGAAATTCGACTGTTAAGTATAATTGAAGTCCAAGCCTTTGAGGCTAAAAAATGAAAAAAAAAAAAAAAACTGGATGGTCGGGAGAAAATTCATTAGTATTTAGGTTAATGGGTGTGAATGGTGGCTTTTATTTTGCAAAGCAAATAAGCTGTTCTGAAGAATGTTTATTTTTATCTCGAAGTTCTGTAAATAGATAAGTGGAGTTACCTTCGAATCAAATGAGGGATGGGTACAGAGATGCTTTGGTAACATTATTTACTGTCGCTCTTAACAACAAAAAGTAACACGAAGAAGCGATTCAAGAAACAGATTAGTATGGACTCCATGCTTGGATTGCCTTGGAATAAAAAGTACCCAGGTTCCAAACCAAAAAATAAATAAAACAAATCTTCTTCTTGATCGGCCTACTTTTTCCGGCCGTAAATCTATATATAAGATGAGTTTTCAAACGTGTGTTAGTCAAGGGTTCATAATGGATTTGAATTTAACAGGAATATCTACAACTGACTGCTTGTATCTTATGAGTTCCATGTCTAGGTTCAACGTTCAAAAAGCTAAATAAGGACGGAAAACCCTACTGAAATACACTGGCTGTGGTATTCCCTGTGGTTACAACCCCCATTCAAAAGTAGGTGTGGTTTACTGCAAAAGACACTATCTGCAGTGGTTTTAAGAAAAAAACGTGGCATTGTTTCTTGCCACAAAAAGTCTGTATACAGAGCCTAACGATTTTAGGTCTAAATTAAGACAGACGTAAATTTAGCTTAAACTTCAGCATATCCCTAAGTGACAAGCTACGTGTCATGCTCCAATCCTACAGAGGAACCCAAAAAAACTGCGAACCATATAAGGGACACCAAAGACGACTCGTACATCTTAGCCTCTTACGCAACTGTGCCTTGGCTAGTCACAGAAACTAACTTGAGGGTCTGGGTACTTAGAGCCTACCCTCTCACACAACCTACTTTGACCTTATTTTCCAAAACTCAGAGATTTTTCCTAGACAATACCTTAAATTTCTTTCATTTCTCCACCTTTGGCGAGCGTCTGACAAACATTCGATTGTACAACTGTCATTAATTGCCCTTCGGATACAGCATTAAACAGTATGCACAACACGAATGGTTGAGAAAAGCTAGGCCTGGTATCCCATAGGCCTTTCGCACAACGAAATTTTGCCACGAATATGCGTTATAGTACAAGTAAACATTTTGGGTGAAGGAGTGGAAGACTCTGCTTGAAATGCTCAAAGAAATTTACCTCTTAACTGGTCAGGCATACTTAAGCTACACTTTTGGAACCCAGAAGTCTCGAGACTCACTAAGAAGCAGCTTTGTGGAACCCTAATCTGAGACAGGAATTTACCATACTCTAAGCAGGATGGAAATAGTCTTTCGGATAAAACATCCATCACGTTCAACAAGAACTCACTATCTAATCGATTCGATGGCGAAGTAACATAAAACTCCATTCTGGAGTCCCACAGGGTTCCGCGATAGTAGCTTGTCTCTTTTTAAAAAGTGAAATTGGTCTGTTCTAAGAAAATTTGTACATCGAATGAGCCTGTTTAAGCACACAATAGTACGAATGTAAACACAGTTGGTATTGGTATCAACTAAAACCCTAAATGTCTACCTTATGGAGTGATGTGATGGTCTGAGTATATCGAGACAAAAATTCCATGAGATTTTCAATGTTATGCTATTGAATGTCTCTAATTATTTATGTTTGACAATTTCCTGCATATTTACCACCACATGAGTATCTCAAAATGTAAGTTGATAACGTGGAACAACATATGTAATCGATAAACACGAAGCTTGCGTATATTGGGTGAAATTGATGATTCTGAGCACACATTTGGATATTTAACGAGAGCTGAGAATTACAGGGGACACCTTTTTCATTTCTTCCGGATTGCTACATTATTTAGAATCAATCCTAACTTATCTGGGGTTGAATGGTTTGAATTGTCTCTACATGGGCTATTCCATGTCATGTTTGTGCAGGTAACACGTCTCCACACTGCCAGAAATTAACCCAGCCAGGGTCATAGATTTGTTTTACCGGTATCTATCGGAAGCATTATTTTCCCTTGTCCAGATTAATGTCTATAATCAAATTTAGAAAGTCATATAGTACCTATCGGCAGTCTGTTTTCCCCATCAACCACGTAGATACTCATAAAATTGAGAAATTAACGCAAATGCAATAACATTACGATCTGCACAACAACGTGTTAACGATCAGTTTATTAATAATCGACTTAAATCATGTTATTTAATATTTTCTCTAACCACTGTTTCTTTGATATATTTTTTGTGGAAAAAAAATGTTACGCATTCGACTGAGTGGGTAATAAAAGAAAAAAAGTCAAAATATATAAAAAATGCTTTAAAATAAAATTTATTGCAGTAGTTTGCATGCTGCCAAGGTAATTGGTTTTTGAAAAATTTTTATCTGCTTGCGTGTGCTTTGTTTATTACTAAATAGCTTGTGTGGCAAGGATTGGATGGAAATTTCGGTACTAAATGTGAAGGTTAGGCTCTTAAATGACCACATGCGGAAAACAGAATGTCATCATATACAACAAGCTTAAAGGACATGCTCTAGATACACATAGCAAAGTGGTACCCAAATAAAAGTAACTATCTGAAGTTTCATTCACGACAATCTCGGGGTCAATCGTGATCATTTCAATTCATAGACAATTTCCTGAACCAGAGATAAAGATACACAGATACAGAAAAACAAACATACAATCGAAAGAAAGACCTCATTTTGGACCTTTCTCTTCCTCAATCATCACACAGTTTGTCATGATCTTTTTTTGTATCTTTTGTGAACTAGTTAGTCTGGGGCTATGAATATCCATCAAATAACTATTTAACGATCAAGCAAGACCGGATGCTATACAGAAAAAAACAAAGATACACACCTTCCTTGTGCATTTTCAAGTGGATCACGGCAAAGAGTGTATCGCCATTGTAACACGCGGTGGCGTTTTGTCTGTTTCCCAACGGAAAGTCCCACACTAACGCGTTAACATTTTATTTCGTTTTTTACCTCCAACTTCTTCTTAGTATACATAGATACATATGTATCTTTTCTTTTATTTTTGACTGAATCTCGTGCAAACAATGATTTAATACATCCTATTTTCGCGTAGCGCTAAAGTTAAACCCGCAAACGTGAAGTAGAAAAAAAAAGTAACGCAAAATTCACATTTCACGTTTCAGAACCGCAGCGGAAAAAAAGTATCTTTTCAAGTGTCTTGCATAATATCTGGTTTTAGTTTGGTTTGGTTTACTTTTTTTTTGTGTTTTGTTACTCAGTTGTGTAGTAGGTAATGTATCTCTGTATTTGTTGTATCTACTTCTTCCTCATAACATAGATAATATTTACTTTTTTGTTTTGTGGGGAAGCATGCCGGTTCTGTTGGTAATAAAATATGTATCTAACGAAAAGAAAAACACACGTATGGTGGTAAGAGTGGCATATTAGAAGCACACGGTTTGGAAATGGAAATGCAATACGAGGTATACTAATTACCCACCTTTGTCGTGCTTTTTTTCATTTTTAAATTGCAGAGGAATTTTATCTATTGAAGGCATACAGTGTATGCTTTTCCGCACTTGCATGCAAATGCGATATGCACTCCATTCAATTGTAGTCATGCACCGCAGGCTTGAGGTGAGGCTTTACTTCTGCGTTCCTCTCCGAGTTGGATGGTGTAGTGCATCGTTTTGAATAGCATGGAGTGAGCATTGTATTGAACAGAAACCGTTTGGTACATATAAGCCGGTAGGCTGTGGAATTATTCGTTAAAACTTGAGTCACTCAAATGAAAATTTGATCTACGGAATGTCAGGATAATCCACAGATAATCTGGAGTTCAATTTGACGTTCATTGCGCGGTGGATTATACCCCCGTCGTAGCTGTGAATCAACTTGAGTGCCAGATGTCGAACGAAGGTACTAGTTTTCAGTACCCTTATACGTATCTTTACAAATTCCAAACCAGCAATAAAAACTGTGGCAATAGGTCAGAGATACGAGTCGTCCTAAATCGTGTATACTTATTGGGAAATATGAAGAATGACCGGTCATATCCAGCGTAGGTAGTCATATGAAACTAACCACAAAGATGCCTTCAACCTACACAGCAAAACAATAAGCCCGTAGTTTATCGCTGGTCTACGGAAGGTCTGTCTCGCTGTGGGATACAAAGGATAAACAGTCGAAATCGATCTTGCGACGATCATTTCGTCATCTTTGGAAGTTGAAAGGGATATTCTTCTTCACCATCAATGAAATTATCAAAAAGAAAGTGCACATCCGACAAAACAGATCCACATTTCCTACTACAAACAGAAAAGTAAAAGTATCTCATGCGAAATGATTTGAAACTCACGTACTGCGACTGAAGGAAGGATGACAGGCACGGGCTTTAAGAATGAAAAGGTATGTAAGAACTGTAGAAGAAGATGGCTTTATCTCATGATATCAGAATTAATGTTTCAAATGTCCAAAGATAAACCAAACCATTAAGTCAGCGTTCCTTTTGTTAAGCGACGATGCACAGAAGTCGAAGTAAAGTGGAGTACCTCAAGGTTCAAAACTAGATCTAATATTGTACAGTATTATACTATCCGTTTCGGGCTAATGGGATCCAAAACATGTTGAAAATGCATGGAACTCCTACTCTGCAGAGTATGTTTAAACAACTTTTTACTAGAATCAACTATGGAGTTCAATTCTGTCTTAAATTTACTCTCGTCAAGTAAAAACTAGAAGGAAACCAGTCTGAGTTGTACATCTTGTCCACTTTTTATAGGTCTAAGCATAATAAAATCGATTTTGGGTTCACGAATCTTTATAGATACGTCAGAAACTAGGGTACTATTGGCTGACGGGAAAAGGATACTAAATCAGGCGCTTTAGAGAAGATCAATTCAAATGCATGATGCCTACTTGCACGAACTAGACTTTAGATCTCAATAACTCTTTTTTAGGCCGAAGGACCTGTCATTTAGCGGTCTCCTCGGTTATTTAAATAAACCGTCAGGACAGTTTTGCATGGGACACGGAGTACCTTAAAGAAACAAGGCATGAAGATATGTCTTATACCTCAGTAGGAGACGAAAGAATTAAGAAAATATCTAGAGAAAGAGACGAACTTCTAGAAATACTAGGCCACTGTCTTTCACAGGATAACATCGTAGTTTAGAAACCAGAGTCTACAAAAGTCAACAAATAGGAGGCATTGCTGACTCAAAAGTGAGAGATAGATAGCTCAGATTCTTATGAGGATTCTGGTAGCAACTAACAACTGAACTCTAAGTCAAATCCGTAACCTGTTTTCACAGTCAGAAAGTAGAACTAATATTTGCAATGAAACAGGCACTAGTGCGTTCCTATCCAAGCTTGTATCGCCAAAGACAGAAGATCTCCCATGACACTAAAATGTCATGACACAACACACTCAGATTCTTACACGTCTACCTATTTGTTTTGAATTTGAATCCATATAGATAAAAGTTTCTTTATCAACAATTTATGATTGAAACTACCTTGATAAAACCCAAATAGTTAAGTAAAACTTATCACCAAGTTTCCGCAGTCTACATTCTCAATGAAAGATACGAAACTAAATCGCCCGATTGGTAAGATTCCTTTCATTCATTTGTCCATTTAAATAAACAAAAATACCAAATACGTTTCGCATTTTCTACACACCAAAGTCGTTTGTGAATTTTCGTCACGTATCACCCACAAGTATCCGCTTTCAATTGAATAGTATCAATTTGTAATTGCCATGGTATTGCTCCCAAGTCAACCTTCTTCCAAACACGGTAAACTCACCTTCATAGCTCGTTTCGAATACATTTTTCTTTGCTTATTATTCTATTTGAATAAAAATGTAAATGCTCTAATAAAAATCCGCATGAACGTACTAAAAATAAACAAATAAAGCTATCCACAACCACAACACTTTGCAGAGAGAGGGCAATGCCTGGGCTTTGAAAATTCCGGTGAAATCAACAAATTTTCGCTTACAAAATTCGTTTTAATTTGAGCCCCACAACAAGACAAAGGGAAAGGATATACCAGAAGGCTATAAAAGCCATCCTTGCATAACGACATAAAACAAAGAAAAAAATGCATAACATACATCCACCTATGATGAGATACTGAGTATATATTCTCATTTGCAGTTAAAAGATACACAGATACGAGTAGATACTTATTTTTTGCGTATTCTTTGGAAATATCACCAGAAAACAGAAAACAGAAAAAAAAGATGAACATTACATGTATCCGCTTAATAACAATAAAGTCTGAGAGTTCCTTACTGGGAAGCCAAAAAAAAAGGAACACAATAAACGACCATTATCCTGTCTGGTGTAAAAGGGGGTTTCGAGGGTTTTTTGTATCTTTCAAGACGTGCGTTCTGGCGTGACTTCCTTCATCTACGTCTTCGTGTTTTATAATTGCGAATTTGTTCGTTGTTCCTTCCCTGCATAGATACATACAATAGGAAAAATGATACAATACATATTATATCCGCTGCAGTATGATGAGGGTAATTTAATCCTTTTCGATTGTGAACAGAAGATGCACTTTTTTTGAACACTTTTTCTTTTTCAAAACAGCAACACTTGTACGGATACACTTTTTTATAGAAACAATAAGAAAAATATATAATTTTTTTGCTAATAACAAAAATGACATCACGATTGCGTGCTATTTGTCTGTCATTGGTTATTTAATCACGATCGAGCACACGCCACACAAACTATTGGCTGTCATAAATTTTCCCAGTCATCTGCTGGCATCTGCTTTTTCCATTTTTGTTTAAACACACGTTATTATTAGTTTATATAGTTTTTTATTTGATTTTTTTGTTTGACGTTGGCTGGCGTTGGTTATTGATTGGGTTTGCATAAGCTGAGCTTGAGTTCGTTTAGATTAACCTCTCACTGAGGCGTGTAGAGTTACGTAAGGGTTCATTGGGGGGCTTAAACTTAATTAAAGTTTTTTTTTTTCTTTTTCTCTTTTATTTGTTGCATCTTATTTCTGTATTTCGAAATAGCTACTGATTTTGGATTAACTCTGATCGATCACAATTAGCGACGGAGGTGTTTATGGCTTCTATTCGCAGTTAAGCTCTAAGGCAACCTTACAGATTGCATCAGTATCGACAGCAATTTTTAATACAAGTTGACCCCAGAATGTGGTTGGGTCTGTGTCTAGAACTAAAAGCAATAAAATGCCTTAGATACGAGTGGGCTTAGACCGATCAGTGATCGAATATTGAAGGCTATTCGGCTGAAAACAAATGTCTCACTAATGGGATAGTCTCGAGGGCATAGTGAATCACATTAAACGCACAGATCGACTTTATTTTTGCTCGTTAAAAGTTGGAATAAATAGCTCAGGTTATTCTACGACAGTGCTAGAGATGAGCAAATACTTCCTGGTTGTGACGAGATAAGGTAATGCTTCGAACGTTTACTGGCATTTTTGAGGTTTGTTGATTGAATGGCGAATATGACTTCCTGGGTGCAAAGTGGCTAATATAACAAAACTCATTAGTATGCGCTCTGGCTTTCAGTGGGTTTTTTACCGAAATCAGATGATGCACTATCCTCTAGTGAATGTTGGGTTAATTTCAGCACGTAGGCTCGAACGTGCATCCCTTTAAGACCCCATACCGAGCAGGAGCGACATCTATTACCAGTTTATAGGATAAACGGTTTGGAACTTTGCTAACAATCCTACTTTTCGAATCTCACTGTAGAATATGTTTCGGCAAATACGATGAATTAGTACTTAATCTTAACTTTGGTACCAGACTCTAAAGTTCGTTGTCTTCTGCTATATGAAGGGTGAAATATCGATCATCTATGCTTGGTATAAAAAATTAGAGCTTTAGTACTGCAAAAACAGGAAAGAAACAGCTCACAGTGACAAACTTGGTGAGAAGTCCAAGGACGAGGGAGCAATTTAGATTGTATCTTCTTACCCAAATAATACATGCATTTTCTAAAACAGATAATGGATACGCAGATAAGAGATCCATCCACTGATAGATGCACAGTAAAACTAAAAAAAACTGTTCTAGAAATGTCCATATTTCGATTTTTAAAGAAGTGGGACATTATGTACTGTTTAAGCCCTCTTTGGCCTGCACCTAGGACATGATCAACTTCCTATGGATTGTTTGCCTTAAGATTCTTGGCATCAAGACTGTCGAGAGAGTTCTATACACCAAGACTGATACATGAATCAATATTTTCAGCGCAAATAACGAGTCACACGACTAGAGGATCAGTTAATGATCAGTGCAAGCTTTAAAACTCGATCAACAAAGGACTGATCTCGTTGATCATCTCTTGTTTACTCGTGTAGAGTTGATTATTTAATTCACACTAGTGATGCCTGCCTTATTTGTTTATCTTAATGCTTAATTCTTTGACGGTGATCGTCAAAATTTTGATTTTTTAAACAAATAGATCATCACATGTTAAGCTTATATGCACAAAATTCAGTAAAAAAAAACGACACTTTTGAGATTCTTAAAGAATTCATCGCCATAACTTTGCCCACAAGATTGTTGATCCTCAGATCTTAGTAATCATGGTGATACTGTACCAATCAACAAAGTACTGATCTTCAAGGCGTTGATCGTTCACTTGTAGCAATTTTACGATTCTTAAAGAAGTGATTATGGTACTGATCAGAGTGCCAATCGATGGACTATTTACTGACCGTCAAGTCATCGATCAGTCGACTTCTGTTTTAGTAATGAACTTTGCACTATCAGTGACATCAGGTCGCACTGAGCTCGAAGATCACTGCAAGTACTGTCAAAGCGTTGATCAGTTTTGCATAGATTATTGTATCATCAGTACTTGAGGACATTGTGTAAGACTCAAACACGAGATACTTGTATCTACTGGTGGTTGGAAGAATATTTTCGTTTCAACTGAGCAACCTTTTTGACCAGAAGGAAGGGATTTCAAGATTTCTTTCACTAAATACACATTAGGGCCCACGGGCTGCTTAAAATACCCAGAGTTAGCCTGGTTTCAGTCTAATCGCTAGTTAAACACATTTCTGTTGAGACACCTACTCCCGTTTGTTTATTATGAAATTTCTTTGAGTATCTCATCCAAAAGATAGGTAAGGCACATTCAAGTACAACATTTGTAGTGCAAGGCCAAGTGGATCCACTCAAGTTAAATGTATCCTTCAAGTCGTACCTACAGTTTGTTCACTGTACACATCGATTCATTTACTTTCCAGTTTCTCAAGGCGGTTCAGTTGAATTGAGTTGTAAGCCGACAGATTAGTCGTCTTGCACATTCT
The DNA here is from genome assembly GCA_963583995.1 of Xylota segnis. Lineage (NCBI taxonomy): Eukaryota > Metazoa > Arthropoda > Insecta > Diptera > Syrphidae > Xylota > Xylota segnis. Next base: position 8,712,370 of record OY757238.1, read on the forward strand.
AGAGTAATTTACCGACCTGAGTCGGTTTTTCCTCCATAAATCTCCCTAAAAGGACAAACATCCGCCCTTTCAGTCAGCGATTACCTTGGCCCGTAAAGCAGCCCTCACACCCCTCGCCTTCACATTGCCGTCGATTGTTGCCAAACAATCGCACCTGACGAACATTTTTGTGTATCAGTCCGTACATCAACCCATTCTACAACGCCTACAACAGCCATTGTATCTCCCACAAAGATTCCCATTGTTTTGTCGGTCCCCAAAAGCAACAAAAAATTGTGCAACTTTTCCAATCGAAAAGAAGAAAAAAAATTAAATAAATAAATCGACAGCAAGTTTATAGTATCATCGATCGATTCCACTTGCTACGTCAGTTCGCGTAGTCGACGAACACGACTTACAACTTCTCGCAGCCATCCCAAGGTTATCTAGAACATGAGCAGGTTGGTTGGTTGGTTAGTTGGAGAGCTACCTAGAGTCACGCTTGAGACGGGACAGTAGAATTTAATTTTATTCTCGTAATTAAATTAATTTGAGTGTATTAATTGTCCGTGATATTTGCTCGCGACACGGGCGACGCTGATCGGTGAAAGTGGTATCCGCCGATGACAGAGAGGCGGGCGGCGGACGCGCTTGCTGAGCCAAATAAGCTGAGCTTCGAGTATGTGGAAATGTGTTTTGGTTTATTGAAATTCGCTTGCGAAAAAAATCACTAGCGCTGGGTATTCTTAATTTGTTTGGTCATCGAGTTATTGCGTTCCGTCGTCCGTCGTCCGTCGTCTTCCGATTTCGGATACACTTACCCGCCCATGAGGTAATCACGAGCGCGCACAAATGGATTGAGCTTCATTTTTAAGGCCAGCGCCGATGGAAAAGTAAACCATGACCTGATGCGGCGTGAAATGATTGTGCGAGTATGTATGGCGGCGAGTGCGCGTATTTCATCGCTGATTTTAATCCGGGTTTGGTGTGAAATGTAATTTTTTTTTTCAATTTTTTCGATGGCGCAGATTTTTTTTTCCACTTATTTTGGCATGAATCGAAAACTGTAAACATTTTTGTAGAGAAATGTAATTAGAAACTAATTTGCGTGATTGTATGTGGATCGACGGACATTAATCATACTTAGGGGGGGCATTAGATACTAATAGACACGGGGGTATTGAATGTCGATTTCGAGGAATGGCAATCGTTTAGAGTAGGATGTTGAATTATGACAGCGATGTGCTGTGTGATTTCACAAAGAAATGGTGTCTCGATCGTTAGAGTGTCGCTGATCACACTGTCCTTAGCGTGATCAGTAATATCACCGACTATAGATTCTTGAAGATCCACAACTGATCGACAACCCGTAAGACGATAATGATCATATTGATCCCAGCTTTTATTTTCAGAAAGCTGATCACTTTAGCATGGTGCTAGCCATCTCTAGGTAATTTTTGTATCTTAGCCACGCTTAGTTCGCGATAGTCTGATAAAATCACCGATCTGCACAGTACTGACCGTTAGATACTCAAGTTCCACAAATGAAGCAGTGATCGTAGTGATCGCAGTCCCATTCAACAGAGTGCTGATCAGTATAAAACTTTTTAATCCATGCTAACGATTTCTAGGTAATTTTATCACCCTAGTCGCCAAATTTTTAGGTGTGATCGTTAACATATTTATCTTCTGAAAATTTTCAACAAGATCACGTTAACTTCTGACAAAATATTGATCGAAATAGTGTCAAACATAAAACCATAAGCCTGATAATCACCGATCAGCACAGTACTGATCGTTAGATACTCATGTTTCAGAAATGAAACAGTGACCGAGATGATCGCGGTTTCATTTAACAGAGTGCTGACAGCACAGAACTTTTAAATCCACGATAGTGATCCCTACAGAATCGTGAAAATTTTGATTTTCCGAGATTGGGCCTTAGATTGAGCCCTAAACAGCCAGGTCTCATACTGCTAAATTGATCGTCAGAGTTTTGCATTTCAGAAAAGAAGTTTTGATCGCGGAGATGTAAGCCACGATCAACAGAGAACTTAATGCTAAGTCAATAACTACGCTTATAACTTATTGGGTTTTTCCATTTCAGAAAGGTGGTCGTGATCGTGGTGATCGCAGTCTCTGCCCACAGAGTTTGGATCTTCAAAATACTGATCCACTTTTTGTTGCTAATGATCACGATCGCCAGCGAATTTTAGTAAGATTTACTGATATGGACATGGAGAGAGTGCAGTAGAGGCATGAAATAAAACAGCAGACTTGATGGAGACCCTTGTGCTGGGCGCCAATTTTTTTAAATCATTTTCTTATCAATCCGCGATCGAAGATGTTTCTACTACTGTTTCAACAATTTTGGAGTTCGAAGAACAAAAAATTGCACTAACGGTCTTCCAATACAAAATTTCCTTCCATTAGTATAGTAGCAGACGCCCTCCTTCGACTTGTATCTTTAGCTACAACAAACTCTTCAAAAGCCATGAAACATTTACCTTAATGCAGACCATCTATCAACCTAGGTCATGACATGTCAAAACTATTTTCATATGAACGATGGCCATGATGAATATTGATTACACTGCCAAAGGCAATAACAGATTAAGCGAATTTACGATATAAACTGAGTGTTCTATAATTAGAGTTTAAATAATGGTCGAGAGCTTGTCGATTGTACTTTCTAAAAGCTTTTGTATTCGATTCATAATTTCGATGAGAAATATGGGAATAGATCTCAAGCTGGAAACATGGTTAAAATGTGATCAAGGCTTCTTCAAGAAGCTTCAGAATAAGTCTGTATCTGTAGCTACTTTTATTCGTAGGGGAAAATCTATGAAGATGTAGGAGACTCGCTCGAACATAGTCCTCATGTTAGGCATATTTTTGGGTTCAAGGATATCCTCAGTGATCAGCGACCAGACAGTGAAAAGAACGACCCTTTTTGGGTATGAAACCTCTTTGTAAAGCCAACTTCCTCATTTCAGTCTAATCCTTTATGGTCTAAGCATGTGTAACCTATACTTTCCCTGTTAGTCACAACATGTGCTGACTCTCCCTCTGTAACCCAATTCCCTACATAACTCAACCAGAACCAGATGAGTCAGGCACGAAGACATCTGCCCGTCCTGCCAGGAGTCACTCCTCGGAGTTGTATTCCTATTTATCGATTATGAAAAACACCAGATGCATCGATGACCAACGACACGCAATCGCAATTTATCCAGACGCCAGCTATCCAAGGCAATGTAGTGAAATGTATATCCTTCGTGAAAGTGTTGCCGCTTTCAATTTTTATTTTAATTTTTAAACAAAAAACTCTACCATCACTTTTCACAAAAAAAAAAGATCACCAATTTTTCAAATCCAACTTTTTCGGATTCAATTTTTCTTATTAATTTTTTTTTTTTTTTGGATAGTATTCCTTTTATCCAAAATTCACTTCAGTTTTGCATATTCCTCGCGCGGATATTCGAAACGGAAGTAGTGAGCTATACGCACGGGATACCGTATTCAAATTGACTTCCGAAAACAGAACGCAAACGGCAGAAACAAAAAAAAAAAAAAATGTAGGTAATTCAAAAACACCTCGCGTCGTAGCTGAGGTCCGGACCGCACAGCAAATTAATCGTTAATAACTTTTGTTTGTTGTTTTCGTATTCGTATTCGTGTGTTCGAATCGGCTCGAAGGAGGTGGGGGCAGGCGGCAATTCAGTTAAAGATACTCTTTATCCATCGTATTCCAAAAATGCATCGGAAATTTCGCAATTTTTTTTCGAATTATAAACAAAATGAAAATATTTATGTGAAAACGGGGTAAAAACAACAAAACACGCAGCACACACCATCGAAACAACAGAGCGAAGAAAGTTACGAAAGAAAGGAGAAGAAGACTGTTCGTTCGTTAGCAGTGTGCTTTGAGATATCTCACACCGCCGACACGAAAACGACGTTATACCGTACTCGCAAGACACGAACCAACTGACTCAACGCGACTCACTTGTTTTGAATTGTGGTCTCTACCCATATGGATACATTGGGTGAGATAGTTGTACGTGGTGTGCCGTGCCTGCTCAGATACGAGTATCCGTCGAGAGATACTTTTACAATTGTGGAATATTAAACAACTAAACAGCTGGCTGTTTGACCGGAGCTGCTCTACTCTGCTGTAGAGAGAAGATGACGTTTGGATTTTGATTGGGGGAGAGAGATTCAAATCGAGAGAGTACGATACGCCTAACTGACTCACTGTACCGCAAAGCAGAGACAACATAACCACTACACTGGAAAGCGCCTGTATCTGCAACGAGTAATGAATTGACTTTCAACTGTTTAGCATGCCAGCGCCATGGCGTAGAAGCCCAACACAAAGTCGGGACTCAAGCGGGATCCGACACAATGGCGGAAGGAACTTTTGCAAGAACAACTTCTCTTTAGAGTTAGGTAGGCAGGTAAGTTATTATCCGAGGCTTGTTATGCTTTTTTTTATGAATTTTTGACTTCTTTTGTATTTTTTTTTTTTTTGGTTTAGAACGTTGGTCTGATGTAATGTGTTCGACAGTAATTTTAATTTGAATTTGTTTTTGTGTATTGAGGTGAGACGGAACTGGATTTCCCACTTGGTTGGCTAAAATTGTGGTGTTTTGTTGATTTGTATATCACAAAGCCGGCAGGAGAAAAGAAATAAAAGAAAAGGCAAACCATTCTGTTTCTATGACAAACAGTCTGTGTGGGCAGCCGGCTTGTTTATAATAATTTGATACTAAGTGCTGGCGTCTATTTAAGGGAAGTTGTTATGTTAAAGGAATGCATACCTACAGGAAATAAGTAATAGCTGATTGTTTAATTAAAACAACAAACAAAAAAATACTATTAATTGCGTTCCTGTAATGGGACAGGTTCCCTTAAATAGAACAAACACTCGATGGAAGGTTTATTTGTTTTTTGTTCGATAGAGAAGTACTTGTAGTTGACTGAGTTTCAAAGGAGAAACCGCGTCGAAAGGAAACACATTTCGAGACATTTCGATTCCGCTGTAGAGTCAGAATAATCTGTACCATTTCTATTGTCAAAAAATCAGCTATTTACATTGATTCTCGACGTTTGGAGTTCGAAAAAATAATAATAGACAACATAAGACAAGGACCTCCAATCGGGCGCCAGTTAAGGAGACGAAATAACCCTTCGAAAAAATCGTGAAAAGAATCTATGACTGAGAGTCATTATATTTACTTTTGGTCTTGAGGATAAGTAGACTATATTCAGCTCTTAATAGTGTCGGATACCCTAAAAGAAAGTTCACTTCATGACTCACATAGGAAACACTACGAAGAATGTGTTCAAAAGAGTATCGGCTGCGAGCTAGAGCACGATAGTACCATTATATTTTATTTAAATTTTAAGGGACTACACTAACCACTGAACATTAGTGTACAAAACTGACTGTGACCTTACGAATTCTATACTGATTGGAGAAGTTAGCCAGTGATCCATGCTAGGTCCATTACTATGAATGAAAATTGAGCAAAAATTGTTACATTTGGTGAGGAAATTGCTGTTTTCCAAATGGAAAATATAAACCGATCGTCATAACTAGTACGAAGAGCTCATTGACTTTCATATATACATCAGCTGGGCGAGCAAATATATCTAAGTCTAGTCATGTTAGATACATGCCTATAGACAAAATACTGTCAGTTAGGCTAACATACTAACTTTGACGGATACTATGCTGCTTAATCTTGTGGCCGATAGCACTTGAGTATACTGGCATGAGTAAATCATAGTCATCATCGTGAAATTTCGACTGAATACAGGGAACGAGACTCTAGCTACATATGGCAAGCTTCATTGCTTTCTATAAATGTTAGCCCAGTTTCTAGTATGACAAAGAATATTCATAAGGCCAATTTTGGAAAAATAGGCGAAGGCAGTGTTGTGCGCCTCATCTGGTGAGAAGAAGTGTATCCCCTCATTATCATTGCACGAATCTACGGAAATATTACTGCCTTTTGACGCAGATACATATTTTTCACCCACTGCACAGGATTAATACCCATTATTGATAGTCACTAGCCTCTAAGTTCTTTCATGATCAGAAGGAAAAAAACCGGAAGAAAGGCATAGAGATGCCATGCTTTGAACCTTTTACCAACAAGAACTTATACCGTCTACCGATAGATGGCATTTAAAAAGAGTAAGTTTTGGCCTTTAACACTGTCAGAACCTAGTAAAAATTCTTGCAACTGGACTTTGTTTCACTTTCTGTGCATAAAAAACCTTCACACAGACAGAGAAACTTCTTTAGCAAAGCTTCCTCAACACTATAGACGACAAATTGGTCCCTTGCGGCACTCCACTTTATATTTATATTTATTGCCCATTATTCCGCCTGTTGAGAGATTTATTGGATAAAATTCCAATATTTCTCTGAAAGAGAAAACAAGTTTTTACCGCCGCATCCATTATGAACCTATAACTCCAGACATTTACAGCCCACAGTCAATCACTTATGCCTCCTCGGTCAACCGGTACAACATTGTATACGAAAACTACCAGCTATTTGTGTTAAGCAGCATAAATTCTAATTACAAGCCAACTCTCCATGTGTCATAAAAAGCAAACATCTTTCATAAAAAAACATGAAAAAAACATAAAATTCAAATTAAATCCGTGTCTACACATGCCTCTCTTAAGTCATGCTCGACCAGCATGATTAAATTGCATTTACCCGCGAGTGTACCTACTTACATTACTAATTCATGTACCATCGTCAATTCAATCTAATTGTTGGTTGTAAAAACAAAAAAAAACAGGCAAACATCTCTTCAACGAATCCGAAATCTAACACTTTCTTTCACGTCAATGTTGTGGTATGTACTTTGCTGTGTGAAATTGTGCATTATGAACGCCAAGTGGCTTCTCCATATATCGGTACAGCACATGCCTAAAGACCAGACACGTCTTGGTCTCGTCTATCCATCTCCAAGTCTTGGACTGTTTTCAGTGTAAACATGATTACTTGTACTTTTCATCCAAAAAAATGGAAAAAAAACCAGACATAGATACGTTTAAGTGAAACCTTTGGCACGTATCTACGATGAACGAAAACGAACAAATAAATCTCTGAGATACATATTTCTCAATACAAAAGGAAAAGAAAGTGAAACAAAACTGTCCACTGCCAGAGCTGATGATGTTGACGGTGACGATGACGACAACGACGACCGGCTGAACATAGGGAACGCAACGCGACAATTGTTTTTGTTATGACATCCACAATGTATCTTACTCCAGATCATCGTGTGTGTTATTAAAAAAAAAAAACTATCTTGTGAAAACAAATCATAAAGAAGAATGCTAATATCAACAGCGCGACATAATGAATTAATAATAATTTCTAATTTCAGTAGGGCAGCCCAGCGCGGATGGAGTCTGTCATGGTTCAGTTTTCGACTGACATTTTCGATATGACTTTCACTGTGGCGCGCTCGATGTTCGATGTTCTACAAAACAATGGAAACTTTCGATTACTTTCGGTTAAGAATTTTTGGGGTTTATTTATCTATTGGTGTTGGGAATTAATAATTCATTGACACTTTGAGACAAATAGCAATCGAATTGGCACAATTTGCATAAGAATTTCAAGCTCTCCGCGTGCTGATGCTAATGGTGGTTTCGCTTTTTAATGTAAGTCATGACCTAGAAAAGTGCTAATGAACGTATCTGGAGAGGCTAATAATTCAAGTGCTGATGCTGCAATGAATATTCATTTTGAGAAATCACTTCGGGTCAAAGAAATCTTATTCTCTGTCCGCAGGCGTTCACTTTCTGGACTGAACTCTCAGAAAGTGTTTAATTAGTTACTCTACTGAAAGGAAATCACTTTAGCTTAGATACAAACCAACCATCAGTAAGTGCTTCTATGCAGAACCGATAGATGGCTTTGACATTTGCAAGGTTTTAAATGAGTAGATACGCAGGGATTTAGATCAACCTTTTGCAATATGATCATCTGTTACAAACTGACAAATTGGCTGAGTTACCGAGGCCTCTGACTCTAGTTCCAAACAGCCCGTCAAGTTAAGTTTCTGAGTCTTGCGTGAGGTGGAAAATGAACTTTGAATGGACGAAAAGAGGATCATGATCCGCGAACTTGACAGTGTAGATATGCAATGTAAAATCCAAGAGTCATTGACAGGAACAAGACCAAGCGCCCTGTTGACAAATGAGACTATCAAATCCACGCCCCATGGGTTAGGTACAAAGATGAACGGCAAACTCGTAATAAATTCTAGTTCATGGGAATTAGTCGTTACTTCTCTCAGAGTAAATTCGAGATACAACGAATGCGTTTGAAGGCATTTAACAAAAATAAAACCGCAATCTAGCCTGATTACGATTACCCAATCTTAGGAAGGGACGTCATGGACACATTTCTATTTTAAGTACAGCATTTGTTTAAAGGTTTCTAGTTAAACAGTGCCTTGATCTACTGGATTGGTCATACCTTAGGGCGTCAGGGGTATATCAAAGCTAGTAAGACAGACAAGTGAACCATCCTAACCAAATATACAGCTGAAATGAAACTGACAAAAAGTGAATACTTTAGTCCAGGCTAGTCTCACTAGTAAAGACTAAAAAAGCCAGTCCAGGTATCGGTACGAAAGTATTCTCCAACCCTGTGTCTCCCAGGGAAAACTCCTATGAACGAAGGAGATTTCTTGGACATTCAGAGAAATCCGACAGCCATACGTTGCATATGCATCTTTAATGATAGTCAGGTAGCTACATATCTAAAGCTTTATATCTGCCTATATCATCCTAAGTTAGTTTAACACCGAATTCGCCTCGATAGATAGTAGTAGTTGAAGGGTGGTACGAGTGACGAGCTGGCGTTGACGGATTCCCAACCAAAGAAGCCTACATTCGAACCATCTCACGCTAGTCTGTCACATGACAGAGAAGTAGCATGCGTCAAGACTGAGTGTCAGAAAAATAGTACAGATGCAGACTTTTGTAACAGTGGTATCTATGATGGTACAACTCCAAGCTTCCTGCATTCTATTAGTATCTTCGAAGGCTTCATATTTCCCTAGAGGATGTGATGATTATAATCCATTTCTTATAAGAAAAATGTTTCCGGTACCACAACATGTAAGTACTTCCCTCACTCTGATGCTGTCACGACCCCATTTATCTTACTTTCATTTTTAAATTAATTGAATCTCCACACCTTCCACAGAACCGTACTAAGTTCAAACCTAATTCCGGTTTTACTCGTAATTAGAAAAGAAAAACCATCTCAACCAGGTGAGTTCAGTTTTCCACAGAACATGTGATAAAGTGTTGTTTAACAATCTATTCAGACCAAATCAAGTGAATCAGAGAAAGTGCTACGCCAGTGCAAGTGAAATGATTAATCTTCCAAAAAAAAATTAAAACTTTTCATTACTCTCAACACAACCTTCTCTCGGTACAAAAGCAATTTATAATTCTAACGACTAAAATATAAAAAAAAAGACATCACCCAACATAATTTATCAACACGCAGCTAATTTGTCATAATCACCGAACTTCCGGCAGAGAAATCAATAAACATTTCTACACATCTGGGGATCTGTGTGTATCTAACAGTTGTATCTGCAACTTTTTCTGCTTGAAATTAATTTTAATTGCACTGCAAATATATTTATAACAAACCTATCAAAAAAAGATACACAAACAGTCAGGAAGAATGTGGTTGCGCGTTGCATGCCACACGATCGTTGTGAGTAGAAAAACAGTTCCCATGCCGTTTGCCAGCTGGATGTGCTGCAAGTGTGTTCTGTTTCTACTTCTACTCGTACTCATAGTCGTACTCGTATCTGGGATAGAACTTTCCCGATGGGAATTCTTTGAATTTTCCTCTCTAGAGATACTGCCTGGGGGAACCCCTTGACATAATTACGAGTGCGTACGGTTTTTGTCAGGTTTGAATGCTTGGAAGACACGCACTCAACGATCACATAATGAGAGATCGTTATCGGTTTTGGTCGAGTATCTGCAGCATCCAAAGTGCAGTGTAATACAAATTATCTATGCGATACACACATCGATATGTAGATGCGTACGATCTTCATCGCGAAGTGGTACTTGGAGACGTAATGTTCATTACGTATACGATGGGATGCATTTCTCAGCCCAAGAGGCGCATCCCACGTATGGAATTCCAAGTGGCGCTGTAGCTCTGAAGGCTGTGTGATGTAATCTCTGAACTGAGAGTGATGGGAAACTATTTCATCGCAGTTGGTGGCACCGATTCAATAGCTACTGTGTCACACTTCCGAATTCCATTCGATCTACCTTCGAATTCTGTCAAACGTTTGACCCCTAAAGTACGTCCGAGTTCAAAGTCAAAAGTAATCACAAAAACACAACATAAGCAACTGCGTGTTCCTATTACTTCGGCCAGGCCAATTGATTCGAATAAATGGCCATTCAAATTGAGTAATCCATTGTGTGTGTCAATGACATTAGCACACAATGACGACAAGTACTTCAAATAAACGCCGAGAAAGAGAGAGAGAGGTCAAGACGGTTTCGTCAAATAGCACAAAATATACAGTGAACGCCATTCGCAGTGTAGGCTGCTGATGTCCAGCACTTTCGTTTTGCAATCACAGCTTTGCTTATATGAGTCTTCAGATACCTATTGGCAAAGTCACTTCACACTAGCATGTCCGACCACCACCGTGCGTGAGTAATTAGGCAACAAAGATACTCATAATCATACGCTAATCATGGATCAATTTGGACTGCAGAAGGAACGCAACTGTTTTTAATTGGATTTTCCGGTTTTTTTCTCCTCCTATTTAGAACAATCGAAGCGAACGGGAGAGAGAAGATACTCTATCTATCGAATCAATAATAATTGTGCTTTCCGTTGGCAGGAAAAAATCAATTGTGGCAATTTGGGAGGAGTTTCGATTCCATTTGGCTTTTGTTTAACTTACATTGTGCGGAGGTATGTTTAAGTTTTAATGGATTTCCATTGATGGACTTACCTGAAAGGAGAAAGAAAAAAATTGTATAAGTAATTAGCAATCTGTGTGTTGAAAGGTAATCGTTTTAGTGTCATCCGAGGCAATTTAACAACACATTGTATTACAAGGTTAATGGTTATTGGTTATGGTTGTGACCTTTCAAGTCACAGGCATCTGTTCGGCAGCGGTGGAGTATCTCAAAAGACTGGACAAGACAAAGACCCCAACAGAATGCAGTAGATACAATAGAAAAGCCACTTAATCGCCTTTCGGTTGCAAGGCCAATCGTATCTGCATAAATTTTGATAGACTTTGATCGGCAAAACAACTGTTTTCGGCATATTTTTCTCTGGCAGAGTTAAGACGTGTCATATCAATCTAAAATCGAAAACAGGTCGTCTGAGTGGAGTAGAAATATTGCAGGACATGTCAAGACTCAAATGCAAACCTAACCATCACTTGACTTGCCCACCACGCCTTCACACTTGAACTAAGAAAATTATGAGTATGCTGTTGAAACGGATACTAACGGGATTAAGACTAGACACGATATAGAAGTCCGAACCTTCTCGGAATTAGTCCCTTAGACCACCAGATCGTAGGAGTCTACCTTATGTAGCTTAGAAGCATTGATTGTCAATCAGTTATTTAGCACTCGAATAGGTCTAAATGGATAAAGAGGTTCCTTAAACACTCTTGGTTGGTTGGTTGAAGTGGCTGGTAGCTTAGAACGCCAAAACACTTGGCTATAGGTCCATTGTGATACCTACTCGTTGATTTATTTGAAACTTCTAATGAATCATCAGAGCCTGGTTTTAACAGAAGCCACCTAAGTGAAGCTTCCTATTGCAGGAGAAAGATGGCTAGAAACAAAGAAGGTGAATTCCATAAAGATTCTGCAAAAATTATTCGTAGAAAGTTCTAGCCTTGTGGCATTGTTGACTGTAAGACAGTGTCCTCTATTGACAACTTTTATCTCCATTCTATGGAGAGAGAGAGATCAAATTAGAGTCTTTCACTAGCAGCTTTGGCCAAATTTGTTTTGTCCTTAACATGTAGGTCATACTGTCCCCCTAAGACTTGCCTTTATGCAGCAAAATGCATAGAGTTGTTCCTATTCTGGCGAGTTCATCGATCTTACAAGTTCTCTCGAAAGCCACTGTGCCTTCACTGTAATGCTTCGGCCCACTGTACTAAAAGATTAGTAAGTGAGTGCCCTTGTTGCCAATAAAGTGTCAGCGGCTTACTTAGACAAGTACATTAGAATGAGTCCATTGTGCCAATAAAGACCCTTGTTAACCAAATTTTCAGTTTTTGATGACTGAACCAAGCCATGAATCTCAAGAGTTCGTTTAGCTTGATACTTCTTAGATTGCCCAGTTTCGCTAGGACGCAGCTCCCAAAAGTGTCTTGGGGTTTTGTTTAAAGCTTCTGACAGAGGATGCAAGAAGACCCAAGTAAGGCTAAGACATAGAGAAGGCTGTTCCAAACTCTTAACTAGTGAGTTCATTTGAGTAAATGCATTCGGAGTACATATCCACAAGTAGAGCTTAAGTTCACGCTTTATATGACTACAAGCAGCCCATTCTCTGACCTACGTACAATTTCTAAATCATCTCCATTGGGAAGTATTTTCGGGCACTGTATTGGCAAGGATTCAAAGGATTATATGAATTAAGGACATACAGAAGACAAATAAGTAAAACACAAGCTGAAGTCTGTTGCAACTGAATTTTATAAGCAGAAGTGGAAGATGTTAAAGAATTGAAAAATAATATGAGGTCCCACAAGGCACCATACGCTCACCTCTGCTCTTTCTGTTTATTAGCAATATTGCTGAAAATACCATAAGCCCTTCATTCCAATAAATAATCAAGAAAGTTGATAGCTTTCTTCGGAAATATTACCTCGACCAATCTTGATCAGAGACTTGAAGAAAATAGATCTGTTTGGAGATCTGCCTATCTGCCCTTGGTTCTAGAACCTATTGCCACAGTATCCACTGACCTTATTCGGCAGATAAGTAGGACACTCTGATTAAACATAGTCTATAATGGTTTCAAAGACTCGGAAAATGGGAGTTCATGCCGACAACATAACCTTCACCAACCAAGAAAATTTAGAAAAAAAATAGATGTCAGTCCCCCTAGCCTTCGAATCAAAACCTGATCAACTAAGTTCCGTCTGAGTATCACTCATCTGTCTGAGACACATCTGTATTCCTTTTGTATTCCTGAATTCCAGCAATGGAGAGTCATCCTCTCCATAGAAGTCTAATTCCAGTTTCTCCTGCTGTAACTGTCACACAGTGTTAGCATCGATCATCTAGAACACCGATCCTCTCGCATGCTATGAATAGCTACATACAAATTCAACCTATCGGTTGGTTGCAAAGTGAATAATAAAAAAAAAAAGTTGTACTCACCCACCTTGCTCTCTATGTGTGTGCACCTTATAAGGTCACATCAAGGCAAAGTGATTGACTACCTCTGACTGACTTGCAAGTCAATAATAAATCTGTTAGCCAAAGTGTTAAACACCTCTGCAGCGGCGCACTCAGTGTGTACGTAGCCTCCACGCTGTTTTGAAATTACTTAACACACTCCACAGCGAAGTCTTGCGCACTGCTCTCATCATCTTCAGCAGCAGCAGCAGCGCGCCTCGGTCCATTACCCACAATAAAACGAAAGGCACTCAATTAGCCCCTGCAATCTTGCGGTAGGTCCCGCAGAAGAATTTCTTTGATTACGAAAAACCACCAGTAACCACCTAACCGCCTTTCAAAATCTTACTTCATCATGTATCCAATGGATACGTGTTGTTCTCATCTCACATTTCATAGTGCGCTGTGCATATGCGAATCGCAAACGATTCTCAAAAAAAAAGATGCAAAAACCTCGAATCGGACATTCGCCGCACCACCATAAGAACCCCACAGACCGGACTGCGAAACCGAAAGAGGCCATTGAACGATCTTGTATCTGTGTATCTGTAGACCTGCATCTGTGAGGGTATTTTCCGAGCCAAAATGGTAATATGACCGAAAAACGAAAAAAAACAAAACAAACTGAATTCGAGTTTGCTTCGAGAACTGGTTCTGCTCGCAGGTCGTGATATACCTTCGCATGTTGCTCGTAGTCGCACTACTGCTGCTGGTGGTGCTACTGCTGTGGATTAGTGATGTCGTAGAAGGCGTCACCGTAAGTGCACTTAAGCACAAAAGCATGTTCTCTACGAAGCACACAGATAGGCCTAGAGACCTAGAGCCCCACTAAAGTGTGTTATTTTTTTTCTTTCTTCTTCTTCTTTGGGGATATTTTTACAATTCGCGATACATTCTCCGAAGATGGTGGGGGACCTGGTGGGTACGCAAAGCGCAAAAGATAAGAGCATTAAATTGTTGTTAATCTGCAGTGCAAGTCTACATAGATGCTGGTGGAGTATTCTGACGACGACGACGACGACGACGCCAATGGGAAATAGAATGGAAAATGAAAACGAATTGCTGACACAATTCCAGAGGCGGAATTTGAATTTTATTTACGGCGCCTCCTTGATCTCTGCATATGCTCGTATCTCGAAGGAGTGTTTTCGAATCTGGTTCAGTTTTGGACGGGAATTTAATTAAACTGGTCATCTGGCGCCTACACGAAGTAGGAGTTGGAATTTTGATAGTAAGTTGGTATAACCCAGATCAGCCTGAGGGTCAATCAGTAGGTGGTATACGTTAAGACGATTGTAGCTACCCATGACACTCAACAGATCGAATATTTTTTTCAATAGACGCCTTCTTCGGACTGTTTTGAAGCCTGAGTAATGGTTTAAAGTTCGACTTAAACCAGGTTTTGTCACGACTTTTCTCTAGCATTCATCAGAACACAAAATTAGTAGAAAATTGACTGAAACCTAGACATTCAAGTCCCAAGAATAACCGACAAACTCCGAGGAAAAGGCGATAAGTTTAAAGGGTTTGAGTCCCAGAAAACGCAGACAAGTTGAGAGGATTCAAATCCCAGGAAAATCCTACTACTTTACAGGGTTCAAGTCCCAGGAAACGCCAACAAGTAAGGATGCAAGGCCCGGAAACACGAACTACTTTAATATATCAAGCAATTGCCAAGAAGTTTCCACGGTTCAAGTCCCGGGAAACGCCCACTAGTTTATAGGGTTCAAGTACAAGAAAAGGGCGACAAGTTTTCAGGGGTCAAGTCCAGGGAAACCTCGACTAGTTTGCAGTCAAACGTCGATTCAAGTCCTAGGAAACGCCGAGAAGTTTTCAAAGTTCAAATCCCAGGAAACACTGACAAGTTGCTTCAAACCCAGGAAAATGCCGAACAAGTTTTGAGAATTCAAGAGCCGGGAAACGCCAACAAGTTTCCAGGAAATATGTACCAGTTTCCATGGTTTAAGTCCCAGGAAACCACAGCGATTGTCACGTCATTCTTAGCTTTAGAACGATGTTGCGGACTATGTATATTCCACAGCGAAGGACCTACTATGGAACCTTGAGGGACGCCTTTGATACTAATTTTACAATTACTTGTCACTTGAAAATAAGGCAAGTGTGTGGACTCTAGACTCCAGAATTTGGTGAATCCCATCGCTTCAAAGCCTGGTAGTAATATGAAGAACGTTCGGCCTGTCACGCCAACCTGACCTAACCTGTCTGTAGAGTGCTGAAACTGGAGGTGATTTTGTCGTATCTGCTCACAGTGATTTCATTCAAAATCACCCTAAAACAGGCAGAGCCCAGGGTAGCCGTAGCAGACAACACAATGACGCTTCGTAAGTTGCGAACTGGGTGTTCTATCGACAAATGTAGAACCGTGTATCCCACTCCAAAAGAAAAGGATCAACCAGCGTATGATTATCGATTCCAAATGAACAATGTAATCGGACCCATTGTCAAGTAGAATACCGAAACCCATCCGCAGTCATAAAGTCAAAGCTTTACAATAGAAAACTGATAGTCCTCCAACCTGTCATGTTACCGAGTGCATACTCCGATTGACGCTCTCCAACTCACCCATCTTCTGTTTCCAAAATGTCATGGGACCTCTCTCTCTCCGATGGATCCAGCAATTGCAATTTATATTTTTGGCATGCATTGTTAGACATAGGTAGGTACAGATACTCTCGAACGTTCGCGGTTGCTTTGGCACGTTCACTCAGATTTTATGTATGCGGGCAAAGGTTTTTGTTTTTGTTTTCAAGTTTCCAAGCGATACACGAGATACAAGTGCAACTACTAGGTGTTGTGTAAATGTTTAACTTTCTTTTGTGCTTTTGTGCGATTATCGTTGTTTATTTGTTTGTGAGCCTGGTTTATGGCTGTTGTAATACTTTTTTTCTATATACTATATGTATCTGCACACATTGACGTAAAGGCAGGCACTCTGCCAAATGTGTCAACAATATGTTGGAAAATATACAATTAAAAGACCGAAAGCAATTTAATTGATATTTGACTTGTCGCCGGCATTTAATGTTCGCGGCCCGGACTATCATTAGCGCGATGCATGGAGCAGGCTTCAGCTTTATTTCAGTTTCAGTGTCTACTCGACGGGCACACAAACTGATGGATGTGAAATTGCGCAAAAATTAGAAATTGATATTTGAATCGCAAATGGAATCGTAATTAGGAAGTTTTAATTGCTTTTCGGGGAACCAGAGGCGGGAGGTTGGCTGTTTTTATGACATTGCTGGGGCTATGTCATGTGCGGAGTTAACATGAAGCTAGTTGGCCATGTAATGTAACAGAGAAATCAACTCTTTTGGAGGTCACTGACGAAATTAAGTGAGTTTTTCATGAGTTGAATCGAAATGTCATCCTGTAGCCTATTTATAGGGGCGGAAAGATACCTAATGCCATCAGTATCCAAGTACTGCTCATTGAAAGCGAGGTGAAACAGACAGGGGCTACAAGGGATTAAGTCTGGAAAGTTCGATTGAATCCATTGCCTTAAGCATTTCCACGTTTTCATGTGTAAAATGCAAATATTAACTTAATACTAAAAGTATGCAACGAATTTTGACAATTATGATTTTAGGAGTAAAACATGGGTTTGAGACTCTGGTACTGCTGGATACCGCAGGGATGGTGTTCGAACTAAACATAGAAAATGGTTGCGATGTAATAGAAACAGAACTGCTGAAAGGTGAAAGGTGTCCCTCAGCATTGGCTAGTTTTCTTTACTAGTCTAGAACTTCAGACTGACTGACTGAGTATCCAACTCGAGACGAATAGAAGAAGATCTCGAGCATCCATAACACCATTCATTAGCATTCTATCTAAAGTACAATATGAGTCAACTTAAATCGCGGGAGACAGCACTTCGATAGTAGTATCGTCAATGAGAAAGTGACTCCACCAAAAGGTTTTTCAATTCTATTCTAGCTGTATCTTTAGGGCTCTGGAAACTGCGAAACTGCACTATTTAGATCGCAACTAATGATACTTTCAAGGGGAATAGTCAATGAAGTATTTAGTGTCAACACAGCGAACTTAGGCAAGGTTCCAGGCTATATACATACTCAATGAAGAAATTGGAAAGAGTCATCGTTGGTCACTGCTCAAGCTTTCATAGAGGTTGTTACCAGTGCAGGGACTACGAAAGGCATTTGATTACTAGTCTGTAACAGGAAAATAAGGTTTGAGTGGTATTAATGGATGTAAAGAGTTTGAATTCAGTAGAAGAAGAGAGCTTAGCAGAAGTTACTTTTTCATGGAGTCTTAGTATGTTCTAAGCTGTTCTTTCTTTAAAAGTTTCCTAGGCAATCCCAAAGAGCTGCGACTAAAGTGACAAGTAGTAGATACCGTGCATCCACTCCGTTTTTAACACGTTGAACCCGGTAAAGGAAAAGCTCAGGAAATCTGCTGCAAAGGGTTCCCTTCTCATTCAGTTGTGCTTATAGTAAAACATACCATCTATGCTGTGCACTGTAGTAGAAAAGAGGCACAAGAGTGTCGGATATCGTATAGAAGATACTAATAAAAGCTGGGGTTCCACAAGGTTCAGTGGAAGGTACCCTCTTGTTGCCTATTCCTACTAGAGTAGACCCATTTGCTTGCGGACATGACTAGGATTGAATCAAAAAGATGAATGAATAGTTTTATGTCATCTGTTCAGAGTGACACACCCAGTAGCTAAGTACTTATTGCAAACATCTGATAGAATGACGACACTCTCTACATGAATTCACATTAGACTGACGGGTGTTCACCAGATCTAATGATGCCAAAGTGTTCGTTTCAAATGATGGAATAGAAAGATCCCCTCAAGACATTACTTCTTCAACTCCATCTGATCCGAATCGATCGCAAATCCCCCATCGCAGTGATGTCACACATGCGAATAGCCAACCGCATACATTTCACTCCCAAGTGTTTACCTAACGATTGCTCTACGCGTCCAGCATTGATCTCCAAAATTTCATCGGCCACACCCTAGCACTTGACTTTCGAGTGAGAGACGACCATACCCGCGTGAAAGTCTCCCAAACACGTTCGTGTTGCATTGATTTTTATCTCCTAGCCATAGTCGTCGACCAGCAGCATTATGCAACCATTTTGCATGAAATGATAAAGTATCTTTTATTTCTCTTTTGTTTATCCGCCTGCTTTAGGTGTCGCTCTTTTGCACATTTGTTTTGCTTCGGCTTTTTGTATCTGAAAATGCAGCATACACCACACCTGAAGGTTGATGGAGGCCGCAACCGCTTGATTTGTCTTCCGGAACCAGCTCTCTGATCTTTGAAAAGCCGAACAACCCAAGCTAAATGGGAGCAAGACAATGCACAACTTAGATACGACTTAGGTATACATATACCCAACGGAGGTGTGTATGTGAATGTGGCTCCTTTGTTTTAATTATGAATTTCCATAGATATCACGAGACCAGATCTGGGGTATTGTTTGAAAAGCGCCAAAGAGAGACCCAAACGAATGGCTTTAAATGGAAATTAAATTATTCTTTTCATTTCTTCGAGGGGGGTTCGTTATTGTAAAGTGGTAACACGGTAGTGAATTTTAAATGCAACGGCGGTGACGGAAGCTATGCCATTTATTTGTTGAAGGTTTGAAGGTAATGGGCATGAAGATTAAGCTGTTAGATGTAAGTGGCTGTTGAAAGGGTGGCCAGTCTTTATTTTGACATCACTCTCCAGTTAATGATCTGTGTCAAGTGACAGATCAGTTAGTAGTCTTTTACGAAATGTATCTATAGTGGCTAAACAAAACCAAACGCGTGCTGCTAGAAGCACTAAAGATTAGGGTTTAGCAGTTATCGTCTTCGTTCGTCTATGTCAAAGCATCCAAACAATGCAGACAAAGCAAGACTTCAATGCGAATGCCAATGAATACGAGAGTAGAACGTGCTTTTCATTTCCGATACATTTCCGCTGATAGGAAAAGTGAGAAAAACACGCGTATTGACTTCACTTCCGGCATACCCATGACCTGTCTCGCAGACATTGCTTTTGATATCCGATTCAACTACTGATTGGAAAAGTATCTTTGGGGTTTACAGCTTCATTGACGCAAACGAAAATGTTCCAAGGGCTTACAGACGGTCTGGTTGAGTTGGGTATGTGTCCCCGATTAGCAGGGATACACTAAGAAGGTCACAATTGTGTCAAAAGGACTGACATTGCCGTACGAATCTGTACAGGAGGACTAGTCTTAATAATGCTTCAAAAGGACGGTACAAAACCAATCAGAATTAAAAGTAATAAAGGAATAGCAGGCGTTCTTCACTAAACGAGTACATCTCTCCGTGACGGTAAGACCCCGACCGTATCTATGATGACTCCAGACGAACTGAACCACTGGCAAAAAGACTCAAACATTTTACTATCGATGAGTTTAACCTTTCTAAAGTAAAAGGATTCGTCTCAAGACAGCTCTGCGTAAGGATGGAAAATTTTATCAAAATCGAACTTATGGTCGATGGTATATCTTCTGAAATTTGGTTATATATTTGGAGTACCACAGGGCTCTATTCTATTACCAACTCTCTTTCTAAATTCTCTTAATGACTCCCTAGAGTCACAGTTCCTCTACTTTTCCACTAAAGATACCCGACGTGCTTCTCTGAAGATGAAATCGAATCAAGCTATTATATGAAGGAGGTCTTGGATTCTTACACAGATCTGCGACAGAGATTTACACAAACGGATCCAAGACAGCAGTAGATATTTGTATCATCACGAGACTGACAGTGAATCTGTATTGTTTCTCCAGCAGAAGTCACATCAGTCTGCGAAATCACGACCTGGCGCTTGGTCTTCTCGATAGAGCGCTATTGCTTTCTACGTGATAGTCAAGCTGCGATAAGAGCCTTGGAATGGTCAATGATTCGATCCAAATGGGTGAATTGCAAAACCGACGTGCTAGCTCAGGAGGATACAGAAGCCATAAAATTCCAATTAGATACAAGAGTGGCAAACAGTTGATGGAACTGTATCAGCACATGTGTCTCTTTGAAACGAATTTCACCAGAACGGGATTATAGCAAAAGCAGTAGACCTACATATTTCCATCAACAGGACAAATCTAAGTCAGGAAGTTGGGGCCCTCACGGGGCTCCCCTTAACGATTTCTGTAGAAGCTGTAGAGGCGAAAAAGAGTCGAAAACCGTGAAACATCTTCTGTCTTTTGAGATGAAAGACCCTACCTAAGCAAGTATAATACTTTTTTGAATGTCTTACCGATCCAGCTAAGTTCGGCTTAAACAAAACTTTAAGCTTCAATACTGAATCAATCCCGGCTTAGACCACTGTATTCTGTCCGATATGGGAAGTTACCATGTACGTCTCGGAAGCTAGTAAGCCAATGAATGTTGCTTTGGTCTATAATCAGGTCTATACCCTGATAATGAACGGACACAGCAGGAGTGATAGATAAGTTCGTGCTCTTACCGAGACCGACGTGACTATTGTTGGAACTTCAACGAATCCAGTAATCGAAAACATTGCCCACCGTATAGTGGCATGAATCATTCGACTTTGAAATCGAACTGCTTCTCAAGGAATTCCTATTTTGCTTTGAAGCTACTTCTCGAGTTACGCAGGGAATTAGACCTTTAGATACATGAACGGGGTGGTCTGGGATACAGAAATTCGGGCATTCTATACTGCTTCCCTTGCAAGTCAAATGCCTTGGGATGGATAGCCTTTGGAAAGAAAATTTTTTCCATGACTTTCACAGTTTGTACGATGTCTGACACAATCTCATACTGACCACTGGGTCATCACAAATTCAGGCCAACTGCTGGAAAGCGGTACATTATCTCCCACAAACCCTTTCCCACATCCCACACTCAGTACCTGAATAAGGCAACGCTTAATTAATTCAAACAAAAAGCCCATTACATCCACACGAATCGATGTGAATGCAATTACGACTGGCCTTTCGCATCGGCAGGACCTATACCCTCCGCCGCCGGTTTAATTAAAACCCAATTAAGCACTAAACAACGGTGCAGTATCGTGACTCCGCTGTTTTCGATAATGGCTAAGTTCAAGGTCGACCTGCATCTAGACACATTCTCATTCCAGAATCCTGTACCACCTGCATCCGAGCACCGGCTGCATCTAGCGACCTTTATATTCTTTGCCGACAGTCAGTAGTTTCATAAAATTTTTCTCCGCTAACTTGTCTTGCAAATTCCGGTTATCCAGCGCGCGAGCGCGCTTAATTTGCATTTAACCAAGTTGGCCACTGTTCCCCGAGCGTTCCACCTAAAGTGGGCAGCGCCACTCGCAGAACAATTAGAAGCGCGCATGATGCATGGTGACTTTCCACTTTATGGCAATTTATCTCGCTTGGGTGTAACTTCATCTCTAAGTGCATCCGAGACTCAATTTCGCCATTTTCTCGGGTTCTGCCATGCAAATTAATAAACATCATCAGCAGCATCAGCATCAGCACCAGTGGTAGCAGTGGTAGCAGGGGCAGCATGTGTGCCATCAGTTGACACATTTATGCAACTCTTATGCAACATTTCGTCGTTCATTTTCAATGAGCACATAGAAATGGGATCACGCGCAGCAGAGGGATCCGATCTGCATGGACTCGCGAGTGGCTTATTCTGGCCATTTGTGTGCGCGAAATCAGGTTTTCGAGATTCCATATTCCAATTGGGTCACTTAACGTTGGCGAGAACTAACGTGATGTGAATGTTGTATTGACGCACCAGTTTGGTGCTCTGGTGCGCCAAGCGCGCAATCAAATCAGCTCTGGGGAGAGTGCTGGTCATTAGCCCGGGGTACTAACCATGTTAATTGAAGGCCGTTTGATGCATAATTGTGGTAGAAGTGTTGTGCTGCGTTTGTGGATGAAATTCTAGGGATTATGCTAATCAGGCGAATGATAAAGGTAGGCGCTCTGGGTGAATTGTAATTTGCTGTTCGTAGGCAAGGTAGGGGAGTTGCATATACAATCGATGGAATTTCAAAGACCGCAAAGTGCTGTTGGAAACACGGGGGCGTCACCAGTATGTAGCTCGTAGTGTTGGTCGCATAATGACGTACTCTAGAGGGAGTGGGTGTAACTTCAGCGAAAACAAAATAGGAAAGCTTGGCAAAGTAGTTAGATTCAAAGGTCGGATGGTCCCCAGCACCCAGTATCAGGTGTGATTTCAAACCATTGGCTCTCCTAAGGGATACCTCCTTGAGATTGTCGTAAAAAATTGATAACTGGGTGAAGCCAGACGGAGAGAGATGACAATTAAACTGGTAGCAAGCTGCTAGACTATGACAGAACTTATAAGTTGCACTCAAGCATTGGACTTTGTTAGAACATCGGGTGCAGGATACTCGATAGCTTGTAATGATCCCATTGGACCTGCACCTAAGGGGAAACAGCTCCAAGGAGTGTTCTACGCTTAAAACAATCCAACTTCTGGAAAGAGGGCGACACAGGGCACTGAGATGGAGACACTTTGGTACCAAAACAGATTATTTACCAACATCCAGTCTAAACGTAGAGAGGAATGGTCACAGATAGTTGAAAAACTAATGAAGGAGGGGAGTCTGGCATATATTTACCTGAACCCATCTGCGTGCTCAGCACATGGATTTCTAAACCACGGCAGGGTCCCAAGCATAAGTACTAACAGTCCCCAAAGCGGCGGGGGAACTATTTACGAAACTGCAGAGTAAAGCCGCCTGTTTCAGTCGTGAAATCAAAAGTACTGAGTGGTTTTAAAGAAAGGAACGGGCAAATGATTTCAGAAGAAAGAGGTTCAGAGGAGACCTGACAACGGTCGTTGCCTCTATTCGACCGCGCCTAGATCTTGTTAAATCCAATATAGAGCAATCCTTCGCCCCGATTTTGCCGTTCGTTTTTAGGTTGACCCCAACAGGGGTTTACAATCCGAATCTGAATCCAACTTTATATGGAAGAATCCCTAATGCAAGACGACAGCAATGATACGATGCCAGACCTATCGTTGCAAGCTCATGTTAGGTGGAAAGCTACGATTGGTATAAAGAAGATTTTGCAGTGACAACATCAGTCCTCTGCACGAAACGCACACGGTTGCGCTCTATGTATCTTCTACCACTAGACCTACAAAACCACTAGCTCTTTAAAACGAGCAACGACCAAAGAGTGGGGCATATCTTCATGCCCTTGACCCAGTAACATCATACGAAAGAATGTATCCTAATGGAGAAGATATCCAAAGGAAGGTAACCTCCTTAAAACTAATGAAAATACGAGGTCTGGTATGCATATATTCGAGGTTACTGACACCTCTGAGATCCGAACACAGATGATCTTTCAAAATACGATCTTGAAGATCAGTTGATCCTTAACACGAAGTCTTCTCAAATCGTTTTACTTTAGATCCTCTCAATCGAGACAAAAACTCAAACGGAATGATCACTGATCTTGTCTTGAGTGAATGAGTGATCCTCTAACTTCGCTAGATCCTCCATGACCACGATCATATTTGAAAATATTTTCCTGATCATCGTTGACAGATATAATCAGTAAAGATAATTAAAAAACGCTTTGTCACCCACACATTCCATTAGGAGGGCTTACACTGATCACATTTTTTATCAAATCGAAGTCGTTCACACTTTTTAGTGACCCTAAGCCCCTCTAATCCCGAGTTTTCAAGCCTTATTTCGATAAGAATATCTTCTTCGACGACTAAGTCCATTTTTGCAAATAGTTTGTACAGGAAAAAACTCCAAAGACAAGCCTACATTTAGATGTTCAAACGAAGTAGTATCGAAAAGATACAAACGTATCCACTCTCAATGTATGCTACAAATACCTCTCCCCAGCTAAACTCATTGCATAGTTTCAGTCACACGAATTCCCACCGCCATCTACTTTCATATAGTCACACTACCCGCACTAAAATCATTGCATACTTCTACACATAACATGGTTACTCACTCTGCCAGTGTTGTAAATTTTTCAAGATGTGTGTACATACCTGCAAGCAAAGAAGAGAAAAAAAAAACCATTAATTACTCATCTACCACTCCACCAAAAGTGTTATTTAATAAATTTCTTTGCATAAACAGAATAATCCATCCCAGCATTTGTTCACCCATCAATGGAAGCACTTGGACAAGAGGCTTAAACTTCCAGCTGGTTAGAGATTGCCGGGGCGCAACACACCCAAACCAACACAATTCGCCAGGCTCATTATCCAAACAGAATGGCAACTCGTGTAGAAAACCGGATTACACAGGATTACACAGTGTGTGCTCTTGTGCCTGCCTTTTGACCTGGATTTTCCCTGCTCCACTCAACTCTCCTGCTCTCTCTCTTTCTGTCTCTCATTAAGGATTACTCCACGAGGTGCAGGTAGGTACACACATGCCATAAGAGCGAAATCCGCATGTAATTAGTGCAAAAAAAGAATGAAAACCCGTGAATAAGTGTGCACAGATCTGTGCTTAATTACTCCACACATCACGTCGGTTTCTATTTATCCATCCAGCTGCGTCAGATGGATGAGGGGGAACAGAACCACACCACCAACAGAATGGAAAAAAAAAATTGATGGAGCCACTTCCCATTTCGTCGATTAAAATTCAAGGAATACCAAGAAAACAATAACAACAACAAGCGGAGGAAGCCTCGGGAGAAGACAGCAGGGCTAATGGATGTGCGGGCTTCTGAGTGTGTAGACAGCGCTGGGTTTCCCTAGAGAAATGAGCTCCGAAAGGAAACGATGACATGGGTATGCGCTACTCTTCAAAAACCTCAAATCCGGAGCATGGGAGTCGCTGGAATGCACCAAACAATCGTTCTTCAAGCCAATGAGTACGGATACAGTGGGTACCTCCCTCCTCCTCCTCCTCAATGGGAACATGGGAGGAAGCGGCGATATGGAACACATCCGCATTGTCACTGCAAAACAATAGTTAATGGCACCTTTTTTTGCGGCTTGGTCGTAATTTAGCCGCCTCTAGGGGTGCGTATGCGGAATGCAGCAACACAATAGGTGGTGCTCCAGTGGCGAAAGGGTTTATTGACCATACCGGTGGGCCGCAGATACACCTGAGGTGTTTTCGTAGGCCAGGAAGTAAATATTGTTCCGCAATATGTCTGGGGGGGTTGATGACCCGACCCGGCTGTCTAAAGCAAGGAATTGCAATTACTGTAGCCAGAGGTGATGGTGATTGACGACGATGGGAACACACATTCTAAAGGAGCCCTAACGGACGGCGGTAGGGAAACAATTACAGTCTGGTAGTAAGGGGTTGGGGATGGGCGACAAAGTGTCTGGTTCGTACCGATTTATCAAAGGGCTGTCAACGGGGAACAAGGAAGAGAAAGGATACACCGAAATTTCCTGACAGTTCTCCAAGGGGCTCTAAAATTTGAGGAATGTGGAGAACTAGTTAACAGAGAGTACAACAACTGAATGCGGTATAATGACTCGCAAGTATGTACATATTAACACGAACATTCAAAGGTCAAATGGAACCTCCTTCCACGATATGGCAGGAATCCTCTGAATTATGAAAGATGAAGCCCAATGCCTTCGTTTGCCAACTACAGTAACTATATCCCAATGGAATTGGCAGTATCGGAGGAGATGATTTGACCACATTCTTTGGCTTTGGTCCTGTTCTTTGACTGTTGATTCGAAAAGCATATCAACACTATCACCAGTTCCTGTGACGCTATGTTGTTCACCTGACCGCTGTACGTTCGGGGTGTATCAAGGCTCTTGGTCCCAACAAGCTAGAGGACGTTATTTTCAGTGACCAACATGATGCTATGGTGTTAAACTGGTAAGCAAATCAAGGGATTGGTAGCAAACGCATTCAGCAGCACACATCCTTTGAGAAGTGAAATACCACAGGGCTGGGTCCCCGGACCTATATTCTTTAATTTGCATAAAAGCGACGAGGTACATTGTGGTTTAATACTGATAGATCTTTGGCAATTAAAAACCCCCAAATAGTTGAAGTGTAAAGTGCCTGTTCGAGTCAGAAGGAAGTTCCACAAAATAGCTCAAACTCTGAGTACGGGGCATTCGTCATACCTCTGAGACTAAGCTGAAGATTCTGGCCTGAGTGTATGCCATCTTCAGACAATCTTAGACAAATTACAAAACGATCACCATAAAACCTTAGAAAACTCGATTCGAAACAACGTGGGACTAAGATAAGGAAACAGAAGAAGAAGCCATCGAAAGAATTCAGTAAAAGAGAGCACTTGCCCCGCTCTATCTAGAAGTGCATCTTGTATCACCTTCTACTCGACTTTCCGATCTTAAGAATGTCTAGAGCAAGTAGATCTGTGGCTCGAGGCAGATGTGTAAGTACCAACGTAGAGACTGCAGACTAGGGAATGGGAAAATGTCAGATATCATGGCATATGTAGGTTCCAAATGTGAACTGTGTATCTAATCTACCAAACATTCTTCCGATCATAACCAAAGGAATCAGACTTATGGTGGGAAACTATGAACGATGAAGACGTGGAGTGAAAACTATCTTTCTACTCCCTGGGTTTGTATACAACAGCTGGGTTCTTGGTCTTAAACTTTTAATGAAATTTCAGGGTTCAGTTGTAGCTTTCGCTACTACTATCCTTCTCACCAAGGCCAACAAGGTGGGAACAAGACTTGTACTTAGTGGCTTTGAATTCTTTGCTACTGGTACTTGGATTTGTAGTATCTACCGCATGATCTACCAATCCTGATTCATGATCAACTGTCTATATCGTCATTCTATGACCAGATTCAACCGTCTTAGAGGGTTTTGCACTACTTGTACTACATTTCCACTACACTTGTAGTAAAATCGTACTAAACTTGTGGTAGATTTAAAGAAAAGATACTTCCACGTCCACAATCGTACGACTGAGGGTCTGGTTTGCAACAAACTATATCAAATGAACTAAAGCTGGCATAACTAAAATGGTAAATACCTAAAAAAAAGTATCTATGGAGGGAAAAATACAAAAAAAATGGCATTCAGTACTACATTTGAATATCGAATGTCTCAAGATGAAAATCCTCTCCCTTATTCAAGGCTTCCCTCAATCGGTTGGTTGTGACATAAAGGGGAATTACGTCACAGCCAACAGTATAGTGACAAATACGCAATATCGTCCCAACCAACACACCATGTATCTCCACTCAGAACTAAGACGAAACTGTCATCATTCACGTCCGATGTTAGTAGCAATTTCCCATTAAACTAATTGATTAACCCATTTCTTAGCATTAGTTACCTCAAAGCTGAAGAAATTGCTTCATTTGTGTGCAAAGTTGTTCGCCAACCTTGCTCAAGGCATTAATCCTTCTAACGATAATCACATTACCTTGCCTCTATGTGTGTATCTATGTATGTACATATATTTGACTGATGGGGGTTAAGCCCCAGGCATAACATTCCCATCAAATGTGACCTCATTAGGCGTGCATCAATAGACAGTAATCAGATGTTATGGTTTATTCCTAAACAGTGTGTGGGTCGTCAGTTCCTTTTCTTTTTCTTTTGACCTGAATCTGAACCTTTCCATAGTTTTTCTTTTTTTTATTGACTGCTTCGCTTACGTAATAAACAATCAGTGTTGACAGCACTACCAGTTTTACAATTTTAATTTATTTTTCTTTCAGAAGAAATGAAGACTTCTTTGCTCCAGAAATTCTATTTATAAATTCCCACCGTGAAAGTAATTTTCATTGTATGGGGTAAAAAAAAGTGCGTGCGTGAGTGTCCGGATTTATTTATTTTTTTGTTCTCCAGTGGATCCAGCCAACAGCACGTTAAGTGCATACGAAGTTAATGGAAGAAAAATGAGAAGAAAAGAAGGAAAAAAGCGAAAAATTCTCGTCTCCTTTGTTGTAGATACATATTTGTGGGTGTGCCAGTATTTTTCCAAAGAATTCGAATGCAATTCGATTTTAGCAAAGATATCGCGCGGTGTTGGAGTTAAATTTAGAATCGAGAATATGTAGATGGTATCGATGAGTGTTTTGTTAATCTAATCTAATGAAATGTGTGTTTAAATGAATTGGCAGGGATATCTGTGTATCTACGTACTCTCAAACAAATAATTCGATGATAAAGTATAGAATTTTGCAATATCACTAGTGTAAGTCAAGTATTTTGTATGACAAATCCAAGACATACTCCAGGTTAGCTAGGGAACATTCCGACAGGATGGCGTTGGGGTCGCAAGACACATACCCGGCGAGTTCCTTTTGGGTTTTCACCGTTTTAAAAGAATTTTTCTCTAAGAAGCCCATCAACCAAAAGCTGTATTCTACAGTAGAAATTCTATCACCAGATCATCATCAGCATTCCAGCACTCCAGGCCATGCTGGCCTTGAATAAACGCCCCTACCAGTCGTTTAAGTTTTGTTGTCTAGATACCAAATTGCTAGATCAAGACTATTCCTTGATTTCACGAGTATCTATGAGTCTTAAATGAAGACTGTGATAGATAGACTATCAAAACTTTTCAGTTTTGCTGAATAACCCAAGGCACACACCGGATTAATAAGAAAAGATACCGACAGGATGGCGCTGTAATCGCGAGATATATTGGTGAAGAATTTGCTTCGATTTTTTTACGTGTTTTTTTCCATTATATCAACCATGACAACCGAGGTTACTTAATAGATACTCGTAATCCATCACTAGGTCATGATCACCGTTGTAGCGATCTAGACAATGACGGCTTTCCAGGACCTACCAGTTCTTTAGGGTTTGCTGTCTAGAAAATAGATGGCTAGATCACGGCTATTTCTAAAATATTCATTATTGACTGTCCAATATAGATTTTGATGCTAGACTCCATGACTTAAGTTTTCAATATTATTAAATCACCCAAGACACACACCACTAAGAGGAACTTCCGAAAGGATGGCGCTGAGATCGGAAGTCAAACTTATTTGTTTCGATTTTTTTTACTCTTCTGCTGCTATTTGTATTCTAAAATTATTGGGATCTTGTGGAAGGATTGACCAAATCTTTTGTGTTGAGCAAGAGTTTGATTCATCCACCATTTCGAGGGAATACTACCATCAAGTGCTGTTGGCTTTTATTCCAAAGAACCACTGTCTTTCGTCCCACATCCCCTAGGTCTCTGAGGACATTTATCTAATGTTATCTCTAACACCAGTTCCACTGCATACACTTGCGAATGTAAATAAATTCTTCAATCACCACAAGCAGTAATCAAACCCTATTCAACCGCAAATAAACTTGTCAATCAGACATCAACATCGTTCGGATTCCTCCTCCAAAAACACTTTATGAGGCATTTCAAATTTAAGATCTCAATTTGCACGTACTCAGCACATGTCTGTATACCTTCGCAGCCCAGATGTGCGGTGACCTTCATGGCGGCCACTACCCATGTTGAACTTCTTTCATCGCCAGCATCAGCACCAGCAGCAGCATCACTGCAAATCGGAATTAGATACTCAAAGGCCAAGTAGATACACTGACGCCTATAGCTTCAAACTACCTCTGGCAATCGTCTTCTTGGTCTACTCCACCACTTTTTGCATCGATTTTATTTTTAACTCGTTGAACCATCCGCAGACTACGTGAGCGCGATTTTGTTTACACATAACGTATCTCATCCTCCATCGCCGGCCGTGTAGATACTTTTCTGTTCATAAATGAGTATCTTTTCAACACCATCTTTATGGTCTTATGGTACGGTGCTTGTACGAGTAGATACAAATTTTATATAAATATCAATTAAGTGTAAGTGATTATGTAGATACGAGTACTCTCGCTTTCCATTTGATGATATAGACTTCCCTTGAAACTGCTGTTGCACAAATGGCATGGAAAATGAATTGGTTTCACCTTGTGCCCGGTGGTGTGCATCCCACATACCGCTGATAAATGGTATCTTTTTAGCTACCACAATTAACTAATCAATCTTCGACAAATTAATTTAAATCACTCACTCCCGTCGAGTGAGGGACGGAGCGCAGATGCCGTCCAGGGTACAAGTTAAATGGCGAACGACTAAGAAATCCAATCTATTCATGTTGACAGATTGGTGAAACTAATTGACAACACACAGTGTGTTGGATACAAACGCCTACTTTTCACCTACTATTCGTATCTGTATCTGTAATACTCTGACCAAATACAAAATGTGGCGCACACAATGGCGGCCAATAACGAGGAAATCAACTTGTGTGTACAACTTAGGTGTGACCTTGCTAATGAGATTTTGATTTGTAATCCAAACACGGCGGCAAAATGTGTGAATGGTCAATTAATTGAAAGGTAAACACTTGGCACAGTTTAGAGAGACGCGCCGAGATGAGGGAGATGAGTGCGAACAATAGCGCTGGAAGGTATTTACAAAAGCGCGTCTTATAAACAAATGCTACCACCATGAGTGGTTGAGTAAGTTTAGTTTCTTTGTTGGAGATTATTCTTGCATAAGGCTTTTGTTAGAGCTTGCCTTTGGTATGTGGGACGAGAAAGTTCAGTAGCCTAGGGCGGTTGCCAGGCGTGTTGCCTTAAGCTATGAGGATCCAGCGATCACACGAGACGAGTCTGTTCAGTCAAATATCAGTCACCAGAACCGAAAGGTTGTGAGGCACTGAATTAGGGAGCAAACTGATTACAGACAAACCCAGCTACATACCAAGGAAGTTTGGTCGTTCCACTTGTAAATCGACAAACCAAGCCATACGTTGTATCTGTCAAAAGGTATTGAGTATCTACACCTGATTCTTGACCCTCAATCGCATTGGAACTTAAATCTTGATGGCTACTCTAAATCTACTAAAGACCCTCGTTTAGGTTTAGACAATGACTCTAGTTGGAACCAGGTAGACAACCAAATAGACCGCACACTACTATGTAAAGTAGCAGGAAGCAGCGTGCTTTTTTTTAATAAAAAGACAGCGGAGGACTAGAACTCATTATCTATTTACCACACTTAGTCCAAGCCCTGCAGAAGCTATGTAAATGGAAGCAAGTCTTCAATCAGAACTACTTCCTCAAATTGCCTGTTGCAAACGATTGGTGACTAGGTCAGCCTTAAGAAGCTTACTTTCTGTCCAAAATTGTAACATTTTTCGATATCTAGGAGAAAGCAATTTGACAGAGGCAGTTTTGAAAGAGTAATCCATTCACTAACCTCCTTCCCACAAGTCAAGTTACCAAAGTAAGTGAAATCACCAGAGTAACTACCAAACTTAAAAGAAGAAGAGACAGAACACAGCCCTGTGGTACACCGTCGTTTCGTCGTCGTCGTATCTACAGAAGTTCCTCTACAGCAAGCTATCTTATGGGAAGAATGAGTTGCGCAGCGAAAGTATGTAAATATCAATCGATTTTTCTAGGGCCCTCATCACATAAATTTTAGGACGATCATCGTCTATACAATATCGGCAGACGAATGCCGTCGTAAGTGATGAGGGCCCAGGAGTTTCAGGAAAAGTAAAGATTGACAGAACTTGAACTTGCCTTAGGCATGAAAACCAATTTATACTGCCAACAGCTTGGTTATGTGAACTAGATCTGTTCGGCTTCTAAGGTCAACAACTTGAGTGACATCATATACAAATTTAATGGGATTTCAGTGTACGTTATACCATCTAGTGCTGTCGTCCAATATAATGGGCTTTATGTCAGTTAAATGCTACTACCTTGCCCCACAATCTCTTGCCAAACATAACAGGGTGATACTCGGATGGGCCGCTGGTCATTAAGAAACTCCAGGCAGTGAATATGGAGATGGACTAGCTAGTGCCAGTTCAGAATCTACGTTCATACGACCTAAACCCTACAGCGGTGTCAACTAGGCTGTCTGGACCACTGGGGAAATGTCTCATGGTTAAGATAATTCAAACGATTAAGCAAACCATTCCTACAAAGTAATCTTAAACCCAGACGAGGATAGTATCAGAAAGCATTGGTTACTGTGGACTGAGGTATCATCTTAACAAACTGAATCTGTGCCCAGATACGGAATGTAGGTTCTGCTCTAAGAATGACAATACCCGGTGAATGGCCAGCAAATTGCTTAAGGAGGTGATTTTCCATCGGTATTACCCATTTTACTGGAGATAGTCTTGATAGTCTTGAATTTCCGAGATAGTCCACATGGACAGCTTACAGTATATGCACTCACCACATTAGCAGCGAAGATCCGCCACCTGATCCGAGCAAAAACAGGTAGTCCTGTCAAATGAAATGGTCCAAAGTATCATAGTCCTTATAAAGCCTATAACACTAAGATGCTTAGCCAAGAAGGTGCCTACAGTCTTTTCTACTGAGAGGCAGCAAGAATGTCGGTGATTTCTTATAAAGGTTCAGGAGTAAACGTATAGTAGAAGACACAGTCGTCAATGGAGGCACTGAACGAGTGCCTTCAGTTTCTAAGAAATCATCCTTTAAGTCTTGCTCATGGGAGATCTCATTTTCCGCAATCCCAGTGTAACTTGGGACCCAGATAAGGGACAAGAAGTTGAACTATTTTTTAATGGGTTGAGCAAGGTTTTAAGCGCAGCCTGCCTGTCGCTACAGATGCCGATACTCCGACCCAGTCGCCTATTCTCAATATATAGTCAGCACCCATTAGGATAGCTTGGATCTCCGCTTGAAAAAGAGAGACATGAAGACTGTACACAGTCTAACTTGAGCCTCATACTCGGATCTACAAGTTTATTATCACTTTAGGCGTTGTGTAGCCTTCGAACGATGGTCACTTTAACCATAAAAGTCATGTGAGGACTCGGTCGATACATTTGAATAACCAGCCACTTATCGTTGTAACAGCATCTGGGATGTGAAATTATTTTTCCCAGAGTCACTTGAGAGCCACGAGATTGGGATATAATGCTCATATGGCGACATGATGGTGGCCACTCTAAATCGCTGCTGGAAATAGCCCACCCATCCCAAACAACAAGCGGAAGGATTGTAAATTTTCAACTCAAAACTAGAACACAGGGAGGGTGAGGGTCGTAAATGGGAATTCATAGACGCCTCTGTACTCGAACTCAACTCTAAATTGAAAAATTTCCTCACCACCCGGAGGGGAGGCGTACTTCATCTAAATAAGTGCTCCCTCCTCCCGATGAGGTCATATCCATTTGGGCTGTTTAGGGAAAAACTATTTTTTTTTTTTTTATGAATCTCCACCCGAAATCCCTTGTCTGTCTGCGATGTCTTTCTGTCAAAAGAGCAAAACTGTCTGTCATCCTTTTTACGGTTTGGGACAAGCCACCCCTAATGGGGGAAATAAAACTTTCATGTCAGATGTTCATTATCATCACCAGCGTGGCGTGGCGGCGACTGCGCAAGTGGCGACACACTGCTGATGTGTTAATTCTGCAAAAAACAGGATGACTCATCCGTCCCTCATTACCATCTCACCAGCAGCAACAGTCGTCTTCGTCGTCGTGCTAATGGGAAATGTGTCAGACAACGTACCCACAGCGAGCGCCAACGAACTCTAACCTCGCGCCAGAGGTCACTACTTTAAAAGTTTTCTTCTTCTGTCTTTTTTTTTTAAACAATTTCGAGTGTTCTTCCAAAAAACAGGGAAAAAATTAAATTAAACGAATCTGTGGATTGAAATAAATTGGTCTTTGTGCGGAGCGCCGCCGATGCCGTCCGCATCGGTCTTAGTTCCGTTTCGACAGAGTGTACCCTTGAAATTGTGCATTTTTCGTCGATAGATACAAGTATACCCACATATGCATAAAGTATCTCTCCATCTGGGGTGAAGGTTATTCGTTTTATTGCTGCCTTCACATTGGGGTTGGGTGGGTTGCACTTGCATACAGAGAGCAGCAGTTTTTATTGCCTTTTCTGTGTTGCCTCTTGCTTCGGGCAAACTGTGTGTTGCATTGACGTCATTGGCATTACATTGGAAGTGTGCCCCGACCACCACCACCACCACCACCACCACCACGGGTATAACCAATTCAGATGATGGCTCGTTGAATTATTGCTGCAGGCATCCGGATTCAGAGTACACAATGCAGAAGTTTCGCACCCCCAAGGGTCTTGGAATGCTTTCACAAAGAATTTTTTTTTTTTTTTTTTTCAATTTAAATTGTTTTCGGTTGGAAATTTATTTGCTTTTCCCGTTGGGCGTAATTTGAACTTAAATTTTCAGAGAATTTAGTAATTTAGGGAATTTTTCGAGTCGGACATGCTAGCGGCAGTGCGGGCTATTAAAGGCAGTAAACGACGAAGTAAATGGCCAACGGATTAAAGAGATGGTAGAACGGGGGTTCTTGGGTTGGGCCTCGGAAATTAAAACGGCGTTAAGCTCTTATAGATACCATGAACAGGTAGGGCTTACTTCCTTTAAAGATTAGAATTTCTTCTAAGTGTTCCCACACTGATTTCTTTGGGCACGTTCCTTCCAAGGCCTCTTTCTCCATGGACCCTTTAGTCCTTTGAAGTGTACGATACATTCATCATGACTGTATTTTCTTGACTTAAAGGTCAAGGCCTTCATGTAAAGGTCTTTCAAAGATACTCAAGATCCGATCAAATTCAAATCAATTGCTTTCCTATTACTCCTTCTCCCTTTCAATTATGACAACAATGCTAATAGCTAATACTCAGTCATTTGGTACTGTAAACCCCCATTAAAAAATGTGAGCAACAATAATGGTCCCAACATGTATCCCTGTGGTATGCCATTGGTTGCACTGAGTTCCTTCAGACCGCAGTCGATGTAAAGTAAAATACTGTGTCTAGTGGAGTCCTTCAGGTTGTTCGATAGCTTTCTCTTATGAATTGGTTGACGCAAATGTACCAAACACACTGTACAGCAATCTAGTCGATCAAAGGAGGCCTAGCTGACCTCAAGAAAGACGTGATAGCAGTTTATTTCCAGTTTTTAGATAGCCAAGCAGCAACCAAATTCTTGGAATCTTTTCTTAATAGGAAGGCAGATGAATTCCCCAAACATGGAACTACCATAGGCATTCTAATCCCCACAATATGGAAGATTACATTTCAGGTGGACAAGTAGCAAATCGAGTCTGGCGACAAAACCAACTTGGCCTAAGCTGGATCTGAAACGGTGTAAGATTTTGATCTCTGTTCGCAGACATTATCTTCTAAGAAAATACTCAATTAAGTTTGGTATGCATTTGCAGGCATCACAACGGACCTATTGGTGATCGAAGTGTGTTGGCTATAGCTGTGTGCCACGAGAATCTAACAAAACCTAACTTATTGTAAGACAAGCATTCATCAGGAAGTGGATACCAGCCTTAGCTATTCAACTGAGGTATCCTTCGTCCCTGGTATTTTCAGTTCAGACAGTTTGTGCACTGTAAGTTGCGGATCTCTATCTTATCACCAACCATGGGTAGACCATGTAGGTCATGTAGGCAAGGCTATATCCTCTAAGCATGTTTCCTTTACGCTAATCTCCTACCTTTGTATAATTTCAATTCTTTTGGCATTTTTGCTAGCTTTTTCTCATGAGTATCACTGGATATGACTAAGTTTCATGGTCGTAGATGTCGACGGGAGAAGCACGTTGGAACAATGGCGGCAACATACCGAATTTTAGAAAAACGTCTAAGAGCACTCAGTTCTTTGATTCAACATGCCCTCGGTGTGTGATTTTGTCATCATCGAACCCTATTTAGGAGCTTTTTAACCCAGGGCAGCGGCTGCTCTTGTTGCAATATCAGATGTGTCCTGTAACTGTAGCTGAATAGCTAGACCATAACTCTGACTTGGAAACCATTTTCGTCTCCATTTCAGTCGCTGATGAAGAGTATTATTTCACCTTGTAGTCGCCAAATGATTGCTCCAAAAGTTTGACTACCACAACGATTACCTTGATGATTTCAAAGTATAGTGTCCATTGTGGAACCTTGTGGGACTCCACCTAATCCATCAATTATCGGATGTATACACTTAGCCCAACTCTGGAAGTTTGTATGATATGTCTTCAGTTTGCAGTATCGATATGTTTTTGACGCCCAGAACGATGATGGAAGACTCTTGCTTGGACCTACCTTTCCATAACCTTCTTAAAATGGCTTCCCACCGTATTGCGTACTTCATTGAAGTCTGTGTCAAGGCTAGTAGTTTCGGCTAGATTGGTTAAGAAATCTAGTTTGTGCCGCATGGACATGAAACGTTAGACAGTTATCTACGAGGCTAAAATTTTTGAATCAGCTACGAACAGTGTAGGAGAAAATATGCAATCCTGATGTACTCCACATTTGACATAGAAGAAGTCTGGCCATTCCTTCGCTGGAAGACCCCAGGGTACCTCTCTTTCATAGTTACAATGATTTAAGAGAGAATACTGCAGCACCTGGATCGAAAGGCTTTCATAAATCAATATATTTATGTACAAGGTACCCTAAAACCAAAAATTGTTCCTAAGGCACTGGTTACGAAATCAGTTTTCTTCGTATCTCCTAATGCTGTTCAAAGTAATAAGTGTTTGAGACTGATGGCCGAATAATGCCCCAAGCTTTCCACACACCTAGTCATAGTTCCTTCTCGAATCTCAACAAAAGATTTAGTATTCCCAGCTCGTACTCACCCACGTGTCACAGATCGTTAGACTAGGGTTCCAGAACCATCCCAAAGTACCTCATCACAGTTCCCATACACATCCCTAAAGGACTCTGATGAGACGATCCTATGTCAAATTATGAAATTGAGACTACACGCAAAAATGTTACCAAAATGAATACACCCCTCCGACAATGACTTTGCTTTGAAAACCCCCGTTTCTGACATCGTCAAATCAAAATTAAATTCAAATCACGAAGAGAAACACTTTTTTTTTAATGGAGGTGTCGTCCTCCTGCTGCGTTCCATCGAAAGTGAAGCCTACTAGGCACGTCTATGTCATAAAACTACATAAATAAATTTTCTCCTTTTATAGAAGAGGAATGCCAGCGGCTGGATTGTTTCTGTTGTATTATTACGACGAACCCGGGAACAAATGTCTGCCTTAGAGCGGTACTTGCTTTTAGGTCTTATTTTAAATCTATGCAAAGTAGGGGGACGTTTTTACTTTTTTTTTTTTTTTTTGTGTTTTTGCGAAAACAACGACCTCAAAGACTTTATTTATATTTTTTTGAGTTCCTTTGGCTTTTGATTGTTTACAGAGCCGATGTTGTAGTCGTATATATGTTTTCAGAGGATTTCATATTTTTTTATGGGAAAAATACTTTTTAACAAAGTTATTGCGTTTTCATGTGGTACAACGGAAAAAAATGCCCTAAGACAGATAGAAATGGTTTAGATACTGTAAGCAGTTGGGTTGAACTGGAGTGGAATGAGTTTGGGCGGGTTTTTGAATTCAATTCGATTAGAGGCGTTTTGAAAATAGGTTTGTTGGGTCAGAGTTTGGGTCGATTTTCAAAATGAAATTAGTTCCTCATTGAATTTTAGAATGACAACCAGGGTCCTTCGTGGAGGAACTCACTTCATCAACTTGCAACAGAGCTTGGAATCAGCAACGAACAGAATTGAAGCAATACAACCACATCCTACCAACTGAATCAGATGGGTCAAGAACTAATGAAGGAACTGGAGCAGGAGTATTCGAGCCTAGAACTAGAAAACACTCTGAATCCATGGGTAAAGCTACCAGCATCTTTCAGGCTGAGGGCTATGCCATAGATAGATGCGTTCAAATCAATCATCTCAATGATGTCAGATAGCCAATGATGTCCCTATCATGGCACTTGACTCCCATGTTTAAAGTAGGTCTAAACTGGTCTCACTGTTGGATACCTGGCCATGTAGGAATAGAGAGTAATGAAATGGCCGAATCCCTAGTAAGGGACCATCAAAAAACTTCAAAGGTCCTGAATCGTTCTGCGAAATAGAGGATCATACTCTCAACGAAGGAATTAAAGAGGGAAAACAGGCAAGAAACTGGAACAATCCTCAGCGCGCGAGGCAAACTAAATAACTTCGTGACCATCACAACCGGAGAAGATTTGAAGCATGTATCAGAATGAAAAAGTCATAACCTTCGTATCCTAACGAGCCTTCTAATAGGGCATTATAGCCTCAAGGACCATCTAAGGAAAGTAAGTCTAACTCCAGTGAAATCCTAGAACATGTGCTAAGTCCTATGGAACGTTGACCCACAGAAAACTGATATACTTGGGGAAGTATCAACAAGTGAAGAAAACTTGATTAGAAAGAGTGTTCTATCAGAAGTTTCTTCCGCCAAGGCGTAGTAAGACTTCGTAGCCCTAAAACTGACTCCCGAGAGAATCTTAATACGAGGGGAACTCTCATGAGAGCATGTACCTCTCCAAGTAGTTAGTAGGCGCACAATAGGTCCAAAGGTCGCAATGCAACATACTAATCTGCATTCCAAACCATCCAACCACCTCAGCCACAGAAGTTGTTGACCCCAATATGCTTTCAAAGTTGTGGGTTCCTAACATCTTTTAGTGACTTAACCACAATGTCCCCTAGGTTCTCTAGCCATCAGGAGAAGAAGCTACCTATTAAGAAACTTCACGAAGATTTGAAGATGGACCAAAGCCAGTGCAACATAACTTGACAAAGGAAACACTGTATCGTCTAACATAGTCAGGCTTCATCCAAAAGGACATAAACTCCCAGACGAAGCATCATCATACCGATCACTACATACATACATATGCAGTGTTGATACAAAGAACCTGCGATGCGCTTGAAACAGCGGCGAAGGAAACAGAAGGACAGACTTATCATCGATGTGACTTCAGAAAGCGACTTTCCACAGTGACCCACAAGCCAATCTATGATAGAAGAGGTGGTTTGAAGCAGTACAGCAAGTTCCAAAGCAAATCTTCAACACAACCAAGGATTTATCCGCTGCAGATTGCCAATCCATGACACTGGCCCGTAGAAATACAATACAAACGAAGAAGTACCGCAAGGCTCTGTTCTGGGACCTGTACTTTTGAAAACTATGTATGATACTGTGCAGTGCCTTCTACTACCTTAAGACGACGTGTTGGGAGTTTTTGCAGATGACACCAGGATGGTCATGACCGGAAAGTAGTTCCGTCAGAAGAAAAAATCTAGCAAATCAGGCCTATCACCTCTAAATCAGACATAGATACCGAGATAGTAGTTATGTTTGAGGAAAGAACCTCCTTCATCGTAGAGGGGCAAGTGGAAAAGCTGAATAGCTGCAAACCTGGGTTTACTAGTGAAGATTGTAGCTTCAGTTTCACTTAAGAGAGGCCCGGTATATCCTGACCCGATGCGTATTAAGGAATACATACCAAAGAACAGATGCAACTTACAGGGTCCACGATAGACCGATGCGTGGTTCGCTAGGAGACTAAATAATTATCAGTGTCGGAGAAAACTCACCAATCTAAAGGAAAAGTCAGTCGCACGTAAAACCCTTTTATAAAGACTTAGTCGCCAAGGTCATAGTCAGAGGTAGCTAGTTGGTAGAAGGGCATTTAAGTCCTTGGTTCGCTTCCAAATGCTGAGACCCAGCGTACGAGCAGAGCTATCAATAGTCAGTCTAAGAAGTCGTCCTTGTCTTTGGGACACCTCTCGCCGCTCTACCATCACATTTGCGTGTTGCTTTCAACAAGTATCGATCTACCTTATCGTTGACGATACTGATCTTGAATTCACTCGGCGATTTCCTCATTGGGACCTCTCTCTTTGGCTTGGGTTCCACGCGATTTCCCTGTACTGGACCAATTTTTTGTGCAAGGGTTCTTCTGATGCGTGACACATGTTAGGTTAGGATAGATAGGGTCTATCATAAAAGCACGTACAGACTATAGTCATTGCCCAAGTCTTTGAAAAAGGTATGTCTGGAGACTCTGGTGTGTAAACCTATTCTAGGTTCGCAGCAAATGACAAATACAGGGCGAGACTTCCTATTCCGGACACATACTCTAACACCCCAGCTATATAGCGTTCACACTTGCAAGTATGTATCTACCATCAAAGGACTTGCAAGACATTCATCTACCTAAGCGGCGTCGCCTTTTCCCCAAGACATCTAATTAGAGCCTCGTACTTCGTGTCTAATGGAGTTGACAGCATTTTTTTCTTCACTCCCTCCCTTGGGAGTTGAACACACAATCAAATTTAAACCCGCCATTGGGTGGTGTCATAAACTTGACATTGAACAGAAATTTTAACAGAGTACGCTTACCACAAGCTATTCCCCCAAGAGCCTGTTCCCAAGATGTAGACAACGTCAGCACACACAGAAGACCTTTATCAAGTGCCGCGCAACCAGCGATGTCATTCATAACTTATCTGGCTGATCCTTATAAATTGCCTGAAACACGTACCATACCCCAAATTGAAACCCTAATCAGGACCATCTCTCCCCTCATTCCGTCACACCATCATAACAGTCATATCTACCATGAGGAAGACGTAGCAGAAGAAAAAAATCGATAAAACCAGAGAAAAAAGAGAAGAAAAACAAGCAAATCTTGAATGAATGCCATCGCATCATCATCATCATCATCGTTGTCCTCCCTATACCAGGCCTCCTCCCCTGATCTAATCATCATATTCCCGACACAGCACAGCCTCCACCAAGGCAGCATATAAACAACTTATCGTTCGCCTTCAAGCGGCAATAATCAAGAAAGGAGCAGAAAAAAACAATTGCGAGTCCTTCAAACGAGGAGCAAGGGAGGAAGATCACACACAAACAGGCGAATCGAATGAACATGAAAAATCACAGAGGGATGCAGAATCACGTATTACAAGTTCCAAGGACACGAATTCGAAATTCGATCCATAACAAGATATCCAATTGATATTGAACCTTCTCAAGAACAACTACTACCCATCGCCACTTAGCCAAGGATCATCATCTCATCCCAGAGCCAGCACCACCCCCACCCTGTTGACGACGTCCCCCAAAAAGGCAAAAAGGATATCGATTTTCTCGTCTATTTGTGTGAGAGAGGGTATCTGTGTATGATTTAATGAAATATACACAATTCAGCCAGACAAACTGTCGTCTGTGTTTTAATCTTTTCGATTCCGTTTGCGTTTGGGGTGCTTTTTCATATCCTTCACCCCAGGGGGAGGGGGGCTGAGGCTGAACCACCTACATTCAGTTGTGTATATAACTTTGAAAGGGAATTTCATGGTTTTTTTTTTTTTTTTTCTCGAAAATAACTTTAGATACACTCGCCGTTACTCACCAATAAACATCATTCGACGTCAACATGTTCGCTGGAGTGAACACACCAACCAACAAGAACAACCACGAACCAGGGGGTTGATGACTTCTCCTCAGAGTCAGCGGCGGCGGCAGTCGGAGGACTGGAAGGTGGTTTTTCACTTTCACCGCTAAAACGTAATCCAACAGTTAACACGGAGTAGGTAGTCGGTCGGCCGGGCGGGCGGGCGGGCGGGCGGGTGTACGACGACGGCGACGGTTGTGGTGTGCTTATTGCAAGGGTGGTTGTTATATCAAAAAACACACACTGACACACGCACGGATACAATACAAACGCAACACAACAGAGAGACGCACACACAGCACTAGGGCGGATCGAAATAAAATGGACGGCCGTTTTTGGAATTTTTTTTTTTTCGAAATTTTTTTTCTATTCTCCTTCTTCTTTCGATATTCTACTTCATTTGCTTTTGGGGACTGAAACGGTGGTTTGAAAGGACACTAGAAATAGACTGGACAAGAACTTTCACTTTCACACACAAAATGGCTTCCAAGAGACACATCCAAGCACGGCGGACGGAGGGGT
Organism: Xylota segnis; assembly: GCA_963583995.1. Lineage (NCBI taxonomy): Eukaryota > Metazoa > Arthropoda > Insecta > Diptera > Syrphidae > Xylota > Xylota segnis. The sequence continues at coordinate 8,754,581 of OY757238.1, forward strand.
CAGGCGGAGTAGGAGGAAGAAAAACACAAAACTGAACATCAAGCCAGACAGGAATTACATAAACACCGGGTGGTTATTTTAGAACATTTTGTCGTTTTTTTACACTTCAAACAGAAAACAAAACACACACTTGAAACGGCAAAGCATAGGTTTCAACTGCGAAGGATATCCAGCGAGAGAGAGAGAGAGAAAGAGAGAGTTTTGTTTAAACAAAAAAAATTAAGGAAAACTAACAACTTCCCTTCCGAATTGTTAACAAATTTCGAACTGTCTCTTCCGTCATTTTCACGAGAAAATCGTTTAAGAACTGAAGTTTCTCGTTTCTCGTTGCTCGTTGCTCGCAACAGCTACCGAACGAAGGGTAAGTTTTTCACACAGTAGCGCATTCGAAGGGAGTCCACCATATAGTATACGAGTATGCCATCCATCCCCTAACGAAAGAACAAAAAAAAATTTGTATTCTCTCTCTCTATACTCGCATTGTAGTGGCAGTAGCAGTAGCAGTGGCAGAGAGGATACAGGGACACAGATGTACGCTTATTTCGTTCTGAAGAAGGGATATACGCACAACACCACTACAAACGTACTACGGACACAGATGGCAGCGGTGGTGGTGGTGGGTGGCAGTGAGACATTTCCGTTTTACTTTTCGCTCTCCTGTTATCCTTTTTGTGTGAGGATATGTTTAGTAACAGGGGGTGGCTTTCCTTTTTTTGGAAAACAGAAACACTCCGCGGTACTCGTCGTCGTTGTCGTATATGTGGGGGAGGACGATTGTCCTACCGATGCGGACTGGTAATTCGCAGTCTGATGGTTTATGAATAGGCTTCGTGCAGTGGGGGTGGTGTTGCCAGACGTTTCGAACTGAATAAGTCATTTCCACCTTTTTATGGCGAAACTCCTACTGATCACTATTTGCTCTGACCAAAGAATTGCAGCTAAAGGCTCAATGGAATCAGTCTCCCTACACAGCCTTGGGAGTACTATTATCTGATCTTAGGCAGGACAGCCAATATAGTCATCAAAACTTTATATCCCGTGGGTCAAGCATTTAGTACGTTGGACTACGAAGCTAATTCGATGTCTAGGCAGCACCTAAAATTTCCTTCACGGTCATACCTCTGTCGAACACCTGACAAACATCAAAGAGTACAACTGTCATGAAAGAGCTTCTAAAAGAACAAATTGCCCTTCGTATACGGGACTCAACAGTGTCTTTCAACCGTCTAAAGAATATGAACAAACGCAACAAGAATGGTTGTGAGAAGCTAGGCCATGGGTCCCATAGACCTGTTGCGCCATACAAATTTGTATTTGTATCCCAAAATACCTGATTTATGTACAAAGATACGAAAACTTTGTTCAGACGCTTGTCAGATCCACAAATGACAAATTTGTCAGAAATATCTGTCAACCGATCAAGCTAACAATTTGTGTCTGACAACTTTGTAAGCAAATCATTGTCAGGCAATAGCCAGACCGCCATCTGACATAAATTTGCACGCATCTACCACTAACCGTACGAACACTGTATAAACAAGCTAACCTGTAGAAAGAGCTTGCAGCTGAGAATTGGAAGGGTGGACAGTAGACCGTCAAGTTCATGAGGGTAAGACCTTCCTATCAGTTTCTTTCGGTTTCTTGAAAAAATACTTCGCCTCGTTTCAAAAAATTCAAAACGCCCTAAAAAGTAGGCGTGTCATATTGTACGAACGATTTGTATTTTAAATCAATGTCCAGGTATTTGCTTAAGTGGCTTTTTTTTAGTTCTCTTTAGAAAACTTCTGAAAAATGGGTTTTTTACCACTGCAAGTGGACAGTAAGTGATTCGAAACTATACTCTGAACCGAACGAACATTGGTAGGAATGAGTTCTATCGGATAAGTGGTTGAAATGTTTGTACGCTGAATTTTTATAAATAAAGATTTTGTTTTTAGGTGAGGTTCCTAGGTAGGTTCAGAACTTCATTACCTTTGAATGAACCCCTTTTTGGCTTTAGAAGTCATCTTAAGTCTCCGCTTTCGAGTGTATTGACTTGCAGTTAAAGGTTTTCGAGTAAGTGAGAGAAATCAAGACCAAGGGATAGTGTATCCAAACTCATATTTTAGTATCTAAACTTGTAGGGCACAAGCAACTAAGCACTACTCTGAAATAAACATCTAAGAAGCGTGCTGAGAACCGACGGTAAAGGGACATAGAACACTGTCACCTTGACAAATTCACTCAGCACTGAACAATGACCAACAAGACTAGAACTTGAAAACTTTGATGGAAGGTTGCTATAAATTGCAAGTAACTGGTCAAAGGGATAGATAAGATAAAAGACTTGTACCTGACCAACTAAGTATATCACAGAAAGCAGCAACTGTCAACGTTTTCTAAAGAGTTTGAGAAAACTTTCGTATACTCCGAAATAGTCATCTTGGTAGACAGTCAAACTGCAAGTTTGCTATCCATGTTCTGAGTTGATAAAGCGAGAGCTGGAATGCTTCGTAGTCCTTTAAGTAAGTCTTGTACTAGCAGATCGACAGCAAGACAAAGGTCTGCAGAAAACTAATCAAGAAAGCAAGGCAGATAATCAGATGGGTACTACAGAGTCATTTCTTAAAGGACTACTCCACAAGGAATAGCCAAGCCCTGGGCGTATGTGGTCTCATAATGACAAGGAAAACTTTAGAAATAATACAAGCAACAGGCAAAGCAAAGAACCCAGATTAAGCGCCAAGAGATATGACAAACTCTCATATTGACTGTTGAGGTATATTGGACATCCTTCCGGTCACCGCACAGGAAATAAGAAGTATTGCAACAAGTTTGGAGATAAAAAAGGTTGACCCGCCTTTAACTTTTCGAATTTAGCTCTCAATGACCGAGGTACCATAAGGTTCGAAGTTTGGTCCTTTACTATTCTCCTATGTAATCGGACCACGATTATGAGAAGCAAAAATCAACTTTTGAGCATATTGAGCAAGAATGCTGTTGAATTAATAAGTATCTGTTGGCCCAAAACTAAGACTGAAACCTTCCTAATTAGCAATAAAATGAGGGGAGATGCTTTCAAAACCATTTAAGGTGGCAATGAAGTACTAAACTACTATGGATGGTTCGAAGATTGCCTTTAAAGAACAATTCGAACCAGAACACTTCACAGTTGACTGTCGAGGTGGTCAACATTATGTTTGGCGTTTGAGAGCCGAAGACACTGTCAAAGTCCATATGTATCTAGCTGGGATTAAAAAATGTATAGGTCTCTACAGATCACCAAAGTGGGCTTAACCCAAGAAAATATCGCAGAGAAGGCGATTTAAGATACTAAACGGGTTAAGGCGGTATTGATTGAAAGGCGCAATATTAGTTAGAGCAGTCCGCGTCGTTCTAGGTAAGACAACATGACATATCCGGGTAAAACATCCGCTGGGACTCTACTGAGAGGAGTCGTACAGTAGAGAAGCATTCGAAGTGGATGACAGGAATTAGAATTTATAAACCAAAAAAAGTGTCAGATTCAGTAACTCCAAATGTAGGGCGTATGTTGGAGATCGAAGTAAAATGGAAGGAGGTGACCTCATGGACTAAAATCTGGTAAAGAAAACCGAGATTGACAGAGACAGGTCAAGGATACAAAATAGAGAATTGGTTATGCTTTTCAAGGCTACCAATGAACTTACTTTGACGAGAGTATCTTGAAGTATAAACATGTATCTCTTGTGGACTTACCTGAAAAGAAAAGAAAATAAAAATCGCATTAGAACAGTTTTCAAAATGAATAAGACAATGATAAAGGTTTAGACAATGGCCGACGAATTATACGACGTTGGTAACACCCCATTCAAAGGCGAACAAAAGGCAAACCTCTCTCGAGAGAATACTCGTCGCTAAACCACTACAGTAAAACTCCATCAGGAGAGCAAACCAAAATACTAAATACCATACACACAAAGGGGATGTTGTAATGCAAACAACTAAGGCCACTGAGGGTTGATGTTGTTTGCCACTTATCCCGACGCAGATGGTAGTAGGTGGCCAGGCTATGCACGTGTCTATATCCTAAATATTTTATGCGTACAAACCCACACACACATGCATACAGATATAATGAGCAGAGCAAAAAAAAATCACCAATCCCCCGAAAAAAGTGCATTTTATGCCTTTGTGTTCCAGGAGTGGGTATTACGCCGAGCAGTCAACTGAACAAGGGATGAATCCTGTCAGGCACGGTGGATGGAAAGAGGAGGCACGGAATTCCGTTTTATGTCATTGTCGTCACGCTCGGAAATAGAATAGACTGCGCAGCAAGGAATGCAACCGAAAATACTCATGTTGCCAGATGTGAGGAGGAAATGTTTGCCAACCCCTCTAACCAAGGGCTGACACTGTTGCCAGCAGGCATCCTGTGGTGTCTGTGTTTTGGCTGCTGTTCACATCCATTGTGACCTTCAAATTAACCGTCCTGGGTGGATGGCTGCGAGTCGTTAACGCATACTTATGTAATCCACTCCGAGGGGGATGCAAAAATTTTGTATTTTGCCTTACCACCCAACCAACCCCCCAGGAAGGAAGGGGTTTGATGGAATTTTCTTTTCTGCGTTTTCCGTTGGGGATTTCGGGGTGGTTAATGGCGCTGTCAGTGTGAATGGGATTGGAATGTTAGGAGGACGCCGGCAAATGCCAAAGAATCACACGCATTACGTCGCACTTTTGGGAACACCAGGTTGGGTGGCGGGAGCCAACCCCCCTCCTAAGAGAACTCTTTCGCTTCTTAAGAGACTTATCCAAAGGACATTACTGCGCAGCTGCTCTCTTCCATTGTGGCAACAAGGAAGAATGCAACTGCGACTGTTGGTTGTACAACAAATGTCCCGTTTAGGGGATACATAATTTTTGCATCAGTTCAAGACGTTCCTCACCCAATGGATAGATGGGGGAATGTGTGTCCAGGCCCAGCATAGACTGCCTTAATTGAATTAAGTCATCAACATATATTTGTTTGAGAAGTATTTAAGGACATGACACAAAAGTTTCTTGATTTCCTGGACCATACCTTGGCCAGATGTGAGTACACATGTTCGTTCGAAAGGGCAAACATGCATACAAGGACAAAGTTTACCCAAGGAGGCAAGTTTTTTTTGTGGAATTCTTCTCTTCTTCGACTGACCCATGTCAGACAAAGTGCTGCCATTGAAGGATGGAGAAGGACTCCTTTTTTTTGTTGCAATTTGAATGCAAATAAGGGTGTGTCACTGGGGTAATAGTAATGGAATTTCGGACAATTAAAGTTTGTTTAATTAAAATGCTCATCTGGGTGTGGAATTTGGATTGGATAAGCCTCATAAAATGGAATCGTAAAAAACTCAGCGAAGAGAGTGAGTGGAACTGGTTATGACTGTCGGTCGGGGTGAAGAACCTGCAGGTTGGTGCTGGGTGTAGGCAGATAGTTCCAGTCGGTTCACTCTGAGTTCAGTAGCAAGGTCTTGAAACTTTAAGTTGTTCTAAAAACTATGATCGGGGGGCTGGTGCGTAGGTAATTAGTAAGTTTCAAGTGGTTCCATTGAAAAGGGACGTCTACTCCGAGAATCATTATGAAACTCTAGTTTTGGCCATATCGACGAGGTATAGAAGATGCAGAGTAGCCATTGTACTAAGGACGAGGCTACTTTAGATCGTTCCTTTACAAATGGAGTTTGCAGTGAGACTTAGTAGAGAGACCAGTTCGCCTAGGTTGTCATAAAAATTAGGTTCAAGATGGAGTGGACTTTCATGGGACAGAACTGGGCAATTCCTACAGCTTCTGCAGAAGTCCGCACTTCCTGAAACGTAGTGGCCGAAACCAAATCAGTGTTGGTGGCTTCCCATCTAAATCCGTCTATCCTTAGCAAGAGTTCTAGAGAGGAGGATATCCAGCCCTCGCCATTTCGGTAGGATCATGTCTTGGGCCCGCCAGCTGCAATGTCTCTGTGGCCCGACAGACAGCATAAGTGACTGTTGAACTACTCAGACCTCTCCAAGACAGACAGCCGACATGTAGTTAAAAGCGACAGTGACATTTGAAGTGCCGTCCATGTATGTAGAAGTGTACTGGGTTGTCCTCTGAAGAGGGAGTAGTCAAAGAGCAGGATCAACAGGGGTGTAGTCGGTGTCTTCTTGGGTGACATTGAGGAGATCAATGAAAGAGGAGAAGCCTTCTTCATTAGAGCTAGACCACTGTAAGAAGGCATTGAGTCTGATAACTGCGTTAAGAGCCAGTTGCTACTCAAGAATGTCTAAGGGGAACGTGATGAGCATGATGGCCAGTGCCACTGAAGGATAAGTTCTCAGTGAACTAATGATGCACATACATACATGCAGATTAGAAAGCAAATTGGGGTGAGTAGCCCTATGTAGAGTCGGTCACTAGACCATCACGTCATACAACGAAGGTAATCGAATAAAGCCGACCCACTGACGTAGACGGACTTCTAAAGGAAAATAAAGATGCAACGACAGCAACTGTACAGCAACAAAGGCATTAAGACTTCAGACTATAACACAGACTTCGAAACAGACCTTCAGCTGCCATTGAACTGGGACTTATGGTAGTCAGCATCTGACTTCAAACCACAGCAGCTAATACAAGCAATAACCCCATAGATCCCATAGTCTGCCAAAATCTTAAGGTACAAACGACCTAGACTACCTGCATAGTATAAGGATGAGAGAAGTTCAGTGTGTGCCGTGACAAACGAATGCACTGGATCAACGCATTGGATGAACAAGTCGACGACTCAAAATGTAGAGCAGAGCTGTGTACAGAACCACCAAAGATCTGGTAGATGGTCTCGAGTCAACATCTAGTGAAGAGTTTGATGAAGACCAGCTAAGCAAATGAAAGGAGCACTTTTCTTCTGTTTTGAGCACCTAGTTTGCCCCAAAATGAAGACGAGTTGTCAGGCGTCTGAAAACGCACTCAAACTAAACAAGATCGCGCCGATAATATAAGACAAACTACTTCTAGTATTAAAGACGATTATACGGAGAACCGCAAGGTAGTGTACTATCACCTCTACTCTTTCTAGCAGTTATGAGTGGTGTTTTAAAGAGTATTCTGTTCACAAAAAATGGAGAATCTCAATGGAGCATTACAACCGATCTCCAATAGTAATATGCTGTTGCATGGTAAACTGGTAAGCCCTCTTAACCAACGGAGCGAATACAGGGAAGGCCTGGTATGACGTGAACCAAAATAATCAAAAAGGAATCGTCACAGCTTTAAAAGAGTTCGATGCTCGATGGCGTTCATATACATCGCTAGAATCAGAACCTAGAAAAGCTTTGGCATGGATCTTGCCCTAAGAGTGGACAACTGAAACCATTTAGCTGAAATGACCGGACTTACTGGACAAATCTGATGTTTAGACCCAAGGATCACAATGAAATGTATATCATCATTTAAGTGGGATCAGGAGTCAAACGCAGGAAGCGGATTTAGTGGATTGAAGTCCCACCCACAGGGTTTCGAAGGTTTCCTTGGACCTTGACCTATGATTTGATCTGAATGATTACAAAGTCAGACACCATAAACCTTCTGGGTTTCGGCTTGAAATATGGAATGTGACAGTCCCAGTACTACTGAACTCAAGCACATCAACGCTGGTGCTTCTATTTTATCCAGTTTCAAGCTGTCATTGTATCAAACTTGGATGGTACTCGTTTGATAGTCAAGCTTTTCAAGAAATGAAAAATTGGTCCTTCGAATGGGTGGCCAAAAGCTTGATTGCCTGGCTAAGATACTAGTAAAGATCTCCAACAACATGTGTAAACATATCTCAAGATCAAGACGACGGTAATGGACATGAAACTAAACCTAACGACCTACCACATGTATCTTCGACCACAAACTCGTTCCAAAAAGAACCCCCAGTAGCACTTAAGAGGAACCATTTACACTGACGTCTCCATTTCTGTGAATTCCCTAAAATGACTACCCAAAGCTGTTCCATTGAAAGACTAGTAAATATAAATCATCCCAACAGACCACCATTGTGTATCTGTGTATCTACACCCTTTCATCTTGCTTTCATTGCAAAAACACAAGTGCTAATCAACAAACATAAAATATTTAAAGATGTTTGCACACTTTAGCCAGCCAGCCAGCCAGCAACTGAGAAAGCACCAGTACAGCATTTGATGTACTCAACTCGTATCTGCGTAAACAAAAGTTGCACTTCAACTTGTATCTACAGCAACATCAAAGTGAAATATTGATGCTGTAGATGCATGGATGTGTAGTGTTTAAGTGGCCTAGCACACAGCCAACACTGTACATATGGCAATAATTAACCAATTACATGCACAGCCACCTTTTACACATCACAAACCCCCGCGCATTTTTTCATGAACCCTCTCGAACACTTTCGGGGGATGTCTGGTGTTCTCATGAAAAAAAAAACAAATTAATTCAATTTCAAGTTAATTCCCCCGGCAGGGCTTGAAACCAAAAAAACAGAAAACATTATTAACATAATTCAGTTGGAGCAAGTGGCCTGGCAAATCCTCATCCTCTCCCTGATTAAGGATCACACTCGAGTGCGCCCACCCAGATTGCAGCCACTGCAACCATGTCTGGTGCTGCATGCGCCCGACAAAATGCAATTCAATTAATTGATGAAATTATTTTATTTGCGGCAGCGGAGCCCCGGTGATTTAGTCTCGCTCCTCCAGTCCTCCAGTAAATCATCGGACTGGGGGGGACACTCGCTTGAGTGTTCCCCATTAAGGCTACAACTACGGCACCGTAATGAGCTTATAAGCGGCACTTGTTACTCATTAGTTGCGATAAGTTATTCGCCCGTTTATGGCAAGTTGATGTGAGGCTGACTTTTCGGACGAAAAGCGCTAAAAACTGGTCCGACGAAGGTTAGACTGTAGTTCACATCAAACTGCGAACAAACACACAACATGCCAAGTATCTACACAACTTTCCAGACGAAATCCACTCCCGTCGGCCATATGGACACTCTGGATACATTCGCTGAAAGGTGGTTAACTCCCGATCCGAAGTGATTAATGAGCAACCACACGTCAGTTCCACCTTTTCGATGAAGTTCGACTCCACAAACACAATTTTTGTAAATTATTACCCTCGTCATCTGTAAGTCCTCATGAATATTAATTTCCTCCATAATTAACAGAGCGGAAGTTGGGTCACATGTGCTGGAAGACTCTGGTTCCACCCTTCGTGCCATTTGTGGAGCCATCACGGTATTTTTGGATAATCACACTCCAATTCACTTACCCCCACCCAGCGCCAGCGCCTAGAGAGATGCTTTTTATTTTTTCTGTGAAAATGAAAAGCCTGGAAAAAATATTTGCCCTAAAAACGTCAAAACCCTTCTACGGCCATAAATCATACATACGGCAGCAGAGAGAGGGAGCACATGGTCCTTGGTTCAATCGAACTGGTTCCTTTGAAAGATTTTTATTTTGGGACATGAACACGTCGTTGTCGTTGTCGTCTGTAAGTACCCGCCGCCGCCCTAATTGGACCGAAAAAAATTCGTGGCAAAGTGTAGCCGCAGAGCATAGGGAGAGAGAGAATAGGGACAAGAGTAGCCGCCTTTTAGAAAACACATACTCCTTGTGCATGAGAGAGTCAAACACAAGCTGGATGCAGCAGAAATAAGGGTCGAGAGCTTGGTTGGGGGGGTTGCATTTGCAATGTTTTCAAGTGCACCCAGAGCATGTAATTAGTTTGGATTTCCCTGGTTGCATTGAGATTGGCGGCCAGCAGGGAAGAAACAAAAAGTGGGCTTCAGGACGAAGCAGCAGAAGGCGAAAGATACTACAAAACAGCGTTAGAGTGATTGAGGAGAGAGGTTGGCCCGTTTGAACTTGTTTATGACGTGGTTCGGTGGGGATGGAGTGAATGGAGTTATCGGATTCTTGTAGAAGTCAGCGGGATTTAGAACATAATTAGGGAAGTCATTACTTTGCATTTTCGTGGATTTGCGCGGTTACGAGAGAAGAGATACTCGAAAAAAACCGCACCGATGGGAATGAATTCTTTATACAAACGAGCTATAGAGAGACTTGTCTGGTTTAAGCCTTCGGAGAAGAAGCCACTAAGCCTTTTTATGAACAGAGGTGGTTTACGAAGTAACGACGAGATTTTCTTGACTCAAGACTTGGATTGAAACAAATTTGACAGAAAAGATACAGTTTTCCAAATGTCTGTACTCATTCGCTGACGACGATGAAGAGTTCTCTACCCAACTGGAAACGAGAAAGGGAGGAACATGAGATTCAAAAACCTTACCCGATAGGAATAAGTCGAAGCCGGAAGAAGAGCTTCGGCAGGTAGAGTCAAAAAGAGCAAAAACCTCGATGCTAGGTCAAGGTTAATGAGCGAATCTGCAGCTATCCACATTAGCAACAGATATACTCCTAAACCTGATGATTCAATCAAAGACAAACGCTGCCCACAACACCCAAAACAAAAAATGATTTTCCTGTCAAAAATATGTGGAAGCCTCTGTTGACCATACCAGACGAACCTTCAAGTCCCTGACAGAGCTTTATTTGGCCCAAAATCCACGAAACATTTTTTCCTAAAGTATGAGAAGTCAAAGCATTTAGTTACAACGCCAAGCTATCTTTAGCAATTCTGAACCAAATGGCCAACAACTGGCAAGCTCTGGAGAAAGGAAAAAATGAAAGGGAATCCCATGGTCGACGCAGACTCTGTAAGCGAAGTAGTGTACATCTTTTCTTAAAAATTACGAAGAAGTCATCCAAACGATAAGACAGACGAAACAAGAAATCAACAGCTCAGATCCAGAGGATATGATCTACAACAAAGGACAGTACAGGATCTGATCTGTCGAGGAACACAACATCGATCTACAATTGCGATCATTTAATGGAACCACTTGGGTACAAATAAGTTTGGGTTCAGGAAATGCTATTGAGTAACCATGAAGAGGTCAATTATATAACAAATCTTGATTCTCGTATCCTCAACCAGTAGAGACAACAGAATGCAGGAGTATCTTCTTTCAAGGCGGAGTCCCAGAAGAGCCTGTACTAGGACCACTACTTTTGAATATAAATTACATAAAGTAGAAGTAGCTTCATCCGTATTGAAACAGAAGCTGCAAAAAATTAGTGGAAAAATGGAACATGCTGTCAACAATAAGAGACATACAACATCGGTGAATGTTGAGATAGTAAGGGACTTTGTCCTCGATCTCGAACAACTAAGGAGATTCTGTATAAAACTTTGATTATGCCACTTCTGCTATAAGCCCCTGAAGCTTGAACTCTATTAAAAGACATGCTTGGCTGCTTCGAGAGACATTTTGTTGCTCTCGTTTGCTTTGACGCAGGAGACGTTGAAGAAACCGGGCAAATTGAAGAAACTTGTTAACGGAAGCCCAGGTTCACACCGAACTGTAGCGTCACCTAAGTAAATACGAGTAACTAGAAGCATCTAGGTTGCAGATATGATACTTAGAACTCGAAAAGAGTATCGTAATGAGACTAAGTATCTCAGCAGCTTAACTATGGTCATTGGAAACCAAGTTATGTTATAGGGACTGGCCTAAAACAATGATCGATTGGCACAGAGTTACGCGGTTCTGTTTATTTATAACTAGACAAGCTTCCACACTAAATATCTTTCGTGGTACACATGGCACGCAGTTACTTTAAGTACAATTCACCTCTGAAAAGCTGGTCTTGTGGAAGTAAAAGAGGTTGCAACAGGATGGAAAATACGAAATTGAATCTATGTTGCATAAGCACATCAAAATTTGGTGGTGTCCCACAAGAGTCCGTCCAAGGGCCCATTCTACATCACAATGTATGAAAAACATAAAATACATAACACTATCTGTCCATGTTAACTGTCTGTCGTTACCTCTCACTAGTAGGTCTACCAGTCAGGGAGCAAAAGTGGAAAGGGATCTGAACACGATTGGGAAACCAGGCTTAGTACACCTGGACGCTTATTTTACAGAAAAATCAACTTCAAAGTCGTATCGAAAATGATACTGCAACATAGCCGGCCAAGTTGCTCGTACTATCCAAGGATTGTGACAAACATCGTACTGCCGAAATCAAGACCAGGCATAAAACCACAACCGGGAGAGATAGTTGAGAAAGGCCTCATCTTAGTACCATTTGTGACTTCTCAAACAGTGGCTGACGATGCTTTGTTTTAACATGTAACTTCGTGGGCGAAACGCATGTTTTGGTGATACTATATACATTTCTGTACCAACACGTGCCTCTACATATGTGGTTCAACAACATCTCGTATAAGACTTTTGATTCACAAAACAACCTCATTGATGTCAGCGCTTTCCACTTTCCATCGGAAGTCAAAATCGATTGAAAGCCTCCCAACGAAGATACAGCCTCATCCCCGGGCTATCGGGCCCAAATTTAGTAACCTTCTATCCATCATCATTTGTTATGTAAATTTCGATTTGATAAATGAAACAACTCGGCCAATTAGCAGTCGCAGCTGAATATGATGTCACATGGCCGAGATGACGGCTCGGACCCGAAAACCCAGACCAATATTTGATCAAGTCATAAAAATTCAATTTTTCACTTCGAAAGTATTTACGGTCATCGTCGTCGTCGCCGCCGTTGTCGTCGGCGTCTCCACCACACCCATGACCCTTCCTAATTAACTAATCTCCTCCGGAAACTCCATATAATGCCGTCAATCCATATCCAAGTGAAATTAATTTGCGCGCCGATAATGAAAAGTGTAAACGAGGCCCAGATACAGACACACACGCATGAGATTCCTCTAAAGCGGTCCACAGATACGGCCCACGCCTCGCTGGTAATCCGTAATCCGTGGCGACAATCGGCCCACTCTAGGTGTTTACTTGGCATTTCATTCATAAAGCCGTTGGGTAAAGAAGAAGCTATAAACGTATCGTAATGCCTCAATTTGGATTTTGACGGCTCGAGACAACCTCATACTCAGTCGAGAAAGTATCGCACAGCTCTGATGACAACAGTTTTGTTTTTGTTTCTGGTTTTCCAAATCAACTGCTAAGGAGAGGAGGAAAGGACAAAGGAAACCGGGTCATCGGATGAATGTCCTTCAGTTGACTAACCTGAATAAACAACACAGTCCGAGCTGGTGATGATGCCGGATTAAAGGACTCGAGGATTGTTATGCAGTTCCTTCTGTTTAGCCAGAAGTTCATTAAACTTTTCTCTAGCTCTGTGTACACAGTTTTGTTCTCAAGTTTCCTGGATCGCGTCCAAAATCTATGTCCTTTTCGGATGACACAGTGGAAAACGGGGGTTGAATGAATGGGATATGACTGCTTTGCATCCGCTTCCGAATGAATGGCAGAAGTTGAGTTGGGTCCACCAGATTCCGGGTGGATAATATTCAATTTCCGAAGAAGTTCTGTGAAGGATGTGACGTCGCAGGAACATGAAAGAACGGTCAGTGAAAGGACGAACATCAGATACAAGACAAAAGTTGTTTTCTTTTTTTTTTTTCCCCTTTTTTTGTGTGCGTTCTGGAGATATGAGTTGACAGTTTAGGATATATGAGCACATTCCTTGGCGTGTGCACCCTAATTGGGGGAACTACGGTGTGGGGTACAAGAAAAGGATACAGGTGCGATTATTTCGCACTGCGTCTGGGAAATCCGAGCAACTGGGGAGGTTCTTCTTAATGGTGCTGACCCTTGAGGAAAAAACCGCGTTTAATGAAGAGACTAAACAAAATACAGATACCCTATCCTATGTAACTTTTGTAAAGTGGGCGTGGCCATGTCACACGTACTTGTTGCATTACAACGAAATCCTTCAACGTTTTGGATGGTAAATGCAAAATTTCATGTAAAATTAAGTTTTTTGATGAAACCGCTCGTAAAAAGTAGGCGTGGCCAAAACTGATATACTGGTTCTGCACAAAATAGTGAAGTTATGAAAAAGGGCCGTGGAAGTGAGCGGTTGTGCAGCTTTTTCGTCCAAAAAGCTCAAAATTTTAGCCCCAAAGACTGGAAGAATACAGATGACAGACGGACAGAGAAACAGACGAATGGAAGGACGGATATATTTAGGTCATTCTTTGTCCGTATTCATACTGATCCTGAGCATAAGTACTTTAAAGGGTCTACCTTGAGTTATGTTACAGACTATGTACGTATCAAACTTAATACATCCTTGGATAGGGTAAAAGGAGATTCAGGCCTAACGACCCATTTTTTATAAGTCTACTTTGCGACGTTTGTTTCTTGAAAGTCTTCATGTCACCTACCTTTCGTCATCATTATGTGTTTGTTTATGGAAAAATCGAGGGACATACATTAGTGGTTGCCTTGAGGAACTATTCTTAAAGGCGACTGTAGACTTGAAGAGGGCTGAGAGATTGCCAGAGTATTATTGATGAGTGACTGCAGTATTGAAGTGGACGTTATACTAGGGAGACTCTTGGAATAACCTACTCCATGCGTAAGTTTCCTTAACAGAAAGATTCGTTTGTATGAGGGTATCAAGTATCCATCGATTTTTGCAACGTATAAAATGGATACAGAGCCTCTTCCCTCTCTAATATAGTTCGCAGATAGGGTCCAATTCTGACGTAAATCTGGGTGCAATACTGAAGTAGATTTTGCTACGATTTACTAGTGAAAGTGGATGAGATATGAGTATACCGAATACTTTTGTTCAGGATAGCTAGTCGACATAGCAATGAATATGGTTTGGTGATCTACATATGATGGCCTCTGAGTAACCATCAGAAAGAGCAAGCCTAGAGCATACAACAACGACTTCCCACAAGGGTCAGCTCCATTTCTCTTTTCGTATGGAGAGTTAGCTTTGGGTATAAATACAAGAATAGCAAGTGCCTCAAGAAATTTCTGTTTTTGCTTTTCCCTAAGACGGAGTTTTGCTGTACTACGAATACTTTATACTATTGTTCCACATTTGCCTCCCTGAATCTGTAAGCAAAAGCTCTATAGTCATGTCCTGGCTGACAGATGTACAGAGAAGTACATCGAATACTTTAATTTCTTGTTTGTCCACCAGAATGCCTCTCATTTTTTCTAGCTTATGATTTTGTTCTCTGAAAATCTTGCCTATCAGTCCTAGCTCCCTCTCTCTCCTAGCAATGTGAAGCACATACTCGCAGAATGTCCAATTTTTTTCAGAAATAGTTCTACATTCGTTGGATCCACTTGTTAATATCTACATCACTTCTAGATATCTCACGTTAAGTGCTGAGAGCCACAGGCTTTTTAATTGACTGGTTTCATGGGACACTTAGTGCCAGAACGATAGTTTTGATTTCTACTATGATAGAGACTCCCAGGACACTAGTATTCATTACTTTCAATAGAGTGGGCCCTAGTACAGACTCTTGTGGAACGCCATCAGTTATTTATGGATAATCTTATAGAACATGTCAATCAGTACGTAAAGGAGGGTAAAGTGGTGATTGCTTTCAACTTGAATGACTGTTTTCTTTCAGTCTTGTTTGCCACTCTACGGAGTTCTCAATCGATTCTGAATGGAAAGGACCTGCATTGCGATGGCAATATGGTACACTTGATGCCAATTCATTCGCAATTTGACATATGAGCACAAGGCAACACCCTCAACATTCACAGACCCTTCTGTCACGATTTTCCAATTACACATCCTTTACCCAAAATGAGTTCCCTTCAATCACACATAAAACAGAATGCGCCGAACAGCGGCACGATTTCTAAAAACCAATTAACAAAAAAAGGAGAAAAAAAACATGATTATTGCATCTGTTGTACTTGGCACGAGCGTTCGAGTGTTAAAGTGCCCACCGTCGCCAATAAGTCAAGTGGAGTTTTGTACGCGTGCGCACGTTGCATATAATTACCGCCGAACCAAACAATAAAACAAACTGCTGGCGTTGTGTCGCAGTACTAATTGCCTTTTCTTCTCTTCTTTCTTTTTTTTTTTTTTTGTAAAGAAGATACAGGTACTGTACCGGAAAATTCATGGCTTTGCTGGCAGTCGTACCTCCGATTTAATATCATAAATTCTTTTGGCACAAACAAAAGCCCAGCTACCACTTGGCTGAAACTATGAATAGAGGAAAACTTAAGCCTTTAAGAGATTGCCGGCGAGAAGAAGTCGTGGAAAACTAAAGATACAACTTGACATGAATAACCAGCGATGCATTGTCTTGGAACTGAGGTGTACACCACCATGAGACCATGAGCTGTTGTAGTTAAACGCACAGAGAGAGAGAAAAAAAGAAGTTTAAGTGCATTTTAACAAGTAAATGCATTTTCTTTGGATGATGGGGAACAAGGTTGTGGTAATGGTGTTGGCATAGTCGAGAGGGTTTACGTGGAGAGTCAACCGCAGTCATTAGGGGTAATCCGCATGCATTGTGTACTGCACTGGGGCACACATTGGAGGGCAGGGAAACAAAAGAATTTGTCAAAGTTCTCAGGGGTTGTCCCCCAGCGGAGGTATGAGTGCGCTTAGTTGGTGGTGAAAATGAATTCAAACTACATGCGGGTTCTGGTACAGGTTGGCAGGAATCAGCAGACATCTGCAGGCATTTCGAGGCTTTATTTGATCGTTACAGATCGTCCTTTCTTGAGCGAACAGTAATGAAAGAAGAGATATCCTGAATAGATACAAGATTCCCTTGAACCATACACTCCACAAGTAATATCCCCTAGCCACCTTCTTAGCCACAAATTGGATGGGGTGGAATCCTTAGATATGAGGCAACCTTCATGTAGCTTCTGCTCTACGTGGACAGGATTAGAGTTAGGAGGTTTTCGTGACCTTTTTCTGTGACAATATTCTCAATAATCCTGTTGATAGGTTCCAAGATTAAGGAGTACGTCCCTGGAATCTGACTTGACTTCTTGAACGTCAATATGCTTGCAATCAAGAAGTGCAAAACACATCTCTACAAATGCATCGTAAGTCGAAGGTAAGACGATCGGATAATGGTTTGAAACTCAGGTGGCATTCGTTTCAGACGGCACACCATAGGTGGCGCTGTTATTTCATTTTCCCATTCACGTTTGGAATAATTTTTTTCTCCTCTTCCTGATGTAGTTTGGAACCTGTTCAGACGTGGACCGACTTTCGGCAACGAGACGCTCTTTCATGGCATTTCAGATAGTAAAAAGGACTCCTCCACGGAAGGTACTATCTTTCACAAGTGAGTCCAGCTGCTGGGAAACGCTGGCGACAGCGACATCATCCAGAGAATTCAGTGAACCATTTGGGGGTGTTTACACCCTTCAAATCGATCGTCTGCAGCTTATGAAAGCGAACGCAAGATATGATGTGCGGTTAGGTGGCTTGCCAAGTCGATTTGATGAGAGGCCTTCACGGCATAGAGAATGGCTCTAACGCGGCTAGAAATATTGATCTATAGGTCGGCCACGTCGGCCAGGTCGACCAGGACTAAGAAGGCTCTATCGCTTTGGACATAACTTCACTGACTCAAGGTATCGACACCTTTATATGACAATAAATGCTAACTCTATGAACCCTATGAACTGGATTCTAGCGATGAGTAAACTTGACAAGCTATTCCTACTTCTTTCACCCTTCGATGGATATAACGATTTAGATCGAAATACTGCAACGCATTTGAGCTTCCTTGCATCATATTCCCAAAGAGCTTGATTCCTCCTCTAATTGTCCTACACCACGTTTGGCTAGAACTTACCGCAGATCTGACTGGCAAACCAACAAGTCTCAGTACTCTTAACATGAAGAACGATACAGAGACTCCACGAAATAATAATCCTCCCACTATTTGACACGTTCGCTGGACGAAAAGGAAGCAGATCTCAGCACCCCCCGAAGGACACAAATGTACTTCATGGAATATTTACTATCATATGCAAGGAGGACAAACGGAGAAGAAGATTCATCCCCGAAATCTGTCTCGGTTGTGGTGCCCCATGGTTCCGCCTTTCTTCTTCCACATGTCATCGCAAAATCTTGTAAATTCTCTACCTCCTCACCTTCACTGCAAACTTGATGCACTACACATCTGTCTGAGTAGCAAATATCCAAAGTGAAGTATCCTCGCATCCAAACAACCAAAAAACGTGAGATAACTCCAAAGTTGACCAATCCTCCCACCTCCGGCACTCAAATGAGACAACATTAGGACTCGCTTGTGTATCAAATTAAATTCTCCCGACAAAGGCGTCTGTGAATATCCATTAACGCTCCCACATGCTGCACGGTGTCATGTAATCCTTGTGCTGACAAACATAATTGCAACACGATGTATCTCTCCCACAAAACAACAACCGCAGGCCCACCGCCACCCCCTCACTGGGGCTAACTACTACATACTACGTCGAACGATTACCAAACCAAACTCACTTTTACACAGTTTACCCAATCGACGGTCGTTGTCGATTGAAACAGGTTCCCTCCTCGGTGCTGCCGGCAGCACCACCAGCAGTGCACCTTGCAGAACTCCAACCGAAACCGAAACCAAAGCCAAAACCAAAACAACTTAACCATTACGCAACCCGCAGATACATTCTTAGCCATGAAATCGAAAAGCGAAATGAATGTCGCCTTGCTGCAGATACACTGATCGAATGTCTAACGCGCTCGACGACGATCGGACGTTGTCGGTGTCTCCACTGTATTGTCACTGTCATCGGCGACGAGTTGCAAACTCTGTTTGACTACCAATTCACTTGACGCTTGTCACACCCGACTATGCGGAAACTCATTCTCATTTCTGTCTCATAAACGTCACTGCAGCCTAATAGCCAGCTCCATCGATTGGATGTCACCAGTCGATGGCGATGACCAAGCAGCCAGGCAAGCAGTCAGCCACAGACAATTGAATCCAATCCCCGCATTTGAATTGCATTACAAACAGCCAGAGAAGCACAGAAAAGGAGAATGAAAAACAAATCCTATCGCCGCTTTGATTAATTCCATTTAAATTGTCCAACGTTTCCATAGAAGCACACGCGAATCAACCGGCACTGGCGCCATAAGACACGCTGCCGGCCGTCAGCTAAGCTCCTTACCCTGCCTGGCGCAGCCCGATTCAGGCGACTTATGGGATGACGCGGATGGAAACTTATAGCCTTTTCGAGTCAAATCCAAAATTATTATCACCGTCCCGATGCTGTGTGTGCAGTGCGAGGCTGACGAAGGCCGGCCACGACTCTGGCGGCCTGCCCCTTTTATGCCAATTAATCTCCTCTCGTGTGTCTCGAGAGCGAGACGCGTGGGCAGCCAATGAATGTGCGCTTAGTACGGAATGATCTAATCTGCGGAATGATGTTATTAGATGGCGGTGTGGTGAGGCAGGCGCCTTGCCGTTTGCTGCTTAGGTTTGGTAATTGAGTTCCGCTTAGAAGTGAGGTTTTTCTCAATTCTCTCTTTTTTTTTGGAAGTCAATTAGAGCGGATCAGGAGAATTGGTTTAAAGTGATTTGGACATCTCATGGTCACTGTGTGTAGGAATTTTTGATTTCCAACAGAACATGGACTCACTTTCCTGACGTACTGGGTGATAGTGGTTTAGACCGTGTTTGTCCATGGCTACTTGGTTTTTGGATCGTTCATTGAAACCCGTCTCTAGCCCCGTCTAAGTAAGAAGCATGAAACGACAGCTATGGTGTGTGGGGGTCCTTGTCGCTTCTGTTTGTGAAAAACAAGAAGAAATATCGACATATTGCGACAAGTGGCCATCAAACTACCAAGATTCTCAGAAAAGCTTCAGGAACTTTTAAAGAAATTTAGCAAGCGTAGCGCATTGATGATCGAATGGAAGGGTCCATATCCAGGAGGCACACGCATAGAATGCCCTCCAAATCATTGGTACTATGAGGCTATGCAGGACTCGAGGACTATGTCAGCTGACAACATAGTGTAATCCACCCACAAACAGACTCATAACCCTAAATCAAGCGAAACTTCCTCTTAGCTAGCTGCCACTATGGTGCAAGCTAGCACTATCGGCAGTAAGTGTGGAGTCCCATTACAGCTGCCATGAGCACGAGATACTCATACAAATTTCCAACAATTCCCTGCCTTTAGCCAGAACAAATCAAATTCTCAACCAGATTCCTCTCCTTGGCGCTTCAAACCTCAAACATCGCTGATCAGAAACCATCGAGCCTTTAAAAAGCCCAAACCCTTAGAATTTTAAGTCTTTTGTACAAAACCCTTCAGATGTACTGCCTTGATGGACTTTGGCACCGAATAAGTCGGATAGCAACCTTGTCTTAGGCTCAGGTTCAGGCTCAATTCAAAGTGATCTCTGTACGTTGGATGGACATTCCAGTTACAGGCCCAAACCGTCCCAAGTCGCTAATGACTATTCAAAGGCTCGATTTAAAGTAATGATAGTGCAGTTCCCTGGCTTAAGATTGTCAACAAGGGTTTTCTGAATCTAATCCAACTTCTTGACGCTGTTTCTGTCAGAACAGACAGACTCTGATAAAGAAAGACTGAACCTGGTTAACTCCTTAAAGCAACTAAGTTGCCAGTGTCTGAATATCTTCGCAGAGGTTTAAGACCACTTTTGAATCATTGAAACCTTCGAAACCAGATAGTATCGTTCTGGGCATCTTCAGGTATACTTGCTGTTCTAGAAGACTATTTAACATATGAGTTCCAGAACCATAATCCTGACTACAGACGGAAAGACAGTAGAATAATGGGTAAAAGGCAACTAATCAAACCTCCAGGGATAGTCTTGGATCTTGAGAATCATAAGGCGACTTTATTATTGAATCTGGAACACAATTCGGAAGCCAATATAAGGATTTTCCAATGCCGCTACCGCATCAAATAATAGCTTACTGTCAAGTTCCTGTCACCATGCACTAACTTATCTGCAAGCTTGTACCATTGTTTGACAAATCCTTAAGAATGGAGGCCAATCCCAACTGCCTTATGGATTTACATTTTCTCTTAGTCGCTAGCAAGCCCTCATTTGGTGTATTCTGATCTGAAGACTTCGTCTACCTAGACTCCAACAGTGACATCAGCTCTGAATTTTTGGCTACGAAACCAGTTAAGTTACGAAGGCCTTCATGCCTCTATACAAACCCTGTCTATCTCAATAATGAAGTAGGTACAGTTCATGACTTTGGATACTGTTCCCCTAGGGTTGTTTGAACAGCAAAAAATATCTAAGGGTCAAGGGAAGCTAGCCAACAAATAAATTGATCGGAGAGCGTCTTCTGTTGAGGCTCAGCTACACCATGGTACTGCAGTGTCACTTAAGTTTGAATTGTACTACATTTTTCAATTTAAAGCTAAGAGGTGTATCTGACATGAGAAGATGGGTCAAGATGACTATTCCTGGCGGAAAAGCCCAACATTTATTTTAAGGGCATTCCATTAAAACTTTCATTTGAATCCAACCAAAGTTTGCATGGATTTTAGCTACCCACAACCCCCTACGTAATCCCATCACCTCTCCTTGCAGTCACACCACTCCTGTATGAAAATTGAAAGCCTTACCCTTATCCGTACCTAGTTGGTAGAGTATGAAACCTCCTAATGCATATTTTAGCTATCCAATCTAACTTTACCCCATCCCAGTTCCGTTCCAACTTTCAAATAAAGCCCAACACAGTAACCTTGTCAAAAATGACAAAATTTCATTCGAAAACCACTTTGTCGCTGGCACATGCTAATTTTCCACCTGCCTGCCTAAAGTCACATCACCTTGACTCTGTGCACCATGCCATGTTCTCTGTCACCAGCACCATCACCATCACCGCCAGGCTACCTACAAATTGCAAAACATTTTCGCCTTGAAATGAAATTTAAAATTAATATTTCCCTATCACGAAGGATCCCCAACACACGGGCCAACAGTAGGAACACAGATACACATCTTCAACCAAAAAAAAAAAAAAGGCCACAAGATACCACCTAAACTTGACGAGCTATAATTCACATCATATGTACGACTACATACGGGTGGTGGTTACAAATTCACTGCAGCGCTGCACCTTGCCTCTTCATTTAGCCAAAGTACCACCACTCTCGAAGGGCAACGCAACGCAGCGCAGATGCACACACCAAGTGGATAAAAATAAAAGTGCCACCACCTGCCACCTGAGTTCTCTCCTAGTGTGTGAGTTCGTCCCTTTGCGCCAAGAAGCACCCAGACAGCGACCAAATTAACATCCTTCTCGATGGTGTCACTTCGCGTTGGGCTAATTGAAATTTCATTATTCCTGGCCAAATTGAATGCCGATGGAATAAATTGCATTTGAAGTAGCTAAGTGGCAAAGTGAATAGATACACACCTACTTCCATAGATACGGATACATGGTTATCGTCTAAATGGGTCATGTCCCTGAGTAAATTGCAATTTTCATTGCGCTTCGCGCTCCAAATGGGTGCGGTCCTCAAAGTGGCAAATTTAATTTTTCCAGGGCAAAAAGGATAACACACACACCCACCCACCCACAGAGAGACGCCCAGTGAAACAGAGATAACTACTTCAAATGGATTTGCTACTCTCCATTCACAGAACAGACCTCTTGAACTTTTGGCCGAGAAACACAGCTGCGAAAATATTCCTTCTTCCTTCCTTCCGTCCTTTCTTCATCGTCATCCTTCAGCCGAAAAGCTAAAGGTACAATTGAATCGAGTTCATCGAAAAAAAAATCCGAGATAGTCCTTTGACTACTGCCGAACACACACACACACAAAACAAAAAGAAACAAAAAAAAAAGAAGGAAACATGACAATAATAAGAAAGGAGAACAACAACAAGACTAGAAGTAGCGCGCAAAAGGATGATGAAAATCAGGAAAGCATTTCACAAATGGCTGAGTTTTAGAGTGTGTGCTGTGCTGTGCATGTTCATGGAAAATAATAGAAAACAAAAATGGAGCAAGGATAACAGGGAGTCTCCTTCGGTTCAGTGTTTTTCGCTTCAATGGAGAACAGAGCACAGAAAGTACACACAAAACTATTTGAACGAAACGAATATGTGTCAAATTTCCGTCTGTGTCACATGGACGTCGAAGGAATGTTAAGATCCTGTGTGCACCTACCTTCCAACCTACCTACCTAATGGGTCGAGGGGAAGTGAAATGTTTTATGGATTTTCTGTGATTTAATGACCAAAAACTACGGACTCGTACAGTGGGTTTAACAAGAGATTGGATTTATTTTTTTTTTTTTTTCATTTTCTGTGAAAAAGGGTACGTCCAAGGATATGTATCTTCTAGATCAAGGAATGAACCTATTCACTTTAGAACAGGCAAGAGCCACAAAGACAGTCCTAATTCCGAGATTAACTCGAGAAATTGTGGATGATTAGGGCGAATGACTGTCAATTAATCGTTCATAGGTCTCTGCACCCAAACCCTACAAACCCTGTTGGACTAAGACTCATGAAGAGAAATCTACAAGCTCGGTAGATAGCTTTAAGACCAATCTAACTTACTATCTGAAGGTCAAGAATCGACGAAACACTAAAGAACACTCACCAGTAGCTCCTGTCAACGAAAAACGAAAAACGAAAAACTTTCTAAAGGAAACCGTCAAACTTATTCTACTATAGCCTTCAAACTCATTGTTACGTAAGAGTGGCATCACAACCTTTAACCAAGATCAAGGGCTTCCAGCAATTAAATTCAAGTCTATACAGGCTTTTGTTAAGAAAACTACTCGCGAAGAGAATACATCCCCATTCTTCATGTTGTGGACAATGGTTTGCATTTCGATAGATTTAGATACATAAACGATGGAGTACCACAGGGTTCCATTCTTTCACCTAATCTCTTCATTTCAAACAAAATTCAGTCATTAGCTAGATTAATTAAAAGTTAGTCCATGTCAAGGGGAAGAAAATCTAATTTACTATCTTTTTTTTGAAAAAATATGTCTCCTGTTCCACAGCTATCAATGGACAGCTAGCCAAGAAGTCGCATGGAAACTATGTATCTTATTGGTGTCAAACCAAAGCTTGAAATGTGATGTGAGCATAAATCAGCCCCGATTGAGACAGGCTAGTTGTTTTAAGTAAAAAGATACTTCACTTCTGAGAAGTTGCTTCTGCTGTCGTTGGCTTAACGATGAGCATAGCAGATCCTCTGAATACCCGAATGGAACGAACCATTTGGGCACCTCGACGCCCAAGAATGCTAAGGCTTCTTACATGCATGTCCACCGGAAAAGTAAAAATTTGCGCTCAGTCAAATATAGACAGAAACCCAAGAAGGTACATATGTATCCGCTTTGGAGTGTAGGGCTAAGTGCACCATGCTAAATGCTAGAAGTCAATAGTTCTAAGCCCACACAGTTCTTTTTGATAATCTCACTTAAAGTGAACGTTTGACGAACACACAAAGGTATATGCACATGCAAGGTATGGACACAGTCCTAAACCAAGGTGGGGATTTTGTCAAATAAAGAAAGATGGATCCGAGGTTATGAATAGACATGTCGATTGCAGCCGTAAGACCAATCTGTAAACAGGGCAACGTACGCCCTCGAAGTGTAATAATGTTGTTACGAATGGGGACTCTTCACGGTGCGGACTGATGCTCCAATAGGCAAAGTAGCCTTGTAAAATAACCAAAGGTAGGTGGCAAAGGCTTGTACGTCGCTCATATAGAAATTTTCACAAGTAGCTTGTAAGTTCACGATTCCTTAGCCGACAATCTGTGAGAGGATCACGCTAAGAATAGAAGCTAAAGACTCAAGTGAACAGACTTAAAGGAGTCACACAGTTTGCAGTGGTGGAATCCAGCTACCAGCAACGAAATGGGAAAGGCAGCAGTAGCTTCAATGCTTAGCACAGAACCAAAGCCTCCTGAGTGGCTGTCACTAGTAAGGTGCAATCCTTCAACAACTATCTTACTGTCATTTGAAGGATTCTTTGAACTAAGCCTATCCCAAATGCACAATACTGTGATCAGGGCTACATGAAACGAAATCAAATGTATAGACAACTAAGGACAACCCTGTGGAACTCCATAAAATACGCAAGCTACGCATGTCAACTTTTTTTTTTGGCTTCCAAGGCCGCACTACCAGCCAACCGATTCTTAGAATACAGTTCCACGATTATTTGTCAAATCCGTGTACATTTACGGCCTATAAACTAGAACCGATCAAGATGATAATGCAAATGAAGCCGTAAACATTTATGGCAAATGTTTTTGTGATTTTTATTACATTTCTCACCGGATGACAGCCAGGAAGCCATATTTGGTCGAGCCCCACCAGATACATCACCTTCCTGTAGGTGTAAATACAATATTATTTCCCCAACACTACTGGCTACCATCTAACTCATGTAATCCGAGTAAAATGAGACTAAAGCCATCTTTGTTTGGACCATTTGGACCGTAAAACACGTCTAAACGTCATCCACAAACAAAAGATATTCATAAAGATTTGAATTAGAGGCTTCCACACACAGGAGGGTCAGCCTATTTTTACATTTTATCGGCCAAATTAGCATTATTACCATGCCTTAAACACTTTATTATACCCCCGGCCCATTGCGTAGTCTAATTTACATTTCTGACCAAGTGCTGTGTGTGTGTGTGCGTCTTGGTGGGAAATTTCCCATGCACGAGACAAACGCCGATTCCCTCTTCCAGAGGCAGAGTTAGGGGCCAAACCCTTTCCAAAGATAAATCCCTTGTCTCTTGTGTTTCGCCCACGCTATCGTCCACTTTTTCCTCTGTTGTCTGCTCGAGCGTGCGTGTAATTTGTATAATCAAACACATGAGTGTCTCAGTCTCGCAACACAGTCGTCTTACGTTTCATGAGCATGCCGCCGCGCCGTATTGCCCTTAAATGCGAGGAAAGCTCCTTTCGGAAGTCCTAAATCCTTTATAGAGTCGAGCACCATCGACCAGCCGAGGTATGTAGTAGGTGCGAAGTAACTAAACTATGCCGTAAAATTGCGAAACCCTAGAAAGGACTCCTTCGGCTGGGTGTCCTCGATGTACACATAATGTCTGGGAACGAATGACGAGGATCAAATTACTTCAAGAGCAAGCGGGTGGCCACAAACTTTTATTTTCTGTTTCTCTGTTTTTATGTTTATTGCTTTGGATTTAGAAAGGCATGGAGGAGACTGGGGCTAGGATTTAATGAGGGATGTTTTCTTTGGTTCTTGTTTTTTTTATTGGCAATTTAATGACGCAGATTATGGAGAATTAATTTAAAAGGTCCGAGATTAATCTACAAATCATGTTAACCACTTGGAAACACGTTAAAATTAAGACAGATATGAGTTTATAGGTGCACAACTGAATTGATTTATGGTGGAGCGCACAACAGAAGAAATATGATTGTGTCAACCTTCCTTTTTTGTTTTGTGGTGAGGCATTGCCACATTCCACACACAGCATCTGGGCTGATTGGATTAGGAGGCATTAATTGGCTTAATTCCTCGAACACGGTGTCGATATAATTCTTGGCCTCGTTGTAGGGGTCCGCCGCTCTGATGGAGGTGATCGATACGATATGGTCTAATTAACATTTTTTCTTGGACTATATTGCTTCTGCCTGTTCGTTTTGACGGATCTATAGTTTTGAGCGCAGTTTAGAGAACCTGGTGGGAAGCATTTTACGTCTCAAATGAAATCTCAAGTTTTTAAGTCCGTTTGTATTGAAGAAAACGTGGTGTTGTGGCATCTGAAGAGTGAATCATATGAATTTACTTGATTCAGCGAGTAATTGCTCAAAATTTCATAAATTTACTCGACTCAGTGAGCATTTGCTCAAGCTAAACTGAACGCTTTTGTAGGAGGAAGAGGAGATAGTTGACCCAGTTTCTAAAAAAAATTTCAAGAATATCACTTCACTCAGCGAGTAATTGCTCAAAATTTCAACAAATATTGGAGTTATCACTCTTTCTTCGAAAAAAGTGGGCTTAGCTGCTATACTTTGTAGTCCAGATGCTATTTTTATAAAATGTTTCACACAAGACCTATCCGATACGCTATCCCTTCACACAATGAAGGGAGACTTCGTAAGAAAATATTGTTCAAGACGCGATTTTTTAAGAAAGTAGGCGTGTCACAATGAAAGCAGTCACCGCCAGTAGCTTTCTAAAAAGGGAAATCGGTTTCCTTAGCTTTGGACACATGCTGCAGATACCTTTGTTAGCTTTAATCTGAAGTTAAGTGGGCGTGGCAGAGTGCGTACAGAGCGAGAACTTCGAATATTCGATGCCCAAACATCATCTTAAAGGTTTCTCACGGACCACCTCGAGCGAAAGTCTAATAAACAGTCGAGAATGGAACTGCCATAGATAAGTTTCTCATATAATGGTTTTGGAAAAAATATCCTAAGGCATCCCCGCAGATGAACAGCACCGATTGTTCCCTATGTCAGAACAGACAGCAACAACTTTGAAGTAGTTAAGGACATGGTCTACCTCGGCTTCGCTTTAAGCTCTGACAACATCAGTTCAGAAATCAAATGAAGTTACTCTTGCCAATCGCTGTTTCTATGGCCTAAGAAATCGCTTGAGTAATAAGGTCTTTTCAAGAAACGCCCAGAAGACTCTATATAAGACCTGTCTCATCCCAGTCCTTCTTTATGACACAAAACCATGGACTTTAAAGGAGACGGTTACGTCCCGGTTACGTTGACGGGTTTTGGAAGAGACGATTTAACTGGTACCTCTACGAGCTGGCTGAAGTCAATGTCATCGACCTGAAAAGTACGTACCAATGAAATGGCTAGAACATGTATAGAACGCTCTGGCCAGATGAGTATTCGATTCGAACTCCGAGCCAAAAAGAAATAGAAGAAGAAGGAAGACCTCCCCTTAGGTGGGACACAGAAGTGGAGGACAACCTCGACCAACTTGGAGTGAGCAACTGGCAAGGCTTGTTGGTTGAGATTCAAGTCTATCTCGGACTGTAGTTCTACCTAAGTAAGTAAGTAAGACACCTGTGAGACTGTGAGAAGGTACCCACGTTGGGCGCCAGTTAAGGTGTTGACGGATGGAATTGAACTGCATAAGAACTAGCCATAGTAGATGTGCACAAAGCTGCTCAAATGAGACGAAACACTCGTGGCTGAGTCCAAAACCCGCTCTATCTTCCTTGTCTGTGGTGAAAGTACTGAAAGTACTTGAAGTTCATATCAGCCCATTCTCGACGACTATAGTTCTTGAAGAATAACTAGAATGTGGTCGGGAAAGGATACAAAATTTCTAGGATTTTCGAGTGGTGAGGCCCTTATTTATTACAAAAAGGTGTAAAGCGTCGACTATTGGCGTTATTTTCGATCACAGATACAAGCTTGCCTTGACTACTTGGCTTGACTATGTTTCCATGTTTCGGAAAGCAGGGGTGTAAGGGAGATGAGCTGAAACGACAAAAGCAGTCCTCTTCAGATGTTAAGTGATTCCAGCGAAAGTAGACACCAGGGATCCGCCAAGGAAGTCAAAAGTCTTTACTGAATGGCTTTCTGTTGAACAAGCTTGCTTATTTGGGACTAAGATGACAGGCTGCAATAGTTTTCATATCGGTAAATAGAACAGGCACCGGAATACTTCATCAGGTTGAGGGTCGGACAAGTCAAAGAGAAACTGCGTATCTAAAAGTATCTATCACCACGAAACATGGGCGTTAAATCCTTTGACATGGTGAGGACGGTAGCACAAGTAAATCGGATGATTATGGAGTGAAACATGAAATTGTTAACTGAAGGAAGTACGCTGATACTATCTCTTGTACTCTAACCATTTCCGTTTGGAACAACGCAGTTAGAAGGTATTATCGTAGATCTCTACTACAGTGGCAACCAAGTATAAATAGTAAAAGTAAAAAAGAAAAGCAAGAGTAACCACAATCAATCATCAAATACTTGGTGGTTTGAACTACATAGTCGATTAGATAAAACGATATGAAAGAGAGGAGAAACTCCACGATCATTACAATGTATCGCCTAAAGGGCAAGTTCAAAGAAAGCCAAACGCTAAACTGATATCGAAACGTATCGATTATCACTCTTCAAGATAACCACTAACCGCTGAACAGAACAGCGAAAGTCAAACAAGCCAAACTGGGTCTCCACCATCTAGATACCTACTTCCCCCCCTACGGACCTACTCTGTGGCGATAAGAAAACAATTTATTGGGTTCTTCCGACCGATATATTGAATATCGCCCCGCCGCCGATGACTAACCACTGACACAAATGCAATAAAGTTTTCCATTTCTGTATCTCTATTCGGTTCAGTCCCAAGCAAACAACTGTGTGTATAGTATCTACGTGCTGAACACAATGGAATAGAGATGGAAACTTATGCGTTCATTGCACCTCGAAATGAAAACAGACAAAGTAGTGATGAAGCGCGGGTCGAAGCGCGGGTTGTGAATGACAACACAGAGAAGAACTGCAGCGATTCTCATCGTTCGCGCCGTCTGCGCGCTATAAGAGGTGCCCCCCCCTGTCACAGGAGCAAGTATCCAACAGATACTTGCGACGAGAGTATAAATAATAAATTTTATTTACTGAAGTACTTTTTGTGCTTTTCGTTTTCCCATTGTCCGGTGGAGTCTTTTCCTCTGTTATTGCCAAGTCGTTCTGTTAATTGGCAAACACAAGCTTTAGGTCAGGGTAGTCGGCCAACTGTGGGTGGTTGGCTCCATTCTACCGCAGCTTCCTTGTAAGAAACAAACCATCAAGTCAACGAACCTCGTTTCAAGTTTCGAAAAACTTTAAAGCACACAGATACATTGCATCCCATCTAACCATTTGTTCCACTGACAAGGACCATAGCAAAGTAACAATGGCTCGGTATGTCGTCTCTCATCTTCTATTCAATTTGTTTCATAACGAAGCAACAAACCATAGATGGAGTGCAGCAATTAAAATGTTAGATGCATTCAAATGCGAACAACGACACCACGTATGCATGAGGAATTCTCAAACCCGTCCTTCCACACACGAAAGTCGTTCCTTCCTTCGTTCGTCTGCCAGAGTCTGACAGAGTTTATTACTTTTTATCCAATTTGTTGTTGTTGTTGTTGTTGGTTTCCTTTATTTAGGGTGACATCGTAAATAGATGCAATGACACGTATTTTAATTGCTTATATTGTTTGGCGTCACAAGTTATCGTCGTCGTCAGTCACACACTCTCTTTGAATCTGGAATGGTGAATGAATTTCGGTTTTTTTTTTTTGGGAGTCTCAGCGGCTCAATTCAATTTGAATTCTTCAATTAGAAGCTGACACTCGTTCAATTGGGCTTGATAGTGGGAGATACATTCGGTTGGTGTTAATTAAAGTCATACACAGAAGGAGATATCAATAAAACCGGGCAGAGATACATCCGAAAGATATTTGTGCTGAATTTGCGATCATACTTGGATGGGTTATATAAGGTGGCTGATGCATATGGGAACTGTGAGGCAGTTCGGGCGGAAATTGTTTGGACTTGAGCCTGGAGATCACGTAGACAGCTGAGACGCATCAGCAGATTTCAGCTTTGTAAGCAAAAATACACAGACAAGCGAAGCATCTCTCGATTCTAAGGGCGCACGTTGGGCGCCAGTTAAACGGAAAATAGAACAGATAGAGTAATCTATTTGAACGTCATATCCAACCGCGTCTAAGTATATGTAGATAGTGACGGGTATTCTCGTAGATAGAACTACGTTCCAGACTCCCGTGTTGGGCGCCAATTAACGTCAAAAAAAGGTTGTGAATCATTTGCAGTCCATAACTTCCACCTTACTCACAGCCAGGTCAGAATATAAACCGTGAGGGGTAATTCTATTGGACAAACCCACACTTCAGACCACACGTTGGGCGCCTAGTAGCGCTTCAAGAAGTAGATATTTTATTACGGAAAATCAGAGGCTAAGAGTTGCGAAATGAGCTGCGAAAATAACTTCCTGAACGACAGCCACCTCAAAGGAGTTCTCAGATTGATTTTAGGAAAATTTAACAGCTCCTTGCAGGCTCTGGTCTGAAGACAGTACGACCTATTATGACACATTCTTCCTATTCAGAGACTGAGACCTTTCCTGAGACTGGTGTGCTAGCCTAGATACTGAATCAAACTAGGAAACTAACAGACGATGGGATCTAATACAGTCATGTGCTACAATCAAGTCGTTGTGAACTGTCTACGACAAAAAAGACTTACAGATAACATGAAACTTAGTCGCGACATATTCGGACAGGAATTGGTGTCATGGGAGGAGGAGGACCCTGAAGACTGAGACTGACAGCTTTTCTAGTCTGCCTGAATTCATGGGAGCTTTGTATTGCATAAGACAGCTATAAAGATCTGATGTCTATCAAGTTTGAGTTCTAAGAGTCTATCCTTTCCTGGAAAATCTGTTTTGTTTACAGAATCCATGCTCGTTTTAAAATACTCTTTTCAGGAGAGTACTAGATCTTACTCTAAACAAATACAGATGGGAGCTAGAGACTGGGAGTGGAATTGAAGAATTAATTGCCCATAACCAACAACCAGTCATGGTAGGCCATCTATTACATGGAACCATAAATACAGGTACGCTGAAATCGTCTTAGAAATCGTCAGAGTTAGAAGCGATTCGACTCAGCTACCAACTGCACCTATTCGGGTGATCGAAATACCACCGTCTGTTGACTGTAATTCAAAGAGTGCATCATGCTATTCCAACTCTGAATAGATTCAGTTGAATACCCTTTAAGCTACGATGAAAAGGAATAAAAGACAAAGCCCCATGTTGGGCGCCAATTACTACGAACATCGATTCACGCAAAGCTCGACGTTAATTCGCATGTTTTAGATAACAAAATGGCTTACATACACGCCTAAGAGGTCCTACACTGGCAGTTTTATAGGCTAAACTCCATTGAGGCAACATATATGCGCAAATGTATCTCAGTAGACAACCGTTTTCTAATAACCCCATCGAACAAAAGGGCTTTCATACAACACTGCAACAATAGGATCGCGCGAATGTTATCGATTCGCTAAACAACTGGGAAACATAAAAGTCACGTTCTGGTACGTTCCACATTTGACAATGGAGCTCTTCCTCCCCCAAGTCGATAACAATGAACTAACACTTCCAACCGCCTATTCATCGGTCTGATTTCACATTCATCAGCAGCATACTGACAACAGCAACAAAAAAAAGGTGAAAACCTTTATATGCCATGCAACACCAAACACCAAATCTCTGTGGCATATGTCAACGGTGAAGCACTATTGTCGTGCGACACCTCCATCCAAACAGCAAGCCTCTACCCAAACTCCAAACGCCAAAAACGCCAGACACTATGATGAGTAAATGTAAGTATCTGTGTGAAGTGTAATGTGATGCATTTCTATCTTTTCCTCGAGTACCAGTCTCGCATATGCACAAAAAGATACATTTTTCCATGCACAGATACAAAATATTTTTGTGACTGGAATAGTCCAACGAACTGGCAAACAGACAGATCACAGTTGAGGAACCAAAAAAAGAAAGATACTCCTACAGAATGACAGACGAATCTGGAAATTATTTCATTTGCTCTGGAGCAGCACTAGAATCAGAACGACACACATAGGCACAAACGCGCGCGCCCAGGGAACGAACCTAACCTAAACGTGTGCAGTGTGTGTTGTGATGTGTGCCGGGGTTTCTTTTTTTTTTTTTTTTTTGTGTTGTGGCCTGGGATGGATGATGACGATTTTGTAGTTTGTTCACCATGGGGGGTTCAATGACATCTCGCACAGAGACACCATCACGAGGAACAGAGAGAGAGATGTCATTTTGCTGCTGCGACTGCCGCTGACGTTGGTGGTACTTCTAGGTCTATCGTCAAGTTTGTCCAACACTCAAGACCAAGTTTTCACAACACACAAGCCAATTGGCATGGAATGGATGACTATCTCTGTATGTCTGTTTCTGATGTACAATTGCACAGGAATGGGAGATGTAGTAACAGGCAACCAGGGAAGATAGAGATCTCTATCGCATGTTTCCTCTCCCGATGTCGACGACGGCAACTCAATGATGATGCTGATGATGATGATGGAGGAGGTGCCGCTGGTGGTGTGCAAGTTTAGTGCACATCGGTGATCACAGCAAGTAGGCCTTGTTCATAATTTTATGATAGTTAGTCTTACATGTTGCAAAAACGACAAAGAAAAATGGTTCTCTTCCGGCCTCCGATAAATGGGGAGTGTGTTGTCTGTGCGAATGGCGAGGACCACAGGGAGAAGGAAATAGGAAGCGTCAAAGCCAAGAAGCAGTGTGAGATTCTTAATGAATGCGTAGAACTACCTACAGACGGTAGGAGGAAGAAAAAAAAGCTTTCAAAACGGGTGTGGCAGTTATGAGAACGTGCCACTTGAAGGAGGAGGAAAACCTTTTTATGTTGCGATAAGTGGAGTTCTTTAGTTCCCGACGTGTAACACAGTTTTTGAGATCTAAAGCAGTGACAGTCCTTTGGGAGGATTATGAAAGACCAATCATCTGTAAAAGGTTTGTAAATCCATTAAGGCCCTTTTGAAAGAAAATTGATTTCTAAATTGACGATGACACCTTCGTGGCTTCGGGAAGAGGTATTCTGTTGTCAAATTGAGACGGTTGCTGACAGCAGTCCATCAACAGAGTCAGCTGTGGAAAATTCCGAGATAACAAACTGCTCCATGGGTCTAGTGCCTTTAAATCCAACTTCTCTTTGATCGGCACGAACTATTTCAATTCTATTGCAGTAATCATGGAATGTTGTCCTGGCTCAGAGCGTTGGATCCTACTCCAGACATACTTTTGGTAATGATGGACACTGTCAAGGTACAGGCAAAGAACTTCAAGAAGATAAGGGAGACACAAAAGCAATTCTATCGATCTAGATGGTCTATCATCAGTGCTACTTGAGTCCTCGGACAAAACCTTTTTCTGACGGAGTCTTCTCTACACTCTGAGGAAAGCACTTTGATGTAAGCGTCTCTGGATTCGACCAAAAATGAGGATACGTTCACTTATTAGCTTCTAGGATCATTGAAGCCACCTATTGGTAGTTGATGCAAAGAAAAAGTACTCAAGGCGTATCTACAAACCCTAGACAGCCGCGAAAACACAGTTGAAGTAGTAAAACCAATTGAGAAAGAGCTCTAGTAACGATACCAAACCAAACCTGTTATTTGGGGACAGAAACTACAGCTATCACCATCGTAGATATGAAGTACCGAGAGTGCAGACAGAAGGGAGACTTTTTCAGATATTTCCTCAAATGACGACTGAAGCTGAAATTACCCTAAGGACGCCTTCGGAAGGTCAGCAATGGCTGACCTTACATAACCATCAAAAGCCATAAAAGTCTAAGTTCTGCCGCTAAATAGTTCCATCTAACTTATGTATGTTCCCACGTTGGGCGCCAATTAGTTCACAAACTTCTGCGAAGACAGATCTACCGTGAGTCAAATTACATCTGCTTCTTTGAGAAAAGAATGTAACTGAGTAGTAAAGTACTGTTCTGAATAGCTGAGGATACTTTCTGTCAGAGCTTGACCAACCCAGCCCCAGTCTATGGATTTTGAAGACAAAAAATCTTAGTAAGACATTGAGGAACACCATTTGGAGGAAGAGATTCAGCGACTAACCATACGAACAGTTTAATGTCATCAAATTTAACAATGTCTGTAGCGTATAGGGTGAATACGCCCCGATGCTCTACAGAATATTCGATTCAGAACCAGGGGTACCAGGCAGTAGACACTACAAGTAGTGGCCGACCTGAATCTAGTAGAAGTATACACCTGGAGACAGTAACTTGGCTACAAGATTCACTTCGTAATGTAGCGCCATCTAAGCAGGTTAGGTGAGAAGTAGATTTTCCTGGACATGAACCTGATGTCGTTTCTGCTTGCGTCTTTTCTAAAATAGCGATGCAGATACTTCCTGCGTCTGGTAGAAATATGTGGCATTCTCGCAGTCTGTCTGTGGGGCAAGAGACTAACATGTAAACGAAGCATGTATGTACATATATGGAGAATGCAAGACAATGCGCAACTACGACTGTCCAACCCATGTTCGAATCAGCAGGCAGTCTTTGAATGATGACTGATGCAACAACTGTCTCTAGATACTCGTACTCACTCCAAGTCGACTTTGACAGGTGCAAAGCATTACACCAACAACTTAATCAGATATTCCATCCTGCTACTGCATAAATATTTAAAAAATTCTCTTCCCAATGTAACACCATTAACAGCATTCCACTTGACTGTATGGGCCGCAGTTAGACTTCCCACCGCCACTCACAAAAATATTCAATTTCCAGATTCCGCCCATAAAGTATCTTTGGCCTCCCAAAAGTGCATTCAACTCCACCAGCACCCAAATCGAATTGAACTAAAATTTGTTTCGCATTCCATGCTCCATGCACCATGCCCATGAAATCCAGAGAATTTCTCGTTTGATGTTTTGAAAAAAAACACACCAACTTGACACCCTCTTGCCTCAATCAAACACGAATGAATGTCAAAAATTGTTGTGCAACCTCTAGCATCAAGATAAATCACTTTTCGTATGTATCTACACGCATCTACTCACTTTAGATACATTTCAAAAGTTTTCCCAGAGGGAGCACCACAACACAACAACAGCACCAACAAAGGAAGGAGACCAACTTGCAAGCCAGCAATCTCAGGCGCCCGCTTTAAGGCAATTTAATTGAATAATTACAAAAGGGAGGCGCCCACCAGCAACCCAGTAGCAGCCACACAAACCTCTGCAATGGATAAAATTGTATCTACAAACAGGAAGGAAGGAAATTCGCTCAGATGACTTTACAGTTTGCCATCGTGTCTTCCTCTACCCCCACCCCGCCACCAACATTTGCATTTTTAATTCGTAATCCAGAAAATTACAGCGATTTTTTGCGTGTACCCCTTTAAGACTTCTTGGAAAACTCGTTCCCGATTCGGTTCGTCGCTTTCGATTGCTCATACAGGTTTCGGTTTTTTTCTTTTGTTCCTTCGTCTTGAAAGTGTTTGCATATGCGGTGATGCATACTAAAACGTGTCATCGAGTTTTTGCAAAAAAAAAAAAAGAAGGAATACTCCCCAGGATGTGTACTCCAACTCCAAACAGGAAGGTGTGTCAAGGAGAGACGAGTTACTCGAAAGCAGAGAAAAAAAAACTTGCGTGACCTGACTGACTATACCACCAGGGTAGGTATCATGCAAAAATAAGGGTTGCCCCGCGAGATATGCTAAAACTTGATTTTCCAGTGTGCCATCATCCGGAGCAAAAAGAATAAGAAAAATTGTGTGAAGGTTAGATTTTATGGAACACAAAGGAGAGGACAACTAGAAAACTGTTTACGTAAGCCCCGGAGAGAGACTACGCACACACCACATACGATGATGATTCAGCACAGAGGACTAAATAAAAAGACGACACGAAGTCTAATGGATTTTATAGGCGCTTTCCGTTTCGTTTAGGGATTAGGGTAAACTTGTATATGGTAAATACTTTCGGGAATGGTTATTGATATAATTTGCAAATGTTATCATCTTTAACTGAGTCGGCGAAAAGGCTTCTCTTCCCTCCAGAGAGCGGCACACACACGACAGACTATGTGGCCAATTTCGGCGACAGCCTTAGGGTTTAACATATTTTTCAAATGGACTCTCCGTTAGAGATGGAGAGAGAGAGAGTTTGGAAGTACCCTCAACCTCTTTGGCATAAATCTGTCGAAAGCATGATCAAAACTTTTCCAACTGACTACAGTTTTACAACACATCACACTCTGCTAGTTGTCGGCTCTTACACGAGAAGGCAATAAAATTCTTTTCAGTCAAACGACAAAAAAAAGTATCAACTGGAATGTGTTGACATCTTTATGTATGTAGCTGGAGCCTGCCTTAATTTGTGTGTTAATTTCTCACTCTGCCCGCGGAGAGAGGATGACAGCCATAAAAATTGGTTTAAACTATTTTCAAGCATTTGGATGTCGTGCTGGAATTTCAGTAAGGTTGTGGCTTTTTAACGAACTTTTTTTTCGAAACTATTAGTCGGTTGTAAAGTGAGTTATAAGCTAAGTGGCGACACTGGTCGGAGGGCAACACTTATGTAACCATTTGTGACAACAGCAGTGACTACTGTGCTAAAAGATGGCCAACCTAACGAAAGATACGACCTAATCTGCTCAGACGAACCGAAGTGATGCTGGACACTCCTGACGAATAATGTCGAAGATACCAATATGAGATCCGAAAAAAAACGAACAGAGGTGCACTCTATCATAAGTGAGCTTAGCACGACCGGCAAGACTAAGGAAGACAAACTATGGAAAGCGATCACTCGGAAGCAGATTATAACAGCAATGAGGCGCAGGAGTGCCAAGATACTTAGAAAATCGAATATCGTGTCATCACTGTATAGACAAAACTAATAAAAGATGGGGTTCCACAAGGTTCAGTGCTGGGTACCCTATTGTTGATCAGTTCGTATGACAGCATTTAAAGAGACACGCTTTCGGTGACAATATTGTTAAAGCTGTTGTAGTTCAACTATTAGAGGAAATAGAGCAACTGGATTTCAATATCATCAGTAAAGAGAAGACAAGTATCCATGGATCTGAAACTTCTAGAACTAGAAACCCTAGTGCCAAGGGTAGGAGGCCATGAAATTCACAGAATGCATGCCTACACTGCTTAGGACTAGCTGCAGATACACACTTAACAAAGTGTTAACCAGGGTAGTCCTCTACATGGTCAGTTAGATGTGCAACTGAAAACATATTTTAGCTGGAAACGCATAACTATTGCTAAACACTCTGTGGGTTCCAAATTTGTGTTTCATGAAACAAATAGAAAACATCTAGAAACCAGACTTACTATTGACCAAGTAGTTGTTTAATGCTTGCGATTCACACATAGGAATATGGAGAAAGAATAGGCGAGGTAGTATACCAGGAATACAAAAATCCAGCTGGTACTGCCACGACAAGGAAAGTGATGCTCAAACTTATCGAAGATGAGCCTCGCAAAAAAAACTTAGCAAACCTGATCAACAGCACGCTCAGCAATCTATTTTTTTCAAGAGTTTCTTAAAAACCAGGCAGCTACCCAATGAATTGCCACAGGGGTCTGGTCTTGCAACTATCTTAATGAACTCAATTCCCAAAAACATTCGTGGATACAGAATAAAACATTTTCAAAGGAATGCGTATCTGTATAGAGCTGAATAGAGAGCGGAGAGTGAAACCCTGTATCACGACTTCAACCTACATACTGCAACTTATAGGAGTTATCTCCATGAGCCTGAGGTTTATAACGAATGAATGTCATTAAATGAGCTTCTTGTGAAGACTGCCAATTGCAATCATTTGAAAGCTTCAGATCTAGACGGACGCCAGTGAACTCGATGCCAATATAAATCCAAGCCAACGACAGAGTTGTTAGCTATCAGCTGGTTTATGTGTCAAGTCTTTGCTGTAAAACTCTTGAGTAACGTTTAGGCTTAGAGACTATTGAAGAAGCTTTGACCGAAACCAGGGAGGGTTACCATCCCCAAAACCCATCTTCGAATCTTTCACTAAAAACAGTGTCTGCGTTCGAGACCGGACAGCTTAGCAACGGATAGCCACAGGCGTCCGCCACTAGCCCCAGTACTTTTATTTTTTTACGATTTGATAAGTTTTTATTTTCAGATTTGGCTTATCCTGTACGTTCTTTCAAAAAATCTTGAAGCTCTTACAGGATTTGCCAAAAAAGTATCAGTTTTCAGAAAAGTGCCACCAAAACAAAGTCTGTGACAGAGTTCAAGTGGAATCCAGAAGCCAGTAGTACACATTTTGGTTAGAAGACTGATTTTTACATCACTTTCGCAAGACACCAATGCAAAGGCAAGGCCAAGGCCAAGGCACATCCTTCTTTTTGCGGATTCTACACTATAAACAGCAGCAGTGCAGGACTACCATTTCGAACAGTAGGATGCTGCTATCAATACTTTTTGGTACGACTAGGTCCACAATAACCCAATCGCTGTCAGACTTGAGCAATGTTGCATCATCTCCAATGAAAAACCAAGAAACTGGTGGCCAGATACGTAGTTTGCCAGAAGAGAGTGTATCTAGTGCGTTACAGTCTTTCCATACTTTGTGGTCCTACAACTTAAAGACAAAATTAAGCCTTCGTTCAGTAGCAAGGCGCTACAAGTCAAACTTTGACATAAATAAAGAGAAGGAAACAACTAAAGGGATCCTTAACCAACTAACAACACGGATACAGCTTACACTAAACTGAATGTACCTGTTTCGAACTCCCTTCCCCTGGTTATTTCAATCTTAAGTGCATAAGCAATTGGTACATACCTGAAAGTAAAAGAAAAAATTAATTAGTTTTCGCTTGCAAGCCACAACGACAATCTACAATCAGTGGAAACAAAAATTCCATAAAAAGAAAACCATACCGTCTGGTAGAACATTCGGTACCAGAACCAGAAACAGTCATGAATATTTCTAGAATTACGAATGCCTTTAGTATGACTTCGATGACTTGCGTTCTGTTTGCGAACATCTGTTCTTTTTTTAGAAAACAGTCTCCTTTCAACCGCAGAAGAATTTCCTTATTTGTATCTAATAAACATGAACATTCGAGTGAAAGCCATTTTATTCTCAAGAAATAAAACTAAAGGCAATCTGTTACAAGCGGAAACTTATTTGGATGACGCCATCACGATGCCACTGATCCATGAGCAAGAGACAATAAATGCGTTGACTGATTAGTATGCAGGCACTGAACAGTGTCCCGGAGACATGTTCAGAAACCGATATCTAACCAGTGAAGCCGGTAGTGTCTCCCTCTTCAGTTTGAAGGGAAAATGGCAACACAAAAGGGACGGATCCCAATCCAGGAACAGAGAATCTACCTTCAAGCTTTTTAGCCAGCAACAAGAATCCGGATTAGGGGTACGTACGTACAATGTTGTTCGGTAAATATTGCAAGAAATATACACGATGTGCCACAAGGCTAAATGTTTGGTCCTATTCTGTTCTTTTTATACAAACGATCCACTACTAGTTTTATGTGCACAAGCTATAGATAATAAGCTAAGCACGGAATCAATGTGACCGTCATTAGCAAGAACTGTCATGCCGACAGAACAATCTGACTTAGAACGGACCGAGGTGGCTCGTTTCTCTCCAAAGAAGAATCCTTCTAGGATAAGAATAGGAGACTGTCTCATACAAAATGTTTGACATTCTTTCAAGTTACTCTGTACAAGGTACTTATAGCACTGAGAAAATTTAACCCAATGTTAAGGATACAAATCCATGGGGGAACAGTTTGAAAACCAATGCGCTTGGCTCAAAAATTTAAGGCCTAAGCATTAGTCAAAGGCAGACGAAAGTATCTACAAATAGACGGATAAATGGACATGGCATGGACATTTGGTGGTGATTACAAGGTCCATCGTACATAAAAGACATTTGCTATGAAGAAAGTGGGCGTGGCTGTCGATATACAAATTGCGTCAAGCAGGGCTTCGTTATAAACTATTGTTTATAGAACCTAACTTCGTTTATAGGATCTATTACCTACCGATACACAGGCAACCCGACAACCCTATGAAAATTCTTTACGCAGCATGAGTCCATTTTCGACTCAAAAGCTGCTCTAAACTGTCGCCTGTCTCTTGACAAGATGGTTGAACAATTCAACAGTCACCTCATCGGGGTGCCGATGACCGACAACCATATCGATCTCATCTGCTGCTTCAGCTCAACGCCGATGACTCTACCAATCCTCGATGGACAAATGAGATTTTCAGACACATCTGGCCCAGATGTCCACATTAATCGTAATAGCTGTCATCACAGAACATCATAGTATCACTAGTATATAGTAGTATATAGTATCATAGCACTAGGCTAGCCCTCCTTGTTAATGAGTTCTGTAGAAGCTCCATAGACAAAAAAAAACCGCTCTCAGCTCGAAGAAGATTACGCTTAAGTGCACTCTTCTTTGATAAACCAACGCGAACTGGCTTGAGCCTACATCAATAACTTCCAGAGCTTATAATTCTGTTCTTACAAGTTCCAATGGTAGTTCCAAGAGACATACATACAAGGTGTGTCACTATAGACTTTAACTCGTCTTAATGTGCCCGCTAGTGCGATCTACCACGGCAGAGCGTTTGATTATAAAACAACCACCATACGAAGAACTAGAGTCTGCTTAACTCTCTTGCCTTAGTTCTTCTCAAGAAGTTTTCTCGACAAAACCCTTAGCTTGGGTCGACAAGCTTGAAGGCGTTAAATCGCACAGTCATGACGAACACAGTCTTCCTATTAACAAGTCAATCTTCCACGTACTTGGTGATACTTAGAGCCGCCAAGCTGACACAAGGATCATGTTTTTCAAAAGCGACCAAGAAATAGGCCTGGGTGCTACGAATAGTCTACTAGCTTCCTGGATTAAGTGGGTTTTACACCAACAAATGCTTAAGTCACAGTTTTTCCATCAAGTTGAGGGGTGTGAACGCCTTTTTGACAACCGGTGACAAGTTTTTGACTGATTCACAAAGCCATGAACTAAAGGCTTCACCTGACAAGTCGTTTCAACGATAAACTTAATCAAACTTCAACAGAAGACTTGCTTAGATACACAAAAACTGTTGTAGTCTGTCGATCTACTGCCCAGAAAAATACAGCATCATACAGTCCAGCTTGTTACCAAGTCAGTGAACTTCAATTTCAGCAGAACTTATCAACGTTCTGCCCTAAATCTCATACTGGTGGTGCGACTGATAAAGTTACTTTGAAAACCCGGCAACGTGAAGCTTCATAAACAAGCGACTTTTCCAAAAATCTACCTTAAAACTCGAAAAAATTATTTGCTTCCACAACTTTGCCTTTCTTTATATAAGGCCACGCTCACTTTTCGACTGTTTTTTTCGTAAAAACAAGGTCAACTTTGTCGAAACTGGTAAGATAGTCGCTAAGTAAGTCTGAAGTCATCAATGCGACATGTCATTCCTACTTTGTTAGGGCTTCTATATGTTTTCCATTTCAAAACAGATACACTGCATGGCAAAGTACAACCCTGACAATAGCCATAAACTCTGGAATTTAGAGTAAGGCTAAGTTTTACAACCAAACCCTACCCTATTCCCAATAGCTTCGTCTTTCATGTTGACATCAGGGAAAACAGAACGAATGGCGTCTTAAATTTCGGCCACAAAAACAACAAACTCTGGCAATTAAAAAGACCCCCAAACCGCCCTAAATATTTGATGGCCTCACTCAGTGTTAATTGAACAATCGTCCATCAAAAGCAAACAAATTAATTCCCCACTGCATGTGTGTTGGTGAATCCAACCTTCTCGACAACAAATATCTTCCAAGTGAGACAGCACCCTAAATAAATTTACAAAAACAAAATCCATTAATAGACGCACTACACCACAACTTTCATCCGAGCTAGCTCTCCTGACTGACTGGCTGGTTGGCTGGATGGCTGCTCTTAATGGCATCTCTGCCGATCATGGTAATTACTTTTATCGAGCAGGCGACACCCGCCCCCTCGCACACACAAACTACACACTTACAATTGATTTGATTGAATCAAACCGATATCGCACATACGTGCGGAATTATTCCACAGGAAATCAATTTCTCTGGAAAAAGAGAAACCATCCATCTCGGTGCTCTGTGCTCGGTGGCGTAACCCTAACGAACTCGCATTTCGCTTGCGGTTTACACAGATCCAGATACTGCGTGTATCTGCGAGTATCTGGGGAAAAAATAGGCCAGCAAGGAGAATGGAACACAATACACAATATAATCCTCCTCCTTGCAGTCGTAGTGTGGAGTGCCTCCTACTAATGCGTGATGCTATTTTAAGTGCTGCATGCATCTCTCTCCTGCTCTCCTGGTGGATGGTGGAGGAAAGGAAACCCAAGTCAGATTGACCCTAATCTGATGCCAATAGAGAAATGGAAAAATGCCTCTTCCCGCGGTGGGGGAGTACCAGAATATTGTGGGAGAAAAGAACTTAAGTCTATCCATGTGTGTGTGTGTGTTGCTGCTAATGCGATTTGAGTGACTCTGACTAGGAGAGTCGTCAGAGATAAGTGTATACCGTGTGTACAGGCCCCGGAGCCGTACCGGAGAGACTCCACGGAGTACGGGTAGATTATGGAATCACTGCAGTGAAAAAGATATAATAACATTAAATGTATCTGTGTTTATTCCTAGTTATGTGTGTGTTTTTTTTCTTTATCTTCATCTTCGTGGTCTTTTCCCTGCTGTGGCTCGGGTATAAACGTCCCTCTTTGAGGCAAAGAGGAATCTTAATGGATACTCAAACTCTGGAAAATCATTAGAGAGATGGGGAATCTAAATTGCAATCGCACACACAGATGCCGGGGCGACACAAGACAGACAATGAGACAGTTTTCTAATTATCCAAGCAAATGTGAGTAGTTGTTATGGAAAATGTCGTCCCATAATTATGGTAATTCAGTCGATTCGAGTTTCGAATGCAGAGATACATACGTGTGGGGAAAATTTCTTATTTGTTCTGCAAACAGATGAATGGGAAAATAATGATGATGGGCTTACGATGGGTGACTAGACAAACTCACATGTGGTGCCTTTTGTCGGAGTTAGGGGGAGTTACAAACTGGAGCAGAGGTGGAATTTGGTTCACTATCAATTAAAAGGAACAACGATGGGTTTAAGATAATGATATGTGTGACAGTAGACATGGTTTTGCAGCTAAACAGTGAGAAAGTACCCCGCAACACGGCTTTTAGAGTGGTGTACCTCAAGGTAGCCGTCTTGATCCACTACTGTTCGCTTTATATCATATGATTTTGAAAATCTTTAGAAGTTTACTAAGCGTAACTGCTCTTTCACTGGTTTATTCAACTGTTAGCCTGATTTGGCTAAACAGTCCCCGAATTATCTAGGAAACCACCCCTAGAATGAATATCCATGTCCCTCCCGACAGAAGAAGGAGCAGGCTTTAATCAAAGAATTCCACAAAATCCGAAGAAATACGAGATGCGACCTGAAAAGGTCTATTGCATCTTAAGGGTGGAGTCGTACCACATCCCTAATGAAGAAGAATACCTACATTCCTTGACGAAGAGTTTTTAATTTCCGCTGACGAGCATGTTTCCTTATGGAAAATGCGCCACTTTAACCAACGTAAAGCTGGGCATTCACAGCCGATC
Organism: Xylota segnis; assembly: GCA_963583995.1. NCBI lineage: Eukaryota > Metazoa > Arthropoda > Insecta > Diptera > Syrphidae > Xylota > Xylota segnis. The sequence goes on from OY757238.1 coordinate 8,798,744, forward strand.
AGGTGCCGAATTTACATTCCCTGTCTGAGAACAGACTAAGTTTGTGCATCCTAATACTCTTTGTCTTTGAATTAAGGATTCTGTTGTAAGAATAAGAATCGTTTGGAGTATCTTTGGGACTTTGTCCCAATGGGGGAGACGACATTTGTGTGACGCCAGCTCAGTCGAGATCATCTGCTAGGAACGCAGATTTTGATCCAGCCCTAGCTATGTACTTCATCTGCAGATTCGTTGCCTACATTTCGCATCTGAGTATCACCCTGTCTGGCAAGTGATTGTACTAGCTGCTTGACTGTCTGAAAAAATACAAATCCTAGTGGCCTTTAACTCAGCACAGGTCTCAATGGCATGGAGTTAAGCCATCTTTGATCCGTCCGTGAACCAAACTATACCCATTGGGTCCAATGCTGAAACACCATTAGATCAGACTCTGCACACCTTCTAGCAAACAAAGTTAAGCGTTCACATGAGCCAATTTCAACACTTAGGTGGTTTAAACTAAAAAAAATATTATCCAACCAAATAGTTGGCCGACAATTTGGTTGGTTGCGTTTCAAAACGGAGGTACTTTTGTTAAAAAACTAAGCAACAAACAGACAATTCTAGAATCGATTATTTGTAGACAATTTCGACTGAAAAATCACTCTTTTCAAGGCTGAACAAGAGTGGCAAAGTGCCCAATCAAACAGTTGGCCAACTGAAAATTGGGTCATTACTACAAAATCAGACATCTCTCCATTTACACCAATTTTTCGACTTCGTTTAGTCCTCCTATTCATGTCATGATATAGACCATGTCACCACCTCCCCATATTTTGCCAACCAAACACAAAAAACATAGTAAATCTCTGAAAAAAAAATAAACAAAGAAAAGCCGAAAAAAAAAACCCAACTAACCAACTAACTGTTTCCGCTCTGAATTTCCTCTTTCTCTCTCGAACCGCAACTACACTGTGTGTACGCCTCATTTCCACAAAGCGCTGCGCAACGTCCTATTGCGTACGGCGCACATGAAACGCAACTCATCCGAGCCAAAATAAACCGAAATATATTAGCACTAATTAAAACTAAAGAATAACGGCATACACACACATAACATGGCGTAATTACCACCCCACCACGCATGGTGTTGTTAATTTTTTTTGTTGGTTTTATCTAAAAGATACATTTATCCAAATTTAGTTCTACAACACACGCAAGCGACGCAAAATGTCGCAATGGGCCTTATTTATGGCTCAGCCGGGCTGGGCCACACAAAACATCACCAAACTTCTGCGAGATGATGGGACACCTTTGCGCAGATACACGGATCAGTGGTACAATCTGTTGAAAAACTAAAATTTGCAAAAGAAAAACGCACTCAGGTGTGGTGGCCACAGCCACATTTTGTCGTCCGTCAAAAGAATTTTAGGCCACTGCACTGAATGGCGTCAATGTATGCCTCACTCATGTGTGTTCGGGGGGGACTTTGTACATTTTTTCGGTCCACTTACGGGTATTTCCACATCGCAGATCGATTTGGCACGAGTGAGTCGTGTGGCCGTGTGGCTATGTGGCCGTGTGTCCACCCACCAAAAATTATAAAAGGACACACGCCGATTTTTGGGTCATGGTGAAATAAATTACACACTGTAGTGTGTATGGCGGGTGCAGGGATGCATGAAACGAGTGTGTTCCCATTGTTGTCCCTATTAGGGATTGGAGAGTTTATTTTGTGCCCTGGAACCGGTGCTGGCGGTGGTGGATTTATATATCCATTTGTGGTTTAATGCCTGCGGACGTTACGCTACACCACTGTTCGACATCTGCTTTGTTGTGCTACATATGATAATTACTGCAGTCGGGGTGGACAAACGTATGCGTATGCGGTCTGTCGGAGAATGTGTTTTGAGCATTTGCGGTTTTAATTACACAATTTGTAATTTTTAATGAAATAAAATTAATTTACTCGCTGCGGGGTAGAGTAGATTCTATCGACATTGTAGCAGTGAGCTCTGGCATATGTACCCTTTGACATGAGGTTTGTTTTGATCCGTATCCTGGTCAGCCACTGGAAAGCTTGAACTCCAGGATGTGTCCAGTAAGAAGTTCAATACTTAATGTTTGCACTCATGTCGATGGCAATCTCGTCTACCACAACAGTACTCAACTCTAGATCTAGTGCAGGCTCTCTTGGACATATGCCAGTCCACGATTTAACTTAGAAATGCAATATCTTTCACAATCAAGTGAATTTCGAATCCCTCGGATGGTTCCTTAGGTATGTGGGTCGGCGACTAGAACACGTCGCCACACTCAGGTCAATACAGACCCATTGTGATGGATGGTTCCTTAAAGAGAGTGACTGTCCAGGGCCACCATTATCCACTGGATGTACTCTCGTCTAAAGTTTGAGCTGATACATATCTTTCAATACACACATAGGGAATAGCCCACCAAATCAAGGGTCAGGTTGAACTCCAGGTTATCACATTCTAATACCACGCTGTCAGTCCAGTCTAAACTTCCAAACAACATTTGGTTTCGAAGTTTAACAAGTGTTGTCTAAGTAATTAGATCCCCGAAGTACTCCGAGTATTTCTCTTAGAATACCACCAACCATCACAGGAATCAAAGCATTATACCTTGTACGGTACCAGAACATAGGTGTGTCAATATAGGCTCCTGACGTACCTTATATCAGATGAGGCTTACAATAAAATTTGTATGATTGGAGAGGAATTGATTGACATGGTGAGTCCCAAAGATCTCTCAGATACATGGAAATGTATTTTAGTACAGTCCATAGCTTTTCATTACTGTTGGACTGTCTACAGATATTGCATTTGCTAAGTATCGAGCATTCACAGAGTCCAGATTTATAGCATTTACCTTGAGACTTAAATCTCGAACTAGGACCTCATCAGCAAGCTACTAATTCATCAGATGCCTGAGAGGATCGCCCTCACCTTTCTTCTTTTCATTTCAACAAGCCAAGTAGGTAAGACCAGGCAAAGTGAACAGAGTTGGTCCGAATATGGATCCCTGTGGAACACCATGTTTATCAGGAGTGGCATCCCCTACGGTGATAGTTTGATAGTCACACTGTTGATAGTCAAAGTTAGGAAAAACCGGCAGACTAATACAGAAAGAAGGAAAGGAATTCCCTATCTACCCTCGGCGTAGATCCTTGGTATTATCTGTCAGAGCTTTCCCTCCCCGTTCGTGTAAGGCGTCTTAAAGTTAGTATTTTCATTTGAATCGAATTTGACGCAAAATCTATCGTTGAAGGCCCTAGGGATGGATACACAAGGCCTCCTAGGCTACAAAATCGACCAAAATTGAATAGTGTTGCTGACTTTTTTTATAAAATACTTCCCAGTCTGTCTTTCGGACATTTCAGTACGATCTGGCTGACAGTGTTCCTGGCCTACTTCGGGAATTTCCTGTATTTCAACTGGGTCTGCTGCTGTTGGGGACTTGACAAGGAGATTTGGCTCAACCTTGGAAAGTGGCCAGTGAAGTTAGATTGCTGACTATAGAGTGGTCGGTGGTGATAGATACACTTCGGACTTCGAATTCTGTAGGTGGAATCATCACAAATTTTCGGTCCTCTAGTAAGACGCTCAGTCAGAGTTCGAAGCCACCCCATTACCGAATCAAATGACTATGAAATCTAAAACTCCTCGATATTGGATCATTTCGGGCAGTTCATAAAACTAGTGACACATTCAGTGCCTGGTCCCCTAAATAACACCACATGGAGCCGTCAGCTCTGACGCCCCCCACGGCCAGATTGATTTATCGTCTGCATACTCGTATAATACATTTTTACAACGCAACGGAACCCCCATTCCCAGACAGGACATCCATTCAATCGCCTTCGCACCCTTTTTATATTCTGTCCATCAGTTTAGGGCGTACCGCAAAGTGCAAAAAAAAAAATTGTGGTGAACACTTAATTACAACTCGCCCCAGTCGTTTCTGCAAACACAGCACACTGTACAGGGCTATGACACATTGTTTTGTCTAAGCACCGACCGTCGCTTTATTTACTATCGGTTGACTCATACCCAGTCAGCGTATCTCCCCCGCCCGATAAAGTCTAACGAATTTGATTCGCTTTAAGTCGGAACCTTCAAGAAGTTTGCCATAACTATTTGCCATACTTTATTTGTTCATAATTTCGCTGATAGTGTGCAAACATAGATTTGTTTTATCGGTTTCGTGTGTATCTACAGCTCAAAACGGCCACACCTTCCACCTGACAGATACTTTATCAAAGCAGTTAGTTAAATTTAAATCCTTCAACACTTGCTGGGGTTTTTTTTGCTCATTTTTTGTTAATTTTTTGGAAAATGAAATACAAATTCTCACACAAAGAGAGGAGGACAGAAAAAAAAAACCGACCACAGGAAACAAATGATATCCTGTACAAGGAAAAAAAAACCAAGAGGCCTAGTGTCCTTTTTTTCTACTCCATTGTACAATATATGAAAGCAGCCAGGGAGGAAATGTAAAAGGGCAATGGACAGGAAAAGGAACCCAAGTTGAATTTAGGGACGAGGCTGCTGCCACTGGCAAAGGAACCCTCCGCTTATGAAGGTGACATTGGGCGTTCTGATGGTGACGGCGTAGCAGTGAAGTGAAGGCAAAAGGACGACCAGTGAGTGGTTTAATTAAATTAAATTTTATCACGAGCAGCAAATGCCATTTGATTTTATTATATTTTTTCCATTCATTCGGTTATTACTGGGCGGGGGTGTGATAGAATTGGCCAAATGGAGTTGTTAGAGACTGAAGTTTACTCAGAGATTGAAATAATGTGCCAAGGAGTTGGGGGGGGGGCCTTATTGGAACAGGGAGGAGGCCAGGGAGATAGAAGTTATTGGGGCGTAATGTACAAATTTTGACTATAATCCCACCAATTTGGGATTGTTGTCACTTTGATTTGTGGGGGAGTTGATACCAAGTACATGGAAGTACTTTCAAGAGAAGCCAAAGTTTCTGAAACTCTATAGTATCTGAGGCGACGAGGGCCCCGCGTTGGGCGCCAATTTAGGTCAGGAGTATGTCATCGTTTTCCTACCCATGACTCACTACAAATGAACTGAAAGGAATTCAATTCAAGATGTACATCAAAGGCCGCTTTCAAGGAGGAACATGACAGGATTCGTTAGACGGAAGGATGAAAGGTTGGTCGAAGGAAAACATAGCGTCGTCTACATCGAAAGATGCTATGTAGGATGTAGGATTGGTAGCATTAAGTGATGGCATTGATGGCATTCACCACTCCGGCTTACACAGTCACAAAGGAGCCCTTTCCACATAAAAGTAAACCAAGTCATACCGCTAAAAATGTTGCCAGTTAGTGGCTTGACTTCGACTTGAAGAACATTGCAATGACTTGAGAGGTTAATGGAGAAAAAAAGAGTCCGCAGGTCGTCTGAGAAGACCGCAGGACTTACACAGATTGACAGAGTTTCATTGTACAGGATATTTCTAGTGTCTGCCGCCCTTAATACTCCTGAGATGGCCAGTTGGTGGATGTCCATAAGATCTAACCGCAGTAGATACGGACTATACAAGGGCTACTACCTTGAACATGTCTACCTAAGGAAGGGGTTCTAGCAAACCAAGTGTATAACTGACGGACTTCCTGGAAATTGATATTATCTAGTCGGGCATGCGCCGACTATGCTTTGAGCTTTGAGTTGCTGGCCACACGGACGTCCAAGGAAATTGTAAGACCAAAGGGGAATTTCATCTACCCATTAGCTCTGCATCAGGTAAATGAAAGATTGCGTAATTGATGAGTGTAATCACGAAATATGATCACTGTTGAGCAGACGCAGGACATCAAGTCTGCTACTTAACAGCAGACTACGCATAGGTACTCCAATCGGATTACTTAATGGCCTTTGTGCGCTAGATACCCACGCCTTAAGCCTTCTGCGCAACAACTTTTGTCGTTCACCTTCTCTGCGGGAGCATGAAGATATTGCCGATTTGGACATCAATAACACTTGAAAATCCGTTCATAAATCGAAATTGTTCCAAAAGTAAGGAAAACTAGGGAACATCTCTAAGGAAATGGCACATAGTATATCTACGAGGTCCTGTTGCTTCTGCAGGCTACTTCAAACCCAGTGCAATCTATCTTTAAATTTATCTCTAAAGCAATGAACTAGAAAAAGTGTTCTAAACTATTTACTTGCCAATAACCAGACTCCATGAAAGCCATCTGAACTTACCTGAAAATAGAAAAAAAAAGACGAATTAGTTTGGTGAAATCTTTTTGGTAAAACTAGTAAAATTTTTAAGTCAGACTCAGGCAGATAGTTTGGGGAGTTAGTCACAAAAATAATCCAAATAAAGACCAGCGTCTTTTTCCCTAGAACTTAGGCAACCTTCCTTACACTATGTTAGACCTGCCTACACTCCTTATTCTACATTACCTTGACATCAGGCACATCTCCGAACAACAATCACATGACTTCTTTTAACTTTAACTAGCCAATGAGTCTCTAAGCATACGAACACCATCACTTAACGTTAAAGCAAACAACATAGGCCCAAGATTGCTACCTTGAGGAACCTCTGAGATTACGTTAATGGAGACAGATACTGAAGATTTGAAAAGAATTCATGTAGGCAGACTGACAGACTGCAGCCATAGATAAACAGTTCAGTGAGAGATTTTTTCAAAGATCTTGTTGAAGAAGGTGGTAGCTACTTGCAGACACTGTTGTCCTTGATGGATACTGCCGGCTTGTAAAAAAATTACAAAGAAATGTAGGCAATGCTTTCATAGAAGGAAGTACTTTGCCTCTATCTTTGTATCTATGACGTGATTTTCACCTTGAAAGCAGCAGCAACTTTCCTACCATCGAGACCAAAGTCAATATTATCCATAGACCCATACGCGAAAGTGTGCAAACCTTAACTATTAATCAATACATACTGCAAAGCCAACCTGTCATCCAGAATACACACAGAGAGGTTGTGCGCTCTGAAAACGGCTCTAATTACCGATTAAGTATAGGAATTTTCAATTAACACATTAATCATTCTCTTCATTATCTGCTAGCATGCCATCGCGTTTTAGCCAAAAACTCTCTACTACTACGTCGTCCAGTGAGTCTTCTTCCACGCAATGGTAGCGCAAAATGGCCCAAACATACGCTCGTAAACTGCCATTTTATAGCCACATACGAGTAGTCACTCACGTAATAACTTATTTTCGGAAAGCCAAGCCAAGTCGCCCTACAACACTGACACAACACCTGTTGGCTCTTATCAATTTGTAAATTGATTTCTTTACTCTCTATGTACAGCGTAGTGGTAGAGAGGCACACAAAGATACAATTGTGGCAAGTAGGCGTTTTAGGTAATTTGGCGCGCGCACGCTCTACTCCACCGGCCATGGAGAGTGAGAACGTTGTTCGCCGTCGACAAGTAAACTGTCCCTTTGGGGGATAATAGGCTAACCAAGCGCACAGGCAGCTAAAGCGTAGGCATTAGGTATATCAATTTAGCCGAATGGGTTACCCACTTAATGACCATCATCTTGAGTCGGGACGGGAGGAATTCTCTTTTGGGCTTTAGATTTTCGGTTATGATTGGCCGGCCGCTTGCCGGTGGTCCGTAAGCTGTTCCACATTCTAGAAGGTGTAAATACAGTTTTGGGAATAAGTATCTTTTCCTTTTTCTGTGCGCATAGATACCAGTAGTTCGAGTGGTAATGGGGTGTAGATAAATGACAACGATTTGGTTAATTTGTTTGTTATCACGGTGAGGTAATAAATCTTGAGGTTTGAGAACGGTTTGGGAAACGCTCAAAAGTGGGCGGTCAGCTGTAATGGAGACTAATGGTTGAGAGGAAGTTTAATTTGATTAGAGGCAGTTACGAGGGTTCTTTGCGGCCTACGCAGTAGGAAGTGTCTGACACTTTGGGAGAGCTACTGTTTGGCTTAAGGCATAGTTTGAATGCATCGGTCCGTTTATCTGACACGAAATTCTCTTGACTGACTGCTACATACCAGCAAAAGACTGCCGGAACAGTATGTACTCCAAAATCCACTCGAAACACCCACAACGCCGGCATAAACTGGGTCAAAATACTTAACATATCTTCACGTCCATAAACACTCGAGAATAAAAAGGTCACTGCCTCTGCCCATCGATCGAAGTGTTCATCTTCCTCATGCATGTGTATCTAACCATCTCCTATGGCGTTTAGTTTATTTTTATCGCCTTACATCATCACGTAAAGGTCAATAGCTTTGCACACACAAAAATAGCAAACACCGATCTCGAGTGAGACCAAGTTCATAACCCAAACGACACAGAGTTGCCTCGCTGCCAGCCAAACATGAAAGACTGCAATTCTTCTTCAAGCCCACATGATGACACGCCAGATGCCGGCGGTTTACGTCTGTATGACTGTATGTGTGTGTGTTTTCCTAAGAATCCGATAAACAAGAAAATCCCAAAAAAGATACAGAACGTAAAGTCTTAGCCATTACACGAGCTGGCGCTCATAATTGCACTCAACTCGGCGCGATTGAGGTCAACATAATAAATTGGCCGTACCACGTCGACGTCGATGGTGTATGGCTGTGGAAGAGGGTGCAAGAAAAAATTAAGCACCGCGTCCAACCAAATCAGAAAAAGAAAGAAACAACCAACAAAAAGATATTTTGCATTGATTTTGACCCCAATAAACCATGAAACAACAAAGATACATATCATAGATACACAACGATGACGTTGCGATTTGTTTATGGAAGTCGATGGTCGACGGTGTCCACAGTGTTTCTTGTTTCTTGTGTCGATTTGTTGGCAGGTTAAGTGCACGAGCATGTGATTGCACGTGTGTGTGTCTGACAGTTTTGTCTGATTTCGTCTAGGCGGTGTCTGAGTGGTTATGCTGGCTGACAATGGCACGAAACCAATTGCGTCATACGTGAGAAATTCGAATCCGATACACTTGGACGTACAGCACGTCGAAAGGCCCCAAAACAGTTGGTATTTTGGGAAACCATGGTAACAGAATTAACATACCTAATTTGAGTTATGCAAAGTTCTACCTACTTGCAGAATATTGGCCCCGTTCCTGTTACAAAACTCTTTGGAGCCTTTACAGCCTAACAGTTGTTCACACATTTGCCTAATTAATGGCCAGCGCTCTTCCCAATATCAATCACTGTCCAGCGCTTGTGCAATCCCAACCAAAACAGTTAGCATTTTCCCACAGATACATGTGTCTGTTTGTATCTTTTCAAAATTTCTCGGTCAGTCATCATAAAAAAGCCATGTCTCACGGTGCGGTGTGATCGTGATCCATCTACCGCATGTAAATTGAGATCCCAAATGCATAGTTAAGCGAAATTCTTGCCCAACAGCCGCCCGGAGTGGATACGATTCCGGCGGCCATAGGCAATCAAATTCCCATTCCCAATGGAAATTTATTAATAATTCCACCGACTTTTCGATCGGTGATCATATTTCAACATCAAGAAGCGCGCACACACGCAATGCTCAGCGCGTAGATACTGAAAAACCAATCGATTGTCGATTAATTTATTTATAGATACAAGTATCTTTTGTGTGTGATCTCTTTCCTGACAGGCAGGCAGAGGCACAGAAACACAAAAACCGAACCAAATTTGGGATTCAAATTGTCTCCGGATGGCTGTTTCATTTCATTCACCCGAAGCCGGGAACCCACTCCCAGGTGAATTAGAATTCGATTTTTTTGCAATAATTAGTGGAACAATAAATAAGAACGGAGAGAGAGAGAGAGAGAGAGTATGGAAACCTGTTCTATGTCGACGCACACACAACTTATGACTTCGATTAGGGTAAATGTTTTATGGGACAACAGAGCTACATACGATTCCCGATAAGCGCTGAATGTCAACAATTAGATTAGTAATCACATTTTATTTTTTATGGGCAAATTAATTTCGTAACACACAAGTGCAAATGGAGTTTTGTAATGTAGTCGATTCGGTTTTTTTTTTTCGTTCCTAGAAGACCAGAGATAGGGGGGCAACTATCTGGGGCTCGTAGTTCCAGTCATGTAAATTTTATTACCGCCATACAGAGTGTATCTGTGTAGAGTGTGTGATGGGTTTGCCATCAAAAAGGCGTGAACTGGTACGAGTTAGGTGCTACTGTAAGGCGCTTATCGAAGGTACGCAGTTATAGATGCAGAACTCGTACCACCCGCTGCCAGTGGAGATTAAGTCACATACTGTCCAAAGCAATTTAATCGAAAAGAGATATCATGTCTGTACTAACGTGTAGATAGCCTTAGGCATACTTCGGATCATTTCACTTGTGAAGAGCCTTGGATTGGATTAGCTGACACTGTCAGCTTCTCATCGTAAAGTGGATAATACTGGGTCTTGTTTCCTGGTAAACAATGGACACTTTTACGACTGAGCTCAGTGTTTCCTAACAAAAAAACCGAAGAGTTAGTCAGACTCTAATGTCGAGATTCACTACTAAGCAAGCCAGTAAGGGAAGAGGCTTAAACTATGCAACTATGTTTAAGTCTCGGATGATTTGAAGTACAGGGTTCTGAACTGGTGTTTGCGGGAGGGGGATATTTTTGAATGTATGTCACTAGAATAGCGAGAGTGATTGGGGATCAACTAGAAATACATCTGAAATTTCTGGAAGCTACATCAAGATGTAAATGTTGTCCAAAACACAAATCCTCGAAAATTGTATTGACTCGGACTTATCGACCGAATGAACGCAGCATTTAAAATAGTTTTTGAATTCTAGTTGAATTCTAGATTCGAGAAGACAGTCTGCTTTTCAAGGACTATGCGATAGAATGTTGATTTAGGACAAGTTTAAACGGATGGAACAGCATCAAAGTAGTTTTGTAGTATTGAGTCCCAACAAAGGTTCTGCCACGCCTACTTTATGGTAGGATAAAAGCCCAGCCCTAAGTATTCTATTTTGTTTAAATGAACACATTACAGATACTTAGTTGTGCTCGCTGTAGATTGCGTATCCACACACTCCAGAGGGCTCTTGCCAAATTTTACCACTTTTTGATTCTCAGCGTTGAAGGAGCCAATTTATTATGACTCTTGAGAACTACTGATCTTAGTTCTACGAATGCATCTTAGTAATGGATTTCAAATGGAGAGTAACACATCTGTGAATTTTTCTGGCCCTAAGGTTGTGTTCGTTGGTCCATTTTGGGTAGGCCAATGCAAAAAAGTAGTCAAGGTTTCCCCCGTTAAACCAATCCGAGTTCATAAGAAGAAAACTGATACCACTGTTGGTACCACAATCTAACTTAAAGCCATGTTCATGAATTACATGTATTATAGCCTTTCGCCAGAACGGAATTTATTAAAAAAACATTAAATTTTACGATACAATCTAGACGATAGATAAAGTATCTGGAATAGACTTTCTGATGAGCAACTTTGTGTTTGTGGAATTCGCAATAAGTTAAACATTTTTACGGAGTCGTAAAGCTGAAGCAGATGCACCATCCAAAGGTGAAGGTGTTCATGATCGGCTATCAACAGCATTGCGATGCAATCAAGGACAAAGCATATCGATTACATGGATACTAAGGCATGGAATAGTTCAAATCGAACTGTACTTTCTATTTGTTGGGTATGGATGAAGTCAAGGGTTCTCTAAACTTGTAAATGAAAAAGGTCTTGTACCTGTTCCTAGCAGAAGAGGACGAAGGTATTCTGCATATTTACTCGTCAATGGGATAGACCAGGATAGAACCTTGTAGACATACACAAAAATGTTCAAATGTTTCTCATGTTCCCCTCCGTAGATAGGGCCAATACTTCCCTTAGTTAATTATGAAGAAATTAGTCTGCTACCGCTTCTTGAAACAACAAAATCTGAAGATAAGGCAGAACGTCGATGGGAAGGTATATGACTGCACTACCCTTGTGGGGTCTATAGCTGCAGTATTCTAGAAGAATGTAAGGATGATGATGATTGTTCTATGTTCGTCATTTGGAAACTGATTCCCTTGAACAAAAGTGAACGTTTACAACCATTGTTCAGGGCCCTCATCTCGCACGAGCCACACCCACTTTTGGGGCGTTTTTTCTCGGAAAGTTAAGAGTCTAGTATTGCTTTCTCAAGGTATCCCACGTTCGTTTTCAAAATCAAACAATTACTGATCATAGACTTGGAAAATCTGAAAAGAAATCGTAAGTTTTGCTTGTAAATGGTATCAGCCACGCCCTCTTTCTTTTGGAAAACAGGTCTAGTAGACATTTTCTCGTTTACCAGATAGAAAGCTTGCCGGCATTTGATGATATTCAACAGAATTCAGCTTCAGAATTGCTACGTCTTTGGACATGAGCTCTTCTATAAGGTCTAGCTAAGTTTTGACAGCTGTCAGACAACTTGGATTCTTCGCTAGAATAGTCGTTTTTGAAACATGTTCTGTGTTCATTGTATGGTAAGAAATATGAAAGACAAGTAAAGTTCGTTTGTTCACTCATTTTCTGTATAGAGAAGCTATTGACTGTCATTTTAGGTTCAACTTAGAAAAGAGTGTGTCACACCTCCATCTGTTCCGTCTTTAGTATGAACTTTTGTGAAATTGTTTTGAGTGAGACGCGATTTATAATCAAATCTGCGATTAGTGAAGGTTCCACTGTGGGTGACAGTTGTTTTTTGTCAATTACGGACCTAAAACTATTCACAGTAGCTAAACAGCATTTGTTTATCGTTGCACGCATGCTTTACTCCCAATATTCAGTCAGGCACGTGTCTGCCAATTTACATTCCGGTTCCATTATCTATTCAACACCCTCGCGTACCGTTATTGTGGTTGGTATTCCATAATATTCTACCGTGTAGGTGTCATAGATACATTGAATGCGGTAACCATTGAAAAGCATCCATAAACTGCAGAATAGGTAGCGAAAGGTGTATTTTTTTTATCTAATCACACTCAGTCGCCTTCGACTGACATTTCGAGTGTTTGACATTCGGTTCCTGGAATGTTATCAGTTTTTCGATAAGATTTTGCGGTACTTTCAGCGGATTTCGCCGAACTAAACAAATACAAAAACGAAAAATCGCTGGGAACCCCTTCTATTTCGATAAATCGTTATTAATTGATTCTGGTTTATAGCACTCAGTCGCCAAGATGTTCTCCTACATGGCACTGCGGTCTTCTCTGTGTGGGACTGGCATGGTAAACAATTAGCGGTTTGTTCGGAATGATCTTACTATTTCCGGTGCAAAGAAAACGACCAGAACTCTGTTGTGATGGCGAGAATAGAGTTTTTTTTTATCATTTTTTTAAGAAAAGTCCACAATCGTTAATTGGCAAGATGTTATGCAAATGATATGGGTTTTTGGAGGGCAATTCCTGAGGCTTATTGTATTGTTGGTCGAAAGAAAAGATATAAGGAAACAACGCATTGACAAATGTGACAACTCGTTGGGGAGATGATTGTGGGCCGCGCGAGCTTATAAGGGTTATGAGTTTTTAAAATGTGTTTTTATGATTTTATAAGCGACAGCAATAAATTATTTCACAAAATATGTTTGCAGTTATGAGGGTGTGAGGCTTTACAGTGGAATACAATGCGCAAATCAAACAGACAGATACATGTGGGATAGTTTTGTAATAAATTTCGGAGTGCTGACACTTTGAATTGTGGAAATTGGCATTTAAGTGGCAGTAGGTACCTTTGGAAACCATTAGACTCCCTAATATGCAAATCATGTGGAGCTACAATGTAAGCCTGCAAAAGTCTCTGCTTGTCCCATCACAGGGAGTTGACATGCGTGCCATGAAACAGCACATGTACATGGGATGAGGCATAAGGACACATGTGGATATGGGCTGTCAGCAGATCAAATTGGTTTGTGGTTAGAGCTCTGTCGTGCTACGATCGAGGCGGTTACATTGTACCACCAGTAATGGATGTTTATTACTAGTAGATTGCTGACAAGTGATATAATTTTCATTACGACAAGTGGCCGACCATTGACATGACATGACAGTTGAGATTCAAAATCTTGCGGCATATGTAATGTGAAAGACATCTTGTGGACGAGAGGCAGATTTCGCATTGATGTTCCAAGATTGTAGCTAGTTCCAGGAGAAGACGGTTGCTATTGTCTGCCTCTGTGCGATTTTGTAGACTCAAGGTGAATTTTACTCAAACTTACACAATAGTCCGACACCATGTCAACCAAAGTGCCTTCTAAACCTACAAGCAAGAGAGCATGGTAGTGGCTTCTGAAGTTGACTGTTGACTTGGCAAGGATCACTCTTCAGTTTTTACCAGATGAGACTTTTCAATCCGTTTAAGTGCCCGCCAACTGAAGATCCTTAACATCACCATCAAGATTTTGGGAAAAAGTTAAATCGATCGTCAACAACTAAGGAAAACCAAGTAGACACCCTCCAACTCTTGAGCCAGTTTGTACAGATTCAGATCAACTTTTGGTCAATCCTCAAGCTTCTTCATGTCAAAGCCATAAAAGAAAGCAAACTCCACGGCGAGCTTGTCGAATTAGAATCTACGGTGAACATTAGTGTGGTTCTGACAGACCCTTGTACCCAGTCAGATAGACCCAGATAGATCAGACCTCTGTCGAAGACCGCTTAATACAAGCAGCTATCACGAGCAGAGATTTGCCCAAGCATATGAAATACTTACACAGGCTCATATATTCCGAATAGTCAGTCACTGTATGTTCGGCACGATAATCTGTTCTAAGTATCGGAATGGAAATGGCTACTAAATCAAAGGATATGAGTGTTACCATCTCGCTATTAGTCGTCAACAATGGCCTTCCACCCACTCCCACTTCAGTTAAAAAGTAACTGCAGCCAGGCAGAGTAAAGCCTTGTACATAGCTACTAGGCTAATAGGAACATTAATGTCCGGTATCAGTTCTAAGCTGCAGGTTCAGTCATAGTAAAAATCTCTTTCAAAAACTTTAGATTGTTAGGATAGTCTAGCTGCAGGTCCAGTTTTCCCTTTCTACATGCTGTACGCATAATAGAATCGTCTATCTCAACTTAAGAACCATAAAACTCGCATAATGAACTTTCCTTACACTGGGTACACTTAGTGGTACGATCTTGAGATGATTCCAAAAAAAATTCTTCAGTATGTCTTTAAACTCTATCGACGGACTTGGAGGGGACTAGTGTTCCCTAGATTTTTCCCCGGGCTAATTCGTCTTTAAAAGAAGACTTGCACATCCATTAGTCACCAATGTACGGACAGAGCTTTTGGCAAAGAGTCGTTGTTGGCAAGGACCCACTCATACATACTCCATGCCAACATAACAACCTCCAGCGTTTGACCTATCCCAAGGGAAGGAAGTGTTCGATTGTTTTGAACTATTACGATACTGGGAGTAAATACTCTGCTTCTGCCATATAGCTGAAGATCTGGGAATAAAGAGTTGAGCCTATCCATGGATGGAAAACTCAGAGAACCACGAAGAATCAAAAGACCTTGAATAGACATAAAGAAACTCGTTTCCTACCAAATGTAAAACCCTGCAACAAGCACAACTTACACGTTTTCTGCTGGACGAAATGGGAATCCCAAAATCAACCCTAGAACTGAACAAGGAGCTCAATTTCCTTGCAAAAAGCAGAGTCCTTGAGTCACATTTCGAGCTCGTTGGAACAAGAATTGCACAGTAGCAGATGAATTTGCTCATCACTCGCATATCATACTCAGTTTCACAATATTTATCCTGTCTATCCCTCAGACACAAACTGTAGAGATATTTAACTCAGAAGTTGACTGTATGGACATAATGTACATATAAGTGTTGCTAAGGAAACACTGGTCAACACAAGAAGGTTTTAGCTTCTAGGAGAAACGTCTAGTATCTGCTTGAGTATGCCAGCCAAGCCTGATCCCTCTTTCAGCGAATTTATGTGTCTAGAATTGAGAACATTCATCGTCGTTTTCTTTCCTTTTCCTCTCATCATGCCTCCCTAAGAAGACCGCCTGAATGCCTCATGAACCTTCTTTATCTTGAGGATCGCAGAGACTTAGATTCCTCTTAGATCCCATTGGTTGTACACTGCTTTACAATTTTATTTCCTTGCACACTATGTAACTCTTGTAACTTGCGATGCCTTCGTCCTTTCTATCCACGGACCTACCATTCATCTTATGGTTCTAACAATGTTAGGAAAAATCAACTCAAATCTTTCCATCATCGACCTCAACCGCAGCATCCTTTTCGGCTTAGACCCGGATCTCCTTCAGTTTTCTCCTTACCCTGAGATCCCGAGCTCGAAAGTTAGTTTTTAAGTCCTAAGCTTGTAATAAATTGGGCTTTCGTGCCATCAGAACCAGTTGGCTTGTTACTTGCCCTTTATTCTTGGATTTCCCCCAAAAACGATATGTGAAATGCAATTATTCATCTTATCACGACTCCCGTGTGGGTCAAGCATAAAATACTATTGCAGGCACCTCAGTCCAGGGTCCCGAAATACATAACAGGCACAGATGTCTCTATCCACTTTTTTAGTACTCCTTGCGAGACATATCCTAACTTAAGACGCAATTCCAAAGCTGGTAACTTTTGCCCCTAAAATAACGACCAACTTGTCATGTTACTGTGACAACCTGGTTACAGCAAGTTGACATAACCCAGGCAAACAAAGATTTGATAAATCCTGCTCCGTGTTCGAATTCCGATCAAGAGGAAGCCTCAGGAGCACCAATTTATAGTCAATACGTTGAACATAGTCCAGCTATCTGCAGCGATAAGCTGGGGAAATTCTTGATCAAAAGTGAAATACCTAAGAACATTGCTCCATGCCACAGATAATACAGAGGTTCAAATCTATTCTCTCGTAAGAGTGCCTGGGCCGGTCTACCAATCCAGATAAGGGGAAGCAGCAAACAATCTGTGATTTAGTGATTTATTTCTGTGTTCTATAAATCTTCTGTTGACACACATCAACTGCGAGTGACCCTCGGCGCTGTCGCCGCACTCCATTCACGACTGCAACAGCAGTGTTTACAAAGTCTCGTATTTTATCACACAGAGTAACCTCTGCGGCGCCTTATCTTATCATGCTAATCCCCAGCCAAGTTACGGATGCCCAAACGCAGACATTGATTCCATTCAAAGCGATTCAAGGGCACCACACACCAAAAAAAACCACAAAACCGTGAACTGAATTTCCAATTAGATTAGATAAAACGGGTGCGGTTATGACGGAATAGCTCACCTTTCATGCGGCAATCTCTTGAGCTCGCTCATATCCAGTTCCAGGCGAAGATTGGACACTTCGCAGACCAAACGATCCCGATCCGAGGTCACCTCCTTTAACTTCTCACGAAGTGCGTAGTTCTCGCGAATCAGCTCCTCCACATTGACCTTCACATGATTGTTGATGGCAGCAACAACCTGAGCCGACGGAGACGGGGGGACCCCTGCCGATGGTAGCTTACCATCCGAGGAGACTATCCCAGCGCCGCCGCCATTGGCCACCAGCATCATATTGCTGGCCATCAACAGGGATTGCGTTGTCTGATGCAACAGGGTCGCCGCTGTATCAGCATCCATTTCCATCGACAGATCCTGATCCGTACCAGGCTCACCATTGGCCATTGTTTCACTATCGCACATACTTTCCGTGGAATCTACCACACTACACCTTTATTTCTCACTTTTCTCACGCCACACACACTTGCGAACACTCGGGATAATTGCGACTTTATTCCCTTTTTCTGGAGCAAGGACCCCAAACACAGCAGAGAGCCACCACTGGCCGTAAAATACAAGATTTCCTTGTTGGACCTCACTTTGTTTTGGGAAATTCCCGGTTTTGTGAAGGGAAATTCCTGGAAAACTCGAATAGCTCCGCGATGAATGAATTACATTTCGTTTAATTCGATGGAAAATTTTCAGCCAAAAACTTTTCTGTATTCACACGGAGTGCCGCGCGTTTTTGTTGTTATTTTGGTTTTTTTTTTTTTCCTCTTATTCGTCGGACGACCGTTTGGGAGAGAACACGAAAGATTATTCGAAATGCACTACACCACGCACACCGTCGTTGAACAAACCGGAATGAAGAATGACAATAGTGTGCGGAGAGTGATTTTTTGAACGATGAACGAACGGTAGATGGAACGGGTCGGGAAAAATCCTTCAACTGGTTTTTGTGCTGTGGAATGGGATTCTCTCTTTCGCTCTCCTGGAGTCGAACGGGGAGTTGTGTAGAGTTTCCAACGGGAGTACGAGAGAGAAGGAGAGTGCTGCATGTAAACATGTTTTGTGGGTGCCACTGTGCCCGTGGCACCATGTATGGTTGAGCTGCTTTGGTGTGTGGGCTTTGTTGGGTGGAGGGCTGTTGGTGTCTTTTTCTGCGGTGTTTTTGTTTTTGTTTGAAATGTCAAAATGAATTTTTTAAGGGGGAACTGTGAAACGAAACGGTATTGAGATGGGGATGCGTTCGAAGAGAGAGGAGAAACTAATTGCGTTGTTATGATGGATTCTTTGAGCTTAGAAGGCTAAATATTCTGCAAACAACATGGAATTCTAGTAACAGGGTCGATATGTGCAAGAGGAACGTAAATATATTAAGAGTGGCCTTGTAAATGGTTCTCTAGAGCGCCAAACAAAACTTTGAACTTGTAAGGTAGTATACACATATATGTAGTACTTCTCAATAGCAGTGATTTAAGGCCATGCTTTGTTGAACTTGACATCGATTAGAAAAGAATTAACAGTGCCTATATCGAAGAACTCCACCCGTTTAACCCCATAGACTATCAATCTTATTGGAAACTTATTGATCTTCGCAATTCGTTTGCCAACACCTTGAAGTGTTTTACGGACTCTGCAGCTCAACATCCTTTTGAATAGTTGGCTTACCGTCCTAAGTACAAACTTAGTTGCGCAATCAAACGAGAAAAAAGAGGAAAAGGATGTCATCAGTGGGACCTGAGTTAAACCAGTAGAGCAGTGGGCGCCGTGGTTTAGGGATTAGTACGCTGGACTACAGAGCAAAAGGTTTCAGGTTTAATTCCTAGAATTTCTTTCAGACATATGTACATTCAATAGTACAACTGTGCCATGTGTAACGATAAATTTATTAGATTTATCGAAAGAATTTATCCACCAGATGGAAAGTAAGTGAGTTGTACGGAATTTCCGCATTGATTTGGGGATTTTCAGGACAAAAATATCCTTTAAACTGGATCAACCAAAAAGGCAAGAGTCTTATAAAGTTTTATCGATAGGAGTGTGTAAACTTCTAGTATAACGTGTTTACAATCTGCTTTTTCCATCTCCATGCAGTTTGTGGCCAAGAATTTATGAGAAAACACAGGAATACCTACATCCGTCTTGTGCCATGACACCATTTAAGAACAAACCTTACAGGCAAAGCATAATTGAATAATTGGTAGAACGAATCATGATATCTGCAGCAGTTTTGTAAGAGTTGAAGTGAAGACAGCAAAGGTGGGCTTACCACGACCAGCCAGAAGTAAAATTTAGAACACGCTGTCAATCCTTAACAAGATGTATTCGACAGAAAGGCTATTTTACTAAAAAACAATACAAGGGCTGAAAGCATGTGAAGACTCATTTCACCAGTTGTTATGCTTTTGAGTGTGAAATGCAAAGTTAATGTTGATTAGTATTCTGGTCCAAAGATACTACATACTACATACTACAATTCTTTTCTGTACCAAAAGTAGCTCAAAAAAGGCAGATACGTAAGCTTGTGTCAACTACGGTTTGTCATAGCTTAAGTCAACAACAACAGATGACAAACAGGCCCAATCGCAAGCCCTAAGATATTTTATCATCAACGCGGTTCATTTCTTTTGAAAATATGTATGAAATCTGCGAAATCATTTGAGATCGTAAATTTGTCTTGGAACTTAGTCTTGTGGATGCAGTATATTTGTAGATCTAACAATCATCTGAACAAGGCTTCAGATAGGATTTGGTTCAATCATTGCTTAAAAAATTTCAGTTTTCCAGAAGAAAAGATTTGAACGCCACTACTGGCAACTTCTTGCATTCGCAGTAACACCTGAGTACGGGGTTTGAAACAAAAATCAAAATAAAATCTTCATACTCAAACCACAACGGACGGTTAAGTGTTTCCTAGTTCCTAATACAGATGTCAGTGCAAAATCACCGTAGACGATACACAAACCAATTTACTGCAAAACAGCGAGTGTAACGACCACTCAACGAAGCTATTTGGTTGGTATCTGCAATAATTTGCCCAATCCATTGCATACTTTTGGTTGTGATGAGTGTGATGTACACTTTCACATGAAATTTTGATGTCCACACAGTTCCAGCTTCACAGTACAACAAATCTGGGTGTAGGGAATGGTAGATGCTTTTGTTTAGTTGCGTCTCTACAGTGCAAGATTGGGTTTATCTGCAGTGAAAGGTACATTCAACACGAAGCTGTTATAGGGTGCCTGAGTTCCCACACTCTGGCCTTCTGTTGCGTTTGAGTAAACGTTGGCCACACTAGAATCCTTGGAAAACACGAGAGCACACGTAACCAGCATTGAGGTGCATGACCCATTTGAAAAATGTATCTCCATCACCTCTCACCATCCAAACATGGAACCGAAAAACCTGCACAAAATGGCAACCTTCATTAATCTTCCAAGCGACCGATTTTCGACTTCTTCTCTTCGCAGCACCCACCAGTTAACCCATGACTGGATCACATCTTAAACCACTCATCAGCACAGCAAAAGCATCCATCCAACATCCAATCAGTGGCCAGTTCGGCATCGCACAAAGATGATCATCCATCATCGTGCGTCGCACTAAGGGCAGCCTTCTTCGTGTTCGAGCGCTAATTAACCGCAGAGCGCGGCTTTTGAAGGCGTTAATGAGCAAAAATCGTCCCCAGTGAGTGCGTGTTGTTGTTGCACGCCGACAGACGTGGAGTATTACACCAAATGGCCATTCGTTGAGTGTTGAGTGTTAAGTTTCTTAGCAGAGATACGAGAGTGGTCTCAGGTATCGGGACGCCTACTCATTTTTGGTTTGGTGGATCCCTTTATATGCCTGTTCTGCTTGTGCTTCTTGTAATTCTTTGACTCCTTGTACTCCTTTAACTGTGGATATAGAGTACCTCTTACTACTTGGACTCGAATAAGAATCCATACATCGGTCATATCGTAGATGGTGGCATGGAATGGTATCAATCGGTACCCTTCCTTCCCACTTCGTGAAGGTGTCACAGTTGTTTCTTTTTGTTTTGTCTGTTTAACACTTTTCTTAACTTCTTTGACGCCGCTGCACATGCCGACATTAGATCCTGTGCTAGTGCCATTCTTCATATCGATTGGTGTGCTGTAAGGGTGTTGATCGATTCTTTTTTTTTCGTCTTTTTCTTGTCCTGTTGTTGTTGGTTATTGGACTTTCTGTCGGTTTATCTCCTTTCGTCCATGATGGAGTATAAATCTTTCGGTGCTGTCCTGTGTGTTTTGTTGTCCTTATGCGATTCCTTTCTGCACATCATAACATGCGCTAAATTACACAGACAGACGGTAGAGAGGGGCGACTGTGTAGATTGCTGCTGCTGCTGCTGCACGTGGTTAATTAGTTATTATGGTCGGAGGGCGGAGATTTGTTTAAGAAAGATACAGATACAAGTGTGTCTTAAAACGGAGATGATGATGAATGCCATTCGGCGAATAAGTGGTGTTTGGATTGAGTTTAGTGCTTGGGATTTGTATTTTTTGTATTTTTTTGTTTAGATGGGAATAGATTCTTTGTCTAGGGTGGTCCTGGGACTCAGTAGAACAGTCTGAGAATCAGAGAGATACACACTTTTGCTGCTGTGGCTGATCGATTGGATCGATTCAAGAGTTTCAAAGAGCTTGACTCCCGGGCAGCCACCGATTCTGTATCATGGTTGGAAAATCATTTTATCTCACTTAAGTCGTCGAGTCACGTTTTTGTAACAAAAACCTTGTGCTGGACCACTAAATCGGTGCCCACGGAGAGGTGAGAAAAAATCAAGTTCGCACATCAACTCTTTTGTTTTGAAAGGAGGTCCTAGTTTACAAGGCCACAATTGTCTTACCCATCCGGGTAACTCCACCGATTTTTGAGAATTTCAACGAAAAGAGTTTACTTTCTTCAACGAAGACGCAATTTCCTCCTTTGAAGGAACGCTTGCTGCCAGACGAGTGCGTAAAGGGAGAGATTTACGTGATACCACAATGAGCAGACTGTCGACACATGCCGCGCCACTTTGAAGAGCCACTGACCCATAATTTGTATAAGAACTGCTAACATTCACCTCCCAGGATGGTGGTTCGTATTTTTATTCGATTTATCAGCGGAAATTGACACTATTTACGATTTGTTAAGCTCCAGCACATGCTCGTCCACCATTCACCACCGATAAATAACCCGCCCCAAGTCAATTCATTACGATCCACCAAAAAAGGTGTATAATTATGCCCCACACATACGATTAAGGCAAGTGCAGACAGGATTTGTTGCTGCCCGTCTTGTATGTAACAATCCACTTGGCTCCTGGCCACCCATGAATTTTACGAGTGATATACATCGACTGTGCATCGGCCCAGCAGAAAAGCCCCCAGAACATCCAATTGCCACAATAAAACTACACAAGAATCGAAATCAATTTTACTTAACCACAACACAAAAGCCAGCAATTAACCGATCATCGATTGAAAATCGCCACCGGTCATCACACAGTCGTAAAAGGACGAATAAAACCTCAAAAGAGTGCCAAACCCCCTACTGTGTGTGTTTGTGTTTTTTTTTTGTTTCGGCTTCGCGAAAGCCCTCAAAAAAGGATGACAAATGCATTCCCATGGTGCGCGTTCGACAGAAATCGCAGCTTCCGATAAGACCACCACCAGTTCAAAGAACGAAATGGTGGAATGGGGCGCGTCACTTAACATCCGCCCCTCGTGAATTCCATTTGCATTTTGTTATTACTCGCCAATAACTCAGGCAGATGAGACGCCGTTGGCGTCTTATTCTCAGCACCCGGTACATCTAATTGCTGGTGCAAACCCAAGCAACACTGACAAATAATTGCCAACCAACAGTAGGGTCAACAGTTTTTATTGATCGCTCAGTGGTTATGAATTATGATTTCTGTTCTGTTCGTGGAACATAAATTTCTGGCCTCACACAGTCTGTCTGCGCACAGATTGGGCGAAAGGACCATTGTTTAGGAGTGGTGTGTAATTATCGGGAATGTGGAAATTATACATTTTTGTGGTTGAGCGTGTTTCCATTGAGCATTATTAATATGCAAAAGATCGGTTGGCTGTGATAGCCCAAGTGGAGGTGAGAAAAAATCAAGTTCGTACATCAGCTCTTTTGTTTTGTGTATACGGATGGATGATGATTGTCTTTTGTTGGTGGCGACTTGGTTACAAAGAGGAATGGTTTATTGTTTGTTTGTTATGGATATGGAAAAGATATATGAGTGCTGCCAATCTATGTTGAATTTCTCTTAGTCTTTAGGCAATAAAGCGATGATAAATGGTGACAGTTGTGATTGGTATTTGCTTTATGCCGTTTAAGTGGATTTGGTGAGGATATTTATTTCAACAAATTATGGGGAATCGATATGTATATTTGGCAGAGAGTCATACTAATGAGTTTTGACAAATTTTTAATGAATTGTTTGAGTTTCTTTGAGGGGATTACTGGCTTAGGAGACTTGGCATGTTTCCAATGCATACCACTTTCTCAAGATCGAGATCAACACTTTACAGGCAGAGATCAGAACCAGACCTTTCAAGACCAGGATGATAGATAAGGTTAAGCTCTGCTAGAAGCCTTTTCGTCGCTAGCACTCTAACAAGGGAGAGATTGTATCCTGTACAATCTAGACATCATTGCTTTCTGCATTTCTAGACGTAAACGCTTCCTCCAACCACTCACAGTACAGAAAACGACTCCTAATAGCAATTAATAGTACCGAACCCATGTGCAATCCCCTGCCGTGTGCCATTTTACCATACTTTCCCTTTAGCACACATCCAATCGCCATAGCCATATTTCCTCACGGCTGTGAATCGATTTTCTCCAAACATCGCCGCTGGGAAGCATAGAAGCAACTTCTTCACTTTACAATACCCCCGCTGGCTGACATCGTTGTGTCGGCATTACATCAAGTGCCCAAGATTTCTAACACCTCAACACCTCCGGCGAACTCATCCATTCGCAATGACTCAACACAAATCAGCACCTTATCCGAAAAAAAAAACACAAAAATCCACCTCGAATTAATTACTTTTAACATTTCATATTAGTAAGAGCGGATCGTTTGATTTCACACGATCACACGATCAGACCATCAGACGATCAACCGATCAACCGATCGCATACCAATTAATCATCCGACAGCGCGGACAACATTCACCACTGCATTGGTTGGCAACAAACGATCATAACTTCCTGGCGCATAGGCACCCGGCATGAGTAGTGATCGTGTCCAAAAAAAATTCCCTAAAAAACGATCACAGGCACCGCAGGATCGCATCACCCCTCGAACCATTGTCTATGAAAAAGATGCCGGAACAGCATCTTAACACAGTCTTGTACCGATCAGATCAGCAGCGATCACAACCGTTTACACAGGCCTCCAGGCGAGAAAGTAATAAAATAAACAAAAACCCCCTTTGTGTGCGTACATACATATGTATGTGTGTTCGCTTTTATTAGGTAGCCAATGCATTGAATTAACATTAATTAATAAAGCAATTCCGATCGTTTAGACTGCCATTTAAACATGATCACCAATTTTATTGCAGTGCCAGTTGGCCAGTTGGCCAGTTGACCAGTCAGCGTGGCGAAAAATTAACATTTTATGCTAATCCAGATCTGGATCGACATCCGTTTGTTCGCCGCTTCGGGTCTCGTTGTTTATGGGGAGCCAATGAATTATGGATCTTTGGCAAATTAGCTATGTGCATTTAATAAGTAATATTAGACATGATCCGAAAAGCCATAAATTAATATGTTAATTCGTGCGGGGAAATATATTACTCGGAGGTGGTGTATCGCTCTGTTGTACAAATTGGAAAGGCAATCTTTTGTTTTCGGTCTTTTAAGTTGGCCTTTTGTTTTTTTTGGTAATATACGATGTAGTTTAGGCCCCGGATAGGCTTGAGGAGAACTGGAAATTTGGCGTTCTCCATAGGCAAGTATAATGTGGTAGTCGAGGTAGTTTGAGGCTTAATTCGTGTTCGTTTGGGCTGTTGCCATCCGTCTAGATGGTGGCCCAAATGAAGCGATAGATCTTCGATGTCAAATGATACGGGTTATGTGTGAGGTATTTTTTTTATTGGACCTGGGCTTTGATTTATAGACCGTTTTACGCTGTTTATGTGAAATGTAACTTCAGATAAAAAACAGCTACAGACTGTGTTGGGATGGGAACGTGCTTCGTTATATGTTTAGGTTTCACCAGTGACTATGTCGAGTAGGAAGCGGTTTTGCTCTTGTAGGGCTCTGTCAATCAAAAGACATTCTGACTATAATGTTTGGTCCACAGTGTCATGGCAGTAGCACCCATTGAGATCTGAGCGGGCACCTATGTAGTTGTCATGATAAAGTTCAAAGGATCAGAAGCCTATTCTCCTTCTTGATGCCAAAAGACAGACATTTGATACCACTCTTCGTATTGGAAATCGATATTGCAATCACTTAGAGCTTGAGGCCCAGGTCCGTCCAGGATAATAGCATCACCTTTTCGGTAGCAAAAAGCAATGAAGAAGCCATTAGTGGTGAACTACATTGAAAGATATATGTTGTTGTACGGATAGCAGAGGACGAGAACCTTTAACAAATGTAGTCCCACAAGGGTCGGTACTAGGGCCTATACCATTCATTGAACTGAATTGGTGCAACAAATTAGCTTGTGTGATCAGTCTGAGCCGAGCAAAACAAAAGAATATAGCTTCTACATGGATCAGGGGCAAGGGCTGCAGCTCTGCAGATGACATCGGAAAAGGGGCTCAATCTTTCAGCACATTGGCCTATCAGACAACAAAATCTTAGCTGATCCGGGATCGGTTAAGCATAACCAACTTGGAAGTACGTTACTGATACAACTTATCCACGTCTTCGTCGAGCTATAGAAAGTCAGGCTTAAGTAGATCTAGCGAAGGGCATTCTAAGGCTTTACCATTTAGGCAGAATCCTTGGAAGCACTTCTGTTCTGTACCTCAGCTTCTATCTAAAGGCTTTTAGCAGGAATAGGGAGCCACATTAGGTTTCCACTTAAGTGTCTGTAAACTAGAGACCGACGCCATTAGTGAAAGGATCTATGAGGGGAATTCTGTATTTCCTCGTAAAAGGAACAAGTACACAGTGTCTGTCTTCACCATCTTGTGGGCAGAAGAAGAGGATATTGAAGGATTTCTCTGAGTGTATCCGGGTGTTTCTCTGAGGCTCCAATGGCAGTGTCATCTGTATAGTCAATCACTCTGCATTTTGTCTACTAGTAGCCCATGGAATGCTATATTCCAGAGAACAGTAAGCAAGTCACTACCCCGCGTTGTTTAAGACTCCAGGCGATGTATTCAGTTTTAGACACATGGGTTGCTGTCGACCATTTGGAAATGTAGACCAGATTTAGAAAACCCTACATAATGGCTATAAGTGAAGGAACCATTGTGTCTCCAAGGGAAAGTCAAATTATGGATTTCAAGCAGAACATGCTTCAGAGAATCGTTTCTGTAGTAAGGAAGCAGCTGTAGGGGGGAGAAAAAGTATTTGTCGTTTGAAGCACAGCCATAGGAGAGCAACTAGGAAAAAGAATGTCCAGTAGAATATCAATGGACTCCTTACTGATCTAGTCCACGTTAAGGAAGACTGAGCATGAAGTTCATATACAGGTATCGATCAAGTTCAGACCAGTGTCAGGTCTAACTGGTTTCGTGATCCCTCCCCACCGATCTCCTAGCAGCAACGAATACTGTATCACGGTCCGGAAAAGGTACTTCAAAGTGATCTAGAGCTCAAATCAAAACCTAACTACTGCCTAAAAGCCTGAACTATCTGTCCTTCAAGAGACGATTGGAGGGCATTCGTTTAGTTTGGTTGAAGGGACTGACAGTAAGTTACACCAGCATTAGGGTCATTAATTCCAATAGAATTCTGATTTATGCATCAAAATCTGGTGAAGGAGTGGGCTCTGGAATCTATTCGGCTGAGCCCGAAGTTACAAATGGAAGTCTTAACAGTCGCAGCGACTTGGTGAGACTTATCTATAAAACTACACTCTGGGAAGCGGGTTGATATCCGGATTGATCCAAGACACACCAGAAGAATTGGCAAGAAAAGGATTTAAACAAGACCTGACAAAGGTTGTTCTATCAGGTCTTGTGGGACTGTCATCCTTCTGTGTGTCTAGAAAACTCTGGACAAACCACAACAAAGCTAAAGCAAATCAAATCATCCAAGCACACCAAAGAATGCACTTATCACGTTTCCTGGGAAGAGTACGACTTAGTACTGCTGACCTCAGGAGAGGCTGTACCGATAATGTCTCAGAACCAATGCCGCGAGTCAAAGCAAAATCAAGAAGACGGCCCTCGACAGATTCCATTTCGGAGAAGTCTGCGATCCGGAAAGCTGCCTTGTTTCAGTGAGGTCAAGACCAAACACATTGCACGCTAGGGGTACACACTGGACCCGTGGGCACCACTGTTGTGTACCTTCACCAAATGTCCAAATGTAGGTACTTGCAGAGAAACGAAGGCGACATTGAATCAATTGTGCGTCTTCATCGAGAAAGGCTTTGAGTCCGGAACGGAAAGCACAGCATTGATGCGAGGACTAGATCCTGACATAATGCAACAAGTAGACCAAGGTTTGGATTGCCTGCAGTAGTTCCCTAGTAGTGGACACTTCTCCTGTCAAATTTTCAAATTTGTGGAGCACTTTGCTGAGAATCCGAAAAGAGTTCTATTCCTTTCAAGCCTTCTGGCAACAATTTTTGGAGAACATCCTTCCACCCGATTGAGTGCACTATGGATCCACATCTTCCCCTACTGTGTGGGAAACCATTGAGTTTCCAGGTACCACACGCAACATTTTTTTCCAAAGAAAGTTTTCTGCACGCCAAAGCCACATCTGCCAAATATAGTCCATCGCCCCCTAGCCTTCCATTTCTTAAGGTTTAACCTGCGGCTAGCATTTCTCACACAAACGCCGCGCTGCCACAGTCAACCTGTCAAAACGACATGACATGCCATTTCCTTTTTGGCGCGTAATACACCAGACGCGTGCATAATACCCGCCGAGATACCCTTTCCGCAGCAACAAACGTCTTCCAACGCGATAATCGGCGATAATTGACCAAAAGAATAGCCAAGCAATTACCGCCGCTGCGCGTACAGTCTCATTTCTGGCCAAGATTCGTGCACGTAATCGTTACGCGGGCAACTCACCTTCAGATTTGACAGATGACTCACCCGAGAGGTGGCTGTCATCCCCCTTAATCGATTTTCAGGTGAAAATTTCCTTCCGTTCGTGTCCCTACTGACATGGCAAGACGCACTAAAAGACAGTTTCCCCATCTCGGCCGGCATTTGAATGGAAATCGCCTCAATTACAGACAATGACATGACGGATGGAGGCGCACGAGGGGGGAAAGCGCAAGAAATTAATTTCTATTGTGACAGGCATTCCATTAGCTCAAGTGTGCGCCTAATTATCGATTTTTGTGCTCGCAATAGGTGGAGGCTTTTAGCATGACAATGCCCTCTAATCGTTGACTGTATTTACTTGGGTTAATGAGCAGCTTGCAGGGCGGCGGCGTTGGAGACGGATGCGGCCCGGCCGATGACAAATGGCTGACTTATCGAAATTTATTGGCTAAATTCCGTTTTGTTGATCGCATTGTGTTGTGGCGTGTTTCCGATTGATCGGCGGCGGATAAATCAATATTTGCATCTTAATGAGTTGCTTGGCTCAGGTGGCGGATTTTGTGGCGAATCGGTTGTTGTCGGGAGAGGGGTGGGTTTGATTAGGCTTGTTTGTTCGGCTTTGTGCGACGGGCTTGCGTTTCGGGCTACTTGGTGTTTGGTGAGCAAACACTTGGGGCTTTCGCAAGGGTTATTCGAATGGCGCACCTAATTTTGTGGGCTTTGTTTGGACAGGTTTTGTTTTGGAAACGAACCTGGCAATCCGGAATTACCAGCTGTGATTGCAGAAGACGCTGTTAGGTCGGGTGGTAGCCAAGCAAGGCGCATCTTTTCTGTGAGAATTAAGAGAAGACAAGTGATTCGCCTCGGATTAGGAAAATCTCGAAATAAATCAGATTGAGAGTGAGGCACGTTCAACAAGGAAACCTTCGAGCTTCTTAGGAAAATTTTCTGGTTGCGACACAGAGATACCACATTCTGTAGAAAACCATAAGAGAGTCTAACTTCTAGTGACAAAGGACAGTGTCACAGCCAAGAAGCTAAGGTGGGCAGATCACAGCAGATCCTAAGCTGCGCTAAGGTCTTATTGAACAAAAAAGTCAATCTGCAGGGGTAACTGAGCACTGCTGTGGGTACATTGAGGACGGCTCTGAGCCTGTTTTCCTGTTCATCCTCAAGTATGCATCCTGTCACCTAGTCTGGTGGAAGCCACTGTGCTAGAAAAGCAACATTTAGAAGTTGCCCAAGTTGTCAAGTACAAAACACTCCAAGTAGCACTCCAAGCAGAAGTGCTGAGGAATCTGAAACAATTTTGTATGAGTCTGCCTTAGAGGTGTACAGAGACGGATCCAAGGCAGTGTTTGGTGCAGGTCCTCTCACCACCACAAGATTGCTGAACCACTTAAGAATATGTCAGGCAGAGATATAAGAGGTAGGATAAGTGCTTCTTCTCTGAAAATCGTCCATTGAATCTGTCCTACCCAACCCTGAAGAACAGGCAAACTCTTGGCAGATCATTCTTCGAAGATCTTGATTACCTAGCCAAACCCGATTCAAACGAAAGTGAGATTAGTAACAGAAGGATGAAGCCAACTCATCCCCATCAGGATCTACTGAAGATACACAATTTGTCAGATAGCCTTGCTCCCATAAAAGTATTGTTTTGGTGTGAGACACTCTCAAGGGTGATCCTAGAATAGGAATTCTTGGTAGAAGGTAGAAGATCTGGTAGAAGGAAACTCTATATTGACTGCCAATCCAAGTGAAAGACAATGATGATGCGAATACTTACTTACTTAACGGGCTCCCGACCCGTGAAGAGTCCCTGCGATCTCGGGCACGTTGCTTCCGTTGTCCAGACCAAGCGCTCTGGCATCCGCGATAACTTGGTCTTTAAAACGGAGGTTCGGTCTTCCTTGTCGTCTCGAACCTGGGGGCTGTGAGTCGAAGATCCTCTTTGCTGGAGTATTGTCCATTCGCTCGATGTGGCCGAGCCAGTGTAGTCGACGTATTTTGGCTTTTTGGACTACATTCACATCTTGGTACATCTTCTCCTCCATTTGCCCTCCTCGCATATGGGACCGAAAATTCGACGAAGAATTTTTCTCTCGAAAGTGCCCAACATGTGCTCTGCTTTCCTGCTTATCGTCCAGCACTCGGCTCCATATAGCAGAACTGGGAGGATCAGAGTTTTGTAGAGCATACATTTCGTCTTCCGATGATGCGAATAGGCAGACTAAAAAGAAGCAGCAACTGCCTGTCATACCCTTTTTGAGATTTCCTAGAATAGGATGAACTAGAAAGCCTTATTCCCTAAGAGACGTCTTCGAGTTAAGCTAGGGAAAAACCTATTCTAACGAATTTCAGTCAATGAAGACCCAAAACCCTCGGTTTTATTGGAAAATACTTAAGGGCTTCCTTACTGGACACTGTGAGCCCCACGGACAGTCAAATATTGCGAAATTATGAGACCGTAACCCGAATGTTATTCAAAAGGATACCAGATGCGGGTAGAATGACCTTCAATTGTTAGCGCCATTCTCTCCAGTTGGGTTGGATATTTCAGCTCATATCGATGTCATACACAGCAGGAGGAGGAGGAAGCAAAATTTGATTCATTTGATGTCATAGTGGACATAGCACTATGTACGAGTATACCTACATATACTACTGATGGCCCAATAGTGAAGGAACAACATGATGTCCTTCCACACAACAACATGATTTCCTCCAGCTGACCAAACCACCTTCAGACAGAACAAGTGCCAATCGACAAACCTAGATTCGTACCACTTTCTAGTAAAGCTCATCTGTCCCATAACGAGGAGCTCTTTTAACCAACGACTAAGAAAGAATACCCAGGCTCGATGGGCCACGAGAAAACTCCTCAAATTAGTTGGTAATACGGTTTTCCCCATAGGTATTCATCAGAAACTAAAGCTGTGATACATGAATACTTCCCACAGGCGTCTGTACTAGGACCAAGTAGCAGTTTCTGACCAGAATGCGGATAAGTTCAGTCTAAATTCTGATTCTGGATGCCAGGACTCTTTCGCTTGAAATCTAACAATTCAACTAGCATCCATGACTGGT
Organism: Xylota segnis; assembly: GCA_963583995.1. Classification (NCBI taxonomy): domain Eukaryota; kingdom Metazoa; phylum Arthropoda; class Insecta; order Diptera; family Syrphidae; genus Xylota; species Xylota segnis. Next base: position 8,830,261 of record OY757238.1, read on the forward strand.
AGTTCATTTCAGTCTGTTCGTAGCCTCCTATCAGTCCAAAAGGGTGACATGACAGTAAGTAGCAGTTTCTGACCAGAATGCGGATAGGTTCAGTCTAAATTCTGATTCTGAATGCCAGGACTCTTTCGCTAGAAATCTAACAAGCGTCCATGACTGGTAGTTCATTTCAGTCTGTTCGTAGCCTCCTATCAGTCCAAAAGGGTGACATGACAGTAAGTAGCAGTTTCTGACCAGAATGCGGATAGGTTCAGTCCAAATTCTGATTCTTTCGTCGACCTATTGGAGTAGGGATTCAGCTTGATGAGACCAAGTTATGATCTCCAGAGCCCTGGGAGATGTAGGTATCATGCAACCCACAATTCTTTGGATTTCTCAAGAGACTTTCCATACAATAGTCTCACAACAGGTGTGTAAACCAGGAACATGACTAGAATATTCAGTGGGAGAACTCCCAGGAAGCTCTCAGAAGTGCATCAACTAAGATGTGTATCATCACCAGTATTTAACGTCTGGTTTAGTGCCAAAGGAATTGAATGTGAAAGTCCACAGAAGCCACTGAAAGTAATCTACAACCCTTTTCAGGTTCTCCTGGCTACAACAGAGCCTTCAAAGACCCCTTTGGAAACTTTCTAATGTAAGTCTTTAACCATCACGTCCCATCATACACGACCTACCAATAGCTGGCCTCATATGCAACAAATACATCGTATCTGCAAGCAGAAGAACAGAAGATTTCTTTGGAAATGGTGGCTAAAAAGGCTTCCTTCCAAACCAGTGCCAGCATTCCGAAAATGTAAAGTCAGTAGCAACTGTTGTCATTGACAGAAGCCCTTGATACCATAACTCAGCTCAAGAAGTCTTGAACTACCGCGGGGCTAACCAAATGCCTGCTTGTCAAATTGACTGACTACAAAAAACCAATGAGTTTCTCTGCACCCTCCAACCAGCCCATCTATTAGATTTGTCAGTTTCATCGAGCACAGAGGCCCTTCTCGTTCCACAGCTTTCCCAATACCATCTCGTCTAAGACCAGCGCTAATCCCATTTCCACAAAAGCAAAAAAGATTCTTTAAACAAAAAAAAAAAACAAATAAATTGCCGCAACTTACTCACCTAAAAGTCAAAACATTTACCGTCGCGACTTGCGCTCCATAATCCCACCAACCACTACCAGGACTGGTGCTCCTTCCAAATAAAGCGAAAAACAATCTCAACCTGAATATGTATTGATTGCCATCATATTTCCAAGTTGATCCTACCGCGCCGCGCCGCGCCATGCCCACCGTGTGACAATTTATCAGAACTAGAATCTGCCGGCAGTTACAATCCTGCGCGGTGGCGGCGGCGGCAACACACCCAATCAACTGCATTACCATCATAGCGCGACGCGTATGCATTCGAATATTAAAACTCATTTGTTGTCCTTCGAGAGAGAGATGCAGATACTCCGTACACCAAGCGTGACTTCAAAATCACGCTCATAATGATCACAAACGACTCCGACGAGGACTCCTTGCAGATGCAAGTGCGCGAAATTAATTCGTGTGGTGAGTGGGATCTGCAGCAGATTACATCCCAAATAGGATACACATACGAGTCGAGCCTCAAGCTGGGATCTGCTCCTGGACTCGAGGAATTAAATTGTCGTCACATTATCGTATTGTGAATGCATGCATGCATGGCCTTGGCTTTGGCTTTGGCTATAACTATGGCTATGGCTATGGCTATGGATACACACTGTAAACCATATCACCATGAGGTAGCGCTGCTGCAGTTGCCGTTGCGTACTTTGCCAAGCGTCATCATCATCATCATCATCGTCGTCGTCGTCACAAGCACTGCTCCTACTGCTGGCCACCAATCGGTGCTGTGTCCTCAAAGTGTGAAAAGGAAAATGCTGACAAAAATAAGCAACAAACGATTTAACACTAATGTCGCGCCAGAGGAGCGAAGCCACAGCACAGCAGGATGGTGACGGTGATAATGAGGTCCGATCAATTTGGTTTTAACTGCTGGACTTTATACACTTTATAAGGATCTTTATAGGGCGAATTATTTTCTGTTAATTGCCAAAGGCGTTTGAGTTAAGTGGTTTTCGTGCTTTTTATAAATATCTCTTAATTTTGTCCCGCTCTCGGGCGACACAGAGTGTTGGCTGGTGTGTTCGCCTCGGACCTGCGGACATGCGACAAGCAAAGGTGACGCACAAAAGGATTTTTGGTTCCTTGGATGCTGCTGCTGCTGGTGGTGTTGTGGATAGTTTGCGTTTTTGGTCTGGTATGGTCGGTGGAAGTCGGTGAGAGGATGTTTCTGTGGCCGTTTGAGGAGGAATCAGGGCAGACATTCTGGCAGCGCGATCGTTAAAGATATGCGCGAGACTTTTTCTTGCACGCAGATAGGGAATTTTTCTTGTGTGTTTGACACAATGTCGGAGGAATTCTTTGTTGGTCTCGAGCTACTGTTGTCCACACGAGGAGTGGTGAAGAGGTGCTGGATTGCTTCACGTTTGATTCAATTTCTTTAAATGGAAGGATGTGTCGATGACCATTTTGGGACAAACACAGATTGTTTGAAAATTGGTTTTCCTTTTTTCTGTTTTTTTTGCTTGGCTTGCTGGGTAAATTAATTAACTGGAGCGGCAATCCTGATCTAATTTGCATGCAAATGGACAGAGGATAAGAAAAAAATTAAGAAAAATGGAAGGACAACATGGTCAGGGGCCTACTTGTCAGTCTTGAGTCAAACTATGGTTCAGCGAGGAGACAATAGAGGATCAGCCTTGTCACTGAGCTTTAGGGTAGATTTCAAGGGAGGTTTGCCATCCAGGGTGGACTGGAGAAGAGGTGAGCATGAGTCTAGTCATGCCTTCAGACTCGCTTAGTTGGAAGTACTGACAGTACTCGAAGGTTGTCGCTTTGTGAAAGACATGCCTGTATCTATCCCAAAAGAACCTGGATCCGTCTCTAACATTGGCATCCCTATTGCCATCCAGTCTACTTCTTCGACCTGTGGGAACAGTGCAAGGAGTATTGCTTGCTATAATCAGTCTCCTCTGGGTCTGTTGATGATGAGCTGGTGAGGTGAATATAAGTCCAAATCTCTTGCACTTTCTATCAGACACAAACATTAGATGGCACGAATTGTAGAATAGTCTCAGAACAGGGCAAATGTAGTCCAAGTACAACCAGTTCAGAACAAGACTGGTCTATAGTAACTCACGTATCTAGACTAGGTATCCTATTCAACGGACACTAGGATACTAGGTATCCTATTTCAGAGGAAATGATCAGCTTCAGTTTCCTAAATGCCATGGGCTGGTTGTAGAGGAGAATAGAAGAAGCGTCCACCTCCTTATAGATGATGGTTTCTTAAGTAACGAGAAAGAACCACTGAGCTCTGTTAGTAAGAGCAACTTGTCATACTTGAACCAAAAAAAGCCACTACTGCCCTCTATACTTCCAGCAGAATGTGCGGGAAAACCTGGGGACCCACCAAGATACAAAGGTTATCCTTTGGATGTATATGGCTATAGTAAGAAACATTCTGACTTATGGTTGCATTGTATGATGGCACTCCGCCAGTAAGACCTCTAGCTTACCAGCTCTCACGAAGGTACAACGATTGACTTGTTCCTTGAGAACTACACCTACCTCGGGACTGGAAGCTATCCTCAATCTGGTTTTGCTGGATATTTTTGTTCAACCTTAGGGAAAGATTCGAAATCCAGATCAGAATAAACCGACACCTCCGTGTCCCTCCCGTCTTGCGCAATGGCGCTTGAAGTAAGGATAAAGGACCTAAGGGAGACAAGAGTAAAATAGTCCAACCTGGATTGTGAAGTGTGAAGCTTGCAGTTGCATAAGACTTACCAGGAAAAATTACTACCTTCCTCGACTTTAGTAAATCATTACGAAGGAGGAGTGGTCGGAACCACAAGCAAGACTTAAGAGTACATCTCCACCGCTCAAGTAAAACTGAATAAACAACAAGTTCGGGTTTATGCTCGACCATTCTGAAAGGACAATACCCAGCCTCAGTCATGGTTTTAGGGAGTCAAGAACCGATAAAGATTCTACTCTAGGAGACCGTAATGCATGCGAGCGGTAGATGAAAGGCTCAATGTCTAAGCAATAGCGCTGCAAACAATCAGAATGGCAACGACGAGCTTATCGCTTCATTCTCTTACTCAAATCTGGAAAAAATTAGAAGCTTCGAGCAATGTATTTCAGGGAATGGTAGGCCGACACTACAGTATGACATAGAGATCATACTGGAATCAGAAACATACATTTCGGCAGAAAGTGAGGAAAAGCTTAGAATGGAAACATAAAGAGAGGCATGTTGCAAAAGGAATTTTTTGAAGAATTCAGCATGAGTCCCACTGTTTCAGTCCACAGTCTTATGTTCACAGTCAATTTCCTTACTTAGCTTAGTACTGGCACAGGCATGTGAGGGCCCTGAAGTAGTGAAGAACTTGTAATTCTGTTTAAGTGGATTTTGAGAGTCTAATGCCGGGAAAATTGAGGGAAAATATCACTACAGTGCCTAATCATCTGAATTCTAATGAGGATTCCCAAGCTATCAGACCTTCCAGCATTGCAGACATACCAGGCTCTTAGAACACATGCCATTAGGTACCAGTAGTACGGTCATGCCTCATGGGCATAGAAAAGACTCAGTCTACTCGATTCTAACGTTCATCCGCAGGAACAAAAAAATAACTTCTATCGCCAAATAGACGCAGCTGACTCTGACAATGACAGTCCATCATGGAAAAAATGAGAATCAGTACCACAGGCTAATGCAGAGGCAGATACCCAAACTTTGGAAAAGTATTCTAAAATTTGTCATCAAATCGCATTGGTTCAGCAGGGCAGCTTCCACCATAAACTAATTCTTGTGTCAACTGTCTTGTTCATTTGGGGAATGCAATGGATTAGTTGCCATCGGGTTGAGAATGCAGTCTTCGAGTTATAGTCACCCCAACCTATCGCTGATGTCATGCCAATTACAATGAAGAGCAAACTTCGGACAGCAGATTCCGGAAGTTTTCATATATGATCTCGTCTGTATCTACCTTGAAACATGTAGCATGATCAGAAAAGCTAATACTGCACTAAAACTAGTCACAGGAAGAAGAAATCCTTTCCGATCTCTACTAACACGATTGCCCCCATCGCTGTCTTTCAGCAAAAATGCCTGAAAATCATCAACTTTTTGACTCCCCCTTCCATATTTATACCAGGAATCTTGTTTTCTTCTTGAATGAAGGCAGAAGTTTCTGTTTTTTTGTCAAACTTAACTCGATTAAGTCATCAACATCATGTGGAATACCCAATCACCAGTTTGCACACCAGCTCTTTCGTTTCGCACCCCACTTCGAACAAAAAAAAATTAAAAAAAAAAAAAATTCAATAAAATATGTTCCTCTTGACAGAATAACCCGTGCTATTATTTGATTACACAATTTATTAATGAATGATTTTTCGGTGTCATCTCCGCGTAATGATTAATCGCCAAATTATGCAACAATTTACCAGTCTACCAGGCTACGTGTAAACTTTCGACTAAGGCCCAATATTCCCAATATTCCCATCTAATCTCTTATGCATAATTAATACGCTTTGTGATAGTTTCAGATGGCTATGCCGTTAATAGTGTGAGTTATCACCGTTAATGGTATTAAATAAATTTTAATTATGATCATTTGATCTTTGTGTTGTTTTTTTCTATTGAAATTCCATACAAGAGACTACCGCGAGGTTAATTTTTGCGCGAGCATACCAACATACCAACAAAAAGCCACACAAACCATTATCTTAACATAAATTATTAACCGAAAAACATACAATAAAGAGGATCTTTATCAGTTTTGTTTTACAGTTTAATCATAGGGAAACCGATTGTGGAAAGTTGAATTTATTATACCTACTCGTACACACCTACATATGTATATACTACAAGCCGTTCATATTCTAAAATGGTTGATGATGGCTGGTGGCTGGTGGCTGGTGGCCGCCTATTGTTATTTATTAGAACGCAATTTCACGCAGAAATTGATATCGACCAGACTGGAATCAGTAGAAGACTTGTGACCCATGATCAGAGATAACGCCTGTGAATGGTCGAATAATGGAGTCATCTTGTTGGTAGATGGTGAGCGGCAGGTGTCTTACCATATTTTTTTTTTGTGAAAGTAAGTTGTTAAGAATTAATATTAATTAGAGGAATTTAAATGGTTTATCGAGGATTTTGGATTAAGTTATTCCCTGGCCTGGCCCGGCCTGGCCATAAATCTAGTTGGCGTTAACCTCGCGCGACTTGTAGTCTATGGAATTATCATAAATTCCTTAGAGATGATCGTTCACTAACCCGTGTGGTGTTCTTAATTACAGCCGCGATGGATTGGAATTTCAGGCGCTCAGGCATAATTTTTTAAATGCATTTGCGATCCGTTTTCGATGGCAGATTATTTATGAAGAAAAATTAACGCGACGACATATATTTGCGCAAGATCATTCAACACGTTTAGCTAATGCTAACGAATGTTGGCTATAATCTGCTGGTTGATGGGGCGTGGGCGTTTCTTTGTATACGGAATCGCTAAGCCGGGGGTTTTGCATTTTTAACACATTTGTTAGATTAGCCAAAGATCATCAATAAATTGTTGCAAGATTTATTCGAATCGTAGGCAGGCTACGCTTTATTATGGTAAACACGCATTTGTTTGCCTCGAACTGAGATGACAGCGAGTTCTGATTGATCTTTCCGACAAGACCGAGAGGTATCACCTCGGAATTATGACATAACCACGCAAAAGTGGGCAGAGTTTTTCATTCAGATCTACATGGCTACATGGCATTTGCATTTCACAAGTAGAAAGCAGCAATTACTCAATCATGGACGTCAGTTGAAGAGCTCAACTCAGTTTGACATCGGATTGGCTGTCGTTTTGTACTTTTAATTACGGCAGCAGTAATTTGTCTTCTCAACCACCCTCGATCTGTCAGGGATTCGACAGTCGAAACTTGTAGACGACGATTTGACAAGAGCTCAATGGCCACGTCATTAAGCATTAACTACTCCCCCTAGCGATCCATTCATTAAGCCAGTGGTGTACACTCATCAAGACCCAAATTGTGGCTCTGTTCCCCAACACCCAGCAATTAAAAGCCAGGCAAACTCGCTGTCTGTCAAATTATCCACTCACTGTGGATTCGATTCATAAAAATTATCGAAATTCATTATTCCACACTTAGGAGCGGCGACACCCCCTTGAGGTGCCGATGATGTGCGGTCCCGTAGCCGGCGCTCATCTTGAACAGTTTTTTTTTTTCTTGAAATTTAATTTGACACGAATGACGTGGGGTTTTGGGGGTCTCGAGGGAAATGTCAAATCATCGGATACACCTTCGGGGATCAGAATGATCGATGTGCTGTGTGGCTATGGAAAGTTGTCGATTATGCTTCTGTAACAGGGAACACGGTTGTAAGTGTGTCTTGTAATGGCTGGCGAAGAACAATGGTCCGGACAATGGGGCTGCATCGCCATCGATTGATGTTTGTTGTCTGCTGGTTTTGAAATATTGTTTGGCAATCCTTTTTTACATGAATGGACGCGGCTTGGATTTTTGAGGCTAAACGAACCGTTTTGGGTCGTTTTAATGAAAGAACCATGATTTCGCAGAACTGGAGGAAAGATCGGTGCGTTGCTATAGAAATTGGAAGAGGAGGCGTGATCTTTGGATTGAAGGGTATCCATGAAATCATGGAAAAGGATTTTTTTTTGCTCTCAGACGGGATGGCTTTGAGCGAGTTTTTGTGGTTTGTTTGTGTACTCAGAAGAGTCGGGTGAGTCAGAGATCGAATTCTAGAGTCAGGGACAAGAGACATCAGTGCATCGTCTTTGACATGAGTGGAGTGGAATACAATCCCAATCTCTGTCTTGGTTCAGTGATATAACACACGACATACTATGCCTGGATTCCATGTTAGAGTTACTTCTGCATGTTGACAAGGTCCAATTCGATGGTAGATGGAGGAGACAGTAAAGACCGATGCTTTTGATTGTTTAAACTCGGAAGACCTAGGTCTACTAGGCTTTGTGTTGGAACCGTCGTCAAATAGACCTCTATCCATGCTAGACACAAGATGAGCAGAATTATTCAAGACGAACTTGACCAGTACTCCGAAGGCCAGAAGAGCCTTTTCACCGATGATATTCTCAGGGAAAAACGAAGCTCTATTCCTGCGATACAAGTAATTTTTGATACTGCATGCAGGGCCATAGTAGGGACCAGAGCCAAAGGAGGGGAAAAGGAGTACTGAGCTGCACTTGAGTTGGAACTTCAATACGACAAGACTGAGAAATATGAAAGTGTCAACCGAGATGCAATTGTTGGAAGGATCCCACAGAGATCTGTTCTACTGTGAAACATCCCGTACAACGGAGTGTTATGTATACGAAGACCAAGAGGAGTGGACGTAAAGGAATACCTCGAGGTTAATACCTTGGTTGAAGTGCACATGAACCAAGAGGATGTTGGACAGAACTCCAGCAACACCGTAAAGACATGGTTTCGCTACCTTTCAACGGTCTGAGCACCGCCAGCGGATGGTTCCCAGAGTAAGAGGGTGATCCACACATCTTATACAATGGCAGTACAATGGACCTTCTCTGGTTTATGTGCATCCTTGCCTAGAGCTGGTCTAAACCAACCAACTTGTGCTACTCGAAGCATGTACTAACTAGTTTTACAGAGTTTGGAGTGAGAAGACCTCATTCTCTGTGCCACTGCCTAGCAGTCTACCACTATCTACCACCAAACTTGTTACCCTCTCTGAAGCCCCATTGAATGTACAGAACTCTTAGAGGAATAGACGTCAAGTAAGTGGGAACGGGGCGTACGTGGCCACAGCCCTGCAAAGAAGTGAGAAATCAGGAAGATAGACGGGGCTTTCCTGGTACCAAGTAATGAAACAGAATATGTAAAGCAAGTAAAGGAAAAGTAAAATCACTCACCCGAACAAAATCTTGAGGTTATGCAGCTCTGAAGGCTTGAGGGCTTGAATGCTTGAAGGCTGAAGGCTTGAAGTCTTGATGTTTGCTCCATCGATGTCGACCAAGAGCAGGCACACACATATCACCCGGGAACCACTGACACAAACACTAAAAACACTAACACAGGGGCTTCTCTGACAGCAATCCACTTGAGAACTGCTCGGGACATAGAAAGCAACACTTTCCCGGCTTCACTGAGCCCTTTTTCTTGGAAGGCACACTCGCGATCTTAAGGTAATGGAACCAGAAGCACAGCAAGCTACTTTCTTCAAAAGGAACACGCACAACTGTTTCAAGCCCTTGCAACCGATCTACAGAACTCTCGCGACGATTTCGAAACGATCTCGAGCCGGAAAGCCTACTTAGCACACATTTACAAAAAAAAAAGAGACAAAACGATTGAAATATTCTAGACGGACTCACCCACACATGCAAACGATCACAGATTGCGGTTCTTCTATCAGACGAATGAAAACTTCGATTCGCAGAACGAAAAACACTCACCCGCCGCACAAATTTCGTGCCATCGAAAGAAAAATTACATATTTTTGAACAAAAACCGCCGCTTAACCGATTTCTTGCAAAAATTCCGCACAAGATGCATGAATTTTCGCGAATTTCAACGATTTCAAACCGCTCGAGCACGATTCAAAGGCCGCCCGGTGCATTGTCCTCGATTTCAATTCGCTCCTGGCGATTATTTCGATCGCCTCGAAACGATTAAATGGTTGAAAACTATTCTACAAACATTTAAAACAAACGAAATGCACTTTTTCCCCGAAAAATCCAAGAATTTTTCGCGTTTTTGTCAAATTTAATCAAACCTCTGACGAACCGAATCGGTTTATGAAACGAGCGCTCTGATTGACAGCTCGGTGACTGACAGTCGTCGATAATGTAGGGCAGGTCATGCAGTTCCAAGCTTTGTGATATTTTAAAATAAGCTTTTTACGAGGAATACTCGGTGCAAGGAAATGAAAACAAAGAGTTTTGTGTTTTGGAAACAACTCTATCACTTGTGGAGGAAAATTATTGGGTCGCGATGCATTTTTGGGATCTGGGGTGGATTCGACATCTGGAAAGGACAAATGCCAGGTGGGAGCAATGAGTTTCAATGAAATGCATTCAGGGTGCGTGCTTGGAAATCTATTACTCTACAAGGAAACACTGATGGCTAGCGAATGGTGACAGAGTTGGTCCATTTTCCATGACTCTCTCCAACAAATAAGGCCTTATTTTGGCTATATCTGATCTTGAAGCTGCTGTAGGGTTTGGGTGGATGGGAAGCTCTTCAAAAAAAAACCTACAAACGGAAGTTTGGTGTCATCAGACCCAGGTAACAGACAAAACGTTCAATATTTTTGTGTTTTTTGCCAAAATAGAGATAACTGCTAGATGAAGCTAAATTTGTTAGCGTTTGGGCTTGGTAGAGCCTAGCAAATCATTATGAAAAAGTCACGCTTGAAGAGGCCCACTAAATGCTCTAATCTAAGTCACTGATTTGGGCAAGGTGTAGACAACTTCATGATTTGTCATCCGGTGAGCTGTAGGTACGATTCGAACACCAAAATGTCATACCTACTGCAGCGAATGTCAATTTTGTCCGTGGAAATGTGCAAAAATATCTAAATTATTCGGTTCTTCTACAGTTGAAGCAATTTGACTTCCTTAAAACTAAAACTGCGCAGCAGACTCGGAACAATGATTTTGTCGCCCAACCACTCAAGAGTAAGCTGGTGCACGTGAAATACAGACAAGTAGTGGTCCCAGTGATAATCTGTTGATTTCAGAAGAAGATCACTTCAGGGGATGAGCTGAGTGCTTTAAAACAGTTCTACCAATAAATCGATTACCATTAGTCCTGCAAACAACAAAGTCCACAGTAAGTATCGAAAAAATGTTGAACTGCCACAAGGTTGTATACATTCTCTACTATTATTCCTAGTAGTCATCACAGTGGAAGAAGATCAGGCTGGCACGACTAGGGAGACCTGAAGTCTAAGAATGTTCTTACTAGAATGGTCTTAGGTGGACAAGTGAACCAACATGTCTAACAACAAAATTTACCAAAAGCTGGTTTTAAAGGGTTCTACCAACTTGAACTTTCTTAGTAGACTGGATATCGGGACTACAATAGGTGCCATTACATGACACGCAAGCATGCCACAAGACTGGGACTTTTCACCTTCTTTGTTTCTGATATCTTCGGCAGTAGGAAGCTTCACTGGAAAGTAAATTACTTACAATATAGCCGATCTGATGAACATTGATATCCAGAGACTCCTACGTCTCATCAGAAGTGCGAAATTGTGTAAAGTCAGAGGGAAGCTGTCTTCTATGGTCCTCATGGGCAGTCACTACAACCAAACCACACCAAGCTTTGAATGGTTCTTGTGAATTTCTTCATAGATCGTTTGAATTGATGACCTTAGGAGTACAAAATTTAGCGACGATTTATACTAGATGTGCAGCAACATAGACCTCGTAACACAAAAGGCGAACTAGAACGAATGGACACCAATCCTTTGATTGCCTTAGGTATGCCTTAGGTGGAGACATATCAATTTGGAACATACCTTGGAAGAGAGTTAGCTAAGAATCAAATTAGCTAAAGGCTTGTTGCTTCACCCATGTAAGAAAGTACATAGTTTGAAATCCACTTCTGCATTCTGACGGAACTATGTATCTTGATGGCATCTCAAAGGTGTTTAAAACCAATGAGTTCACTTCTTGATCCATAAAGGCATTCCTGACAGTAAACCTAATATTCTACGGAAATCCTTTTTCACTTCTAAGTTCAATTGACATGCATACATGGTCGACCATCCACTATACCTAGGTAGCCATGGAGAAGACTAGCCAAAGAAAACTGGCTTTACAGTCAACTCTGTTGTAACTCAGCTTAGCCACGTATCTCAAACCACAAACTCGACTTGATCTACTACCAAAAGCGACGATCTAGTCCATGACAAGTTGTATTTTCGAAGTCTGGTGGCACACTGCAGATTATGCCCCAAGCAACCCAATATATTGTTTCCTAGAAATACACTAAGCAAACTAGCTCACTTGGCAGCTTTTTCCAGCACTCGAAATTTATTTATCACTTAATTAGCAAATTCTAATAAAAAACTCTAATTTCTATCAGCTTCCTCGCAGATAAGAATATGAGATATGCTGACAAGTTATGCTCCATCGAGTAACGCCTTTCCCCCAACCCATACCCACGATTGATAGTCAAAATCAATTACCACTAAGTGCGCGTGTGCGTTAATACAAGATCACTGTCCCATCTGTTCCTCCGCCAGCGATACACACACCGACATACAAAAACAAAATTAATTGAAAATAAATCCAACGGATACGTGTAGGTACCACTCTTGTCTGTCTATCTGTCTGCCAATACAACTTACTTATTTGCATATCCATTAGCATTCTTGCCTCGCGTCGAATTTCAATTTCAACACCTTCATCTCCGTGCAAGGACCATCTCGGCCGCCATTGTGCCATAATCAGTGTGGTAGTTACAAATATAGGTCTCAAAGGTGACCCATTCGGCACCCCGCCTGATCATCATCACACAGCCACTATCTCTCGCCAAACATCGTCGGCGTGCACCGCGAATATCTGCGCGCACAGGTTAAAGGTATGAGAGCGAACATGTGTAATCTGGGTGTTAAGGAATTTCAAGTCCCAAAGAAGAGTATCTCCGACGATGTGTGTTGTGGAATTTTAAATCGAATTTAATTTAGTCGCATCGCATCGCATCGGAAGGGACACCGAGAACGAGATAAAAGGAGGAGGAACGAATCGCGTGAGGATGGCAAAATTGAAATTTGTTCTAATGTCTCTCCTGTGTGTGTTGTCTCCTTTCCCTGTTTCCTTGCAAAGCCTGTTTCGAAGCCGCGCGTCTTGTGACTTCTCGTGAGAGAATGAAATGTGATTCAGGAGGTGCTTAGCGAAGGTGAAGAGAGCCAACGTTGCCACACTAAACGTGTGAAACAGGTAATCGGAAGTGACGGGGAATAAGTGGAATGCTGGACGAAAGGATTTACTCGGTTTTTTTTTTCCTGCAACCAAACTGGAACTATATCAGTGTAAGCAACTAATTATATTAAAATAAATGCGGTAAGCCGGCGATTGGAACGGTGAATGGTGGCAGCCGATAAAAATAACTCCAAATGGTGTTTGAAAACTAATTCAGTCGGTTGTGGGGAATAGTTGCCTGGTGGACCTGGTTGACTGGCATTACAATGTGAGTTTTATTAAACGATTAATGGAGGCAATGATGCCTAGTGACGTTAATTTCCTTGCTTATGGCCGTGTCACTTACGGACTTAATGGCACTCGCGCGACACCTGAATAGTTTATGCGCGTAGCACAGCAGGCTGCGGTTTTATGATACCATTCCATGTCATAGGAGAGTTAGGAGCTGGCTAGCGCTAAGCTGGGGTAATTGACTGAGCTTTTGGAACCACTTTTTTGGTTGCATTACACTAATTACGAAAGGTATAGTCAATCACTGGACTCCCCTGTGGTTCAGAGCCATAGACGACATCAAAGAGGGGATGAGACTTCGAATCCACGCTAGAGAAGACATCGCCTCAGGTAATGTGTCCAAGTGAAAGGGGAACTCAACCAACATGATGTGCGAAAGTGGAGGCAGCTGGGTAAAGATCGAGTTGAGTTAAGAGATCTGATGGTTGAGGGCCCTTTTTACCCCGGACTGTAACGCCACCTAAGAAGGAGAAGAAGTCACCATCCAGCAGTGAGTATATGGGCTTAGCCATGTAATCTTTGTCTGAGAATTGAGTCTTCAATGATAGTCTCGGGGATACGATGAGCAGATTGTCGAACTCTCCATCAAATCATGCCAATGCATGGCGCTTGTACTCCACGTCCCACATTGGTCACGCTCGCATGGGTCGAAGAACTTCATTAGCTAGCAAGCTAGTAAGGAGTTCCGTACTTCATGACCAAGTGGAAGTGGAATACATAGTTAAGATCTTCGAAGTAACTTACGAGATGTTATCCTTTTCAAAACTGATAGGCCCGAACAAATGCAAGGAAGATGTGTCTTGGTTTCCTCCTCTTCCTCTTCTCTACAGCATCTGCAGAAATCATTTAAGGGAGCACCAAGTCTTTTGGCTTATTTGCGAACCAGACGGTGCTCTGTGTGGGCCCCAAATATTTTTCTTCTTCTGCTCTTCTTCCCACAATCGAGCTCTGTCCACATTTGTTTGGAAGAGGGACATGTGCTGATATTGTTCCATCTACTGTCTGGCATTCTGATACAGTTGAAATTTTATAGATTTCATACGTGCTGATGCTCCCTCCCAGCTAGGTCGTCCACTTCGCATTTGGTGGAACATCTCTGCAGGATTTGAATCACGGACAAGGATGCGTCGTACTTGACAGGGATCTTCTTTAGAGATTTGTGGGCTGGGCTTTACCAACTTCTCAGGTTCGTTTGAACTTCAGCGCCACTCTCAACATTCTTGCTAGGAGTTATGGTTGTATACTTGATGACGTGAAGGTTCAGATAGTGGAAAATACAGCTCGACAGCTTGGGGTCAGAAAAATCAATTAAATGGTTCTGTAGTACAGATATGACTGATATCTACTCTGAATCCGTACCGCTTGCACTGCCCTAATCAAACTCAACTTTGGGCAATCCCAATTATTTATCAAGTCACTGCATTGTCTTAGGTTTTTGGAACTATGACTTGGAATAGCGTATGGAGTTCGTCCTAACTCTAGCTCTATTTTTGGTCCTTGAAGGAGCTTGAAATACCTTAGAAAAAACTCTCAAGTTGAGATGATTAAATGAGGAGGAGACTACTGACATGTAGTTCGGTCCAAAGCCTTAGAAAAGGCTATTAAACGCGACTACCTAAGGAAGATCCTGAGTATGGATTGTTTCTGTATAAAACAATCATGACTTGATATATTTTCCAAGCAAATACCAAGGAGTGCAGACGTTCACCTTGAAGCTACCTTACATTGGTCAAGAAATTCATTTCAAAATCCCTCCCAAATATACGGACTCTATCACCCTTACCTAAATATCGACTAAAACTTTCTTGCCAACAACTATCAAGTCCTTGGAATCTCCCATTATAGTTCTAGACTGTCGATCGTCTCCGAGGGAAATGACTGAGCTGTATCACAATGATCCTATATCTGGTCTAAGGGTGTGGTGTTAGAAACGCTGGCCCTCACATCAGAAAACCAACCAAGGAGGTCACCAGGAGTGCGACTGTACAACGCACTCCATCCAACTTCAATGATGTGTCTTTGATGATGATTCCAACTCTGTGCACTGTGTTCCAGCACCTGATGGAAGAAGTATCTTGATAGCACACATCCATGTTGAGCCCAGACGCAGTTTGAAAACTATTCCGATGAAGTACATCACAATTCTTCTGATCCTTAGGTGTCTCATTGTCTTTTAGAGCTCAAAGTGTTGTATGAGGGGTTTGTCACTGATTGGTTTGGTTAGAACTTTGAGCCTTAAAAAAGTATTTAACCCATCGTTCATCTGTCAGGCTAAAAATCAGACCTATACAAGCCAATCTTGCATTGGTTACACATAATGAGTTCGTTAAACCTCTGACCTAAGGGATATGGGTTCCATTTTTTTTGTAGATTGGACATCATGTGCTCAGACTTGGTTAGTGGTTTAGGATATCCCTTCAAACTTCTGAAAGAGGAGCCAGTGTAGGTACACAAGTAAGGCACTATCGATATCACTATGGAAGCAGCTACTGATAGTCTGGCAGTGTGTCTTTGATTTTCCTCCACTCTTTGCGACTCGACGGACTTACCACAATCATCAGGCATCAGAATTCCAGCTTCAAAATGTTGTTTCTATAGCGAAAGTCTTTAGTTTTTAACCTGTTCCTGTGAGCTAGAAATTCTTCTCTTCATATACCTGGCTTTCTCCTAATTTTTGCAAAGGTTTTCTCTGGGACCTGCTTTCATACAATGAGATCTCTGTCTATCGAGAATGGCTGCTACTTAGAGTGAGCTTGATTACTTCTTTTATGACTTGCAGTGTCATAGATTCTTAATTAAGGCTCAAATAACGTGTCTGCTTTCGTTTTTAGGGCTTAGACTTTTGGTACACTTGAGTATATCTCCAGTAGATACCTACGAATCATCAACAAAGCTCTGTCTTAGTGTTCCATGCCTTAAAGATCTAACTAAGCTGCTCTCTTCACAAAATGTTGGTTCCATATTGATGAAATCCTCTAGGAACCCCTGATGGACATCTTTGTAAGAAGGTCTGAGGTTCAGGGAAACAAAATGTAAACCTGTTCCACTTCTGTGAAGTACATACGGACATACAAGGAACGTCAAAAGTAATGTCATAGTGGAAATGTGTCATATTTTTTGCAAATGGCATCAAATGTCATTGTTCTTTGACATTTGTGTTGTTGACAGGTCGCTAAGGTCTTCGAATTGATATTCTTGGGGATGCTTCGGAAGTGTACTGCATCCGTATCGCCACAATAGAGGGCATCAGCTTCTACTCGCATCCGACTATATTGGGCCGCCATGAGATTGTGACCGGTGATGATCCCCCTAAAAAGTGCTAAGTTGAGTCTGTTAAGCACCAGGATTTGTTAGGTTTAGGCAATATCATCCCTTGTCAAGAGTTTTCTGGAGACACGACAAGAAAGGGAGTGCGGTCCATCTCCCGTTAGGCAGTCCCACAAACGTATTCTCTAAACTGTGTTTAACAAGAGCTAGTGGCAGTATAACACAGGTGTCGACGATTGTCAGGTCCTCCTCGGACCCCTTTCTTGCTAATTTGTCTGCCAGTTCGATTCCTTAAATGCCGCTGTATCCTGGGACTCAAAGGAGTGCGACGACATGGTTTCCTGGGAGTACTGTAAACTCTTCACGACAACGTTTACCCAGTTTTTATTTGACGACTGTGGATGAGGACATTTTATTTGAAACAGAGGCCATTTTGTTTGATTTCTAACAAAATGACAGCCAATTGACATTACTTTTGGCCCACCTTGTCGGCAGTGCGTACCATACTTACGCCATCTATAGGTAAACACCATCATCCTAAACAATAAATAAAATAAAAAAAAAATCTAAAACCCGTTCTTATAATGTTAAATTTAATTTTATTCATTTGCACCTCGATACTAACTTAATTTAAATATATTTATATAGTTTTTTCCACACAATATAGTTTATTTATTTATTTGTTATATATTTTTGATTCCGTTTTCACTCACTGATATAGTAATTACATTTATTACACTTAAATTTAATAGTATTGCGTATTTTCTTAAAAACTCATGAATGTTGTATAATTTTGTTTTAATACTTAGTTTGTCTTCTCGAACATTGGGGAGTAAATAGGAAGGAAGGTCTCAGGACAGCGGGGTACACTTTGGTGTGGCGTTTTGTTTATTTATTTTTTAAGCACACTTTGGGGGAAGTTAAGTTTTTTATTTGAATGTACAAGGACTTGTGTATGAAGGAAGGGGTGTTTGAAAGGTATTGACTTTAGCCATCTTGGGCTCGAGGGAGTTGAGACCTTTAGGGCAGAAGTCATACGTCAAAGATTCACCTTACCGACTCCTTCAACAGAAAATCGGATTTTAGGGGAATTCGAAGTCAGGACCTTTCAATCACCCCTATAACCACACACAGAACGAAATTGCACTAAACTGTACAAGGAGAGACTATTTGCGTTGATGTTTCGTCAGTTGGAGGGGATGTCGGGAGCCTTGGTTCTCATTGGATGAATCGTCATTGGTAGTGCCATCATCGTCGTGAACATTGATCTCCTCATCGGACGCTGGAGACTCTCTGCCATTCGACATCGAAGCTGCATACTGTTGGGCCAAACCAAAGGCAAACGCTGCTGCTGATGATGGATTCACCAAGGACCGAAAGGCACTGTGCTCACCGCCCATTAATAATGGAACTGATGCTGTGTGTGATGATGGCGGTGTTTCCGTTTTCTCCTTGTGATTTTGGATCGATTGTGGTTCGTCCTTGTGGCGAACTGCGGCAACTATGGCTGCCAGTGTCTTCATTGACTGTTGTTGTTCCCGTTGAGCAGGATGAGGATGCAGTGCAAGCTGATGATGCTGATGATGTGTGGTGGGATGCAGTGAATTGATGTTGGTGACCTGGGAGAGGATGGCATTGTTGCTGCTGTTGGTTGTAGGGGTGAAATCTCCCGGTGGATTGGTGGTGGAGTACGGCGGTTGGTCGCCAACTTTTGTGGGCAGTTGTCGAAGGATAGTTGTATCCCCGTTGAGCCGTAGCAAGGAACTGCTGTTGCTGCTTGGTGGAGGCGAGGAAGAATGCAGTTGCTGTAGGTGATGCGGATGGTGGATGTTGTTGGGCTGTTGCAGCTGCTTCTGGACTGATTGGGATGATGATGGTGGTGGTGGTACTGGAACTGGAGTTGACTGGGCTTGGGTTGATGACGACGGTAGTGGGGGTGTTGTACGTTGTTTGAGCAGATTCATACGCTGATGTCGTCGCCATTTCGCTCGTCTGTTGGAAAACCAAACCTAATTGATCAATGCGAAGAGATATTGCGTTAGTTTGTAAAAAAAATGTGTCTGCGCGGCGTTTTGAGTGAAGTTTTTTGGTCAGTTTGAGTGGGACAGTATCAAAAGGTAGAGAATAGTGAGAAAAGTGAAACAGAATAGAGAGAGGGAAAGCCTAAGTAGCTTCAAGTCACAAAGGGTGTCCTTTGCTCCTAAATAAGTGCCAATTCCGACGGTTGTAAGCCAAATTTGGTTGAGAAAGTCCTGAATCAAAACTTTGGAAACAAAATGGGGACCTTATACGGAGCCCTGCGGCACTCCTTTTCCTAACAAAAACTAAAAAGCCAGAATTCTTCTGCGTGTGCTCAATGGTTAAACCTAGTACGAACGCAAATTGTACATAAAAAACTATTTACCTGAACTCTCGCCTCGCTCAAGACTGTCCTCGCTGCCAGTCGCTCCCTCGTGCTGACACAGGGATAATGACTTTTGTCGAACTCCTTCTCCAGTTCGTCCAACTGCTCGGGACTGAATGTGGTTCGATTCCGTCGGAATTTTGGTTGCTCTCCATCCTGTGACTCGGAGTCCTCCCCCTCAATATCTGTGAACGCAAAGGCTAGTAAAGAAGGATTATGTCTGCATGCATCCTTACCAATCATTCGATTCGCATCCGGTGAACCCGACGTGTCATGACTACCCGAGCCCGGTGACAACGCTGGCCCCAAAGTACTCGCACTCCCAGCACTATTCGGTGAGATCCCTTGCATCGGATTGCCCGGCTGCCAGAGGTGGACAGCAGCCGCTGCCGATGGTGGCCATGTAAATCCTGGATACGGATGCGGTGGCGGCGGATACAACCCATAGCCAGCAGCTCGAGCAAATTCGGCAGCAGCCCGTTCGGCGGCACGATTACGAAGAATTCGATTAATCGATGACACCGACGGTGCAGTGGCATTTGTGCAGACACCTGAAACGGGAGGATGCGGGAAGAAAACGTTAATTACAGTGAAAGGAGCACATGATCGCCTGTGGTATGTCTCAGCGTTGTTAGCCTGCGCCTATGGAATGCGAATGAACAAGATTCCAATTAATTAGATGGTCATAGATACGCTTGGTCACAACAATCTCTGGGTAACCAGCAAACAAAAAGCCAAACGACAACCTGGTGCGACTGGTATTCGCCTCGTAACGGATAAAAGAAACTGCAACGGCAACTTGGTCAAAGAGGAAGCAACAAAAAAAAGCGAAAAAAGAACTCTAACCAGCCAGAGAAATCGCCATGAGTGTGGCGATGGCTAGAGGCCTCGAAGATGGCCAACCAACAACCGGACTTGTTTGTTTTTTTTTCTCTCATTTTCTTGCTCCATTGTCACCTTGTCCATCATCATAATTGCTCGGCCATTGTGTCATTTGGTTTTGATCAGCGGTTTTCAGATGGCGGAGATGGAAAAATCCTCACACACACGATTTCCACTTGAAAAGCTTCACACAGTCGTCGCAGAGCGTGTAGAGTGGAAAATTAAAGACGCACCACGACAGTCGACTTGTCAATCAATCAAAACGAGACTTACCCTGCCCCCCTGGCACGAGAGATGGTCAGCGTCGATTAGTGATGGAAATGGAAGTGGACAAGGGAATTGTAGTGCTGCAACGCTCTGGATATTCATAGAGGCGCGTGTATGGCCAGTGGTCAGTGCTTCGTGCTATTATGGAGTGTGAACTATGGATATGGAGTGGTTGGGTTGGTGTTTAAGGTGCCGCTGAGGAATCGATCGTGAGGAGCAGAGATTCCGTAGCCGTATTTCATAGTCTAGGCATTCGTGGTCGAAGGGGATGTGGAATTATGGATGCATTTTTGTAGGTACTAGCTTGGGCTTCGGTGGGGTTCCTTGCAGGTACCAGGCTTAACCATGACAAAATATTTCTATATTTTCTTACTTATTTTAGGTTTAGTTGATCAGCGAGAATCTCTTCCCGAAGAAACCCCGATTTATAGAGGAACTGGGTTCCCCATTGTACCTGTAAATACCTTTCTAAGAGGATCTTACAACTTCTAACTTTGATTCAATAATTCGGAGAAGAAGGGCTTCCAACACAGATTTCATGCGAAAACCAAGATTCCAGTGAACAAATACAAGACTTCTCTTAAAATCAGCCAAAAAGCAAGAACTTTTACAACCCTAAGCCAAGATTTAAGCCCATGTACACCATCAGATCTTTTCTCGGAGTTTGGACGCCAAAACTGGCACATGGATCTCAAACAAGGATCATATTCTAAGACAAACTGTAGGCATTTGTTAAATTCGAGGGAAAACCACCGGTAAGTCCGACTTCTGAAGACCAATACCCATTTGAGCTGGAAATTCAATGAATATCTTCATCTTCACATGAAAAACTAGCGACAGAGCTGTCTATGAACCTCCAGCCATCTCTATCCACATTAATCAATGTAAGGCCAGATGCCTAATGGAACAACTTATCCATGATGATTCATTTCATATTATTTTGAAGACTTTACCATGCATGTGCCTCAATCAGTCATCGAGCCTAAGAGCCATTCAGACCCATCTACAATTTGGAATCATTTACATATGTACCCTTTTGAATACATTTTTTGAAACAATAAACATAACTCAAGCAAGAATCATCATGTTTTCCTTTAAAGCAACAAAGCTTTCCGTGCAACCAGTCCTAAAAAAAACAACTAAAACCCCCTTGCACATCCCTACATGTCACAGATTGCACATCTCTAGGCATCACTCGAGGGAAAAAATCAACTGGGATACCTACTTGCTGAGCATGGTCGCCCGGTATTTTTCTGAAAATTCCAGAATTTCTACTACTTTTCTTGGGTTTTTTCGAAAGGCACCCTAATTTTGATTTTTGGTAAGACTTCGACCAACATTTTGGGGGGCGTGTCTGAATTTGAAATAAACAAGAATGAAACAACCAAAGTTCTTTGAAACTGATTGATTTTTATTATGAGAACTCTAGGCTTTAGTAAATCATCTGGGGCCTGGTTTTAGGATCGTTCCTAGGCACATTTTGGACGATGCTCAAGGCCGTATGAAGACGCATCATGTGGTATATATTTGGGTTTTTGTGTGGTTAGTTCTTGGGAATGTTGCATGGCTGGGTTTGATTTGTAGATTCAGTTTTATTTTCATAAATCGGAAGGAGTCAGTTAACTTTTTGGGGTTCAAGGATGTGTACAGGAATATGTCTGTTTGCTACCGCATTTATAGTGAAGAATGTCTACTGAATCTCTGCGGAATATAGCTGGGACTAAGCCCTATAATTCTGCGTTGCTGGTGAACATAGTAGTAACATACTTAAGTGATTCACTAGGCAGGGCGTCTAAATTTCATCAGTTTTTCTATTGAACTTCGAACAACCTCCGATACGCTGACCTTTTTAAGTCGAAATTACCTTTCTCTGAATGCTATCATGTAGCTTCAAGGTCTGAGGATAATTGTATCTGTTCATTTATCCATTTGTTGTAGTGTACAGTCCTCCTTCTCCTCGGTGTAAGAATTGCTTTGGAATCTTGAATGAGATTAGCTTCAAAGTCAACAAACAAATTCAATTTAAGTCCCCGATTGGACAGGTCTCCAGAATAATGAAAGGCGATGGTCTTTCTGTCCAGCAGTTGCCTTTCTTGCTCCAAAATGGTATAAAAATTGTCAGAGCCGCTGTAGCTGTCTTTATCTTTCTAGGAAGTGCTGCTCTTCAAACCTGAAACGGCTGAGGTTGTACGTATGCTACCTTAAGGTTCCTTAAAGGAGCTCCTGGGTATACTACTGACGACTAACACTAGAGCCAACAAAGGGGCAGGGATCTTCTTTTTTGCCATGTATGTCACATCTATCACTGCGTCTGCACTAGGCTCTGTCCAGTAGGTAAAAGGGAAAAGAGCCATTCCATTGGGCATAGACGACAGTATTCAAGCCTGATGTATGGTCTGTTGGGTAGAACAACTTTACAGATTATCCTACCTCTGTATGACTGTGGATAATTCTCTCCATAACATTGACTCAGAATATGGAAGACTATTACTGGCGGAGATGGCTCTTCTATTGAATTCTCACTTTCAGTACAAGTTTTATAAATACTGACCATGATGCTACATATGTATCTAGCTACCCTTGCACAACAGAGGAATTCTAGAAAAACCTTTAGCTAATAACAAGGATCTGAGGATTTTTAAGTCCAAAGTCGAGTACATCAGGGATGCATACTGTCACCACTACTTTTTTAGGTGGTTATCTTCAGACCTGAACACTTTCATAACACTAGCGTTCAACTTAACATTACTGGAGAAGTAGTTGAGAAAGTAAATAAGTATCTTTACCTAGGAAGGTTGGTTTGAGCATGCGGCATGGTGGATGCATGCAGCAGAATAGGGAACGCTAACGTTGCCCTCGGAATCATATCCCAAATCTGGAGAAAAAATAAACTAACCTGCGACTGTTTTGAAAGTAGACACCATTAGCACTTGCAAGCTTGAAACTATTCCAAAAAAAGATGTCTAAGAATCAGCTTGAGGATTTGTTGACCCGATCGCATTTCCGGAGAATAACCAAGAAGCTATAAACATCACTTTAAGGCGGAAAAGGTGGCAGTATGTCGGACGCACCCAACTGTGAGAAGACACCTTCATTCCGAAATAGGTGTTGCAGTGTAATTCGGTCAATCAAACAGGCAAAGCGAACGGACGCCATAGCTTAACATGGCATTAGAGGCTATAGTTGATGATGAACCTAGCTCTCTTGGAATAAGCTTATGGCAGCTCAATGTCTTTGCAGGCATGGTGGGCGCCCTATGCCCCTTCAGGAGTTAAATGACTACGCTGATCCCGAAAGAGTAGTCTGTAGTATTGCAGTTCTAAAGTTTCTCAAACTACGAGGTTTCCCAAGTCTTCAAACTAGCCCATCACTCCCTTGATGTCAACAGCTTATCCGAGTCGATCCAATAGTAGAAGGAATAGTGTCTGAATCCTTCTCAGAGATTCCATTCAGAAGCCGCAATACTCAGCTATAAAAAACCCTTTACCAACTTTGCTTTGTTTTTTTTTTTGGCAATCTGGACTCACTGCTGTGTGATCTCCCGTAGTCTAGCAATGAAATTGACAAGCCATCTGCAATCAATTTGCCTTAAACTGAGAAGTCTTTAAGAAGCACATTGAGGTGGTCCAGAGGCACATAAAAATGGGTCTGATGACGGCATGGTACTCTTACTCCACAGTTTGGTAAGAGATTTCCAAAAGTGCGAAGAGGGTTATGAACTTCTTCTTGTATGACTGCAGCTCATAACACACCAGAATAGACTCCCAACTTCCTGCCACGAAGTCGTATTTTTCCAGACGATTTGCCAGATTCTTTTGAGTTTGTCCATGTCTTCAGCTTGCGCACATACCATGCCATACCCACAGAACCATATTTGAAACAAAGGAGCACAACGAAACGTGAATTAAAAATTATTCTGTTCCAGACTTTGACTGTCATAATCGTGCATTTCCCCCCCAATTACGCCTCAATTGAGAGAAACAAACAATTCCACATTATTTCCATCTGCCACTCCCCCATGCGCAATTGTAGATTTGAATAATTTCGCCCGCTCCCGCCCCCTCCATATCTCTTCACGGGCAAGCTATCTATTATAAATCCACTGGAATGTATCTGCAACTGCACAATTACCCAAGCAAAGCCAACAAGTGCAAACAGTCATTAGGCGGCAGCGGATATGTGCCCCCCCTCGGATGGAGGAAAACAAAAAAAAAAGAAAGAAAAACCATAATGGCTGCTCGAATAGTTTCCATAATTGATTTTCGCCATACACAGTGGGCACAGCCCGTGCGCCGTGCGCCGTGAGTGTATGTGCACAGTTAGGCCAGTGACAGCTCCTTATGTGACATTTTCCATTTTGATTAATGACGTTTCGTCGTTTGGTCATTAAACAGAGAAAAGACCAACAACAACTGGGCTCGCCTCCCCACGGGTGGTGGTGGGCTCTGCATGCTAAGGTGACTGAGCGATAGGGGTGCTTGCCTTTTGGGGCAATGAAACGCAAGCTTACACCGGACTGTCATTTGGATTCCTTTTCTGGTTTTCCTTCTATATTTCCAGCTACTCCACCCACTTTCTATGTGTCTCGATGCGTGTGTGTTGGAGTGGATAGCGTGCTGGGATGGAATAGAAAAAGAAAAGTTTTCCTTCGGGATCTTGTGCGGGGTATGGCTCCCCCGGTCGGTGGTGGTGGGCGTATTAATTTTAATTGGAAGGAGAACTTATGTTCGGTTAATTGTGTGCGACATGCTTGTCAAGCCACGCGGGGGCGAGCGGAGGGAAATGTCTTATGGTAGACGACTGGACTGTAATCAGTTTCGACGACTAATGGGGGTTGTCAACCGACGACGATGGGGTTGGTCTTGGTACACGGTTTTCGAATTCCTTGGCCCGGAATAGGAATCAATTACCAGGGAATCGTAATGAAATCCAATTTATTCGCAACACCACTCCCTAAGCTGGGTTTCTTATGATACCAACACACTCAAGCATGTCACTATCACAACATCAAATCAAACTGGAAGCCCACCCCGAGCTACAATAAAACATGTGTCCTAGTCTCGACCCTTATCTCGATGCCAATATCCACGAGAAATCAAATAACCGATCAAAAATCGGCCAAGACGACGAGACCCCCTTGGCCCAGGCCAATAAATCAGCTAACGCAATCGCCTGCCCATCACTGCTGCTACTACCCAAGCTACCTACGTCCCTAGGATAAAATACACACTTTTCTCCAACGCGCCAGATCCTTATCCTTCGGCAAATATAATGCCAATCACTATCATTCAACTCTCACAGAGCACCGGAGGAGCCACTCATTGAGGAAAGCCCCGATACGATGAATGGACCCGCAGAACAGGAACACAACAGCATACAGCATACAGCAGATGCAAAGCAGAAACCCACTGGGCACGCAATTGTTAAGAAGAGTCAGGGGCAAGAAGCTACAAAAGACTGATTTCTCTTAATGTGACGATGATGACACAAATGAGATTACACCGAACGGACCCCATAATGAGGAGGTCTGGCAGATCAATCGAGATCTCTCCAACTCCAAGTCCAAGTCGATGGAACACAACAACGACGACCGTTGATGTTTTGCATACACACTCACTCTTCTCCTGGTGTCCGGATGCCCATAAATTAGCCAATCGATCTAAAATGGAACAACAATTTGATTGCCCAGGACAGAACAGAACTAACTTCGTCAGTGTGCCTGTGCATAAAACACATCAAAGGGAACACACAGCACCGGGATGTACAGGAAGAATCCGATGGATTGCTGATTGGCGGACACGGCTCATTTTGGGGAGACCCTCTTGCGCGCAGTACCTTACCTTACCCACCGTAGATGAGGATCAGTGATTTGGAGGAAGATTTTGCGGAACAAAAGGAGGAAATTATTGTTTGGCTTACCTTCGGAAATTAGCCGCTCACGTATTTCCCACGCGAAGATGGTCGGGTTTTCACGTTTGTACTGTTCGATTTTCGATACCACCGCTGGCGTTGCTACCTTTGGCTTTGATCCACCGATTAGACCAGGTGGTCGAAGTGTACCTGAAATTGTCAGAGATGAAAGTTAGATAAATACACAGAAGGAGGGGGGACAGACAGACGGATTAGAATCATGGATGTGAGTCGGAGCTTTAAGTGGGAGCAAGAGATCGATCTCTGATCGGTCCTATCCAACCCTATGAACAAATTTAATTGATGGAAGAGAATTGCGCTGTTTACCCCAACAGATCAAGTATCGGGCCCTATTCAACTCGCTCTGGCTTTTCCATCTAAATGTTGACTAGCAAGATCATTTCCATATGAATTCACACAGATCTTGCAAACCACTTAGTTCGACTAGATGGCAGCTTTGACTAACATGGTCTGATTGCTGGCTGGATAGAAAGTTGATCGTCTCTAAGTGATCTTGCTAAGTGATCTTGCTAAGTGTTTCTTTAAAAACCAGGTCCTTTAGCAACTGATCTTCAAAATCGATGATCCTCTACTAAATGATTTACTATGAGCAGATCGTCTATAAATAACCTTTTACCGGATGATCGTTCATGAAGTCTTGATACTGAAATGATCTTTCTGTGTAATGATCGATAAAAATTTACCGAAATCGCATGTAGAGCATGTCGAAAGGCCATTGAATATGAGTGACATTAAAAAAGTGAACAATAGGTAGTACATGCTTCCTAGGTGATCCTCTATAAGCTGATCGTGTTCAATGTATGCTTCACCAATTCATCTTCGTCAATCAAATCAGATTCAGCTGATGTTTTCGAGTTGAGTTCTGATTTGGATAATGGATTGCTTTGAGAAAGGATCATGTTGAAAAGTGATCGCTTTCAATAATCTCTGAGTACTGATCGTCGTCTAGCCTTCAAAATTTTAGCCAAAAAACATATCTGCTACAAACTGATACCCAAATCACAAATGAGAGACAAATTAGGATCATCGGTATTAGCTAGGGTTATGTTGGGCTACAAATTAGCTCCAAGACGGATCAACATCATCCAAATCTTTGACCAGACGTAGACGAGGCTAGAATGTGGCAGATCGAACCAATGGACAAGCATGCACAGATCAAGTATCGGAAACAACTATCAAGTCTATATCCGATATGTCACACCGGTTTCTAGACCAACTTTCCGCTTCAAGTCGACCTACACGATCATTTCCGTACGACTGCCCACTGATCTTCAACTGATCCCTTCTTCTACAATTGGGATAGGGCACATGTCTGATGTGGCTAGACCATATCGATGATCAGGACTGTTACGTTGAGCAAGATCTGAATTGATTATTGGAGTCCCAGCCGTATTGACAAGCAGTATGATCCTAATTCGTGATCATCTATTTACTGATCTTCCTAAGTGTTGTTAGAATTATGTATTATATGCTCCATTCAATCATCTACTCAGGCCATTGGGGAACAGTCCTGGTTTGGTATGATCGTTCATTTCTTCACATATTTTCAACTGTTCTTCATCGAAACAACATTTTTATAACGATCGTCGAAATGTTCTGTGTATTCGCTTGAATGAAGGTCCTCGGACGTACATAAGTAGGCACACAAGTAACAAGAGCGATCGTCAGTTGATCGTGACATAATCCATCTCTTTGAGGGATCTTCTTCAACCTAGACCCGTCACACTAATAACTTCTGATGAGTCTGCCTGTAGGATCAATCATCTTGGAAACTGATCGTTTTTTTCATTTCTAGGAACTGATCGATTTCTAATGGAATCTCCTACTGATTGCCATCAAAAGAACTGTCTTTTCCATTTGATCGTAAAGCGATCGTGATGCTCTTTCTGTGAGATTTCAGGATTGTTTTCAAAGTGATCTACTTCTTATGATCAGACAGCATTCTTAAGACAGTCTGGTTCTCCAATTTTCTAAAAAAGGTGGGGCACGCTTCAAAATGGAGTCCTATCTCTACAGTTCAAAGGTGGTATGGTACTGTGCTAAGACTCGTTCTAAGGTGCTAGAGAAGATATAGAATGTTGACAGTGTCACAAAGATTTAAGGGGCAGGTTCCTTGGGAGTATAGAGGTCTATCAGATCAGCACATAAAGCAGCTATGGTAGCAGTATTGTATGGTCCTCCATAGTTAAGTAAATCAGACCTCTGTTTTAAACCGGTGGAGGATCTTGTTTCTCTGGACGAAGATTTCTAGTGAAGAGGAGTTGGATGAGGAAAGCGTATATATCAAGAACGAACAAGGCTGGTACCTACTGTGAATCTCGGGAACCAAAGGCCACCTTTGATTAAACACTATCTACACCACTCCTAGAAAGTGGTTATAGAGAAACCATAAAGGCGTTCCAATCAATATGTGTAAGACTACGTAAACTGAAACTGAAGCAGATATGTATCATCCTTTTGCTCGATGCTAGAACATCTGGAAGTCCCCAGAAAAAGAGAAGGCTCATTGATTGTAGCTAGATGAGGCTAGTATATGAAGTCTCTCGAAACAGCCTACAAACACTGGTGTTGATCAGGCGTACAATATCATTGTAGTCATTCCACGATAGGAAGAGGTCTATCAATATTCGAGTTACTGATGGTATCCCGACCGCCTACTCCTCCATCCTGTGATTATTGTTGTAGAAGGCACCTGTCTTGTGACAGTCATGCATTGACCTGCAATAATGGCTGGCAGTTCTCTTCCCAATCACTGTTCTTTTACCTCAATAGTCAGAACAACTAAGGAGACTGGATTTAAGACCTTGATCGTCCCAACCCTGTTTTATGGCGCAGAAGCTTGGACTCTATCTTGAGGGTATATTCATAGATATCCTGGGTTCCACTTGCGCTGACGGGCGTTGGACGAGGGGATTCAATGACGAACTATGCAAGCTGTGAAGTTGGTCACACAGCAGTTGTCTAAGATGGGTAGGACATGCGGAGCGAATGGTCAACTGCACTTCGGTCCGAAGAGTCTTCCAATCAAAACCGGAGGAGCAGTAGAAGAAGATCTTTCTTTAGGTGGCGCACACAAGTAGAAGGAGATCTCAACCGACTTGAACTGACCATAGAGAGGCAGGAATGGAAGAGGATTGTTGATTGAGGCCAATCTTGACACCGACGTGTGGCGGCACCTAAATGAGTAAGTAAGTGGAGAAAGCTAAAGTTCGCAAGAGACAGTCGGACTTGTGTATCATACCCAGAGCTATGTAGAGCTCAAAACCTAGATGATCTTCAGCACTCCTCTTGGGCATCTAATACAAATTTTCACACGAACTGAAGGAGCCAACAATTCCATGCCCTAAATGAAGGACAGAACTGAGAATTTATGGACTTTTTGACAACATACCAGAACTAGATCGAATCAGAACGCATATTACCATTCCAAGACACCTTGGCCGCGCGTATGCCATTCACTAGCCACTTTAAGACTTTCTCAGCTCGCGCTGTACACCGTCCCCTACAGTCGAGGTAGCAGCCAAAGCAAAGGTAATTTACACATCATACTTCCCAGTGAATGGGCAACAGTTAGTGTTTCCGTGTCAATCAATTATCACCTCGCAAAACGATCTGTTTAGCACTTAATTAGTGTTTTTCGCGTTCGTCCCCCTAAATTGGCAGCCCTTATCTCCCCCAAGTCATGTGAATAATTTCTTTTTTATGGTATGGAACCCCTGAGTCGGTTCGGTTTGCAATCGGCTAGTGGTGCGAACCGCGCAGCGGCGCAACGAATTAATGCTTGCAGCTAGTTTACAACACTTGGCTCGGATAAATTATTATCGCACCATCAGTGACACACTTCAACTGCATATATGCAGCCCATTACTCGCAATTATACAACGCAACTCAACCAGATGGACGGACAGACAAACAGACAGACAGACAGGCTAACGTCAATCTATCTAGTATCTATCGTACTACCGACCGCGACAGTGTAAACACATTCGAAACAATTGCTCATTTGAATAAAAAGTTATGAAGCCAGTGCGACCCAACTCACAGATACTCGCCGTAGTAGTAGTGTAGTAGTGGTAGTGTATATGGCTCGAACAATTGTCCGGAAGCATTTAATTCTCTTTAGAGATGCGGCCGACACAGGTGCCTGTACAGTGTTCGCCATCGCCAGCCGAACTATTATCTCATCTCATTAGAGATGCAGTAGCGCAACCGAATAGATGCACCGCCGCCGCTGCCACCGTCGGTCGTTCCGTCAAAGAGATACAAGTACTCTCCCGCAGTTTGTTGTGCAAATTTGCTTGAGGGTGAAATTGAGAAAGGTAAACAATGCGCGTCGGTTGGAAGCCGCCCGGGGGCGGCTAAGGCGGATAAGGACGGCTGGAACGGCTGGGATGGCTGGGACGGCTGAAACGACTGGGACCGATGGTTAATCGCGTGAATTACATAAATTTTGTTTTGTTTTTGTTGTTTTACCAAACAATTATGTGAAATTTATTCGAACCCAGAGTGGGTACGTTGCCGGAGGTTGGCCGAGAGTGATAAATGGACAGACGCGGAATCAATCGCAGAAAATTACACACCACGAACGTTATCATCATCATCATCATCATCGTGATCGTCATCGTCATCGCAGCCGTCGTTGTTGTTAATGTCGGAGTACGGTGGCACTGGCGGAGGCAGTACTGGCAGTAGTGGCAGTAGTGGCAATAGTGCGCCTCCTTCTAGGGGTGACTGGATCATCGGCGAACACAACAACGATGAGGCGGTGCGGAGGATAGGTGCGAATAAATTACAAGTTGATCTATGCCGTGCGGAAGCTCATTTCAGTCGATCTGTGATCTGTGATTAGTTGCACTTAAATGGTTTTTTTTTTCGTTTTTCGAAAGGAAAGGAAATGTGAGATTGATTAATTGGCCCCCGACGAGGAATTTAATTACTCACTGTAGCTGTCCGCTAGTGGACTTAAGGATACATTGATTAACTTGTTACATTGTTGTGACAGTTTTACCTTCTTCTTCTCTTAGGAGAGAGGAACCTCTAATGCTTAGACAGCAGACGGACATGCTTGTTGGTGTTGCAGTCAAAGTGGTATCCAGCTGTGGGCTGCACCATCTCCGGTAGATGGTACGAATGTTGTATTCGATTATCTAACACGAAAGTGTACGAATCTGAAGAATAGACATAGGCCTTCATTGACTTAAAAGTTGGAGACTCTATGTCCAAATCTAATAGAAGACTTGCCATCATAGGGAAGAGTTCCAGGATACTCGATACGTGGACCCAGTGGGAGTATGTAGTTCACAGTACCACACACAGATCAATACAGATCCATTGTGATACCCAGAAGGGAGAGATCTCCTTGACCACTGGTACCCCTAGGTCTACAGAGCCATGATTCTGCTCCTTGCAGTGATGAACTTGCTAGCCATCCACCTTGTAAGGCAAGATATCGTTCACTAGTCTACATAATATTTTTTTTTAGATCCTGGAGGAGTGTATTGTGTAAGAAATTGTAAGCCTGATGATAGAGAAAGTGGATTATGTCCTCGTTGACATGATATTGCTTGGCATAAGCCTTTTGGTCCTTGTTTTGTCGGATTAAGACCATACTTCTGTCGATCGAGATACTCTCCAATGAGATTCAAAGGGTTTGCCTTAGATACATCTCCAATTGACTATAGAGGACCAGGATGGTAAAAGTGGAAGAAAGGACAACATCTGTAGCATTATGCCAATCTCGGTGAGGTAGCACTCTAATGGCAAAAGGAATCACGAGTTGATTGGCACGATCAAGGTCTAAACAAAGAAAGTACATGGAGACTGTTCGTGCTTCTACCCAGAATGTTCACCACATAGAAGCGTCTAGCTAGGACCAGCTATTGTTTAACTACAGTCAGGTTTCAATCCCTGTTTAGAACTTCAGTGTTCGACTCGTTCTGATCTAGTTTCCTTTGTCCCAGCAAAGCGTGAGGGACATTCTGTGGTATTGCTTCATTGCAGTCCCATGGGAGGCCTTTGTCCCTGAAAACTTCTTCTCTTGGAGAACATCATTGATTTGGAACTGTGTGGACTGATATGGATTACATGTCAAACCTGGATATCCTATCATCTTCTCCATAATAGGTACGTTGCCTGGGAAAATACCCTGCTGAACAACACTGAAACCATCTACACTGTGTTTCAGCACGAGGGATACCAGAATGGGTCACATCTTACCAGTCAGGCCGGAAGGACTCTATGAGGCATACATTAGGATAGTCATTCGGTTATCTCTGTCTAAATGGATCGATCACACTACTTCGTGAAGATAATCCTTAACTACTTCATCAACAGCGAGCTGAGCCACCAGACAGATTGCTATACTCTTTCTGCAGGAGTCCCTCAGGAGACAGTCCGTGGGCAAACACTTCCGCAAGATGAAACGTTCGTCAGGATGAACTGACTGATAAGACTGAGGCTAACCAGGAATATGTAAGCTTCGGGATTAGGAGCCAATGAATCAGATCTAAGGACGGAACTTTAAAACCCATGTCGAGCACTGCAGTAAAAAGCCATCACAGTTACAGTGAGCACTTTTCGGGATACTGATTAGGAGAATTTAGATTTTTGAGGAGGATTCTGTTCTCAAGAGTGGTTAGATCAATCATTTCTGTGGGCTGTTCCGCTCTGTTTAAGAGGCAAAAAGAAGGCTCTAGTCTGCGTACAGGCTTGTGCAGTAACAGTCGTGGATGAAGGAGCCTATGTTATGGCGGGTATGATCTCTATCGAGATTCTTCCAAATAAGATTCAAAGAGTTAGAAACATCGTCAATTGACTAGAGAAGACCACCCTTGTCAGGACTGTGGCAATTTCGGTGGGATAACACAGCAAAGGTAGTTGGATACATAAATTGAGTCCCAGAATCGAGATCTAAACCAAAAGAGTACATGGGGACTACAACTACCATCTGACGTAATTCCTGTCTGGACACGATGTCTATCAAAAATATCTGCACAGGCTTCCTCCTTCCATCCAGAATGTCCAGATGAAGAGGTTCTGAAACCTATTCAAGTCATTTCCAACAGCGACCATGCTGCTTCTACTCGTTCAGACCAAGCTTCCTAGTATCCACGATCGCTTCATTTTCACAACGAACTGTGTTTCTTCTCTCGAATTGGGTCTGAGATGGAACGATCCTTTTATTGAGCTCGATTGCGTTGGCTGTATAAACTGTATAAGCTCTTTCAACTGCTTGGTTCTTCCCCTAGATGGGTCCCCATATCCGACGTACATACGTGTATTTACAAAAACTGTGGCTAAGGCTAAGAAAAGAGTACATTTCATACAGGATGCAGCGATCACCAAGTAACTCAGTCAGTAGATGAGACTGAGAACAAAGTGGGATACAGGTAAGTCAGTAGCAAGTGGGAATCTCAAAGGTATGCGAAAAATTTCCTGATCGCTACATTAGCCACAGAAAGTATCCACATTTTATCACTGCCAAATCGAGTCATTAGTATTCAGCTCCCAGTGAATTTCCCGCCAGTGATGCGCGTGTGAACCATCTCCGCAAACAAACAAACTCTCTACGCATCCGCAAGTCAGTCAGTCAGTTGCAAACAAAACAAAAAAAAAACCCCAACCTCCAACTACAGACAAAACCTCCGAACAAATTTCCTGCGATCACAATCGCGGATCGCGAAAATCACTGCAATTTATCCAAGCG